>JAZAQC010000001.1:5252500-7752500 GCA_036289425.1 Rhopalosiphum nymphaeae | reverse complement strand
ACTAAATTCATTAAAATCTCATTAAATATTGTAATATAAGGGGTAAGGCTAAAATTATTTTATAAAACTTGTAATTATATGGGGTAAAGTAATAAAACAATTGAAAAATATGGTTTAAAACAATAATTATCCCTTCAAATATTGAAAATAAGGGCTAAATTCATAAAAATTTCATTAAATATTGTAATATAAGGGGTACGACTAAAATTATTTTATAAACTTGTAATTATATGGGGTAAAGTAATACAACAATTGAAAAATATGGTTTAAAACAATAATTATCCCTTCAAATATTGAAAATAAGTATTAAATTCATAAAAATCTCGTTTAATATAGGATTTCAGGGGTTGGGGCCAACAATTTTTTATAAATTTTGTAAAAATATGGGGTATAGTAATAAAATACGTTAAAATCAATGAAAAATTTCAATAAAATCCTTACAGATATTGAAAATAAGGGCTAAACTCATTAAAATATCATTAAATATTGTAATATAAGGGGTACGGCTAAAATTATTTTTTAAAACTTGTAATTATATGGGGTAAAGTAATACAACAATTGAAAAATATGGTTTAAAACAATAATTATACTTTCAAATATTGAAAATAAGTATTAAATTCATAAAAATCTCATTTAATATAAGATTTTAGGGGTTGGGTTCAACATTTTTTTATAAATTTTGTAAAAATATGGGGTATAGTAATAAAATACGTTAAAATCAATGAAAAATTTCAATAATATCCTTACAGATATTGAAAATAAGGGCTAAACACATTAAAATATCATTAAATATTGTAATATAAGGGGTACGGCTAAAATTATTTAATAAAACTTGTAATTATATGGGGTAAAATAATAAAACAATTGAAAAATATGGTTTAAAACAATAATTATCCCTTCAAATATTGATAATAAGTTTTAAATTCATAAAAATCTCATTTAATATAGGATTTCAGGGGTTTGGTTCATTATTTTATTATAAATCATGTAAACACTTGGATATTGTAATAGATTATATCATAATAACAGTGATAAAATGTTATATTCCCTTCAAATATTGAAAATAAGGACTAAATTCATTAAAATCTCATTAAATATTGTAATATAAGGGGTAAGGCTAAAATTATTTTATAAAACTTGTAATTATATGGGGTAAAGTAATAAAACAATTGAAAAATATGGTTTAAAACAATAATTATCCCTTCAAATATTGAAAATAAGGGCTAAATTCATAAAAATGTCATTAAATATTGTAATATAAGGGGTACGACTAAAATTATTTTATAAAACTTGTAATTATATGGGGTAAAGTAATACAACAATTGAAAAATATGGTTTAAAACAATAATTATCCCTTCAAATATTGAAAATAAGTATTAAATTCATAAAAATCTCGTTTAATATAGGATTTCAGGGGTTGGGGCCAACAATTTTTTTTAAATTTTGTAAAAATATGGGGTATAGTAATAAAATACGTTAAAATCAATGAAAAATTTCAAGAAAATCCTTACAGATATTGAAAATAAGGGCTAAACTCATTAAAATATCATTAAATATTGTAATATAAGGGGTACGACTAAAATTATTTTATAAAACTTGTAATTATATGGGGTAAAGTAATACAACAATTGAAAAATATGGTTTAAAACAATAATTATCCCTTCAAATATTGAAAATAAGTATTAAATTCATAAAAATCTCATTTAATATAGGATTTCAGGGGTTTGGTTCATTATTTTATTATAAATCATGTAAACACTTGGATATTGTAATAGATTATATCATAATAACAGTGATAAAATGTTATATTCCCTTCAAATATTGAAAATAAGGACTAAATTCATTAAAATCTCATTAAATATTGTAATATAAGGGGTAAGGCTAAAATTATTTTATAAAACTTGTAATTATATGGGGTAAAGTAATACAACAATTGAAAAATATGGTTTAAAACAATAATTATCCTTTCAAATATTGAAAATAAGTATTAAATTCATAAAAATCTCATTTAATATAAGATTTTAGGGGTTGGGTTCAACATTTTTTTATAAATTTTGTAAAAATATGGGGTATAGTAATAAAATACATAAAATCAATGAAAAATTTCAATAAAATCCTTACAGATATTGAAAATAAGGGCTAAACTCATTAAAATATCATTAAATATTGTAATATAAGGGGTACGGCTAAAATTATTTTATAAAACTTGTAATAATATGGGGTTAAGTAATACAACAATTGAAAAATATGGTTTAAAACAATAATTATCCCTTCAAATATTGAAAATAAGTATTAAATTCATAAAAATCTCATTTAATATAAGATTTTAGGGGTTGGGTTCAACATTTTTTTATAAATTTTGTTAAAATATGGGGTATAGTAATAAAATACGTTAAAATCAATGAAAAATTTCAATAAAATCCTTACAGATATTGAAAATAAGGGCTAAACTCATTAAAATATCATTAAATATTGTAATATAAGGGGTACGACTAAAATTATTTTATAAAACTTGTAATTATATGGGGTAAAGTAATACAACAATTGAAAAATATGGTTTAAAACAATAATTATCCCTTCAAATATTGAAAATAAGTATTAAATTCATAAAAATCTCATTTAATATAGGATTTCAGGGGTTTGGTTCATTATTTTATTATAAATCATGTAAACACTTGGATATTGTAATAGATTATATCATAATAACAATGATAAAATGTTATATTCCCTTCAAATATTGAAAATAAGGACTAAATTCATTAAAATCTCATTAAATATTGTAATATAAGGGGTAAGGCTAAAATTATTTTATAAAACTTGTAATTATATGGGGTAAAGTAATACAACAATTGAAAAATATGGTTTAAAACAATAATTATCCCTTCAAATATTGAAAATAAGTATTAAATTCATAAAAATGTCATTAAATATTGTAATATAAGGGGTACGACTAAAATTATTTTATAAAACTTGTAATTATATGGGGTAAAGTAATACAACAATTGAAAAATATGGTTTAAAACAATAATTATCCCTTCAAATATTGAAAATAAGTATTAAATTCATAAAAATCTCGTTTAATATAGGATTTCAGGGGTTGGGGCCAACAATTTTTTATAAATTTTGTAAAAATATGGGGTATAGTAATAAAATACGTTAAAATCAATGAAAAATTTCAATAAAATCCTTACAGATATTGAAAATAAGGGCTAAACTCATTAAAATATCATTAAATATTGTAATATAAGGGGTACGACTAAAATTATTTTATAAAACTTGTAATTATATGGGGTAAAGTAATACAACAATTGAAAAATATGGTTTAAAACAATAATTATCCCTTCAAATATTGAAAATAAGTATTAAATTCATAAAAATCTCATTTAATATAGGATTTCAGGGGTTTGGTTCATTATTTTATTATAAATCATGTAAACACTTGGATATTGTAATAGATTATATCATAATAACAGTGATAAAATGTTATATTCCCTTCAAATATTGAAAATAAGGACTAAATTCATTAAAAACTCATTAAATATTGTAATATAAGGGGTAAGGCTAAAATTATTTTATAAAACTTGTAAGTATATGGGGTAAAGTAATAAAACAATTGAAAAATATGGTTTAAAACAATAATTATCCCTTCAAATATTGAAAATAAGTGCTAAATTCATAAAAATCTCGTTTAATATAGGATTTCAGGGGTTGGGGCCAACAATTTTTTATAAATTTTGTAAAAATATGGGATATTGTAATGAAATACGGTAAAATCATTGGAAAAATTTAATAAAATCCCTTCTAATATTGAAAATAAAGACTAAATTCATAAATATTTCATTAAATATTGTAATATAAGGGGTACGGCTAAAATTATTTTATAAAACTTGTAATTATATGGGGTCAAGTAATAAAACAATTGAAAAATATGGTTTAAAACAATAATTATCCCTTCAAATATTGAAAATAAGTATTAAATTCATAAAAATCTCGTTTAATATAAGATTTTAGGGGTTGGCTTCAACATTTTTTTAAAATTTTGTAAAAATATGGGGTATAGTAATAAAATACGTTAAAATCAATGAAAAATTTCAATAAAATCCTTACAGATATTGAAAATAAGGGCTAAACTCATTAAAATATCATTAAATATTGTAATATAAGGAGTACGGCTAAATTTATTTTATAAAACTTGTAATTATATGGGGTAAAATAATAAAACAATTGAAAAATATGGTTTAAAACAATAATTATCCCTTCAAATATTGAAAATAAGTATTAAATTCATAAAAATCTCATTTAATATAAGATTTTAGGGGTTGGGTTCAACATTTTTTTATAAATTTTGTAAAAATATGGGATATTGTAATGAAATACGGTAAAATCATTGGAAAAATACAATAAAATCCCTTCTAATATTGAAAATAAAGACTAAATTCATAAATATTTCATTAAATATTGTAATATAAGGGGTACGGCTAAAATTATTTAATAAAACTTGTAATTATATGGGGTAAAGTAATAAAACAATTGTAAAATATGGTTTAAAACAATAATTATCCCTTCAAATATTGAAAATAAGGGCTAAATTCATAAAAATTTCATTAAATATTGTAATATAAGGGGAACGACTAAAATTATTTTATAAAACTTGTAATTATATGGGGTAAAGTAATACAACAATTGAAAAATATGGTTTAAAACAATAATTATACCTTCAAATATTGAAAATAAGTATTAAATTCATAAAAATCTCATTTAATATAAGATTTTAGGGGTTGGGTTCAACATTTTTTTATAAATTTTGTAAAAATATGGGGTATAGTAATAAAATACGTTAAAATCAATGAAAAATTTCAATAAAATCCTTACAGATATTGAAAATAAGGGCTAAACTCATTAAAATATCATTAAATATTGTAATATAAGGGGTACGGCTAAAATTATTTAATAAAACTTGTTATTATATGGGGTAAAATAATAAAACAATTGAAAAATATGGTTTAAAACAATAATTATCCCTTCAAATATTGAAAATAAGTATTAAATTCATAAAAATCTCATTTAATATAGGATTTCAGGGGTTTGGTTCATTATTTTATTATAAATCATGTAAACACTTGGATATTGTAATAGATTATATCATAATAACAGTGATAAAATGTTATATTCCCTTCAAATATTGAAAATAAGGACTAAATTCATTAAAATCTCATTAAATATTGTAATATAAGGGGTAAGGCTAAAATTATTTTATAAAACTTGTAATTATATGGGGTAAAGTAATACAACAATTGAAAAATATGGTTTAAAACAATAATTATCCCTTCAAATATTGAAAATAAGTATTAAATTCATAAAAATCTCGTTTAATATAAGATTTTAGGGGTTGGGTTCAACATTTTTTTATAAATTTTGTAAATATATGGGATATTGTAATGAAATACGGTAAAATCATTGGAAAAATACAATAAAATCCCTTCTAATATTGAAAATAAAGACTAAATTCATAAAAATTTAATTAAATATTGTAATATAAGGGGTACGGCTAAAATTATTTTATAAAACTTGTAATTATATGGGGTCAAGTAATAAAACAATTGAAAAATATGGTTTAAAACAATAATTATCCCTTCAAATATTGAAAATAAGTATTAAATTCATAAAAATCTCGTTTAATATAAGATTTTAGGGGTTGGGTTCAACATTTTTTTATAAATTTTGTAAATATATGGGATATTGTAATGAAATACGGTAAAATCATTGGAAAAATACAATAAAATCCCTTCTAATATTGAAAATAAAGACTAAATTCATAAAAATTTAATTAAATATTGTAATATAAGGGGTACGGCTAAAATTATTTTATAAAACTTGTAATTATATGGGGTCAAGTAATAAAACAATTGAAAAATATGGTTTAAAACAATAATTATCCCTTCAAATATTGAAAATAAGTATTAAATTCATAAAAATCTCATTTAATATAAGATTTTAGGGGTTGGGTTCAACATTTTTTTATAAATCTTGTAAAAATATGGGGTATTGTAATAAAACACGTTTAAATCATTGAAAAAATTCAATAAAATCCTTT
This sequence comes from Rhopalosiphum nymphaeae, assembly GCA_036289425.1. Lineage (NCBI taxonomy): Eukaryota > Metazoa > Arthropoda > Insecta > Hemiptera > Aphididae > Rhopalosiphum > Rhopalosiphum nymphaeae. The sequence goes on along the minus strand of JAZAQC010000001.1, from coordinate 7,746,406 downwards.
CAAATATTGAAAATAAGTATAAAATCTATAAAAGTCTCATTTAATTTGGAATTTCAAGGTGTGAGTTCAACATTTTTTATAAATCTTGTAAAAATATGGGGTATTGTAATAAAACACGTTTAAATCATTGAAAAAATTCAATAAAATCCTTTCAAATATTGAAAATAAGTATAAAATCTATAAAAATCTCATTTAATATAGGAATTCAAGGTGTTGAATTCAACATTTTTTTTATAAAACTTGTAAAAATATGGGGTATTGTAATAAAACACGTTAAAATCATTGAAAAAATTCAATAAAATCCCTTCAAATATTGAAAATATGGACTAAATTCATTAAAATCTCATTAATTATTGTAATATATGGGTAACGGCTAAAAGTTTTTTATAAATCATGTAAAGATAAGGGGTAAAGTAAGAAAATTTATGAAAAATATGGTTTTAAACCATAATTGTCCCTTCAAATATTAAAAATTAGTATTAAATTCATAAAAATCTCATTTAATATAGGAATTCCAGGGGTTGAATTCAACATTTTTTTTATAAATCTTGTAAAAATATGGGGTATTGTAATAACACACTTTAAAATCATTGAAAAAATTCAATAAAATCCCTTCAAATATTGAAAATCAGTATTAAATTCATAAAAATCTCATTTAATATAGGAATTCCGGGGGTTTGGATCAAAATTTTTTTATTAATCTTGTAAAAATATGGGGTATTGTAATAAATCACGTTTAAATCATTGAAGAAATTCAATAAAATCCTTTCAAATATTGAAAAAAAGTATAAAATCTATAAAAATCCCATTTAATTTTGGAATTTCAAAGTTTGGGTTCAACATTTTTTTATAAATCTTGTAAAAATATGGGGTATTGTAATAAAACACGTAAAAATCATTGAAAAAATTCAATTAAATCCCTTCAAATATTGAAAATATGGACTAAATTCATTAAAATCTCATTAAATATTGTAATATAAGGGGTACGACTAAAATTATTTTATAAAACTTGTAATTATATGGGGTAAAGTAATAAAACAATTGAAAAATATGGTTTAAAACAATAATTATCCCTTCAAATATTGAAAATAAGTATTAAATTCATAAAAATCTCGTTTAATATAAGATTTTAGGGGTTGGCTTCAACATTTTTTTAAAAATTTTGTAAAAATATGGGGTATAGTAATAAAATACGTTAAAATCAATGAAAAATTTCAATAAAATCCTTACAGATATTGAAAATAAGGGCTAAACTCATTAAAATATCATTAAATATTGTAATATAAGGAGTACGGCTAAAATTATTTTATAAAACTTGTAATTATATGGGGTAAAATAATAAAACAATTGAAAAATATGGTTTAAAACAATAATTATCCCTTCAAATATTGAAAATAAGTATTAAATTCATAAAAATCTCATTTAATATAAGATTTTAGGGGTTGGGTTCAACATTTTTTTATAAATTTTGTAAAAATATGGGATATTGTAATGAAATACGGTAAAATCATTGGAAAAATACAATAAAATCCCTTCTAATATTGAAAATAAAGACTAAATTCATAAATATTTCATTAAATATTGTAATATAAGGGGTACGGCTAAAATTATTTAATAAAACTTGTAATTATATGGGGTAAAGTAATAAAACAATTGTAAAATATGGTTTAAAACAATAATTATCCCTTCAAATATTGAAAATAAGGGCTAAATTCATAAAAATTTCATTAAATATTGTAATATAAGGGGAACGACTAAAATTATTTTATAAAACTTGTAATTATATGGGGTAAAGTAATACAACAATTGAAAAATATGGTTTAAAACAATAATTATACCTTCAAATATTGAAAATAAGTATTAAATTCATAAAAATCTCATTTAATATAAGATTTTAGGGGTTGGGTTCAACATTTTTTTATAAATTTTGTAAAAATATGGGGTATAGTAATAAAATACGTTAAAATCAATGAAAAATTTCAATAAAATCCTTACAGATATTGAAAATAAGGGCTAAACTCATTAAAATATCATTAAATATTGTAATATAAGGGGTACGGCTAAAATTATTTAATAAAACTTGTTATTATATGGGGTAAAATAATAAAACAATTGAAAAATATGGTTTAAAACAATAATTATCCCTTCAAATATTGAAAATAAGTATTAAATTCATAAAAATCTCATTTAATATAGGATTTCAGGGGTTTGGTTCATTATTTTATTATAAATCATGTAAACACTTGGATATTGTAATAGATTATATCATAATAACAGTGATAAAATGTTATATTCCCTTCAAATATTGAAAATAAGGACTAAATTCATTAAAATCTCATTAAATATTGTAATATAAGGGGTAAGGCTAAAATTATTTTATAAAACTTGTAATTATATGGGGTTAAGTAATACAACAATTGAAAAATATGGTTTAAAACAATAATTATCCCTTCAAATATTGAAAATAAGTATTAAATTCATAAAAATCTCATTTAATATAAGATTTTAGGGGTTGGGTTCAACATTTTTTTAGAAATCTTGTAAAAATATGGGGTATTGTAATAAAACACGTTTAAATCATTGAAAAAATTCAATAAAATCCTTTCAAATATTGAAAATAAGTATAAAATCTATAAAAGTCTCATTTAATTTGGAATTTCAAGGTGTGAGTTCAACATTTTTTATAAATCTTGTAAAAATATGGGGTATTGTAATAAAACACGTTTAAATCATTGAAAAAATTCAATAAAATCCTTTCAAATATTGAAAATAAGTATAAAATCTATAAAAATCTCATTTAATATAGGAATTCAAGGGGTTGAATTCAACATTTTTTTTATAAAACTTGTAAAAATATGGGGTATTGTAATAAAACACGTTAAAATCATTGAAAAAATTCAATAAAATCCCTTCAAATATTGAAAATATGGACTAAATTCATTAAAATCTCATTAATTATTGTAATATATGGGTAACGGCTAAAAGTTTTTTATAAATCATGTAAAGATAAGGGGTAAAGTAAGAAAATTTATGAAAAATATGGTTTTAAACCATAATTGTCCCTTCAAATATTAAAAATTAGTATTAAATTCATAAAAATCTCATTTAATATAGGAATTCCAGGGGTTGAATTCAACATTTTTTTTATAAATCTTGTAAAAATATGGGGTATTGTAATAACACACTTTAAAATCATTGAAAAAATTCAATAAAATCCCTTCAAATATTGAAAATCAGTATTAAATTCATAAAAATCTCATTTAATATAGGAATTCCGGGGGTTTGGATCAAAATTTTTTTATTAATCTTGTAAAAATATGGGGTATTGTAATAAATCACGTTTAAATCATTGAAGAAATTCAATAAAATCCTTTCAAATATTGAAAAAAAGTATAAAATCTATAAAAATCCCATTTAATTTTGGAATTTCAAAGTTTGGGTTCAACATTTTTTTATAAATCTTGTAAAAATATGGGGTATTGTAATAAAACACGTAAAAATCATTGAAAAAATTCAATTAAATCCCTTCAAATATTGAAAATATGGACTAAATTCATTAAAATCTCATTAAATATTGTAATATAAGGGGTACGACTAAAATTATTTTATAAAACTTGTAATTATATGGGGTAAAGTAATAAAACAATTGAAAAATATGGTTTAAAACAATAATTATCCCTTCAAATATTGAAAATAAGGGCTAAATTCATAAAAATTTAATTAAATATTGTAATATAAGGGGTACGGCTAAAATTATTTTATAAAACTTGTAATTATATGGGGTCAAGTAATAAAACAATTGAAAAATATGGTTTAAAACAATAATTATCCCTTCAAATATTGAAAATAAGGGCTAAACTCATTAAAATATTATTAAATATTGTAATATAAGGGGTACGGCTAAAATAATTTAATAAAACTTGTAATTATATGGGGTAAAGTGATACAACAATTGAAAAATATGGTTTAAAACAATAATTATCCCTTCAAATATTGAAAATAAGTATTAAATTCATAAAAATCTCATTTAATATAAGATTTTAGGGGTTGGGTTCAACATTTTTTTATAAATTTTGTAAAAATATGGGATATTGTAATGAAATACGGTAAAATCATTGGAAAAATACAATAAAATCCCTTCTAATATTGAAAATAAAGACTAAATTCATAAATATTTCATTAAATATTGTAATATAAGGGGTACGGCTAAAATTATTTAATAAAACTTGTAATTATATGGGGTAAAGTAATAAAACAATTGTAAAATATGGTTTAAAACAATAATTATCCCTTCAAATATTGAAAATAAGGGCTAAATTCATAAAAATTTCATTAAATATTGTAATATAAGGGGAACGACTAAAATTATTTTATAAAACTTGTAATTATATGGGGTAAAGTAATACAACAATTGAAAAATATGGTTTAAAACAATAATTATACCTTCAAATATTGAAAATAAGTATTAAATTCATAAAAATCTCATTTAATATAAGATTTTAGGGGTTGGGTTCAACATTTTTTTATAAATTTTGTAAAAATATGGGGTATTGTAATAAAATACGTTAAAATCAATGAAAAATTTCAATAAAATCCTTACAGATATTGAAAATAAGGGCTAAACTCATTAAAATATCATTAAATATTGTAATATAAGGGGTACGGCTAAAATTATTTAATAAAACTTGTTATTATATGGGGTAAAATAATAAAACAATTGAAAAATATTGTTTAAAACAATAATTATCCCTTCAAATATTGAAAATAAGTATTAAATTCATAAAAATCTCATTTAATATAGGATTTCAGGGGTTTGGTTCATTATTTTATTATAAATCATGTAAACACTTGGATATTGTAATAGATTATATCATAATAACAGTGATAAAATGTTATATTCCCTTCAAATATTGAAAATAAGGACTAAATTCATTAAAATCTCATTAAATATTGTAATATAAGGGGTAAGGCTAAAATTATTTTATAAAACTTGTAATTATATGGGGTTAAGTAATACAACAATTGAAAAATATGGTTAAAAACAATAATTATCCCTTCAAATATTGAAAATAAGTATTAAATTCTTAAAAATCTCATTTAATATAAGATTTTAGGGGTTGGGTTCAACATTTTTTTATAAATCTTGTAAAAATATGGGGTATTGTAATAAAACACGTAAAAATCATTGAAAAAATTCAATAAAATCCCTTCAAATATTGAAAATATGGACTAAATTCATTAAAATCTCATTAATTATTGTAATATATGGGTTACGGCTAAAAGTTTTTTATAAATCATGTAAAGATAAGGGGTAAAGTAAGAAAATTTATGAAAAATATGGTTTTAAACCATAATTGTCCCTTCAAATATTAAAAATTAGTATTAAATTCATAAAAATCTCATTTAATATAGGAATTCCAGGGGTTGAATTCAACATTTTTTTTATAAATCTTGTAAAAATATGGGGTATTGTAATAACACACTTTAAAATCATTGAAAAAATTCAATAAAATCCCTTCAAATATTGAAAATCAGTATTAAATTCATAAAAATCTCATTTAATATAGGAATTCCGGGGGTTTGGATCAAAATTTTTTTATTAATCTTGTAAAAATATGGGGTATTGTAATAAATCACGTTTAAATCATTGAAGAAATTCAATAAAATCCTTTCAAATATTGAAAAAAAGTATAAAATCTATAAAAATCCCATTTAATTTTGGAATTTCAAAGTTTGGGTTCAACATTTTTTTATAAATCTTGTAAAAATATGGGGTATTGTAATAAAACACGTAAAAATCATTGAAAAAATTCAATTAAATCCCTTCAAATATTGAAAATATGGACTAAATTCATTAAAATCTCATTAAATATTGTAATATAAGGGGTACGACTAAAATTATTTTATAAAACTTGTAATTATATGGGGTAAAGTAATAAAACAATTGAAAAATATGGTTTAAAACAATAATTATCCCTTCAAATATTGAAAATAAGGGCTAAATTCATAAAAATTTAATTAAATATTGTAATATAAGGGGTACGGCTAAAATTATTTTATAAAACTTGTAATTATATGGGGTCAAGTAATAAAACAATTGAAAAATATGGTTTAAAACAATAATTATCCCTTCAAATATTGAAAATAAGGGCTAAACTCATTAAAATATCATTAAATATTGTAATATAAGGGGTACGGCTAAAATAATTTAATAAAACTTGTAATTATATGGGGTAAAGTAATACAACAATTGAAAAAAATGGTTTAAAACAATAATTATCCCTTCAAATATTGAAAATAAGTATTAAATTCATAAAAATCTCATTTAATATAGGAATTCCGGGGGTTTGGATCAAAATTTTTTTATTAATCTTGTAAAAATATGGGGTATTGTAATAAATCACGTTTAAATCATTGAAGAAATTCAATAAAATCCTTTCAAATATTGAAAAAAAGTATAAAATCTATAAAAAATCCCATTTAATTTTGGAATTTCAAAGTTTGGGTTCAACATTTTTTTATAAATCTTGTAAAAATATGGGGTATTGTAATAAAACACGTAAAAATCATTGAAAAAATTCAATTAAATCCCTTCAAATATTGAAAATATGGACTAAATTCATTAAAATCTCATTAATTATTGTAATATATGGGTTACGGCTCAAAGTTTTTTATAAATCTTGTAAAGATAAGGGGTAATGTAAGAAAATTTATGAAAAATATAGTTTTAAACTATAATTGTCCCTTCAAATATTAAAAATAAGTATTAAATTCATAAAAATCTCATTTAATATAGGAATTCCAGGGGTTTGGTTCATTATTTTATTATAAATCATGTAAACACTTGGATATTGTAATAGATTATATCATAATAACAGTGATAAAATGTTATATTCCCTTCAAATATTGAAAATAAGGACTAAATTCATTAAAATCTCATTAAATATTGTAATATAAGGGGTAAGGCTAAAATTATTTTATAAAACTTGTAATTATATGGGGTAAAGTAATAAAACAATTGAAAAATATGGTTTAAAACAATAATTATCCCTTCAAATATTGAAAATAAGTGCTAAATTCATAAAAATCTCGTTTAATATAGGATTTCAGGGGTTGGGGCCAACAATTTTTTATAAATTTTGTTAAAATATGGGATATTGTAATGAAATACGGTAAAATCATTGGAAAAATTTAATAAAATCCCTTCTAATATTGAAAATAAAGACTAAATTCATAAATATTTCATTAAATATTGTAATATAAGGGGTACGGCTAAAATTATTTAATAAAACTTGTAATTATATGGGGTAAAGTAATAAAACAATTGTAAAATATGGTTTAAAACAATAATTATCCCTTCAAATATTGAAAATAAGGGCTAAATTCATAAAAATTTCATTAAATATTGTAATATAAGGGGAACGACTAAAATTATTTTATAAAACTTGTAATTATATGGGGTAAAGTAATACAACAATTGAAAAATATGGTTTAAAACAATAATTATACCTTCAAATATTGAAAATAAGTATTAAATTCATAAAAATCTCATTTAATATAAGATTTTAGGGGTTGGGTTCAACATTTTTTTATAAATTTTGTAAAAATATGGGGTATTGTAATAAAATACGTTAAAATCAATGAAAAATTTCAATAAAATCCTTACAGATATTGAAAATAAGGGCTAAACTCATTAAAATATCATTAAATATTGTAATATAAGGGGTACGGCTAAAATTATTTAATAAAACTTGTTATTATATGGGGTAAAATAATAAAACAATTGAAAAATATGGTTTAAAACAATAATTATCCCTTCAAATATTGAAAATAAGTATTAAATTCATAAAAATCTCATTTAATATAGGATTTCAGGGGTTTGGTTCATTATTTTATTATAAATCATGTAAACACTTGGATATTGTAATAGATTATATCATAATAACAGTGATAAAATGTTATATTCCCTTCAAATATTGAAAATAAGGACTAAATTCATTAAAATCTCATTAAATATTGTAATATAAGGGGTAAGGCTAAAATTATTTTATAAAACTTGTAATTATATGGGGTTAAGTAATACAACAATTGAAAAATATGGTTAAAAACAATAATTATCCCTTCAAATATTGAAAATAAGTATTAAATTCTTAAAAATCTCATTTAATATAAGATTTTAGGGGTTGGGTTCAACATTTTTTTATAAATCTTGTAAAAATATGGGGTATTGTAATAAAACACGTAAAAATCATTGAAAAAATTCAATAAAATCCCTTCAAATATTGAAAATATGGACTAAATTCATTAAAATCTCATTAATTATTGTAATATATGGGTTACGGCTAAAAGTTTTTTATAAATCATGTAAAGATAAGGGGTAAAGTAAGAAAATTTATGAAAAATATGGTTTTAAACCATAATTGTCCCTTCAAATATTAAAAATTAGTATTAAATTCATAAAAATCTCATTTAATATAGGAATTCCAGGGGTTGAATTCAACATTTTTTTTATAAATCTTGTAAAAATATGGGGTATTGTAATAACACACTTTAAAATCATTGAAAAAATTCAATAAAATCCCTTCAAATATTGAAAATCAGTATTAAATTCATAAAAATCTCATTTAATATAGGAATTCCGGGGGTTTGGATCAAAATTTTTTTATTAATCTTGTAAAAATATGGGGTATTGTAATAAATCACGTTTAAATCATTGAAGAAATTCAATAAAATCCTTTCAAATATTGAAAAAAAGTATAAAATCTATAAAAATCCCATTTAATTTTGGAATTTCAAAGTTTGGGTTCAACATTTTTTTATAAATCTTGTAAAAATATGGGGTATTGTAATAAAACACGTAAAAATCATTGAAAAAATTCAATTAAATCCCTTCAAATATTGAAAATATGGACTAAATTCATTAAAATCTCATTAAATATTGTAATATAAGGGGTACGACTAAAATTATTTTATAAAACTTGTAATTATATGGGGTAAAGTAATAAAACAATTGAAAAATATGGTTTAAAACAATAATTATCCCTTCAAATATTGAAAATAAGGGCTAAATTCATAAAAATTTAATTAAATATTGTAATATAAGGGGTACGGCTAAAATTATTTTATAAAACTTGTAATTATATGGGGTCAAGTAATAAAACAATTGAAAAATATGGTTTAAAACAATAATTATCCCTTCAAATATTGAAAATAAGGGCTAAACTCATTAAAATATCATTAAATATTGTAATATAAGGGGTACGGCTAAAATAATTTAATAAAACTTGTAATTATATGGGGTAAAGTAATACAACAATTGAAAAATATGGTTTAAAACAATAATTATCCCTTCAAATATTGAAAATAAGTATTAAATTCATAAAAATCTCATTTAATATAGGAATTCCGGGGGTTTGGATCAAAATTTTTTTATTAATCTTGTAAAAATATGGGGTATTGTAATAAATCACGTTTAAATCATTGAAGAAATTCAATAAAATCCTTTCAAATATTGAAAAAAAGTATAAAATCTATAAAAAATCCCATTTAATTTTGGAATTTCAAAGTTTGGGTTCAACATTTTTTTATAAATCTTGTAAAAATATGGGGTATTGTAATAAAACACGTAAAAATCATTGAAAAAATTCAATTAAATCCCTTCAAATATTGAAAATATGGACTAAATTCATTAAAATCTCATTAATTATTGTAATATATGGGTTACGGCTCAAAGTTTTTTATAAATCTTGTAAAGATAAGGGGTAATGTAAGAAAATTTATGAAAAATATGGTTTTAAACCATAATTGTCCCTTCAAATATTAAAAATTAGTATTAAATTCATAAAAATCTCATTTAATATAGGAATTCCAGGGGTTGAATTCAACATTTTTTTTATAAATCTTGTAAAAATATGGGGTATTGTAATAACACACATTAAAATCATTGAAAAAATTCAATAAAATCCCTTCAAATATTGAAAATAAGTATTAAATTCATAAAAATCTCATTTAATATAGGAATTCCGGGGGTTTGGATCAAAATTTTTTTATTAATCTTGTAAAAATATGGGGTATTGTAATAAATCACGTTTAAATCATTGAAGAAATTCAATAAAATCCTTTCAAATATTGAAAAAAAGTATAAAATCTATAAAAATCCCATTTAATTTTGGAATTTCAAAGTTTGGGTTCAACATTTTTTTATAAATCTTGTAAAAATATGGGGTATTGTAATAAAACACGTTAAAATCATTGAAAAAATTCAATTAAATCCCTTCAAATATTGAAAATATGGACTAAATTCATTAAAATCTCATTAATTTTTGTAATATATGGGTTACGGCTCAAAGTTTTTTATAAATCTTGTAAAGATAAGGGGTAATGTAAGAAAATTTATGAAAAATATAGTTTTAAACTATAATTGTCCCTTCAAATATTAAAAATAAGTATTAAATTCATAAAAATCTCATTTAATATAGGAATTCCAGGGGTTTGGTTCATTATTTTATTATAAATCATGTAAACACTTGGATATTGTAATAGATTATATCATAATAACAGTGATAAAATGTTATATTCCCTTCAAATATTGAAAATAAGGACTAAATTCATTAAAATCTCATTAAATATTGTAATATAAGGGGTAAGGCTAAAATTATTTTATAAAACTTGTAATTATATGGGGTAAAGTAATAAAACAATTGAAAAATATGGTTTAAAACAATAATTATCCCTTCAAATATTGAAAATAAGTGCTAAATTCATAAAAATCTCGTTTAATATAGGATTTCAGGGGTTGGGGCCAACAATTTTTTATAAATTTTGTTAAAATATGGGATATTGTAATGAAATACGGTAAAATCATTGGAAAAATTTAATAAAATCCCTTCTAATATTGAAAATAAAGACTAAATTCATAAATATTTCATTAAATATTGTAATATAAGGGGTACGGCTAAAATTATTTTATAAAACTTGTAATTATATGGGGTCAAGTAATAAAACAATTGAAAAATATGGTTTAAAACAATAATTATCCCTTCAAATATTGAAAATAAGTATTAAATTCATAAAAATCTCGTTTAATATAAGATTTTAGGGGTTGGCTTCAACATTTTTTTAAAAATTTTGTAAAAATATGGGGTATAGTAATAAAATACGTTAAAATCAATGAAAAATTTCAATAAAATCCTTACAGATATTGAAAATAAGGGCTAAACTCATTAAAATATCATTAAATATTGTAATATAAGGAGTACTGCTAAAATTTTTTTATAAATCTTGTAAAAATATGGGGTATTGTAATAAAACACGTAAAAATCATTGAAAAAATTCAATAAAATCCCTTCAAATATTGAAAATATGGACTAAATTCATTAAAATCTCATTAATTATTGTAATATATGGGTTACGGCTAAAAGTTTTTTATAAATCATGTAAAGATAAGGGGTAAAGTAAGAAAATTTATGAAAAATATGGTTTTAAACCATAATTGTCCCTTCAAATATTAAAAATTAGTATTAAATTCATAAAAATCTCATTTAATATAGGAATTCCAGGGGTTGAATTCAACATTTTTTTTATAAATCTTGTAAAAATATGGGGTATTGTAATAACACACTTTAAAATCATTGAAAAAATTCAATAAAATCCCTTCAAATATTGAAAATCAGTATTAAATTCATAAAAATCTCATTTAATATAGGAATTCCGGGGGTTTGGATCAAAATTTTTTTATTAATCTTGTAAAAATATGGGGTATTGTAATAAATCACGTTTAAATCATTGAAGAAATTCAATAAAATCCTTTCAAATATTGAAAAAAAGTATAAAATCTATAAAAATCCCATTTAATTTTGGAATTTCAAAGTTTGGGTTCAACATTTTTTTATAAATCTTGTAAAAATATGGGGTATTGTAATAAAACACGTAAAAATCATTGAAAAAATTCAATTAAATCCCTTCAAATATTGAAAATATGGACTAAATTCATTAAAATCTCATTAAATATTGTAATATAAGGGGTACGACTAAAATTATTTTATAAAACTTGTAATTATATGGGGTAAAGTAATAAAACAATTGAAAAATATGGTTTAAAACAATAATTATCCCTTCAAATATTGAAAATAAGGGCTAAATTCATAAAAATTTAATTAAATATTGTAATATAAGGGGTACGGCTAAAATTATTTTATAAAACTTGTAATTATATGGGGTCAAGTAATAAAACAATTGAAAAATATGGTTTAAAACAATAATTATCCCTTCAAATATTGAAAATATGTATTAAATTCATAAAAATCTCGTTTAATATAAGATTTTAGGGGTTGGGTTCAACATTTTTTTATAAATTTTGTAAATATATGGGATATTGTAATGAAATACGGTAAAATCATTGGAAAAATACAATAAAATCCCTTCTAATATTGAAAATAAAGACTAAATTCATAAATATTTCATTAAATATTGTAATATAAGGGGTACGGCTAAAATTATTTAATAAAACTTGTAATTATATGGGGTAAAGTAATAAAACAATTGAAAAATATGGTTTAAAACAATAATTATCCCTTCAAATATTGAAAATAAGTATTAAATTCATAAAAATCTCATTTAATATAGGATTTCAGGGGTTTGGTTCATTATTTTATTATAAATCATGTAAACACTTGGATATTGTAATAGATTATATCATAATAACAGTGATAAAATGTTATATTCCCTTCAAATATTGAAAATAAGGACTAAATTCATTAAAATCTCATTAAATATTGTAATATAAGGGGTAAGGCTAAAATTATTTTATAAAACTTGTAATTATATGGGGTAAAGTAATAAAACAATTGAAAAATATGGTTTAAAACAATAATTATCCCTTCAAATATTGAAAATAAGGGCTAAATTCATAAAAATTTCATTAAATATTGTAATATAAGGGGTACGACTAAAATTATTTTATAAAACTTGTAATTATATGGGGTAAAGTAATACAACAATTGAAAAATATGGTTTAAAACAATAATTATCCCTTCAAATATTGAAAATAAGTATTAAATTAATAAAAATCTCGTTTAATATAGGATTTCAGGGGTTGGGGCCAACAATTTTTTATAAATTTTGTAAAAATATGGGGTATAGTAATAAAATACGTTAAAATCAATGAAAAATTTCAATAAAATCCTTACAGATATTGAAAATAAGGGCTAAACTCATTAAAATATCATTAAATATTGTAATATAAGGGGTACGGCTAAAATTATTTTATAAAACTTGTAATTATATGGGGTCAAGTAATAAAACAATTGAAAAATATGGTTTAAAACAATAATTATCCCTTCAAATATTGAAAATAAGTATTAAATTCATAAAAATCTCGTTTAATATAAGATTTTAGGGGTTGGGTTCAACATTTTTTTATAAATTTTGTAAATATATGGGATATTGTAATGAAATACGGTAAAATCATTGGAAAAATACAATAAAATCCCTTCTAATATTGAAAATAAAGACTAAATTCATAAATATTTCATTAAATATTGTAATATAAGGGGTACGGCTAAAATTATTTAATAAAACTTGTAATTATATGGGGTAAAGTAATAAAACAATTGTAAAATATGGTTTAAAACAATAATTATCCCTTCAAATATTGAAAATAAGGGCTAAATTCATAAAAATTTCATTAAATATTGTAATATAAGGGGAACGACTAAAATTATTTTATAAAACTTGTAATTATATGGGGTAAAGTAATACAACAATTGAAAAATATGGTTTAAAACAATAATTATACCTTCAAATATTGAAAATAAGTATTAAATTCATAAAAATCTCATTTAATATAAGATTTTAGGGGTTGGGTTCAACATTTTTTTATAAATTTTGTAAAAATATGGGGTATAGTAATAAAATACGTTAAAATCAATGAAAAATTTCAATAAAATCCTTACAGATATTGAAAATAAGGGCTAAACTCATTAAAATATCATTAAATATTGTAATATAAGGGGTACGACTAAAATTATTTTATAAAACTTGTAATTATATGGGGTAAAGTAATAAAACAATTGAAAAATATGGTTTAAAACAATAATTATCCCTTCAAATATTGAAAATAAGTATTAAATTCATAAAAATCTCATTTAATATAGGATTTCAGGGGTTTGGTTCATTATTTTATTATAAATCATGTAAACACTTGGATATTGTAATAGATTATATCATAATAACAGTGATAAAATGTTATATTCCCTTCAAATATTGAAAATAAGGACTAAATTCATTAAAATCTCATTAAATATTGTAATATAAGGGGTAAGGCTAAAATTATTTTATAAAACTTGTAATTATATGGGGTTAAGTAATACAACAATTGAAAAATATGGTTTAAAACAATAATTATCCCTTCAAATATTGAAAATAAGTATTAAATTCATAAAAATCTCATTTAATATAAGATTTTAGGGGTTGGGTTCAACATTTTTTTATAAATCTTGTAAAAATATGGGGTATTGTAATAAAACACGTAAAAATCATTGAAAAAATTCAATAAAATCCCTTCAAATATTGAAAATATGGACTAAATTCATTAAAATCTCATTAATTATTGTAATATATGGGTTACGGCTAAAAGTTTTTTATAAATCATGTAAAGATAAGGGGTAAAGTAAGAAAATTTATGAAAAATATGGTTTTAAACCATAATTGTCCCTTCAAATATTAAAAATTAGTATTAAATTCATAAAAATCTCATTTAATATAGGAATTCCAGGGGTTGAATTCAACATTTTTTTTATAAATCTTGTAAAAATATGGGGTATTGTAATAACACACTTTAAAATCATTGAAAAAATTCAATAAAATCCCTTCAAATATTGAAAATCAGTATTAAATTCATAAAAATCTCATTTAATATAGGAATTCCGGGGGTTTGGATCAAAATTTTTTTATTAATCTTGTAAAAATATGGGGTATTGTAATAAATCACGTTTAAATCATTGAAGAAATTCAATAAAATCCTTTCAAATATTGAAAAAAAGTATAAAATCTATAAAAATCCCATTTAATTTTGGAATTTCAAAGTTTGGGTTCAACATTTTTTTATAAATCTTGTAAAAATATGGGGTATTGTAATAAAACACGTAAAAATCATTGAAAAAATTCAATTAAATCCCTTCAAATATTGAAAATATGGACTAAATTCATTAAAATCTCATTAAATATTGTAATATAAGGGGTACGACTAAAATTATTTTATAAAACTTGTAATTATATGGGGTAAAGTAATAAAACAATTGAAAAATATGGTTTAAAACAATAATTATCCCTTCAAATATTGAAAATAAGGGCTAAATTCATAAAAATTTAATTAAATATTGTAATATAAGGGGTACGGCTAAAATTATTTTATAAAACTTGTAATTATATGGGGTCAAGTAATAAAACAATTGAAAAATATGGTTTAAAACAATAATTATCCCTTCAAATATTGAAAATATGTATTAAATTCATAAAAATCTCGTTTAATATAAGATTTTAGGGGTTGGGTTCAACATTTTTTTATAAATTTTGTAAATATATGGGATATTGTAATGAAATACGGTAAAATCATTGGAAAAATACAATAAAATCCCTTCTAATATTGAAAATAAAGACTAAATTCATAAATATTTCATTAAATATTGTAATATAAGGGGTACGGCTAAAATTATTTAATAAAACTTGTAATTATATGGGGTAAAGTAATAAAACAATTGAAAAATATGGTTTAAAACAATAATTATACCTTCAAATATTGAAAATAAGTATTAAATTCATAAAAATCTCATTTAATATAAGATTTTAGGGGTTGGGTTCAACATTTTTTTATAAATTTTGTAAAAATATGGGGTATAGTAATAAAATACGTTAAAATCAATGAAAAATTTCAATAAAATCCTTACAGATATTGAAAATAAGGGCTAAACTCATTAAAATATCATTAAATATTGTAATATAAGGGGTACGGCTAAAATTATTTAATAAAACTTGTTATTATATGGGGTAAAATAATAAAACAATTGAAAAATATGGTTTAAAACAATAATTATCCCTTCAAATATTGAAAATAAGTATTAAATTAATAAAAATCTCGTTTAATATAGGATTTCAGGGGTTGGGGCCAACAATTTTTTATAAATTTTGTAAAAATATGGGGTATAGTAATAAAATACGTTAAAATCAATGAAAAATTTCAATAAAATCCTTACAGATATTGAAAATAAGGGCTAAACTCATTAAAATATCATTAAATATTGTAATATAAGGGGTACGGCTAAAATTATTTTATAAAACTTGTAATTATATGGGGTCAAGTAATAAAACAATTGAAAAATATGGTTTAAAACAATAATTATCCCTTCAAATATTGAAAATAAGTATTAAATTCATAAAAATCTCGTTTAATATAAGATTTTAGGGGTTGGGTTCAACATTTTTTTATAAATTTTGTAAATATATGGGATATTGTAATGAAATACGGTAAAATCATTGGAAAAATACAATAAAATCCCTTCTAATATTGAAAATAAAGACTAAATTCATAAATATTTCATTAAATATTGTAATATAAGGGGTACGGCTAAAATTATTTAATAAAACTTGTAATTATATGGGGTAAAGTAATAAAACAATTGAAAAATATGGTTTAAAACAATAATTATCCCTTCAAATATTGAAAATAATGGCTAAATTCATAAAAATTTAATTAAATATTGTAATATAAGGGGTACGGCTAAAATTATTTTATAAAACTTGTAATTATATGGGGTCAAGTAATAAAACAATTGAAAAATATGGTTTAAAACAATAATTATCCCTTCAAATATTGAAAATAAGTATTAAATTCATAAAAATCTCGTTTAATATAAGATTTTAGGGGTTGGGTTCAACATTTTTTTATAAATTTTGTAAATATATGGGATATTGTAATGAAATACGGTAAAATCATTGGAAAAATACAATAAAATCCCTTCTAATATTGAAAATAAAGACTAAATTCATAAATATTTCATTAAATATTGTAATATAAGGGGTACGGCTAAAATTATTTAATAAAACTTGTAATTATATGGGGTAAAGTAATAAAACAATTGAAAAATATGGTTTAAAACAATAATTATCCCTTCAAATATTGAAAATAAGGGCTAAATTCATAAAAATTTCATTAAATATTGTAATATAAGGGGTACGACTAAAATTATTTTATAAAACTTGTAATTATATGGGGTAAAGTAATACAACAATTGAAAAATATGGTTTAAAACAATAATTATACCTTCAAATATTGAAAATAAGTATTAAATTCATAAAAATCTCATTTAATATAAGATTTTAGGGGTTGGGTTCAACATTTTTTTATAAATTTTGTAAAAATATGGGGTATAGTAATAAAATACGTTAAAATCAATGAAAAATTTCAATAAAATCCTTACAGATATTGAAAATAAGGGCTAAACTCATTAAAATATCATTAAATATTGTAATATAAGGGGTACGGCTAAAATTATTTAATAAAACTTGTTATTATATGGGGTAAAATAATAAAACAATTGAAAAATATGGTTTAAAACAATAATTATCCCTTCAAATATTGAAAATAAGTATTAAATTCATAAAAATCTCATTTAATATAGGATTTCAGGGGTTTGGTTCATTATTTTATTATAAATCATGTAAACAATTGGATATTGTAATAGATTATATCATAATAACAGTGATAAAATGTTATATTCCCTTCAAATATTGAAAATAAGGACTAAATTCATTAAAATCTCATTAAATATTGTAATATAAGGGGTAAGGCTAAAATTATTTTATAAAACTTGTAATTATATGGGGTAAAGTAATAAAACAATTGAAAAATATGGTTTAAAACAATAATTATCCCTTCAAATATTGAAAATAAGGGCTAAATTCATAAAAATTTCATTAAATATTGTAATATAAGGGGTACGACTAAAATTATTTTATAAAACTTGTAATTATATGGGGTAAAGTAATACAACAATTGAAAAATATGGTTTAAAACAATAATTATCCCTTCAAATATTGAAAATAAGTATTAAATTAATAAAAATCTCGTTTAATATAGGATTTCAGGGGTTGGGGCCAACAATTTTTTATAAATTTTGTAAAAATATGGGGTATAGTAATAAAATACGTTAAAATCAATGAAAAATTTCAATAAAATCCTTACAGATATTGAAAATAAGGGCTAAACTCATTAAAATATCATTAAATATTGTAATATAAGGGGTACGGCTAAAATTATTTTATAAAACTTGTAATTATATGGGGTCAAGTAATAAAACAATTGAAAAATATGGTTTAAAACAATAATTATCCCTTCAAATATTGAAAATAAGTATTAAATTCATAAAAATCTCGTTTAATATAAGATTTTAGGGGTTGGGTTCAACATTTTTTTATAAATTTTGTAAATATATGGGATATTGTAATGAAATACGGTAAAATCATTGGAAAAATACAATAAAATCCCTTCTAATATTGAAAATAAAGACTAAATTCATAAATATTTCATTAAATATTGTAATATAAGGGGTACGGCTAAAATTATTTAATAAAACTTGTAATTATATGGGGTAAAGTAATAAAACAATTGAAAAATATGGTTTAAAACAATAATTATCCCTTCAAATATTGAAAATAAGTATTAAATTCATAAAAATCTCATTTAATATAGGATTTCAGGGGTTTGGTTCATTATTTTATTATAAATCATGTAAACACTTGGATATTGTAATAGATTATATCATAATAACAGTGATAAAATGTTATATTCCCTTCAAATATTGAAAATAAGGACTAAATTCATTAAAATCTCATTAAATATTGTAATATAAGGGGTAAGGCTAAAATTATTTTATAAAACTTGTAATTATATGGGGTAAAGTAATAAGACAATTGAAAAATATGGTTTAAAACAATAATTATCCCTTCAAATATTGAAAATAAGGGCTAAATTCATAAAAATTTCATTAAATATTGTAATATAAGGGGTACGACTAAAATTATTTTATAAAACTTGTAATTATATGGGGTAAAGTAATACAACAATTGAAAAATATGGTTTAAAACAATAATTATCCCTTCAAATATTGAAAATAAGTATTAAATTAATAAAAATCTCGTTTAATATAGGATTTCAGGGGTTGGGGCCAACAATTTTTTATAATTTTTGTAAAAATATGGGGTATAGTAATAAAATACGTTAAAATCAATGAAAAATTTCAATAAAATCCTTACAGATATTGAAAATAAGGGCTAAACTCATTAAAATATCATTAAATATTGTAATATAAGGGGTACGGCTAAAATTATTTTTTAAAACTTGTAATTATATGGGGTAAAGTAATACAACAATTGAAAAATATGGTTTAAAACAATAATTATACTTTCAAATATTGAAAATAAGTATTAAATTCATAAAAATCTCATTTAATATAAGATTTTAGGGGTTGGGTTCAACATTTTTTTATAAATTTTGTAAAAATATGGGGTATAGTAATAAAATACGTTAAAATCAATGAAAAATTTCAATAAAATCCTTACAGATATTGAAAATAAGGGCTAAACTCATTAAAATATCATTAAATATTGTAATATAAGGGGTACGGCTAAAATTATTTAATAAAACTTGTAATTTTATGGGGTAAAATAATAAAACAATTGAAAAATATGGTTTAAAACAATAATTATCCCTTCAAATATTGAAAATAAGTATTAAATTCATAAAAATCTCATTAAATATAGGATTTCAGGGGTTTGGTTCATTATTTTATTATAAATCATGTAAACACTTGGATATTGTAATAGATTATATCATAATAACAGTGATAAAATGTTATATTCCCTTCAAATATTGAAAATAAGGACTAAATTCATTAAAATCTCATTAAATATTGTAATATAAGGGGTAAGGCTAAAATTATTTTATAAAACTTGTAATTATATGGGGTAAAGTAATACAACAATTGAAAAATATGGTTTAAAACAATAATTATCCCTTCAAATATTGAAAATAAGGGCTAAATTCATAAAAATTTCATTAAATATTGTAATATAAGGGGTACGACTAAAATTATTTTATAAAACTTGTAATTATATGGGGTAAAGTAATACAACAATTGAAAAATATGGTTTAAAACAATAATTATCCCTTCAAATATTGAAAATAAGTATTAAATTCATAAAAATCTCATTTAATATAGGATTTCAGGGGTTTGGTTCATTATTTTATTATAAATCATGTAAACACTTGGATATTGTAATAGATTATATCATAATAACAGTGATAAAATGTTATATTCCCTTCAAATATTGAAAATAAGGACTAAATTCATTAAAATCTCATTAAATATTGTAATATAAGGGGTAAGGCTAAAATTATTTTATAAAACTTGTAATTATATGGGGTAAAGTAATAAAACAATTGAAAAATATGGTTTAAAACAATAATTATCCCTTCAAATATTGAAAATAAGGGCTAAATTCATAAAAATTTCATTAAATATTGTAATATAAGGGGTACGCTTAAAATTATTTTATAAAACTTGTAATTATATGGGGTAAAGTAATACAACAATTGAAAAATATGGTTTAAAACAATAATTATCCCTTCAAATATTGAAAATAAGTATTAAATTCATAAAAATCTCGTTTAATATAAGATTTTAGGGGTTGGGGCCAACAATTTTTTATAAATTTTGTAAAAATATGGGGTATAGTAATAAAATACGTTAAAATCAATGAAAAATTTCAATAAAATCCTTACAGATATTGAAAATAAGGGCTAAATTCATAAAAATTTCATTAAATATTGTAATATAAGGGGTATGACTAAAATTATTTTATAAAACTTGTAATTATATGGGGTAAAGTAATACAACAATTGTAAAATATGGTTTAAAACAATAATTATCCCTTCAAATATTGAAAATAAGTATTAAATTTATAAAAATCTCATTTAATATACGATTTTAGGGGTTGGGTTCAACATTTTTTTATAAATTTTGTAAAAATATGGGGTATAGTAATAAAATACGTTAAAATCAATGAAAAATTTCAATAAAATCCTTACAGATATTGAAAATAAGGGCTAAACTCATTAAAATATCATTAAATATTGTAATATAAGGGGTACGGCTAAAATTATTTAATAAAACTTGTAATTATATGGGGTAAAATAATAAAACAATTGAAAAATATGGTTTAAAACAATAATTATCCCTTCAAATATTGAAAATAAGTATTAAATTCATAAAAATCTCGTTTAATATAAGATTTTAGGGGTTGGGTTCAACATTTTTTTATAAATTTTGTAAATATATGGGATATTGTAATGAAATATGGTAAAATCATTGGAAAAATACAATAAAATCCCTTCTAATATTGAAAATAAAGACTAAATTCATAAATATTTCATTAAATATTGTAATATAAGGGGTACGGCTAAAATTATTTAATAAAACTTGTAATTATATGGGGTAAAGTAATAAAACAATTGAAAAATATGGTTTAAAACAATAATTATCCCTTCAAATATTGAAAATAAGGGCTAAATTCATAAAAATTTCATTAAATATTGTAATATAAGGGGTACGACTAAAATTATTTTATAAAACTTGTAATTATATGGGGTAAAGTAATACAACAATTGAAAAATATGGTTTAAAACAATAATTATCCCTTCAAATATTGAAAATAAGTATTAAATTCATAAAAATTTCATTAAATATTGTAATATAAGGGGTACGACTAAAATTATTTTATAAAACTTGTAATTATATGGGGTAAAGTAATACAACAATTGAAAAATATGGTTTAAAACAATAATTATACCTTCAAATATTGAAAATAAGTATTAAATTCATAAAAATCTCATTTAATATAAGATTTTAGGGGTTGGGTTCAACATTTTTTTATAAATTTTGTAAAAATATGGGGTATAGTAATAAAATACGTTAAAATCAATGAAAAATTTCAATAAAATCCTTACAGATATTGAAAATAAGGGCTAAACTCATTAAAATATCATTAAATATTGTAATATAAGGGGTACGGCTAAAATTATTTATTAAAACTTGTAATTATATGGGGTAAAATAATAAAACAATTGAAAAATATGGTTTAAAACAATAATTATACTTTCAAATATTGAAAATAAGTATTAAATTCATAAAAATCTCATTTAATATAAGATTTTAGGGGTTGGGTTCAACATTTTTTTATAAATTTTGTAAAAATATGGGGTATAGTAATAAAATACGTTAAAATCAATGAAAAATTTCAATAATATCCTTACAGATATTGAAAATAAGGGCTAAACTCATTAAAATATCATTAAATATTGTAATATAAGGGGTACGGCTAAAATTATTTAATAAAACTTGTAATTATATGGGGTAAAATAATAAAACAATTGAAAAATATGGTTTAAAACAATAATTATCCCTTCAAATATTGATAATAAGTTTTAAATTCATAAAAATCTCATTTAATATAGGATTTCAGGGGTTTGGTTCATTATTTTATTATAAATCATGTAAACACTTGGATATTGTAATAGATTATATCATAATAACAGTGATAAAATGTTATATTCCCTTCAAATATTGAAAATAAGGACTAAATTCATTAAAATCTCATTAAATATTGTAATATAAGGGGTAAGGCTAAAATTATTTTATAAAACTTGTAATTATATGGGGTAAAGTAATAAAACAATTGAAAAATATGGTTTAAAACAATAATTATCCCTTCAAATATTGAAAATAAGAGCTAAATTCATAAAAATGTCATTAAATATTGTAATATAAGGGGTACGACTAAAATTATTTTATAAAACTTGTAATTATATGGGGTAAAGTAATACAACAATTGAAAAATATGGTTTAAAACAATAATTATCCTTTCAAATATTGAAAATAAGTATTAAATTCATAAAAATCTCATTTAATATAAGATTTTAGGGGTTGGGGCCAACAATTTTTTATAAATTTTGTAAAAATATGGGGTATAGTAATAAAATACGTTAAAATCAATGAAAAATTTCAATAAAATCCTTACAGATATTGAAAATAAGGGCTAAATTCATAAAAATTTCATTAAATATTGTAATATAAGGGGTATGACTAAAATTATTTTATAAAACTTGTAATTATATGGGGTAAAGTAATACAACAATTGTAAAATATGGTTTAAAACAATAATTATCCCTTCAAATATTGAAAATAAGTATTAAATTTATAAAAATCTCATTTAATATACGATTTTAGGGGTTGGGTTCAACATTTTTTTATAAATTTTGTAAAAATATGGGGTATAGTAATAAAATACGTTAAAATCAATGAAAAATTTCAATAAAATCCTTACAGATATTGAAAATAAGGGCTAAACTCATTAAAATATCATTAAATATTGTAATATAAGGGGTACGGCTAAAATTATTTAATAAAACTTGTAATTATATGGGGTAAAATAATAAAACAATTGAAAAATATGGTTTAAAACAATAATTATCCCTTCAAATATTGAAAATAAGTATTAAATTCATAAAAATCTCGTTTAATATAAGATTTTAGGGGTTGGGTTCAACATTTTTTTATAAATTTTGTAAATATATGGGATATTGTAATGAAATACGGTAAAATCATTGGAAAAATACAATAAAATCCCTTCTAATATTGAAAATAAAGACTAAATTCATAAAAATTTCATTAAATATTGTAATATAAGGGGTACGACTAAAATTATTTTATAAAACTTGTAATTATATGGGGTAAAGTAATACAACAATTGAAAAATATGGTTTAAAACAATAATTATACCTTCAAATATTGAAAATAAGTATTAAATTCATAAAAATCTCATTTAATATAAGATTTTAGGGGTTGGGTTCAACATTTTTTTATAAATTTTGTAAAAATATGGGGTATAGTAATAAAATACGTTAAAATCAATGAAAAATTTCAATAAAATCCTTACAGATATTGAAAATAAGGGCTAAACTCTTTAAAATATCATTAAATATTGTAATATAAGGGGTACGGCTAAAATTATTTAATAAAACTTGTTATTATATGGGGTAAAATAATAAAACAATTGAAAAATATGGTTTAAAACAATAATTATCCCTTCAAATATTGAAAATAAGTATTAAATTCATAAAAATCTCATTTAATATAGGATTTCAGGGGTTTGGTTCATTATTTTATTATAAATCATGTAAACACTTGGATATTGTAATAGATTATATCATAATAACAGTGATAAAATGTTATATTCCCTTCAAATATTGAAAATAAGGACTAAATTCGTTTAAATCTCATTAAATATTGTAATATAAGGGGTAAGGCTAAAATTATTTTATAAAACTTGTAATTATATGGGGTAAAGTAATACAAAAATTGAAAAATATGGTTTAAAACAATAATTATCCCTTCAAATATTGAAAATAAGGGCTAAATTCATAAAAATTTCATTAAATATTGTAATATAAGGGGTACGACTAAAATTATTTTATAAAACTTGTAATTATATGGGGTAAAGTAATACAACAATTGAAAAATATGGTTTAAAACAATAATTATCCCTTCAAATATTGAAAATAAGTATTAAATTCATAAAAATTTCATTAAATATTGTAATATAAGGGGTACGACTAAAATTATTTTATAAAACTTGTAATTATATGGGGTAAAGTAATACAACAATTGAAAAATATGGTTTAAAACAATAATTATACCTTCAAATATTGAAAATAAGTATTAAATTCATAAAAATCTCATTTAATATAAGATTTTAGGGGTTGGGTTCAACATTTTTTTATAAATTTTGTAAAAATATGGGGTATAGTAATAAAATACGTTAAAATCAATGAAAAATTTCAATAAAATCCTTACAGATATTGAAAATAAGGGCTAAACTCATTAAAATATCATTAAATATTGTAATATAAGGGGTACGGCTAAAATTATTTAATAAAACTTGTAATTATATGGGGTAAAATAATAAAACAATTGAAAAATATGGTTTAAAACAATAATTATACTTTCAAATATTGAAAATAAGTATTAAATTCATAAAAATCTCATTTAATATAAGATTTTAGGGGTTGGGTTCAACATTTTTTTATAAATTTTGTAAAAATATGGGGTATAGTAATAAAATACGTTAAAATCAATGAAAAATTTCAATAATATCCTTACAGATATTGAAAATAAGGGCTAAACTCATTAAAATATCATTAAATATTGTAATATAAGGGGTACGGCTAAAATTATTTAATAAAACTTGTAATTATATGGGGTAAAATAATAAAACAATTGAAAAATATGGTTTAAAACAATAATTATCCCTTCAAATATTGATAATAAGTTTTAAATTCATAAAAATCTCATTTAATATAGGATTTCAGGGGTTTGGTTCATTATTTTATTATAAATCATGTAAACACTTGGATATTGTAATAGATTATATCATAATAACAGTGATAAAATGTTATATTCCCTTCAAATATTGAAAATAAGGACTAAATTCATTAAAATCTCATTAAATATTGTAATATAAGGGGTAAGGCTAAAATTATTTTATAAAACTTGTAATTATATGGGGTAAAGTAATAAAACAATTGAAAAATATGGTTTAAAACAATAATTATCCCTTCAAATATTGAAAATAAGGGCTAAATTCATAAAAATGTCATTAAATATTGTAATATAAGGGGTACGACTAAAATTATTTTATAAAACTTGTAATTATATGGGGTAAAGTAATACAACAATTGAAAAATATGGTTTAAAACAATAATTATCCCTTCAAATATTGAAAATAAGTATTAAATTCATAAAAATCTCGTTTAATATAGGATTTCAGGGGTTGGGGCCAACAATTTTTTATAAATTTTGTAAAAATATGGGGTATAGTAATAAAATACGTTAAAATCAATGAAAAATTTCAATAAAATCCTTACAGATATTGAAAATAAGGGCTAAACTCATTAAAATATCATTAAATATTGTAATATAAGGGGTACGGCTAAAATTATTTAATAAAACTTGTAATTATATGGGGTAAAATAATAAAACAATTGAAAAATATGGTTTAAAACAATTATTATCCCTTCAAATATTGAAAATAAGTATTAAATTCATAAAAATCCCATTAAATATAGGATTTCAGGGGTTTGGTTCATTATTTTATTATAAATCATGTAAACACTTGGATATTGTAATAGATTATATCATAATAACAGTGATAAAATGTTATATTCCCTTCAAATATTGAAAATAAGGACTAAATTCATTAAAATCTCATTAAATATTGTAATATAAGGGGTAAGGCTAAAACTATTTTATAAAACTTGTAATTATATGGGGTAAAGTAATAAAACAATTGAAAAATATGGTTTAAAACAATAATTATCCCTTCAAATATTGAAAATAAGTATTAAATTCATAAAAATCTCGTTTAATATAGGATTTCAGGGGTTGGGGCCAACAATTTTTTATAAATTTTGTAAAAATATGGGGTATAGTAATAAAATACGTTAAAATCAATGAAAAATTTCAATAAAATCCTTACAGATATTGAAAATAAGGGCAAATTCATAAAAATTTCATTAAATATTGTAATATAAGGGGTACGACTAAAATTATTTTATAAAACTTGTAATTATATGGGGTAAAGTAATACAACAATTGAAAAATATGGTTTAAAACAATAATTATCCCTTCAAATATTGAAAATAAGTATTAAATTTATAAAAATCTCATTTAATATACGATTTTAGGGGTTGGGTTCAACATTTTTTTATAAATTTTGTAAAAATATGGGATATTGTAATGAAATACGGTAAAATCATTGGAAAAATTTAATAAAATCCCTTCTAATATTGAAAATAAAGACTAAATTCATAAATATTTCATTAAATATTGTAATATAAGGGGTACGGCTAAAATTATTTTATAAAACTTGTAATTATATGGGGTCAAGTAATAAAACAATTGAAAAATATGGTTTAAAACAATAATTATCCCTTCAAATATTGAAAATAAGTATTAAATTCATAAAAATCTCGTTTAATATAAGATTTTAGGGGTTGGCTTCAACATTTTTTTATAAATTTTGTAAAAATATGGGGTATAGTAATAAAATACGTTAAAATCAATGAAAAATTTCAATAAAATCCTTACAGATATTGAAAATAAGGGCTAAACTCATTAAAATATCATTAAATATTGTAATATAAGGGGTAAGGCTAAAATTATTTTATAAAACTTGTAATTATATGGGGTAAAATAATAAAACAATTGAAAAATATGGTTTAAAACAATAATTATCCCTTCAAATATTGAAAATAAGTATTAAATTCATAAAAATCTCATTTAATATAAGATTTTAGGGGTTGGGTTCAACATTTTTTTATAAATTTTGTAAAAATATGGGATATTGTAATGAAATACGGTAAAATCATTGGAAAAATTCAATAAAATCCCTTCTAATATTGAAAATAAAGACTAAATTCATAAATATTTCATTAAATATTGTAATATAAGGGGTACGGCTAAAATTATTTTATAAAACTTGTAATTATATGGGGTAAAGTAATAAAACAATTGAAAAATATGGTTTAAAACAATAATTATCCCTTCAAATATTGAAAATAAGTATTAAATTCATAAAAATCTCATTTAATATAGGATTTCAGGGGTTTGGTTCATTATTTTATTATAAATCTTGTAAACACTTGGATATTGTAATAGATTATATCATAATAACAGTGATAAAATGTTATATTCCCTTCAAATATTGAAAATAAGGACTAAATTCATTAAAATCTCATTAAATATTGTAATATAAGGGGTAAGGCTAAAATTATTTTATAAAACTTGTAATTATATGAGGTAAAGTAATAAAACAATTGAAAAATATGGTTTAAAACAATAATTATCCCTTCAAATATTGAAAATAAGTATTAAATTCATAAAAATTTCATTAAATATTGTAATATAAGGGGTACGACTAAAATTATTTTATAAAACTTGTAATTATATGGGGTAAAGTAATACAACAATTGAAAAATATGGTTTAAAACAATAATTATCCCTTCAAATATTGAAAATAAGTATTAAATTCATAAAAATCTCGTTTAATATAAGATTTTAGGGGTTGGGTTCAACATTTTTTTATAAATTTTGTAAAAATATGGGATATTGTAATGAAATACGGTAAAATCATTGGAAAAATACAATAAAATCCCTTCTAATATTGAAAAAAAAGACTAAATTCATTAAAATATCATTAAATATTGTAATATAAGGGGTACGGCTAAAATTATTTTATAAAACTTGTAATTATATGGGGTAAAGTAATAAAACAATTGAAAAATATGGTTTAAAACAATAATTAACCCTTCAAATATTGAAAATAAGTATTAAATTCATAAAAATCTCATTTAATATAAGATTTTAGGGGTTGGGTTCAACATTTTTTTATAAATTTTGTAAAAATATGGGATATTGTAATGAAATACGGTAAAATCATTGGAAAAATTCAATAAAATCCCTTCTAATATTGAAAATAAAGACTAAATTCATAAATATTTCATTAAATATTGTAATATAAGGGGTACGGCTAAAATTATTTTATAAAACTTGTAATTATATGGGGTAAAGTAATAAAACAATTGAAAAATATGGTTTAAAACAATAATTATCCCTTCAAATATTGAAAATAAGTATTAAATTCATAAAAATCTCATTTAATATAGGATTTCAGGGGTTTGGTTCATTATTTTATTATAAATCTTGTAAACACTTGGATATTGTAATAGATTATATCATAATAACAGTGATAAAATGTTATATTCCCTTCAAATATTGAAAATAAGGACTAAATTCATTAAAATCTCATTAAATATTGTAATATAAGGGGTAAGGCTAAAATTATTTTATAAAACTTGTAATTATATGAGGTAAAGTAATAAAACAATTGAAAAATATGGTTTAAAACAATAATTATCCCTTCAAATATTGAAAATAAGTATTAAATTCATAAAAATTTCATTAAATATTGTAATATAAGGGGTACGACTAAAATTATTTTATAAAACTTGTAATTATATGGGGTAAAGTAATACAACAATTGAAAAATATGGTTTAAAACAATAATTATCCCTTCAAATATTGAAAATAAGTATTAAATTCATAAAAATCTCGTTTAATATAAGATTTTAGGGGTTGGGTTCAACATTTTTTTATAAATTTTGTAAAAATATGGGATATTGTAATGAAATACGGTAAAATCATTGGAAAAATACAATAAAATCCCTTCTAATATTGAAAAAAAAGACTAAATTCATTAAAATATCATTAAATATTGTAATATAAGGGGTACGGCTAAAATTATTTTATAAAACTTGTAATTATATGGGGTAAAGTAATAAAACAATTGAAAAATATGGTTTAAAACAATAATTAACCCTTCAAATATTGAAAATAAGTATTAAATTCATAAAAATCTCATTTAATATAGGATTTCAGGGGTTTGGTTCATTATTTTATTATAAATCTTGTAAACACTTGGATATTGTAATAGATTATATCATAATAACAGTGATAAAATGTTATATTCCCTTCAAATATTGAAAATAAGGACTAAATTCATTAAAATCTCATTAAATATTGTAATATAAGGGGTAAGGCTAAAATTATTTTATAAAACTTGTAATTATATGGGGTAAAGTAATAAAACAATTGAAAAATATGGTTTAAAACAATAATTATCCCTTCAAATATTGTAAATAAGTATTAAATTTATAAAAATCTCATTTAATATACGATTTTAGGGGTTGGGTTCAACATTTTTTATAAATTTTGTAAAAATATGGGATATTGTAATGAAATACGGTAAAATCATTGGAAAAATTTAATAAAATCCCTTCTAATATTGAAAATAAAGACTAAATTCATAAATATTTCATTAAATATTGTAATATAAGGGGTACGGCTAAAATTATTTTATAAAACTTGTAATTATATGGGGTAAAGTAATACAACAATTGAAAAATATGGTTTAAAACAATAATTATCCCTTCAAATATTGAAAATAAGTATTAAATTCATAAAAATCTCATTTAATATAGGATTTCAGGGGTTTGGTTCATTATTTTATTATAAATCTTGTAAACACTTGGATATTGTAATAGATTATATCATAATAACAGTGATAAAATGTTATATTCCCTTCAAATATTGAAAATAAGGACTAAATTCATTAAAATCTCATTAAATATTGTAATATAAGGGGTTAGGCTAAAATTATTTTATAAAACTTGTAATTATATGGGGTAAAGTAATAAAACAATTGAAAAATATGGTTTAAAACAATAATTATCCCTTCAAATATTGAAAATAAGTATTAAATTCATAAAAATCTCGTTTAATATAGGATTTCAGGGGTTGGGGCCAACAATTTTTTATAAATTTTGTAAAAATATGGGGTATAGTAATAAAATACGTTAAAATCAATGAAAAATTTCAATAAAATCCTTACAGGTATTGAAAATAAGGGCTAAATTCATAAAAATTTCATTAAATATTGTAATATAAGGGGTACGACTAAAATTATTTTATATAACTTGTAATTATATGGGGTAAAGTAATACAACAATTGAAAAATATGGTTTAAAACAATAATTATCCCTTCAAATATTGAAAATAAGTATTAAATTCATAAAAATCTCATTTAATATAGGATTTCAGGGGTTGGGTTCAACATTTTTTTATAAATTTTGTAAAAATATGGGGTATAGTAATAAAATACGTTAAAATCAATGAAAAATTTCAATAAAATCCTTACAGATATTGAAAATAAGGGCTAAACTCATTAAAATATCATTAAATATTGTAATATAAGGGGTACGGCTAAAATTATTTAATAAAACTTGTAATTATATGGGGTAAAATAATAAAACAATTGAAAAATATGGTTTAAAACAATAATTATCCCTTCAAATATTGAAAATAAGTATTAAATTCATAAAAATCTCATTAAATATAGGATTTCAGGGGTTTGGTTCATTATTTTATTATAAATCATGTAAACACTTGGATATTGTAATAGATTATATCATAATAACAGTGATAAAATGTTATATTCCCTTCAAATATTGAAAATAAGTACTAAATTCATTAAAATCTCATTAAATATTGTAATATAAGGGGTAAGGCTAAAATTATTTTATAAAACTTGTAATTATATGGGGTAAAGTAATACAACAATTGTAAAATATGGTTTAAAACAATAATTATCCCTTCAAATATTGTAAATAAGTATTAAATTTAAAAAATCTCATTTAATATACGATTTTAGGGGTTGGGTTCAACATTTTTTTATAAATTTTGTAAAAATATGGGGTATAGTAATAAAATACGTTAAAATCAATGAAAAATTTCAATAAAATCCTTACAGATATTGAAAATAAGGGCTAAATTCATAAAAATTTCATTAAATATTGTAATATAAGGGGTACGACTAAAATTATTTTATAAAACTTGTAATTATATGGGGTAAAGTAATACAACAATTGAAAAATATGGTTTAAATCAATAATTATCCCTTCAAATATTGAAAATAAGTATTAAATTTATAAAAATCTCATTTAATATACGATTTTAGGGGTTGGGTTCAACATTTTTTTATAAATTTTGTAAAAATATGGGATATTGTAATGAAATACGGTAAAATCATTGGAAAAATTTAATAAAATCCCTTCTAATATTGAAAATAAAGACTAAATTCATAAATATTTCATTAAATATTGTAATATAAGGGTTACGGCTAAAATTATTTTATAAAACTTGTAATTATATGGGGTCAAGTAATAAATCAATTGAAAAATATGGTTTAAAACAATAATTATCCCTTCAAATATTGAAAATAAGTATTAAATTCATAAAAATCTCGTTTAATATAAGATTTTAGGGGTTGGCTTCAACATTTTTTTATAAATTTTGTAAAAATATGGGGTATAGTAATAAAATACGTTAAAATCAATGAAAAATTTCAATAAAATCCTTACAGATATTGAAAATAAGGGCTAAATTCATAAAAATATCATTAAATATTGTAATATAAGGGGTATGACTAAAATTATTTTATAAAACTTGTAATTATATGGGGTAAAGTAATACAACAATTGTAAAATATGGTTTAAAACAATAATTATCCCTTCAAATATTGTAAATAAGTATTAAATTTATAAAAATCTCATTTAATATACGATTTTAGGGGTTGGGTTCAACATTTTTTTATAAATTTTGTAAAAATATGGGATATTGTAATGAAATACGGTAAAATCATTGGAAAAATTTAATAAAATCCCTTCTAATATTGAAAATAAAGACTAAATTCATAAATATTTCATTAAATATTGTAATATAAGGGGTACGGCTAAAATTATTTTATAAAACTTGTAATTATATGGGGTAAAGTAATACAACAATTGAAAAATATGGTTTAAAACAATAATTATCCCTTCAAATATTGAAAATAAGTATTAAATTCATAAAAATCTCATTTAATATAGGATTTCAGGGGTTTGGTTCATTATTTTATTATAAATCTTGTAAACACTTGGATATTGTAATAGATTATATCATAATAACAGTGATAAAATGTTATATTCCCTTCAAATATTGAAAATAAGGACTAAATTCATTAAAATCTCATTAAATATTGTAATATAAGGGGTAAGGCTAAAATTATTTTATAAAACTTGTAATTATATGGGGTAAAGTAATACAACAATTGAAAAATATGGTTTAAAACAATAATTATCCCTTCAAATATTGAAAATAAGTATTAAATTTATAAAAATCTCATTTAATATACGATTTTAGGGGTTGGGGCCAACAATTTTTTATAAATTTTGTAAAAATATGGGGTATAGTAATAAAATACGTTAAAATCAATGAAAAATTTCAATAAAATCCTTACAGATATTGAAAATAAGGGCTAAATTCATAAAAATTTCATTAAATATTGTAATATAAGGGGTACGACTAAAATTATTTTATAAAACTTGTAATTATATGGGGTAAAGTAATAAAACAATTGAAAAATATAGTTTAAAAAAATAATTATCCCTTCAAATATTGAAAATAAGGGCTAAATTCATAAAAATGTCATTAAATATTGTAATATAAGGGGTACGACTAAAATTATTTTATAAAACTTGTAATTATATGGGGTAAAGTAATACAACAATTGAAAAATATGGTTTAAAACAATAATTATCCCTTCAAATATTGAAAATAAGTATTAAATTCATAAAAATCTCGTTTAATATAGGATTTCAGGGGTTGGGGCCAACAATTTTTTATAAATTTTGTAAAAATATGGGGTATAGTAATAAAATACGTTAAAATCAATGAAAAATTTCAATAAAATCCTTACAGATATTGAAAATAAGGGCTAAACTCATTAAAATATCATTAAATATTGTAATATAAGGGGTACGACTAAAATTATTTTATAAAACTTGTAATTATATGGGGTAAAGTAATACAACAATTGAAAAATATGGTTTAAAACAATAATTATCCCTTCAAATATTGAAAATAAGTATTAAATTCATAAAAATCTCATTTAATATAGGATTTCAGGGGTTGGGTTCAACATTTTTTTATAAATTTTGTAAAAATATGGGGTATAGTAATAAAATACGTTAAAATCAATGAAAAATTTCAATAAAATCCTTACAGATATTGAAAATAAGGGCTAAACTCATTAAAATATCATTAAATATTGTAATATAAGGGGTACGGCTAAAATTATTTAATAAAACTTGTAATTATATGGGGTAAAATAATAAAACAATTGAAAAATATGGTTTAAAACAATAATTATCCCTTCAAATATTGAAAATAAGTATTAAATTCATAAAAATCTCATTAAATATAGGATTTCAGGGGTTTGGTTCATTATTTTATTATAAATCATGTAAACACTTGGATATTGTAATAGATTATATCATAATAATAGTGATAAAATGTTATATTCCCTTCAAATATTGAAAATAAGGACTAAATTCATTAAAATCTCATTAAATATTGTAATATAAGGGGTAAGGCTAAAATTATTTTATAAAACTTGTAATTATATGGGGTAAAGTAATACAACAATTGTAAAATATGGTTTAAAACAATAATTATCCCTTCAAATATTGAAAATAAGTATTAAATTTATAAAAATCTCATTTAATATACGATTTTAGGGGTTGGGTTCAACATTTTTTTATAAATTTTGTAAAAATATGGGATATTGTAATGAAATACGGTAAAATCATTGGAAAAATTTAATAAAATCCCTTCTAATATTGAAAATAAAGACTAAATTCATAAATATTTCATTAAATATTGTAATATAAGGGGTACGGCTAAAATTATTTTATAAAACTTGTAATTATATGGGGTAAAGTAATACAACAATTGAAAAATATGGTTTAAAACAATAATTATCCCTTCACATATTGAAAATAAGTATTAAATTCATAAAAATCTCATTTAATATAGGATTTCAGGGGTTTGGTTCATTATTTTATTATAAATATTGTAAACACTTGGATATTGTAATAGATTATATCATAATAACAGTGATAAAATGTTATATTCCCTTCAAATATTGAAAATAAGGACTAAATTCATTAAAATCTCATTCAATATTGTAATATTAGGGGTAAGGCTAAAATTATTTTATAAAACTTGTAATTATATGGGGTAAAGTAATACAACAATTGTAAAATATGGTTTAAAACAATAATTATCCCTTCAAATATTGTAAATAAGTATTAAATTTAAAAAATCTCATTTAATATACGATTTTAGGGGTTGGGTTCAACATTTTTTTATAAATTTTGTAAAAATATGGGGTATAGTAATAAAATACGTTAAAATCAATGAAAAATTTCAATAAAATCCTTACAGATATTGAAAATAAGGGCTAAATTCATAAAAATTTCATTAAATATTGTAATATAAGGGGTACGACTAAAATTATTTTATAAAACTTGTAATTATATGGGGTAAAGTAATACAACAATTGAAAAATATGGTTTAAATCAATAATTATCCCTTCAAATATTGAAAATAAGTATTAAATTTATAAAAATCTCATTTAATATACGATTTTAGGGGTTGGGTTCAACATTTTTTTATAAATTTTGTAAAAATATGGGATATTGTAATGAAATACGGTAAAATCATTGGAAAAATTTAATAAAATCCCTTCTAATATTGAAAATAAAGACTAAATTCATAAATATTTCATTAAATATTGTAATATAAGGGTTACGGCTAAAATTATTTTATAAAACTTGTAATTATATGGGGTCAAGTAATAAATCAATTGAAAAATATGGTTTAAAACAATAATTATCCCTTCAAATATTGAAAATAAGTATTAAATTCATAAAAATCTCGTTTAATATAAGATTTTAGGGGTTGGCTTCAACATTTTTTTATAAATTTTGTAAAAATATGGGGTATAGTAATAAAATACGTTAAAATCAATGAAAAATTTCAATAAAATCCTTACAGATATTGAAAATAAGGGCTAAATTCATAAAAATATCATTAAATATTGTAATATAAGGGGTATGACTAAAATTATTTTATAAAACTTGTAATTATATGGGGTAAAGTAATACAACAATTGTAAAATATGGTTTAAAACAATAATTATCCCTTCAAATATTGTAAATAAGTATTAAATTTATAAAAATCTCATTTAATATACGATTTTAGGGGTTGGGTTCAACATTTTTTTATAAATTTTGTAAAAATATGGGATATTGTAATGAAATACGGTAAAATCATTGGAAAAATTTAATAAAATCCCTTCTAATATTGAAAATAAAGACTAAATTCATAAATATTTCATTAAATATTGTAATATAAGGGGTACGGCTAAAATTATTTTATAAAACTTGTAATTATATGGGGTAAAGTAATACAACAATTGAAAAATATGGTTTAAAACAATAATTATCCCTTCAAATATTGAAAATAAGTATTAAATTCATAAAAATCTCATTTAATATAGGATTTCAGGGGTTTGGTTCATTATTTTATTATAAATCTTGTAAACACTTGGATATTGTAATAGATTATATCATAATAACAGTGATAAAATGTTATATTCCCTTCAAATATTGAAAATAAGGACTAAATTCATTAAAATCTCATTAAATATTGTAATATAAGGGGTAAGGCTAAAATTATTTTATAAAACTTGTAATTATATGGGGTAAAGTAATACAACAATTGAAAAATATGGTTTAAAACAATAATTATCCCTTCAAATATTGAAAATAAGTATTAAATTTATAAAAATCTCATTTAATATACGATTTTAGGGGTTGGGGCCAACAATTTTTTATAAATTTTGTAAAAATATGGGGTATAGTAATAAAATACGTTAAAATCAATGAAAAATTTCAATAAAATCCTTACAGATATTGAAAATAAGGGCTAAATTCATAAAAATTTCATTAAATATTGTAATATAAGGGGTACGACTAAAATTATTTTATAAAACTTGTAATTATATGGGGTAAAGTAATAAAACAATTGAAAAATATAGTTTAAAAAAATAATTATCCCTTCAAATATTGAAAATAAGGGCTAAATTCATAAAAATGTCATTAAATATTGTAATATAAGGGGTACGACTAAAATTATTTTATAAAACTTGTAATTATATGGGGTAAAGTAATACAACAATTGAAAAATATGGTTTAAAACAATAATTATCCCTTCAAATATTGAAAATAAGTATTAAATTCATAAAAATCTCGTTTAATATAGGATTTCAGGGGTTGGGGCCAACAATTTTTTATAAATTTTGTAAAAATATGGGGTATAGTAATAAAATACGTTAAAATCAATGAAAAATTTCAATAAAATCCTTACAGATATTGAAAATAAGGGCTAAACTCATTAAAATATCATTAAATATTGTAATATAAGGGGTACGACTAAAATTATTTTATAAAACTTGTAATTATATGGGGTAAAGTAATACAACAATTGAAAAATATGGTTTAAAACAATAATTATCCCTTCAAATATTGAAAATAAGTATTAAATTCATAAAAATCTCATTTAATATAGGATTTCAGGGGTTGGGTTCAACATTTTTTTATAAATTTTGTAAAAATATGGGGTATAGTAATAAAATACGTTAAAATCAATGAAAAATTTCAATAAAATCCTTACAGATATTGAAAATAAGGGCTAAACTCATTAAAATATCATTAAATATTGTAATATAAGGGGTACGGCTAAAATTATTTAATAAAACTTGTAATTATATGGGGTAAAATAATAAAACAATTGAAAAATATGGTTTAAAACAATAATTATCCCTTCAAATATTGAAAATAAGTATTAAATTCATAAAAATCTCATTAAATATAGGATTTCAGGGGTTTGGTTCATTATTTTATTATAAATCATGTAAACACTTGGATATTGTAATAGATTATATCATAATAATAGTGATAAAATGTTATATTCCCTTCAAATATTGAAAATAAGGACTAAATTCATTAAAATCTCATTAAATATTGTAATATAAGGGGTAAGGCTAAAATTATTTTATAAAACTTGTAATTATATGGGGTAAAGTAATACAACAATTGTAAAATATGGTTTAAAACAATAATTATCCCTTCAAATATTGAAAATAAGTATTAAATTTATAAAAATCTCATTTAATATACGATTTTAGGGGTTGGGTTCAACATTTTTTTATAAATTTT
The DNA here is from genome assembly GCA_036289425.1 of Rhopalosiphum nymphaeae. NCBI lineage: Eukaryota > Metazoa > Arthropoda > Insecta > Hemiptera > Aphididae > Rhopalosiphum > Rhopalosiphum nymphaeae. The sequence goes on along the minus strand of JAZAQC010000001.1, from coordinate 7,708,518 downwards.
GTAAAAATATGGGATATTGTAATGAAATACGGTAAAATCATTGGAAAAATTTAATAAAATCCCTTCTAATATTGAAAATAAAGACTAAATTCATAAATATTTCATTAAATATTGTAATATAAGGGGTACGGCTAAAATTATTTTATAAAACTTGTAATTATATGGGGTAAAGTAATACAACAATTGAAAAATATGGTTTAAAACAATAATTATCCCTTCACATATTGAAAATAAGTATTAAATTCATAAAAATCTCATTTAATATAGGATTTCAGGGGTTTGGTTCATTATTTTATTATAAATATTGTAAACACTTGGATATTGTAATAGATTATATCATAATAACAGTGATAAAATGTTATATTCCCTTCAAATATTGAAAATAAGGACTAAATTCATTAAAATCTCATTCAATATTGTAATATTAGGGGTAAGGCTAAAATTATTTTATAAAACTTGTAATTATATGGGGTAAAGTAATAAAACAATTGAAAAATATGGTTTAAAACAATAATTATCCCTTCAAATATTGAAAATAAGGGCTAAATTCATAAAAATGTCATTAAATATTGTAATATAAGGGGTACGACTAAAATTATTTTATAAAACTTGTAATTATATGGGGTAAAGTAATACAACAATTGAAAAATATGGTTTAAAACAATAATTATCCCTTCAAATATTGAAAATAAGTATTAAATTCATAAAAATCTCGTTTAATATAGGATTTCAGGGGTTGGGGCCAACAATTTTTTATAAATTTTGTAAAAATATGGGGTATAGTAATAAAATACGTTAAAATCAATGAAAAATTTCAATAAAATCCTTACAGATATTGAAAATAAGGGCTAAACTCATTAAAATATCATTAAATATTGTAATATAAGGGGTACGACTAAAATTATTTTATAAAACTTGTAATTATATGGGGTAAAGTAATACAACAATTGAAAAATATGGTTTAAAACAATAATTATCCCTTCAAATATTGAAAATAAGTATTAAATTCATAAAAATCTCATTTAATATAGGATTTCAGGGGTTGGGTTCAACATTTTTTTATAAATTTTGTAAAAATATGGGGTATAGTAATAAAATACGTTAAAATCAATGAAAAATTTCAATAAAATCCTTACAGATATTGAAAATAAGGGCTAAACTCATTAAAATATCATTAATTATTGTAATATAAGGGGTACGGCTAAAATTATTTAATAAAACTTGTAATTATATGGGATAAAATAATAAAACAATTGAAAAATATGGTTTAAAACAATAATTATCCCTTCAAATATTGAAAATAAGTATTAAATTCATAAAAATCTCATTAAATATAGGATTTCAGGGGTTTGGTTCATTATTTTATTATAAATCATGTAAACACTTGGATATTGTAATAGATTATATCATAATAACAGTGATAAAATGTTATATTCCCTTCAAATATTGAAAATAAGGACTAAATTCATTAAAATCTCATTAAATATTGTAATATAAGGGGTAAGGCTAAAATTATTTTATAAAACTTGTAATTATATGGGGTAAAGTAATACAACAATTGAAAAATATGGTTTAAAACAATAATTATCCTTTCAAATATTGAAAATAAGTATTAAATTCATAAAAATCTCATTTAATATAAGATTTTAGGGGTTGGGGCCAACAATTTTTTATAAATTTTGTAAAAATATGGGGTATAGTAATAAAATACGTTAAAATCAATGAAAAATTTCAATAAAATCCTTACAGATATTGAAAATAAGGGCTAAATTCATAAAAATTTCATTAAATATTGTAATATAAGGGGTATGACTAAAATTATTTTATAAAACTTGTAATTATATGGGGTAAAGTAATACAACACTTGTAAAATATGGTTTAAAACAATAATTATCCCTTCAAATATTGAAAATAAGTATTAAATTTATAAAAATCTCATTTAATATACGATTTTAGGGGTTGGGTTCAACATTTTTTTATAAATTTTGTAAAAATATGGGATATTGTAATGAAATACGGTAAAATCATTGGAAAAATTTAATAAAATCCCTTCTAATATTGAAAATAAAGACTAAATTCATAAATATTTCATTAAATATTGTAATATAAGGGGTACGGCTAAAATTATTTTATAAAACTTGTAATTATATGGGGTAAAGTAATACAACAATTGAAAAATATGGTTTAAAACAATAATTATCCCTTCAAATATTGAAAATAAGTATTAAATTCATAAAAATCTCATTTAATATAGGATTTCAGGGGTTTGGTTCATTATTTTATTATAAATCTTGTAAACACTTGGATATTGTAATAGATTATATCATAATAACAGTGATAAAATGTTATATTCCCTTCAAATATTGAAAATAAGTATTAAATTCATAAAAATCTCGTTTAATATAGGATTTCAGGGGTTGGGGCCAACAATTTTTTATAAATTTTGTAAAAATATGGGGTATAGTAATAAAATACGTTAAAATCAATGAAAAATTTCAATAAAATCCTTACAGATATTGAAAATAAGGGCTAAACTCATTAAAATATCATTAAATATTGTAATATAAGGGGTACGACTAAAATTATTTTATAAAACTTGTAATTATATGGGGTAAAGTAATACAACAATTGAAAAATATGGTTTAAAACAATAATTATCCCTTCAAATATTGAAAATAAGTATTAAATTCATAAAAATCTCATTTAATATAGGATTTCAGGGGTTGGGTTCAACATTTTTTTATAAATTTTGTAAAAATATGGGGTATAGTAATAAAATACGTTAAAATCAATGAAAAATTTCAATAAAATCCTTACAGATATTGAAAATAAGGGCTAAACTCATTAAAATATCATTAATTATTGTAATATAAGGGGTACGGCTAAAATTATTTAATAAAACTTGTAATTATATGGGGTAAAATAATAAAACAATTGAAAAATATGGTTTAAAACAATAATTATCCCTTCAAATATTGAAAATAAGTATTAAATTCATAAAAATCTCATTAAATATAGGATTTCAGGGGTTTGGTTCATTATTTTATTATAAATCATGTAAACACTTGGATATTGTAATAGATTATATCATAATAACAGTGATAAAATGTTATATTCCCTTCAAATATTGAAAATAAGGACTAAATTCATTAAAATCTCATTAAATATTGTAATATAAGGGGTAAGGCTAAAATTATTTTATAAAACTTGTAATTATATGGGGTAAAGTAATACAACAATTGAAAAATATGGTTTAAAACAATAATTATCCTTTCAAATATTGAAAATAAGTATTAAATTCATAAAAATCTCATTTAATATAAGATTTTAGGGGTTGGGGCCAACAATTTTTTATAAATTTTGTAAAATAATGGGGTATAGTAATAAAATACGTTAAAATCAATGAAAAATTTCAATAAAATCCTTACAGATATTGAAAATAAGGGCTAAATTCATAAAAATTTCATTAAATATTGTAATATAAGGGGTATGACTAAAATTATTTTATAAAACTTGTAATTATATGGGGTAAAGTAATACAACAATTGTAAAATATGGTTTAAAACAATAATTATCCCTTCAAATATTGAAAATAAGTATTAAATTTATAAAAATCTCATTTAATATACGATTTTAGGGGTTGGGTTCAACATTTTTTTATAAATTTTGTAAAAATATGGGATATTGTAATGAAATACGGTAAAATCATTGGAAAAATTTAATAAAATCCCTTCTAATATTGAAAATAAAGACTAAATTCATAAATATTTCATTAAATATTGTAATATAAGGGGTACGGCTAAAATTATTTTATAAAACTTGTAATTATATGGGGTAAAGTAATACAACAATTGAAAAATATGGTTTAAAACAATAATTATCCCTTCAAATATTGAAAATAAGTATTAAATTCATAAAAATCTCATTTAATATAGGATTTCAGGGGTTTGGTTCATTATTTTATTATAAATCTTGTAAACACTTGGATATTGTAATAGATTATATCATAATAACAGTGATAAAATGTTATATTCCCTTCAAATATTGAAAATAAGTATTAAATTCATAAAAATCTCGTTTAATATAGGATTTCAGGGGTTGGGGCCAACAATTTTTTATAAATTTTGTAAAAATATGGGGTATAGTAATAAAATACGTTAAAATCAATGAAAAATTTCAATAAAATCCTTACAGATATTGAAAATAAGGGCTAAACTCATTAAAATATCATTAAATATTGTAATATAAGGGGTACGACTAAAATTATTTTATAAAACTTGTAATTATATGGGGTAAAGTAATACAACAATTGAAAAATATGGTTTAAAACAATAATTATCCCTTCAAATATTGAAAATAAGTATTAAATTCATAAAAATCTCATTTAATATAGGATTTCAGGGGTTGGGTTCAACATTTTTTTATAAATTTTGTAAAAATATGGGGTATAGTAATAAAATACGTTAAAATCAATGAAAAATTTCAATAAAATCCTTACAGATATTGAAAATAAGGGCTAAACTCATTAAAATATCATTAATTATTGTAATATAAGGGGTACGGCTAAAATTATTTAATAAAACTTGTAATTATATGGGGTAAAATAATAAAACAATTGAAAAATATGGTTTAAAACAATAATTATCCCTTCAAATATTGAAAATAAGTATTAAATTCATAAAAATCTCATTAAATATAGGATTTCAGGGGTTTGGTTCATTATTTTATTATAAATCATGTAAACACTTGGATATTGTAATAGATTATATCATAATAACAGTGATAAAATGTTATATTCCCTTCAAATATTGAAAATAAGGACTAAATTCATTAAAATCTCATTAAATATTGTAATATAAGGGGTAAGGCTAAAATTATTTTATAAAACTTGTAATTATATGGGGTAAAGTAATACAACAATTGAAAAATATGGTTTAAAACAATAATTATCCTTTCAAATATTGAAAATAAGTATTAAATTCATAAAAATCTCATTTAATATAAGATTTTAGGGGTTGGGGCCAACAATTTTTTATAAATTTTGTAAAATAATGGGGTATAGTAATAAAATACGTTAAAATCAATGAAAAATTTCAATAAAATCCTTACAGATATTGAAAATAAGGGCTAAATTCATAAAAATTTCATTAAATATTGTAATATAAGGGGTATGACTAAAATTATTTTATAAAACTTGTAATTATATGGGGTAAAGTAATACAACAATTGTAAAATATGGTTTAAAACAATAATTATCCCTTCAAATATTGAAAATAAGTATTAAATTTATAAAAATCTCATTTAATATACGATTTTAGGGGTTGGGTTCAACATTTTTTTATAAATTTTGTAAAAATATGGGATATTGTAATGAAATACGGTAAAATCATTGGAAAAATTTAATAAAATCCCTTCTAATATTGAAAATAAAGACTAAATTCATAAATATTTCATTAAATATTGTAATATAAGGGGTACGGCTAAAATTATTTTATAAAACTTGTAATTATATGGGGTAAAGTAATACAACAATTGAAAAATATGGTTTAAAACAATAATTATCCCTTCAAATATTGAAAATAAGTATTAAATTCATAAAAATCTCATTTAATATAGGATTTCAGGGGTTTGGTTCATTATTTTATTATAAATCTTGTAAACACTTGGATATTGTAATAGATTATATCATAATAACAGTGATAAAATGTTATATTCCCTTCAAATATTGAAAATAAGGACTAAATTCATTAAAATCTCATTAAATATTGTAATATAAGGGGTAAGGCTAAAATTATTTTATAAAACTTGTAATTATATGGGGTAAAGTAATAAAACAATTGAAAAATATGGTTTAAAACAATAATTATCCCTTCAAATATTGAAAATAAGTATTAAATTCATAAAAATCTCGTTTAATATAGGATTTCAGTGGTTGGGGCCAACAATTTTTTATAAATTTTGTAAAAATATGGGGTATAGTAATAAAATACGTTAAAATCAATGAAAAATTTCAATAAAATCCTTACAGATATTGAAAATAAGGGCTAAATTCATAAAAATTTCATTAAATATTGTAATATAAGGGGTACGACTAAAATTATTTTATAAAACTTGTAATTATATGGGGTAAAGTAATACAACAATTGAAAAATATGGTTTAAAACAATAATTATCCCTTCAAATATTGAAAATAAGTATTAAATTTATAAAAATCTCATTCAATATACGATTTTAGGGGTTGGGTTCAACATTTTTTTATAAATTTTGTAAAAATATGGGATATTGTAATGAAATACGGTAAAATCATTGGAAAAATTTAATAAAATCCCTTCTAATATTGAAAATAAAGACTAAATTCATAAATATTTCATTAAATATTGTAATATAAGGGGTACGGCTAAAGTTATTTTATAAAACTTGTAATTATATGGGGTAAAGTAATAAAACAATTGAAAAATATGGTTTAAAACAATAATTATCCCTTCAAATATTGAAAATAAGTATTAAATTCATAAAAATCTCATTTAATATAGGATTTCAGGGGTTTGGTTCATTATTTTATTATAAATCTTGTAAACACTTGGATATTGTAATAGATTATATCATAATAACAGTGATAAAATGTTATATTCCCTTCAAATATTGAAAATAAGGACTAAATTCATTAAAATCTCATTAAATATTGTAATATAAGGGGTAAGGCTAAAATTATTTTATAAAACTTGTAATTATATGAGGTAAAGTAATAAAACAATTGAAAAATATGGTTTAAAACAATAATTATCCCTTCAAATATTGAAAATAAGTATTAAATTTATAAAAATTTCATTAAATATTGTAATATAAGGGGTACGACTAAAATTATTTTATAAAACTTGTAATTATATGGGGTAAAGTAATACAACAATTGAAAAATATGGTTTAAAACAATAATTATCCCTTCAAATATTGAAAATAAGTATTAAATTTATAAAAATCTCATTTAATATACGATTTTAGGGGTTGGGTTGAACATTTTTTTATAAATTTTGTAAAAATATGGGATATTGTAATGAAATACGGTAAAATCATTGGAAAAATTTAATAAAATCTCTTCTAATATTGAAAATAAAGACTAAATTCATAAATATTTCATTAAATATTGTAATATAAGGGGTACGGCTAAAATTATTTTATAAAACTTGTAATTATATGGGGTAAAGTAATACAACAATTGAAAAATATGGTTTAAAACAATAATTATCCCTTCAAATATTGAAAATAAGTATTAAATTCATAAAAATCTCATTTAATATAGGATTTCAGGGGTTTGGTTCATTATTTTATTATAAATCTTGTAAACACTTGGATATTGTAATAGATTATATCATAATAACAGTGATAAAATGTTATATTCCCTTCAAATATTGAAAATAAGGACTAAATTCATTAAAATATCATTAAATATTGTAATATAAGGGGTAAGGCTAAAATTATTTTATAAAACTTGTAATTATATGGGGTAAAGTAATACAACAATTGAAAAATATGGTTTAAAACAATAAATATCCTTTCAAATATTGAAAATAAGTATTAAATTCATAAAAATCTCATTTAATATAAGATTTTAGGGGTTGGGTTCAACATTTTTTTATAAATTTTGTAAAAATATGGGGTATAGTAATAAAATACATTAAATCAATGAAAAATTTCAATAAAATCCTTACAGATATTGAAAATAAGGGCTAAACTCATTAAAATATCATTAAATATTGTAATATAAGGGGTACGGCTAAAATTATTTTATAAAACTTGTAATTATATGGGGTAAAGTAATACAACAATTGAAAAATATGGTTTAAAACAATTATTATCCCTTCAAATATTGAAAATAAGTATTAAATTCATAAAAATCTCATTTAATATAAGATTTTAGGGGTTGGGTTCAACATTTTTTTATAAATTTTGTAAAAATATGGGGTATAGTAATAAAATACGTTAAAATCAATGAAAAATTTCAATAAAATCCTTACAGATATTGAAAATAAGGGCTAAACTCATTAAAATATCATTAAATATTGTAATATAAGGGGTACGGCTAAAATTATTTAATAAAACTTGTAATTATATGGGATAAAATAATAAAACAATTGAAAAATATGGTTTAAAACAATAATTATCCCTTCAAATATTGAAAATAAGTATTAAATTCATAAAAATCTCATTAAATATAGGATTTCAGGGGTTTGGTTTATTATTTTATTATAAATCATGTAAAAACTTGGATATTGTAATAGATTATATCATAATAACAGTGATAAAATGTTATATTCCCTTCAAATATTGAAAATAAGGACTAAATTAATTAAAATCTCATTAAATATTGTAATATAAGGGGTAAAGCTAAAATTATTTTATAAAACTTGTAATTATATGGGGTAAAGTAATACAACAATTGAAAAATATGGTTTAAAACAATAATTATCCTTTCAAATATTGAAAATAAGTATTAAATTCATAAAAATCTCATTTAATATAAGATTTTAGGGGTTGGGGCCAACAATTTTTTATAAATTTTGTAAAAATATGGGGTATAGTAATAAAATACGTTAAAATCAATGAAAAATTTCAATAAAATCCTTACAGATATTGAAAATAAGGGCTAAATTCATAAAAATTTCATTAAATATTGTAATATAAGGGGTATGACTAAAATTATTTTATAAAACTTGTAATTATATGGGTTAAAGTAATACAACAATTGTAAAATATGGTTTAAAACAATAATTATCCCTTCAAATATTGAAAATAAGTATTAAATTTATAAAAATCTCATTTAATATACGATTTTAGGGGTTGGGGCCAACAATTTATTATAAATTTTGTAAAAATATGGGGTATAGTAATAAAATACGTTAAAATCAATGAAAAATTTCAATAAAATCCTTACAGATATTGAAAATAAAGACTAAATTCATAAATATTTCATTAAATATTGTAATATAAGGGGTACGGCTAAAATTATTTTATAAAACTTGTAATTATATGGGGTAAAGTAATACAACAATTGAAAAATATGGTTTAAAACAATAATTATCCCTTCAAATATTGAAAATAAGTATTAAATTCATAAAAATCTCATTTAATATAGGATTTCAGGGGTTTGGTTCATTATTTTATTATAAATCTTGTAAACACATGGATATTGTAATAGATTATATCCTAATAACAGTGATAAAATGTTATATTCCCTTCAAATATTGAAAATAAGGACTAAATTCATTAAAATCTCATTAAATATTGTAATATAAGGGGTAAGGCTAAAATTATTTTATAAAACTTGTAATTATATGGGGTAAAGTAATAAAACAATTGAAAAATATGGTTTAAAACAATAATTATCCCTTCAAATATTGAAAATAAGTATTAAACTCATAAAAATCTCATTTAATATAAGATTTTAGGGGTTGGGTTCAACATTGTTTTATAAATTTTGTAAAAATATGGGGTATAGTAATAAAATACGTTAAAATCAATGAAAAATTTCAATAAAATCCTTACAGATATTGAAAATAAGGGCTAAACTCATTAAAATATCATTAAATATTGTAATATAAGGGGTAAGGCTAAAATTATTTAATAAAACTTGTAATTATATGGGGTAAAATAATAAAACAATTGAAAAATATGGTTTAAAACAATAATTATCCCTTCAAATATTGAAAATAAGTTTTAAATTCATAAAAATCTCATTTAATATAGGATTTCAGGGGTTTGGTTCATTATTTTATTATAAATCTTGTAAACACTTGGATATTGTAATAGATTATATCATAATAACAGTGATAAAATGTTATATTCCCTTCAAATATTGAAAATAAGGACTAAATTCATTAAAATCTCATTAAATATTGTAATATAAGGGGTACGACTAAAATTATTTTATAAAACTTGTAATTATATGGGGTAAAGTAATACAACAATTGAAAAATATGGTTTAAAACAATAATTATCCCTTCAAATATTGAAAATAAGTATTAAATTTATAAAAATCTCGTTTAATATAAGATTTTAGGGGTTGGGTTCAACATTTTTTTATAAATTTTGTAAAAATATAGGATATTGTAATGAAATACTGTAAAATCATTGGAAAAATACAATAAAATCCCTTCTAATATTGAAAAAAAAGACTAAATTCATTAAAATATCATTAAATATTGTAATATAAGGGGTACGGCTAAAATTATTTTATAAAACTTGTAATTATATGGGGTAAAGTAATAAAACAATTGAAAAATATGGTTTAAAACAATAATTATCCCTTCAAATATTGAAAATAAGTATTAAATTCATAAAAATTTCATTTAATATAGGATTTCAGGGGTTGGGGCCAACAATTTTTTATAAATTTTGTAAAAATATGGGGTATAGTAATAAAATACGTAAAATCAATGAAAAATTTCAATAAAATCCTTACAGATATTGAAAATAAGGGCTAAACTCATTAAAATATCATTAAATATTGTAATATAAGGGGTACGGCTAAAATTATTTAATAAAACTTGTAATTATATGGAGTAAAATAATAAAACAATTGAAAAATATGGTTTAAAACAATAATTATCCCTACAAATATTGAAAATAAGTTTTAAATTCATAAAAATCTCGTTTAATATAGGATTTCAGGGGTTTGGTTCATTATTTTATTATAAATCTTGTAAACACTTGGATATTGTAATAGATTATATCATAATAACAGTGATAAAATGTTATATTCCCTTCAAATATTGAAAATAAGGACTAAATTCATTAAAATCTCATTAAATATTGTAATATAAGGGGTAAGGCTAAAATTATTTTATAAAACTTGTAATTATATGGGGTAAAGTAATAAAACAATTGAAAAATATGGTTTAAAACAATAATTATCCCTTCAAATATTGAAAATAAGGGCTAAATTCATAAAATTTTCATTAAATATTGTAATATAAGGGGTACGGCTAAAATTATTTTATAAAACTTGTAATTATATGGGGTAAAGTTATACAACAATTGAAAAATATGGTTTAAAACAATAATTATCCCTTCAAATATTGAAAATAAGTATTAAATTCATAAAAATCTCATTTAATATAAGATTTTAGGGGTTGGGTTCAACATTTTTTTATAAATTTTGTAAAAATATGGGATATTGTAATGAAATACGGTAAAATCATTTGAAAAATTCAATAAAATCCCTTCTAATATTGAAAATAAAGACTAAATTCATAAATATATCATTAAATATTGTAATATAAGGGGTACGGCTAAAATTATTTTATAAAACTTGTAATTATATGGGGTAAAATAAAAAAACAATTGAAAAATATGGTTTAAAACAATAATTATCCCTTCAAATATTGAAAATAAGTATTAAATTCATAAAAATTTCATTAAATATTGTTATATAAGGGGTACGGCTAAAATTATTTTATAAAACTTGTAATTATATGGGGTAAAATAATAAAACAATTGAAAAATATGGTTTAAAACAATAATTATCCCTTCAAATATTGAAAATAAGTTTTAAATTCATAAAAATCTCATTTAATATAGGATTTCAGGGGTTTGGTTCATTATTTTATTATAAATCTTGTAAACACTTGGATATTGTAATAGATTATATCATAATAACAGTGATAAAATGTTATATTCCCTTCAAATATTGAAAATAAGGACTAAATTCATTAAAATCTCATTAAATATTGTAATATAAGGGGTAAGGCTAAAATTATTTTATAAAACTTGTAATTATATGGGGTAAAGTAATAAAACAATTGAAAAATATGGTTTAAAACAATAATTATCCCTTCAAATATTGAAAATAAGGGCTAAATTCATAAAATTTTCATTAAATATTGTAATATAAGGGGTACGGCTAAAATTATTTTATAAAACTTGTAATTATATTGCGTAAAGTTATACAACAATTGAAAAATATGGTTTAAAACAATAATTATCCCTTCAAATATTGAAAATAAGTATTAAATTCATAAAAATCTCATTTAATATAAGATTTTAGGGGTTGGGTTCAACATTTTTTTATAAGTTTTGTAAAAATATGGGATATTGTAATGAAATACGGTAAAATCATTTGAAAAATTCAATAAAATCCCTTCTAATATTGAAAATAAAGACTAAATTCATAAATATATCATTAAATATTGTAATATAAGGGGTACGGCTAAAATTATTTTATAAAACTTGTAATTATATGGGGTAAAATAAAAAAACAATTGAAAAATATGGTTTAAAACAATAATTATCCCTTCAAATATTGAAAATAAGTATTAAATTCATAAAAATTTCATTAAATATTGTTATATAAGGGGTACGGCTAAAATTATTTTATAAAACTTGTAATTATATGGGGTAAAATAATAAAACAATTGAAAAATATGGTTTAAAACAATAATTATCCCTTCAAATATTGAAAATAAGTTTTAAATTCATAAAAATCTCATTTAATATAGGATTTCAGGGGTTTGGTTCATTATTTTATTATAAATCTTGTAAACACTTGGATATTGTAATAGATTATATCATAATAACAGTGATAAAATGATATATTCCCTTCAAATATTGAAAATAAGGACTAAATTCATTAAAATATCATTAAATATTGTAATATAAGGGGTAAGGCTAAAATTATTTTATAAAACTTGTAATTATATGGGGTAAAGTAATACAACAATTGAAAAATATGGTTTAAAACAATAAATATCCTTTCAAATATTGAAAATAAGTATTAAATTCATAAAAATCTCATTTAATATAAGATTTTAGGGGTTGGGTTCAACATTTTTTTATAAATTTTGTAAAAATATGGGGTATAGTAATAAAATACATAAAATCAATGAAAAATTTCAATAAAATCCTTACAGATATTGAAAATAAGGGCTAAACTCATTAAAATATCATTAAATATTGTAATATAAGGGGTACGGCTAAATTTATTTTATAAAACTTGTAATTATATGGGGTAAAGTAATACAACAATTGAAAAATATGGTTTAAAACAATTATTATCCCTTCAAATATTGAAAATAAGTATTAAATTCATAAAAATCTCATTTAATATACGATTTTAGGGGTTGGGGCCAACAATTTATTATAAATTTTGTAAAAATATGGGGTATAGTAATAAAATACGTTAAAATCAATGAAAAATTTCAATAAAATCCTTACAGATATTGAAAATAAAGACTAAATTCATAAATATTTCATTAAATATTGTAATATAAGGGGTACGGCTAAAATTATTTTATAAAACTTGTAATTATATGGGGTAAAGTAATACAACAATTGAAAAATATGGTTTAAAACAATAATTATCCCTTCAAATATTGAAAATAAGTATTAAATTCATAAAAATCTCATTTAATATAGGATTTCAGGGGTATGGTTCATTATTTTATTATAAATCTTGTAAACACTTGGATATTGTAATAGATTATATCATAATAACAGTGATAAAATGTTATATTCCCTTCAAATATTGAAAATAAGGACTAAATTCATTAAAATCTCATTAAATATTGTAATATAAGGGGTAAGGCTAAAATTATTTTATAAAACTTGTAATTATATGGGGTAAAGTAATAAAACAATTGAAAAATATGGTTTAAAACAATAATTATCCCTTCAAATATTGAAAATAAGTATTAAACTCATAAAAATCTCATTTAATATAAGATTTTAGGGGTTGGGTTCAACATTGTTTTATAAATTTTGTAAAAATATGGGGTATAGTAATAAAATACGTTAAAATCAATGAAAAATTTCAATAAAATCCTTACAGATATTGAAAATAAGGGCTAAACTCATTAAAATATCATTAAATATTGTAATATAAGGGGTAAGGCTAAAATTATTTAATAAAACTTGTAATTATATGGGGTAAAATAATAAAACAATTGAAAAATATGGTTTAAAACAATAATTATCCCTTCAAATATTGAAAATAAGTTTTAAATTCATAAAAATCTCATTTAATATAGGATTTCAGGGGTTTGGTTCATTATTTTATTATAAATCTTGTAAACACTTGGATATTGTAATAGATTATATCATAATAACAGTGATAAAATGTTATATTCCCTTCAAATATTGAAAATAAGGACTAAATTCATTAAAATCTCATTAAATATTGTAATATAAGGGGTACGACTAAAATTATTTTATAAAACTTGTAATTATATGGGGTAAAGTAATACAACAATTGAAAAATATGGTTTAAAACAATAATTATCCCTTCAAATATTGAAAATAAGTATTAAATTCATAAAAATCTCGTTTAATATAAGATTTTAGGGGTTGGGTTCAACATTTTTTTATAAATTTTGTAAAAATATAGGATATTGTAATGAAATACTGTAAAATCATTGGAAAAATACAATAAAATCCCTTCTAATATTGAAAAAAAAGACTAAATTCATTAAAATATCATTAAATATTGTAATATAAGGGGTACGGCTAAAATTATTTTATAAAACTTGTAATTATATGGGGTAAAGTAATAAAACAATTGAAAAATATGGTTTAAAACAATAATTATCCCTTCAAATATTGAAAATAAGTATTAAATTCATAAAAATTTCATTTAATATAGGATTTCAGGGGTTGGGGCCAACAATTTTTTATAAATTTTGTAAAAATATGGGGTATAGTAATAAAATACGTAAAATCAATGAAAAATTTCAATAAAATCCTTACAGATATTGAAAATAAGGGCTAAACTCATTAAAATATCATTAAATATTGTAATATAAGGGGTACGGCTAAAATTATTTAATAAAACTTGTAATTATATGGAGTAAAATAATAAAACAATTGAAAAATATGGTTTAAAACAATAATTATCCCTTCAAATATTGAAAATAAGTTTTAAATTCATAAAAATCTCGTTTAATATAGGATTTCAGGGGTTTGGTTCATTATTTTATTATAAATCTTGTAAACACTTGGATATTGTAATAGATTATATCATAATAACAGTGATAAAATGTTATATTCCCTTCAAATATTGAAAATAAGGACTAAATTCATTAAAATCTCATTAAATATTGTAATATAAGGGGTAAGGCTAAAATTATTTTATAAAACTTGTAATTATATGGGGTAAAGTAATAAAACAATTGAAAAATATGGTTTAAAACAATAATTATCCCTTCAAATATTGAAAATAAGGGCTAAATTCATAAAATTTTCATTAAATATTGTAATATAAGGGGTACGGCTAAAATTATTTTATAAAACTTGTAATTATATGGGGTAAAGTTATACAACAATTGAAAAATATGGTTTAAAACAATAATTATCCCTTCAAATATTGAAAATAAGTATTAAATTCATAAAAATCTCATTTAATATAAGATTTTAGGGGTTGGGTTCAACATTTTTTTATAAATTTTGTAAAAATATGGGATATTGTAATGAAATACGGTAAAATCATTTGAAAAATTCAATAAAATCCCTTCTAATATTGAAAATAAAGACTAAATTCATAAATATATCATTAAATATTGTAATATAAGGGGTACGGCTAAAATTATTTTATAAAACTTGTAATTATATGGGGTAAAATAAAAAAACAATTGAAAAATATGGTTTAAAACAATAATTATCCCTTCAAATATTGAAAATAAGTATTAAATTCATAAAAATTTCATTAAATATTGTTATATAAGGGGTACGGCTAAAATTATTTTATAAAACTTGTAATTATATGGGGTAAAATAATAAAACAATTGAAAAATATGGTTTAAAACAATAATTATCCCTTCAAATATTGAAAATAAGTTTTAAATTCATAAAAATCTCATTTAATATAGGATTTCAGGGGTTTGGTTCATTATTTTATTATAAATCTTGTAAACACTTGGATATTGTAATAGATTATATCATAATAACAGTGATAAAATGTTATATTCCCTTCAAATATTGAAAATAAGGACTAAATTCATTAAAATCTCATTAAATATTGTAATATAAGGGGTAAGGCTAAAATTATTTTATAAAACTTGTAATTATATGGGGTAAAGTAATAAAACAATTGAAAAATATGGTTTAAAACAATAATTATCCCTTCAAATATTGAAAATAAGGGCTAAATTCATAAAATTTTCATTAAATATTGTAATATAAGGGGTACGGCTAAAATTATTTTATAAAACTTGTAATTATATTGCGTAAAGTTATACAACAATTGAAAAATATGGTTTAAAACAATAATTATCCCTTCAAATATTGAAAATAAGTATTAAATTCATAAAAATCTCATTTAATATAAGATTTTAGGGGTTGGGTTCAACATTTTTTTATAAGTTTTGTAAAAATATGGGATATTGTAATGAAATACGGTAAAATCATTTGAAAAATTCAATAAAATCCCTTCTAATATTGAAAATAAAGACTAAATTCATAAATATATCATTAAATATTGTAATATAAGGGGTACGGCTAAAATTATTTTATAAAACTTGTAATTATATGGGGTAAAATAAAAAAACAATTGAAAAATATGGTTTAAAACAATAATTATCCCTTCAAATATTGAAAATAAGTATTAAATTCATAAAAATTTCATTAAATATTGTTATATAAGGGGTACGGCTAAAATTATTTTATAAAACTTGTAATTATATGGGGTAAAATAATAAAACAATTGAAAAATATGGTTTAAAACAATAATTATCCCTTCAAATATTGAAAATAAGTTTTAAATTCATAAAAATCTCATTTAATATAGGATTTCAGGGGTTTGGTTCATTATTTTATTATAAATCTTGTAAACACTTGGATATTGTAATAGATTATATCATAATAACAGTGATAAAATGATATATTCCCTTCAAATATTGAAAATAAGGACTAAATTCATTAAAATATCATTAAATATTGTAATATAAGGGGTAAGGCTAAAATTATTTTATAAAACTTGTAATTATATGGGGTAAAGTAATACAACAATTGAAAAATATGGTTTAAAACAATAAATATCCTTTCAAATATTGAAAATAAGTATTAAATTCATAAAAATCTCATTTAATATAAGATTTTAGGGGTTGGGTTCAACATTTTTTTATAAATTTTGTAAAAATATGGGGTATAGTAATAAAATACATAAAATCAATGAAAAATTTCAATAAAATCCTTACAGATATTGAAAATAAGGGCTAAACTCATTAAAATATCATTAAATATTGTAATATAAGGGGTACGGCTAAATTTATTTTATAAAACTTGTAATTATATGGGGTAAAGTAATACAACAATTGAAAAATATGGTTTAAAACAATTATTATCCCTTCAAATATTGAAAATAAGTATTAAATTCATAAAAATCTCATTTAATATACGATTTTAGGGGTTGGGGCCAACAATTTATTATAAATTTTGTAAAAATATGGGGTATAGTAATAAAATACGTTAAAATCAATGAAAAATTTCAATAAAATCCTTACAGATATTGAAAATAAAGACTAAATTCATAAATATTTCATTAAATATTGTAATATAAGGGGTACGGCTAAAATTATTTTATAAAACTTGTAATTATATGGGGTAAAGTAATACAACAATTGAAAAATATGGTTTAAAACAATAATTATCCCTTCAAATATTGAAAATAAGTATTAAATTCATAAAAATCTCATTTAATATAGGATTTCAGGGGTTTGGTTCATTATTTTATTATAAATCTTGTAAACACTTGGATATTGTAATAGATTATATCATAATAACAGTGATAAAATGTTATATTCCCTTCAAATATTGAAAATAAGGACTAAATTCATTAAAATCTCATTAAATATTGTAATATAAGGGGTAAGGCTAAAATTATTTTATAAAACTTGTAATTATATGGGGTAAAGTAATAAAACAATTGAAAAATATGGTTTAAAACAATAATTATCCCTTCAAATATTGAAAATAAGTATTAAACTCATAAAAATCTCATTTAATATAAGATTTTAGGGGTTGGGTTCAACATTGTTTTATAAATTTTGTAAAAATATGGGGTATAGTAATAAAATACGTTAAAATCAATGAAAAATTTCAATAAAATCCTTACAGATATTGAAAATAAGGGCTAAACTCATTAAAATATCATTAAATATTGTAATATAAGGGGTAAGGCTAAAATTATTTAATAAAACTTGTAATTATATGGGGTAAAATAATAAAACAATTGAAAAATATGGTTTAAAACAATAATTATCCCTTCAAATATTGAAAATAAGTTTTAAATTCATAAAAATCTCATTTAATATAGGATTTCAGGGGTTTGGTTCATTATTTTATTATAAATCTTGTAAACACTTGGATATTGTAATAGATTATATCATAATAACAGTGATAAAATGTTATATTCCCTTCAAATATTGAAAATAAGGACTAAATTCATTAAAATCTCATTAAATATTGTAATATAAGGGGTACGACTAAAATTATTTTATAAAACTTGTAATTATATGGGGTAAAGTAATACAACAATTGAAAAATATGGTTTAAAACAATAATTATCCCTTCAAATATTGAAAATAAGTATTAAATTCATAAAAATCTCGTTTAATATAAGATTTTAGGGGTTGGGTTCAACATTTTTTTATAAATTTTGTAAAAATATAGGATATTGTAATGAAATACTGTAAAATCATTGGAAAAATACAATAAAATCCCTTCTAATATTGAAAAAAAAGACTAAATTCATTAAAATATCATTAAATATTGTAATATAAGGGGTACGGCTAAAATTATTTTATAAAACTTGTAATTATATGGGGTAAAGTAATAAAACAATTGAAAAATATGGTTTAAAACAATAATTATCCCTTCAAATATTGAAAATAAGTATTAAATTCATAAAAATTTCATTTAATATAGGATTTCAGGGGTTGGGGCCAACAATTTTTTATAAATTTTGTAAAAATATGGGGTATAGTAATAAAATACGTAAAATCAATGAAAAATTTCAATAAAATCCTTACAGATATTGAAAATAAGGGCTAAACTCATTAAAATATCATTAAATATTGTAATATAAGGGGTACGGCTAAAATTATTTAATAAAACTTGTAATTATATGGAGTAAAATAATAAAACAATTGAAAAATATGGTTTAAAACAATAATTATCCCTTCAAATATTGAAAATAAGTTTTAAATTCATAAAAATCTCGTTTAATATAGGATTTCAGGGGTTTGGTTCATTATTTTATTATAAATCTTGTAAACACTTGGATATTGTAATAGATTATATCATAATAACAGTGATAAAATGTTATATTCCCTTCAAATATTGAAAATAAGGACTAAATTCATTAAAATCTCATTAAATATTGTAATATAAGGGGTAAGGCTAAAATTATTTTATAAAACTTGTAATTATATGGGGTAAAGTAATAAAACAATTGAAAAATATGGTTTAAAACAATAATTATCCCTTCAAATATTGAAAATAAGGGCTAAATTCATAAAATTTTCATTAAATATTGTAATATAAGGGGTACGGCTAAAATTATTTTATAAAACTTGTAATTATATGGGGTAAAGTTATACAACAATTGAAAAATATGGTTTAAAACAATAATTATCCCTTCAAATATTGAAAATAAGTATTAAATTCATAAAAATCTCATTTAATATAAGATTTTAGGGGTTGGGTTCAACATTTTTTTAAAAATTTTGTAAAAATATGGGATATTGTAATGAAATACGGTAAAATCATTTGAAAAATTCAATAAAATCCCTTCTAATATTGAAAATAAAGACTAAATTCATAAATATATCATTAAATATTGTAATATAAGGGGTACGGCTAAAATTATTTTATAAAACTTGTAATTATATGGGGTAAAATAATAAAACAATTGAAAAATATGGTTTAAAACAATAATTATCCCTTCAAATATTGAAAATAAGTTTTAAATTCATAAAAATCTCATATTATATAGGATTTCAGGGGTTTGGTTCATTATTTTATTATAAATCTTGTAAACACTTGGATATTGTAATAGATTATATCATAATAACAGTGATAAAATGTTATATTCCCTTCAAATATTGAAAATAAGGACTAAATTCATTAAAATCTCATTAAATATTGTAATATAAGGGGTACGACTAAAATTATTTTATAAAACTTGTAATTATATGGGGTAAAGTAATACACACTTTTGAAAAATATGGTTTAAAACAATAATTATCCCTTCAAATATTGAAAATAAGTATTAAATTTATAAAAATCTCATTTAATATAAGATTTTAGGGGTTGGTTTCAACATTTTTTTATAAATTTTGTAAAAATATGGGATATTGTAATGAAATACGGTAAAATCATTGGAAAAATTCAATAAAATCCCTTCTAATATTGAAAATAATGACTAAATTCATAAATATTTCATTAAATATTGTAATATAAGGGGTACGGCTAAAATTATTTTAAAAAACTTGTAATTATATGGAGTAAAATAATAAAACAATTGAAAAATATGGTTTAAAACAATAATTATCCCTTCAAATATTGAAAATAAGTTTTAAATTCATAAAAATCTCATTTAATATAGGATTTCAGGGGTTTGGTTCATTATTTTATTATAAAACTTGTAAACACTTGGATATTGTAATAGATTATATCATAATAACAGTGATAAAATGTTATATTCCCTTCAAATATTGAAAATAAGGACTAAATTCATTAAAATCTCATTAAATATTGTAATATAAGGGGTAAGGCTAAAATTATTTTATAAAACTTGTAATTATATGGGGTAAAGTAATAAAACAATTGAAAAATATGGTTTAAAACAATAATTATCCCTTCAAATATTGAAAATAAGTATTAAATTCATAAAAATCTCATTTAATATAGAATTTCAGGGGTTGGGGCCAACAATTTTTTATAAATTTTGTAAAATTATGGGGTATAGTAATAAAATACGTAAAATCAATGAAAAATTTCAATAAAATCCTTACAGATATTGAAAATAAGGGCTAAACTCATTAAAATATCATTAAATATTGTAATATAAGGGGTACGGCTAAAATTATTTTATAAAACTTGTAATTATATGGGGTAAAGTTATACAACAATTGAAAAATATGGTTTAAAACAATAATTATCCCTTCAAATATTGAAAATAAGTATTAAATTCATAAAAATCTCATTTAATATAAGATTTTAGGGGTTGGGTTCAACATTTTTTTATAAATTTTGTAAAAATATGGGATATTGTAATGAAATACGGTAAAATCATTTGAAAAATTCAATAAAATCCCTTCTAATATTGAAAATAAAGACTAAATTCATAAATATATCATTAAATATTGTAATATAAGGGGTACGGCTAAAATTATTTTATAAAACTTGTAATTATATGGGGTAAAATAAAAAAACAATTGAAAAATATGGTTTAAAACAATAATTATCCCTTCAAATATTGAAAATAAGTATTAAATTAATAAAAATCTCATTTAATATAGGATTTCAGGGGTTTGGTACATTATTTTATTATAAATCTTGTAAACACTTGGATATTGTAATAGATTATATCATAATAACAGTGATAAAATGTTATATTCCCTTCAAATATTGAAAATAAGGACTAAATTCATAAAAATATCATTAAATATTGTGATATAAGGGGTACGGCTAAAATTATTTTATAAAACTTGTAATTATATGGGGTAAAGTAATAAAACAATTGAAAAATATGGTTTAAAACAATAATTATCCCTTCAAATATTGAAAATAAGGGCTAAATTCATAAAATTTTCATTAAATATTGTAATATAAGGGGTACGGCTAAAATTATTTTATAAAACTTGTAATTATATGGGGTAAAGTTATACAACAATTGAAAAATATGGTTTAAAACAATAATTATCCCTTCAAATATTGAAAATAAGTATTAAATTCATAAAAATCTCATTTAATATAAGATTTTAGGGGTTGGGTTCAACATTTTTTTATAAATTTTGTAAAAATATGGGATATTGTAATGAAATACGGTAAAATCATTTGAAAAATTCAATAAAATCCCTTCTAATATTGAAAATAAAGACTAAATTCATAAATATTTCATTAAATATTGTAATATAAGGGGTACGGCTAAAATTATTTTATAAAACTTGTAATTATATGGGGTCAAGTAATAAAACAATTGAAAAATATGGTTTAAAACAATAATTATCCCTTCAAATATTGAAAATAAGTATTAAATTCATAAAAATCTCGTTTAATATAGAATTTCAGGGGTTGGGGCCAACAATTTTTTATAAATTTTGTAAAAATATGGGCTATAGTAATAAAATACGTTATAATCAATGAAAAATTTCAACAAAATCCTTACAGATATTGAAAATAAGGGCTAAACTCATTAAAATATCATTAAATATTGTAATATAAGGGGTACGGCTAAAATTATTTAATAAAACTTGTAATTATATGGGGTAAAGTAATACAACAATTGAAAAATATGGTTTAAAACAATAATTATCCCTTCAAATATTGAAAATAAGTATTAAATTCATAAAAATCTCATTTAATATAGGATTTCAGGGGTTTGGTTCATTATTTTATTATAAATCTTGTAAACACTTGGATATTGTAATAGATTATATCATAATAACAGTGATATAATGTTATATTCCCTTCAAATATTGAAAATAAGGACTAAATTCATTAAAATATCATTAAATATTGTAATATAAGGGGTACGGCTAAAATTATTTTATAAAACTTGTAATTATATGGGGTAAAGTAATACAACAATTGAAAAATATGGTTTAAAACAATAATTATCCCTTCAAATATTGAAAATAAGTATTAAATTCATAAAAATCTCATTTAATATAAGGTTTTAGGGGTTAGGTTCAACATTTTTTTATAAATTTTGTAAAAACATGAGATATTGTAATGAAATACGGTAAAATCATTGGAAAAATTCAATAAAATCCCTTCAAATATTGAAAATAAAGACTAAATTCATAAATATTTCATTAAATATTGTAATATAAGGGGTACGGCTAAAATTATTTTATAAAACTTGTAATTATATGGGGTAAAGTAATAAAACAATTGAAAAATATGGTTTAAAACAATAATTATCCCTTCAAATATTGAAAATAAGGGCTAAATTCATAAAAATTTCATTAAATATTGTAATATAAGGGGTACGGCTAAAATTATTTTATAAAACTTATAATTATATGGGGTAAAGTAATAAAACAATTGAAAAATATGGTTTAAAACAATAATTATCCCTTCAAATATTGAAAATAAGTATTAAATTCATAAAAATCTCATTGAATGTAAGGTTTTAGGGGTTTAGGGGTTGGGTTCAACAATTTTTTATAAATTTTGTAAAAACATGAGATATTGTAATGAAATTCGGTAAAATCATTGGAAAAATTTCAATAAAATCCTTACAGATATTGAAAATAAGGGTTAAACTCATTAAAATATCATTAAATATTGTAATATAAGGGGTACGGCTAAAATAATTTAATAAAACTCGTAATTATATGGGGTAAAATAATAAAACAATTGAAAAATATGGTTTAAAACAATAATTATCCCTTCAAATATTGAAAATAAGTTTTAAATTCATAAAAACCTCATTTAATATAGGATTTCAGGGGTTTGGTTCATTATTTTATTATAAATCTTGTAAACACTTGGATATTGTAATAGATTATATCATAATAACAGTGATAAAATGTTATATTCCCTTCAAATATTGAAAATAAGGACTAAATTCATTAAAATCTCATTAAATATTGTAATATAAGGGGTAAGGCTAAAATTATTTTATAAAACTTGTAATTATATGGGGTAAAGTAATAAAACAATTGAAAAATATGGTTTAAAACAATAATTATCCCTTCAAATATTGAAAATAAGTATTAAATTCATAAAAATCTCGTTTAATATAGGATTTTAGGGGTTGGGGCCAACAATTTTTTATAAATTTTGTAAAAATATGGGGTATAGTAATAAAATACGGAAAATCAATGAAAAATTTCAATAAAATCCTTACAGATATTGAAAATAAGGGCTAAACTCATTAAAATATTATTAAATATTGTAATATAAGGGGTACGGCTAAAATAATTTAATAAAACTTGTAATTATATGGGGTAAAATAATAAAACAATTGAAAAATATGGTTTAAAACAATAATTATCCCTTCAAATATTGAAAATAAGTTTTAAATTCATAAAAGTCTCATTTAATATAGGATTTCAGGGGTTTGGTTCATTATTTTATTATAAATCTTGTAAACACTTGGATATTCTAATAGATTATATCATAATAACAGTGATAAAATGTTATATTCCCTTCAAATATTGAAAATAAGGACTAAATTCATTAAAATCTCATTAAATATTGTAATATAAGGGGTAAGGCTAAAATTATTTTATAAAACTTGTAATTATATGGGGTAAAGTAATAAAACAATTGAAAAATATGGTTTAAAACAATAATTATCCCTTCAAATATTGAAAATAAGGGCTAAATTCATAAAAATTTCATTAAATATTGTAATATAAGGGGAACGACTAAAATTATTTTATAAAACTTGTAATTATATGGGGTAAAGTAATACAACAATTGAAAAATATGGTTTAAAACAATAATTATCCCTTCAAATATTGAAAATAAGTATTAAATTCATAAAAATCTCATTTAATATAAGATTTTAGGGGTTGGGTTCAACATTGTTTTATAAATTTTGTAAAAATATGGGATATTGTAATGAAATACGGTAAAATCATTGGAAAAATTCAATAAAATCCCTTCTAATATTGAAAATAAAGACTAAATTCATAAATATTTCATAAAATATTGTAATATAAGGGGTACGGCTAAAATTATTTTATAAAACTTGTAATTATATGGGGTAAAGTAATAAAACAATTGAAAAATATGGTTTAAAACAATAATTATCCCTTCAAATATTGAAAATAAGGGCTAAATTCATAAAAATTTCATTAAATATTGTAATATAAGGGGTACGGCTAAAATTATTTTATAAAACTTGTAATTATATGGGGTAAAGTAATAAAACAATTGAAAAATATGGTTTAAAACAATAATTATCCCTTCAAATATTGAAAATAAGTATTAAATTCATAAAAATCTCATTGAATGTAAGGTTTTAGGGGTTTAGGGGTTGGGTTCAACAATTTTTTATAAATTTTGTAAAAACATGAGATATTGTAATGAAATTCGGTAAAATCATTGGAAAAATTTCAATAAAATCCTTACAGATATTGAAAATAAGGGTTAAACTCATTAAAATATCATTAAATATTGTAATATAAGGGGTACGGCTAAAATAATTTAATAAAACTCGTAATTATATGGGGTAAAATAATAAAACAATTGAAAAATATGGTTTAAAACAATAATTATCCCTTCAAATATTGAAAATAAGTTTTAAATTCATAAAAACCTCATTTAATATAGGATTTCAGGGGTTTGGTTCATTATTTTATTATAAATCTTGTAAACACTTGGATATTGTAATAGATTATATCATAATAACAGTGATAAAATGTTATATTCCCTTCAAATATTGAAAATAAGGACTAAATTCATTAAAATCTCATTAAATATTGTAATATAAGGGGTAAGGCTAAAATTATTTTATAAAACTTGTAATTATATGGGGTAAAGTAATAAAACAATTGAAAAATATGGTTTAAAACAATAATTATCCCTTCAAATATTGAAAATAAGTATTAAATTCATAAAAATCTCGTTTAATATAGGATTTTAGGGGTTGGGGCCAACAATTTTTTATAAATTTTGTAAAAATATGGGGTATAGTAATAAAATACGGAAAATCAATGAAAAATTTCAATAAAATCCTTACAGATATTGAAAATAAGGGCTAAACTCATTAAAATATTATTAAATATTGTAATATAAGGGGTACGGCTAAAATAATTTAATAAAACTTGTAATTATATGGGGTAAAATAATAAAACAATTGAAAAATATGGTTTAAAACAATAATTATCCCTTCAAATATTGAAAATAAGTTTTAAATTCATAAAAATCTCATTTAATATAGGATTTCAGGGGTTTGGTTCATTATTTTATTATAAATCTTGTAAACACTTGGATATTCTAATAGATTATATCATAATAACAGTGATAAAATGTTATATTCCCTTCAAATATTGAAAATAAGGACTAAATTCATTAAAATCTCATTAAATATTGTAATATAAGGGGTAAGGCTAAAATTATTTTATAAAACTTGTAATTATATGGGGTAAAGTAATAAAACAATTGAAAAATATGGTTTAAAACAATAATTATCCCTTCAAATATTGAAAATAAGGGCTAAATTCATAAAAATTTCATTAAATATTGTAATATAAGGGGAACGACTAAAATTATTTTATAAAACTTGTAATTATATGGGGTAAAGTAATACAACAATTGAAAAATATGGTTTAAAACAATAATTATCCCTTCAAATATTGAAAATAAGTATTAAATTCATAAAAATCTCATTTAATATAAGATTTTAGGGGTTGGGTTCAACATTGTTTTATAAATTTTGTAAAAATATGGGATATTGTAATGAAATACGGTAAAATCATTGGAAAAATTCAATAAAATCCCTTCTAATATTGAAAATAAAGACTAAATTCATAAATATTTCATAAAATATTGTAATATAAGGGGTACGGCTAAAATTATTTTATAAAACTTGTAATTATATGGGGTCAAGTAATAAAACAATTGAAAAATATGGTTTAAAACAATAATTATCCCTTCAAATATTGAAAATAAGTATTAAATTCATAAAAATCTCATTTAATATAGGATTTCAGGGGTTTGGTTCATTATTTTATTATAAATCATGTAAACACTTGGATATTGTAATAGATTATATCATAATTACAGTGATAAAATGTTATATTCCCTTCAAATATTGAAAATAAGGACTAAATTCATTAAAATCTCATTAAATATTGTAATATAAGGGGTAAGGCTAAAATTATTTTATAAAACTTGTAATTATATGGGGTAAAGTAATAAAACAATTGAAAAATATGGTTTAAAACAATAATTATCCCTTCAAATATTGAAAATAAGTATTAAATTCATAAAAATCTCATTTAATATAGGATTTCAGGGGTTTGGTTCATTATTTTATTATAAATCATGTAAACACTTGGATATTGTAATAGATTATATCATAATAACAGTGATAAAATGTTATATTTCCTTCAAATATTGAAAATAAGGACTAAATTCATTAAAATCTCATTAAATATTGTAATATAAGGGGTAAGGCTAAAATTATTTTATAAAACTTGTAATTATATGGGGTAAAGTAATAAAACAATTGAAAAATATGGTTTAAAACAATAATTATCCATTCAAATATTGAAAATAAGGGCTAAACTCATTAAAATATCATTAAATATTGTAATATAAGGGGTACGGCTAAAATAATTTAATAAAACTTGTAATTATATGGGGTAAAATAATAAAACAATTGAAAAATATGGTTTAAAACAATAATTATCCCTTCAAATATTGAAAATAAGTTTTAAATTCATACAAATCTCATTTAATATAGGATTTCAGGGGTTTGGTTCATTATTTTATTATAAATCTTGTAAACACTTGGATATTGTAATAGATTATATCATAATAACAGTGATAAAATGTTATATTCCCTTCAAATATTGAAAATAAGGGCTAAACTCATTAAAATATCATTAAATATTGTAATATAAGGGATACGGCTAAAATTATTTTATAAAACTTGTAATTATATGGGGTAAAGTAATACAACA
Organism: Rhopalosiphum nymphaeae; assembly: GCA_036289425.1. NCBI lineage: Eukaryota > Metazoa > Arthropoda > Insecta > Hemiptera > Aphididae > Rhopalosiphum > Rhopalosiphum nymphaeae. Next base: position 7,680,667 of record JAZAQC010000001.1, on the reverse strand, counting down.
ATTGAAAAATATGGTTTAAAACAATAATTATCCCTTCAAATATTGAAAATAAGTATTAAACTCATAAAAATCTCATTTAATATAAGATTTTAGGGGTTGGGTTCAACATTGTTTTATAAATTTTGTAAAAATATGGGCTATAGTAATAAAATACGTTAAAATCAATGAAAAATTTCAACAAAATCCTTACAGATATTGAAAATAAGGGCTAAACTCATTAAAATATCATTAAATATTGTAATATAAGGGGTACGGCTAAAATTATTTAATAAAACTTGTAATTATATGGGGTAAAGTAATACAACAATTGAAAAATATGGTTTAAAACAATAATTATCCCTTCAAATATTGAAAATAAGTATTAAATTCATAAAAATCTCATTTAATATAGGATTTCAGGGGTTTGGTTCATTATTTTATTATAAATCTTGTAAACACTTGGATATTGTAATAGATTATATCATAATAACAGTGATATAATGTTATATTCCCTTCAAATATTGAAAATAAGGACTAAATTCATTAAAATATCATTAAATATTGTAATATAAGGGGTACGGCTAAAATTATTTTATAAAACTTGTAATTATATGGGGTAAAGTAATACAACAATTGAAAAATATGGTTTAAAACAATAATTATCCCTTCAAATATTGAAAATAAGTATTAAATTCATAAAAATCTCATTTAATATAAGGTTTTAGGGGTTAGGTTCAACATTTTTTTATAAATTTTGTAAAAACATGAGATATTGTAATGAAATACGGTAAAATCATTGGAAAAATTCAATAAAATCCCTTCAAATATTGAAAATAAAGACTAAATTCATAAATATTTCATTAAATATTGTAATATAAGGGGTACGGCTAAAATTATTTTATAAAACTTGTAATTATATGGGGTAAAGTAATAAAACAATTGAAAAATATGGTTTAAAACAATAATTATCCCTTCAAATATTGAAAATAAGGGCTAAATTCATAAAAATTTCATTAAATATTGTAATATAAGGGGTACGGCTAAAATTATTTTATAAAACTTATAATTATATGGGGTAAAGTAATAAAACAATTGAAAAATATGGTTTAAAACAATAATTATCCCTTCAAATATTGAAAATAAGTATTAAATTCATAAAAATCTCATTGAATGTAAGGTTTTAGGGGTTTAGGGGTTGGGTTCAACAATTTTTTATAAATTTTGTAAAAACATGAGATATTGTAATGAAATTCGGTAAAATCATTGGAAAAATTTCAATAAAATCCTTACAGATATTGAAAATAAGGGTTAAACTCATTAAAATATCATTAAATATTGTAATATAAGGGGTACGGCTAAAATAATTTAATAAAACTCGTAATTATATGGGGTAAAATAATAAAACAATTGAAAAATATGGTTTAAAACAATAATTATCCCTTCAAATATTGAAAATAAGTTTTAAATTCATAAAAACCTCATTTAATATAGGATTTCAGGGGTTTGGTTCATTATTTTATTATAAATCTTGTAAACACTTGGATATTGTAATAGATTATATCATAATAACAGTGATAAAATGTTATATTCCCTTCAAATATTGAAAATAAGGACTAAATTCATTAAAATCTCATTAAATATTGTAATATAAGGGGTAAGGCTAAAATTATTTTATAAAACTTGTAATTATATGGGGTAAAGTAATAAAACAATTGAAAAATATGGTTTAAAACAATAATTATCCCTTCAAATATTGAAAATAAGTATTAAATTCATAAAAATCTCGTTTAATATAGGATTTTAGGGGTTGGGGCCAACAATTTTTTATAAATTTTGTAAAAATATGGGGTATAGTAATAAAATACGGAAAATCAATGAAAAATTTCAATAAAATCCTTACAGATATTGAAAATAAGGGCTAAACTCATTAAAATATTATTAAATATTGTAATATAAGGGGTACGGCTAAAATAATTTAATAAAACTTGTAATTATATGGGGTAAAATAATAAAACAATTGAAAAATATGGTTTAAAACAATAATTATCCCTTCAAATATTGAAAATAAGTATTAAATTCATAAAAATCTCATTGAATGTAAGGTTTTAGGGGTTTAGGGGTTGGGTTCAACAATTTTTTATAAATTTTGTAAAAACATGAGATATTGTAATGAAATACGGTAAAATCATTGGAAAAATTTCAATAAAATCCTTACAGATATTGAAAATAAGGGTTAAACTCATTAAAATATCATTAAATATTGTAATATAAGGGGTACGGCTAAAATAATTTAATAAAACTCGTAATTATATGGGGTAAAATAATAAAACAATTGAAAAATATGGTTTAAAACAATAATTATCCCTTCAAATATTGAAAATAAGGGCTAAACTCATTAAAATATCATTAAATATTGTAATATAAGGGGTACGGCTAAAATAATTTAATAAAACTTGTAATTATATGGGGTAAAATAATAAAACAATTGAAAAATATGGTTTAAAACAATAATTATCCCTTCAAATATTGAAAATAAGTTTTAAATTCATAAAAATCTCATTTAATATAGGATTTCAGGGGTTTGGTTCATTATTTTATTATAAATCTTGTAAACACTTAGATATTGTAATAGATTATATCATAATAACAGTGATAAAATGTTATATTCCCTTCAAATATTGAAAATAAGGACTAAATTCATTAAAATCTCATTAAATATTGTAATATAAGGGGTAAGGCTAAAATTATTTTATAAAACTTGTAATTATATGGGGTAAAGTAATAAAACAATTGAAAAATATGGTTTAAAACAATAATTATCCCTTCAAATATTGAAAATAAGTATTAAATTCATAAAAATCTCATTTAATATAAGATTTTAGGGGTTGGGTTCAACATTGTTTTATAAATTTTGTAAAAATATGGGATATTGTAATGAAATACGGTAAAATCATTGGAAAAATTCAATAAAATCCCTTCTAATATTGAAAATAAAGACTAAATTCATAAATATTTCATAAAATATTGTAATATAAGGGGTACGGCTAAAATTATTTTATAAAACTTGTAATTATATGGGGTCAAGTAATAAAACAATTGAAAAATATGGTTTAAAACAATAATTATCCCTTCAAATATTGAAAATAAGTATTAAATTCATAAAAATCTCGTTTAATATAGGATTTCAGGGGTTGGGGCCAACAATTTTTTATAAATTTTGTAAAAATATGGGGTATAGTAATAAAATACGTAAAATCAATGAAAAATTTCAATAAAATCCTTACAGATATTGAAAATAATGGTTAAACTCATTAAAATATCATTAAATATTGTAATATAAGGGGTACGGCTAAAATTACTTTATAAAACTTGAAATTATATGGGGTAAAGTAATAAAACAATTGAAAAATATGGTTTAAAACAATAATTATCCCTTCAAATATTGAAAATAAGTATTAAATTCATAAAAATCTCATTTAATATAGGATTTCAGGGGTTTGGTTCATTATTTTATTATAAATCATGTAAACACTTGGATATTGTAATAGATTATATCATAATAACAGTGATAAAATGTTATATTCCCTTCAAATATTGAAAATAAGGACTAAATTCATTAAAATCTCATTAAATATTGTAATATAAGGGGTAAGGCTAAAATTATTTTATAAAACTTGTAATTATATGGGGTAAAGTAATAAAACAATTGAAAAATATGGTTTAAAACAATAATTATCCCTTCAAATATTGAAAATAAATATTTAATTCATAAAAATCTCATTTAATATAGGATTTCAGGGGTTTGGTTCATTATTTTATTATAAATCTTGTAAACACTTGGATATTGTAATAGATTATATCAAAATAACAGTGATATAATGTTATATTCCCTTCAAATATTGAAAATAAGGACTAAATTCATTAAAATCTCATTAAATATTGTAATATAAGGGGTAAGGCTAAAATTATTTTATAAAACTTGTAATTATATGGGGTAAAGTAATAAAACAATTGAAAAATATGGTTTAAAACAATAATTATCCCTTCAAATATTGAAAATAAGTATTAAACTCATAAAAATCTCATTTAATATAAGATTTTAGGGGTTGGGTTCAACATTGTTTTATAAATTTTGTAAAAATATGGGCTATAGTAATAAAATACGTTAAAATCAATGAAAAATTTCAATAAAATCCTTACAGATATTGAAAATAAGGGCTAAACTCATTAAAATATCATTAAATATTGTAATATAAGGGGTACGGCTAAAATTATTTAATAAAACTTGTAATTATATGGGGTAAAATAATAAAACAATTGAAAAATATGGTTTAAAACAATAATTATCCCTTCAAATATTGAAAATAAGTTTTAAATTCATAAAAATCTCATTTAATATAGGATTTCAGGGGTTTGGTTCATTATTTTATTATAAATCTTGTAAACACTTGGATATTGTAATAGATTATATCATAATAACAGTGATAAAATGTTATATTCCCTTCAAATATTGAAAATAAGGACTAAATTCATTAAAATCTCATTAAATATTGTAATATAAGGGGTACGACTAAAATTATTTTATAAAACTTGTAATTATATGGGGTAAAGTAATACAACAATTGAAAAATATGGTTTAAAACAATAATTATCCCTTCAAATATTGAAAATAAGTATTAAATTCATAAAAATCTCGTTTAATATAAGATTTTAGGGGTTGGGTTCATCATTTTTTTATAAATTTTGTAAAAATATGGGATATTGTAATGAAATACGGTAAAATCATTGGAAAAATACAATAAAATCCCTTCTAATATTGAAAAAAAAGACTAAATTCATTAAAATATCATTAAATATTGTAATATAAGGGGTAAGGCTAAAATTATTTTATAAAACTTGTAATTATATGGGGTAAAGTAATAAAACAATTGAAAAATATGGTTTAAAACAATAATTATCCCTTCAAATATTGAAAATAAGGGCTAAATTCATAAAAATTTCATTAAATATTGTAATATAAGGGGAACGACTAAAATTATTTTATAAAACTTGTAATTATATGGGGTAAAGTAATACAACAATTGAAAAATATGGTTTAAAACAATAATTATCCCTTCAAATATTGAAAATAAGTATTAAATTCATAAAAATCTCATTTAATATAAGATTTTAGGGGTTGGGTTCAACATTGTTTTATAAATTTTGTAAAAATATGGGATATTGTAATGAAATACGGTAAAATCATTGGAAAAATTCAATAAAATCCCTTCTAATATTGAAAATAAAGACTAAATTCATAAATATTTCATAAAATATTGTAATATAAGGGGTACGGCTAAAATTATTTTATAAAACTTGTAATTATATGGGGTAAAGTAATAAAACAATTGAAAAATATGGTTTAAAACAATAATTAACCCTTCAAATATTGAAAATACGTATTAAATTCATAAAAATTTCATTAAATATTGTAATATAAGGGGTACGGCTAAAATTATTTTATAAAACTTCTAATTATATGGGGTAAAGTAATACAACAATTGAAAAATATGGTTTAAAACAATAATTATCCCTTCAAATATTGAAAATAAGTATTTAATTCATAAAAATCTCATTTAATATAAGATTTTAGGGGTTGGGTTATTCATTTTTTTTATAAATTTTGTAAAAATATGGGGTATTGTAATAAAATACGTAAAATCAATGAAAAATTTCAATAAAATCCTTACAGATATTGAAAATAAGGTCTAAACTCATTAAAATATCATTAAATATTGTAATATAAAGGGTACGGCTAAAATTATTTTATAAAACTTGTAATTATATGGTGTAAAGTAATACAACAATTGAAAAATATGGTTTAAAACAATAATTATCCCTTCAAATATTGAAAATAATTATTAAATTCATAAAAATCTCATTTAATATAAGGTTTTAGGGGTTGGGTTCAACATTTTTTTATAAATTTTGTAAAAACATGAGATATTGTAATGAAATACGGTAAAATCATTGGAAAAATTCAATAAAATCCCTTCAAATATTGAAAATAAAGACTAAATTCATAAATATTTCATTAAATATTGTAATATAAGGGGTACGGCTAAAATTATTTTATAAAACTTGTAATTATATGGGGTAAAGTAATAAAACAATTGAAAAATATGGTTTAAAACAATAATTATCCCTTCAAATATTGAAAATAAGGGCTAAATTCATAAAAATTTCATTAAATATTGTAATATAAGGGGTACGGCTAAAATTATTTTATAAAACTTGTAATTATATGGGGTAAAGTAATAAAACAATTGAAAAATATGGTTTAAAACAATAATTATCCCTTCAAATATTGAAAATAAGTATTAAATTCATAAAAATCTCATTTAATATAGGATTTCAGGGGTTTGGTTCATTATTTTATTATAAATCATGTAAACACTTGGATATTGTAATAGATTATATCATAATAACAGTGATAAAATGTTATATTCCCTTCAAATATTGAAAATAAGGACTAAATTCATTAAAATCTCATTAAATATTGTAATATAAGGGGTAAGGCTAAAATTATTTTATAAAACTTGTAATTATATGGGGTAAAGTAATAAAACAATTGAAAAATATGGTTTAAAACAATAATTATCCCTTCAAATATTGAAAATAAGGGCTAAATTCATAAAAATGTCATTAAATATTGTAATATAAGGGGAACGACTAAAATTATTTTATAAAACTTGTAATTATATGGGGTAAAGTAATACAACAATTGAAAAATATGGTTTAAAACAATAATTATCCCTTCAAATATTGAAAATAAGTATTAAATTCATAAAAATCTCATTTAATATAAGATTTTAGGGGTTGGGTTATTCATTTTTTTTATAAATTTTGTAAAAATATGGGGTATTGTAATAAAATACGTAAAATCAATGAAAAATTTCAATAAAATCCTTACAGATATTGAAAATAAGGGCTAAACTCATTAAAATATCATTAAATATTGTAATATAAAGGGTACGGCTAAAATTATTTTATAAAACTTGTAATTATATGGGGTAAAATAATAAAACAATTGAAAAATATGGTTTAAAACAATAATTATCCCTTCAAATATTGAAAATAAATATTTAATTCATAAAAATCTCATTTAATATAGGATTTCAGGGGTTTGGTTCATTATTTTATTATAAATCTTGTAAACACTTGGATATTGTAATAGATTATATCAAAATAACAGTGATATAATGTTATATTCCCTTCAAATATTGAAAATAAGGACTAAATTCATTAAAATCTCATTAAATATTGTAATATAAGGGGTAAGGCTAAAATTATTTTATAAAACTTGTAATTATATGGGGTAAAGTAATAAAACAATTGAAAAATATGGTTTAAAACAATAATTATCCCTTCAAATATTGAAAATAAGTATTAAACTCATAAAAATCTCATTTAATATAAGATTTTAGGGGTTGGGTTCAACATTGTTTTATAAATTTTGTAAAAATATGGGCTATAGTAATAAAATACGTTAAAATCAATGAAAAATTTCAATAAAATCCTTACAGATATTGAAAATAAGGGCTAAACTCATTAAAATATCATTAAATATTGTAATATAAGGGGTACGGCTAAAATTATTTAATAAAACTTGTAATTATATGGGGTAAAATAATAAAACAATTGAAAAATATGGTTTAAAACAATAATTATCCCTTCAAATATTGAAAATAAGTTTTAAATTCATAAAAATCTCATTTAATATAGGATTTCAGGGGTTTGGTTCATTATTTTATTATAAATCTTGTAAACACTTGGATATTGTAATAGATTATATCATAATAACAGTGATATAATGTTATATTCCCTTCTAATATTGAAAATAAAGACTAAATTCATAAATATTTCATAAAATATTGTAATATAAGGGGTACGGCTAAAATTATTTTATAAAACTTCTAATTATATGGGGTAAAGTAATACAACAATTGAAAAATATGGTTTAAAACAATAATTATCCCTTCAAATATTGAAAATAAGTATTAAATTCATAAAAATCTCATTTAATATAAGGTTTTAGGGGTTGGGTTCAACATTTTTTTATAAATTTTGTAAAAACATGAGATATTGTAATGAAATACGGTAAAATCATTGGAAAAATTCAATAAAATCCCTTCTAATATTGAAAAAAAAGACTAAATTCATTAAAATATCATTAAATATTGTAATATAAGGGGTACGGCTAAAATTATTTTATAAAACTTGTAATTATATGGGGTAAAGTAATAAAACAATTGAAAAATATGGTTTAAAACAATAATTAACCCTTCAAATATTGAAAATACGTATTAAATTCATAAAAATTTCATTAAATATTGTAATATAAGGGGTACGGCTAAAATTATTTTATAAAACTTCTAATTATATGGGGTAAAGTAATACAACAATTGAAAAATATGGTTTAAAACAATAATTATCCCTTCAAATATTGAAAATAAGTATTAAATTCATAAAAATCTCATTTAATATAAGGTTTTAGGGGTTGGGTTCAACATTTTTTTATAAATTTTGTAAAAACATGAGATATTGTAATGAAATACGGTAAAATCATTGGAAAAATTCAATAAAATCCCTTCAAATATTGAAAATAAAGACTAAATTCATAAATATTTCATTAAATATTGTAATATAAGGGGTACGGCTAAAATTATTTTATAAAACTTGTAATTATATGGGGTAAAGTAATAAAACAATTGAAAAATATGGTTTAAAACAATAATTATCCCTTCAAATATTGAAAATAAGTATTAAATTCATAAAAATCTCATTGAATATAAGGTTTTAGGGGTTTAGGGGTTGGGTTCAACAATTTTTTATACATTTTGTAAAAATATGGTGTATTGTAATAAAATACGTTAAAATCAATGAAAAATTTCAATAAAATCATTACAGATATTGAAAATAAGGGCTAAATTCATAAAAATATCATTAAATATTGTAATATAAGGGGTACGGCTAAAATTATTTAATAAAACTTGTAATTATATGGGGTAAAGTAATAAAACAATTGAAAAATATGGTTTAAAACAATAATTATCCCTTCCAATATTGAAAATAAGTATTTAATTCATAAAAATCTCATTTAATATAAGATTTTAGGGGTTGGGTTATTAATTTTTTTTATAAATTTTGTAAAAATATGGGGTATTGTAATAAAATACGTTAAAATCAATGAAAAATTTCAATAAAATCATTACAGATATTGAAAATAAGGGCTAAATTCATAAAAATATCATTAAATATTGTAATATAAGGGGTACGGCTAAAATTACTTTATACAACTTGTAATTATATGGTGTAAAGTAATACAACAATTGAAAAATATGGTTTAAAACAATAATTATCCCTTCAAATATTGAAAATAAGTATTTAATTCATAAAAATCTCATTTAATATAAGATTTTAGGGGTTGGGTTATTCATTTTTTTTATAAATTTTGTAAAAATATGGGGTATTGTAATAAAATACGTAAAATCAATGAAAAATTTCAATAAAATCCTTACAGATATTGAAAATAAGGGCTAAACTCATTAAAATATCATTAAATATTGTAATATAAGATGTACGGCTAAAATTATTTTATAAAACTTGTAATTATATGGGGTAAAGTAATAAAACAATTGAAAAATATGGTTTAAAACAATAATTATCCCTTCAAATATTGAAAATAAGTATTTAATTCATAAAAATCTCATTTAATATAAGATTTTAGGGGTTGGGTTATTCATTTTTTTTATAAATTTTGTAAAAATATGGGGTATTGTAATAAAATACGTAAAATCAATGAAAAATTTCAATAAAATCCTTACAGATATTGAAAATAAGGGCTAAACTCATTAAAATATCATTAAATATTGTAATATAAGATGTACGGCTAAAATTATTTTATAAAACTTGTAATTATATGGGGTAAAGTAATAAAACAATTGAAAAATATGGTTTAAAACAATAATTATCCCTTCAAATATTGAAAATAAGGGCTAAATTCATAAAAATTTCATTAAATATTGTAATATAAGGGGTACGGCTAAAATTATTTTATAAAACTTGTAATTATATGGGGTAAAGTAATACAACAATTGAAAAATATAGTTTAAAACAATATTTATCCCTTCAAATATTGAAAATAAGTATTAAACTCATAAAAATCTCATTTAATATAAGATTTTAGGGGTTGGGTTCAACATTGTTTAATAAATTTTGTAAAAATATGGGCTATAGTAATAAAATACGTTAAAATCAATGAAAAATTTCAATAAAATCCTTACAGATATTGAAAATAAGGGCTAAACTCATTAAAATATCATTAAATATTGTAATATAAGGGGTACGGCTAAAATTATTTAATAAAACTTGTAATTATATGGGGTAAAATAATAAAACAATTGAAAAATATGGTTTAAAACAATAATTATCCCTTCAAATATTGAAAATAAGTATTAAATTCATAAAAATCTCGTTTAATATAGGATTTCAGGGGTTGGGGCCAACGATTTTTTATAAATTTTGTAAAAATATGGAGTATAGTAATAAAATCCGTAAAATCAATGAAAAATTTCAATAAAATCCTTACAGATATTGAAAATAAATGCTAAAGTCATAAAAATTTCATTAAATATTGTAATATAAGATGTACGGCTAAAATTATTTTATAAAACTTGTAATTATATGGGGTAAAGTAATAAAACAATTGAAAAATATGGTTTAAAACAATAATTATCCCTTCAAATATTGAAAATAAGTATTTAATTCATAAAAATCTCATTTAATATAAGATTTTAGGGGTTGGGTTATTTATTTTTTTTATAAATTTTGTAAAAATATGGGGTATTGTAATAAAATACGTTAAAATCAATGAAAAATTTCAATAAAATCATTACAGATATTGAAAATAACGGCTAAATTCATAAAAATATCATTAAATATTGTAATATAAGGGGTACGGCTAAAATTATTTAATAAAACTTGTAATTATATGGGGTAAAATAATAAAACAATTGAAAAATATGGTTTAAAACAAAAATTATCCATTCAAATATTGAAAATAAGTATTAAATTCATAAAAATCTCATTTAATACAGGATTTCAGGGGTTTGGTACATTATTTTATTATAAATCTTGTAAACACTTGGATATTGTAATAGATTATATCATAATAACAGTGATAAAATGATATATTCCCTTCAAATGTTGAAAATAAGCACTAAATTCATTAATATATCATTAAATATTGTAATATAAGGAGTAAGGCTAAAATTATTTTATAAAACTTATAATTATATGGGGTAAAGTAATAAAACAATTGAAAAATATGGTTTAAAACGATAATTATCCCTTCAAATATTGAAAATAAGTATTAAATTCATAAAAATCTCATTTAATATAGGATTTCAGGGGTTTGGTTCATTATTTTATTATAAATCATGTAAACACTTGGATATTGTAATAGATTATATCATAATAACAGTGATATAATGTTATATTCCCTTCAAATATAGAAAATAAGGACTAAATTCATTAAAATATCATTAAATATTGTAATATAAGGGGTACGGCTAAAATTATTTTATAAAACTTGTAATTATATGGGGTAAAGTAATACAACAATTGAAAAATATGGTTTAAAACAATAATTATCCCTTCAAATATTGAAAATAAGTATTAAACTCATAAAAATCTCATTTAATATAAGATTTTAGGGGTTGGGTTCAACATTGTTTTATAAATTTTGTAAAAATATGGGCTATAGTAATAATATACGTTAAAATTAATGAAAAATTTCAATAAAATCCTTACAGATATTGAAAATAAGGGCTAAACTCATTAAAATATCATTAAATATTGTAATATAAGGGGTACGGCTAAAATTATTTAATAAAACTTGTAATTATATGGGGTAAAATAATAAAACAATTGAAAAATATGGTTTAAAACAATAATTATCCCTTCAAATATTGAAAATAAGTATTAAATTCATAAAAATCTCATTTAATATAGGATTTCAGTGGTTTGGTACATTATTTTATTATAAATCTTGTAAACACTTGGATATTGTAATAGATTATATCATAATAACAGTGATATAATGTTATATTCCCTTCTAATATTGAAAATAAAGACTAAATTCATAAATATTTCATAAAATATTGTAATATAAGGGGTACGGCAAAAATTATTTTATAAAACTTGTATTTATATGGGGTAAAGTAATACAACAATTGAAAAATATGGTTAAGAACAATAATTATCCCTTCAAATATTGAAAATAAGTATTTAATTCATAAAAATCTCATTTAATATAAGATTTTAGGGGTTGGGTTATTCATTTTTTTTATAAATTTTGTAAAAATATGGTGTATTGTAATAAAATACGTTAAAATCAATGAAAAATTTCAATAAAATCATTACAGATATTGAAAATAAGGGCTAAATTCATAAAAATATCATTAAATATTGTAATATAAGGGGTACGGCTAAAATTATTTAATAAAACTTGTAATTATATGGGGTAAAGTAATAAAACAATTGAAAAATATGGTTTAAAACAATAATTATCCCTTCCAATATTGAAAATAAGTATTTAATTCATAAAAATCTCATTTAATATAAGATTTTAGGGGTTGGGTTATTAATTTTTTTTATAAATTTTGTAAAAATATGGGGTATTGTAATAAAATACGTTAAAATCAATGAAAAATTTCAATAAAATCATTACAGATATTGAAAATAAGGGCTAAATTCATAAAAATATCATTAAATATTGTAATATAAGGGGTACGGCTAAAATTACTTTATACAACTTGTAATTATATGGTGTAAAGTAATACAACAATTGAAAAATATGGTTTAAAACAATAATTATCCCTTCAAATATTGAAAATAAGTATTTAATTCATAAAAATCTCATTTAATATAAGATTTTAGGGGTTGGGTTATTCATTTTTTTTATAAATTTTGTAAAAATATGGGGTATTGTAATAAAATACGTAAAATCAATGAAAAATTTCAATAAAATCCTTACAGATATTGAAAATAAGGGCTAAACTCATTAAAATATCATTAAATATTGTAATATAAGATGTACGGCTAAAATTATTTTATAAAACTTGTAATTATATGGGGTAAAGTAATAAAACAATTGAAAAATATGGTTTAAAACAATAATTATCCCTTCAAATATTGAAAATAAGGGCTAAATTCATAAAAATTTCATTAAATATTGTAATATAAGGGGTACGGCTAAAATTATTTTATAAAACTTGTAATTATATGGGGTAAAGTAATACAACAATTGAAAAATATAGTTTAAAACAATATTTATCCCTTCAAATATTGAAAATAAGTATTAAACTCATAAAAATCTCATTTAATATAAGATTTTAGGGGTTGGGTTCAACATTGTTTAATAAATTTTGTAAAAATATGGGGTATTGTAATAAAATACGTTAAAATCAATGAAAAATTTCAATAAAATCATTACAGATATTGAAAATAACGGCTAAATTCATAAAAATATCATTAAATATTGTAATATAAGGGGTACGGCTAAAATTATTTAATAAAACTTGTAATTATATGGGGTAAAATAATAAAACAATTGAAAAATATGGTTTAAAACAAAAATTATCCATTCAAATATTGAAAATAAGTATTAAATTCATAAAAATCTCATTTAATACAGGATTTCAGGGGTTTGGTACATTATTTTATTATAAATCTTGTAAACACTTGGATATTGTAATAGATTATATCATAATAACAGTGATAAAATGATATATTCCCTTCAAATGTTGAAAATAAGCACTAAATTCATTAATATATCATTAAATATTGTAATATAAGGAGTAAGGCTAAAATTATTTTATAAAACTTATAATTATATGGGGTAAAGTAATAAAACAATTGAAAAATATGGTTTAAAACGATAATTATCCCTTCAAATATTGAAAATAAGTATTAAATTCATAAAAATCTCATTTAATATAGGATTTCAGGGGTTTGGTTCATTATTTTATTATAAATCATGTAAACACTTGGATATTGTAATAGATTATATCATAATAACAGTGATATAATGTTATATTCCCTTCAAATATAGAAAATAAGGACTAAATTCATTAAAATATCATTAAATATTGTAATATAAGGGGTACGGCTAAAATTATTTTATAAAACTTGTAATTATATGGGGTAAAGTAATACAACAATTGAAAAATATGGTTTAAAACAATAATTATCCCTTCAAATATTGAAAATAAGTATTAAACTCATAAAAATCTCATTTAATATAAGATTTTAGGGGTTGGGTTCAACATTGTTTTATAAATTTTGTAAAAATATGGGCTATAGTAATAATATACGTTAAAATTAATGAAAAATTTCAATAAAATCCTTACAGATATTGAAAATAAGGGCTAAACTCATTAAAATATCATTAAATATTGTAATATAAGGGGTACGGCTAAAATTATTTAATAAAACTTGTAATTATATGGGGTAAAATAATAAAACAATTGAAAAATATGGTTTAAAACAATAATTATCCCTTCAAATATTGAAAATAAGTATTAAATTCATAAAAATCTCATTTAATATAGGATTTCAGTGGTTTGGTACATTATTTTATTATAAATCTTGTAAACACTTGGATATTGTAATAGATTATATCATAATAACAGTGATATAATGTTATATTCCCTTCTAATATTGAAAATAAAGACTAAATTCATAAATATTTCATAAAATATTGTAATATAAGGGGTACGGCAAAAATTATTTTATAAAACTTGTATTTATATGGGGTAAAGTAATACAACAATTGAAAAATATGGTTAAGAACAATAATTATCCCTTCAAATATTGAAAATAAGTATTTAATTCATAAAAATCTCATTTAATATAAGATTTTAGGGGTTGGGTTATTCATTTTTTTTATAAATTTTGTAAAAATATGGTGTATTGTAATAAAATACGTTAAAATCAATGAAAAATTTCAATAAAATCATTACAGATATTGAAAATAAGGGCTAAATTCATAAAAATATCATTAAATATTGTAATATAAGGGGTACGGCTAAAATTATTTAATAAAACTTGTAATTATATGGGGTAAAGTAATAAAACAATTGAAAAATATGGTTTAAAACAATAATTATCCCTTCCAATATTGAAAATAAGTATTTAATTCATAAAAATCTCATTTAATATAAGATTTTAGGGGTTGGGTTATTAATTTTTTTTATAAATTTTGTAAAAATATGGGGTATTGTAATAAAATACGTTAAAATCAATGAAAAATTTCAATAAAATCATTACAGATATTGAAAATAAGGGCTAAATTCATAAAAATATCATTAAATATTGTAATATAAGGGGTACGGCTAAAATTACTTTATACAACTTGTAATTATATGGTGTAAAGTAATACAACAATTGAAAAATATGGTTTAAAACAATAATTATCCCTTCAAATATTGAAAATAAGTATTTAATTCATAAAAATCTCATTTAATATAAGATTTTAGGGGTTGGGTTATTCATTTTTTTTATAAATTTTGTAAAAATATGGGGTATTGTAATAAAATACGTAAAATCAATGAAAAATTTCAATAAAATCCTTACAGATATTGAAAATAAGGGCTAAACTCATTAAAATATCATTAAATATTGTAATATAAGATGTACGGCTAAAATTATTTTATAAAACTTGTAATTATATGGGGTAAAGTAATAAAACAATTGAAAAATATGGTTTAAAACAATAATTATCCCTTCAAATATTGAAAATAAGGGCTAAATTCATAAAAATTTCATTAAATATTGTAATATAAGGGGTACGGCTAAAATTATTTTATAAAACTTGTAATTATATGGGGTAAAGTAATACAACAATTGAAAAATATAGTTTAAAACAATATTTATCCCTTCAAATATTGAAAATAAGTATTAAACTCATAAAAATCTCATTTAATATAAGATTTTAGGGGTTGGGTTCAACATTGTTTAATAAATTTTGTAAAAATATGGGCTATAGTAATAAAATACGTTAAAATCAATGAAAAATTTCAATAAAATCCTTACAGATATTGAAAATAAGGGCTAAACTCATTAAAATATCATTAAATATTGTAATATAAGGGGTACGGCTAAAATTATTTAATAAAACTTGTAATTATATGGGGTAAAATAATAAAACAATTGAAAAATATGGTTTAAAACAATAATTATCCCTTCAAATATTGAAAATAAGTATTAAATTCATAAAAATCTCGTTTAATATAGGATTTCAGGGGTTGGGGCCAACGATTTTTTATAAATTTTGTAAAAATATGGAGTATAGTAATAAAATCCGTAAAATCAATGAAAAATTTCAATAAAATCCTTACAGATATTGAAAATAAATGCTAAAGTCATAAAAATTTCATTAAATATTGTAATATAAGATGTACGGCTAAAATTATTTTATAAAACTTGTAATTATATGGGGTAAAGTAATAAAACAATTGAAAAATATGGTTTAAAACAATAATTATCCCTTCAAATATTGAAAATAAGTATTTAATTCATAAAAATCTCATTTAATATAAGATTTTAGGGGTTGGGTTATTTATTTTTTTTATAAATTTTGTAAAAATATGGGGTATTGTAATAAAATACGTTAAAATCAATGAAAAATTTCAATAAAATCATTACAGATATTGAAAATAACGGCTAAATTCATAAAAATATCATTAAATATTGTAATATAAGGGGTACGGCTAAAATTATTTAATAAAACTTGTAATTATATGGGGTAAAATAATAAAACAATTGAAAAATATGGTTTAAAACAAAAATTATCCATTCAAATATTGAAAATAAGTATTAAATTCATAAAAATCTCATTTAATACAGGATTTCAGGGGTTTGGTACATTATTTTATTATAAATCTTGTAAACACTTGGATATTGTAATAGATTATATCATAATAACAGTGATAAAATGATATATTCCCTTCAAATGTTGAAAATAAGGACTAAATTCATTAATATATCATTAAATATTGTAATATAAGGGGTAAGGCTAAAATTATTTTATAAAACTTGTAATTATATGGGGTAAAGTAATAAAACAATTGAAAAATATGGTTTAAAACGATAATTATCCCTTCAAATATTGAAAATAAGTATTAAATTCATAAAAATCTCATTTAATATAGGATTTCAGGGGTTTGGTTCATTATTTTATTATAAATCATGTAAACACTTGGATATTGTAATAGATTATATCATAATAACAGTGATATAATGTTATATTCCCTTCAAATATAGAAAATAAGGACTAAATTCATTAAAATATCATTAAATATTGTAATATAAGGGGTACGGCTAAAATTATTTTATAAAACTTGTAATTATATGGGGTAAAGTAATACAACAATTGAAAAATATGGTTTAAAACAATAATTATCCCTTCAAATATTGAAAATAAGTATTAAACTCATAAAAATCTCATTTAATATAAGATTTTAGGGGTTGGGTTCAACATTGTTTTATAAATTTTGTAAAAATATGGGCTATAGTAATAATATACGTTAAAATTAATGAAAAATTTCAATAAAATCCTTACAGATATTGAAAATAAGGGCTAAACTCATTAAAATATCATTAAATATTGTAATATAAGGGGTACGGCTAAAATTATTTAATAAAACTTGTAATTATATGGGGTAAAATAATAAAACAATTGAAAAATATGGTTTAAAACAATAATTATCCCTTCAAATATTGAAAATAAGTATTAAATTCATAAAAATCTCATTTAATATAGGATTTCAGGGGTTTGGTACATTATTTTATTATAAATCTTGTAAACACTTGGATATTGTAATAGATTATATCATAATAACAGTGATATAATGTTATATTCCCTTCTAATATTGAAAATAAGGACTAAATTCATTAAAATCTCATTAAATATTGTAATATAAGGGGTAAGGCTAAAATTATTTTATAAAACTTGTAATTATATGGGGTAAAGTAATAAAACAATTGAAAAATATGGTTTAAAACAATAATTATCCCTTCAAATATTGAAAATAAGGGCTAAATTCATAAAAATGTCATTAAATATTGTAATATAAGGGGAACGACTAAAATTATTTTATAAAACTTGTAATTATATGGGGTAAAGTAATACAACAATTGAAAAATATGGTTTAAAACAATAATTATCCCTTCAAATATTGAAAATAAGTATTAAATTCATAAAAATCTCATTTAATATAAGATTTTAGGGGTTGGGTTATTCATTTTTTTTATAAATTTTGTAAAAATATGGGGTATTGTAATAAAATACGTAAAATCAATGAAAAATTTCAATAAAATCCTTACAGATATTGAAAATAAGGGCTAAACTCATTAAAATATCATTAAATATTGTAATATAAAGGGTACGGCTAAAATTATTTTATAAAACTTGTAATTATATGGGGTAAAATAATAAAACAATTGAAAAATATGGTTTAAAACAATAATTATCCCTTCAAATATTGAAAATAAATAATTAATTCATAAAAATCTCATTTAATATAGGATTTCAGGGGTTTGGTTCATTATTTTATTATAAATCTTGTAAACACTTGGATATTGTAATAGATTATATCATAATAACAGTGATATAATGTTATATTCCCTTCAAATATTGAAAATAAGGAATAAATTCATTAAAATCTCATTGAATATTGTAATATAAGGGGTAAGGCTAAAATTATTTTATAAAACTTGTAATTATATGGGGTAAAGTAATAAAACAATTGAAAAATATGGTTTAAAACAATAATTATCCCTTCAAATATTGAAAATAAGTATTAAACTCATAAAAATCTCATTTAATATAAGATTTTAGGGGTTGGGTTCAACATTGTTTTATAAATTTTGTAAAAATATGGGCTATAGTAATAAAATACGTTAAAATCAATGAAAAATTTCAATAAAATCCTTACAGATATTGAAAATAAGGGCTAAACTCATTAAAATATCATTAAATATTGTAATATAAGGGGTACGGCTAAAATTATTTAATAAAACTTGTAATTATATGGGGTAAAATAATAAAACAATTGAAAAATATGGTTTAAAACAATAATTATCCCTTCAAATATTGAAAATAAGTTTTAAATTCATAAAAATCTCATTTAATATAGGATTTCAGGGGTTTGGTTCATTATTTTATTATAAATCTTGTAAACACTTGGATATTGTAATAGATTATATCATAATAACAGTGATAAAATGTTATATTCCCTTCAAATATTGAAAATAAGGACTAAATTCATTAAAATCTCATTAAATATTGTAATATAAGGGGTACGACTAAAATTATTTTATAAAACTTGTAATTATATGGGGTAAAGTAATACAACAATTGAAAAATATGGTTTAAAACAATAATTATCCCTTCAAATATTGAAAATAAGTATTAAATTCATAAAAATCTCGTTTAATATAAGATTTTAGGGGTTGGGTTCAACATTTTTTTATAAATTTTGTAAAAATATGGGATATTGTAATGAAATACGGTAAAATCATTGGAAAAATACAATAAAATCCCTTCTAATATTGAAAAAAAAGACTAAATTCATTAAAATATCATTAAATATTGTAATATAAGGGGTACGGCTAAAATTATTTAATAAAACTTGTAATTATATGGGGTAAAGTAATAAAACAATTGAAAAATATGGTTTAAAACAAAAATTATCCCTTCAAATATTGAAAATAAGTATTAAATTCATAAAAATCTCATTTAAAACAGGATTTCAGGGGTTTGGTACATTATTTTATTATAAATCTTGTAAACACTTGGATATTGTAATAGATTATATCATAATCACAGTGATAAAATGTTATATTCCCTTCAAATGTTGAAAATAAGGACTAAATTCATTAATATATCATTAAATATTGTAATATAAGGGGTAAGGCTAAAATTAATTTATAAAACTTGTAATTATATGGGGTAAAGTAATAAAACAATTGAAAAATATGGTTTAAAACAATAATTATCCCTTCCAATATTGAAAATAAGTATTTAATTCATAAAAATCTCATTTAATATAAGATTTTAGGGGTTGGGTTATTAATTTTTTTTATAAATTTTGTAAAAATATGGGGTATTGTAATAAAATACGTTAAAATCAATGAAAAATTTCAATAAAATCATTACAGA
The DNA here is from genome assembly GCA_036289425.1 of Rhopalosiphum nymphaeae. Taxonomy (NCBI): domain Eukaryota; kingdom Metazoa; phylum Arthropoda; class Insecta; order Hemiptera; family Aphididae; genus Rhopalosiphum; species Rhopalosiphum nymphaeae. Next base: position 7,660,422 of record JAZAQC010000001.1, on the reverse strand, counting down.
TATTGAAAATAAGGGCTAAATTCATAAAAATATCATTAAATATTGTAATATAAGGGGTACGGCTAAAATTACTTTATAAAACTTGAAATTATATGGGGTAAAGTAATAAAACAATTGAAAAATATGGTTTAAAACAATAATTATCCCTTCAAATATTGAAAATAAGTATTAAATTCATAAAAATCTCGTTTAATATAGGATTTTAGGGGTTGGGGCCAACAATTTTTTATAAATTTTGTAAAAATATGGGGTATAGTAATAAAATACGTTAAAATCAATGAAAAATTTCAATAAAATCCTTACAGATATTGAAAATAAGGGCTAAACTCATTAAAATATCATTAAATATTGTAATATAAGGGGTACGGCTAAAATTATTTAATAAAACTTGTAATTATATGGGGTAAAATAATAAAACAATTGAAAAATATGGTTTAAAACAATAATTATCCCTTCAAATATTGAAAATAAGTATTAAATTCATAAAAATCTCATTTAATATAGGATTTCAGGGGTTTGGTTCATTATTTTTATTATAAATCATGTAAACACTTGGATATTGTAATAGATTATATCATAATAACAGTGATAAAATGTTATATTCCCTTCAAATATTGAAAATAAGGACTAAATTCATTAAAATCTCATTAAATATTGTAATAAAAGGGGTAAGGCTAAAATTATTTTATAAAACTTGTAATTATATGGGGTAAAGTAATAAAACAATTGAAAAATATGGTTTAAAACAATAATTATCCCTTCAAATATTGAAAATAAGGGCTAAATTCATAAAAATGTCATTAAATATTGTAATATAAGGGGAACGACTAAAATTATTTTATAAAACTTGTAATTATATGGGGTAAAGTAATACAACAATTGAAAAATATGGTTTAAAACAATAATTATCCCTTCAAATATTGAAAATAAGTATTAAATTCATAAAAATCTCATTTAATATAAGATTTTAGGGGTTGGGTTATTCATTTTTTTTATAAATTTTGTAAAAATATGGGGTATTGTAATAAAATACGTAAAATCAATGAAAAATTTCAATAAAATCCTTACAGATATTGAAAATAAGGGCTAAACTCATTAAAATATCATTAAATATTGTAATATAAAGGGTACGGCTAAAATTATTTTATAAAACTTGTAATTATATGGGGTAAAATAATAAAACAATTGAAAAATATGGTTTAAAACAATAATTATCCCTTCAAATATTGAAAATAAATAATTAATTCATAAAAATCTCATTTAATATAGGATTTCAGGGGTTTGGTTCATTATTTTATTATAAATCTTGTAAACACTTGGATATTGTAATAGATTATATCATAATAACAGTGATATAATGTTATATTCCCTTCAAATATTGAAAATAAGGACTAAATTCATTAAAATCTCATTAAATATTGTAATATAAGGGGTAAGGCTAAAATTATTTTATAAAACTTGTAATTATATGGGGTAAAGTAATAAAACAATTGAAAAATATGGTTTAAAACAATAATTATCCCTTCAAATATTGAAAATAAGTATTAAACTCATAAAAATCTCATTTAATATAAGATTTTAGGGGTTGGGTTCAACATTGTTTTATAAATTTTGTAAAAATATGGGCTATAGTAATAAAATACGTTAAAATCAATGAAAAATTTCAATAAAATCCTTACAGATATTGAAAATAAGGGCTAAACTCATTAAAATATCATTAAATATTGTAATATAAGGGGTACGGCTAAAATTATTTAATAAAACTTGTAATTATATGGGGTAAAATAATAAAACAATTGAAAAATATGGTTTAAAACAATAATTATCCCTTCAAATATTGAAAATAAGTTTTAAATTCATAAAAATCTCATTTAATATAGGATTTCAGGGGTTTGGTTCATTATTTTATTATAAATCTTGTAAACACTTGGATATTGTAATAGATTATATCATAATAACAGTGATAAAATGTTATATTCCCTTCAAATATTGAAAATAAGGACTAAATTCATTAAAATCTCATTAAATATTGTAATATAAGGGGTACGACTAAAATTATTTTATAAAACTTGTAATTATATGGGGTAAAGTAATACAACAATTGAAAAATATGGTTTAAAACAATAATTATCCCTTCAAATATTGAAAATAAGTATTAAATTCATAAAAATCTCGTTTAATATAAGATTTTAGGGGTTGGGTTCAACATTTTTTTATAAATTTTGTAAAAATATGGGATATTGTAATGAAATACGGTAAAATCATTGGAAAAATACAATAAAATCCCTTCTAATATTGAAAAAAAAGACTAAATTCATTAAAATATCATTAAATATTGTAATATAAGGGGTACGGCTAAAATTATTTAATAAAACTTGTAATTATATGGGGTAAAGTAATAAAACAATTGAAAAATATGGTTTAAAACAAAAATTATCCCTTCAAATATTGAAAATAAGTATTAAATTCATAAAAATCTCATTTAAAACAGGATTTCAGGGGTTTGGTACATTATTTTATTATAAATCTTGTAAACACTTGGATATTGTAATAGATTATATCATAATCACAGTGATAAAATGTTATATTCCCTTCAAATGTTGAAAATAAGGACTAAATTCATTAATATATCATTAAATATTGTAATATAAGGGGTAAGGCTAAAATTAATTTATAAAACTTGTAATTATATGGGGTAAAGTAATAAAACAATTGAAAAATATGGTTTAAAACAATAATTATCCCTTCCAATATTGAAAATAAGTATTTAATTCATAAAAATCTCATTTAATATAAGATTTTAGGGGTTGGGTTATTAATTTTTTTTATAAATTTTGTAAAAATATGGGGTATTGTAATAAAATACGTTAAAATCAATGAAAAATTTCAATAAAATCATTACAGATATTGAAAATAAGGGCTAAATTCATAAAAATATCATTAAATATTGTAATATAAGGGGTACGGCTAAAATTACTTTATAAAACTTGAAATTATATGGGGTAAAGTAATAAAACAATTGAAAAATATGGTTTAAAACAATAATTATCCCTTCAAATATTGAAAATAAGTATTAAATTCATAAAAATCTCGTTTAATATAGGATTTTAGGGGTTGGGGCCAACAATTTTTTATAAATTTTGTAAAAATATGGGGTATAGTAATAAAATACGTTAAAATCAATGAAAAATTTCAATAAAATCCTTACAGATATTGAAAATAAGGGCTAAACTCATTAAAATATCATTAAATATTGTAATATAAGGGGTACGGCTAAAATTATTTAATAAAACTTGTAATTATATGGGGTAAAATAATAAAACAATTGAAAAATATGGTTTAAAACAATAATTATCCCTTCAAATATTGAAAATAAGTATTAAATTCATAAAAATCTCATTTAATATAGGATTTCAGGGGTTTGGTTCATTATTTTTATTATAAATCATGTAAACACTTGGATATTGTAATAGATTATATCATAATAACAGTGATAAAATGTTATATTCCCTTCAAATATTGAAAATAAGGACTAAATTCATTAAAATCTCATTAAATATTGTAATATAAGGGGTAAGGCTAAAATTATTTTATAAAACTTGTAATTATATGGGGTAAAGTAATAAAACAATTGAAAAATATGGTTTAAAACAATAATTATCCCTTCAAATATTGAAAATAAGTATTAAACTCATAAAAATCTCATTTAATATAAGATTTTAGGGGTTGGGTTCAACATTGTTTTATAAATTTTGTAAAAATATGGGCTATAGTAATAAAATACGTTAAAATCAATGAAAAATTTCAATAAAATCCTTACAGATATTGAAAATAAGGGCTAAACTCATTAAAATATCATTAAATATTGTAATATAAGGGGTACGGCTAAAATTATTTAATAAAACTTGTAATTATATGGGGTAAAATAATAAAACAATTGAAAAATATGGTTTAAAACAATAATTATCCCTTCAAATATTGAAAATAAGTTTTAAATTCATAAAAATCTCATTTAATATAGGATTTCAGGGGTTTGGTTCATTATTTTATTATAAATCTTGTAAACACTTGGATATTGTAATAGATTATATCATAATAACAGTGATAAAATGTTATATTCCCTTCAAATATTGAAAATAAGGACTAAATTCATTAAAATCTCATTAAATATTGTAATATAAGGGGTACGACTAAAATTATTTTATAAAACTTGTAATTATATGGGGTAAAGTAATACAACAATTGAAAAATATGGTTTAAAACAATAATTATCCCTTCAAATATTGAAAATAAGTATTAAATTCATAAAAATCTCGTTTAATATAAGATTTTAGGGGTTGGGTTCAACATTTTTTTATAAATTTTGTAAAAATATGGGATATTGTAATGAAATACGGTAAAATCATTGGAAAAATACAATAAAATCCCTTCTAATATTGAAAAAAAAGACTAAATTCATTAAAATATCATTAAATATTGTAATATAAGGGGTACGGCTAAAATTATTTAATAAAACTTGTAATTATATGGGGTAAAGTAATAAAACAATTGAAAAATATGGTTTAAAACAAAAATTATCCCTTCAAATATTGAAAATAAGTATTAAATTCATAAAAATCTCATTTAAAACAGGATTTCAGGGGTTTGGTACATTATTTTATTATAAATCTTGTAAACACTTGGATATTGTAATAGATTATATCATAATCACAGTGATAAAATGTTATATTCCCTTCAAATGTTGAAAATAAGGACTAAATTCATTAATATATCATTAAATATTGTAATATAAGGGGTAAGGCTAAAATTAATTTATAAAACTTGTAATTATATGGGGTAAAGTAATAAAACAATTGAAAAATATGGTTTAAAACAATAATTATCCCTTCCAATATTGAAAATAAGTATTTAATTCATAAAAATCTCATTTAATATAAGATTTTAGGGGTTGGGTTATTAATTTTTTTTATAAATTTTGTAAAAATATGGGGTATTGTAATAAAATACGTTAAAATCAATGAAAAATTTCAATAAAATCATTACAGATATTGAAAATAAGGGCTAAATTCATAAAAATATCATTAAATATTGTAATATAAGGGGTACGGCTAAAATTACTTTATAAAACTTGAAATTATATGGGGTAAAGTAATAAAACAATTGAAAAATATGGTTTAAAACAATAATTATCCCTTCAAATATTGAAAATAAGTATTAAATTCATAAAAATCTCGTTTAATATAGGATTTTAGGGGTTGGGGCCAACAATTTTTTATAAATTTTGTAAAAATATGGGGTATAGTAATAAAATACGTTAAAATCAATGAAAAATTTCAATAAAATCCTTACAGATATTGAAAATAAGGGCTAAACTCATTAAAATATCATTAAATATTGTAATATAAGGGGTACGGCTAAAATTATTTAATAAAACTTGTAATTATATGGGGTAAAATAATAAAACAATTGAAAAATATGGTTTAAAACAATAATTATCCCTTCAAATATTGAAAATAAGTATTAAATTCATAAAAATCTCATTTAATATAGGATTTCAGGGGTTTGGTTCATTATTTTTATTATAAATCATGTAAACACTTGGATATTGTAATAGATTATATCATAATAACAGTGATAAAATGTTATATTCCCTTCAAATATTGAAAATAAGGACTAAATTCATTAAAATCTCATTAAATATTGTAATATAAGGGGTAAGGCTAAAATTATTTTATAAAACTTGTAATTATATGGGGTAAAGTAATAAAACAATTGAAAAATATGGTTTAAAACAATAATTATCCCTTCAAATATTGAAAATAAGGGCTAAATTCATAAAAATGTCATTAAATATTGTAATATAAGGGGAACGACTAAAATTATTTTATAAAACTTGTAATTATATGGGGTAAAGTAATACAACAATTGAAAAATATGGTTTAAAACAATAATTATCCCTTCAAATATTGAAAATAAGTATTAAATTCATAAAAATCTCATTTAATATAAGATTTTAGGGGTTGGGTTATTCATTTTTTTTATAAATTTTGTAAAAATATGGGGTATTGTAATAAAATACGTAAAATCAATGAAAAATTTCAATAAAATCCTTACAGATATTGAAAATAAGGGCTAAACTCATTAAAATATCATTAAATATTGTAATATAAAGGGTACGGCTAAAATTATTTTATAAAACTTGTAATTATATGGGGTAAAATAATAAAACAATTGAAAAATATGGTTTAAAACAATAATTATCCCTTCAAATATTGAAAATAAATAATTAATTCATAAAAATCTCATTTAATATAGGATTTCAGGGGTTTGGTTCATTATTTTATTATAAATCTTGTAAACACTTGGATATTGTAATAGATTATATCATAATAACAGTGATATAATGTTATATTCCCTTCAAATATTGAAAATAAGGACTAAATTCATTAAAATCTCATTAAATATTGTAATATAAGGGGTAAGGCTAAAATTATTTTATAAAACTTGTAATTATATGGGGTAAAGTAATAAAACAATTGAAAAATATGGTTTAAAACAATAATTATCCCTTCAAATATTGAAAATAAGTATTAAACTCATAAAAATCTCATTTAATATAAGATTTTAGGGGTTGGGTTCAACATTGTTTTATAAATTTTGTAAAAATATGGGATATTGTAATGAAATACGGTAAAATCATTGGAAAAATTCAATAAAATCCCTTCTAATATTGAAAATAAAGACTAAATTCATAAATATTTCATAAAATATTGTAATATAAGGGGTACGGCTAAAATTATTTTATAAAACTTGTAATTATATGGGGTCAAGTAATAAAACAATTGAAAAATATGGTTTAAAACAAAAATTATCCCTTCAAATATTGAAAATAAGTATTAAATTCATAAAAATCTCATTTAAAACAGGATTTCAGGGGTTTGGTACATTATTTTATTATAAATCTTGTAAACACTTGGATATTGTAATAGATTATATCATAATCACAGTGATAAAATGTTATATTCCCTTCAAATGTTGAAAATAAGGACTAAATTCATTAATATATCATTAAATATTGTAATATAAGGGGTAAGGCTAAAATTAATTTATAAAACTTGTAATTATATGGGGTAAAGTAATAAAACAATTGAAAAATATGGTTTAAAACAATAATTATCCCTTCCAATATTGAAAATAAGTATTTAATTCATAAAAATCTCATTTAATATAAGATTTTAGGGGTTGGGTTATTAATTTTTTTTATAAATTTTGTAAAAATATGGGGTATTGTAATAAAATACGTTAAAATCAATGAAAAATTTCAATAAAATCATTACAGATATTGAAAATAAGGGCTAAATTCATAAAAATATCATTAAATATTGTAATATAAGGGGTACGGCTAAAATTACTTTATAAAACTTGAAATTATATGGGGTAAAGTAATAAAACAATTGAAAAATATGGTTTAAAACAATAATTATCCCTTCAAATATTGAAAATAAGTATTAAATTCATAAAAATCTCGTTTAATATAGGATTTTAGGGGTTGGGGCCAACAATTTTTTATAAATTTTGTAAAAATATGGGGTATAGTAATAAAATACGTTAAAATCAATGAAAAATTTCAATAAAATCCTTACAGATATTGAAAATAAGGGCTAAACTCATTAAAATATCATTAAATATTGTAATATAAGGGGTACGGCTAAAATTATTTAATAAAACTTGTAATTATATGGGGTAAAATAATAAAACAATTGAAAAATATGGTTTAAAACAATAATTATCCCTTCAAATATTGAAAATAAGTATTAAATTCATAAAAATCTCATTTAATATAGGATTTCAGGGGTTTGGTTCATTATTTTTATTATAAATCATGTAAACACTTGGATATTGTAATAGATTATATCATAATAACAGTGATAAAATGTTATATTCCCTTCAAATATTGAAAATAAGGACTAAATTCATTAAAATCTCATTAAATATTGTAATATAAGGGGTAAGGCTAAAATTATTTTATAAAACTTGTAATTATATGGGGTAAAGTAATAAAACAATTGAAAAATATGGTTTAAAACAATAATTATCCCTTCAAATATTGAAAATAAGGGCTAAATTCATAAAAATGTCATTAAATATTGTAATATAAGGGGAACGACTAAAATTATTTTATAAAACTTGTAATTATATGGGGTAAAGTAATACAACAATTGAAAAATATGGTTTAAAACAATAATTATCCCTTCAAATATTGAAAATAAGTATTAAATTCATAAAAATCTCATTTAATATAAGATTTTAGGGGTTGGGTTATTCATTTTTTTTATAAATTTTGTAAAAATATGGGGTATTGTAATAAAATACGTAAAATCAATGAAAAATTTCAATAAAATCCTTACAGATATTGAAAATAAGGGCTAAACTCATTAAAATATCATTAAATATTGTAATATAAAGGGTACGGCTAAAATTATTTTATAAAACTTGTAATTATATGGGGTAAAGTAATAAAACAATTGAAAAATATGGTTTAAAACAATAATTATCCCTTCAAATATTGAAAATAAGTATTTAATTCATAAAAATCTCATTTAATATAAGATTTTAGGGGTTGGGTTATTCATTTTTTTTATAAATTTTGTAAAAATATGGGGTATTGTAATAAAATACGTTAAAATCAATGAAAAATTTCAATAAAATCATTACAGATATTGAAAATAAGGGCTAAATTCATAAAAATATCATTAAATATTGTAATATAAGGGGTACGGCTAAAATTATTTAATAAAACTTGTAATTATATGGGGTAAAGTAATAAAACAATTGAAAAATATGGTTTAAAACAAAAATTATCCCTTCAAATATTGAAAATAAGTATTAAATTCATAAAAATCTCATTTAATACAGGATTTCAGGGGTTTGGTACATTATTTTATTATAAATCTTGTAAACACTTGGATATTGTAATAGATTATATCATAATAACAGTGATAAAATGTTATATTCCCTTCAAATATTGAAAATAAGGACTAAATTCATTAAAATCTCATTAAATATTGTAATATAAGGGGTAAGGCTAAAATTATTTTATAAAACTTGTAATTATATGGGGTAAAGTAATAAAACAATTGAAAAATATGGTTTAAAACAATAATTATCCCTTCAAATATTGAAAATAAGTATTAAACTCATAAAAATCTCATTTAATATAAGATTTTAGGGGTTGGGTTCAACATTGTTTTATAAATTTTGTAAAAATATGGGCTATAGTAATAAAATACGTTAAAATCAATGAAAAATTTCAATAAAATCCTTACAGATATTGAAAATAAGGGCTAAACTCATTAAAATATCATTAAATATTGTAATATAAGGGGTACGGCTAAAATTATTTAATAAAACTTGTAATTATATGGGGTAAAATAATAAAACAATTGAAAAATATGGTTTAAAACAATAATTATCCCTTCAAATATTGAAAATAAGTTTTAAATTCATAAAAATCTCATTTAATATAGGATTTCAGGGGTTTGGTTCATTATTTTATTATAAATCTTGTAAACACTTGGATATTGTAATAGATTATATCATAATAACAGTGATAAAATGTTATATTCCCTTCAAATATTGAAAATAAGGACTAAATTCATTAAAATCTCATTAAATATTGTAATATAAGGGGTACGACTAAAATTATTTTATAAAACTTGTAATTATATGGGGTAAAGTAATACAACAATTGAAAAATATGGTTTAAAACAATAATTATCCCTTCAAATATTGAAAATAAGTATTAAATTCATAAAAATCTCGTTTAATATAAGATTTTAGGGGTTGGGTTCAACATTTTTTTATAAATTTTGTAAAAATATGGGATATTGTAATGAAATACGGTAAAATCATTGGAAAAATACAATAAAATCCCTTCTAATATTGAAAAAAAAGACTAAATTCATTAAAATATCATTAAATATTGTAATATAAGGGGTACGGCTAAAATTATTTAATAAAACTTGTAATTATATGGGGTAAAGTAATAAAACAATTGAAAAATATGGTTTAAAACAAAAATTATCCCTTCAAATATTGAAAATAAGTATTAAATTCATAAAAATCTCATTTAAAACAGGATTTCAGGGGTTTGGTACATTATTTTATTATAAATCTTGTAAACACTTGGATATTGTAATAGATTATATCATAATCACAGTGATAAAATGTTATATTCCCTTCAAATGTTGAAAATAAGGACTAAATTCATTAATATATCATTAAATATTGTAATATAAGGGGTAAGGCTAAAATTAATTTATAAAACTTGTAATTATATGGGGTAAAGTAATAAAACAATTGAAAAATATGGTTTAAAACAATAATTATCCCTTCCAATATTGAAAATAAGTATTTAATTCATAAAAATCTCATTTAATATAAGATTTTAGGGGTTGGGTTATTAATTTTTTTTATAAATTTTGTAAAAATATGGGGTATTGTAATAAAATACGTTAAAATCAATGAAAAATTTCAATAAAATCATTACAGATATTGAAAATAAGGGCTAAATTCATAAAAATATCATTAAATATTGTAATATAAGGGGTACGGCTAAAATTACTTTATAAAACTTGAAATTATATGGGGTAAAGTAATAAAACAATTGAAAAATATGGTTTAAAACAATAATTATCCCTTCAAATATTGAAAATAAGTATTAAATTCATAAAAATCTCGTTTAATATAGGATTTTAGGGGTTGGGGCCAACAATTTTTTATAAATTTTGTAAAAATATGGGGTATAGTAATAAAATACGTTAAAATCAATGAAAAATTTCAATAAAATCCTTACAGATATTGAAAATAAGGGCTAAACTCATTAAAATATCATTAAATATTGTAATATAAGGGGTACGGCTAAAATTATTTAATAAAACTTGTAATTATATGGGGTAAAATAATAAAACAATTGAAAAATATGGTTTAAAACAATAATTATCCCTTCAAATATTGAAAATAAGTATTAAATTCATAAAAATCTCATTTAATATAGGATTTCAGGGGTTTGGTTCATTATTTTTATTATAAATCATGTAAACACTTGGATATTGTAATAGATTATATCATAATAACAGTGATAAAATGTTATATTCCCTTCAAATATTGAAAATAAGGACTAAATTCATTAAAATCTCATTAAATATTGTAATATAAGGGGTAAGGCTAAAATTATTTTATAAAACTTGTAATTATATGGGGTAAAGTAATAAAACAATTGAAAAATATGGTTTAAAACAATAATTATCCCTTCAAATATTGAAAATAAGGGCTAAATTCATAAAAATGTCATTAAATATTGTAATATAAGGGGAACGACTAAAATTATTTTATAAAACTTGTAATTATATGGGGTAAAGTAATACAACAATTGAAAAATATGGTTTAAAACAATAATTATCCCTTCAAATATTGAAAATAAGTATTAAATTCATAAAAATCTCATTTAATATAAGATTTTAGGGGTTGGGTTATTCATTTTTTTTATAAATTTTGTAAAAATATGGGGTATTGTAATAAAATACGTAAAATCAATGAAAAATTTCAATAAAATCCTTACAGATATTGAAAATAAGGGCTAAACTCATTAAAATATCATTAAATATTGTAATATAAAGGGTACGGCTAAAATTATTTTATAAAACTTGTAATTATATGGGGTAAAGTAATAAAACAATTGAAAAATATGGTTTAAAACAATAATTATCCCTTCAAATATTGAAAATAAGGGCTAAATTCATAAAAATTTCATTAAATATTGTAATATAAGGGGTACGGCTAAAATTATTTTATAAAACTTGTAATTATATGGGGTAAAGTAATACAACAATTGAAAAATATAGTTTAAAACAATATTTATCCCTTCAAATATTGAAAATAAGTATTAAACTCATAAAAATCTCATTTAATATAAGATTTTAGGGGTTGGGTTCAACATTGTTTAATAAATTTTGTAAAAATATGGGGTATTGTAATAAAATACGTTAAAATCAATGAAAAATTTCAATAAAATCATTACAGATATTGAAAATAAGGGCTAAATTCATAAAAATATCATTAAATATTGTAATATAAGGGGTACGGCTAAAATTACTTTATAAAACTTGAAATTATATGGGGTAAAGTAATAAAACAATTGAAAAATATGGTTTAAAACAATAATTATCCCTTCAAATATTGAAAATAAGTATTAAATTCATAAAAATCTCATTTAATATAGGATTTCAGGGGTTTGGTTCATTATTTTTATTATAAATCATGTAAACACTTGGATATTGTAATAGATTATATCATAATAACAGTGATAAAATGTTATATTCCCTTCAAATATTGAAAATAAGGACTAAATTCATTAAAATCTCATTAAATATTGTAATATAAGGGGTAAGGCTAAAATTATTTTATAAAACTTGTAATTATATGGGGTAAAGTAATAAAACAATTGAAAAATATGGTTTAAAACAATAATTATCCCTTCAAATATTGAAAATAAGGGCTAAATTCATAAAAATGTCATTAAATATTGTAATATAAGGGGAACGACTAAAATTATTTTATAAAACTTGTAATTATATGGGGTAAAGTAATACAACAATTGAAAAATATGGTTTAAAACAATAATTATCCCTTCAAATATTGAAAATAAGTATTAAATTCATAAAAATCTCATTTAATATAGGATTTCAGGGGTTTGGTTCATTATTTTATTATAAATCATGTAAACACTTGGATATTGTAATAGATTATATCATAATAACAGTGATAAAATGTTATATTCCCTTCAAATGTTGAAAATAAGGACTAAATTCATTAATATATCATTAAATATTGTAATATAAGGGGTAAGGCTAAAATTAATTTATAAAACTTGTAATTATATGGGGTAAAGTAATAAAACAATTGAAAAATATGGTTTAAAACAATAATTATCCCTTCCAATATTGAAAATAAGTATTTAATTCATAAAAATCTCATTTAATATAAGATTTTAGGGGTTGGGTTATTAATTTTTTTTATAAATTTTGTAAAAATATGGGGTATTGTAATAAAATACGTTAAAATCAATGAAAAATTTCAATAAAATCATTACAGATATTGAAAATAAGGGCTAAATTCATAAAAATATCATTAAATATTGTAATATAAGGGGTACGGCTAAAATTACTTTATAAAACTTGAAATTATATGGGGTAAAGTAATAAAACAATTGAAAAATATGGTTTAAAACAATAATTATCCCTTCAAATATTGAAAATAAGTATTAAATTCATAAAAATCTCATTTAATATAGGATTTCAGGGGTTTGGTTCATTATTTTTATTATAAATCATGTAAACACTTGGATATTGTAATAGATTATATCATAATAACAGTGATAAAATGTTATATTCCCTTCAAATATTGAAAATAAGGACTAAATTCATTAAAATCTCATTAAATATTGTAATATAAGGGGTAAGGCTAAAATTATTTTATAAAACTTGTAATTATATGGGGTAAAGTAATAAAACAATTGAAAAATATGGTTTAAAACAATAATTATCCCTTCAAATATTGAAAATAAGGGCTAAATTCATAAAAATGTCATTAAATATTGTAATATAAGGGGAACGACTAAAATTATTTTATAAAACTTGTAATTATATGGGGTAAAGTAATACAACAATTGAAAAATATGGTTTAAAACAATAATTATCCCTTCAAATATTGAAAATAAGTATTAAATTCATAAAAATCTCATTTAATATAAGATTTTAGGGGTTGGGTTATTCATTTTTTTTATAAATTTTGTAAAAATATGGGGTATTGTAATAAAATACGTAAAATCAATGAAAAATTTCAATAAAATCCTTACAGATATTGAAAATAAGGGCTAAACTCATTAAAATATCATTAAATATTGTAATATAAAGGGTACGGCTAAAATTATTTTATAAAACTTGTAATTATATGGGGTAAAATAATAAAACAATTGAAAAATATGGTTTAAAACAATAATTATCCCTTCAAATATTGAAAATAAATAATTAATTCATAAAAATCTCATTTAATATAGGATTTCAGGGGTTTGGTTCATTATTTTATTATAAATCTTGTAAACACTTGGATATTGTAATAGATTATATCATAATAACAGTGATATAATGTTATATTCCCTTCAAATATTGAAAATAAGGACTAAATTCATTAAAATCTCATTAAATATTGTAATATAAGGGGTAAGGCTAAAATTATTTTATAAAACTTGTAATTATATGGGGTAAAGTAATAAAACAATTGAAAAATATGGTTTAAAACAATAATTATCCCTTCAAATATTGAAAATAAGTATTAAACTCATAAAAATCTCATTTAATATAAGATTTTAGGGGTTGGGTTCAACATTGTTTTATAAATTTTGTAAAAATATGGGCTATAGTAATAAAATACGTTAAAATCAATGAAAAATTTCAATAAAATCCTTACAGATATTGAAAATAAGGGCTAAACTCATTAAAATATCATTAAATATTGTAATATAAGGGGTACGGCTAAAATTATTTAATAAAACTTGTAATTATATGGGGTAAAATAATAAAACAATTGAAAAATATGGTTTAAAACAATAATTATCCCTTCAAATATTGAAAATAAGTTTTAAATTCATAAAAATCTCATTTAATATAGGATTTCAGGGGTTTGGTTCATTATTTTATTATAAATCTTGTAAACACTTGGATATTGTAATAGATTATATCATAATAACAGTGATAAAATGTTATATTCCCTTCAAATATTGAAAATAAGGACTAAATTCATTAAAATCTCATTAAATATTGTAATATAAGGGGTACGACTAAAATTATTTTATAAAACTTGTAATTATATGGGGTAAAGTAATACAACAATTGAAAAATATGGTTTAAAACAATAATTATCCCTTCAAATATTGAAAATAAGTATTAAATTCATAAAAATCTCGTTTAATATAAGATTTTAGGGGTTGGGTTCAACATTTTTTTATAAATTTTGTAAAAATATGGGATATTGTAATGAAATACGGTAAAATCATTGGAAAAATACAATAAAATCCCTTCTAATATTGAAAAAAAAGACTAAATTCATTAAAATATCATTAAATATTGTAATATAAGGGGTACGGCTAAAATTATTTTATAAAACTTGTAATTATATGGGGTAAAGTAATAAAACAATTGAAAAATATGGTTTAAAACAATAATTATCCCTTCAAATATTGAAAATAAGTATTTAATTCATGAAAATCTCATTTAATATAAGATTTTAGGGGTTGGGTTATTCATTTTTTTTATAAATTTTGTAAAAATATGGGGTATTGTAATAAAATACGTATAATCAATGAAAAATTTCAATAAAATCCTTACAGATATTGAAAATAAGGGCTAAACTCATTAAAATATCATTAAATATTGTAATATAAAGGGTACGGCTAAAATTATTTTATAAAACTTGTAATTATATGGTGTAAAGTAATACAACAATTGAAAAATATGGTTTAAAACAATAATTATCCCTTCAAATATTGAAAATAAGTATTAAATTCAGAAAAATCTCATTTAATATAAGGTTTTAGGGGTTGGGTTCAACATTTTTTTATAAATTTTGTAAAAACATGAGATATTGTAATGAAATACGGTAAAATCATTGGAAAAATTCAATAAAATCCCTTCAAATATTGAAAATAAAGACTAAATTCATAAATATTTCATTAAATATTGTAATATAAGGGGTACGGCTAAAATTATTTTATAAAACTTGTAATTATATGGGGTAAAGTAATAAAACAATTGAAAAATATGGTTTAAAACAATAATTATCCCTTCAAATATTGAAAATAAGGGCTAAATTCATAAAAATTTCATTAAATATTGTAATATAAGGGGTACGGCTAAAATTATTTTATAAAACTTGTAATTATATGGGGTAAAGTAATAAAACAATTGAAAAATATGGTTTAAAACAATAATTATCCCTTCAAATATTGAAAATAAGTATTAAATTCATAAAAATCTCATTGAATATAAGGTTTTAGGGGTTTAGGGGTTGGGTTCAACAATTTTTTATACATTTTGTAAAAATATGGGGTATAGTAATAAAATACGTAAAATCAATGAAAAATTTCAATAAAATCCTTACAGATATTGAAAATAAGGGCTAAACTCATTAAAATATCATTAAATATTGTAATATAAGGGGTACGGCTAAAATTATTTTATAAAACTTGTAATTATATGTGGTAAAGTAATACAACAATTGAAAAATATGGTTTAAAACAATATTTATCCCTTCAAATATTGAAAATAAGTATTAAACTCATAAAAATCTCATTTAATATAAGATTTTAGGGGTTGGGTTCAACATTGTTTTATAAATTTTGTAAAAATATGGGCTATAGTAATAAAATACGTTAAAATCAATGAAAAATTTCAATAAAATCCTTACAGATATTGAAAATAAGGGCTAAACTCATTAAAATATCATTAAATATTGTAATATAAGGGGTACGGCTAAAATTATTTAATAAAACTTGTAATTATATGGGGTAAAATATTAAAACAATTGAAAAATATGGTTTAAAACAATAATTATCCCTTCAAATATTGAAAATAAGTATTAAATTCATAAAAATCTCATTTAATATAAGATTTTAGGGGTTGGGTTCAACATTTTTTTATAAATTTTGTAAAAATATGGGATATTGTAATAGATTATATCATAATCACAGTGATAAAATGTTATATTCCCTTCAAATGTTGAAAATAAGGACTAAATTCATTAATATATCATTAAATATTGTAATATAAGGGGTAAGGCTAAAATTAATTTATAAAACTTGTAATTATATGGGGTAAAGTAATACAACAATTGAAAAATATGGTTTAAAACAATAATTATCCCTTCAAATATTGAAAATAAGTATTTAATTCATAAAAATCTCATTTAATATAAGATTTTAGGGGTTGGGTTATTCATTTTTTTTATAAATTTTGTAAAAATATGGAGTATAGTAATAAAATCCGTAAAATCAATGAAAAATTTCAATAAAATCCTTACAGATATTGAAAATAAAGGCTAAAGTCATAAAAATTTCATTAAATATTGTAATATAAGATGTACGGCTAAAATTATTTTATAAAACTTGTAATTATATGGGGTAAAGTAATAAAACAATTGAAAAATATGGTTTAAAACAATAATTATCCCTTCAAATATTGAAAATAAGTATTTAATTCATAAAAATCTCATTTAATATAAGATTTTAGGGGTTGGGTTATTCATTTTTTTTATAAATTTTGTAAAAATATGGGGTATTGTAATAAAATACGTTAAAATCAATGAAAAATTTCAATAAAATCATTACAGATATTGAAAAAAAGGGCTAAATTCATAAAAATATCATTAAATATTGTAATATAAGGGGTACGGCTAAAATTATTTAATAAAACTTGTAATTATATGGGGTAAAGTAATAAAACAATTGAAAAATATGGTTTAAAACAATAATTATCCCTTCAAATATTGAAAATAAGTATTAAATTCATAAAAATCTCATTTAATATAGGATTTCAGGGGTTTGGTACATTATTTTATTATAAATCTTGTAAACACTTGGATATTGTAATAGATTATATCATAATAACAGTGATAAAATGATATATTCCCTTCAAATGTTGAAAATAAGGACTAAATTCATTAATATATCATTAAATATTGTAATATAAGGGGTAAGGCTAAAATTATTTTATAAAACTTGTAATTATATGGGGTAAAGTAATAAAACAATTGAAAAATATGGTTTAAAACAATAATTATCCCTTCAAATATTGAAAATAAGTATTAAATTCATAAAAATCTCATTTAATATAGGATTTCAGGGGTTTGGTTCATTATTTTATTATAAATCATGTAAACACTTGGATATTGTAATAGATTATATCATAATAACAGTGATATAATGTTATATTCCCTTCAAATATAGAAAATAAGGACTAAATTCATTAAAATATCATTAAATATTGTAATATAAGGGGTACGGCTAAAATTATTTTATAAAACTTGTAATTATATGGGGTAAAGTAATAAAACAATTGAAAAATATGGTTTAAAACAATAATTATCCCTTCAAATATTGAAAATAAGGGCTAAATTCATAAAAATTTCATTAAATATTGTAATATAAGGGGTACGGCTAAAATTATTTTATAAAACTTGTAATTATATGGGGTAAAGTAATACAACAATTGAAAAATATAGTTTAAAACAATATTTATCCCTTCAAATATTGAAAATAAGTATTAAACTCATAAAAATCTCATTTAATATAAGATTTTAGGGGTTGGGTTCAACATTGTTTAATAAATTTTGTAAAAATATGGGCTATAGTAATAAAATACGTTAAAATCAATGAAAAATTTCAATAAAATCCTTACAGATATTGAAAATAAGGGCTAAACTCATTAAAATATCATTAAATATTGTAATATAAGGGGTACGGCTAAAATTATTTAATAAAACTTGTAATTATATGGGGTAAAATAATAAAACAATTGAAAAATATGGTTTAAAACAATAATTATCCCTTCAAATATTCAAAATAAGTATTAAATTCATAAAAATCTCGTTTAATATAGGATTTCAGGAGTTGGGGCCAACGATTTTTTATAAATTTTGTAAAAATATGGAGTATAGTAATAAAATCCGTAAAATCAATGAAAAATTTCAATAAAATCATTACAGATATTGAAAAAAAGGGCTAAATTCATAAAAATATCATTAAATATTGTAATATAAGGGGTACGGCTAAAATTATTTAATAAAACTTGTAATTATATGGGGTAAAGTAATAAAACAATTGAAAAATATGGTTTAAAACAAAAATTATCCCTTCAAATATTGAAAATAAGTATTAAATTCATAAAAATCTCATTTAATACAGGATTTCAGGGGTTTGGTACATTATTTTATTATAAATCTTGTAAACACTTGGATATTGTAATAGATTATATCATAATAACAGTGATAAAATGTTATATTCCCTTCAAATGTTGAAAATAAGGACTAAATTCATTAATATATCATTAAATATTGTAATATAAGGGGTAAGGCTAAAATTAATTTATAAAACTTGTAATTATATGGGGTAAAGTAATAAAACAATTGAAAAATATGGTTTAAAACTATAATTATCCCTTCAAATATTGAAAATAAGTATTTAATTCATAAAAATCTCATTTAATATAAGATTTTAGGGGTTGGGTTATTTATTTTTTTTATAAATTTTGTAAAAATATGGGGTATTGTAATAAAATACGTTAAAATCAATGAAAAATTTCAATAAAATCATTACAGATATTGAAAATAACGGCTAACTTCATAAAAATATCATTAAATATTGTAATATAAGGGGTACGGCTAAAATTATTTAATAAAACTTGTAATTATATGGGGTAAAATAATAAAACAATTGAAAAATATGGTTTAAAACAAAAATTATCCATTCAAATATTGAAAATAAGTATTAAATTCATAAAAATTTCATTTAATACAGGATTTCAGGGGTTTGGTACATTATTTTATTATAAATCTTGTAAACACTTGGATATTGTAATAGATTATATCATAATAACAGTGATAAAATGATATATTCCCTTCAAATGTTGAAAATAAGGACTAAATTCATTAATATATCATTAAATATTGTAATATAAGGGGTAAGGCTAAAATTATTTTATAAAACTTGTAATTATATGGGGTAAAGTAATAAAACAATTGAAAAATATGGTTTAAAACAATAATTATCCCTTCAAATATTGAAAATAAGTATTAAATTCATAAAAATCTCATTTAATATAGGATTTCAGGGGTTTGGTTCATTATTTTATTATAAATCATGTAAACACTTGGATATTGTAATAGATTATATCATAATAACAGTGATATAATGTTATATTCCCTTCAAATATAGAAAATAAGGACTAAATTCATTAAAATATCATTAAATATTGTAATATAAGGGGTACGGCTAAAATTATTTTATAAAACTTGTAATTATATGGGGTAAAGTAATAAAACAATTGAAAAATATGGT
The DNA here is from genome assembly GCA_036289425.1 of Rhopalosiphum nymphaeae. NCBI lineage: Eukaryota > Metazoa > Arthropoda > Insecta > Hemiptera > Aphididae > Rhopalosiphum > Rhopalosiphum nymphaeae. The sequence continues at coordinate 7,640,255 of JAZAQC010000001.1, read as the reverse complement.
TTAAAACAATAATTATCCCTTCAAATATTGAAAATAAGGGCTAAATTCATAAAAATTTCATTAAATATTGTAATATAAGGGGTACGGCTAAAATTATTTTATAAAACTTGTAATTATATGGGGTAAAGTAATACAACAATTGAAAAATATAGTTTAAAACAATATTTATCCCTTCAAATATTGAAAATAAGTATTAAACTCATAAAAATCTCATTTAATATAAGATTTTAGGGGTTGGGTTCAACATTGTTTAATAAATTTTGTAAAAATATGGGCTATAGTAATAAAATACGTTAAAATCAATGAAAAATTTCAATAAAATCCTTACAGATATTGAAAATAAGGGCTAAACTCATTAAAATATCATTAAATATTGTAATATAAGGGGTACGGCTAAAATTATTTAATAAAACTTGTAATTATATGGGGTAAAATAATAAAACAATTGAAAAATATGGTTTAAAACAATAATTATCCCTTCAAATATTCAAAATAAGTATTAAATTCATAAAAATCTCGTTTAATATAGGATTTCAGGAGTTGGGGCCAACGATTTTTTATAAATTTTGTAAAAATATGGAGTATAGTAATAAAATCCGTAAAATCAATGAAAAATTTCAATAAAATCCTTACAGATATTGAAAATAAAGGCTAAAGTCATAAAAATTTCATTAAATATTGTAATATAAGATGTACGGCTAAAATTATTTTATAAAACTTGTAATTATATGGGGTAAAGTAATAAAACAATTGAAAAATATGGTTTAAAACAATAATTATCCCTTCAAATATTGAAAATAAGTATTTAATTCATAAAAATCTCATTTAATATAAGATTTTAGGGGTTGGGTTATTCATTTTTTTTATAAATTTTGTAAAAATATGGGGTATTGTAATAAAATACGTTAAAATCAATGAAAAATTTCAATAAAATCATTACAGATATTGAAAAAAAGGGCTAAATTCATAAAAATATCATTAAATATTGTAATATAAGGGGTACGGCTAAAATTATTTAATAAAACTTGTAATTATATGGGGTAAAGTAATAAAACAATTGAAAAATATGGTTTAAAACAATAATTATCCCTTCAAATATTGAAAATAAGTATTAAATTCATAAAAATCTCATTTAATATAGGATTTCAGGGGTTTGGTTCATTATTTTATTATAAATCATGTAAACACTTGGATATTGTAATAGATTATATCATAATAACAGTGATATAATGTTATATTCCCTTCAAATATAGAAAATAAGGACTAAATTCATTAAAATATCATTAAATATTGTAATATAAGGGGTACGGCTAAAATTATTTTATAAAACTTGTAATTATATGGGGTAAAGTAATAAAACAATTGAAAAATATGGTTTAAAACAATAATTATCCCTTCAAATATTGAAAATAAGGGCTAAATTCATAAAAATTTCATTAAATATTGTAATATAAGGGGTACGGCTAAAATTATTTTATAAAACTTGTAATTATATGGGGTAAAGTAATACAACAATTGAAAAATATAGTTTAAAACAATATTTATCCCTTCAAATATTGAAAATAAGTATTAAACTCATAAAAATCTCATTTAATATAAGATTTTAGGGGTTGGGTTCAACATTGTTTAATAAATTTTGTAAAAATATGGGCTATAGTAATAAAATACGTTAAAATCAATGAAAAATTTCAATAAAATCCTTACAGATATTGAAAATAAGGGCTAAACTCATTAAAATATCATTAAATATTGTAATATAAGGGGTACGGCTAAAATTATTTAATAAAACTTGTAATTATATGGGGTAAAATAATAAAACAATTGAAAAATATGGTTTAAAACAATAATTATCCCTTCAAATATTCAAAATAAGTATTAAATTCATAAAAATCTCGTTTAATATAGGATTTCAGGAGTTGGGGCCAACGATTTTTTATAAATTTTGTAAAAATATGGAGTATAGTAATAAAATACGTTAAAATCAATGAAAAATTTCAATAAAATCATTACAGATATTGAAAAAAAGGGCTAAATTCATAAAAATATCATTAAATATTGTAATATAAGGGGTACGGCTAAAATTATTTAATAAAACTTGTAATTATATGGGGTAAAGTAATAAAACAATTGAAAAATATGGTTTAAAACAAAAATTATCCCTTCAAATATTGAAAATAAGTATTAAATTCATAAAAATCTCATTTAATACAGGAATTCAGGGGTTTGGTACATTATTTTATTATAAATCTTGTAAACACTTGGATATTGTAATAGATTATATCATAATAACAGTGATAAAATGTTATATTCCCTTCAAATGTTGAAAATAAGGACTAAATTCATTAATATATCATTAAATATTGTAATATAAGGGGTAAGGCTAAAATTAATTTATAAAACTTGTAATTATATGGGGTAAAGTAATAAAACAATTGAAAAATATGGTTTAAAACTATAATTATCCCTTCAAATATTGAAAATAAGTATTTAATTCATAAAAATCTCATTTAATATAAGATTTTAGGGGTTGGGTTATTTATTTTTTTTATAAATTTTGTAAAAATATGGGGTATTGTAATAAAATACGTTAAAATCAATGAAAAATTTCAATAAAATCATTACAGATATTGAAAATAACGGCTAAATTCATAAAAATATCATTAAATATTGTAATATAAGGGGTACGGCTAAAATTATTTAATAAAACTTGTAATTATATGGGGTAAAATAATAAAACAATTGAAAAATATGGTTTAAAACAAAAATTATCCATTCAAATATTGAAAATAAGTATTAAATTCATAAAAATCTCATTTAATACAGGATTTCAGGGGTTTGGTACATTATTTTATTATAAATCTTGTAAACACTTGGATATTGTAATAGATTATATCATAATAACAGTGATAAAATGATATATTCCCTTCAAATGTTGAAAATAAGGACTAAATTCATTAATATATCATTAAATATTGTAATATAAGGGGTAAGGCTAAAATTATTTTATAAAACTTGTAATTATATGGGGTAAAGTAATAAAACAATTGAAAAATATGGTTTAAAACAATAATTATCCCTTCAAATATTGAAAATAAGTATTAAATTCATAAAAATCTCATTTAATATAGGATTTCAGGGGTTTGGTTCATTATTTTATTATAAATCATGTAAACACTTGGATATTGTAATAGATTATATCATAATAACAGTGATATAATGTTATATTCCCTTCAAATATAGAAAATAAGGACTAAATTCATTAAAATATCATTAAATATTGTAATATAAGGGGTACGGCTAAAATTATTTTATAAAACTTGTAATTATATGGGGTAAAGTAATAAAACAATTGAAAAATATGGTTTAAAACAATAATTATCCCTTCAAATATTGAAAATAAGGGCTAAATTCATAAAAATTTCATTAAATATTGTAATATAAGGGGTACGGCTAAAATTATTTTATAAAACTTGTAATTATATGGGGTAAAGTAATACAACAATTGAAAAATATAGTTTAAAACAATATTTATCCCTTCAAATATTGAAAATAAGTATTAAACTCATAAAAATCTCATTTAATATAAGATTTTAGGGGTTGGGTTCAACATTGTTTAATAAATTTTGTAAAAATATGGGCTATAGTAATAAAATACGTTAAAATCAATGAAAAATTTCAATAAAATCCTTACAGATATTGAAAATAAGGGCTAAACTCATTAAAATATCATTAAATATTGTAATATAAGGGGTACGGCTAAAATTATTTAATAAAACTTGTAATTATATGGGGTAAAATAATAAAACAATTGAAAAATATGGTTTAAAACAATAATTATCCCTTCAAATATTCAAAATAAGTATTAAATTCATAAAAATCTCGTTTAATATAGGATTTCAGGAGTTGGGGCCAACGATTTTTTATAAATTTTGTAAAAATATGGAGTATAGTAATAAAATCCGTAAAATCAATGAAAAATTTCAATAAAATCCTTACAGATATTGAAAATAAAGGCTAAAGTCATAAAAATTTCATTAAATATTGTAATATAAGATGTACGGCTAAAATTATTTTATAAAACTTGTAATTATATGGGGTAAAGTAATAAAACAATTGAAAAATATGGTTTAAAACAATAATTATCCCTTCAAATATTGAAAATAAGTATTTAATTCATAAAAATCTCATTTAATATAAGATTTTAGGGGTTGGGTTATTCATTTTTTTTATAAATTTTGTAAAAATATGGGGTATTGTAATAAAATACGTTAAAATCAATGAAAAATTTCAATAAAATCATTACAGATATTGAAAAAAAGGGCTAAATTCATAAAAATATCATTAAATATTGTAATATAAGGGGTACGGCTAAAATTATTTAATAAAACTTGTAATTATATGGGGTAAAGTAATAAAACAATTGAAAAATATGGTTTAAAACAAAAATTATCCCTTCAAATATTGAAAATAAGTATTAAATTCATAAAAATCTCATTTAATACAGGATTTCAGGGGTTTGGTACATTATTTTATTATAAATCTTGTAAACACTTGGATATTGTAATAGATTATATCATAATAACAGTGATAAAATGTTATATTCCCTTCAAATGTTGAAAATAAGGACTAAATTCATTAATATATCATTAAATATTGTAATATAAGGGGTAAGGCTAAAATTAATTTATAAAACTTGTAATTATATGGGGTAAAGTAATAAAACAATTGAAAAATATGGTTTAAAACTATAATTATCCCTTCAAATATTGAAAATAAGTATTTAATTCATAAAAATCTCATTTAATATAAGATTTTAGGGGTTGGGTTATTTATTTTTTTTATAAATTTTGTAAAAATATGGGGTATTGTAATAAAATACGTTAAAATCAATGAAAAATTTCAATAAAATCATTACAGATATTGAAAATAACGGCTAAATTCATAAAAATATCATTAAATATTGTAATATAAGGGGTACGGCTAAAATTATTTAATAAAACTTGTAATTATATGGGGTAAAATAATAAAACAATTGAAAAATATGGTTTAAAACAAAAATTATCCATTCAAATATTGAAAATAAGTATTAAATTCATAAAAATCTCATTTAATACAGGATTTCAGGGGTTTGGTACATTATTTTATTATAAATCTTGTAAACACTTGGATATTGTAATAGATTATATCATAATAACAGTGATAAAATGATATATTCCCTTCAAATGTTGAAAATAAGGACTAAATTCATTAATATATCATTAAATATTGTAATATAAGGGGTAAGGCTAAAATTATTTTATAAAACTTGTAATTATATGGGGTAAAGTAATAAAACAATTGAAAAATATGGTTTAAAACAATAATTATCCCTTCAAATATTGAAAATAAGTATTAAATTCATAAAAATCTCATTTAATATAGGATTTCAGGGGTTTGGTTCATTATTTTATTATAAATCATGTAAACACTTGGATATTGTAATAGATTATATCATAATAACAGTGATATAATGTTATATTCCCTTCAAATATAGAAAATAAGGACTAAATTCATTAAAATATCATTAAATATTGTAATATAAGGGGTACGGCTAAAATTATTTTATAAAACTTGTAATTATATGGGGTAAAGTAATACAACAATTGAAAAATATGGTTTAAAACAATAATTATCCCTTCAAATATTGAAAATAAGTATTAAACTCATAAAAATCTCATTTAATATAAGATTTTAGGGGTTGGGTTCAACATTGTTTTATAAATTTTGTAAAAATATGGGCTATAGTAATAATATACGTTAAAATTAATGAAAAATTTCAATAAAATCCTTACAGATATTGAAAATAAGGGCTAAACTCATTAAAATATCATTAAATATTGTAATATAAGGGGTACGGCTAAAATTATTTAATAAAACTTGTAATTATATGGGGTAAAATAATAAAACAATTGAAAAATATGGTTTAAAACAATAATTATCCCTTCAAATATTGAAAATAAGTATTAAATACATAAAAATCTCATTTAATATAGGATTTCAGGGGTTTGGTACATTATTTTATTATAAATCTTGTAAACACTTGGATATTGTAATAGATTATATCATAATAACAGTGATATAATGTTATATTCCCTTCTAATATTGAAAATAAAGACTAAATTCATAAATATTTCATAAAATATTGTAATATAAGGGGTACGGCTAAAATTATTTTATAAAACTTGTATTTATATGGGGTAAAGTAATACAACAATTGAAAAATATGGTTAAAAACAATAATTATCCCTTCAAATATTGAAAATAAGTATTTAATTCATAAAAATCTCATTTAATATAAGATTTTAGGGGTTGGGTTATTCATTTTTTTTATAAATTTTGTAAAAATATGGTGTATTGTAATAAAATACGTTAAAATCAATGAAAAATTTCAATAAAATCATTACAGATATTGAAAATAAGGGCTAAATTCATAAAAATATCATTAAATATTGTAATATAAGGGGTACGGCTAAAATTATTTAATAAAACTTGTAATTATATGGGGTAAAGTAATAAAACAATTGAAAAATATGGTTTAAAACAAAAATTATCCCTTCAAATATTGAAAATAAGTATTCAATTCATAAAAATCTCATTTAATACAGGATTTCAGGGGTTTGGTACATTATTTTATTATAAATCTTGTAAACACTTGGATATTGTAATAGATTATATCATAATAACAGTGATAAAATGATATATTCCCTTCAAATGATGAAAATAAGGACTAAATTCATTAATATATCATTAAATATTGTAATATAAGGGGTAAGGCTAAAATTATTTTATAAAACTTGTAATTATATGGGGTAAAGTAATAAAACAATTGAAAAATATGGTTTAAAACAATAATTATCCCTTCAAATATTGAAAATAAGTATTAAATTCATAAAAATCTCGTTTAATATAGGATTTCAGGGGTTTGGTTCAACATTGTTTTATAAATTTTGTAAAAATATGGGCTATAGTAATAAAATACGTTAAAATCAATGAAAAATTTCAATAAAATCCTTACAGATATTGAAAATAAGGGCTAAACTCATTAAAATATCATTAAATATTGTAATATAAGGGGTACGGCTAAAATTATTTTATAAAACTTGTAATTATATGGGGTAAAGTAATACAACAATTGAAAAATATGGTTTAAAACAATAATTATCCCTTCAAATATTGAAAATAAGTATTAAACTCATAAAAATCTCATTTAATATAAGATTTTAGGGGTTGGGTTCAACATTGTTTTATAAATTTTGTAAAAATATGGGCTATAGTAATAAAATACGTTAAAATTAATGAAAAATTTCAATAAAATCCTTACAGATATTGAAAATAAGGGCTAAACTCATTAAAATATCATTAAATATTGTAATATAAGGGGTACGGCTAAAATTATTTTATAAAACTTGTAATTATATGGGGTAAAGTAATACAACAATTGAAAAATATGGTTTAAAACAATAATTATCCCTTCAAATATTGAAAATTAGTATTAAACTCATAAAAATCTCATTTAATATAAGATTTTAGGGGTTGGGTTCAACATTGTTTTATAAATTTTGTAAAAATATGGGCTATAGTAATAAAATACGTTAAAATTAATGAAAAATTTCAATAAAATCCTTACAGATATTGAAAATAAGGGCTAAACTCATTAAAATATCATTAAATATTGTAATATAAGGGGTACGGCTAAAATTATTTTATAAAACTTGTAATTATATGGGGTAAAGTAATACAACAATTGAAAAATATGGTTTAAAACAATAATTATCCCTTCAAATATTGAAAATAAGTATTAAATTCATTAAAATCTCGTTTAATATAGGATTTCAGGGGTTTGGTTCATTATTTTATTATAAATCATGTAAACACTTGGATATTGTAATAGATTATATCATAATAACAGTGATATAATGTTATATTCCCTTCAAATATAGAAAATAAGGACTAAATTCATTAAAATATCATTAAATATTGTAATATAAGGGGTACGGCTAAAATTATTTTATAAAACTTGTAATTATATGGGGTAAAGTAATACAACAATTGAAAAATATGGTTTAAAACAATAATTATCCCTTCAAATATTGAAAATAAGTATTTAATTCATAAAAATCTCATTTAATATAAGATTTTAGGGGTTGGGTTATTCATTTTTTTTATAAATTTTGTAAAAATATGGGGTATTGTAATAAAATACGTAAAATCAATGAAAAATTTCAATAAAATCCTTACAGATATTGAAAATAAGGGCTAAACTCATTAAAATATCATTAAATATTGTAATATAAGGGGTACGGCTAAAATTATTTTATAAAACTTGTAATTATATGGGGTAAAGTAATACAACAATTGAAAAATATGGTTTAAAACAATAATTATCCCTTCAAATATTGAAAATAAAGGCTAAATTCATAAAAATTTCATTAAATATTGTAATATAAGATGTACGGCTAAAATTATTTTATAAAACTTGTAATTATATGGGGTAAAGTAATAAAACAATTGAAAAATATGGTTTAAAACAATAATTATCCCTTCAAATATTGAAAATAAGGGCTAAATTCATAAAAATTTCATTAAATATAAGATTTTAGGGGTTGGGTTTAACATTTTTTTATAAATTTTGTAAAAATATGGGATATTGTAATGAAATACGGTAAAATCATTGGAAAAATTCAATAAAATCCCTTCTAATATTGAAAATAAAGACTAAATTCATAAATATTTCATAAAATATTGTAATATAAGGGGTACGGCTAAAATTATTTTATAAAACTTGTATTTATATAGGGTAAAGTAATACAACAATTGAAAAATATGGTTAAAAACAATAATTATCCCTTCAAATATTGAAAATAAGTATTTAATTCATAAAAATCTCATTTAATATAGGATTTCAGGGGTTTGGTACATTATTTTATTATAAATCTTATAAACACTTGGATATTGTAATAGATTATATCATAATAACAGTGATATAATGTTATATTCCCTTCTAATATTGAAAATAAAGACTAAATTCATAAATATTTCATAAAATATTGTAATATAAGGGGTAAGGCTAAAATTATTTTATAAAACTTGTATTTATATGGGGTAAAGTAATACAACAATTGAAAAATATGGTTAAAAACAATAATTATCCCTTCAAATATTGAAAATAAGTATTTAATTCATAAAAATCTCATTTAATATAAGATTTTAGGGGTTGGGTTATTCATTTTTTTTTTAAATTTTGTAAAAATATGGGGTATTGTAATAAAATACGTTAAAATCAATGAAAAATTTCAATAAAATCATTACAGATATTGAAAAAAAGGGCTAAATTCATAAAAATATCATTAAATATTGTAATATAAGGGGTACGGCTAAAATTATTTAATAAAACTTGTAATTATATGGGGTAAAGTAATAAAACAATTGAAAAATATGGTTTAAAACAAAAATTATCCCTTCAAATATTGAAAATAAGTATTAAATTCATAAAAATCTCATTTAATACAGGATTTCAGGGGTTTGGTACATTATTTTATTATAAATCTTGTAAACACTTGGATATTGTAATAGATTATATCATAATAACAGTGATAAAATGTTATATTCCCTTCAAATGTTGAAAATAAGGACTAAATTCATTAATATATCATTAAATATTGTAATATAAGGGGTAAGGCTAAAATTAATTTATAAAACTTGTAATTATATGGGGTAAAGTAATAAAACAATTGAAAAATATGGTTTAAAACTATAATTATCCCTTCAAATATTGAAAATAAGTATTTAATTCATAAAAATCTCATTTAATATAAGATTTTAGGGGTTGGGTTATTTATTTTTTTTATAAATTTTGTAAAAATATGGGGTATTGTAATAAAATACGTTAAAATCAATGAAAAATTTCAATAAAATCATTACAGATATTGAAAATAACGGCTAACTTCATAAAAATATCATTAAATATTGTAATATAAGGGGTACGGCTAAAATTATTTAATAAAACTTGTAATTATATGGGGTAAAATAATAAAACAATTGAAAAATATGGTTTAAAACAAAAATTATCCATTCAAATATTGAAAATAAGTATTAAATTCATAAAAATTTCATTTAATACAGGATTTCAGGGGTTTGGTACATTATTTTATTATAAATCTTGTAAACACTTGGATATTGTAATAGATTATATCATAATAACAGTGATAAAATGATATATTCCCTTCAAATGTTGAAAATAAGGACTAAATTCATTAATATATCATTAAATATTGTAATATAAGGGGTAAGGCTAAAATTATTTTATAAAACTTGTAATTATATGGGGTAAAGTAATAAAACAATTGAAAAATATGGTTTAAAACAATAATTATCCCTTCAAATATTGAAAATAAGTATTAAATTCATAAAAATCTCATTTAATATAGGATTTCAGGGGTTTGGTTCATTATTTTATTATAAATCATGTAAACACTTGGATATTGTAATAGATTATATCATAATAACAGTGATATAATGTTATATTCCCTTCAAATATAGAAAATAAGGACTAAATTCATTAAAATATCATTAAATATTGTAATATAAGGGGTACGGCTAAAATTATTTTATAAAACTTGTAATTATATGGGGTAAAGTAATAAAACAATTGAAAAATATGGTTTAAAACAATAATTATCCCTTCAAATATTGAAAATAAGGGCTAAATTCATAAAAATTTCATTAAATATTGTAATATAAGGGGTACGGCTAAAATTATTTTATAAAACTTGTAATTATATGGGGTAAAGTAATACAACAATTGAAAAATATAGTTTAAAACAATATTTATCCCTTCAAATATTGAAAATAAGTATTAAACTCATAAAAATCTCATTTAATATAAGATTTTAGGGGTTGGGTTCAACATTGTTTAATAAATTTTGTAAAAATATGGGCTATAGTAATAAAATACGTTAAAATCAATGAAAAATTTCAATAAAATCCTTACAGATATTGAAAATAAGGGCTAAACTCATTAAAATATCATTAAATATTGTAATATAAGGGGTACGGCTAAAATTATTTAATAAAACTTGTAATTATATGGGGTAAAATAATAAAACAATTGAAAAATATGGTTTAAAACAATAATTATCCCTTCAAATATTCAAAATAAGTATTAAATTCATAAAAATCTCGTTTAATATAGGATTTCAGGAGTTGGGGCCAACGATTTTTTATAAATTTTGTAAAAATATGGAGTATAGTAATAAAATCCGTAAAATCAATGAAAAATTTCAATAAAATCCTTACAGATATTGAAAATAAAGGCTAAAGTCATAAAAATTTCATTAAATATTGTAATATAAGATGTACGGCTAAAATTATTTTATAAAACTTGTAATTATATGGGGTAAAGTAATAAAACAATTGAAAAATATGGTTTAAAACAATAATTATCCCTTCAAATATTGAAAATAAGTATTTAATTCATAAAAATCTCATTTAATATAAGATTTTAGGGGTTGGGTTATTCATTTTTTTTATAAATTTTGTAAAAATATGGGGTATTGTAATAAAATACGTTAAAATCAATGAAAAATTTCAATAAAATCATTACAGATATTGAAAAAAAGGGCTAAATTCATAAAAATATCATTAAATATTGTAATATAAGGGGTACGGCTAAAATTATTTAATAAAACTTGTAATTATATGGGGTAAAGTAATAAAACAATTGAAAAATATGGTTTAAAACAATAATTATCCCTTCAAATATTGAAAATAAGTATTAAATTCATAAAAATCTCATTTAATATAGGATTTCAGGGGTTTGGTTCATTATTTTATTATAAATCATGTAAACACTTGGATATTGTAATAGATTATATCATAATAACAGTGATATAATGTTATATTCCCTTCAAATATAGAAAATAAGGACTAAATTCATTAAAATATCATTAAATATTGTAATATAAGGGGTACGGCTAAAATTATTTTATAAAACTTGTAATTATATGGGGTAAAGTAATAAAACAATTGAAAAATATGGTTTAAAACAATAATTATCCCTTCAAATATTGAAAATAAGGGCTAAATTCATAAAAATTTCATTAAATATTGTAATATAAGGGGTACGGCTAAAATTATTTTATAAAACTTGTAATTATATGGGGTAAAGTAATACAACAATTGAAAAATATAGTTTAAAACAATATTTATCCCTTCAAATATTGAAAATAAGTATTAAACTCATAAAAATCTCATTTAATATAAGATTTTAGGGGTTGGGTTCAACATTGTTTAATAAATTTTGTAAAAATATGGGCTATAGTAATAAAATACGTTAAAATCAATGAAAAATTTCAATAAAATCCTTACAGATATTGAAAATAAGGGCTAAACTCATTAAAATATCATTAAATATTGTAATATAAGGGGTACGGCTAAAATTATTTAATAAAACTTGTAATTATATGGGGTAAAATAATAAAACAATTGAAAAATATGGTTTAAAACAATAATTATCCCTTCAAATATTCAAAATAAGTATTAAATTCATAAAAATCTCGTTTAATATAGGATTTCAGGAGTTGGGGCCAACGATTTTTTATAAATTTTGTAAAAATATGGAGTATAGTAATAAAATACGTTAAAATCAATGAAAAATTTCAATAAAATCATTACAGATATTGAAAAAAAGGGCTAAATTCATAAAAATATCATTAAATATTGTAATATAAGGGGTACGGCTAAAATTATTTAATAAAACTTGTAATTATATGGGGTAAAGTAATAAAACAATTGAAAAATATGGTTTAAAACAAAAATTATCCCTTCAAATATTGAAAATAAGTATTAAATTCATAAAAATCTCATTTAATACAGGAATTCAGGGGTTTGGTACATTATTTTATTATAAATCTTGTAAACACTTGGATATTGTAATAGATTATATCATAATAACAGTGATAAAATGTTATATTCCCTTCAAATGTTGAAAATAAGGACTAAATTCATTAATATATCATTAAATATTGTAATATAAGGGGTAAGGCTAAAATTAATTTATAAAACTTGTAATTATATGGGGTAAAGTAATAAAACAATTGAAAAATATGGTTTAAAACTATAATTATCCCTTCAAATATTGAAAATAAGTATTTAATTCATAAAAATCTCATTTAATATAAGATTTTAGGGGTTGGGTTATTTATTTTTTTTATAAATTTTGTAAAAATATGGGGTATTGTAATAAAATACGTTAAAATCAATGAAAAATTTCAATAAAATCATTACAGATATTGAAAATAACGGCTAAATTCATAAAAATATCATTAAATATTGTAATATAAGGGGTACGGCTAAAATTATTTAATAAAACTTGTAATTATATGGGGTAAAATAATAAAACAATTGAAAAATATGGTTTAAAACAAAAATTATCCATTCAAATATTGAAAATAAGTATTAAATTCATAAAAATCTCATTTAATACAGGATTTCAGGGGTTTGGTACATTATTTTATTATAAATCTTGTAAACACTTGGATATTGTAATAGATTATATCATAATAACAGTGATAAAATGATATATTCCCTTCAAATGTTGAAAATAAGGACTAAATTCATTAATATATCATTAAATATTGTAATATAAGGGGTAAGGCTAAAATTATTTTATAAAACTTGTAATTATATGGGGTAAAGTAATAAAACAATTGAAAAATATGGTTTAAAACAATAATTATCCCTTCAAATATTGAAAATAAGTATTAAATTCATAAAAATCTCATTTAATATAGGATTTCAGGGGTTTGGTTCATTATTTTATTATAAATCATGTAAACACTTGGATATTGTAATAGATTATATCATAATAACAGTGATATAATGTTATATTCCCTTCAAATATAGAAAATAAGGACTAAATTCATTAAAATATCATTAAATATTGTAATATAAGGGGTACGGCTAAAATTATTTTATAAAACTTGTAATTATATGGGGTAAAGTAATAAAACAATTGAAAAATATGGTTTAAAACAATAATTATCCCTTCAAATATTGAAAATAAGGGCTAAATTCATAAAAATTTCATTAAATATTGTAATATAAGGGGTACGGCTAAAATTATTTTATAAAACTTGTAATTATATGGGGTAAAGTAATACAACAATTGAAAAATATAGTTTAAAACAATATTTATCCCTTCAAATATTGAAAATAAGTATTAAACTCATAAAAATCTCATTTAATATAAGATTTTAGGGGTTGGGTTCAACATTGTTTAATAAATTTTGTAAAAATATGGGCTATAGTAATAAAATACGTTAAAATCAATGAAAAATTTCAATAAAATCCTTACAGATATTGAAAATAAGGGCTAAACTCATTAAAATATCATTAAATATTGTAATATAAGGGGTACGGCTAAAATTATTTAATAAAACTTGTAATTATATGGGGTAAAATAATAAAACAATTGAAAAATATGGTTTAAAACAATAATTATCCCTTCAAATATTCAAAATAAGTATTAAATTCATAAAAATCTCGTTTAATATAGGATTTCAGGAGTTGGGGCCAACGATTTTTTATAAATTTTGTAAAAATATGGAGTATAGTAATAAAATCCGTAAAATCAATGAAAAATTTCAATAAAATCCTTACAGATATTGAAAATAAAGGCTAAAGTCATAAAAATTTCATTAAATATTGTAATATAAGATGTACGGCTAAAATTATTTTATAAAACTTGTAATTATATGGGGTAAAGTAATAAAACAATTGAAAAATATGGTTTAAAACAATAATTATCCCTTCAAATATTGAAAATAAGTATTTAATTCATAAAAATCTCATTTAATATAAGATTTTAGGGGTTGGGTTATTCATTTTTTTTATAAATTTTGTAAAAATATGGGGTATTGTAATAAAATACGTTAAAATCAATGAAAAATTTCAATAAAATCATTACAGATATTGAAAAAAAGGGCTAAATTCATAAAAATATCATTAAATATTGTAATATAAGGGGTACGGCTAAAATTATTTAATAAAACTTGTAATTATATGGGGTAAAGTAATAAAACAATTGAAAAATATGGTTTAAAACAAAAATTATCCCTTCAAATATTGAAAATAAGTATTAAATTCATAAAAATCTCATTTAATACAGGATTTCAGGGGTTTGGTACATTATTTTATTATAAATCTTGTAAACACTTGGATATTGTAATAGATTATATCATAATAACAGTGATAAAATGTTATATTCCCTTCAAATGTTGAAAATAAGGACTAAATTCATTAATATATCATTAAATATTGTAATATAAGGGGTAAGGCTAAAATTAATTTATAAAACTTGTAATTATATGGGGTAAAGTAATAAAACAATTGAAAAATATGGTTTAAAACTATAATTATCCCTTCAAATATTGAAAATAAGTATTTAATTCATAAAAATCTCATTTAATATAAGATTTTAGGGGTTGGGTTATTTATTTTTTTTATAAATTTTGTAAAAATATGGGGTATTGTAATAAAATACGTTAAAATCAATGAAAAATTTCAATAAAATCATTACAGATATTGAAAATAACGGCTAAATTCATAAAAATATCATTAAATATTGTAATATAAGGGGTACGGCTAAAATTATTTAATAAAACTTGTAATTATATGGGGTAAAATAATAAAACAATTGAAAAATATGGTTTAAAACAAAAATTATCCATTCAAATATTGAAAATAAGTATTAAATTCATAAAAATCTCATTTAATACAGGATTTCAGGGGTTTGGTACATTATTTTATTATAAATCTTGTAAACACTTGGATATTGTAATAGATTATATCATAATAACAGTGATAAAATGATATATTCCCTTCAAATGTTGAAAATAAGGACTAAATTCATTAATATATCATTAAATATTGTAATATAAGGGGTAAGGCTAAAATTATTTTATAAAACTTGTAATTATATGGGGTAAAGTAATAAAACAATTGAAAAATATGGTTTAAAACAATAATTATCCCTTCAAATATTGAAAATAAGTATTAAATTCATAAAAATCTCATTTAATATAGGATTTCAGGGGTTTGGTTCATTATTTTATTATAAATCATGTAAACACTTGGATATTGTAATAGATTATATCATAATAACAGTGATATAATGTTATATTCCCTTCAAATATAGAAAATAAGGACTAAATTCATTAAAATATCATTAAATATTGTAATATAAGGGGTACGGCTAAAATTATTTTATAAAACTTGTAATTATATGGGGTAAAGTAATACAACAATTGAAAAATATGGTTTAAAACAATAATTATCCCTTCAAATATTGAAAATAAGTATTAAACTCATAAAAATCTCATTTAATATAAGATTTTAGGGGTTGGGTTCAACATTGTTTTATAAATTTTGTAAAAATATGGGCTATAGTAATAATATACGTTAAAATTAATGAAAAATTTCAATAAAATCCTTACAGATATTGAAAATAAGGGCTAAACTCATTAAAATATCATTAAATATTGTAATATAAGGGGTACGGCTAAAATTATTTAATAAAACTTGTAATTATATGGGGTAAAATAATAAAACAATTGAAAAATATGGTTTAAAACAATAATTATCCCTTCAAATATTGAAAATAAGTATTAAATACATAAAAATCTCATTTAATATAGGATTTCAGGGGTTTGGTACATTATTTTATTATAAATCTTGTAAACACTTGGATATTGTAATAGATTATATCATAATAACAGTGATATAATGTTATATTCCCTTCTAATATTGAAAATAAAGACTAAATTCATAAATATTTCATAAAATATTGTAATATAAGGGGTACGGCTAAAATTATTTTATAAAACTTGTATTTATATGGGGTAAAGTAATACAACAATTGAAAAATATGGTTAAAAACAATAATTATCCCTTCAAATATTGAAAATAAGTATTTAATTCATAAAAATCTCATTTAATATAAGATTTTAGGGGTTGGGTTATTCATTTTTTTTATAAATTTTGTAAAAATATGGTGTATTGTAATAAAATACGTTAAAATCAATGAAAAATTTCAATAAAATCATTACAGATATTGAAAATAAGGGCTAAATTCATAAAAATATCATTAAATATTGTAATATAAGGGGTACGGCTAAAATTATTTAATAAAACTTGTAATTATATGGGGTAAAGTAATAAAACAATTGAAAAATATGGTTTAAAACAAAAATTATCCCTTCAAATATTGAAAATAAGTATTCAATTCATAAAAATCTCATTTAATACAGGATTTCAGGGGTTTGGTACATTATTTTATTATAAATCTTGTAAACACTTGGATATTGTAATAGATTATATCATAATAACAGTGATAAAATGATATATTCCCTTCAAATGATGAAAATAAGGACTAAATTCATTAATATATCATTAAATATTGTAATATAAGGGGTAAGGCTAAAATTATTTTATAAAACTTGTAATTATATGGGGTAAAGTAATAAAACAATTGAAAAATATGGTTTAAAACAATAATTATCCCTTCAAATATTGAAAATAAGTATTAAATTCATAAAAATCTCGTTTAATATAGGATTTCAGGGGTTTGGTTCAACATTGTTTTATAAATTTTGTAAAAATATGGGCTATAGTAATAAAATACGTTAAAATCAATGAAAAATTTCAATAAAATCCTTACAGATATTGAAAATAAGGGCTAAACTCATTAAAATATCATTAAATATTGTAATATAAGGGGTACGGCTAAAATTATTTTATAAAACTTGTAATTATATGGGGTAAAGTAATACAACAATTGAAAAATATGGTTTAAAACAATAATTATCCCTTCAAATATTGAAAATAAGTATTAAACTCATAAAAATCTCATTTAATATAAGATTTTAGGGGTTGGGTTCAACATTGTTTTATAAATTTTGTAAAAATATGGGCTATAGTAATAAAATACGTTAAAATTAATGAAAAATTTCAATAAAATCCTTACAGATATTGAAAATAAGGGCTAAACTCATTAAAATATCATTAAATATTGTAATATAAGGGGTACGGCTAAAATTATTTTATAAAACTTGTAATTATATGGGGTAAAGTAATACAACAATTGAAAAATATGGTTTAAAACAATAATTATCCCTTCAAATATTGAAAATTAGTATTAAACTCATAAAAATCTCATTTAATATAAGATTTTAGGGGTTGGGTTCAACATTGTTTTATAAATTTTGTAAAAATATGGGCTATAGTAATAAAATACGTTAAAATTAATGAAAAATTTCAATAAAATCCTTACAGATATTGAAAATAAGGGCTAAACTCATTAAAATATCATTAAATATTGTAATATAAGGGGTACGGCTAAAATTATTTTATAAAACTTGTAATTATATGGGGTAAAGTAATACAACAATTGAAAAATATGGTTTAAAACAATAATTATCCCTTCAAATATTGAAAATAAGTATTAAATTCATTAAAATCTCGTTTAATATAGGATTTCAGGGGTTTGGTTCATTATTTTATTATAAATCATGTAAACACTTGGATATTGTAATAGATTATATCATAATAACAGTGATATAATGTTATATTCCCTTCAAATATAGAAAATAAGGACTAAATTCATTAAAATATCATTAAATATTGTAATATAAGGGGTACGGCTAAAATTATTTTATAAAACTTGTAATTATATGGGGTAAAGTAATACAACAATTGAAAAATATGGTTTAAAACAATAATTATCCCTTCAAATATTGAAAATAAGTATTTAATTCATAAAAATCTCATTTAATATAAGATTTTAGGGGTTGGGTTATTCATTTTTTTTATAAATTTTGTAAAAATATGGGGTATTGTAATAAAATACGTAAAATCAATGAAAAATTTCAATAAAATCCTTACAGATATTGAAAATAAGGGCTAAACTCATTAAAATATCATTAAATATTGTAATATAAGGGGTACGGCTAAAATTATTTTATAAAACTTGTAATTATATGGGGTAAAGTAATACAACAATTGAAAAATATGGTTTAAAACAATAATTATCCCTTCAAATATTGAAAATAAAGGCTAAATTCATAAAAATTTCATTAAATATTGTAATATAAGATGTACGGCTAAAATTATTTTATAAAACTTGTAATTATATGGGGTAAAGTAATAAAACAATTGAAAAATATGGTTTAAAACAATAATTATCCCTTCAAATATTGAAAATAAGGGCTAAATTCATAAAAATTTCATTAAATATAAGATTTTAGGGGTTGGGTTTAACATTTTTTTATAAATTTTGTAAAAATATGGGATATTGTAATGAAATACGGTAAAATCATTGGAAAAATTCAATAAAATCCCTTCTAATATTGAAAATAAAGACTAAATTCATAAATATTTCATAAAATATTGTAATATAAGGGGTACGGCTAAAATTATTTTATAAAACTTGTATTTATATAGGGTAAAGTAATACAACAATTGAAAAATATGGTTAAAAACAATAATTATCCCTTCAAATATTGAAAATAAGTATTTAATTCATAAAAATCTCATTTAATATAGGATTTCAGGGGTTTGGTACATTATTTTATTATAAATCTTATAAACACTTGGATATTGTAATAGATTATATCATAATAACAGTGATATAATGTTATATTCCCTTCTAATATTGAAAATAAAGACTAAATTCATAAATATTTCATAAAATATTGTAATATAAGGGGTAAGGCTAAAATTATTTTATAAAACTTGTATTTATATGGGGTAAAGTAATACAACAATTGAAAAATATGGTTAAAAACAATAATTATCCCTTCAAATATTGAAAATAAGTATTTAATTCATAAAAATCTCATTTAATATAAGATTTTAGGGGTTGGGTTATTCATTTTTTTTTTAAATTTTGTAAAAATATGGGGTATTGTAATAAAATACGTTAAAATCAATGAAAAATTTCAATAAAATCATTACAGATATTGAAAATAAGGGCTAAATTCATAAAAATATCATTAAATATTGTAATATAAGGGGTACGGCTAAAATTATTTAATAAAACTTGTAATTATATGGGGTAAAGTAATAAAACAATTGAAAAATATGGTTTAAAACAAAAATTATCCCTTCAAATATTGAAAATAAGTATTAAATTCATAAAAATCTCATTTAATACAGGATTTCAGGGGTTTGGTACATTATTTTATTATAAATCTTGTAAACACTTGGATATTGTAATAGATTATATCATAATAACAGTGATAAAATGTTATATTCCCTTCAAATGTTGAAAATAAGGACTAAATTCATTAATATATCATTAAATATTGTAATATAAGGGGTAAGGCTAAAATTAATTTATAAAACTTTTAATTATATGGGGTAAAGTAATAAAACAATTGAAAAATATGGTTTAAAACAATAATTATCCCTTCAAATATTGAAAATAAGGGCTAAATTCATAAAAATTTCATTAAATATTGTAATATAAGGGGTACGACTAAAATTATTTTATAAAACTTGTAATCATATGGGGTAAATAATACAACAATTGAAAAATATGGTTTAAAACAATAATTATTCCTTCAAATATTGAAAATAAGTATTAAATTCATAAAAATCACGTTTAATATAGGATTTCAGGGGTTGGGGCCAACAATTTTTTATAAATTTTGTAAAAATATGGGGTATAGTAATAAAATACGTAAAATCAATGAAAAATTTCAATAAAATCCTTACAGATATTGAAAATAAGGGCTAAACTCATTAAAATATCAATTAATATTGTAATATAAGGGGTACGGCTAAAATTATTTTATAAAACTTGTAATTATATGGGGTAAAGTAATAAAACAATTGAAAAATATGGTTTAAAACAATAATTATCCCTTCAAATATTGAAAATAAAGGCTAAATTCATAAAAATTTCATTAAATATTGTAATATAAGATGTACGGCTAAAATTATTTTATAAAACTTGTAATTATATGGGGTAAAGTAATAAAACAATTGAAAAATATGGTTTAAAACAATAATTATCCCTTCAAATATTGAAAATAAGGGCTAAATTCATAAAAATTTCATTAAATATAAGATTTTAGGGGTTGGGTTTAACATTTTTTTATAAATTTTGTAAAAATATGGGATATTGTAATGAAATACGGTAAAAGCATTGGAAAAATTCAATAAAATCCCTTCAAATATTGAAAATAAAGACTAAATTCATAAATATTTCATTAAATATTGTAATATAAGGGGTACAGCTAAAATTATTTTATAAAACTTGTAATTATATGGGGTAAAGTAATACAACAATTGAAAAATATGGTTTAAAACAATAATTATCCCTTCAAAAATTGAAAATAAGGGCTAAATTCATAAAAATTTCATTAAATATTGTAATATAAGGGGTACGACTAAAATTATTTTATAAAACTTGTAATCATATGGGGTAAATAATACAACAATTGAAAAATATGGTTTAAAACAATAATTATCCCTTCAAATATTGAAAATAAGTATTAAATTCATAAAAATCTCATTTAATATAAGATTTTAGGGGTTGGGTTCAACATTTTTTTATAAATTTTGTAAAAATATGGGATATTGTAATAGATTATATCATAATCACAGTGATAAAATGTTATATTCCCTTCAAATGTTGAAAATAAGGACTAAATTCATTAATATATCATTAAATATTGTAATATAAGGGGTAAGGCTAAAATTAATTTATAAAACTTGTAATTATATGGGGTAAAGTAATAAAACAATTGAAAAATATGGTTTAAAACAATAATTATCCCTTCCAATATTGAAAATAAGTATTTAATTCATAAAAATCTCATTTAATATAAGATTTTAGGGGTTGGGTTATTAATTTTTTTTATAAATTTTGTAAAAATATGGGGTATTGTAATAAAATACGTTAAAATCAATGAAAAATTTCAATAAAATCATTACAGATATTGAAAATAAGGGCTAAATTCATAAAAATATCATTAAATATTGTAATATAAGGGGTACGGCTAAAATTATTTAATAAAACTTGTAATTATATGGGGTAAAATAATAAAACAATTGAAAAATATGGTTTAAAACAATAATTATCCCTTCAAATATTGAAAATAAGTATTAAATTCATAAAAATCTCATTTAATATAGGATTTCAGGGGTTTGGTTCATTATTTTATTATAAATCATGTAAACACTTGGATATTGTAATAGATTATATCATAATAACAGTGATATAATGTTATATTCCCTTCAAATATAGAAAATAAGGACTAAATTCATTAAAATATCATTAAATATTGTAATATAAGGGGTACGGCTAAAATTATTTTATAAAACTTGTAATTATATGGGGTAAAGTAATACAACAATTGAAAAATATGGTTTAAAACAATAATTATCCCTTCAAATATTGAAAATAAGTATTAAACTCATAAAAATCTCATTTAATATAAGATTTTAGGGGTTGGGTTCAACATTGTTTTATAAATTTTGTAAAAATATGGGCTATAGTAATAATATACGTTAAAATTAATGAAAAATTTCAATAAAATCCTTACAGATATTGAAAATAAGGGCTAAACTCATTAAAATATCATTAAATATTGTAATATAAGGGGTACGGCTAAAATTATTTAATAAAACTTGTAATTATATGGGGTAAAATAATAAAACAATTGAAAAATATGGTTTAAAACAATAATTATCCCTTCAAATATTGAAAATAAGTATTAAATACATAAAAATCTCATTTAATATAGGATTTCAGGGGTTTGGTACATTATTTTATTATAAATCTTGTAAACACTTGGATATTGTAATAGATTATATCATAATAACAGTGATATAATGTTATATTCCCTTCTAATATTGAAAATAAAGACTAAATTCATAAATATTTCATAAAATATTGTAATATAAGGGGTACGGCTAAAATTATTTTATAAAACTTGTATTTATATGGGGTAAAGTAATACAACAATTGAAAAATATGGTTAAAAACAATAATTATCCCTTCAAATATTGAAAATAAGTATTTAATTCATAAAAATCTCATTTAATATAAGATTTTAGGGGTTGGGTTATTCATTTTTTTTATAAATTTTGTAAAAATATGGTGTATTGTAATAAAATACGTTAAAATCAATGAAAAATTTCAATAAAATCATTACAGATATTGAAAATAAGGGCTAAATTCATAAAAATATCATTAAATATTGTAATATAAGGGGTACGGCTAAAATTATTTAATAAAACTTGTAATTATATGGGGTAAAGTAATAAAACAATTGAATAATATGGTTTAAAACAAAAATTATCCCTTCAAATATTGAAAATAAGTATTAAATTCATAAAAATCTCATTTAAAACAGGATTTCAGGGGTTTGGTACATTATTTTATTATAAATCTTGTAAACACTTGGATATTGTAATAGATTATATCATAATAACAGTGATAAAATGATATATTCCCTTCAAATGTTGAAAATAAGGACTAAATTCATTAATATATCATTAAATATTGTAATATAAGGGGTAAGGCTAAAATTATTTTATAAAACTTGTAATTATATGGGGTAAAGTAATAAAACAATTGAAAAATATGGTTTAAAACGATAATTATCCCTTCAAATATTGAAAATAAGTATTAAATTCATAAAAATCTCATTTAATATAGGATTTCAGGGGTTTGGTTCATTATTTTATTATAAATCATGTAAACACTTGGATATTGTAATAGATTATATCATAATAACAGTGATATAATGTTATATTCCCTTCAAATATAGAAAATAAGGACTAAATTCATTAAAATATCATTAAATATTGTAATATAAGGGGTACGGCTAAAATTATTTTATAAAACTTGTAATTATATGGGGTAAAGTAATACAACAATTGAAAAATATGGTTTAAAACAATAATTATCCCTTCAAATATTGAAAATAAGTATTAAACTCATAAAAATCACATTTAATATAAGATTTTAGGGGTTGGGTTCAACATTGTTTTATAAATTTTGTAAAAATATGGGCTATAGTAATAATATACATTAAAATTAATGAAAAATTTCAATAAAATCCTTACAGATATTGAAAATAAGGGCTAAACTCATTAAAATATCATTAAATATTGTAATATAAGGGGTACGGCTAAAATTATTTTATAAAACTTGTAATTATATGGGGTAAAG
The DNA here is from genome assembly GCA_036289425.1 of Rhopalosiphum nymphaeae. Taxonomy (NCBI): domain Eukaryota; kingdom Metazoa; phylum Arthropoda; class Insecta; order Hemiptera; family Aphididae; genus Rhopalosiphum; species Rhopalosiphum nymphaeae. The sequence continues at coordinate 7,615,975 of JAZAQC010000001.1, read as the reverse complement.
TAATACAACAATTGAAAAATATGGTTTAAAACAATAATTATCCCTTCAAATATTGAAAATAAAGGCTAAATTCATAAAAATTTCATTAAATATTGTAATATAAGATGTACGGCTAAAATTATTTTATAAAACTTGTAATTATATGGGGTAAAGTAATAAAACAATTGAAAAATATGGTTTAAAACAATAATTATCCCTTCAAATATTGAAAATAAGGGCTAAATTCATAAAAATTTCATTAAATATAAGATTTTAGGGGTTGGGTTTAACATTTTTTTATAAATTTTGTAAAAATATGGGATATTGTAATGAAATACGGTAAAAGCATTGGAAAAATTCAATAAAATCCCTTCAAATATTGAAAATAAAGACTAAATTCATAAATATTTCATTAAATATTGTAATATAAGGGGTACGGCTAAAATTATTTTATAAAACTTGTAATTATATGGGGTAAAGTAATACAACAATTGAAAAATATGGTTTAAAACAATAATTATCCCTTCAAATATTGAAAATAAGTATTAAATTCATAAAAATCTCGTTTAATATAGGATTTCAGGGGTTTGGTTCAACATTGTTTTATAAATTTTGTAAAAATATGGGCTATAGTAATAAAATACGTTAAAATCAATGAAAAATTTCAATAAAATCCTTACAGATATTGAAAATAAGGGCTAAACTCATTAAAATATCATTAAATATTGTAATATAAGGGGTACGGCTAAAATTATTTTATAAAACTTGTAATTATATGGGGTAAAGTAATACAACAATTGAAAAATATGGTTTAAAACAATAATTATCCCTTCAAATATTGAAAATAAGTATTAAACTCATAAAAATCTCATTTAATATAAGATTTTAGGGGTTGGGTTCAACATTGTTTTATAAATTTTGTAAAAATATGGGCTATAGTAATAAAATACGTTAAAATTAATGAAAAATTTCAATAAAATCCTTACAGATATTGAAAATAAGGGCTAAACTCATTAAAATATCATTAAATATTGTAATATAAGGGGTACGGCTAAAATTATTTTATAAAACTTGTAATTATATGGGGTAAAGTAATACAACAATTGAAAAATATGGTTTAAAACAATAATTATCCCTTCAAATATTGAAAATAAGTATTAAATTCATTAAAATCTCGTTTAATATAGGATTTCAGCGGTTTGGTTCATTATTTTAATATAAATCATGTAAACACTTGGATATTGTAATAGATTATATCATAATAACAGTGATATAATGTTATATTCCCTTCAAATATAGAAAATAAGGACTAAATTCATTAAAATATCATTAAATATTGTAATATAAGGGGTACGGCTAAAATTATTTTATAAAACTTGTAATTATATGGGGTAAAGTAATACAACAATTGAAAAATATGGTTTAAAACAATAATTATCCCTTCAAATATTGAAAATAAGTATTTAATTCATAAAAATCTCATTTAATATAAGATTTTAGGGGTTGGGTTATTCATTTTTTTTATAAATTTTGTAAAAATATGGGGTATTGTAATAAAATACGTAAAATCAATGAAAAATTTCAATAAAATCCTTACAGATATTGAAAATAAGGGCTAAACTCATTAAAATATCATTAAATATTGTAATATAAGGGGTACGGCTAAAATTATTTTATAAAACTTGTAATTATATGGGGTAAAGTAATACAACAATTGAAAAATATGGTTTAAAACAATAATTATCCCTTCAAATATTGAAAATAAAGGCTAAATTCATAAAAATTTCATTAAATATTGTAATATAAGATGTACGTCTAAAATTATTTTATAAAACTTGTAATTATATGGGGTAAAGTAATAAAACAATTGAAAAATATGGTTTAAAACAATAATTATCCCTTCAAATATTGAAAATAAGGGCTAAATTCATAAAAATTTCATTAAATATAAGATTTTAGGGGTTGGGTTTAACATTTTTTTATAAATTTTGTAAAAATATGGGATATTGTAATGAAATACGGTAAAATCATTGGAAAAATTCAATAAAATCCCTTCTAATATTGAAAATAAAGACTAAATTCATAAATATTTCATAAAATATTGTAATATAAGGGGTACGGCTAAAATTATTTTATAAAACTTGTATTTATATAGGGTAAAGTAATACAACAATTGAAAAATATGGTTAAAAACAATAATTATCCCTTCAAATATTGAAAATAAGTATTTAATTCATAAAAATCTCATTTAATATAGGATTTCAGGGGTTTGGTACATTATTTTATTATAAATCTTATAAACACTTGGATATTGTAATAGATTATATCATAATAACAGTGATATAATGTTATATTCCCTTCTAATATTGAAAATAAAGACTAAATTCATAAATATTTCATAAAATATTGTAATATAAGGGGTACGGCTAAAATTATTTTATAAAACTTGTATTTATATGGGGTAAAGTAATACAACAATTGAAAAATATGGTTAAAAACAATAATTATCCCTTCAAATATTGAAAATAAGTATTTAATTCATAAAAATCTCATTTAATATAAGATTTTAGGGGTTGGGTTATTCATTTTTTTTTTAAATTTTGTAAAAATATGGGGTATTGTAATAAAATACGTTAAAATCAATGAAAAATTTCAATAAAATCATTACAGATATTGAAAATAAGGGCTAAATTCATAAAAATATCATTAAATATTGTAATATAAGGGGTACGGCTAAAATTATTTAATAAAACTTGTAATTATATGGGGTAAAGTAATAAAACAATTGAAAAATATGGTTTAAAACAAAAATTATCCCTTCAAATATTGAAAATAAGTATTAAATTCATAAAAATCTCATTTAATACAGGATTTCAGGGGTTTGGTACATTATTTTATTATAAATCTTGTAAACACTTGGATATTGTAATAGATTATATCATAATAACAGTGATAAAATGTTATATTCCCTTCAAATGTTGAAAATAAGGACTAAATTCATTAATATATCATTAAATATTGTAATATAAGGGGTAAGGCTAAAATTAATTTATAAAACTTTTAATTATATGGGGTAAAGTAATAAAACAATTGAAAAATATGGTTTAAAACAATAATTATCCCTTCAAATATTGAAAATAAGGGCTAAATTCATAAAAATTTCATTAAATATTGTAATATAAGGGGTACGACTAAAATTATTTTATAAAACTTGTAATCATATGGGGTAAATAATACAACAATTGAAAAATATGGTTTAAAACAATAATTATTCCTTCAAATATTGAAAATAAGTATTAAATTCATAAAAATCACGTTTAATATAGGATTTCAGGGGTTGGGGCCAACAATTTTTTATAAATTTTGTAAAAATATGGGGTACAGTAATAAAATACGTAAAATCAATGAAAAATTTCAATAAAATCCTTACAGATATTGAAAATAAGGGCTAAACTCATTAAAATATCAATTAATATTGTAATATAAGGGGTACGGCTAAAATTATTTTATAAAACTTGTAATTATATGGGGTAAAGTAATAAAACAATTGAAAAATATGGTTTAAAACAATAATTATCCCTTCAAATATTGAAAATAAAGGCTAAATTCATAAAAATTTCATTAAATATTGTAATATAAGATGTACGGCTAAAATTATTTTATAAAACTTGTAATTATATGGGGTAAAGTAATAAAACAATTGAAAACTATGGTTTAAAACAATAATTATCCCTTCAAATATTGAAAATAAGGGCTAAATTCATAAAAATTTCATTAAATATAAGATTTTAGGGGTTGGGTTTAACATTTTTTTATAAATTTTGTAAAAATATGGGATATTGTAATGAAATACGGTAAAAGCATTGGAAAAATTCAATAAAATCCCTTCAAATATTGAAAATAAAGACTAAATTCATAAATATTTCATTAAATATTGTAATATAAGGGGTACGGCTAAAATTATTTTATAAAACTTGTAATTATATGGGGTAAAGTAATACAACAATTGAAAAATATGGTTTAAAACAATAATTATCCCTTCAAAAATTGAAAATAAGGGCTAAATTCATAAAAATTTCATTAAATATTGTAATATAAGGGGTACGACTAAAATTATTTTATAAAACTTGTAATCATATGGGGTAAATAATACAACAATTGAAAAATATGGTTTAAAACAATAATTATCCCTTCAAATATTGAAAATAAGTATTAAATTCATAAAAATCTCATTTAATATAAGATTTTAGGGGTTGGGTTCAACATTTTTTTATAAATTTTGTAAAAATATGGGATATTGTAATGAAATACGGTAAAATCATTAGAAAAATTCAATAAAATCCCTTCTAATATTGAAAATAAAGACTAAATTCATAAATATTTCATTAAATATTGTAATATAAGGGGTACGGCTAAAATTATTTTATAAAACTTGTAATTATATGGGGTAAAGTAATAAAACAATTGAAAAATATGGTTTATAACAATAATTATCCCTTCAAATATTGAAAATAAGTATTAAATTCATAAAAATCACGTTTAATATAGGATTTCAGGGGTTGGGGCCAACAATTTTTTATAAATTTTGTAAAAATATGGGGTATAGTAATAAAATACGTAAAATCAATGAAAAATTTCAATAAAATCCTTACAGATATTGAAAATAAGGGCTAAACTCATTAAAATATCAATTAATATTGTAATATAAGGGGTACGGCTAAAATTATTTTATAAAACTTGTAATTATATGGTGTAAAGTAATAAAACAATTGAAAAATATGGTTTAAAACAATAATTATCCCTTCAAATATTGAAAATAAGTATTAAATTCATAAAAATCTCGTTTAATATAGGATTTCAGGGGTTGGGGCCAACAATTTTTTATAAATTTTGTAAAAATATGGGGTATAGTAATAAAATACGTAAAATCAATGAAAAATTTCAATAAAATCCTTACAGATATTGAAAATAAGGGCTAAACTCATTAAAATATCATTAAATATTGTAATATAAGGAGTACGGCTAAAATTATTTTATAAAACTTGTAATTATATGGGGTAAAGTAATAAAACAATTGAAAAATATGGTTTAAAACAATAATTATCCCTTCAAATATTGAAAATAAGGGCTAAATTCATAAAAATTTCATTAAATATTGTAATATAAGGGGTACGGCTAAAATTATTTTATAAAACTTGTAATTATATGGGGTAAAGTAATAAAACAATTGAAAAATATGGTTTAAAACAATAATTATCCCTTCAAATATTGAAAATAAGTATTAAATTCATAAAAATCTCATTGAATATAAGGTTTTAGGGGTTTAGGGGTTGGGTTCAACAATTTTTTATAAATTTTGTAAAAACATGAGATATTGTAATGAAATACGGTAAAATCATTGGAAAAATTCAATAAAATCCCTTCTAATATTGAAAATAAAGACTAAATTCATAAATATTTCATTAAATATTGTAATATAAGGGGTACGGCTAAAATTATTTTATAAAACTTGTTATTATATGGGGTAAAGTAATAAAACAATTGAAAAATATGGTTTAAAACAATAATTATCCCTTCAAATATTGAAAATAAGTATTAAATTCATAAAAATCTCATTTAATATAAGATTTTAGGGGTTGGGTTCAAAATTTTTTTATAAATTTTGTAAAAATATGGGGTATAGTAATAAAATACGTTAAAATCAATGAAAAATTTCTATAAAATCCTTACAGATATTGAAAATAAGGACTAAACTCATTAAAATATCATTAAATATTGTAATATAAGGGGTACGGCTAAAATTATTTTCTAAAACTTGTAATTATATGGGGTAAAATAATAAAACAATTGAAAAAAATGGTTTAAAACAATAATTATCCCTTCAAATATTGAAAATAAGGGCTAAATTCATAAAAATTTCATTAAATATTGTAATATAAGGGGTACGGCTAAAATTGTTTTATAAAACTTGTATTTATATGGGGTAAAATAATAAAACAATTGAAAAATATGGTTTAAAACAATTATTATCCCTTCAAATATTGAAAATAAGTATTAAATTCATAAAAATCTCATTTAATATAAGATTTTAGGGGTTGGGTTATTCATTTTTTTTATAAATTTTGTAAAAATATGGGGTATTGTAATAAAATACGTTAAAATCAATGAAAAATTTCAATAAAATCATTACAGATATTGAAAATAAGGGCTAAATTCATAAAAATATCATTAAATATTGTAATATAAGGGGTACGGCTAAAATTATTTAATAAAACTTGTAATTATATGGGGTAAAGTAATAAAACAATTGAAAAATATGGTTTAAAACAATAATTATCCCTTCAAATATTGAAAATAAGTATTAAATTCATAAAAATCTCATTTAATATAGGATTTCAGGGGTTTGGTACATTATTTTATTATAAATCTTGTAAACACTTGGATATTGTAATAGATTATATCATAATAACAATGATATAATGTTATATTCCCTTCAAATATTGAAAATAAGGACTAAATTCACTAAAATATCATTAAATATTGTAATATAAGGGGTACGGCTAAAATTATTTTATAAAACTTGTAATTATATGGGGTAAAGTAATACAACAATTGAAAAATATGGTTTAAAACAATAATTATCCCTTCAAATATTGAAAATAAGTATTAAATTCATAAAAATCTCGTTTAATATAGGATTTCAGGGGTTGGGGCCAACAATTTTTTATAAATTTTGTAAAAATATGGGGTATAGTTATAAAATACGTAAAATCAATGAAAAATTTCAATAAAATCCTTACAGATATTGAAAATAAGGGCTAAACTCATTAAAATATCATTAAATATTGTAATATAAGGGGTACGGCTAAAATTATTTTATAAAACTTGTAATTATATGGGGTAAAGTAATACGACAATTGAAAAATATGGTTTAAAACAATAATTATCCCTTCAAAAATTGAAAATAAGGACTAAATTCATTAAAATCTCATTAAATATTGTAATATAAGGGGTACGGCTAAAATTATTTTATAAAACTTGTTATTATATGGGGTAAAGTAATAAAACAATTGAAAAATATGGTTTATAACAATAATTATCCCTTCAAATATTGAAAATAAGTATTAAATTCATAAAAATCTCGTTTAATATAGGATTTCAGGGGTTGGGGCCAACAAGTTTTTATAAATTTTGTAAAAATATGGGGTATAGTAATAAAATACGTAAAATCAATGAAAAATTTCAATAAAATCCTTACAGATATTGAAAATAAGGGCTAAACTCATTAAAATATCATTAAATATTGTAATATAAGGGGTACGGCTAAAATTATTTTATAAAACTTGTAATTATATGGGGTAAAGTAATACAACAATTGAAAAATATGGTTTAAAACAATAATTATCCCTTCAAAAATTGAAAATAAGGACTAAATTCATTAAAATCTCATTAAATATTGTAATATAAGGGGTACGGCTAAAATTATTTTATAAAACTTGTATTTATATGGGGTAAAATAATAAAACAATTGAAAAATATGGTTTAAAACAATTATTATCCCTTCAAATATTGAAAATAAGTATTAAATTCATAAAAATCTCATTTAATATAAGGTTTTAGGGGTTGGGTTCAACATTTTTTTATAAATTTTGTAAAAACATGAGATATTGTAATGAAATACGGTAAAAGCATTGGAAAAATTCAATAAAATCCCTTCAAATATTGAAAATAAAGACTAAATTCATAAATATTTCATTAAATATTGTAATATAAGGGATACGGCTAAAATTATTTTATAAAATTTGTAATTATATGGGGTAAAGTAATAAAACAATTGAAAAATATGGTTTAAAACAATAATTATCCCTTCAAATATTGAAAATAAGTATTAAATTCATAAAAATCTCATTTAATATAAGATTTTAGGGGTTGGGTTCAACATTTTTTTATAAATTTTGTAAAAATATAGGGTATAGTAATAAAATACGTTAAAATCAATGAAAAATTTCAATAAAATCCTTACAGATATTGAAAATAAGGACTAAACTCATTAAAATATCATTAAATATTGTAATATAAGGGGTACGGCTAAAATTATTTTCTAAAACTTGTAATTATATGGGGTAAAATAATAAAACAATTGAAAAAAATGGTTTAAAACAATAATTATCCCTTCAAATAATGAAAATAAGGACTAAATTCATAAAAATATCATTAAATATTGTAATATAAGGGGTACGGCTAAAATTATTTAATAAAACTTGTAATTATATGGGGTAAAGTAATAAAACAATTGAAAAATATGGTTTAAAACAATAATTATCCCTTCAAATATTGAAAATAAGTATTAAATTCATAAAAATCTCATTTAATATAGGATTTCAGGGGTTTGGTACATTATTTTATTATAAATCTTGTAAACACTTGGATATTGTAATAGATTATATCATAATAACAATGATATAATGTTATATTTCCTTCAAATATTGAAAATAAGGACTAAATTCATTAAAATATCATTAAATATTGTAATATAAGGGGTACGGCTAAAATTATTTTATAAAACTTGTAATTATATGGGGTAAAGTAATAAAACATTTGAAAAATATGATTTAAAACAATAATTATCCCTTCAAATATTGAAAATAAGTATTAAATTCATAAAAATCTCGTTTAATATATGATTTGAGGGGTTGGGTTCAACATGTTTTTATAAATTTTGTAAAAACATGAGATATTGTAATGAAATACGGTAAAAGCATTGGAAAAATTCAATAAAATCCCTTCAAATATTGAAAATAAAGACTAAATTCATAAATATTTCATTAAATATTGTAATATAAGGGGTACGGCTAAAATTATTTTATAAAACTTGTAATTATATGGGGTAAAGTAATAAAACAATTGAAAAATATGGTTTAAAACAATAATTATCCCTTCAAATATTGAAAATAAGGGCTAAATTCATAAAAATTTCATTAAATATTGTAATATAAGGGGTACGGCTAAAATTATTTTATAAAACTTGTAATTATATGGGGTAAAGTAATAAAACAATTGAAAAATATGGTTTAAAACAATAATTATCCCTTCAAATATTGAAAATAAGTATTAAATTCATAAAAATCTCATTGAATATAAGGTTTTAGGGGTTTAGGGGTTGGGTTCAACAATTTTTTATAAATTTTGTAAAAACATGAGATATTGTAATGAAATACGGTAAAATCATTGGAAAAATTCAATAAAATCCCTTCTAATATTGAAAATAAAGACTAAATTCATAAATATTTCATTAAATATTGTAATATAAGGGGTACGGCTAAAATTATTTTATAAAACTTGTTATTATATGGGGTAAAGTAATAAAACAATTGAAAAATATGGTTTAAAACAATAATTATCCCTTCAAATATTGAAAATAAGTATTAAATTCATAAAAATCTCATTTAATATAAGATTTTAGGGGTTGGGTTCAAAATTTTTTTATAAATTTTGTAAAAATATGGGGTATAGTAATAAAATACGTTAAAATCAATGAAAAATTTCTATAAAATCCTTACAGATATTGAAAATAAGGACTAAACTCATTAAAATATCATTAAATATTGTAATATAAGGGGTACGGCTAAAATTATTTTCTAAAACTTGTAATTATATGGGGTAAAATAATAAAACAATTGAAAAAAATGGTTTAAAACAATAATTATCCCTTCAAATATTGAAAATAAGGGCTAAATTCATAAAAATTTCATTAAATATTGTAATATAAGGGGTACGGCTAAAATTGTTTTATAAAACTTGTATTTATATGGGGTAAAATAATAAAACAATTGAAAAATATGGTTTAAAACAATTATTATCCCTTCAAATATTGAAAATAAGTATTAAATTCATAAAAATCTCATTTAATATAAGATTTTAGGGGTTGGGTTATTCATTTTTTTTATAAATTTTGTAAAAATATGGGGTATTGTAATAAAATACGTTAAAATCAATGAAAAATTTCAATAAAATCATTACAGATATTGAAAATAAGGGCTAAATTCATAAAAATATCATTAAATATTGTAATATAAGGGGTACGGCTAAAATTATTTAATAAAACTTGTAATTATATGGGGTAAAGTAATAAAACAATTGAAAAATATGGTTTAAAACAATAATTATCCCTTCAAATATTGAAAATAAGTATTAAATTCATAAAAATCTCATTTAATATAGGATTTCAGGGGTTTGGTACATTATTTTATTATAAATCTTGTAAACACTTGGATATTGTAATAGATTATATCATAATAACAATGATATAATGTTATATTCCCTTCAAATATTGAAAATAAGGACTAAATTCATTAAAATATCATTAAATATTGTAATATAAGGGGTACGGCTAAAATTATTTTATAAAACTTGTAATTATATGGGGTAAAGTAATACAACAATTGAAAAATATGGTTTAAAACAATAATTATCCCTTCAAATATTGAAAATAAGTATTAAATTCATAAAAATCTCGTTTAATATAGGATTTCAGGGGTTGGGGCCAACAATTTTTTATAAATTTTATAAAAATATGGGGTATAGTTATAAAATACGTAAAATCAATGAAAAATTTCAATAAAATCCTTACAGATATTGAAAATAAGGGCTAAACTCATTAAAATATCATTAAATATTGTAATATAAGGGGTACGGCTAAAATTATTTTATAAAACTTGTAATTATATGGGGTAAAGTAATACGACAATTGAAAAATATGGTTTAAAACAATAATTATCCCTTCAAAAATTGAAAATAAGGACTAAATTCATTAAAATCTCATTAAATATTGTAATATAAGGGGTACGGCTAAAATTATTTTATAAAACTTGTATTTATATGGGGTAAAATAATAAAACAATTGAAAAATATGGTTTAAAACAATAATTATCCCTTCAAATATTGAAAATAAGTATTAAATTCATAAAAATCTCATTTAATATAATGTTTTAGGGTTTGGGTTCAACATTTTTTTATAAATTTTGTAAACACATGAGATATTGTAATGAAATACGGTAAAAGCATTGGAAAAATTCAATAAAATCCCTTCAAATATTGAAAATAAAGACTAAATTCATAAATATTTCATTAAATATTGTAATATAAGGGGTAAGGCTAAAATTATTTTATAAAACTTGTAATTATATGGGGTAAATAATACAACAATTGTAAAATATGGTTTAAAACAATAATTATACCTTCAAATATTGAAAATAAGTATTAAATTCATTAATATATCATTAAATATTTTAATATAAGGGGTAAGGCTAAAATTAATTTATAAAACTTGTAATTTTATGGGGTAAAGTAATAAAACAATTGAAAAATATGGTTTAAAACAATAATTATCCCTTCAAATATTGAAAATAAGGGCTAAATTCATAAAAATTTCATTAAATATTGTAATATAAGGTGTACGACTAAAACTATTTTATAAAACTTGTAATTATATGGGGTAAAGTAATAAAACAATTGAAAAATATGGTTTAAAACAATAATTATCCCTTCAAAAATTGAAAATAAGGACTAAATTCATTAAAATCTCATTTAATATAAGATTTTAGGGGTTGGGTTCAACATTTTTTTATAAATTTTGTAAAAATATGGGATATTGTAATGAAATACGGTAAAATCATTAGAAAAATTCAATAAAATCCCTTCTAATATTGAAAATAAAGACTAAATTCATAAATATTTCATTAATTATTGTAATATAAGGGGTACGGCTAAAATTATTTTATAAAACTTGTAATTATATGGGGTAAAGTAATAAAACAATTGAAAAATATGGTTTAAAACAATAATTATCCCTTCAAATACTGAAAATAAGTATTAAATTCATAAAAATCATGTTTAATATAGGATTTCAGGGGTTGGGGCCAACAATTTTTTATAAATTTTGTAAAAATATGGGGTATAGTAATAAAATACGTAAAATCAATGAAAAATTTCAATAAAATCCTTACAGATATTGAAAATAAGGGCTAAACTCATTAAAATATCATTAAATATTGTAATATAAGGGGTACAGCTAAAATTATTTTATAAAACTTGTAATTATATGGGGTAAAGTAATAAAACAATTGAAAAATATGGTTTAAAACAATAATTATCCCTTCAAATATTGAAAATAAGTATTAAATTCATAAAAATCTCGTTTAATATAGGATTTCAGGGGTTGGGGCCAACAATTTTTTATAAATTATGTAAAAATATGGGGTATAGTAATAAAATACGTAAAATCAATGAAAAATTTCAATAAAATCCTTACAGATATTGAAAATAAGGGCTAAACTCATTAAAATATCATTAAATATTGTAATATAAGGGGTACGGCTAAAATTATTTTATAAAACTTGTAATTATATGGGGTAAAGTAATACAACAATTGAAAAATATGGTTTAAAACAATAATTATCCCTTCAAAAATTGAAAATAAGGACTAAATTCATTAAAATCTCATTAAATATTGTAATATAAGGGGTACGGCTAAATTTATTTTATAAAACTTGTATTTATATGGGGTAAAATAATAAAACAATTGAAAAATATGGTTTAAAACAATTATTATCCCTTCAAATATTGAAAATAAGTATTAAATTCATAAAAATCTCATTTAATACAGGATTTCAGGGGTTTGGTACATTATTTTATTATAAATCTTGTAAACACTTGGATATTGTAATAGATTATATCATAATAACAGTGATAAAATGTTATATTCCCTTCAAATGTTGAAAATAAGGACTAAATTCATTAATATATCATTAAATATTGTAATATAAGGGGTAAGGCTAAAATTATTTTATAAAACTTGTAATTATATGGGGTAAAGTAATAAAACAATTGAAAAATATGGTTTAAAACAATAATTATCCCTTCAAATATTGAAAATAAGGGCTAAATTCATAAAAATTTCATTAAATATTGTAATATAAGGGGTACGACTAAAATTATTTTATAAAACTTGTAATTATATGGGGTAAATAATACAACAATTGAAAAATATGGTTTAAAACAATAATTATCCCTTCAAATATTGAAAATAAGTATTAAATTCATAAAAATCTCGTTTAATATAGGATTTCAGGGGTTGGGGCCAACGATTTTTTATAAATTTGGTAAAAATATGGGGTATAGTAATAAAATACGTAAAATCAATGAAAAATTTCAATAAAATCCTTACAGATATTGAAAATAAGGGCTAAACTCATTAAAATATCATTAAATATTGTAATATAAGGGGTACGGCTAAAATTATTTTATAAAACTTGTAATTATATGGGGTAAAGTAATACAACAATTGAAAAATATGGTTTAAAACAATAATTATCCCTTCAAAAATTGAAAATAAGGACTAAATTCATTAAAATCTCATTAAATATTGTAATATAAGGGGTACGGCTAAAATTATTTTATAAAACTTGTATTTATATGGGGTAAAATAATAAAACAATTGAAAAATATGGTTTAAAACAATTATTATCCCTTCAAATATTGAAAATAAGTATTAAATTCATAAAAATCTCATTTAATATAAGGTTTTAGGGGTTGGGTTCAACATTTTTTTATAAATTTTGTAAAAACATGAGATATTGTAATGAAATACGGTAAAAGCATTGGAAAAATTCAATAAAATCCCTTCAAATATTGAAAATAAAGACTAAATTCATAAATATTTCATTAAATATTGTAATATAAGGGATACGGCTAAAATTATTTTATAAAATTTGTAATTATATGGGGTAAAGTAATAAAACAATTGAAAAATATGGTTTAAAACAATAATTATCCCTTCAAATATTGAAAATAAGTATTAAATTCATAAAAATCTCATTTAATATAAGATTTTAGGGGTTGGGTTCAACATTTTTTTATAAATTTTGTAAAAATATAGGGTATAGTAATAAAATACGTTAAAATCAATGAAAAATTTCAATAAAATCCTTACAGATATTGAAAATAAGGACTAAACTCATTAAAATATCATTAAATATTGTAATATAAGGGGTACGGCTAAAATTATTTTCTAAAACTTGTAATTATATGGGGTAAAATAATAAAACAATTGAAAAAAATGGTTTAAAACAATAATTATCCCTTCAAATAATGAAAATAAGGACTAAATTCATAAAAATATCATTAAATATTGTAATATAAGGGGTACGGCTAAAATTATTTAATAAAACTTGTAATTATATGGGGTAAAGTAATAAAACAATTGAAAAATATGGTTTAAAACAATAATTATCCCTTCAAATATTGAAAATAAGTATTAAATTCATAAAAATCTCATTTAATATAGGATTTCAGGGGTTTGGTACATTATTTTATTATAAATCTTGTAAACACTTGGATATTGTAATAGATTATATCATAATAACAATGATATAATGTTATATTTCCTTCAAATATTGAAAATAAGGACTAAATTCATTAAAATATCATTAAATATTGTAATATAAGGGGTACGGCTAAAATTATTTTATAAAACTTGTAATTATATGGGGTAAAGTAATAAAACATTTGAAAAATATGATTTAAAACAATAATTATCCCTTCAAATATTGAAAATAAGTATTAAATTCATAAAAATCTCGTTTAATATATGATTTGAGGGGTTGAGTTCAACATGTTTTTATAAATTTTGTAAAAACATGAGATATTGTAATGAAATACGGTAAAAGCATTGGAAAAATTCAATAAAATCCCTTCAAATATTGAAAATAAAGACTAAATTCATAAATATTTCATTAAATATTGTAATATAAGGGGTACGGCTAAAATTATTTTATAAAACTTGTAATTATATGGGGTAAAGTAATAAAACAATTGAAAAATATGGTTTAAAACAATAATTATCCCTTCAAATATTGAAAATAAGGGCTAAATTCATAAAAATTTCATTAAATATTGTAATATAAGGGGTACGGCTAAAATTATTTTATAAAACTTGTAATTATATGGGGTAAAGTAATAAAACAATTGAAAAATATGGTTTAAAACAATAATTATCCCTTCAAATATTGAAAATAAGTATTAAATTCATAAAAATCTCATTGAATATAAGGTTTTAGGGGTTTAGGGGTTGGGTTCAACAATTTTTTATAAATTTTGTAAAAACATGAGATATTGTAATGAAATACGGTAAAATCATTGGAAAAATTCAATAAAATCCCTTCTAATATTGAAAATAAAGACTAAATTCATAAATATTTCATTAAATATTGTAATATAAGGGGTACGGCTAAAATTATTTTATAAAACTTGTTATTATATGGGGTAAAGTAATAAAACAATTGAAAAATATGGTTTAAAACAATAATTATCCCTTCAAATATTGAAAATAAGTATTAAATTCATAAAAATCTCATTTAATATAAGATTTTAGGGGTTGGGTTCAAAATTTTTTTATAAATTTTGTAAAAATATGGGGTATAGTAATAAAATACGTTAAAATCAATGAAAAATTTCTATAAAATCCTTACAGATATTGAAAATAAGGACTAAACTCATTAAAATATCATTAAATATTGTAATATAAGGGGTACGGCTAAAATTATTTTCTAAAACTTGTAATTATATGGGGTAAAATAATAAAACAATTGAAAAAAATGGTTTAAAACAATAATTATCCCTTCAAATATTGAAAATAAGGGCTAAATTCATAAAAATTTCATTAAATATTGTAATATAAGGGGTACGGCTAAAATTGTTTTATAAAACTTGTATTTATATGGGGTAAAATAATAAAACAATTGAAAAATATGGTTTAAAACAATTATTATCCCTTCAAATATTGAAAATAAGTATTAAATTCATAAAAATCTCATTTAATATAAGATTTTAGGGGTTGGGTTATTCATTTTTTTTATAAATTTTGTAAAAATATGGGGTATTGTAATAAAATACGTTAAAATCAATGAAAAATTTCAATAAAATCATTACAGATATTGAAAATAAGGGCTAAATTCATAAAAATATCATTAAATATTGTAATATAAGGGGTACGGCTAAAATTATTTAATAAAACTTGTAATTATATGGGGTAAAGTAATAAAACAATTGAAAAATATGGTTTAAAACAATAATTATCCCTTCAAATATTGAAAATAAGTATTAAATTCATAAAAATCTCATTTAATATAGGATTTCAGGGGTTTGGTATATTATTTTATTATAAATCTTGTAAACACTTGGATATTGTAATAGATTATATCATAATAACAATGATATAATGTTATATTCCCTTCAAATATTGAAAATAAGGACTAAATTCATTAAAATATCATTAAATATTGTAATATAAGGGGTACGGCTAAAATTATTTTATAAAACTTGTAATTATATGGGGTAAAGTAATACAACAATTGAAAAATATGGTTTAAAACAATAATTATCCCTTCAAATATTGAAAATAAGTATTAAATTCATAAAAATCTCGTTTAATATAGGATTTCAGGGGTTGGGGCCAACAATTTTTTATAAATTTTATAAAAATATGGGGTATAGTTATAAAATACGTAAAATCAATGAAAAATTTCAATAAAATCCTTACAGATATTGAAAATAAGGGCTAAACTCATTAAAATATCATTAAATATTGTAATATAAGGGGTACGGCTAAAATTATTTTATAAAACTTGTAATTATATGGGGTAAAGTAATACGACAATTGAAAAATATGGTTTAAAACAATAATTATCCCTTCAAAAATTGAAAATAAGGACTAAATTCATTAAAATCTCATTAAATATTGTAATATAAGGGGTACGGCTAAAATTATTTTATAAAACTTGTATTTATATGGGGTAAAATAATAAAACAATTGAAAAATATGGTTTAAAACAATAATTATCCCTTCAAATATTGAAAATAAGTATTAAATTCATAAAAATCTCATTTAATATAATGTTTTAGGGTTTGGGTTCAACATTTTTTTATAAATTTTGTAAACACATGAGATATTGTAATGAAATACGGTAAAAGCATTGGAAAAATTCAATAAAATCCCTTCAAATATTGAAAATAAAGACTAAACTCATTAAAATATCATTAAATATTGTAATATAAGGGGTACGGCTAAAATTATTTTATAAAACTTGTAATTATATGGGGTAAAGTAATACAACAATTGAAAAATATGGTTTAAAACAATAATTATCCCTTCAAAAATTGAAAATAAGGACTAAATTCATTAAAATCTCATTAAATATTGTAATATAAGGGGTACGGCTAAAATTATTTTATAAAACTTGTATTTATATGGGGTAAAATAATAAAACAATTGAAAAATATGGTTTAAAACAATTATTATCCCTTCAAATATTGAAAATAAGTATTAAATTCATAAAAATCTCATTTAATATAAGGTTTTAGGGGTTGGGTTCAACATTTTTTTATAAATTTTGTAAAAACATGAGATATTGTAATGAAATACGGTAAAAGCATTGGAAAAATTCAATAAAATCCCTTCAAATATTGAAAATAAAGACTAAATTCATAAATATTTCATTAAATATTGTAATATAAGGGATACGGCTAAAATTATTTTATAAAATTTGTAATTATATGGGGTAAAGTAATAAAACAATTGAAAAATATGGTTTAAAACAATAATTATCCCTTCAAATATTGAAAATAAGTATTAAATTCATAAAAATCTCATTTAATATAAGATTTTAGGGGTTGGGTTCAACATTTTTTTATAAATTTTGTAAAAATATAGGGTATAGTAATAAAATACGTTAAAATCAATGAAAAATTTCAATAAAATCCTTACAGATATTGAAAATAAGGACTAAACTCATTAAAATATCATTAAATATTGTAATATAAGGGGTACGGCTAAAATTATTTTCTAAAACTTGTAATTATATGGGGTAAAATAATAAAACAATTGAAAAAAATGGTTTAAAACAATAATTATCCCTTCAAATAATGAAAATAAGGACTAAATTCATAAAAATATCATTAAATATTGTAATATAAGGGGTACGGCTAAAATTATTTAATAAAACTTGTAATTATATGGGGTAAAGTAATAAAACAATTGAAAAATATGGTTTAAAACAATAATTATCCCTTCAAATATTGAAAATAAGTATTAAATTCATAAAAATCTCATTTAATATAGGATTTCAGGGGTTTGGTACATTATTTTATTATAAATCTTGTAAACACTTGGATATTGTAATAGATTATATCATAATAACAATGATATAATGTTATATTTCCTTCAAATATTGAAAATAAGGACTAAATTCATTAAAATATCATTAAATATTGTAATATAAGGGGTACGGCTAAAATTATTTTATAAAACTTGTAATTATATGGGGTAAAGTAATAAAACATTTGAAAAATATGATTTAAAACAATAATTATCCCTTCAAATATTGAAAATAAGTATTAAATTCATAAAAATCTCGTTTAATATATGATTTGAGGGGTTGAGTTCAACATGTTTTTATAAATTTTGTAAAAACATGAGATATTGTAATGAAATACGGTAAAAGCATTGGAAAAATTCAATAAAATCCCTTCAAATATTGAAAATAAAGACTAAATTCATAAATATTTCATTAAATATTGTAATATAAGGGGTACGGCTAAAATTATTTTATAAAACTTGTAATTATATGGGGTAAAGTAATAAAACAATTGAAAAATATGGTTTAAAACAATAATTATCCCTTCAAATATTGAAAATAAGGGCTAAATTCATAAAAATTTCATTAAATATTGTAATATAAGGGGTACGGCTAAAATTATTTTATAAAACTTGTAATTATATGGGGTAAAGTAATAAAACAATTGAAAAATATGGTTTAAAACAATAATTATCCCTTCAAATATTGAAAATAAGTATTAAATTCATAAAAATCTCATTGAATATAAGGTTTTAGGGGTTTAGGGGTTGGGTTCAACAATTTTTTATAAATTTTGTAAAAACATGAGATATTGTAATGAAATACGGTAAAATCATTGGAAAAATTCAATAAAATCCCTTCTAATATTGAAAATAAAGACTAAATTCATAAATATTTCATTAAATATTGTAATATAAGGGGTACGGCTAAAATTATTTTATAAAACTTGTTATTATATGGGGTAAAGTAATAAAACAATTGAAAAATATGGTTTAAAACAATAATTATCCCTTCAAATATTGAAAATAAGTATTAAATTCATAAAAATCTCATTTAATATAAGATTTTAGGGGTTGGGTTCAAAATTTTTTTATAAATTTTGTAAAAATATGGGGTATAGTAATAAAATACGTTAAAATCAATGAAAAATTTCTATAAAATCCTTACAGATATTGAAAATAAGGACTAAACTCATTAAAATATCATTAAATATTGTAATATAAGGGGTACGGCTAAAATTATTTTCTAAAACTTGTAATTATATGGGGTAAAATAATAAAACAATTGAAAAAAATGGTTTAAAACAATAATTATCCCTTCAAATATTGAAAATAAGGGCTAAATTCATAAAAATTTCATTAAATATTGTAATATAAGGGGTACGGCTAAAATTGTTTTATAAAACTTGTATTTATATGGGGTAAAATAATAAAACAATTGAAAAATATGGTTTAAAACAATTATTATCCCTTCAAATATTGAAAATAAGTATTAAATTCATAAAAATCTCATTTAATATAAGATTTTAGGGGTTGGGTTATTCATTTTTTTTATAAATTTTGTAAAAATATGGGGTATTGTAATAAAATACGTTAAAATCAATGAAAAATTTCAATAAAATCATTACAGATATTGAAAATAAGGGCTAAATTCATAAAAATATCATTAAATATTGTAATATAAGGGGTACGGCTAAAATTATTTAATAAAACTTGTAATTATATGGGGTAAAGTAATAAAACAATTGAAAAATATGGTTTAAAACAATAATTATCCCTTCAAATATTGAAAATAAGTATTAAATTCATAAAAATCTCATTTAATATAGGATTTCAGGGGTTTGGTATATTATTTTATTATAAATCTTGTAAACACTTGGATATTGTAATAGATTATATCATAATAACAATGATATAATGTTATATTCCCTTCAAATATTGAAAATAAGGACTAAATTCATTAAAATATCATTAAATATTGTAATATAAGGGGTACGGCTAAAATTATTTTATAAAACTTGTAATTATATGGGGTAAAGTAATACAACAATTGAAAAATATGGTTTAAAACAATAATTATCCCTTCAAATATTGAAAATAAGTATTAAATTCATAAAAATCTCGTTTAATATAGGATTTCAGGGGTTGGGGCCAACAATTTTTTATAAATTTTATAAAAATATGGGGTATAGTTATAAAATACGTAAAATCAATGAAAAATTTCAATAAAATCCTTACAGATATTGAAAATAAGGGCTAAACTCATTAAAATATCATTAAATATTGTAATATAAGGGGTACGGCTAAAATTATTTTATAAAACTTGTAATTATATGGGGTAAAGTAATACGACAATTGAAAAATATGGTTTAAAACAATAATTATCCCTTCAAAAATTGAAAATAAGGACTAAATTCATTAAAATCTCATTAAATATTGTAATATAAGGGGTACGGCTAAAATTATTTTATAAAACTTGTATTTATATGGGGTAAAATAATAAAACAATTGAAAAATATGGTTTAAAACAATAATTATCCCTTCAAATATTGAAAATAAGTATTAAATTCATAAAAATCTCATTTAATATAATGTTTTAGGGTTTGGGTTCAACATTTTTTTATAAATTTTGTAAACACATGAGATATTGTAATGAAATACGGTAAAAGCATTGGAAAAATTCAATAAAATCCCTTCAAATATTGAAAATAAAGACTAAATTCATAAATATTTCATTAAATATTGTAATATAAGGGGTAAGGCTAAAATTATTTTATAAAACTTGTAATTATATGGGGTAAATAATACAACAATTGTAAAATATGGTTTAAAACAATAATTATACCTTCAAATATTGAAAATAAGTATTAAATTCATTAATATATCATTAAATATTTTAATATAAGGGGTAAGGCTAAAATTAATTTATAAAACTTGTAATTTTATGGGGTAAAGTAATAAAACAATTGAAAAATATGGTTTAAAACAATAATTATCCCTTCAAATATTGAAAATAAGGGCTAAATTCATAAAAATTTCATTAAATATTGTAATATAAGGTGTACGACTAAAACTATTTTATAAAACTTGTAATTATATGGGGTAAAGTAATAAAACAATTGAAAAATATGGTTTAAAACAATAATTATCCCTTCAAAAATTGAAAATAAGGACTAAATTCATTAAAATCTCATTTAATATAAGATTTTAGGGGTTGGGTTCAACATTTTTTTATAAATTTTGTAAAAATATGGGATATTGTAATGAAATACGGTAAAATCATTAGAAAAATTCAATAAAATCCCTTCTAATATTGAAAATAAAGACTAAATTCATAAATATTTCATTAATTATTGTAATATAAGGGGTACGGCTAAAATTATTTTATAAAACTTGTAATTATATGGGGTAAAGTAATAAAACAATTGAAAAATATGGTTTAAAACAATAATTATCCCTTCAAATACTGAAAATAAGTATTAAATTCATAAAAATCTCGTTTAATATAGGATTTCAGGGGTTGGGGCCAACAATTTTTTATAAATTATGTAAAAATATGGGGTATAGTAATAAAATACGTAAAATCAATGAAAAATTTCAATAAAATCCTTACAGATATTGAAAATAAGGGCTAAACTCATTAAAATATCATTAAATATTGTAATATAAGGGGTACGGCTAAAATTATTTTATAAAACTTGTAATTATATGGGGTAAAGTAATACAACAATTGAAAAATATGGTTTAAAACAATAATTATCCCTTCAAAAATTGAAAATAAGGACTAAATTCATTAAAATCTCATTAAATATTGTAATATAAGGGGTACGGCTAAATTTATTTTATAAAACTTGTATTTATATGGGGTAAAATAATAAAACAATTGAAAAATATGGTTTAAAACAATTATTATCCCTTCAAATATTGAAAATAAGTATTAAATTCATAAAAATCTCATTTAATACAGGATTTCAGGGGTTTGGTACATTATTTTATTATAAATCTTGTAAACACTTGGATATTGTAATAGATTATATCATAATAACAGTGATAAAATGTTATATTCCCTTCAAATGTTGAAAATAAGGACTAAATTCATTAATATATCATTAAATATTGTAATATAAGGGGTAAGGCTAAAATTATTTTATAAAACTTGTAATTATATGGGGTAAAGTAATAAAACAATTGAAAAATATGGTTTAAAACAATAATTATCCCTTCAAATATTGAAAATAAGGGCTAAATTCATAAAAATTTCATTAAATATTGTAATATAAGGGGTACGACTAAAATTATTTTATAAAACTTGTAATTATATGGGGTAAATAATACAACAATTGAAAAATATGGTTTAAAACAATAATTATCCCTTCAAATATTGAAAATAAGTATTAAATTCATAAAAATCTCGTTTAATATAGGATTTCAGGGGTTGGGGCCAACGATTTTTTATAAATTTGGTAAAAATATGGGGTATAGTAATAAAATACGTAAAATCAATGAAAAATTTCAATAAAATCCTTACAGATATTGAAAATAAGGGCTAAACTCATTAAAATATCATTAAATATTGTAATATAAGGGATACGGCTAAAATTATTTTATGAATCTTGTAATTATATGGGGTAAAGTAATACAACAATTGAAAAATATGGTTTAAAACAATAATTATCCCTTCAAATATTGAAAATAAGTATTAAATTCATAAAAATCTCATTTAATATAAGATTTTAGGGGTTGGGTTATTCATTTTTTTTTTAAATTTTGTAAAAATATGGGGTATTGTAATAAAATACGTTAAAATCAATGAAAAATTTCAATAAAATCATTACAGATATTGAAAATAAGGGCTAAATTCATAAAAATATCATTAAATATTGTAATATAAGGGGTACGGCTAAAATTATTTAATAAAACTTGTAATTATATGGGGTAAAGTAATAAAACAATTGAAAAATATGGTTTAAAACAAAAATTATCCCTTCAAATATTGAAAATAAGTATTAAATTCATAAAAATCTCATTTAATACAGGATTTCAGGGGTTTGGTACATTATTTTATTATAAATCTTGTAAACACTTGGATATTGTAATAGATTATATCATAATAACAGTGATAAAATGTTATATTCCCTTCAAATGTTGAAAATAAGGACTAAATTCATTAATATATCATTAAATATTGTAATATAAGGGGTAAGGCTAAAATTAATTTATAAAACTTTTAATTATATGGGGTAAAGTAATAAAACAATTGAAAAATATGGTTTAAAACAATAATTATCCCTTCAAATATTGAAAATAAGGGCTAAATTCATAAAAATTTCATTAAATATTGTAATATAAGGGGTACGACTAAAATTATTTTATAAAACTTGTAATCATATGGGGTAAATAATACAACAATTGAAAAATATGGTTTAAAACAATAATTATTCCTTCAAATATTGAAAATAAGTATTAAATTCATAAAAATCACGTTTAATATAGGATTTCAGGGGTTGGGGCCAACAATTTTTTATAAATTTTGTAAAAATATGGGGTACAGTAATAAAATACGTAAAATCAATGAAAAATTTCAATAAAATCCTTACAGATATTGAAAATAAGGGCTAAACTCATTAAAATATCAATTAATATTGTAATATAAGGGGTACGGCTAAAATTATTTTATAAAACTTGTAATTATATGGGGTAAAGTAATAAAACAATTGAAAAATATGGTTTAAAACAATAATTATCCCTTCAAATATTGAAAATAAAGGCTAAATTCATAAAAATTTCATTAAATATTGTAATATAAGATGTACGGCTAAAATTATTTTATTAAACTTGTAATTATATGGGGTAAAGTAATAAAACAATTGAAAAATATGGTTTAAAACAATAATTATCCCTTCAAATATTGAAAATAAGGGCTAAATTCATAAAAATTTCATTAAATATAAGATTTTAGGGGTTGGGTTTAACATTTTTTTATAAATTTTGTAAAAATATGGGATATTGTAATGAAATACGGTAAAAGCATTGGAAAAATTCAATAAAATCCCTTCAAATATTGAAAATAAAGACTAAATTCATAAATATTTCATTAAATATTGTAATATAAGGGGTACGGCTAAAATTATTTTATAAAACTTGTAATTATATGGGGTAAAGTAATACAACAATTGAAAAATATGGTTTAAAACAATAATTATCCCTTCAAAAATTGAAAATAAGGGCTAAATTCATAAAAATTTCATTAAATATTGTAATATAAGGGGTACGACTAAAATTATTTTATAAAACTTGTAATCATATGGGGTAAATAATACAACAATTGAAAAATATGGTTTAAAACAATAATTATCCCTTCAAATATTGAAAATAAGTATTAAATTCATAAAAATCTCATTTAATATAAGATTTTAGGGGTTGGGTTCAACATTTTTTTATAAATTTTGTAAAAATATGGGATATTGTAATGAAATACGGTAAAATCATTAGAAAAATTCAATAAAATCCCTTCTAATATTGAAAATAAAGACTAAATTCATAAATATTTCATTAAATATTGTAATATAAGGGGTACGGCTAAAATTATTTTATAAAACTTGTAATTATATGGGGTAAAGTAATAAAACAATTGAAAAATATGGTTTATAACAATAATTATCCCTTCAAATATTGAAAATAAGTATTAAATTCATAAAAATCACGTTTAATATAGGATTTCAGGGGTTGGGGCCAACAATTTTTTATAAATTTTGTAAAAATATGGGGTATAGTAATAAAATACGTAAAATCAATGAAAAATTTCAATAAAATCCTTACAGATATTGAAAATAAGGGCTAAACTCATTAAAATATCAATTAATATTGTAATATAAGGGGTACGGCTAAAATTATTTTATAAAACTTGTAATTATATGGTGTAAAGTAATAAAACAATTGAAAAATATGGTTTAAAACAATAATTATCCCTTCAAATATTGAAAATAAGTATTAAATTCATAAAAATCTCGTTTAATATAGGATTTCAGGGGTTGGGGCCAACAATTTTTTATAAATTTTGTAAAAATATGGGGTATAGTAATAAAATACGTAAAATCAATGAAAAATTTCAATAAAATCCTTACAGATATTGAAAATAAGGGCTAAACTCATTAAAATATCATTAAATATTGTAATATAAGGGGTACGGCTAAAATTATTTTATAAAACTTGTAATTATATGGGGTAAAGTAATACAACAATTGAAAAATATGGTTTAAAACAATAATTATCCCTTCAAAAATTGAAAATAAGGACTAAATTCATTAAAATCTCATTAAATATTGTAATATAAGGGGTACGGCTAAAATTATTTTATAAAACTTGTATTTATATGGGGTAAAATAATAAAACAATTGAAAAATATTGTTTAAAACAATAATTATCCCTTCAAATATTGAATATAAGTATTAAATTCATAAAAATCTCATTTAATATAAGGTTTTAGGGGTTGGGTTCAACATGTTTTTATAAATTTTGTAAAAACATGAGATATTGTAATGAAATACGGTAAAAGCATTGGAAAAATTCAATAAAATCCCTTCAAATATTGAAAATAAAGACTAAATTCATAAATATTTCATTAAATATTGTAATATAAGGGGTACGGCTAAAATTATTTTATAAAACTTGTAATTATATGGGGTAAAGTAATAAAACAATTGAAAAATATGGTTTAAAACAATAATTATCCCTTCAAATATTGAAAATAAGGGCTAAATTCATAAAAATTTCATTAAATATTGTAATATAAGGGGTACGGCTAAAATTATTTTATAAAACTTGTAATTATATGGGGTAAAGTAATAAAACAATTGAAAAATATGGTTTAAAACAATAATTATCCCTTCAAATATTGAAAATAAGTATTAAATTCATAAAAATCTCATTGAATATAAGGTTTTAGGGGTTTAGGGGTTGGGTTCAACAATTTTTTATAAATTTTGTAAAAACATGAGATATTGTAATGAAATACGGTAAAATCATTGGAAAAATTCAATAAAATCCCTTCTAATATTGAAAATAAAGACTAAATTCATAAATATTTCATTAAATATTGTAATATAAGGGGTACGGCTAAAATTATTTTATAAAACTTGTTATTATATGGGGTAAAGTAATAAAACAATTGAAAAATATGGTTTAAAACAATAATTATCCCTTCAAATATTGAAAATAAGTATTAAATTCATAAAAATCTCATTTAATATAAGATTTTAGGGGTTGGGTTCAAAATTTTTTTATAAATTTTGTAAAAATATGGGGTATAGTAATAAAATACGTTAAAATCAATGAAAAATTTCTATAAAATCCTTACAGATATTGAAAATAAGGACTAAACTCATTAAAATATCATTAAATATTGTAATATAAGGGGTACGGCTAAAATTATTTTCTAAAACTTGTAATTATATGGGGTAAAATAATAAAACAATTGAAAAAAATGGTTTAAAACAATAATTATCCCTTCAAATATTGAAAATAAGGGCTAAATTCATAAAAATTTCATTAAATATTGTAATATAAGGGGTACGGCTAAAATTGTTTTATAAAACTTGTATTTATATGGGGTAAAATAATAAAACAATTGAAAAATATGGTTTAAAACAATTATTATCCCTTCAAATATTGAAAATAAGTATTAAATTCATAAAAATCTCATTTAATATAAGATTTTAGGGGTTGGGTTATTCATTTTTTTTATAAATTTTGTAAAAATATGGGGTATTGTAATAAAATACGTTAAAATCAATGAAAAATTTCAATAAAATCATTACAGATATTGAAAATAAGGGCTAAATTCATAAAAATATCATTAAATATTGTAATATAAGGGGTACGGCTAAAATTATTTAATAAAACTTGTAATTATATGGGGTAAAGTAATAAAACAATTGAAAAATATGGTTTAAAACAATAATTATCCCTTCAAATATTGAAAATAAGTATTAAATTCATAAAAATCTCATTTAATATAGGATTTCAGGGGTTTGGTACATTATTTTATTATAAATCTTGTAAACACTTGGATATTGTAATAGATTATATCATAATAACAATGATATAATGTTATATTCCCTTCAAATATTGAAAATAAGGACTAAATTCATTAAAATATCATTAAATATTGTAATATAAGGGGTACGGCTAAAATTATTTTATAAAACTTGTAATTATATGGGGTAAAGTAATACAACAATTGAAAAATATGGTTTAAAACAATAATTATCCCTTCAAATATTGAAAATAAGTATTAAATTCATAAAAATCTCGTTTAATATAGGATTTCAGGGGTTGGGGCCAACAATTTTTTATAAATTTTGTAAAAATATGGGGTATAGTTATAAAATACGTAAAATCAATGAAAAATTTCAATAAAATCCTTACAGATATTGAAAATAAGGGCTAAACTCATTAAAATATCATTAAATATTGTAATATAAGGGGTACGGCTAAAATTATTTTATAAAACTTGTAATTATATGGGGTAAAGTGATACGACAATTGAAAAATATGGTTTAAAACAATAATTATCCCTTCAAAAATTGAAAATAAGGACTAAATTCATTAAAATCTCATTAAATATTGTAATATAAGGGGTACGGCTAAAATTATTTTATAAAACTTGTTATTATATGGGGTAAAGTAATAAAACAATTGAAAAATATGGTTTATAACAATAATTATCCCTTCAAATATTGAAAATAAGTATTAAGTTCATAAAAATCTCGTTTAATATAGGATTTCAGGGGTTGGGGCCAACAAGTTTTTATAAATTTTGTAAAAATATGGGGTATAGTAATAAAATACGTAAAATCAATGAAAAATTTCAATAAAATCCTTACAGATATTGAAAATAAGGGCTAAACTCATTAAAATATCATTAAATATTGTAATATAAGGGGTACGGCTAAAATTATTTTATAAAACTTGTAATTATATGGGGTAAAGTAATAAAACAATTGAAAAATATGGTTTATAACAATAATTATCCCTTCAAATATTGAAAATAAGTATTAAATTCATAAAAATCTCGTTTAATATAGGATTTCAGGGGTTGGGGCCAACAAGTTTTTATAAATTTTGTAAAAATATGGGGTATAGTAATAAAATACGTAAAATCAATGAAAAATTTCAATAAAATCCTTACAGATATTGAAAATAAGGGCTAAACTCATTAAAATATCATTAAATATTGTAATATAAGGGGTACGGCTAAAATTATTTTATAAAACTTGTAATTATATGGGGTAAAGTAATACAACAATTGAAAAATATGGTTTAAAACAATAATTATCCCTTCAAAAATTGAAAATAAGGACTAAATTCATTAAAATCTCATTAAATATTGTAATATAAGGGGTACGGCTAAAATTATTTTATAAAACTTGTATTTATATGGGGTAAAATAATAAAACAATTGAAAAATATGGTTTAAAACAATTATTATCCCTTCAAATATTGAAAATAAGTATTAAATTCATAAAAATCTCATTTAATATAAGGTTTTAGGGGTTGGGTTCAACATTTTTTTATAAATTTTGTAAAAACATGAGATATTGTAATGAAATACGGTAAAAGCATTGGAAAAATTCAATAAAATCCCTTCAAATATTGAAAATAAAGACTAAATTCATAAATATTTCATTAAATATTGTAATATAAGGGATACGGCTAAAATTATTTTATAAAATTTGTAATTATATGGGGTAAAGTAATAAAACAATTGAAAAATATGGTTTAAAACAATAATTATCCCTTCAAATATTGAAAATAAGTATTAAATTCATAAAAATCTCATTTAATATAAGATTTTAGGGGTTGGGTTCAACATTTTTTTATAAATTTTGTAAAAATATAGGGTATAGTAATAAAATACGTTAAAATCAATGAAAAATTTCAATAAAATCCTTACAGATATTGAAAATAAGGGCTAAACTCATTAAAATATCAATTAATATTGTAATATAAGGGGTACGGCTAAAATTATTTTATAAAACTTGTAATTATATGGTGTAAAGTAATAAAACAATTGAAAAATATGGTTTAAAACAATAATTATCCCTTCAAATATTGAAAATAAGTATTAAATTCATAAAAATCTCGTTTAATATAGGATTTCAGGGGTTGGGGCCAACAATTTTTTATAAATTTTGTAAAAATATGGGGTATAGTAATAAAATACGTAAAATCAATGAAAAATTTCAATAAAATCCTTACAGATATTGAAAATAAGGGCTAAACTCATTAAAATATCATTAAATATTGTAATATAAGGGGTACGGCTAAAATTATTTTATAAAACTTGTAATTATATGGGGTAAAGTAATACAACAATTGAAAAATATGGTTTAAAACAATAATTATCCCTTCAAAAATTGAAAATAAGGACTAAATTCATTAAAATCTCATTAAATATTGTAATATAAGGGGTACGGCTAAAATTATTTTATAAAACTTGTATTTATATGGGGTAAAATAATAAAACAATTGAAAAATATTGTTTAAAACAATAATTATCCCTTCAAATATTGAATATAAGTATTAAATTCATAAAAATCTCATTTAATATAAGGTTTTAGGGGTTGGGTTCAACATGTTTTTATAAATTTTGTAAAAACATGAGATATTGTAATGAAATACGGTAAAAGCATTGGAAAAATTCAATAAAATCCCTTCAAATATTGAAAATAAAGACTAAATTCATAAATATTTCATTAAATATTGTAATATAAGGGGTACGGCTAAAATTATTTTATAAAACTTGTAATTATATGGGGTAAAGTAATAAAACAATTGAAAAATATGGTTTAAAACAATAATTATCCCTTCAAATATTGAAAATAAGGGCTAAATTCATAAAAATTTCATTAAATATTGTAATATAAGGGGTACGGCTAAAATTATTTTATAAAACTTGTAATTATATGGGGTAAAGTAATAAAACAATTGAAAAATATGGTTTAAAACAATAATTATCCCTTCAAATATTGAAAATAAGTATTAAATTCATAAAAATCTCATTGAATATAAGGTTTTAGGGGTTTAGGGGTTGGGTTCAACAATTTTTTATAAATTTTGTAAAAACATGAGATATTGTAATGAAATACGGTAAAATCATTGGAAAAATTCAATAAAATCCCTTCTAATATTGAAAATAAAGACTAAATTCATAAATATTTCATTAAATATTGTAATATAAGGGGTACGGCTAAAATTATTTTATAAAACTTGTTATTATATGGGGTAAAGTAATAAAACAATTGAAAAATATGGTTTAAAACAATAATTATCCCTTCAAATATTGAAAATAAGTATTAAATTCATAAAAATCTCATTTAATATAAGATTTTAGGGGTTGGGTTATTCATTTTTTTTATAAATTTTGTAAAAATATGGGGTATTGTAATAAAATACGTTAAAATCAATGAAAAATTTCAATAAAATCATTACAGATATTGAAAATAAGGGCTAAATTCATAAAAATATCATTAAATATTGTAATATAAGGGGTACGGCTAAAATTATTTAATAAAACTTGTAATTATATGGGGTAAAGTAATAAAACAATTGAAAAATATGGTTTAAAACAATAATTATCCCTTCAAATATTGAAAATAAGTATTAAATTCATAAAAATCTCATTTAATATAGGATTTCAGGGGTTTGGTACATTATTTTATTATAAATCTTGTAAACACTTGGATATTGTAATAGATTATATCATAATAACAATGATATAATGTTATATTCCCTTCAAATATTGAAAATAAGGACTAAATTCATTAAAATATCATTAAATATTGTAATATAAGGGGTACGGCTAAAATTATTTTATAAAACTTGTAATTATATGGGGTAAAGTAATACAACAATTGAAAAATATGGTTTAAAACAATAATTATCCCTTCAAATATTGAAAATAAGTATTAAATTCATAAAAATCTCGTTTAATATAGGATTTCAGGGGTTGGGGCCAACAATTTTTTATAAATTTTGTAAAAATATGGGGTATAGTTATAAAATACGTAAAATCAATGAAAAATTTCAATAAAATCCTTACAGATATTGAAAATAAGGGCTAAACTCATTAAAATATCATTAAATATTGTAATATAAGGGGTACGGCTAAAATTATTTTATAAAACTTGTAATTATATGGGGTAAAGTAATACGACAATTGAAAAATATGGTTTAAAACAATAATTATCCCTTCAAAAATTGAAAATAAGGACTAAATTCATTAAAATCTCATTAAATATTGTAATATAAGGGGTACGGCTAAAATTATTTTATAAAACTTGTTATTATATGGGGTAAAGTAATAAAACAATTGAAAAATATGGTTTATAACAATAATTATCCCTTCAAATATTGAAAATAAGTATTAAGTTCATAAAAATCTCGTTTAATATAGGATTTCAGGGGTTGGGGCCAACAAGTTTTTATAAATTTTGTAAAAATATGGGGTATAGTAATAAAATACGTAAAATCAATGAAAAATTTCAATAAAATCCTTACAGATATTGAAAATAAGGGCTAAACTCATTAAAATATCATTAAATATTGTAATATAAGGGGTACGGCTAAAATTATTTTATAAAACTTGTAATTATATGGGGTAAAGTAATACAACAATTGAAAAATATGGTTTAAAACAATAATTATCCCTTCAAAAATTGAAAATAAGGACTAAATTCATTAAAATCTCATTAAATATTGTAATATAAGGGGTACGGCTAAAATTATTTTATAAAACTTGTATTTATATGGGGTAAAATAATAAAACAATTGAAAAATATGGTTTAAAACAATTATTATCCCTTCAAATATTGAAAATAAGTATTAAATTCATAAAAATCTCATTTAATATAAGGTTTTAGGGGTTGGGTTCAACATTTTTTTATAAATTTTGTAAAAACATGAGATATTGTAATGAAATACGGTAAAAGCATTGGAAAAATTCAATAAAATCCCTTCAAATATTGAAAATAAAGACTAAATTCATAAATATTTCATTAAATATTGTAATATAAGGGATACGGCTAAAATTATTTTATAAAATTTGTAATTATATGGGGTAAAGTAATAAAACAATTGAAAAATATGGTTTAAAACAATAATTATCCCTTCAAATATTGAAAATAAGTATTAAATTCATAAAAATCTCATTTAATATAAGATTTTAGGGGTTGGGTTCAACATTTTTTTATAAATTTTGTAAAAATATAGGGTATAGTAATAAAATACGTTAAAATC
Organism: Rhopalosiphum nymphaeae; assembly: GCA_036289425.1. Taxonomy (NCBI): domain Eukaryota; kingdom Metazoa; phylum Arthropoda; class Insecta; order Hemiptera; family Aphididae; genus Rhopalosiphum; species Rhopalosiphum nymphaeae. The sequence goes on along the minus strand of JAZAQC010000001.1, from coordinate 7,583,508 downwards.
AATGAAAAATTTCAATAAAATCCTTACAGATATTGAAAATAAGGACTAAACTCATTAAAATATCATTAAATATTGTAATATAAGGGGTACGGCTAAAATTATTTTATAAAACTTGTAATTATATGGGGTAAAGTAATAAAACATTTGAAAAATATGATTTAAAACAATAATTATCCCTTCAAATATTGAAAATAAGTATTAAATTCATAAAAATCTCGTTTAATATATGATTTGAGGGGTCGGGTTCAACATGTTTTTATAAATTTTGTAAAAACATGAGATATTGTAATGAAATACGGTAAAAGCATTGGAAAAATTCAATAAAATCCCTTCAAATATTGAAAATAAAGACTAAATTCATAAATATTTCATTAAATATTGTAATATAAGGGGTACGGCTAAAATTATTTTATAAAACTTGTAATTATATGGGGTAAAGTAATAAAACAATTGAAAAATATGGTTTAAAACAATAATTATCCCTTCAAATATTGAAAATAAGGGCTAAATTCATAAAAATTTCATTAAATATTGTAATATAAGGGGTACGGCTAAAATTATTTTATAAAACTTGTAATTATATGGGGTAAAGTAATAAAACAATTGAAAAATATGGTTTAAAACAATAATTATCCCTTCAAATATTGAAAATAAGTATTAAATTCATAAAAATCTCATTGAATATAAGGTTTTAGGGGTTTAGGGGTTGGGTTCAACAATTTTTTATAAATTTTGTAAAAACATGAGATATTGTAATGAAATACGGTAAAATCATTGGAAAAATTCAATAAAATCCCTTCTAATATTGAAAATAAAGACTAAATTCATAAATATTTCATTAAATATTGTAATATAAGGGGTACGGCTAAAATTATTTTATAAAACTTGTTATTATATGGGGTAAAGTAATAAAACAATTGAAAAATATGGTTTAAAACAATAATTATCCCTTCAAATATTGAAAATAAGTATTAAATTCATAAAAATCTCATTTAATATAAGATTTTAGGGGTTGGGTTCAAAATTTTTTTATAAATTTTGTAAAAATATGGGGTATAGTAATAAAATACGTTAAAATCAATGAAAAATTTCTATAAAATCCTTACAGATATTGAAAATAAGGACTAAACTCATTAAAATATCATTAAATATTGTAATATAAGGGGTACGGCTAAAATTATTTTCTAAAACTTGTAATTATATGGGGTAAAATAATAAAACAATTGAAAAAAATGGTTTAAAACAATAATTATCCCTTCAAATATTGAAAATAAGGGCTAAATTCATAAAAAATTCATTAAATATTGTAATATAAGGGGTACGGCTAAAATTGTTTTATAAAACTTGTATTTATATGGGGTAAAATAATAAAACAATTGAAAAATATGGTTTAAAACAATTATTATCACTTCAAATATTGAAAATAAGTATTAAATTCATAAAAATCTCATTTAATATAAGATTTTAGGGGTTGGGTTATTCATTTTTTTTATAAATTTTGTAAAAATATGGGGTATTGTAATAAAATACGTTAAAATCAATGAAAAATTTCAATAAAATCATTACAGATATTGAAAATAAGGGCTAAATTCATAAAAATATCATTAAATATTGTAATATAAGGGGTACGGCTAAAATTATTTAATAAAACTTGTAATTATATGGGGTAAAGTAATAAAACAATTGAAAAATATGGTTTAAAACAATAATTATCCCTTCAAATATTGAAAATAAGTATTAAATTCATAAAAATCTCATTTAATATAGGATTTCAGGGGTTTGGTACATTATTTTATTATAAATCTTGTAAACACTTGGATATTGTAATAGATTATATCATAATAACAATGATATAATGTTATATTCCCTTCAAATATTGAAAATAAGGACTAAATTCATTAAAATATCATTAAATATTGTAATATAAGGGGTACGGCTAAAATTATTTTATAAAACTTGTAATTATATGGGGTAAAGTAATACAACAATTGAAAAATATGGTTTAAAACAATAATTATCCCTTCAAATATTGAAAATAAGTATTAAATTCATAAAAATCTCGTTTAATATAGGATTTCAGGGGTTGGGGCCAACAATTTTTTATAAATTTTATAAAAATATGGGGTATAGTTATAAAATACGTAAAATCAATGAAAAATTTCAATAAAATCCTTACAGATATTGAAAATAAGGGCTAAACTCATTAAAATATCATTAAATATTGTAATATAAGGGGTACGGCTAAAATTATTTTATAAAACTTGTAATTATATGGGGTAAAGTAATACGACAATTGAAAAATATGGTTTAAAACAATAATTATCCCTTCAAAAATTGAAAATAAGGACTAAATTCATTAAAATCTCATTAAATATTGTAATATAAGGGGTACGGCTAAAATTATTTTATAAAACTTGTATTTATATGGGGTAAAATAATAAAACAATTGAAAAATATGGTTTAAAACAATAATTATCCCTTCAAATATTGAAAATAAGTATTAAATTCATAAAAATCTCATTTAATATAATGTTTTAGGGTTTGGGTTCAACATTTTTTTATAAATTTTGTAAACACATGAGATATTGTAATGAAATACGGTAAAAGCATTGGAAAAATTCAATAAAATCCCTTCAAATATTGAAAATAAAGACTAAATTCATAAATATTTCATTAAATATTGTAATATAAGGGGTAAGGCTAAAATTATTTTATAAAACTTGTAATTATATGGGGTAAATAATACAACAATTGTAAAATATGGTTTAAAACAATAATTATACCTTCAAATATTGAAAATAAGTATTAAATTCATTAATATATCATTAAATATTTTAATATAAGGGGTAAGGCTAAAATTAATTTATAAAACTTGTAATTTTATGGGGTAAAGTAATAAAACAATTGAAAAATATGGTTTAAAACAATAATTATCCCTTCAAATATTGAAAATAAGGGCTAAATTCATAAAAATTTCATTAAATATTGTAATATAAGGTGTACGACTAAAACTATTTTATAAAACTTGTAATTATATGGGGTAAAGTAATAAAACAATTGAAAAATATGGTTTAAAACAATAATTATCCCTTCAAAAATTGAAAATAAGGACTAAATTCATTAAAATCTCATTTAATATAAGATTTTAGGGGTTGGGTTCAACATTTTTTTATAAATTTTGTAAAAATATGGGATATTGTAATGAAATACGGTAAAATCATTAGAAAAATTCAATAAAATCCCTTCTAATATTGAAAATAAAGACTAAATTCATAAATATTTCATTAATTATTGTAATATAAGGGGTACGGCTAAAATTATTTTATAAAACTTGTAATTATATGGGGTAAAGTAATAAAACAATTGAAAAATATGGTTTAAAACAATAATTATCCCTTCAAATACTGAAAATAAGTATTAAATTCATAAAAATCATGTTTAATATAGGATTTCAGGGGTTGGGGCCAACAATTTTTTATAAATTTTGTAAAAATATGGGGTATAGTAATAAAATACGTAAAATCAATGAAAAATTTCAATAAAATCCTTACAGATATTGAAAATAAGGGCTAAACTCATTAAAATATCATTAAATATTGTAATATAAGGGGTACAGCTAAAATTATTTTATAAAACTTGTAATTATATGGGGTAAAGTAATAAAACAATTGAAAAATATGGTTTAAAACAATAATTATCCCTTCAAATATTGAAAATAAGTATTAAATTCATAAAAATCTCGTTTAATATAGGATTTCAGGGGTTGGGGCCAACAATTTTTTATAAATTATGTAAAAATATGGGGTATAGTAATAAAATACGTAAAATCAATGAAAAATTTCAATAAAATCCTTACAGATATTGAAAATAAGGGCTAAACTCATTAAAATATCATTAAATATTGTAATATAAGGGGTACGGCTAAAATTATTTTATAAAACTTGTAATTATATGGGGTAAAGTAATACAACAATTGAAAAATATGGTTTAAAACAATAATTATCCCTTCAAAAATTGAAAATAAGGACTAAATTCATTAAAATCTCATTAAATATTGTAATATAAGGGGTACGGCTAAATTTATTTTATAAAACTTGTATTTATATGGGGTAAAATAATAAAACAATTGAAAAATATGGTTTAAAACAATTATTATCCCTTCAAATATTGAAAATAAGTATTAAATTCATAAAAATCTCATTTAATACAGGATTTCAGGGGTTTGGTACATTATTTTATTATAAATCTTGTAAACACTTGGATATTGTAATAGATTATATCATAATAACAGTGATAAAATGTTATATTCCCTTCAAATGTTGAAAATAAGGACTAAATTCATTAATATATCATTAAATATTGTAATATAAGGGGTAAGGCTAAAATTATTTTATAAAACTTGTAATTATATGGGGTAAAGTAATAAAACAATTGAAAAATATGGTTTAAAACAATAATTATCCCTTCAAATATTGAAAATAAGGGCTAAATTCATAAAAATTTCATTAAATATTGTAATATAAGGGGTACGACTAAAATTATTTTATAAAACTTGTAATTATATGGGGTAAATAATACAACAATTGAAAAATATGGTTTAAAACAATAATTATCCCTTCAAATATTGAAAATAAGTATTAAATTCATAAAAATCTCGTTTAATATAGGATTTCAGGGGTTGGGGCCAACGATTTTTTATAAATTTGGTAAAAATATGGGGTATAGTAATAAAATACGTAAAATCAATGAAAAATTTCAATAAAATCCTTACAGATATTGAAAATAAGGGCTAAACTCATTAAAATATCATTAAATATTGTAATATAAGGGATACGGCTAAAATTATTTTATGAATCTTGTAATTATATGGGGTAAAGTAATACAACAATTGAAAAATATGGTTTAAAACAATAATTATCCCTTCAAATATTGAAAATAAGTATTAAATTCATAAAAATCTCATTTAATATAAGATTATAGGGGTTGGGTTCAACATTTTTTTATAAATTTTGTAAAAATATGGGATATTGTAATGAAATACGGTAAAATCATTGGAAAAATTCAATAAAATCCCTTCTAATATTGAAAATAAAGACTAAATTCATAAATATTTCATAAAATATTGTAATATAAGGGGTACGGCTAAAATTATTTTATAAAACTTGTAATTATATGGGGTAAAGTAATAAAACAATTGAAAAATATGGTTTAAAACAATAATTATCCCTTCAAATATTGAAATTAAGTATTAAATTCATAAAAATCTCGTTTAATATAGGATTTCAGGGGTTGGGGCCAACAATTTTTTATAAATTTTGTAAAAATATGGGGTATAGTAATAAAATACGTAAAATCAATGAAAAATTTCAATAAAATCCTTACAGATATTGAAAATAAGGGCTAAACTCATTAAAATATCATTAAATATTGTAATATAAGGGGTACGGCAAAAATTATTTTATAAAACTTGTAATTATATGGGGTAAAGTAATACAACTATTGAAAAATATGGTTTAAAACAATAATTATCCCTTCAAAAATTGAAAATAAGGACTAAATTCATTAAAATCTCATTAAATATTGTAATATAAGGGGTACGGCTAAAATTATTTTATAAAACTTGTATTTATATGGGGTAAAATAATAAAACAATTGAAAAATATGGTTTAAAAACAATAATTATCCCTTCAAATATTGAAAATAAGGACTAAATTCATTAAAATCTCATTTAATATAAGATTTTAGGGGTTGGGTTCAACATTTTTTTATAAATTTTGTAAAAATATGGGATATTGTAATGAAATACGGTAAAATCATTAGAAAAATTCAATAAAATCCCTTCTAATATTGAAAATAAAGACTAAATTCATAAATATTTCATTAATTATTGTAATATAAGGGGTACGGCTAAAATTATTTTATAAAACTTGTAATTATATGGGGTAAAGTAATAAAACAATTGAAAAATATGGTTTAAAACAATAATTATCCCTTCAAATACTGAAAATAAGTATTAAATTCATAAAAATCATGTTTAATATAGGATTTCAGGGGTTGGGGCCAACAATTTTTTATAAATTTTGTAAAAATATGGGGTATAGTAATAAAATACGTAAAATCAATGAAAAATTTCAATAAAATCCTTACAGATATTGAAAATAAGGGCTAAACTCATTAAAATATCATTAAATATTGTAATATAAGGGGTACGGCTAAAATTATTTTATAAAACTTGTAATTATATGGGGTAAAGTAATAAAACAATTGAAAAATATGGTTTATAACAATAATTATCCCTTCAAATATTGAAAATAAGTATTAAATTCATAAAAATCTCGTTTAATATAGGATTTCAGGGGTTGGGGCCAACAAGTTTTTATAAATTTTGTAAAAATATGGGGTATAGTAATAAAATACGTAAAATCAATGAAAAATTTCAATAAAATCCTTACAGATATTGAAAATAAGGGCTAAACTCATTAAAATATCATTAAATATTGTAATATAAGGGGTACGGCTAAAATTATTTTATAAAACTTGTAATTATATGGGGTAAAGTAATACAACAATTGAAAAATATGGTTTAAAACAATAATTATCCCTTCAAAAATTGAAAATAAGGACTAAATTCATTAAAATCTCATTAAATATTGTAATATAAGGGGTACGGCTAAAATTATTTTATAAAACTTGTATTTATATGGGGTAAAATAATAAAACAATTGAAAAATATGGTTTAAAACAATTATTATCCCTTCAAATATTGAAAATAAGTATTAAATTCATAAAAATCTCATTTAATATAAGGTTTTAGGGGTTGGGTTCAACATTTTTTTATAAATTTTGTAAAAACATGAGATATTGTAATGAAATACGGTAAAAGCATTGGAAAAATTCAATAAAATCCCTTCAAATATTGAAAATAAAGACTAAATTCATAAATATTTCATTAAATATTGTAATATAAGGGATACGGCTAAAATTATTTTATAAAACTTGTAATTATATGGGGTAAAGTAATAAAACAATTGAAAAATATGGTTTAAAACAATAATTATCCCTTCAAATATTGAAAATAAGTATTAAATTCATAAAAATCTCATTTAATATAAGATTTTAGGGGTTGGGTTCAACATTTTTTTATAAATTTTGTAAAAATATAGGGTATAGTAATAAAATACGTTAAAATCAATGAAAAATTTCAATAAAATCCTTACAGATATTGAAAATAAGGACTAAACTCATTAAAATATCATTAAATATTGTAATATAAGGGGTACGGCTAAAATTATTTTCTAAAACTTGTAATTATATGGGGTAAAATAATAAAACAATTGAAAAAAATGGTTTAAAACAATAATTATCCCTTCAAATATTGAAAATAAGGGCTAAATTCATAAAAATTTCATTAAATATTGTAATATAAGGGGTACGGCTAAAATTGTTTTATAAAACTTGTAATTATATGGGGTAAAGTAATAAAACAATTGAAAAATATGGTTTAAAACAATAATTATCCCTTCAAATATTGAAAATAAGTATTAAATTCATAAAAATCTCATTTAATATAGGATTTCAGGGGTTTGGTACATTATTTTATTATAAATCTTGTAAACACTTGGATATTGTAATAGATTATATCATAATAACAATGATATAATGTTATATTTCCTTCAAATATTGAAAATAAGGACTAAATTCATTAAAATATCATTAAATATTGTAATATAAGGGGTACGGCTAAAATTATTTTATAAAACTTGTATTTATATGGGGTAAAATAATAAAACAATTGAAAAATATGGTTTAAAACAATAATTATCCCTTCAAATATTGAAAATAAGTATTAAATTCATAAAAATCTCATTTAATATAAGGTTTTAGGGTTTGGGTTCAACAATTTTTTTAAATTTTGTAAAAACATGAGATATTGTAATGAAATACGGTAAAAGCATTGGAAAAATTCAATAAAATCCCTTCAAATATTGAAAATAAAGACTAAATTCATAAATATTTCATTAAATATTGTAATATAAGGGGTAAGGCTAAAATTAATTTATAAAACTTGTAATTATATGGGGTAAAGTAATAAAACAATTGAAAAATATGGTTTAAAACAATAATTATCCCTTCAAATATTGAAAATAAGTATTGAATTTATAAAAATCACGTTTAATATAGGATTTCAGGGGTTGGGGCCAACAATTTTTTATAAATTTTGTAAAAATATGGGGTATAGTAATAAAATACGTAAAATCAATGAAAAATTTCAATAAAATCCTTACAGATATTGAAAATAAGGGCTAAACTCATTAAAATATCATTAAATATTGTAATATAAGGGGTACGGCTAAAATTATTTTATAAAACTTGTAATTATATGGGGTAAAGTAATAAAACAATTGAAAAATATGGTTTAAAACAATAATTATCCCTTCAAATATTGAAAATAAGTATTAAATTCATAAAAATCTCGTTTAATATAGGATTTCAGGGGTTGGGGCCAACAATTTTTTATAAATTATGTAAAAATATGGGGTATAGTAATAAAATACGTAAAATCAATGAAAAATTTCAATAAAATCCTTACAGATATTGAAAATAAGGGCTAAACTCATTAAAATATCATTAAATATTGTAATATAAGGGGTACGGCTAAAATTCTTTTATAAAACTTGTAATTATATGGGGTAAAGTAATACAACAATTGAAAAATATGGTTTAAAACAATAATTATCCCTTCAAAAATTGAAAATAAGGACTAAATTCATTAAAATCTCATTAAATATTGTAATATAAGGGGTACGGCTAAATTTATTTTATAAAACTTGTATTTATATGGGGTAAAATAATAAAACAATTGAAAAATATGGTTTAAAACAATTATTATCCCTTCAAATATTGAAAATAAGTATTAAATTCATAAAAATCTCATTTAATACAGGATTTCAGGGGTTTGGTACATTATTTTATTATAAATCTTGTAAACACTTGGATATTGTAATAGATTATATCATAATAACAGTGATAAAATGTTATATTCCCTTCAAATGTTGAAAATAAGGACTAAATTCATTAATATATCATTAAATATTGTAATATAAGGGATACGGCTAAAATTATTTTATGAATCTTGTAATTATATGGGGTAAAGTAATACAACAATTGAAAAATATGGTTTAAAACAATAATTATCCCTTCAAATATTGAAAATAAGTATTAAATTCATAAAAATCTCATTTAATATAAGATTATAGGGGCTGGGTTCAACATTTTTTTATAAATTTTGTAAAAATATGGGATATTGTAATGAAATACGGTAAAATCATTGGAAAAATTCAATAAAATCCCTTCTAATATTGAAAATAAAGACTAAATTCATAAATATTTCATAAAATATTGTAATATAAGGGGTACGGCTAAAATTATTTTATAAAACTTGTAATTATATGGGGTAAAGTAATAAAACAATTGAAAAATATGGTTTAAAACAATAATTATCCCTTCAAATATTGAAATTAAGTATTAAATTCATAAAAATCTCGTTTAATATAGGATTTCAGGGGTTGGGGCCAACAATTTTTTATAAATTTTGTAAAAATATGGGGTATAGTAATAAAATACGTAAAATCAATGAAAAATTTCAATAAAATCCTTACAGATATTGAAAATAAGGGCTAAACTCATTAAAATATCATTAAATATTGTAATATAAGGGGTACGGCAAAAATTATTTTATAAAACTTGTAATTATATGGGGTAAAGTAATACAACTATTGAAAAATATGGTTTAAAACAATAATTATCCCTTCAAAAATTGAAAATAAGGACTAAATTCATTAAAATCTCATTAAATATTGTAATATAAGGGGTACGGCTAAAATTATTTTATAAAACTTGTATTTATATGGGGTAAAATAATAAAACAATTGAAAAATATGGTTTAAAAACAATAATTATCCCTTCAAATATTGAAAATAAGGACTAAATTCATTAAAATCTCATTTAATATAAGATTTTAGGGGTTGGGTTCAACATTTTTTTATAAATTTTGTAAAAATATGGGATATTGTAATGAAATACGGTAAAATCATTAGAAAAATTCAATAAAATCCCTTCTAATATTGAAAATAAAGACTAAATTCATAAATATTTCATTAATTATTGTAATATAAGGGGTACGGCTAAAATTATTTTATAAAACTTGTAATTATATGGGGTAAAGTAATAAAACAATTGAAAAATATGGTTTAAAACAATAATTATCCCTTCAAATACTGAAAATAAGTATTAAATTCATAAAAATCATGTTTAATATAGGATTTCAGGGGTTGGGGCCAACAATTTTTTATAAATTTTGTAAAAATATGGGGTATAGTAATAAAATACGTAAAATCAATGAAAAATTTCAATAAAATCCTTACAGATATTGAAAATAAGGGCTAAACTCATTAAAATATCATTAAATATTGTAATATAAGGGGTACGGCTAAAATTATTTTATAAAACTTGTAATTATATGGGGTAAAGTAATAAAACAATTGAAAAATATGGTTTATAACAATAATTATCCCTTCAAATATTGAAAATAAGTATTAAATTCATAAAAATCTCGTTTAATATAGGATTTCAGGGGTTGGGGCCAACAAGTTTTTATAAATTTTGTAAAAATATGGGGTATAGTAATAAAATACGTAAAATCAATGAAAAATTTCAATAAAATCCTTACAGATATTGAAAATAAGGGCTAAACTCATTAAAATATCATTAAATATTGTAATATAAGGGGTACGGCTAAAATTATTTTATAAAACTTGTAATTATATGGGGTAAAGTAATACAACAATTGAAAAATATGGTTTAAAACAATAATTATCCCTTCAAAAATTGAAAATAAGGACTAAATTCATTAAAATCTCATTAAATATTGTAATATAAGGGGTACGGCTAAAATTATTTTATAAAACTTGTATTTATATGGGGTAAAATAATAAAACAATTGAAAAATATGGTTTAAAACAATTATTATCCCTTCAAATATTGAAAATAAGTATTAAATTCATAAAAATCTCATTTAATATAAGGTTTTAGGGGTTGGGTTCAACATTTTTTTATAAATTTTGTAAAAACATGAGATATTGTAATGAAATACGGTAAAAGCATTGGAAAAATTCAATAAAATCCCTTCAAATATTGAAAATAAAGACTAAATTCATAAATATTTCATTAAATATTGTAATATAAGGGATACGGCTAAAATTATTTTATAAAACTTGTAATTATATGGGGTAAAGTAATAAAACAATTGAAAAATATGGTTTAAAACAATAATTATCCCTTCAAATACTGAAAATAAGTATTAAATTCATAAAAATCATGTTTAATATAGGATTTCAGGGGTTGGGGCCAACAATTTTTTATAAATTTTGTAAAAATATGGGGTATAGTAATAAAATACGTAAAATCAATGAAAAATTTCAATAAAATCCTTACAGATATTGAAAATAAGGGCTAAACTCATTAAAATATCATTAAATATTGTAATATAAGGGGTACGGCTAAAATTATTTTATAAAACTTGTAATTATATGGGGTAAAGTAATAAAACAATTGAAAAATATGGTTTATAACAATAATTATCCCTTCAAATATTGAAAATAAGTATTAAATTCATAAAAATCTCGTTTAATATAGGATTTCAGGGGTTGGGGCCAACAAGTTTTTATAAATTTTGTAAAAATATGGGGTATAGTAATAAAATACGTAAAATCAATGAAAAATTTCAATAAAATCCTTACAGATATTGAAAATAAGGGCTAAACTCATTAAAATATCATTAAATATTGTAATATAAGGGGTACGGCTAAAATTATTTTATAAAACTTGTAATTATATGGGGTAAAGTAATACAACAATTGAAAAATATGGTTTAAAACAATAATTATCCCTTCAAAAATTGAAAATAAGGACTAAATTCATTAAAATCTCATTAAATATTGTAATATAAGGGGTACGGCTAAAATTATTTTATAAAACTTGTATTTATATGGGGTAAAATAATAAAACAATTGAAAAATATGGTTTAAAACAATTATTATCCCTTCAAATATTGAAAATAAGTATTAAATTCATAAAAATCTCATTTAATATAAGGTTTTAGGGGTTGGGTTCAACATTTTTTTATAAATTTTGTAAAAACATGAGATATTGTAATGAAATACGGTAAAAGCATTGGAAAAATTCAATAAAATCCCTTCAAATATTGAAAATAAAGACTAAATTCATAAATATTTCATTAAATATTGTAATATAAGGGATACGGCTAAAATTATTTTATAAAACTTGTAATTATATGGGGTAAAGTAATAAAACAATTGAAAAATATGGTTTAAAACAATAATTATCCCTTCAAATATTGAAAATAAGTATTAAATTCATAAAAATCTCATTTAATATAAGATTTTAGGGGTTGGGTTCAACATTTTTTTATAAATTTTGTAAAAATATAGGGTATAGTAATAAAATACGTTAAAATCAATGAAAAATTTCAATAAAATCCTTACAGATATTGAAAATAAGGACTAAACTCATTAAAATATCATTAAATATTGTAATATAAGGGGTACGGCTAAAATTATTTTCTAAAACTTGTAATTATATGGGGTAAAATAATAAAACAATTGAAAAAAATGGTTTAAAACAATAATTATCCCTTCAAATATTGAAAATAAGGGCTAAATTCATAAAAATTTCATTAAATATTGTAATATAAGGGGTACGGCTAAAATTGTTTTATAAAACTTGTAATTATATGGGGTAAAGTAATAAAACAATTGAAAAATATGGTTTAAAACAATAATTATCCCTTCAAATATTGAAAATAAGTATTAAATTCATAAAAATCTCATTTAATATAGGATTTCAGGGGTTTGGTACATTATTTTATTATAAATCTTGTAAACACTTGGATATTGTAATAGATTATATCATAATAACAATGATATAATGTTATATTTCCTTCAAATATTGAAAATAAGGACTAAATTCATTAAAATATCATTAAATATTGTAATATAAGGGGTACGGCTAAAATTATTTTATAAAACTTGTATTTATATGGGGTAAAATAATAAAACAATTGAAAAATATGGTTTAAAACAATAATTATCCCTTCAAATATTGAAAATAAGTATTAAATTCATAAAAATCTCATTTAATATAAGGTTTTAGGGTTTGGGTTCAACAATTTTTTTAAATTTTGTAAAAACATGAGATATTGTAATGAAATACGGTAAAAGCATTGGAAAAATTCAATAAAATCCCTTCAAATATTGAAAATAAAGACTAAATTCATAAATATTTCATTAAATATTGTAATATAAGGGGTAAGGCTAAAATTAATTTATAAAACTTGTAATTATATGGGGTAAAGTAATAAAACAATTGAAAAATATGGTTTAAAACAATAATTATCCCTTCAAATATTGAAAATAAGTATTGAATTTATAAAAATCACGTTTAATATAGGATTTCAGGGGTTGGGGCCAACAATTTTTTATAAATTTTGTAAAAATATGGGGTATAGTAATAAAATACGTAAAATCAATGAAAAATTTCAATAAAATCCTTACAGATATTGAAAATAAGGGCTAAACTCATTAAAATATCATTAAATATTGTAATATAAGGGGTACGGCTAAAATTATTTTATAAAACTTGTAATTTTATGGGGTAAAGTAATAAAACAATTGAAAAATATGGTTTAAAACAATAATTATCCCTTCAAATATTGAAAATAAGTATTAAATTCATAAAAATCTCGTTTAATATAGGATTTCAGGGGTTGGGGCTAACAATTTTTTATAAATTTTGTAAAAATATGGGGTATAGTAATAAAATACGTAAAATCAATGAAAAATTTCAATAAAATCCTTACAGATATTGAAAATAAGGGCTAAACTCATTAAAATATCATTAAATATTGTAATATAAGGGGTACGGCTAAAATTCTTTTATAAAACTTGTAATTATATGGGGTAAAGTAATACAACAATTGAAAAATATGGTTTAAAACAATAATTATCCCTTCAAAAATTGAAAATAAGGACTAAATTCATTAAAATCTCATTAAATATTGTAATATAAGGGGTACGGCTAAAATTGTTTTATAAAACTTGTAATTATATGGGGTAAAGTAATAAAACAATTGAAAAATATGGTTTAAAACAATAATTATCCCTTCAAATATTGAAAATAAGTATTAAATTCATAAAAATCTCATTTAATATAGGATTTCAGGGGTTTGGTACATTATTTTATTATAAATCTTGTAAACACTTTGATATTGTAATAGATTATATCATAATAACAATGATAAAATGTTATATTCCCTTCAAATGTTGAAAATAAGGACTAAATTCATTAATATATCATTAAATATTGTAATATAAGGGGTAAGGCTAAAATTATTTTATAAAACTTGTAATTATATGGGGTAAAGTAATAAAACAATTGAAAAATATGGTTTAAAACAATAATTATCCCTTCAAATATTGAAAATAAGGGCTAAACTCATTAAAATATCATTAAATATTGTAATATAAGGGATACGGCTAAAATTATTTTATGAATCTTGTAATTATATGGGGTAAAGTAATACAACAATTGAAAAATATGGTTTAAAACAATAATTATCCCTTCAAATATTGAAAATAAGTATTAAATTCATAAAAATCTCATTTAATATAAGATTATAGGGGTTGGGTTCAACATTTTTTTATAAATTTTGTAAAAATATGGGATATTGTAATGAAATACGGTAAAATCATTGGAAAAATTCAATAAAATCCCTTCTAATATTGAAAATAAAGACTAAATTCATAAATATTTCATTAAATATTGTAATATAAGGGGTACGGCTAAAATTATTTTATAAAACTTGTAATTATATGGGGTAAAGTAATAAAACAATTGAAAAATATGGTTTAAAACAATAATTATCCCTTCAAATATTGAAATTAAGTATTAAATTCATAAAAATCTCGTTTAATATAGGATTTCAGGGGTTGGGGCCAACAATTTTTTATAAATTTTGTAAAAATATGGGGTATAGTAATAAAATACGTAAAATCAATGAAAAATTTCAATAAAATCCTTACAGATATTGAAAATAAGGGCTAAACTCATTAAAATATCATTAAATATTGTAATATAAGGGGTACGGCAAAAATTATTTTATAAAACTTGTAATTATATGGGGTAATGTAATACAACTATTGAAAAATATGGTTTAAAACAATAATTATCCCTTCAAAAATTGAAAATAAGGACTAAATTCATTAAAATCTCATTAAATATTGTAATATAAGGGGTACGGCTAAAATTATTTTATAAAACTTGTATTTATATGGGGTAAAATAATAAAACAATTGAAAAATATGGTTTAAAAACAATAATTATCCCTTCAAATATTGAAAATAAGTATTAAATTCATAAAAATCTCATTTAATATAAGGTTTTAGGGGTTGGGTTCAACATTTTTTTATAAATTTTGTAAAAACATGAGATATTGTAATGAAATACGGTAAAAGCATTGGAAAAATTCAATAAAATCCCTTCAAATATTGAAAATAAAGACTAAATTCATAAATATTTCATTAAATATTGTAATATAAGGGGTACGGCTAAAATTATTTTATAAAACTTGTAATTATATGGGGTAAAGTAATAAAACAATTGAAAAATATGGTTTAAAACAATAATTATCCTTTCAAATATTGAAAATAAGGGCTAAATTCATAAAAATTTCATTAAATATTGTAATATAAGGGGTACGGCTAAAATTATTTTATAAAACTTGTAATTATATGGGGTAAAGTAATAAAACAATTGAAAAATATGGTTTAAAACAATAATTATCCCTTCAAATATTGAAAATAAGTATTAAATTCATAAAAATCTCATTGAATATAAGGTTTTAGGGGTTAAGGGGTTGGGTTCAACAATTTTTTATAAATTTTGTAAAAGCATGAGATATTGTAATGAAATACGGTAAAATCATTGGAAAAATTCAATAAAATCCCTTCTAATATTGAAAATAAAGACTAAATTCATAAATATTTCATTAAATATTGTAATATAAGGGGTACGGCTAAAATTATTTTATAAAACTTGTAATTATATGGGGTAAAGTAATAAAACAATTTAAAAATATGGTTTAAAACAATAATTATCCCTTCAAATATTGAAAATAAGTATTAAATTCATAAAAATCTCATTTAATATAAGATTTTAGGGGTTGGGTTCAACATTTTTTTATAAATTTTGTAAAAATATAGGGTATAGTAATAAAATACGTTAAAATCAATGAAAAATTTCAATAAAATCCTTACAGATATTGAAAATAAGGACTAAACTCATTAAAATATCATTAAATATTGTAATATAAGGGGTACGGCTAAAATTATTTTCTAAAACTTGTAATTATATGGGGTAAAATAATAAAACAATTGAAAAAAATGGTTTAAAACAATAATTATCCCTTCAAATATTGAAAATAAGGGCTAAATTCATAAAAATTTCATTAAATATTGTAATATAAGGGGTACGGCTAAAATTGTTTTATAAAACTTGTAATTATATGGGGTAAAGTAATAAAACAATTGAAAAATATGGTTTAAAACAATAATTATCCCTTCAAATATTGAAAATAAGTATTAAATTCATAAAAATCTCATTTAATATAGGATTTCAGGGGTTTGGTACATTATTTTATTATAAATCTTGTAAACACTTGGATATTGTAATAGATTATATCATAATAACAATGATATAATGTTATATTTCCTTCAAATATTGAAAATAAGGACTAAATTCATTAAAATATCATTAAATATTGTAATATAAGGGGTACGGCTAAAATTATTTTATAAAACTTGTATTTATATGGGGTAAAATAATAAAACAATTGAAAAATATGGTTTAAAACAATAATTATCCCTTCAAATATTGAAAATAAGTATTAGATTCATAAAAATCTCATTTAATTAAAGATTTTAGGGTTTGGGTTCAACAATTTTTTATAAATTTTGTAAAAACATGAGATATTGTAATGAAATACGGTAAAAGCATTGGAAAAATTCAATAAAATCCCTTCAAATATTGAAAATAAAGACTAAATTCATAAATATTTCATTAAATATTGTAATATAAGGGGTAAGGCTAAAATTAATTTATAAAACTTGTAATTATATGGGGTAAAGTAATAAAACAATTGAAAAATATGGTTTAAAACAATAATTATCCCTTCAAATATTGAAAATAAGTATTAAATTCATAAAAATCACGTTTAATATAGGATTTCAGGGGTTGGGGCCAACAATTTTTTATAAATTTTGTAAAACTATTGGGTATAGTAATAAAATACGTAAAATCAATGAAAAATTTCAATAAAATCCTTACAGATATTGAAAATAAGGGCTAAACTCATTAAAATATCATTAAATATTGTAATATAAGGGGTACGGCTAAAATTATTTTATAAAACTTGTAATTTTATGGGGTAAAGTAATAAAACAATTGAAAAATATGGTTTAAAACAATAATTATCCCTTCAAATATTGAAAATAAGTATTAAATTCATAAAAATCTCGTTTAATATAGGATTTCAGGGGTTGGGGCCAACAATTTTTTATAAATTTTGTAAAAATATGGGTTATAGTAATAAAATACGTAAAATCAATGAAAAATTTCAATAAAATCCTTACAGATATTGAAAATAAGGGCTAAACTCATTAAAATATCATTAAATATTGTAATATAAGGGGTACGGCTAAAATTATTTTATAAAACTTGTAATTATATGGGGTAAAGTAATACAACAATTGAAAAATATGGTTTAAAACAATAATTATCCCTTCAAAAATTGAAAATAAGGACTAAATTCATTAAAATCTCATTAAATATTGTAATATAAGGGGTACGGCTAAAATTATTTTATAAAACTTGTATTTATATGGGGTAAAATAATAAAACAATTGAAAAATATGGTTTAAAACAATTATTATCCCTTCAAATATTGAAAATAAGTATTAAATTCATAAAAATCTCATTTAATACAGGATTTCAGGGGTTTGGTACATTATTTTATTATAAATCTTGTAAACACTTGGATATTGTAATAGATTATATCATAATAACAGTGATAAAATGTTATATTCCCTTCAAATGTTGAAAATAAGGACTAAATTCATTAATATATCATTAAATATTGTAATATAAGGGGTAAGGCTAAAATTATTTTATAAAACTTGTAATTATATGGGGTAAAGTAATAAAACAATTGAAAAATATGGTTTAAAACAATAATTATCCCTTCAAATATTGAAAATAAGGGCTAAATTCATAAAAATTTCATTAAATATTGTAATATAAGGGGTACGACTAAAATTATTTTATAAAACTTGTAATTATATGGGGTAAATAATACAACAATTGAAAAATATGGTTTAAAACAATAATTATCCCTTCAAATATTGAAAATAAGTATTAAATTCATAAAAATCTCGTTTAATATAGGATTTCAGGGGTTGGGGCCAACGATTTTTTATAAATTTTGTAAAAATATGGGGTATAGTAATAAAATACGTAAAATCAATGAAAAATTTCAATAAAATCCTTACAGATATTGAAAATAAGGGCTAAACTCATTAAAATATCATTAAATATTGTAATATAAGGGATACGGCTAAAATTATTTTATAAATCTTGTAATTATATGGGGTAAAGTAATACAACAATTGAAAAATATGGTTTAAAACAATAATTATCCCTTCAAATATTGAAAATAAGTATTAAATTCATAAAAATCTCATTTAATATAAGATTTAAGGGGTTGGGTTCAACATTTTTTTATAAATTTTGTAAAAATATGGGATATTGTAATGAAATACGGTAAAATCATAGGAAAAATTCAATAAAATCCCTTCTAATATTGAAAATAAAGACTAAATTCATAAATATTTCATAAAATATTGTAATATAAGGGGTACGGCTAAAATTATTTTATAAAACTTGTAATTATATGGGGTAAAGTAATAAAACAATTGAAAAATATGGTTTAAAACAATAATTATCCCTTCAAATATTGAAATTAAGTATTAAATTCATAAAAATCTCGTTTAATATAGGATTTCAGGGGTTGGGGCCAACAATTTTTTATAAATTTTGTAAAAATATGGGGTATAGTAATAAAATACGTAAAATCAATGAAAAATTTCAATAAAATCCTTACAGATATTGAAAATAAGGGCTAAACTCATTAAAATATCATTAAATATTGTAATATAAGGGGTACGGCTAAAATTATTTTATAAAACTTGTAATTATATGGGGTAAAGTAATACAACTATTGAAAAATATGGTTTAAAACAATAATTATCCCTTCAAAAATTGAAAATAAGGACTAAATTCATTAAAATCTCATTAAATATTGTAATATAAGGGGTACGGCTAAAATTATTTTATAAAACTTGTATTTATATGGGGTAAAATAATAAAACAATTGAAAAATATGGTTTAAAACAATAATTATCCCTTCAAATATTGAAAATAAGTATTAAATTCATAAAAATCTCATTTAATATAAGGTTTTAGGGGTTGGGTTCAACATTTTTTTATAAATTTTGTAAAAACATGAGATATTGTAATGAAATACGGTAAAAGCATTGGAAAAATTCAATAAAATCCCTTCAAATATTGAAAATAAAGACTAAATTCATAAATATTTCATTAAATATTGTAATATAAGGGGTACGGCTAAAATTATTTTATAAAACTTGTAATTATATGGGGTAAAGTAATAAAACAATTTAAAAATATGGTTTAAAACAATAATTATCCCTTCAAATATTGAAAATAAGTATTAAATTCATAAAAATCTCATTTAATATAAGATTTTAGGGGTTGGGTTCAACATTTTTTTATAAATTTTGTAAAAATATGGGGTATAGTAATAAAATACGTTAA
Source organism: Rhopalosiphum nymphaeae (assembly GCA_036289425.1). Lineage (NCBI taxonomy): Eukaryota > Metazoa > Arthropoda > Insecta > Hemiptera > Aphididae > Rhopalosiphum > Rhopalosiphum nymphaeae. Next base: position 7,563,483 of record JAZAQC010000001.1, on the reverse strand, counting down.
AATCAATGAAAAATTTCAATAAAATCCTTACAGATATTGAAAATAAGGACTAAACTCATTAAAAAATCATTAAATATTGTAATATAAGGGGTACGGCTAAAATTATGTAATAAAACTTGTAATTATATGGGGTAAAATAATAAAACAATTGAAAAATATGGTTTAAAACAATAATTATCCCTTCAAATATTGAAAATAAGGGCTAAATTCATAAAATTTTCATTAAATATTGTAATATAAGGGGTACGGCTAAAATTGTTTTATAAAACTTGTAATTATATGGGGAAAAGTAATAAAACAATTGAAAAATATGGTTTAAAACAATAATTATCCCTTCAAATATTGAAAATAAAGGCTAAATTCATAAAAATTTCATTAAATATTGTAATATAAGGGGTACGGCTAAAATTATTTTATAAAACTTGTAATTATATGGGGTAAAGTAATAAAACAATTGAAAAATATGGTTTAAAACAATAATTATCCCTTCAAATATTGAAAATAAGTATTAAATTCATAAAAATCTCATTTAATATAGGATTTCAGGGGTTTGGTATATTATTTTATTATAAATCTTGTAAACACTTGGATATTGTAATAGATTATATCATAATAACAATGATATAATGTTATATTCCCTTCAAATATTGAAAATAAGGACTAAATTCATAAAAATCTCGTTTAATATAGGATTTCAGGGGTTGGGGCCAACAATTTTTTATAAATTTTGTAAAAATATGGGGTATAGTAATAAAATAAGTAAAATCAATGAAAAATTTCAATAAAATCCTTACAGATATTGAAAATAAGTGCTAAACTCATTAAAATATCATTAAATATTGTAATATAAGGGGTACGGCTAAAATTATTTTATAAAACTTGTAATTATATGGGGTAAAGTAATAAAACAATTCAAAAATATGGTTTAAAACAATAATTATTCCTTCAAATATTGAAAATAAGTATTAAATTCATAAAAATCTCATTTAATATAAGATTTTAGGGGTTGGGTTCAACATTTTTTTATAAATTTTGTAAAAATATGGGGTATAGTAATAAAATACGTTAAAATCAATGAAAAATTTCAATAAAATCCTTACAGATATTGAAAATAAGGACTAAACTCATGAAAATATCATTAAATATTGTAATATAAGGGGTACGGCTAAAATTATGTAATAAAACTTGTAATTATATGGGGTAAAATAATAAAACAATTGAAGAATATGGTTTAAAACAATAATTATCCCTTCAAATATTGAAAATAAGGGCTAAATTCATAAAAATTTCATTAAATATTGTAATATAAGTGGTACGGCTAAAATTGTTTTATAAAACTTGTAATTATATGGGGTAAAGTAATAAAACAATTGAAAAATATGGTTTAAAACAATAATTATCCCTTCAAATATTGAAAATAAGTATTAAATTCATAAAAATCTCATTTAATATAAGATTTTAGGGGTTGGGTTCAACATTTTTTTATAAATTTTGTAAAAATATGGGGTATTGTAATAAAATACGTTAAAATCAATGAAAAATTTCAATAAAATCATTACAGATATTGAAAATAAGGGCTTAATTCATAAAAATATCATTAAATATTGTAATATAAGGGGTACGGCTAAAATTATTTTATAAAACTTGTAATTATATGGGGTAAAGTAATAAAACAATTGAAAAATATGGTTTAAAACAATAATTATCCCTTCAAATATTGAAAATAAGTATTAAATTAATAAAAATCTTATTTAATATAAGATTTTAGGGGTTGGGTTCAACATTTTTTTATAAATTTTGTAAAAATATGAGGTATTGTAATAAAATACGTTAAAATCAATGAAAAATTTCAATAAAATCATTACAGATATTGAAAATAAGGGCTAAATTCATAAAAATATCATTAAATATTGTAATATAAGGGGTACGGCTAAAATAATTTTATAAAACTTGTAATTATATGGGGTAAAGTAATAAAACAATTGAAAAATATGGTTTAAAACAATAATTATCCCTTCAAATATTGAAAATAAGTATTAAATTAATAAAAATCTCATTTAATATAGGATTTCAGGGGTTTGGTACATTATTTTATTATAAATCTTGTAAACACTTGGATATTGAAATAGATTATATCATAATAACAATGATATAATGTTATATTCCCTTCAAATATTGAAAATAAGGACTAAATTCATTAAAATATCATTAAATATTGAAATATAAGGGGTACGGCAAAAATTATTTTATAAAACTTGTAATTATATGGGGTAAAGTAATAAAACAATTGAAAAATATGGTTTAAAACAATAATTATCCCTTCAAATATTGAAAATAAGTATTAAAGTCATAAAAATCTCATTAAATATTGTAATATAAGGGGTACGGCTAAAATTATTTTATAAAACTTGTAATTATATGGGGTAAAGTAATAAAACAATTGAAAAATATGGTTTAAAAGAATAATGATCCCTTCAAATATTGAAAATAAGGGCTAAATTCATAAAAATTTCATTAAATATTGTAATATAAGGGGTACGGCTAAAATTATTTTATAAAACTTGTAATTATATGGGGTAAAATAAAAAAACAATTGAAAAATATGGTTTAAAACAATAATTATCCCTTCAAATATTGAAAATAAGTATTAAATTCATAAAAATCTCATTTAATATAGGATTTCAGGGGTTTGGTACATTATTTTATTATAAATCTTGTAAACACTTGGATATTGTAATAGATTATATCATAATAACAGTGATAAAATGTTATATTCCCTTCAAATATTGAAAATAAGGACTAAATTCATAAAAATATCATTAAATATTGTAATATAAGGGGTACGGCTAAAATTATTTTATAAAACTTGTAATTATATGGGGTAAAGTAATAAAACAATTGAAAAATATGGTTTAAAACAATAATTATCCCTTCAAATATTGATAATAAGTATTAAATTCATAAAAATCTCATTTAATATAAGATTTTAGGGGTTGGGTTCAACATTTTTTTATAAATTTTGTAAAAAATGGGATATTGTAATGAAATACGGTAAAATCATTAGAAAAATTCAATAAAATCCCTTCTTATATTGAAAATAAAGACTAAATTCATAACTATTTCATTAAATATTGTAATATACGGGGTACGGCTAAAATTATTTTATAAAACTTGTAATTATATGGGGTAAAGTAATAAAACAATTGAAAAATATGGTTTAAAACAATAATTATCCCTTCAAATATTGAAAATAAGTATTAAATTCATAAAAATCTCGTTTAATATAGGATTTCAGGGGTTGGGGCCAACAATTTTTTATAAATATTGTAAAAATATGGGGTATAGTAATAAAATACGTAAAATCAATGAAAAATTTCAATAAAATTCTTACAGATATTGAAAATAAGGGCTAAACTCATTAAAATATCATTAAATATTGTAATATAAGGGGTACGGCTAAAATTATTTAATAAAACTTGTAATTATATGGGGTAAAATAATAAAACAATTGAAAAATATGGTTTAAAACAATAATTATCCCTTCAAATATTGAAAATAAGTATTAAATTCATAAAAAACTCATTTAATATATGATTTCAGGGGTTTGGTACATTATTTTATTATAAGTCTTGTAAACACTTGGATATTGTAATAGATTATATCATAATAACAGTGATAAAATGTTATATTCCCTTCAAATATTGAAAATAAGGACTAAATTCATTAAAATCTAATTAAATATTGTAAAATAAGGGGTACGGCTAAAATTATTTTATAAAACTTGTAATTATATGGGGTAAAGTAATAAAACAATTGAAAAATATGGTTTAAAACAATAATTATCCCTTCAAATATTGAAAATTAGTATTAAATTCATAAAAATCTCATTAAATATTGTAATATAAGGGGTACGGCTAAAATTATTTTATAAAACTTGTAATTATATGGGGTAAAGTAATAAAACAATTGAAAAATATGGTTTAAAAGAATAATGATCCCTTCAAATATTGAAAATAAGGGCTAAATTCATAAAAATTTCATTAAATATTGTAATATAAGGGGTACGGCTAAAATTATTTTATAAAACTTGTAATTATATGGGGTAAAGTAATAAAACAATTGAAAAATATGGTTTAAAACAATAATTATCCCTTCAAATATTGAAAATAAGTATTAAATTCATAAAAATCTCGTTTAATATAGGATTTCAGGGGTTGGGGCCAACAATTTTTTATAAATATTGTAAAAATATGGGGTATAGTAATAAAATACGTAAAATCAATGAAAAATTTCAATAAAATTCTTACAGATATTGAAAATAAGGGCTAAACTCATTAAAATATCATTAAATATTGTAATATAAGGGGTACGGCTAAAATTATTTTATAAAACTTGTAATTATATAGGGTAAAATAAAAAAACAATTGAAAAATATGGTTTAAAACAATAATTATCCCTTCAAATATTGAAAATAAGTATTAAATTCATAAAAATCTCATTTAATATAGGATTTCAGGGGTTTGGTACATTATTTTATTATAAATCTTGTAAACACTTGGATATTGTAATAGATTATATCATAATAACAGTGATAAAATGTTATATTCCCTTCAAATATTGAAAATAAGGACTAAATTCATAAAAATATCATTAAATATTGTAATATAAGGGTTACGGCTAAAATTATTTTATAAAACTTGTAATTTTATGGGGTAAAGTAATAAAACAATTGAAAAATATGGTTTAAAACAATAATTATCCCTTCAAATATTGAAAATAAGTATTAAATTCATAAAAATCACGTTTAATATAGGATTTCAGGGGTTGGGGCCAACAATTTTTTATAAATTTTGTAAAAACATGAGATATTGTAATGAAATACGGTAAAAGCATTGGAAAAATTCAATAAAATCCCTTCAAATATTGAAAATAAAGACTAAATTCATAAATATTTCATTAAATATTGTAATATAAGGGGTAAGGCTAAAATTATTTTATAAAACTTTTAATTATATGTGGTAAAGTAATAAAACAATTGAAAAATATGGTTTAAAACAATAATTATCCCTTCAAATATTGAAAATAAGTATTAAATTCATAAAAATCACGTTTAATATAGGATTTCAGGGGTTGGGGCCAACAATTTTTTATAAATTTTGTAAAACTATGGGGTATAGTAATAAAATACGTAAAATCAATGAAAAATTTCAATAAAATCCTTACAGATATTGAAAATAAGGGCTAAACTCATTAAAATATCATTAAATATTGTAATATAAGGGGTACGGCTAAAATTATTTTATAAAACTTGTAATTTTATGGGGTAAAGTAATAAAACAATTGAAAAATATGGTTTAAAACAATAATTATCCCTTCAAATATTGAAAATAAGTATTAAATTCATAAAAATCTCGTTTAATATAGGATTTCAGGGGTTGGGGCCAACAATTTTTTATAAATTTTGTAAAAATATGGGTTATAGTAATAAAATACGTAAAATCAATGAAAAATTTCAATAAAATCCTTACAGATATTGAAAATAAGGGCTAAACTCATTAAAATATCATTAAATATTGTAATATAAGGGGTACGGCTAAAATTATTTTATAAAACTTGTAATTATATGGGGTAAAGTAATACAACAATTGAAAAATATGGTTTAAAACAATAATTATCCCTTCAAAAATTGAAAATAAGGACTAAATTCATTAAAATCTCATTAAATATTGTAATATAAGGGGTACGGCTAAAATTATTTTATAAAACTTGTATTTATATGGGGTAAAATAATAAAACAATTGAAAAATATGGTTTAAAACAATTATTATCCCTTCAAATATTGAAAATAAGTATTAAATTCATAAAAATCTCATTTAATACAGGATTTCAGGGGTTTGGTACATTATTTTATTATAAATCTTGTAAACACTTGGATATTGTAATAGATTATATCATAATAACAGTGATAAAATGTTATATTCCCTTCAAATGTTGAAAATAAGGACTAAATTCATTAATATATCATTAAATATTGTAATATAAGGGGTAAGGCTAAAATTATTTTATAAAACTTGTAATTATATGGGGTAAAGTAATAAAACAATTGAAAAATATGGTTTAAAACAATAATTATCCCTTCAAATATTGAAAATAAGGGCTAAATTCATAAAAATTTCATTAAATATTGTAATATAAGGGGTACGACTAAAATTATTTTATAAAACTTGTAATTATATGGGGTAAATAATACAACAATTGAAAAATATGGTTTAAAACAATAATTATCCCTTCAAATATTGAAAATAAGTATTAAATTCATAAAAATCTCGTTTAATATAGGATTTCAGGGGTTGGGGCCAACGATTTTTTATAAATTTTGTAAAAATATGGGGTATAGTAATAAAATACGTAAAATCAATGAAAAATTTCAATAAAATCCTTACAGATATTGAAAATAAGGGCTAAACTCATTAAAATATCATTAAATATTGTAATATAAGGGATACGGCTAAAATTATTTTATAAATCTTGTAATTATATGGGGTAAAGTAATACAACAATTGAAAAATATGGTTTAAAACAATAATTATCCCTTCAAATATTGAAAATAAGTATTAAATTCATAAAAATCTCATTTAATATAAGATTTTAGGGGTTGGGTTCAATATTTTTTTATAAATTTTGTAAAAATATGGGATATTGTAATGAAATACGGTAAAATCATAGGAAAAATTCAATAAAATCCCTTCTAATATTGAAAATAAAGACTAAATTCATAAATATTTCATAAAATATTGTAATATAAGGGGTACGGCTAAAATTATTTTATAAAACTTGTAATTATATGGGGTAAAGTAATAAAACAATTGAAAAATATGGTTTAAAACAATAATTATCCCTTCAAATATTGAAATTAAGTATTAAATTCATAAAAATCTCGTTTAATATAGGATTTCAGGGGTTGGGGCCAACAATTTTTTATAAATTTTGTAAAAATATGGGGTATAGTAATAAAATACGTAAAATCAATGAAAAATTTCAATAAAATCCTTACAGATATTGAAAATAAGGGCTAAACTCATTAAAATATCATTAAATATTGTAATATAAGGGGTACGGCTAAAATTATTTTATAAAACTTGTAATTATATGGGGTAAAGTAATACAACTATTGAAAAATATGGTTTAAAACAATAATTATCCCTTCAAAAATTGAAAATAAGGACTAAATTCATTAAAATCTCATTAAATATTGTAATATAAGGGGTACGGCTAAAATTATTTTATAAAACTTGTATTTATATGGGGTAAAATAATAAAACAATTGAAAAATATGGTTTAAAACAATAATTATCCCTTCAAATATTGAAAATAAGTATTAAATTCATAAAAATCTCATTTAATATAAGGTTTTAGGGGTTGGGTTCAACATTTTTTTATAAATTTTGTAAAAACATGAGATATTGTAATGAAATACGGTAAAAGCATTGGAAAAATTCAATAAAATCCCTTCAAATATTGAAAATAAAGACTAAATTCATAAATATTTCATTAAATATTGTAATATAAGGGGTACGGCTAAAATTATTTTATAAAACTTGTAATTATATGGGGTAAAGTAATAAAACAATTGAAAAATATGGTTTAAAACAATAATTATCCTTTCAAATATTGAAAATAAGGGCTAAATTCATAAAAATTTCATTAAATATTGTAATATAAGGGGTACGGCTAAAATTATTTTATAAAACTTGTAATTATATGGGGTAAAGTAATACAACAATTGAAAAATATGGTTTAAAACAATAATTATCCCTTCAAATATTGAAAATAAGTATTAAATTCATAAAAATCTCGTTTAATATAGGATTTCAGGGGTTGGGGCCAACAATTTTTTATAAATTTTGTAAAAATATGGGGTATAGTAATAAAATACGTAAAATCAATGAAAAATTTCAATAAAATCCTTACAGATATTGAAAATAAGGGCTAAACTCATTAAAATATCATTAAATATTGTAATATAAGGGGTACGGCTAAAATTATTTTATAAAACTTGTAATTATATGGGGTAAAGTAATACGACAATTGAAAAATATGGTTTAAAACAATAATTATCCCTTCAAAAATTGAAAATAAGGAATAAATTCATTAAAATCTCATTAAATATTGTAATATAAGGGGTACGGCTAAAATTATTTTATAAAACTTGTATTTATATGGGGTAAAATAATAAAACAATTGAAAAATATGGTTTAAAACAATAATTATCCCTTTAAATATTGAAAATAAGTATTAAATTCATAAAAATCTCATTTAATATAAGGTTTTAGGGGTTGGGTTCAACATTTTTTTATAAATTTTGTAAAAACATGAGATATTGTAATGAAATACGGTAAAAGCATTGGAAAAATTCAATAAAATCCCTTCAAATATTGAAAATAAAGACTAAATTCATAAATATTTCATTAAATATTGTAATATAAGGGGTACGGCTAAAATTATTTTATAAAACTTGTAATTATATGGGGTAAAGTAATAAAACAATTGAAAAATATGGTTTAAAACAATAATTATCCCTTCAAATATTGAAAATAAGGGCTAAATTCATAAAAATTTCATTAAATATTGTAATATAAGGGGTACGGCTAAAATTATTTTATAAAACTTGTAATTATATGGGGTAAAGTAATAAAACAATTGAAAAATATGGTTTAATACAATAATTATCCCTTCAAATATTGAAAATAAGTATTAAATTCATAAAAATCTCATTGAATATAAGGTTTTAGGGGTTAAGGGGTTGGGTTCAACAATTTTTTATAAATTTTGTAAAAGCATGAGATATTGTAATGAAATACGGTAAAATCATTGGAAAAATTCAATAAAATCCCTTCTAATATTGAAAATAAAGACTAAATTCATAAATATTTCATTAAATATTGTAATATAAGGGGTACGGCTAAAATTATTTTATAAAACTTGCAATTATATGGGGTAAAGTAATAAAACAATTTAAAAATATGGTTTAAAACAATAATTATCCCTTCAAATATTGAAAATAAGTATTAAATTCATAAAAATCTCATTTAATATAAGATTTTAGGGGTTGGGTTCAACATTTTTTTATAAATTTTGTAAAAATATGGGGTATAGTAATAAAATACGTTAAAATCAATGAAAAATTTCAATAAAATCCTTACAGATATTGAATATAAGGACTAAACTCATTAAAAAATCATTAAATATTGTAATATAAGGGGTACGGCTAAAATTATGTAATAAAACTTGTAATTATATGGGGTAAAATAATAAAACAATTGAAAAATATGGTTTAAAACAATAATTATCCCTTCAAATATTGAAAATAAGGGCTAAATTCATAAAATTTTCATTAAATATTGTAATATAAGGGGTACGGCTAAAATTGTTTTATAAAACTTGTAATTATATGGGGAAAAGTAATAAAACAATTGAAAAATATGGTTTAAAACAATAATTATCCCTTCAAATATTGAAAATAAAGGCTAAATTCATAAAAATTTCATTAAATATTGTAATATAAGGGGTACGGCTAAAATTATTTTATAAAACTTGTAATTATATGGGGTAAAGTAATAAAACAATTGAAAAATATGGTTTAAAACAATAATTATCCCTTCAAATATTGAAAATAAGTATTAAATTCATAAAAATCTCATTTAATATAGGATTTCAGGGGTTTGGTATATTATTTTATTATAAATCTTGTAAACACTTGGATATTGTAATAGATTATATCATAATAACAATGATATAATGTTATATTCCCTTCAAATATTGAAAATAAGGACTAAATTCATAAAAATCTCGTTTAATATAGGATTTCAGGGGTTGGGGCCAACAATTTTTTATAAATATTGTAAAAATATGGGGTATAGTAATAAAATACGTAAAATCAATGAAAAATTTCAATAAAATCCTTACAGATATTGAAAATAAGTGCTAAACTCATTAAAATATCATTAAATATTGTAATATAAGGGGTACGGCTAAAATTATTTTATAAAACTTGTAATTATATGGGGTAAAGTAATAAAACAATTCAAAAATATGGTTTAAAACAATAATTATTCCTTCAAATATTGAAAATAAGTATTAAATTCATAAAAATCTCATTTAATATAAGATTTTAGGGGTTGGGTTCAACATTTTTTTATAAATTTTGTAAAAATATGGGGTATAGTAATAAAATACGTTAAAATCAATGAAAAATTTCAATAAAATCCTTACAGATATTGAAAATAAGGACTAAACTCATGAAAATATCATTAAATATTGTAATATAAGGGGTACGGCTAAAATTATGTAATAAAACTTGTAATTATATGGGGTAAAATAATAAAACAATTGAAGAATATGGTTTAAAACAATAATTATCCCTTCAAATATTGAAAATAAGGGCTAAATTCATAAAAATTTCATTAAATATTGTAATATAAGTGGTACGGCTAAAATTGTTTTATAAAACTTGTAATTATATGGGGTAAAGTAATAAAACAATTGAAAAATATGGTTTAAAACAATAATTATCCCTTCAAATATTGAAAATAAGTATTAAATTCATAAAAATCTCATTTAATATAAGATTTTAGGGGTTGGGTTCAACATTTTTTTATAAATTTTGTAAAAATATGGGGTATTGTAATAAAATACGTTAAAATCAATGAAAAATTTCAATAAAATCATTACAGATATTGAAAATAAGGGCTTAATTCATAAAAATATCATTAAATATTGTAATATAAGGGGTACGGCTAAAATTATTTTATAAAACTTGTAATTATATGGGGTAAAGTAATAAAACAATTGAAAAATATGGTTTAAAACAATAATTATCCCTTCAAATATTGAAAATAAGTATTAAATTAATAAAAATCTTATTTAATATAAGATTTTAGGGGTTGGGTTCAACATTTTTTTATAAATTTTGTAAAAATATGAGGTATTGTAATAAAATACGTTAAAATCAATGAAAAATTTCAATAAAATCATTACAGATATTGAAAATAAGGGCTAAATTCATAAAAATTTCATTAAATATTGTAATATAAGGGGTACGGCTAAAATTATTTTATAAAACTTGTAATTATATGGGGTAAAATAAAAAAACAATTGAAAAATATGGTTTAAAACAATAATTATCCCTTCAAATATTGAAAATAAGTATTAAATTCATAAAAATCTCATTTAATATAGGATTTCAGGGGTTTGGTACATTATTTTATTATAAATCTTGTAAACACTTGGATATTGTAATAGATTATATCATAATAACAGTGATAAAATGTTATATTCCCTTCAAATATTGAAAATAAGTATTAAATTCATAAAAATCTCATTTAATATAAGATTTTAGGGGTTGGGTTCAACATTTTTTTATAAATTTTGTAAAAAATGGGATATTGTAATGAAATACGGTAAAATCATTAGAAAAATTCAATAAAATCCCTTCTTATATTGAAAATAAAGACTAAATTCATAACTATTTCATTAAATATTGTAATATAAGGGGTACGGCTAAAATTATTTTATAAAACTTGTAATTATATGGGGTAAAGTAATAAAACAATTGAAAAATATGGTTTAAAACAATAATTATCCCTTCAAATATTGAAAATAAGTATTAAATTCATAAAAATCTCGTTTAATATAGGATTTCAGGGGTTGGGGCCAACAATTTTTTATAAATATTGTAAAAATATGGGGTATAGTAATAAAATACGTAAAATCAATGAAAAATTTCAATAAAATTCTTACAGATATTGAAAATAAGGGCTAAACTCATTAAAATATCATTAAATATTGTAATATAAGGGGTACGGCTAAAATTATTTTATAAAACTTGTAATTATATGGGGTAAAGTAATAAAACAATTGAAAAATATGGTTTAAAACAATAATTATCCCTTCAAATATTGAAAATAAGGGCTAAATTCATAAAAATTTCATTAAATATTGTAATATAAGGGGTACGGCTAAAATTATTTTATAAAACTTGTAATTATATGGGGTAAAGTAATAAAACAATTGAAAAATATGGTTTAATACAATAATTATCCCTTCAAATATTGAAAATAAGTATTAAATTCATAAAAATCTCATTGAATATAAGGTTTTAGGGGTTAAGGGGTTGGGTTCAACAATTTTTTATAAATTTTGTAAAAGCATGAGATATTGTAATGAAATACGGTAAAATCATTGGAAAAATTCAATAAAATCCCTTCTAATATTGAAAATAAAGACTAAATTCATAAATATTTCATTAAATATTGTAATATAAGGGGTACGGCTAAAATTATTTTATAAAACTTGCAATTATATGGGGTAAAGTAATAAAACAATTTAAAAATATGGTTTAAAACAATAATTATCCCTTCAAATATTGAAAATAAGTATTAAATTCATAAAAATCTCATTTAATATAAGATTTTAGGGGTTGGGTTCAACATTTTTTTATAAATTTTGTAAAAATATGGGGTATAGTAATAAAATACGTTAAAATCAATGAAAAATTTCAATAAAATCCTTACAGATATTGAATATAAGGACTAAACTCATTAAAAAATCATTAAATATTGTAATATAAGGGGTACGGCTAAAATTATGTAATAAAACTTGTAATTATATGGGGTAAAATAATAAAACAATTGAAAAATATGGTTTAAAACAATAATTATCCCTTCAAATATTGAAAATAAGGGCTAAATTCATAAAATTTTCATTAAATATTGTAATATAAGGGGTACGGCTAAAATTGTTTTATAAAACTTGTAATTATATGGGGAAAAGTAATAAAACAATTGAAAAATATGGTTTAAAACAATAATTATCCCTTCAAATATTGAAAATAAAGGCTAAATTCATAAAAATTTCATTAAATATTGTAATATAAGGGGTACGGCTAAAATTATTTTATAAAACTTGTAATTATATGGGGTAAAGTAATAAAACAATTGAAAAATATGGTTTAAAACAATAATTATCCCTTCAAATATTGAAAATAAGTATTAAATTCATAAAAATCTCATTTAATATAGGATTTCAGGGGTTTGGTATATTATTTTATTATAAATCTTGTAAACACTTGGATATTGTAATAGATTATATCATAATAACAATGATATAATGTTATATTCCCTTCAAATATTGAAAATAAGGACTAAATTCATAAAAATCTCGTTTAATATAGGATTTCAGGGGTTGGGGCCAACAATTTTTTATAAATATTGTAAAAATATGGGGTATAGTAATAAAATACGTAAAATCAATGAAAAATTTCAATAAAATCCTTACAGATATTGAAAATAAGTGCTAAACTCATTAAAATATCATTAAATATTGTAATATAAGGGGTACGGCTAAAATTATTTTATAAAACTTGTAATTATATGGGGTAAAGTAATAAAACAATTCAAAAATATGGTTTAAAACAATAATTATTCCTTCAAATATTGAAAATAAGTATTAAATTCATAAAAATCTCATTTAATATAAGATTTTAGGGGTTGGGTTCAACATTTTTTTATAAATTTTGTAAAAATATGGGGTATAGTAATAAAATACGTTAAAATCAATGAAAAATTTCAATAAAATCCTTACAGATATTGAAAATAAGGACTAAACTCATGAAAATATCATTAAATATTGTAATATAAGGGGTACGGCTAAAATTATGTAATAAAACTTGTAATTATATGGGGTAAAATAATAAAACAATTGAAGAATATGGTTTAAAACAATAATTATCCCTTCAAATATTGAAAATAAGGGCTAAATTCATAAAAATTTCATTAAATATTGTAATATAAGTGGTACGGCTAAAATTGTTTTATAAAACTTGTAATTATATGGGGTAAAGTAATAAAACAATTGAAAAATATGGTTTAAAACAATAATTATCCCTTCAAATATTGAAAATAAGTATTAAATTCATAAAAATCTCATTTAATATAAGATTTTAGGGGTTGGGTTCAACATTTTTTTATAAATTTTGTAAAAATATGGGGTATTGTAATAAAATACGTTAAAATCAATGAAAAATTTCAATAAAATCATTACAGATATTGAAAATAAGGGCTTAATTCATAAAAATATCATTAAATATTGTAATATAAGGGGTACGGCTAAAATTATTTTATAAAACTTGTAATTATATGGGGTAAAGTAATAAAACAATTGAAAAATATGGTTTAAAACAATAATTATCCCTTCAAATATTGAAAATAAGTATTAAATTAATAAAAATCTTATTTAATATAAGATTTTAGGGGTTGGGTTCAACATTTTTTTATAAATTTTGTAAAAATATGAGGTATTGTAATAAAATACGTTAAAATCAATGAAAAATTTCAATAAAATCATTACAGATATTGAAAATAAGGGCTAAATTCATAAAAATTTCATTAAATATTGTAATATAAGGGGTACGGCTAAAATTATTTTATAAAACTTGTAATTATATGGGGTAAAATAAAAAAACAATTGAAAAATATGGTTTAAAACAATAATTATCCCTTCAAATATTGAAAATAAGTATTAAATTCATAAAAATCTCATTTAATATAGGATTTCAGGGGTTTGGTACATTATTTTATTATAAATCTTGTAAACACTTGGATATTGTAATAGATTATATCATAATAACAGTGATAAAATGTTATATTCCCTTCAAATATTGAAAATAAGTATTAAATTCATAAAAATCTCATTTAATATAAGATTTTAGGGGTTGGGTTCAACATTTTTTTATAAATTTTGTAAAAAATGGGATATTGTAATGAAATACGGTAAAATCATTAGAAAAATTCAATAAAATCCCTTCTTATATTGAAAATAAAGACTAAATTCATAACTATTTCATTAAATATTGTAATATAAGGGGTACGGCTAAAATTATTTTATAAAACTTGTAATTATATGGGGTAAAGTAATAAAACAATTGAAAAATATGGTTTAAAACAATAATTATCCCTTCAAATATTGAAAATAAGTATTAAATTCATAAAAATCTCGTTTAATATAGGATTTCAGGGGTTGGGGCCAACAATTTTTTATAAATATTGTAAAAATATGGGGTATAGTAATAAAATACGTAAAATCAATGAAAAATTTCAATAAAATTCTTACAGATATTGAAAATAAGGGCTAAACTCATTAAAATATCATTAAATATTGTAATATAAGGGGTACGGCTAAAATTATTTAATAAAACTTGTAATTATATGGGGTAAAATAATAAAACAATTGAAAAATATGGTTTAAAACAATAATTATCCCTTCAAATATTGAAAATAAGTATTAAATTCATAAAAAACTCATTTAATATAGGATTTCAGGGGTTTGGTACATTATTTTATTATAAGTCTTGTAAACACTTGGATATTGTAATAGATTATATCATAATAACAGTGATAAAATGTTATATTCCCTTCAAATATTGAAAATAAGGACTAAATTCATTAAAATCTAATTAAATATTGTAAAATAAGGGGTACGGCTAAAATTATTTTATAAAACTTGTAATTATATGGGGTAAAGTAATAAAACAATTGAAAAATATGGTTTAAAACAATAATTATCCCTTCAAATATTGAAAATTAGTATTAAATTCATAAAAATCTTATTAAATATTGTAATATAAGGGGTACGGCTAAAATTATTTTATAAAACTTGTAATTATATGGGGTAAAGTAATAAAACAATTGAAAAATATGGTTTAAAAGAATAATGATCCCTTCAAATATTGAAAATAAGGGCTAAATTCATAAAAATTTCATTAAATATTGTAATATAAGGGGTACGGCTAAAATTATTTTATAAAACTTGTAATTATATGGGGTAAAGTAATAAAACAATTGAAAAATATGGTTTAAAACAATAATTATCCCTTCAAATATTGAAAATAAGTATTAAATTCATAAAAATCTCGTTTAATATAGGATTTCAGGGGTTGGGGCCAACAATTTTTTATAAATATTGTAAAAATATGGGGTATAGTAATAAAATACGTAAAATCAATGAAAAATTTCAATAAAATTCTTACAGATATTGAAAATAAGGGCTAAACTCATTAAAATATCATTAAATATTGTAATATAAGGGGTACGGCTAAAATTATTTTATAAAACTTGTAATTATATAGGGTAAAATAAAAAAACAATTGAAAAATATGGTTTAAAACAATAATTATCCCTTCAAATATTGAAAATAAGTATTAAATTCATAAAAATCTCATTTAATATAGGATTTCAGGGGTTTGGTACATTATTTTATTATAAATCTTGTAAACACTTGGATATTGTAATAGATTATATCATAATAACAGTGATAAAATGTTATATTCCCTTCAAATATTGAAAATAAGGACTAAATTCATAAAAATTTCATTAAATATTGTAATATAAGAGGTACGGCTAAAATTATTTTATAAAACTTGTAATTATATGGGGTAAAGTAATAAAACAATTGAAAAGTATGGTTTAAAACAATAATTATCCCTTCAAATATTGAAAATAAGTATTAAATTCATAAAAATCTCGTTTAATATAGGATTTCAGGGGTTGGGGCCAACAATTTTTTATAAATTTTGTAAAAATATGGGGTATAGTAATAAAATACGTAAAATCAATGAAAAATTTCAATAAAATCCTTACAGATATTGAAAATAAGGGCTAAACTCATTAAAATATCATTAAATATTGTAATATAAGGGGTACGGCTAAAATTATTTTATAAAACTTGTAATTATATGGGGTAAAGTAATACAACAATAGAAAAATATGGTTTAAAACATTAATTATCCCTTCAAATATTGAAAATAAGTATTAAATTCATAAAAATCTCATTTAATATAAGATTTTAGGGGTTTGGTACATTATTTTATTATAAATCTTGTAAACACTTGGATATTGTAATAGATTATATCATAATAACAGTGATAAAATGTTATATTCCCTTCAAATATTGTAAATAAGGACTAAATTCATAAATATTTCATTAAATATTGTTATATAAGGGGTACGGCTAAAATTATTTTATAAAACTTGTAATTATATGGGGTAAAGTAATAAAACAATTGAAAAATATGGTTTAAAACAATAATTATCCCTTCAAATATTGAAAATGAGGGCTAAATTCATAAAAATTTCATTAAATATTGTAATATAAGAGGTAGGGCTAAAATTATTTTATAAAACTTGTAATTATATGGGGTAAAGTAATAAAACAATTTAAAAATATGGTTTAAAACATTAATTATCCCTTCAAATATTGAAAATAAGTATTAAATTCATAAAAATCTCATTTAATATAAGATTTTAGGGGTTGGGTTCAACATTTTTTTATAAATTTTGTAAAAATATGGGATATTGTAATGAAATACGGTAAAATCATTAGAAAAATTCAATAAAATCCCTTCTAATATTGAAAATAAAGACTAAATTCATAAATATTTCATTAAATATTGTTATATAAGGGGTACGGCTAAAATTATTTTATAAAACTTGTAATTATATGGGGTAAAGTAATAAAACAATTGAAAAATATGGTTTAAAAGAATAATGATCCCTTCAAATATTGAAAATAAGGGCTAAATTCATAAAAATTTCATTAAATATTGTAATATAAGGGGTACGGCTAAAATTATTTTATAAAACTTGTAATTATATGGGGTAAAGTAATAAAACAATTGAAAAATATGGTTTAAAACAATAATTATCCCTTCAAATATTGAAAATAAGTATTAAATTCATAAAAATCTCATTTAATATAGGATTTCAGGGGTTTGGTACATTATTTTATTATAAATCTTGTAAACACTTGGATATTGTAATAGATTATATCATAATAACAGTGATAAAATGTTATATTCCCTTCAAATATTGAAAATAAGGACTAAATTCATAAAAATATCATTAAATATTGTAATATAAGGGGTACGGCTAAAATTATTTTATAAAACTTGTAATTATATGGGGTAAAGTAATAAAACAATTGAAAAATATGGTTTAAAACAATAATTATCCCTTCAAATATTGAAAATAAGTATTAAATTCATAAAAATCTCATTTAATATAAGATTTTAGGGGTTGGGTTCAACATTTTTTTTATAAAACTTGTAATTATATGGGGTAAAGTAATAAAACAATTGAAAAATATGGTTTAAAACAATAATTATCCCTTCAAATATTGAAAATAAGGGCTAAATTCATAAAAATTTCATTAAATATTGTAATATAAGAGGTACGGCTAAAATTATTTTATAAAACTTGTAATTATATGGGGTAAAGTAATAAAACAATTGAAAAGTATGGTTTAAAACAATAATTATCCCTTCAAATATTGAAAATAAGTATTAAATTCATAAAAATCTCGTTTAATATAGGATTTCAGGGGTTGGGGCCAACAATTTTTTATAAATTTTGTAAAAATATGGGGTATAGTAATAAAATACGTAAAATCAATGAAAAATTTCAATAAAATCCTTACAGATATTGAAAATAAGGGCTAAACTCATTAAAATATCATTAAATATTGTAATATAAGGGGTACGGCTAAAATTATTTTATAAAACTTGTAATTATATGGGGTAAAGTAATACAACAATAGAAAAATATGGTTTAAAACATTAATTATCCCTTCAAATATTGAAAATAAGTATTAAATTCATAAAAATCTCATTTAATATAAGATTTTAGGGGTTTGGTACATTATTTTATTATAAATCTTGTAAACACTTGGATATTGTAATAGATTATATCATAATAACAGTGATAAAATGTTATATTCCCTTCAAATATTGTAAATAAGGACTAAATTCATAAATATTTCATTAAATATTGTTATATAAGGGGTACGGCTAAAATTATTTTATAAAACTTGTAATTATATGGGGTAAAGTAATAAAACAATTGAAAAATATGGTTTAAAACAATAATTATCCCTTCAAATATTGAAAATGAGGGCTAAATTCATAAAAATTTCATTAAATATTGTAATATAAGAGGTAGGGCTAAAATTATTTTATAAAACTTGTAATTATATGGGGTAAAGTAATAAAACAATTTAAAAATATGGTTTAAAACATTAATTATCCCTTCAAATATTGAAAATAAGTATTAAATTCATAAAAATCTCATTTAATATAAGATTTTAGGGGTTGGGTTCAACATTTTTTTATAAATTTTGTAAAAATATGGGATATTGTAATGAAATACGGTAAAATCATTAGAAAAATTCAATAAAATCCCTTCTAATATTGAAAATAAAGACTAAATTCATAAATATTTCATTAAATATTGTTATATAAGGGGTACGGCTAAAATTATTTTATAAAACTTGTAATTATATGGGGTAAAGTAATAAAACAATTGAAAAATATGGTTTAAAACAATAATTATCCCTTCAAATATTGAAAATAAGTATTAAATTCATAAAAATCTCGTTTAATATAGGATTTCAGGGGTTGGGGCCAACAATTTTTTATAAATATTGTAAAAATATGGGGTTTAGTAATAAAATACGTAAAATCAATGAAAAATTTCAAGAAAATCCTTACAGATATTGAAAATAAGGGCTAAATTCATTAAATAATCATTAAATATTGTAATATAAGGGGTACGACTAAAATTATTTAATAAAACTTGTAATTATATGGGGTAAAGTAATAAAACAATTGAAAAATATGGTTTAAAACAATAATTATCCCTTCAAATATTGAAAATAAGTATTAAATTCATAAAAATCTCATTTAATATAGGATTTCAGGGGTTTGGTACATTATTTTATTATAAATCTTGTAAACACTTGGATATTGTAATAGATTATATCATAATAACAGTGATAAAATGTTATATTCCCTTCAAATATTGAAAATAAGGACTAAATTCATAAATATATCTTTAAATATTGTAATATAAGGGGTACGGCTAAAATTATTTTATAAAACTTGTAATTATATGGGGTAAAGTAATAAAACAATTGAAAAATATGGTTTAAAACAATAATTATCCCTTCAAATATTGAAAATAAGTATTAAATTCATAAAAATCTCATTTAATTTAAGATTTTAGGGGTTGGGTTCAACATTTTTTTATAAATTTTGTAAAAATATGGGGTATAGTAATAAAATACGTTAAAATCAATGAAAAATTTCAATAAAATCCTTACAGATATTGAAAATGAGGGCTAAACTCATTAAAATATCATTAAATATTGTAATATAAGGGGTACGGCTAAAAATATTTAATAAAACTTGTAATTATATGGGGTAAAGTAATAAAACAATTGAAAAATATGGTTTAAAACAATAATTATCCCTTCAAATATTGAAAATAAGGGCTAAATTCATAAAAATTTCATTAAATATTGTAATATAAGAGGTACGGCTAAAATTATTTTATAAAACTTGTAATTATATGGGGTAAAGTAATAAAACAATTGAAAAATATGGTTTAAAACAATAATTATCCCTTCAAATATTGAAAATAAGGACAAAATTCATTAAAATATCATTAAATATTGTAATATAAGGGGTACGGCTAAAATTATTTTATAAAACTTGTAATTATATGGGGTAAAGTAATTAAACAATTGAAAAATATGGTTTTAAACAATAATTATCCCTTCAAATATTGAAAATAAGTATTAAATTCATAAAAATCTATTTTAATATAGGATTTCAGGGGTTGGGGCCAACAATTTTTTATAAATTTTGTAAAAATATGGGGTATAGTAATAAAATATGTAAAATCAATGAAAAATTTCAATAAAATCCTTACAGATATTGAAAATAAGGGCTAAACTCATTAAAATATCATTAAATATTGTAATATAAGGGGTACGGCTAAAATTATTTAATAAAACTTGTAATTATATGGGGTAAAATAATAAAACAATTGAAAAATATGGTTTAAAACAATAATTATCCCTTCAAATATTGAAAATAAGTATTAAATTCATAAAAATCTCATTTATTATAAGATTTTAGGGGTTGGGTTCAACATTTTTTTTATAAATTTTGTAAAAATATGGGGTATTGTAATAAAATACGTTAAAATCAATGAAAAATTTCAATAAAATCATTACAGATATTGAAAATAAGGGCTAAATTCATAAAAATATCATTAAATATTGTAATATAAGGGGTACGGCTAAAATTATTTTATAAAACTTGTAATTATATGGGGTAAAGTAATAAAACAATTGAAAAATATGGTTTAAAACAATAATTATCCCTTCAAATATTGAAAATAAGTATTAAATTCATAAAAATCTCATTTAATATAGGATTTCAGGGGTTTGGTACATTATTTTATTATAAATCTTGTAAACACTTGGATATTGTAATAGATTATATCATAATAACAATGATATAATGTTATATTCCCTTCAAATATTGAAAATAAGGACTAAATTCATTAAAATATCATTAAATATTGTAATATAAGGGGTACGGCTAAAATTATTTTATAAAACTTGTAATTATATGGGGTAAAGTAATAAAACAATTGAAAAATATGGTTTAAAACAATAATTATCCCTTCAAATATTGAAAATAAGTATTAAATTCATAAAAATCTCGTTTAATATAGGATTTCAGGGGTTGGGGCCAACAATTTTTTATAAATATTGTAAAAATATGGGGTATAGTAATAAAATACGTAAAATCAATGAAAAATTTCAATAAAATCCTTACAGATATTGAAAATAAGGGTTAAATTCATTAAAATCTAATTAAATATTGTATAATAAGGGGTACGGCTAAAATTATTTTATAAAACTTGTAATTATATGGGGTAAAGTAATAAAACAATTGAAAAATATGGTTTAAAACAATAATTATCCCTTCAAATATTGAAAATAAGTATTAAATTCATAAAAATCTCATTTAATATAGGATTTCAGGGGTTTGGTACATTATTTTATTATAAATCTTGTAAACACTTGGATATTGTAATAGATTATATCATAATAACAGTGATAAAATGTTATATTCCCTTCAAATATTGAAAATAAGGACTAAATTCATAAATATATCTTTAAATATTGTAATATAAGGGGTACGGCTAAAATTATTTTATAAAACTTGTAATTATATGGGGTAAAGTAATAAAACAATTGAAAAATATGGTTTAAAACAATAATTATCCCTTCAAATATTGAAAATAAGTATTAAATTCATAAAAATCTCATTTAATTTAAGATTTTAGGGGTTGGGTTCAACATTTTTTTATAAATTTTGTAAAAATATGGGGTATAGTAATAAAATACGTTAAAATCAATGAAAAATTTCAATAAAATCCTTACAGATATTGAAAATGAGGGCTAAACTCATTAAAATATCATTAAATATTGTAATATAAGGGGTACGGCTAAAAATATTTAATAAAACTTGTAATTATATGGGGTAAAGTAATAAAACAATTGAAAAATATGGTTTAAAACAATAATTATCCCTTCAAATATTGAAAATAAGGGCTAAATTCATAAAAATTTCATTAAATATTGTAATATAAGAGGTACGGCTAAAATTATTTTATAAAACTTGTAATTATATGGGGTAAAGTAATAAAACAATTGAAAAATATGGTTTAAAACAATAATTATCCCTTCAAATATTGAAAATAAGGACAAAATTCATTAAAATATCATTAAATATTGTAATATAAGGGGTACGGCTAAAATTATTTTATAAAACTTGTAATTATATGGGGTAAAGTAATTAAACAATTGAAAAATATGGTTTTAAACAATAATTATTCCTTCAAATATTGAAAATAAGTATTAAATTCATAAAAATCAATTTTAATATAGGATTTCAGGGGTTGGGGCCAACAATTTTTTATAAATTTTGTAAAAATATGGGGTATAGTAATAAAATATGTAAAATCAATGAAAAATTTCAATAAAATCCTTACAGATATTGAAAATAAGGGCTAAACTCATTAAAATATCATTAAATATTGTAATATAAGGGGTACGGCTAAAATTATTTAATAAAACTTGTAATTATATGGGGTAAAATAATAAAACAATTGAAAAATATGGTTTAAAACAATAATTATCCCTTCAAATATTGAAAATAAGTATTAAATTCATAAAAATCTCATTTATTATAAGATTTTAGGGGTTGGGTTCAACATTTTTTTTATAAATTTTGTAAAAATATGGGGTATTGTAATAAAATACGTTAAAATCAATGAAAAATTTCAATAAAATAATTACAGATATTGAAAATAAGGGCTAAATTCATAAAAATATCATTAAATATTGTAATATAAGGGGTACGGCTAAAATTATTTTACAAAACTTGTAATTATATGGGGTAAAGTAATAAAACAATTGAAAAATATGGTTTAAAACAATAATTATCCCTTCAAATATTGAAAATAAGTATTAAATTCATAAAAATCTCATTTAATATAAGGTTTTAAGGGTTGGGTTCAACATTTTTTTATAAATTTTGTAAAAACATGAGATATTGTAATGAAATACGGTAAAATCATTTGAAAAATTCAATAAAATCCCTTCTAATATTGAAAATAAAGACTAAATTCATTAATATTTCATTAAATATTGTAATATAAGTGGTACGGCTAAAATTATTTTATAAAACTTGTAATTATATGGGGTAAAGTAATAAAACAATTGAAAAATATGGTTTAAAACAATAATTATCCCTTCAAATATTGAAATAAGTATTAAATTCATAAAAATCTCTTTAATATAAGATTTTAGGGGTTGGGTTCAACATTTTTTTATAAATTTTGTAAAAATATGGGGTATTGTAATAAAATACGTTAAAATCAATGAAAAATTTCAATAAAATCCTTACAGATATTGAAAATAAGGGTTAAATTCATTAAAATCTAATTAAATATTGTAATATAAGGGGTACGGCTAAAATTATTTTATAAAACTTGTAATTATATGGGGTAAAGTAATAAAACAATTGAAAAATATGGTTTAAAACAATAATTATCCCTTCAAATATTGAAAATAAGGGCTAAATTCATAAAAATTTCATTAAATATTGTAATATAAGAGGTACGGCTAAAATTATTTTATAAAACTTGTAATTATATGGGGTAAAGTAATAAAACAATTGAAAAATATGGTTTAAAACAATAATTATCCCTTCAAATATTGAAAATAAGTATTAAATTCATAAAAATCTCGTTTAATATAGGATTTCAGGGGTTGGGGCCAACAATTTTTTATAAATTTTGTAAAAATATGGGGTATAGTAATAAAATATGTAAAATCAATGAAAAATTTCAATAAAATCCTTACAGATATTGAAAATAAGGGCTAAACTCATTAAAATATCATTAAATATTGTAATATAAGGGGTACGGCTAAAATTATTTAATAAAACTTGTAATTATATGGGGTAAAATAATAAAACAATTGAAAAATATGGTTTAAAACAATAATTATCCCTTCAAATATTGAAAATAGGTATTAAATTCATAAAAATCTCATTTATTATAAGATTTTAGGGGTTGGGTTCAACATTTTTTTTATAAATTTTGTAAAAATATGGGGTATTGTAATAAAATACGTTAAAATCAATGAAAAATTTCAATAAAATCATTACAGATATTGAAAATAAGGGCTAAATTCATAAAAATATCATTAAATATTGTAATATAAGGGGTACGGCTAAAATTATTTTATAAAACTTGTAATTATATGGGGTAAAGTAATAAAACAATTGAAAAATATGGTTTAAAACAATAATTATCCCTTCAAATATTGAAAATAAGTATTAAATTCATAAAAATCTCATTTAATATAGGATTTCAGGGGTTTGGTACATTATTTTATTATAAATCTTGTAAACACTTGGATATTGTAATAGATTATATCATAATAACAATGATATAATGTTATATTCCCTTCAAATATTGAAAATAAGGACTAAATTCATTAAAATATCATTAAATATTGTAATATAAGGGGTACGGCTAAAATTATTTTATAAAACTTGTAATTATATGGGGTAAAATAAAAAAACAATTGAAAAATATAGTTTAAAACAATAATTATCCCTTCAAATATTGAAAATAAGTATTAAATTCATAAAAATCTCATTTAATATAGGATTTCAGGGGTTGGGGCCAACATTTTTTTATAAATTTTGTAAAAACATGAGATATTGTAATGAAATACGGTAAAATCATTGGAAAAATTCAATAAAATCCCTTCTAATATTGAAAATAAAGACTAAATTCATTAATATTTCATTAAATATTGTAATATAAGTGGTACGGCTAAAATTATTTTATAAAACTTGTAATTATATGGGGTAAAGTAATAAAACAATTGAAAAATATGGTTTAAAACAATAATTATCCCTTCAAATATTGAAAATAAGTATTAAATTCATAAAAATCTCATTTAATTTAAGATTTTAGGGGTTGGGTTCAACATTTTTTTATAAATTTTGTAAAAATATGGGGTATAGTAATAAAATACGTTAAAATCAATGAAAAATTTCAATAAAATCCTTACAGATATTGAAAATGAGGGTTAAACTCATTAAAATATCATTAAATATTGTAATATAAGGGGTACGGCTAAAAATATTTAATTAAACTTGTAATTATATGGGGTAAAATAATAAAACAATTGAAAAATATGGTTTAAAACAATAATTATCCCTTCAAATATTGAAAATAAGTATTAAATTCATAAAAATCTCATTTAATATAAGGTTTTAGGGGTTGGGTTCAACATTTTTTTATAAATTTTGTAAAAACATGAGATAATGTAATAAAATACGGTAAAATCATTGGAAAAATTCAATAAAATCCCTTCTAATATTGAAAATAAAGACTAAATTCATTAATATTTCATTAAATATTGTAATATAAGTGGTACGGCTAAAATTATTTTATAAAACTTGTAATTATATGGGGTAAAGTAATAAAACAATTGAAAAATATGGTTTAAAACAATAATTATCCCTTCAAATATTGAAAATAAGTATTAAATTCATAAAAATCTCTTTAATATAAGATTTTAGGGGTTGGGTTCAACATTTTTTTATAAATTTTGTAAAAATATGGGGTATAGTAATAAAATACGTTAAAATCAATGAAAAATTTCAATAAAATCCTTACAGATATTGAAAATAAGGGTTAAATTCATTAAAATCTAATTAAATATTGTAATATAAGGGGTAGGGCTAAAATTATTTTATAAAACTTGTAATTATATGGGGTAAAGTAATAAAACAATTGAAAAATATGGTTTAAAACAATAATTATCCCTTCAAATATTGAAAATAAGTATTAAATTCATAAAAATCTCATTTAATATAGGATTTCAGGGGTTTGGTACATTATTTTATTATAAATCTTGTAAACACTTGGATATTGTAATAGATTATATCATAATAACAGTGATAAAATGTTATATTCCCTTCAAATATTGAAAATAAGGACTAAATTCATAAAAATATCTTTAAATATTGTAATATAAGGGGTACGGCTAAAATTATTTTATAAAACTTGTAATTATATGGGGAAAAGTAATAAAACAATTGAAAAATATGGTTTAAAACAATAATTATCCCTTCAAATATTGAAAATAAAGGCTAAATTCATAAAAATTTCATTAAATATTGTAATATAAGAGGTACGGCTAAAATTATTTTATAAAACTTGTAATTATATGGGGTAAAGTAATAAAACAATTGAAAAATATGGTTTAAAACAATAATTATCCCTTCAAATATTGAAAATAAGTATTAAATTCATAAAAATCTCGTTTAATATAGGATTTCAGGGGTTGGGGCCAACAATTTTTTATAAATTTTGTAAAAATATGGGGTATAGTAATAAAATACGTAAAATCAATGAAAAATTTCAATAAAATCCTTACAGATATTGAAAATAAGGGCTAAACTCATTAAAATATCATTAAATATTGTAATATAAGGGGTACGGCTAAAATTATTTTATAAAACTTGTAATTATATGTGGTAAAGTAATAAAACAATTGAAAAATATGGTTTAAAACAATAATTATCCCTTCAAATATTGAAAATAAGTATTAAATTCATAAAAATCTCATTTAATATAGGATTTCAGGGGTTTGGTACATTATTTTATTATAAATCTTGTAAACACTTGGATATTGTAATAGATTATATCATAATAACAGTGATATAATGTTATATTCCCTTCAAATATTGAAAATAAGGACTAAATTCATTAAAATATCATTAAATATTGTAATATAAGGGGTACGGCTAAAATTATTTTATAAAACTTGTAATTATATGGGGTAAAGTAATAAAACAATTGAAAAATACGGTTTAAAACAATAATTATCCCTTCAAATATTGAAAATAAGTATTAAATTCATAAAAATCTCGTTTAATATAGGATTTCAGGGGTTGGGGCCAACAATTTTTTATAAATTTTGTAAAAATATGGGGTATAGTAATAAAATACGTAAAATCAATGAAAAATTTCAATAAAATCCTTACAGATATTGAAAATAAGGGCTAAACTCATTAAAATATCATTAAATATTGTAATATAAGGGGTACGGCTAAAATTATTTTATAAAACTTGTAATTATATGGGGTAAAGTAATAAAACAATTGAAAAATATGGTTTAAAACAATAATTATCCCTTCAAATATTGAAAATAAGTATTAAATTCATAAAAATCTCGTTTAATATAGGCTTTCAGGGGTTGGGGCAAACAATTTTTTATAAATTTTGTAAAAATATGGAGTATAGTAATAAAATACGTAAAATCAATGAAAAATTTCAATAAAATCCTTACAGATATTGAAAATATGGGCTAAATTCATTAAAATATCGTTAAATATTGTAATATAAGGGGTACGGCTAAAATTATTTAATAAAACTTGTAATTATATGGGGTAAAGTAATAAAACAATTGAAAAATATGGTTTAAAACAATAATTATCCCTTCAAATATTGAAAATAAGTATTAAATTCATAAAAATCTCGTTTAATATAGGATTTCAGGGGTTGGGGCCAACAATTTTTTATAAATTTTGTAAAAATATGGGGTATAGTAATAAAATATGTAAAATCAATGAAAAATTTCAATAAAATCCTTACAGATATTGAAAATAAGGGCTAAACTCATTAAAATATCATTAAATATTGTAATATAAGGGGTACGGCTAAAATTATTTAATAAAACTTGTAATTATATGGGGTAAAATAATAAAACAATTGAAAAATATGGTTTAAAACAATAATTATCCCTTCAAATATTGAAAATAAGTATTAAATTCATAAAAATCTCATTTATTATAAGATTTTAGGGGTTGGGGCCAACAATTTTTTATAAATTTTGTAAAAATATGGGGTATAGTAATAAAATATGTAAAATCAATGAAAAATTTCAATAAAATCATTACAGATGTTGAAAATAAGGGCTAAATTCATAAAAATATCATTAAATATTGTAATATAAGGGGTACGGCTAAAATTATTTTATAAAACTTGTAATTATATGGGGTAAAGTAATAAAACAATTGAAAAATATGGTTTAAAACAATAATTATCCCTTCAAATATTGAAAATAAGTATTAAATTCATAAAAATCTCATTTAATATAGGATTTCAGGGGTTTGGTACATTATTTTATTATAAATCTTGTAAACACTTGGATATTGTAATAGATTATATCATAATAACAATGATATAATGTTATATTCCCTTCAAATATTGAAAATAAGGACTAAATTCATTAAAATATCATTAAATATTGTAATATAAGGGGTACGGCTAAAATTATTTTATAAAACTTGTAATTATATGGGGTAAAGTAATAAAACAATTGAAAAATATGGTTTAAAACAATAATTATCCCTTCAAATATTGAAAATAAGTATTAAATTCATAAAAATCTCATTTAATTTAAGATTTTAGGGGTTGGGTTCAACATTTTTTTATAAATTTTTAAACACTTGGATATTGTAATAGATTATATCATAGTAACAGTGATAAAATGTTATATTCCCTTCAAATATTGAAAATAAGGACTAAATTCATAAAAATATCTTTAAATATTGTAATATAAGGGGTACGGCTAAAATTATTTTATAAAACTTGTAATTATATGGGGTAAAATAAAAAAACAATTGAAAAATATGGTTTAAAACAATAATTATCCCTTCAAATATTGAAAATAAGTATTAAATTCATAAAAATCTCATTTAATATAGGATTTCAGGGGTTTGGTACATTATATATTATAAATCTTGTAAACACTTGGATATTGTAATAGATTATATCATAATAACAATGATATAATGTTATATTCCCTTCAAATATTGAAAATAAGGACTAAATTCATTAAAATATCATTAAATATTGTAATATAAGGGGTACGGCTAAAATTATTTTATAAAACTTGTAATTATATGGGGTAAAGTAATAAAACAATTGAAAAATATGGTTTAAAACAATAATTATCCCTTCAAATATTGAAAATAAGTATTAAATTCATAAAAATCTCGTTTAATATAGGATTTCAGGGGTTGGGGCCAACAATTTTTTATAAATATTGTAAAAATATGGGGTATAGTAATAAAATACGTAAAATCAATGAAAAATTTCAATAAAATCCTTACAGATATTGAAAATAAGGGCTAAACTCATTAAAATATCATTAAATATTGTAATATAAGGGGTACGGCTAAAATTATTTAATAAAACTTGTAATTATATGGGGTAAAATAATAAAACAATTGAAAAATATGGTTTAAAACAATAATTATCCCTTCAAATATTGAAAATAAGTATTAAATTCATAAAAAGCTCATTTAATATAGGATTTCAGGGGTTTGGTACATTATTTTATTATAAATCTTGTAAACACTTGGATATTGTAATAGATTATATCATAATAACAGTGATAAAATGTTATATTCCCTTCAAATATTGAAAATAAGGACTAAATTCATAAAAATATCTTTAAATATTGTAATATAAGGGGTACGGCTAAAATTATTTTATAAAACTTGTAATTATATGGGGAAAAGTAATAAAACAATTGAAAAATATGGTTTAAAACAATAATTATCCCTTCAAATATTGAAAATAAGGGCTAAATTCATAAAAATTTCATTAAATATTGTAATATAAGAGGTACGGCTAAAATTATTTTATAAAACTTGTAATTATATGGGGTAAAGTAATAAAACAATTGAAAAATATGGTTTAAAACAATAATTATCCCTTCAAATATTGAAAATAAGTATTAAATTCATAAAAATCTCGTTTAATATAGGATTTCAGGGGTTGGGGCCAACAATTTTTTATAAATTTTGTAAAAATATGGGGTATAGTAATAAAATACGTAAAATCAATGAAAAATTTCAATAAAATCCTTACAGATATTGAAAATAAGGGCTAAACTCATTAAAATATCATTAAATATTGTAATATAAGGGGTACGGCTAAAATTATTTTATAAAACTTGTAATTATATGGGGTAAAGTAATAAAACAATTGAAAAATATGGTTTAAAACAATAATTATCCCTTCAAATATTGAAAATAAGTATTAAATTCATAAAAATCTCATTTAATATAGGATTTCAGGGGTTTGGTACATTATTTTATTATAAATCTTGTAAACACTTGGATATTGTAATAGATTATATCATAATAACAGTGATATAATGTTATATTCCCTTCAAATATTGAAAATAAGGACTAAATTCATTAAAATATCATTAAATATTGTAATATAAGGGGTACGGCTAAAATTATTTTATAAAACTTGTAATTATATGGGGTAAAGTAATAAAACAATTGAAAAATACGGTTTAAAACAATAATTATCCCTTCAAATATTGAAAATAAGTATTAAATTCATAAAAATCTCGTTTAATATAGGCTTTCAGGGGTTGGGGCAAACAATTTTTTATAAATTTTGTAAAAATATGGAGTATAGTAATAAAATACGTAAAATCAATGAAAAATTTCAATAAAATCCTTACAGATATTGAAAATATGGGCTAAATTCATTAAAATATCGTTAAATATTGTAATATAAGGGGTACGGCTAAAATTATTTAATAAAACTTGTAATTATATGGGGTAAAATAAAAAAACAATTGAAAAATATGGTTTAAAACAATAATTATCCCTTCAAATATTGAAAATAAGTATTAAATTCATAAAAATCTCATTTAATTTAAGATTTTAGGGGTTGGGTTCAACATTTTTTTATAAATTTTGTAAACACTTGGATATTGTAATAGATTATATCATAATAACAGTGATAAAATGTTATATTCCCTTCAAATATTGAAAATAAGGACTAAATTCATAAAAATATCTTTAAATATTGTAATATAAGGGGTACGGCTAAAATTATTTTATAAAACTTGTAATTATATGGGGTAAAATAAAAAAACAATTGAAAAATATGGTTTAAAACAATAATTATCCCTTCAAATATTGAAAATAAGTATTAAATTCATAAAAATCTCATTTAATATAGGATTTCAGGGGTTTGGTACATTATTTTATTATAAATCTTGTAAACACTTGGTTATTGTAATAGATTATATCATAATAACAATGATATAATGTTATATTCCCTTCAAATATTGAAAATAAGTATTAAATTCATAAAAATCTCATTTAATATAGGATTTCAGGGGTTTGGTACATTATTTTATTATAAATCTTGTAAACACTTGGATATTGTAATAGATTATATCATAATAACAGTGATATAATGTTATATTCCCTTCAAATATTGAAAATAAGGACTAAATTCATTATAATATCATTAAATATTGTAATATAAGGGGTACGGCTAAAATTATTTTATAAAACTTGTAATTATATGGGGTAAAGTAATACAACAATTGAAAAATATGGTTTAAAACAATAATTATCCCTTCAAATATTGAAAATAAGTATTAAATTCATAAAAATCTCATTTAATATAGGATTTCAGGGGTTTGGTACATTATTTTATTATAAATCTTGTAAACACTTGGATATTGTAATAGATTATATCATAATAACAGTGATAAAATGTTATATTCCCTTCAAATATTGAAAATAAGGACTAAATTCATAAAAATATCTTTAAATATTGTAATATAAGGGGTACGGCTAAAATTATTTTATAAAACTTGTAATTATATGGGGTAAAGTAATAAAACAATTGAAAAATATGGTTTAAAACAATAATTATCCCTTCAAATATTGAAAATAAGTATTAAATTCATAAAAATCTCATTTAATATAAGGTTTTAGGGGTTGGGTTCAACATTTTTTTATAAATTTTGTAAAAACATGAGATATTGTAATGAAATACGGTAAAATCATTGGAAAAATTCAATAAAATCCCTTCTAATATTGAAAATAAAGACTAAATTCATTAATATTTCATTAAATATTGTAATATAAGTGGTACGGCTAAAATTATTTTATAATACTTGTAATTATATGGGGTAAAGTAATAAAACAATTGAAAAATATGGTTTAAAACAATAATTATCCCTTCAAATATTGAAAATAAGTATTAAATTCATAAAAATCTCTTTAATATAAGATTTTAGGGGTTGGGTTCAACATTTTTTTATAAATTTTGTAAAAATATGGGGTATAGTAATAAAATACGTTAAAATCAATGAAAAATTTCAATAAAATCCTTACAGATATTGAAAATAAGGGTTAAATTCATTAAAATCTAATTAAATATTGTAATATAAGGGGTACGGCTAAAATTATTTTATAATACTTGTAATTATATGGGGTAAAGTAATAAAACAATTGAAAAATATGGTTTAAAACAATAATTATACCTTCAAATATTGAAAATAAGTATTAAATTCATAAAAATCTCATTTAATATAGGATTTCAGGGGTTTGGTACATTATTTTATTATAAATCTTGTAAACACTTGGATATTGTAATAGATTATATCATAATAACAGTAATAAAATGTTATATTCCCTTCAAATATTGAAAATAAGGACTAAATTCATAAAAATATCTTTAAATATTGTAATATAAGGGGTACGGCTAAAATTATTTTATAAAACTTGTAATTATTTGGGGTAAAGTAATAAAACAATTGAAAAATATGGTTTAA
The DNA here is from genome assembly GCA_036289425.1 of Rhopalosiphum nymphaeae. NCBI lineage: Eukaryota > Metazoa > Arthropoda > Insecta > Hemiptera > Aphididae > Rhopalosiphum > Rhopalosiphum nymphaeae. The sequence continues at coordinate 7,530,318 of JAZAQC010000001.1, read as the reverse complement.
AACAATAATTATCCCTTCAAATATTGAAAATAAGGGCTAAATTCATAAAAATTTCATTAAATATTGTAATATAAGAGGTACGGCTAAAATTATTTTATAAAACTTGTAATTATATGGGGTAAAGTAATAAAACAATTGAAAAATATGGTTTAAAACAATAATTATCCCTTCAAATATTGAAAATAAGGACTAAATTCATTAAAATATCATTAAATATTGTAATATAAGGGGTACGGCTAAAATTATTTTATAAAACTTGTAATTATATGGGGTAAAGTAATAAAACAATTGAAAAATATGGTTTAAAACAATAATTATCCCTTCAAATATTGAAAATAAGTATTAAATTCATAAAAATCTCGTTTAATATAGGATTTCTGGGGTTGGGGCCAACAATTTTTTATAAATTTTGTAAAAATATGGGGTATAGTAATAAAATATGTAAAATCAATGAAAAATTTCAATAAAATCATTACTGATGTTGAAAATAAGGGCTAAATTCATAAAAATATCATTAAATATTGTAATATAAGGGGTACGGCTAAAATTATTTTATAAAACTTGTAATTATATGGGGTAAAGTAATAAAACAATTGAAAAATATGGTTTAAAACAATAATTATCCCTTCAAATATTGAAAATAAGTATTAAATTCATAAAAATCTCATTTAATATAGGATTTCAGGGGTTTGGTACATTATTTTATTATAAATCTTGTAAACACTTGGATATTGTAATAGATTATATCATAATAACAATGATATAATGTTATATTCCCTTCAAATATTGAAAATAAGGACTAAATTCATTAAAATATCATTAAATATTGTAATATAAGGGGTACGGCTAAAATTATTTTATAAAACTTGTAATTATATGGGGTAAAGTAATAAAACAATTGAAAAATATGGTTTAAAACAATAATTATCCCTTCAAATATTGAAAATAAGTATTAAATTCATAAAAATCTCATTTAATTTAAGATTTTAGGGGTTGGGTTCAACATTTTTTTATAAATTTTGTAAACACTTGGATATTGTAATAGATTATATCATAATAACAGTGATAAAATGTTATATTCCCTTCAAATATTGAAAATAAGGACTAAATTCATAAAAATATCTTTAAATATTGTAATATAAGGGGTACGGCTAAAATTATTTTATAAAACTTGTAATTATATGGGGTAAAATAAAAAAACAATTGAAAAATATGGTTTAAAACAATAATTATCCCTTCAAATATTGAAAATAAGTATTAAATTCATAAAAATCTCATTTAATATAGGATTTCAGGGGTTTGGTACATTATTTTATTATAAATCTTGTAAACACTTGGTTATTGTAATAGATTATATCATAATAACAATGATATAATGTTATATTCCCTTCAAATATTGAAAATAAGTATTAAATTCATAAAAATCTCATTTAATATAGGATTTCAGGGGTTTGGTACATTATTTTATTATAAATCTTGTAAACACTTGGATATTGTAATAGATTATATCATAATAACAGTGATATAATGTTATATTCCCTTCAAATATTGAAAATAAGGACTAAATTCATTATAATATCATTAAATATTGTAATATAAGGGGTACGGCTAAAATTATTTTATAAAACTTGTAATTATATGGGGTAAAGTAATACAACAATTGAAAAATATGGTTTAAAACAATAATTATCCCTTCAAATATTGAAAATAAGTATTAAATTCATAAAAATCTCATTTAATATAGGATTTCAGGGGTTTGGTACATTATTTTATTATAAATCTTGTAAACACTTGGATATTGTAATAGATTATATCATAATAACAGTGATAAAATGTTATATTCCCTTCAAATATTGAAAATAAGGACTAAATTCATAAAAATATCTTTAAATATTGTAATATAAGGGGTACGGCTAAAATTATTTTATAAAACTTGTAATTATATGGGGTAAAGTAATAAAACAATTGAAAAATATGGTTTAAAACAATAATTATCCCTTCAAATATTGAAAATAAGTATTAAATTCATAAAAATCTCATTTAATATAAGGTTTTAGGGGTTGGGTTCAACATTTTTTTATAAATTTTGTAAAAACATGAGATATTGTAATGAAATACGGTAAAATCATTGGAAAAATTCAATAAAATCCCTTCTAATATTGAAAATAAAGACTAAATTCATTAATATTTCATTAAATATTGTAATATAAGTGGTACGGCTAAAATTATTTTATAATACTTGTAATTATATGGGGTAAAGTAATAAAACAATTGAAAAATATGGTTTAAAACAATAATTATCCCTTCAAATATTGAAAATAAGTATTAAATTCATAAAAATCTCTTTAATATAAGATTTTAGGGGTTGGGTTCAACATTTTTTTATAAATTTTGTAAAAATATGGGGTATAGTAATAAAATACGTTAAAATCAATGAAAAATTTCAATAAAATCCTTACAGATATTGAAAATAAGGGTTAAATTCATTAAAATCTAATTAAATATTGTAATATAAGGGGTACGGCTAAAATTATTTTATAATACTTGTAATTATATGGGGTAAAGTAATAAAACAATTGAAAAATATGGTTTAAAACAATAATTATACCTTCAAATATTGAAAATAAGTATTAAATTCATAAAAATCTCATTTAATATAGGATTTCAGGGGTTTGGTACATTATTTTATTATAAATCTTGTAAACACTTGGATATTGTAATAGATTATATCATAATAACAGTGATAAAATGTTATATTCCCTTCAAATATTGAAAATAAGGACTAAATTCATAAAAATATCTTTAAATATTGTAATATAAGGGGTACGGCTAAAATTATTTTATAAAACTTGTAATTATATGGGGTAAAGTAATAAAACAATTGAAAAATATGGTTTAAAACAATAATTATCCCTTCAAATATTGAAAATAAGGGCTAAATTCATAAAAATTTCATTAAATATTGTAATATAAGAGGTACGGCTAAAATTATTTTATAAAATTTGTAATTATATGGGGTAAAGTAATAAAACAATTGAAAAATATGGTTTAAAACAATAATTATCCCTTCAAATATTGAAAATAAGGACTAAATTCATTAAAATATCATTAAATATTGTAATATAAGGGGTACGGCTAAAATTATTTTATAAAACTTGTAATTATATGGGGTAAAGTAATAAAACAATTGAAAAATATGGTTTAAAACAATAATTATCCCTTCAAATATTGAAAATAAGTATTAAATTCATAAAAATCTCATTTAATATAGGATTTCAGGGGTTGGGTTCAACATTTTTTTATAAATTTTGTAAAAACATGAGATATTGTAATGAAATACGGTAAAATCATTGGAAAAATTCAATAAAATCCCTTCTAATATTGAAAATAAAGACTAAATTCATAAATATTTCATTAAATATTGTAATATAAGGGGTACGGCTAAAATTATTTTATAAAACTTGTAATTATATGGGGTAAAGTAATAAAACAATTGAAAAATATGGTTTAAAACAATAATTATCCCTTCAAATATTGAAAATACGTATTAAATTCATAAAAATCTCTTTAATATAAGATTTTAGGGGTTGGGTTCAACATTTTTTTATAAATTTTGTAAAAATATGGGGTATAGTAATAAAATACGTTAAAATCAATGAAAAATTTCAATAAAATCCTTACAGATATTGAAAATAAGGGCTAAATTCATTAAAATCTAATTAAATATTGTAATATAAGGGGTACGGCTAAAATTATTTTATAAAACTTGTAATTATATGGGGTAAAGTAATAAAACAATTGAAAAATATGGTTTAAAACAATAATTATCCCTTCAAATATTGAAAATAAGTATTAAATTCATAAAAATCTCATTTAATATAAGATTTTAGGGGTTGGGTTCAACATTTTTTTTATAAATTTTGTAAAAATATGGGGTATTGTAATAAAATACGTTAAAATCAATGAAAAATTTCAATAAAATCATTACAGATATTGAAAATAAGGGCTAAATTCATAAAAATATCATTAAATATTGTAATATAAGGGGTACGGCTAAAATTATTTTATAAAACTTGTAATTATATGGGGTAAAGTAATACAACAATTGAAAAATATGGTTTAAAACAATAATTATCCCTTCAAATATTGAAAATAAGTATTAAATTCATAAAAATCTCATTTAATATAGGATTTCAGGGGTTTGGTACATTATTTTATTATAAATCTTGTAAACACTTGGTTATTGTAATAGATTATATCATAATAACAGTGATAAAATGTTATATTCCCTTCAAATATTGAAAATAAGGACTAAATTCATAAAAATATCTTTAAATATTGTAATATAAGGGGTACGGCTAAAATTATTTAATAAAACTTGTAATTATATGGGGGAAAATAAAAAAACAATTGAAAAATATGGTTTAAAACAATAATTATCCCTTCAAATATTGAAAATAAGTATTAAATTCATAAAAATCTCATTTAATATAGGATTTCAGGGGTTTGGTACATTATTTTATTATAAATCTTGTAAACACTTGGTTAATGTAATAGATTATATCATAATAACAATGATATAATGTTATATTCCCTTCAAATATTGAAAATAAGTATTAAATTCATAAAAATCTCATTTAATATAGGATTTCAGGGGTTTGGTACATTATTTTATTATAAATCTTGTAAACACTTGGATATTGTAATAGATTATATCATAATAACAGTGATATAATGTTATATTCCCTTCAAATATTGAAAATAAGGACTAAATTCATAAAAATATCTTTAAATATTGTAATATAAGGGGTACGGCTAAAATTATTTTATAAAACTTGTAATTATATGGGGTAAAGTAATAAAACAATTGAAAAATATGGTTTAAAACAATAATTATCCCTTCAAATATTGAAAATAAGTATTAAATTCATAAAAATCTCATTTAATATAAGGTTTTAGGGGTTGGGTTCAACATTTTTTTATAAATTTTGTAAAAACATGAGATATTGTAATGAAATACGGTAAAATCATTGGAAAAATTCAATAAAATCCCTTCTAATATTGAAAATAAAGACTAAATTCATTAATATTTCATTAAATATTGTAATATAAGTGGTACGGCTAAAATTATTTTATAAAACTTGTAATTATATGGGGTAAAGTAATAAAACAATTGAAAAATATGGTTTAAAACAATAATTATCCCTTCAAATATTGAAAATAAGTATTAAATTCATAAAAATCTCTTTAATATAAGATTTTAGGGGTTGGGTTCAACATTTTTTTATAAATTTTGTAAAAATATGGGGTATAGTAATAAAATACGTTAAAATCAATGAAAAATTTCAATAAAATCCTTACAGATATTGAAAATAAGGGTTAAATTCATTAAAATCTAATTAAATATTGTAATATAAGGGGTACGGCTAAAATTATTTTATAAAACTTGTAATTATATGGGGTAAAGTAATAAAACAATTGAAAAATATGGTTTAAAACAATAATTATACCTTCAAATATTGAAAATAAGTATTAAATTCATAAAAATCTCATTTAATAAAGGATTTCAGGGGTTTGGTACATTATTTTACTATAAATTTTGTAAACACTTGGATATTGTAATAGATTATATCATAATAACAGTGATAAAATGTTATATTCCCTTCAAATATTGAAAATAAGGACTAAATTCATAAAAATATCTTTAAATATTGTAATATAAGGGGTACGGCTAAAATTATTTTATAAAACTTGTAATTATATGGGGTAAAGTAATAAAACAATTGAAAAATATGGTTTAAAACAATAATTATCCCTTCAAATATTGAAAATAAGGGCTAAATTCATAAAAATTTCATTAAATATTGTAATATAAGGGGTACGGCTAAAATTATTTTATAAAACTTGTAATTATATGGGGTAAAGTAATAAAACAATTGAAAAATATGGTTTAAAACAATAATTATCCCTTCAAATATTGAAAATAAGTATTAAATTCATAAAAATCTCGTTTAATATAGGATTTCAGGGGTTGGGGCCAACAATTTTTTATAAATTTTGTAAACATATGGGGTATAGTAATAAAATATGTAAAATCAATGAAAAATTTCAATAAAATCCTTACAGATATTGAAAATAAGGGCTAAACTCATTAAAATATCATTAAATATTGTAATATAAGGGGTACGGCTAAAATTATTTAATAAAACTTGTAATTATATGGGGTAAAATAATAAAACAATTGAAAAATATGGTTTAAAACAATAATTATCCCTTCAAATATTGAAAATAAGTATTAAATTCATAAAAATCTCATTTATTATAAGATTTTAGGGGTTGGGTTCAACATTTTTTTTATAAATTTTGTAAAAATATGGGGTATTGTAATAAAATACGTTAAAATCAATGAAAAATTTCAATAAAATCATTACAGATATTGAAAATAAGGGCTAAATTCATAAAAATATCATTAAATATTGTAATATAAGGGGTACGGCTAAAATTATTTTATAAAACTTGTAATTATATGGGGTAAAGTAATAAAACAATTGAAAAATATGGTTTAAAACAATAATTATCCCTTCAAATATTGAAAATAAGTATTAAATTCATAAAAATCTCATTTAATATAGGATTTCAGGGGTTTGGTACATCATTTTATTATAAATCTTGTAAACACTTGGATATTGTAATAGATTATATCATAATAACAATGATATAATGTTATATTCCCTTCAAATATTGAAATAAGGACTAAATTCATTAAAATATCATTAAATATTGTAATATAAGGGGTACGGCTAAAATTATTTTATAAAACTTGTAATTATATGGGGTAAAGTAATAAAACAATTGAAAAATATGGTTTAAAACAATAATTATCCCTTCAAATATTGAAAATAAGTATTAAATTCATAAAAATCTCGTTTAATATAGGATTTCAGGGGTTGGGGCCAACAATTTTTTAAAAATTTTGTAAAAATATGGGGTATAGTAATAAAATACGTTAAAATCAATGAAAAATTTCAATAAAATCCTTACAGATATTGAAAATAAGGGTTAAATTCATTAAAATCTAATTAAATATTGTAATATAAGGGGTACGGCTAAAATTATTTTATAAAACTTGTAATTATATGGGGTAAAGTAATAAAACAATTGAAAAATATGGTTTAAAACAATAATTATCCCTTCAAATATTGAAAATAAGTATTAAATTCATAAAAATCTCATTTAATATAGGATTTCAGGGGTTTGGTACATTATTTTATTATAAATCTTGTAAACACTTGGATATTGTAATAGATTATATCATAATAACAGTGATAAAATGTTATATTCCCTTCAAATATTGAATATAAGGACTAAATTCATAAAAATATCTTTAAATATTGTAATATAAGGGGTACGGCTAAAATTATTTTATAAAACTTGTAATTATATGGGGTAAAGTAATAAAACAATTGAAAAATATGGTTTAAAACAATAATTATCCCTTCAAATATTGAAAATAAGTATTAAATTCATAAAAATCTCATTTAATATAAGGTTTTAGGGGTTGGGTTCAACATTTTTTTATAAATTTTGTAAAAACATGAGATATTGTAATGAAATACGGTAAAATCATTGGAAAAATTCAATAAAATCCCTTCTAATATTGAAAATAAAGACTAAATTCATTAATATTTCATTAAATATTGTAATATAAGTGGTACGGCTAAAATTATTTTATAAAACTTGTAATTATATGGGGTAAAGTAATAAAACAATTGAAAAATATGGTTTAAAACAATAATTATCCCTTCAAATATTGAAAATAAGTATTAAATTCATAAAAATCTCTTTAATATAAGATTTTAGGGGTTGGGTTCAACATTTTTTTATAAATTTTGTAAAAATATGGGGTATAGTAATAAAATACGTTAAAATCAATGAAAAATTTCAATAAAATCCTTACAGATATTGAAAATAAGGGTTAAATTCATTAAAATCTAATTAAATATTGTAATATAAGGGGTACGGCTAAAATTATTTTATAAAACTTGTAATTATATGGGGTAAAGTAATAAAACAATTGAAAAATATGGTTTAAAACAATAATTATACCTTCAAATATTGAAAATAAGTATTAAATTCATAAAAATCTCATTTAATAAAGGATTTCAGGGGTTTGGTACATTATTTTATTATAAATTTTGTAAACACTTGGATATTGTAATAGATTATATCATAATAACAGTGATAAAATGTTATATTCCCTTCAAATATTGAAAATAAGGACTAAATTCATAAAAATATCTTTAAATATTGTAATATAAGGGGTACGGCTAAAATTATTTTATAAAACTTGTAATTATATGGGGTAAAGTAATAAAACAATTGAAAAATATGGTTTAAAACAATAATTATCCCTTCAAATATTGAAAATAAGGGCTAAATTCATAAAAATTTCATTAAATATTGTAATATAAGGGGTACGGCTAAAATTATTTTATAAAACTTGTAATTATATGGGGTAAAGTAATAAAACAATTGAAAAATATGGTTTAAAACAATAATTATCCCTTCAAATATTGAAAATAAGTATTAAATTCATAAAAATCTCGTTTAATATAGGATTTCAGGGGTTGGGGCCAACAATTTTTTATAAATTTTGTAAACATATGGGGTATAGTAATAAAATATGTAAAATCAATGAAAAATTTCAATAAAATCCTTACAGATATTGAAAATAAGGGCTAAACTCATTAAAATATCATTAAATATTGTAATATAAGGGGTACGGCTAAAATTATTTAATAAAACTTGTAATTATATGGGGTAAAATAATAAAACAATTGAAAAATATGGTTTAAAACAATAATTATCCCTTCAAATATTGAAAATAAGTATTAAATTCATAAAAATCTCATTTATTATAAGATTTTAGGGGTTGGGTTCAACATTTTTTTTATAAATTTTGTAAAAATATGGGGTATTGTAATAAAATACGTTAAAATCAATGAAAAATTTCAATAAAATCATTACAGATATTGAAAATAAGGGCTAAATTCATAAAAATATCATTAAATATTGTAATATAAGGGGTACGGCTAAAATTATTTTATAAAACTTGTAATTATATGGGGTAAAGTAATAAAACAATTGAAAAATATGGTTTAAAACAATAATTATACCTTCAAATATTGAAAATAAGTATTAAATTCATAAAAATCTCATTTAATAAAGGATTTCAGGGGTTTGGTACATTATTTTATTATAAATTTTGTAAACACTTGGATATTGTAATAGATTATATCATAATAACAGTGATAAAATGTTATATTCCCTTCAAATATTGAAAATAAGGACTAAATTCATAAAAATATCTTTAAATATTGTAATATAAGGGGTACGGCTAAAATTATTTTATAAAACTTGTAATTATATGGGGTAAAGTAATAAAACAATTGAAAAATATGGTTTAAAACAATAATTATCCCTTCAAATATTGAAAATAAGGGCTAAATTCATAAAAATTTCATTAAATATTGTAATATAAGGGGTACGGCTAAAATTATTTTATAAAACTTGTAATTATATGGGGTAAAGTAATAAAACAATTGAAAAATATGGTTTAAAACAATAATTATCCCTTCAAATATTGAAAATAAGTATTAAATTCATAAAAATCTCGTTTAATATAGGATTTCAGGGGTTGGGGCCAACAATTTTTTATAAATTTTGTAAACATATGGGGTATAGTAATAAAATATGTAAAATCAATGAAAAATTTCAATAAAATCCTTACAGATATTGAAAATAAGGGCTAAACTCATTAAAATATCATTAAATATTGTAATATAAGGGGTACGGCTAAAATTATTTAATAAAACTTGTAATTATATGGGGTAAAATAATAAAACAATTGAAAAATATGGTTTAAAACAATAATTATCCCTTCAAATATTGAAAATAAGTATTAAATTCATAAAAATCTCATTTATTATAAGATTTTAGGGGTTGGGTTCAACATTTTTTTTATAAATTTTGTAAAAATATGGGGTATTGTAATAAAATACGTTAAAATCAATGAAAAATTTCAATAAAATCATTACAGATATTGAAAATAAGGGCTAAATTCATAAAAATATCATTAAATATTGTAATATAAGGGGTACGGCTAAAATTATTTTATAAAACTTGTAATTATATGGGGTAAAGTAATAAAACAATTGAAAAATATGGTTTAAAACAATAATTATCCCTTCAAATATTGAAAATAAGTATTAAATTCATAAAAATCTCATTTAATATAGGATTTCAGGGGTTTGGTACATTATTTTATTATAAATCTTGTAAACACTTGGATATTGTAATAGATTATATCATAATAACAATGATATAATGTTATATTCCCTTCAAATATTGAAAATAAGGACTAAATTCATTAAAATATCATTAAATATTGTAATATAAGGGGTACGGCTAAAATTATTTTATAAAACTTGTAATTATATGGGGTAAAGTAATAAAACAATTGAAAAATATGGTTTAAAACAATAATTATCCCTTCAAATATTGAAAATAAGTATTAAATTCATAAAAATCTCGTTTAATATAGGATTTCAGGGGTTGGGGCCAACAATTTTTTAAAAATTTTGTAAAAATATGGGGTATAGTAATAAAATACGTAAAATCAATGAAAAATTTCAATAAAATCCTTACAGATATTGAAAATAAGGGCTAAACTCATTAAAATATCATTAAATATTGTAATATAAGGGGTACGGCTAAAATTATTTAATAAAACTTGTAATTATATGGGGTAAAATAATAAAACAATTGAAAAATATGGTTTAAAACAATAATTATCCCTTCAAATATTGAAAATAAGTATTAAATTCATAAAAAGCTCATTTAATATAGGATTTCAGGGGTTTGGTACATTATTTTATTATAAATCTTGTAAACACTTGGATATTGTAATAGATTATATCATAATAACAGTGATAAAATGTTATATTCCCTTCAAATATTGAAAATAAGAACTAAATTCATAAAAATATCTTTAAATATTGTAATATAAGGGGTACGGCTAAAATTATTTAATAAAACTTGTAATTATATGGAGTAAAATAAAAAAACAATTGAAAAATATGGTTTAAAACAATAATTATCCCTTCAAATATTGAAAATAAGTATTAAATTCATAAAAATCTCATTTAATATAGGATTTCAGGGGTTTGGTACATTATTTTATTATAAATCTTGTAAACACTTGGATATTGTAATAGATTATATCATAATAACAGTGATATAATGTTATATTCCCTTCAAATATTGAAAATAAGGACTAAATTCATTATAATATCATTAAATATTGTAATATAAGGGGTACGGCTAAAATTATTTTATAAAACTTGTAATTATATGGGGTAAAGTAATACAACAATTGAAAAATATGGTTTAAAACAATAATTATCCCTTCAAATATTGAAAATAAGTATTAAATTCATAAAAATCTCATTTAATATAGGATTTCAGGGGTTTGGTACATTATTTTATTATAAATCTTGTAAACACTTGGATAATGTAATAGATTATATCATAATAACAGTGATAAAATGTTATATTCCCTTCAAATATTGAAAATAAGGACTAAATTCATAAAAATATCTTTAAATATTGTAATATAAGGGGTACGGCTAAAATTATTTTATAAAACTTGTAATTATATGGGGTAAAGTAATAAAACAATTGAAAAATATGGTTTAAAACAATAATTATCCCTTCAAATATTGAAAATAAGTATTAAATTCATAAAAATTTCATTAAATATTGTAATATAAGAGGTACGGCTAAAATTATTTTATAAAACTTGTAATTATATGGGGTAAAGTAATAAAACAATTGAAAAATATGGTTTAAAACAATAATTATCCCTTCAAATATTGAAAATAAGTATTAAATTCATAAAAATCTCGTTTAATATAGGCTTTCAGGGGTTGGGGCCAACAATTTTTTATAAATTTTGTAAAAATATGGGGTATAGTAATAAAATACGTAAAATCAATGAAAAATTTCAATAAAATCCTTACAGATATTGAAAATATGGGCTAAATTCATTAAAATATCGTTAAATATTGTAATATAAGGGGTACGGCTAAAATTATTTAATAAAACTTGTAATTATATGGGGTAAAATAAAAAAACAATTGAAAAATATGGTTTAAAACAATAATTATCCCTTCAAATATTGAAAATAAGTATTAAATTCATAAAAATCTCATTTAATTTACGATTTTAGGGGTTGGGTTCAACATTTTTTTATAAATTTTGTAAACACTTGGTTATTGTAATAGATTATATCATAATAACAGTGATAAAATGTTATATTCCCTTCAAATATTGAAAATAAGGACTAAATTCATAAAAATATCTTTAAATATTGTAATATAAGGGGTACGGCTAAAATTATTTTATAAAACTTGTAATTATATGGGGTAAAGTAATAAAACAATTGAAAAATATGGTTTAAAACAATAATTATCCCTTCAAATATTGAAAATAAGTATTAAATTCATAAAAATCTCATTTAATATAGGATTTCAGGGGTTTGGTACATTATTTTATTATAAATCTTGTAAACACTTGGTTAATGTAATAGATTATATCATAATAACAATGATATAATGTTATATTCCCTTCAAATATTGAAAATAAGTATTAAATTCATAAAAATCTCATTTAATATAGGATTTCAGGGGTTTGGTACATTATTTTATTATAAATCTTGTAAACACTTGGATATTGTAATAGATTATATCATAATAACAGTGATATAATGTTATATTCCCTTCAAATATTGAAAATAAGGACTAAATTCATTATAATATCATTAAATATTGTAATATAAGGGGTACGGCTAAAATTATTTTATAAAACTTGTAATTATATGGGGTAAAGTAATACAACAATTGAAAAATATGGTTTAAAACAATAATTATCCCTTCAAATATTGAAAATAAGTATTAAATTCATAAAAATCTCATTTAATATAGGATTTCAGGGGTTTGGTACATTATTTTATTATAAATCTTGTAAACACTTGGATATTGTAATAGATTATATCATAATAACAGTGATAAAATGTTATATTCCCTTCAAATATTGAATATAAGGACTAAATTCATAAAAATATCTTTAAATATTGTAATATAAGGGGTACGGCTAAAATTATTTTATAAAACTTGTAATTATATGGGGTAAAGTAATAAAACAATTGAAAAATATGGTTTAAAACAATAATTATCCCTTCAAATATTGAAAATAAGTATTAAATTCATAAAAATCTCATTTAATATAAGGTTTTAGGGGTTGGGTTCAACATTTTTTTATAAATTTTGTAAAAACATGAGATATTGTAATGAAATACGGTAAAATCATTGGAAAAATTCTATAAAATCCCTTCTAATATTGAAAATAAAGACTAAATTCATTAATATTTCATTAAATATTGTAATATAAGTGGTACGGCTAAAATTATTTTATAAAACTTGTAATTATATGGGGTAAAGTAATAAAACAATTGAAAAATATGGTTTAAAACAATAATTATCCCTTCAAATATTGAAAATAAGTATTAAATTCATAAAAATCTCTTTAATATAAGATTTTAGGGGTTGGGTTCAACATTTTTTTATAAATTTTGTAAAAATATGGGGTATAGTAATAAAATACGTTAAAATCAATGAAAAATTTCAATAAAATCCTTACAGATATTGAAAATAAGGGTTAAATTCATTAAAATCTAATTAAATATTGTAATATAAGGGGTACGGCTAAAATTATTTTATAAAACTTGTAATTATATGGGGTAAAGTAATAAAACAATTGAAAAATATGGTTTAAAACAATAATTATACCTTCAAATATTGAAAATAAGTATTAAATTCATAAAAATCTCATTTAATAAAGGATTTCAGGGGTTTGGTACATTATTTTATTATAAATTTTGTAAACACTTGGATATTGTAATAGATTATATCATAATAACAGTGATAAAATGTTATATTCCCTTCAAATATTGAAAATAAGGACTAAATTCATAAAAATATCTTTAAATATTGTAATATAAGGGGTACGGCTAAAATTATTTTATAAAACTTGTAATTATATGGGGTAAAGTAATAAAACAATTGAAAAATATGGTTTAAAACAATAATTATCCCTTCAAATATTGAAAATAAGGGCTAAATTCATAAAAATTTCATTAAATATTGTAATATAAGGGGTACGGCTAAAATTATTTTATAAAACTTGTAATTATATGGGGTAAAGTAATAAAACAATTGAAAAATATGGTTTAAAACAATAATTATCCCTTCAAATATTGAAAATAAGTATTAAATTCATAAAAATCTCGTTTAATATAGGATTTCAGGGGTTGGGGCCAACAATTTTTTATAAATTTTGTAAACATATGGGGTATAGTAATAAAATATGTAAAATCAATGAAAAATTTCAATAAAATCCTTACAGATATTGAAAATAAGGGCTAAACTCATTAAAATATCATTAAATATTGTAATATAAGGGGTACGGCTAAAATTATTTAATAAAACTTGTAATTATATGGGGTAAAATAATAAAACAATTGAAAAATATGGTTTAAAACAATAATTATCCCTTCAAATATTGAAAATAAGTATTAAATTCATAAAAATCTCATTTATTATAAGATTTTAGGGGTTGGGTTCAACATTTTTTTTATAAATTTTGTAAAAATATGGGGTATTGTAATAAAATACGTTAAAATCAATGAAAAATTTCAATAAAATCATTACAGATATTGAAAATAAGGGCTAAATTCATAAAAATATCATTAAATATTGTAATATAAGGGGTACGGCTAAAATTATTTTATAAAACTTGTAATTATATGGGGTAAAGTAATAAAACAATTGAAAAATATGGTTTAAAACAATAATTATCCCTTCAAATATTGAAAATAAGTATTAAATTCATAAAAATCTCATTTAATATAAGGTTTTAGGGGTTGGGTTCAACATTTTTTTATAAATTTTGTAAAAACATGAGATATTGTAATGAAATACGGTAAAATCATTGGAAAAAT
Organism: Rhopalosiphum nymphaeae; assembly: GCA_036289425.1. Lineage (NCBI taxonomy): Eukaryota > Metazoa > Arthropoda > Insecta > Hemiptera > Aphididae > Rhopalosiphum > Rhopalosiphum nymphaeae. Next base: position 7,515,200 of record JAZAQC010000001.1, on the reverse strand, counting down.
TCAATAAAATCCCTTCTAATATTGAAAATAAAGACTAAATTCATAAATATTTCATTAAATATTGTAATATAAGGGGTACGGCTAAAATTATTTTATAAAACTTGTAATTATATGGGGTAAAGAAATAAAACAATTGAAAAATATGGTTTAAAACAATAATTATCCCTTCAAATATTGAAAATAAGTATTAAATTCATAAAAATCTCTTTAATATAAGATTTTAGGGGTTGGGTTCAACATTTTTTTATAAATTTTGTAAAAATATGGGGTATAGTAATAAAATACGTTAAAATCAATGAAAAATTTCAATAAAATCCTTACAGATATTGAAAATAAGGGCTAAATTCATTAAAATCTAATTAAATATTGTAATATAAGGGGTACGGCTAAAATTATTTTATAAAACTTGTAATTATATGGAGTAAAATAAAAAAACAATTGAAAAATATGGTTTAAAACAATAATTATCCCTTCAAATATTGAAAATAAGGACTAAATTCATTATAATATCATTAAATATTGTAATATAAGGGGTACGGCTAAAATTATTTTATAAAACTTGTAATTATATGGGGTAAAGTAATACAACAATTGAAAAATATGGTTTAAAACAATAATTATCCCTTCAAATATTGAAAATAAGTATTAAATTCATAAAAATCTCATTTAATATAGGATTTCAGGGGTTTGGTACATTATTTTATTATAAATCTTGTAAACACTTGGATAATGTAATAGATTATATCATAATAACAGTGATAAAATGTTATATTCCCTTCAAATATTGAAAATAAGGACTAAATTCATAAAAATATCTTTAAATATTGTAATATAAGGGGTACGGCTAAAATTATTTTATAAAACTTGTAATTATATGGGGTAAAGTAATAAAACAATTGAAAAATATGGTTTAAAACAATAATTATCCCTTCAAATATTGAAAATAAGTATTAAATTCATAAAAATTTCATTAAATATTGTAATATAAGAGGTACGGCTAAAATTATTTTATAAAACTTGTAATTATATGGGGTAAAGTAATAAAACAATTGAAAAATATGGTTTAAAACAATAATTATCCCTTCAAATATTGAAAATAAGTATTAAATTCATAAAAATCTCGTTTAATATAGGCTTTCAGGGGTTGGGGCCAACAATTTTTTATAAATTTTGTAAAAATATGGGGTATAGTAATAAAATACGTAAAATCAATGAAAAATTTCAATAAAATCCTTACAGATATTGAAAATATGGGCTAAATTCATTAAAATATCGTTAAATATTGTAATATAAGGGGTACGGCTAAAATTATTTAATAAAACTTGTAATTATATGGGGTAAAATAAAAAAACAATTGAAAAATATGGTTTAAAACAATAATTATCCCTTCAAATATTGAAAATAAGTATTAAATTCATAAAAATCTCATTTAATTTACGATTTTAGGTGTTGGGTTCAACATTTTTTTATAAATTTTGTAAACACTTGGATATTGTAATAGATTATATCATAATAACAGTGATAAAATGTTATATTCCCTTCAAATATTGAAAATAAGGACTAAATTCATAAAAATATCTTTAAATATTGTAATATAAGGGGTACGGCTAAAATTATTTTATAAAACTTGTAATTATATGGGGTAAAGTAATAAAACAATTGAAAAATATGGTTTAAAACAATAATTATCCCTTCAAATATTGAAAATAAGGGCTAAATTCATATAAATTTCATTAAATATTGTAATATAAGAGGTACGGCTAAAATTATTTTATAAAACTTGTAATTATATGGGGTAAAGTAATAAAACAATTGAAAAATATGGTTTAAAACAATAATTATCCCTTCAAATATTGAAAATAAGTATTAAATTCATAAAAATCTCATTTAATATAAGGTTTTAGGGGTTGGGTTCAACATTTTTTTATAAATTTTGTAAAAACATGAGATATTGTAATGAAATACGGTAAAATCATTGGAAAAATTCAATAAAATCCCTTCTAATATTGAAAATAAAGACTAAATTCATAAATATTTCATTAAATATTGTAATATAAGGGGTACGGCTAAAATTATTTTATAAAACTTGTAATTATATGGGGTAAAGTAATAAAACAATTGAAAAATATGGTTTAAAACAATAATTATCCCTTCAAATATTGAAAATAAGTATTAAATTCATAAAAATCTCTTTAATATAAGATTTTAGGGGTTGGGTTCAACATTTTTTTATAAATTTTGTAAAAATATGGGGTATAGTAATAAAATACGTTAAAATCAATGAAAAATTTCAATAAAATCCTTACAGATATTGAAAATAAGGGCTAAATTCATTAAAATCTAATTAAATATTGTAATATAAGGGGTACGGCTAAAATTATTTTATAAAACTTGTAATTATATGGGGTAAAGTAATAAAACAATTGAAAAATATGGTTTAAAACAATAATTATCCCTTCAAATATTGAAAATAAGTATTAAATTCATAAAAATCTCGTTTAATATAGGCTTTCAGGGGTTGGGGCCAACAATTTTTTATAAATTTTGTAAAAATATGGGGTATAGTAATAAAATACGTAAAATCAATGAAAAATTTCAATAAAATCCTTACAGATATTGAAAATATGGGCTAAATTCATTAAAATATCGTTAAATATTGTAATATAAGGGGTACGGCTAAAATTATTTAATAAAACTTGTAATTATATGGGGTAAAATAAAAAAACAATTGAAAAATATGGTTTAAAACAATAATTATCCCTTCAAATATTGAAAATAAGTATTAAATTCATAAAAATCTCATTTAATTTACGATTTTAGGGGTTGGGTTCAACATTTTTTTATAAATTTTGTAAACACTTGGTTATTGTAATAGATTATATCATAATAACAGTGATAAAATGTTATATTCCCTTCAAATATTGAAAATTAGGACTAAATTCATAAAAATATCTTTAAATATTGTAATATAAGGGGTACGGCTAAAATTATTTTATAAAACTTGTAATTATATGGGGTAAAGTAATAAAACAATTGAAAAATATGGTTTAAAACAATAATTATCCCTTCAAATATTGAAAATAAGGGCTAAATTCATAAAAATTTCATTAAATATTGTAATATAAGAGGTACGGCTAAAATTATTTTATAAAACTTGTAATTATATGGGGTAAAGTAATAAAACAATTGAAAAATATGGTTTAAAACAATAATTATCCCTTCAAATATTGAAAATAAGTATTAAATTCATAAAAATCTCATTTAATATAGGATTTCAGGGGTTTGGTACATTATATATTATAAATCTTGTAAACACTTGGATATTGTAATAGATTATATCATAATAACAATGATATAATGTTATATTCCCTTCAAATATTGAAAATAAGGACTAAATTCATTAAAATATCATTAAATATTGTAATATAAGGGGTACGGCTAAAATTATTTTATAAAACTTGTAATTATATGGGGTAAAGTAATAAAACAATTGAAAAATATGGTTTAAAACAATAATTATCCCTTCAAATATTGAAAATAAGTATTAAATTCATAAAAATCTCGTTTAATATAGGATTTCAGGGGTTGGGGCCAACAATTTTTTATAAATATTGTAAAAATATGGGGTATAGTAATAAAATACGTAAAATCAATGAAAAATTTCAATAAAATCCTTACAGATATTGAAAATAAGGGCTAAACTCATTAAAATATCATTAAATATTGTAATATAAGGGGTACGGCTAAAATTATTTAATAAAACTTGTAATTATATGGGGTAAAATAATAAAACAATTGAAAAATATGGTTTAAAACAATAATTATCCCTTCAAATATTGAAAATAAGTATTAAATTCATAAAAAGCTCATTTAATATAGGATTTCAGGGGTTTGGTACATTATTTTATTATAAATCTTGTAAACACTTGGATATTGTAATAGATTATATCATAATAACAGTGATAAAATGTTATATTCCCTTCAAATATTGAAAATAAGGACTAAATTCATAAAAATATCTTTAAATATTGTAATATAAGGGGTACGGCTAAAATTATTTTATAAAACTTGTAATTATATGGGGAAAAGTAATAAAACAATTGAAAAATATGGTTTAAAACAATAATTATCCCTTCAAATATTGAAAATAAGGGCTAAATTCATAAAAATTTCATTAAATATTGTAATATAAGAGGTACGGCTAAAATTATTTTATAAAACTTGTAATTATATGGGGTAAAGTAATAAAACAATTGAAAAATATGGTTTAAAACAATAATTATCCCTTCAAATATTGAAAATAAGTATTAAATTCATAAAAATCTGGTTTAATATAGGATTTCAGGGGTTGGGGCCAACAATTTTTTATAAATTTTGTAAAAATATGGGGTATAGTAATAAAATACGTAAAATCAATGAAAAATTTCAATAAAATCCTTACAGATATTGAAAATAAGGGCTAAACTCATTAAAATATCATTAAATATTGTAATATAAGGGGTACGGCTAAAATTATTTTATAAAACTTGTAATTATATGGGGTAAAGTAATAAAACAATTGAAAAATATGGTTTAAAACAATAATTATCCCTTCAAATATTGAAAATAAGTATTAAATTCATAAAAATCTCATTTAATATAGGATTTCAGGGGTTTGGTACATTATTTTATTATAAATCTTGTAAACACTTGGATATTGTAATAGATTATATCATAATAACAGTGATATAATGTTATATTCCCTTCAAATATTGAAAATAAGGACTAAATTCATTAAAATATCATTAAATATTGTAATATAAGGGGTACGGCTAAAATTATTTTATAAAACTTGTAATTATATGGGGTAAAGTAATAAAACAATTGAAAAATACGGTTTAAAACAATAATTATCCCTTCAAATATTGAAAATAAGTATTAAATTCATAAAAATCTCGTTTAATATAGGCTTTCAGGGGTTGGGGCAAACAATTTTTTATAAATTTTGTAAAAATATGGAGTATAGTAATAAAATACGTAAAATCAATGAAAAATTTCAATAAAATCCTTACAGATATTGAAAATATGGGCTAAATTCATTAAAATATCGTTAAATATTGTAATATAAGGGGTACGGCTAAAATTATTTAATAAAACTTGTAATTATATGGGGTAAAATAAAAAAACAATTGAAAAATATGGTTTAAAACAATAATTATCCCTTCAAATATTGAAAATAAGTATTAAATTCATAAAAATCTCATTTAATTTAAGATTTTAGGGGTTGGGTTCAACATTTTTTTATAAATTTTGTAAACACTTGGATATTGTAATAGATTATATCATAATAACAGTGATAAAATGTTATATTCCCTTCAAATATTGAAAATAAGGACTAAATTCATAAAAATATCTTTAAATATTGTAATATAAGGGGTACGGCTAAAATTATTTTATAAAACTTGTAATTATATGGGGTAAAATAAAAAAACAATTGAAAAATATGGTTTAAAACAATAATTATCCCTTCAAATATTGAAAATAAGTATTAAATTCATAAAAATCTCATTTAATATAGGATTTCAGGGGTTTGGTACATTATTTTATTATAAATCTTGTAAACACTTGGTTATTGTAATAGATTATATCATAATAACAATGATATAATGTTATATTCCCTTCAAATATTGAAAATAAGTATTAAATTCATAAAAATCTCATTTAATATAGGATTTCAGGGGTTTGGTACATTATTTTATTATAAATCTTGTAAACACTTGGATATTGTAATAGATTATATCATAATAACAGTGATATAATGTTATATTCCCTTCAAATATTGAAAATAAGGACTAAATTCATTATAATATCATTAAATATTGTAATATAAGGGGTACGGCTAAAATTATTTTATAAAACTTGTAATTATATGGGGTAAAGTAATACAACAATTGAAAAATATGGTTTAAAACAATAATTATCCCTTCAAATATTGAAAATAAGTATTAAATTCATAAAAATCTCATTTAATATAGGATTTCAGGGGTTTGGTACATTATTTTATTATAAATCTTGTAAACACTTGGATATTGTAATAGATTATATCATAATAACAGTGATAAAATGTTATATTCCCTTCAAATATTGAAAATAAGGACTAAATTCATAAAAATATCTTTAAATATTGTAATATAAGGGGTACGGCTAAAATTATTTTATAAAACTTGTAATTATATGGGGTAAAGTAATAAAACAATTGAAAAATATGGTTTAAAACAATAATTATCCCTTCAAATATTGAAAATAAGTATTAAATTCATAAAAATCTCATTTAATATAAGGTTTTAGGGGTTGGGTTCAACATTTTTTTATAAATTTTGTAAAAACATGAGATATTGTAATGAAATACGGTAAAATCATTGGAAAAATTCAATAAAATCCCTTCTAATATTGAAAATAAAGACTAAATTCATTAATATTTCATTAAATATTGTAATATAAGTGGTACGGCTAAAATTATTTTATAATACTTGTAATTATATGGGGTAAAGTAATAAAACAATTGAAAAATATGGTTTAAAACAATAATTATCCCTTCAAATATTGAAAATAAGTATTAAATTCATAAAAATCTCTTTAATATAAGATTTTAGGGGTTGGGTTCAACATTTTTTTATAAATTTTGTAAAAATATGGGGTATAGTAATAAAATACGTTAAAATCAATGAAAAATTTCAATAAAATCCTTACAGATATTGAAAATAAGGGTTAAATTCATTAAAATCTAATTAAATATTGTAATATAAGGGGTACGGCTAAAATTATTTTATAATACTTGTAATTATATGGGGTAAAGTAATAAAACAATTGAAAAATATGGTTTAAAACAATAATTATACCTTCAAATATTGAAAATAAGTATTAAATTCATAAAAATCTCATTTAATATAGGATTTCAGGGGTTTGGTACATTATTTTATTATAAATCTTGTAAACACTTGGATATTGTAATAGATTATATCATAATAACAGTAATAAAATGTTATATTCCCTTCAAATATTGAAAATAAGGACTAAATTCATAAAAATATCTTTAAATATTGTAATATAAGGGGTACGGCTAAAATTATTTTATAAAACTTGTAATTATTTGGGGTAAAGTAATAAAACAATTGAAAAATATGGTTTAAAACAATAATTATCCCTTCAAATATTGAAAATAAGGGCTAAATTCATAAAAATTTCATTAAATATTGTAATATAAGAGGTACGGCTAAAATTATTTTATAAAACTTGTAATTATATGGGGTAAAGTAATAAAACAATTGAAAAATATGGTTTAAAACAATAATTATCCCTTCAAATATTGAAAATAAGGACTAAATTCATTAAAATATCATTAAATATTGTAATATAAGGGGTACGGCTAAAATTATTTTATAAAACTTGTAATTATATGGGGTAAAGTAATAAAACAATTGAAAAATATGGTTTAAAACAATAATTATCCCTTCAAATATTGAAAATAAGTATTAAATTCATAAAAATCTCTTTAATATAAGATTTTAGGGGTTGGGTTCAACATTTTTTTATAAATTTTGTAAAAATATGGGGTATAGTAATAAAATACGTTAAAATCAATGAAAAATTTCAATAAAATCATTACAGATGTTGAAAATAAGGGCTAAATTCATAAAAATATCATTAAATATTGTAATATAAGGGGTACGGCTAAAATTATTTTATAAAACTTGTAATTATATGGGGTAAAGTAATAAAACAATTGAAAAATATGGTTTAAAACAATAATTATCCCTTCAAATATTGAAAATAAGTATTAAATTCATAAAAATCTCTTTAATATAAGATTTTAGGGGTTGGGTTCAACATTTTTTTATAAATTTTGTAAAAATATGGGGTATAGTAATAAAATACGTTAAAATCAATGAAAAATTTCAATAAAATCCTTACAGATATTGAAAATAAGGGTTAAATTCATTAAAATCTAATTAAATATTGTAATATAAGGGGTACGGCTAAAATTATTTTATAATACTTGTAATTATATGGGGTAAAGTAATAAAACAATTGAAAAATATGGTTTAAAACAATAATTATACCTTCAAATATTGAAAATAAGTATTAAATTCATAAAAATCTCATTTAATATAGGATTTCAGGGGTTTGGTACATTATTTTATTATAAATCTTGTAAACACTTGGATATTGTAATAGATTATATCATAATAACAGTAATAAAATGTTATATTCCCTTCAAATATTGAAAATAAGGACTAAATTCATAAAAATATCTTTAAATATTGTAATATAAGGGGTACGGCTAAAATTATTTTATAAAACTTGTAATTATTTGGGGTAAAGTAATAAAACAATTGAAAAATATGGTTTAAAACAATAATTATCCCTTCAAATATTGAAAATAAGGGCTAAATTCATAAAAATTTCATTAAATATTGTAATATAAGAGGTACGGCTAAAATTATTTTATAAAACTTGTAATTATATGGGGTAAAGTAATAAAACAATTGAAAAATATGGTTTAAAACAATAATTATCCCTTCAAATATTGAAAATAAGGACTAAATTCATTAAAATATCATTAAATATTGTAATATAAGGGGTACGGCTAAAATTATTTTATAAAACTTGTAATTATATGGGGTAAAGTAATAAAACAATTGAAAAATATGGTTTAAAACAATAATTATCCCTTCAAATATTGAAAATAAGTATTAAATTCATAAAAATCTCTTTAATATAAGATTTTAGGGGTTGGGTTCAACATTTTTTTATAAATTTTGTAAAAATATGGGGTATAGTAATAAAATACGTTAAAATCAATGAAAAATTTCAATAAAATCATTACAGATGTTGAAAATAAGGGCTAAATTCATAAAAATATCATTAAATATTGTAATATAAGGGGTACGGCTAAAATTATTTTATAAAACTTGTAATTATATGGGGTAAAGTAATAAAACAATTGAAAAATATGGTTTAAAACAATAATTATCCCTTCAAATATTGAAAATAAGTATTAAATTCATAAAAATCTCATTTAATATAGGATTTCAGGGGTTTGGTACATTATTTTATTATAAATCTTGTAAACACTTGGATATTGTAATAGATTATATCATAATAACAATGATATAATGTTATATTCCCTTCAAATATTGAAAATAAGGACTAAATTCATTAAAATATCATTAAATATTGTAATATAAGGGGTACGGCTAAAATTATTTTATAAAACTTGTAATTATATGGGGTAAAGTAATAAAACAATTGAAAAATATGGTTTAAAACAATAATTATCCCTTCAAATATTGAAAATAAGTATTAAATTCATAAAAATCTCATTTAATTTAAGATTTTAGGGGTTGGGTTCAACATTTTTTTATAAATTTTGTAAACACTTGGATATTGTAATAGATTATATCATAATAACAGTGATAAAATGTTATATTCCCTTCAAATATTGAAAATAAGGACTAAATTCATAAAAATATCTTTAAATATTGTAATATAAGGGGTACGGCTAAAATTATTTTATAAAACTTGTAATTATATGGGGTAAAATAAAAAAACAATTGAAAAATATGGTTTAAAACAATAATTATCCCTTCAAATATTGAAAATAAGTATTAAATTCATAAAAATCTCATTTAATATAGGATTTCAGGGGTTTGGTACATTATTTTATTATAAATCTTGTAAACACTTGGTTATTGTAATAGATTATATCATAATAACAATGATATAATGTTATATTCCCTTCAAATATTGAAAATAAGTATTAAATTCATAAAAATCTCATTTAATATAGGATTTCAGGGGTTTGGTACATTATTTTATTATAAATCTTGTAAACACTTGGATATTGTAATAGATTATATCATAATAACAGTGATAAAATGTTATATTCCCTTCAAATATTGAAAATAAGGACTAAATTCATAAAAATATCTTTAAATATTGTAATATAAGGGGTACGGCTAAAATTATTTTATAAAACTTGTAATTATATGGGGTAAAGTAATAAAACAATTGAAAAATATGGTTTAAAACAATAATTATCCCTTCAAATATTGAAAATAAGTATTAAATTCATAAAAATCTCATTTAATATAAGGTTTTAGGGGTTGGGTTCAACATTTTTTTATAAATTTTGTAAAAACATGAGATATTGTAATGAAATACGGTAAAATCATTGGAAAAATTCAATAAAATCCCTTCTAATATTGAAAATAAAGACTAAATTCATTAATATTTCATTAAATATTGTAATATAAGTGGTACGGCTAAAATTATTTTATAATACTTGTAATTATATGGGGTAAAGTAATAAAACAATTGAAAAATATGGTTTAAAACAATAATTATCCCTTCAAATATTGAAAATAAGTATTAAATTCATAAAAATCTCTTTAATATAAGATTTTAGGGGTTGGGTTCAACATTTTTTTATAAATTTTGTAAAAATATGGGGTATAGTAATAAAATACGTTAAAATCAATGAAAAATTTCAATAAAATCCTTACAGATATTGAAAATATGGGCTAAATTCATTAAAATATCGTTAAATATTGTAATATAAGGGGTACGGCTAAAATTATTTAATAAAACTTGTAATTATATGGGGTAAAATAAAAAAACAATTGAAAAATATGGTTTAAAACAATAATTATCCCTTCAAATATTGAAAATAAGTATTAAATTCATAAAAATCTCATTTAATTTAAGATTTTAGGGGTTGGGTTCAACATTTTTTTATAAATTTTGTAAACACTTGGATATTGTAATAGATTATATCATAATAACAGTGATAAAATGTTATATTCCCTTCAAATATTGAAAATAAGGACTAAATTCATAAAAATATCTTTAAATATTGTAATATAAGGGGTACGGCTAAAATTATTTTATAAAACTTGTAATTATATGGGGTAAAATAAAAAAACAATTGAAAAACATGGTTTAAAACAATAATTATCCCTTCAAATATTGAAAATAAGTATTAAATTCATAAAAATCTCATTTAATATAGGATTTCAGGGGTTTGGTACATTATTTTATTATAAATCTTGTAAACACTTGGTTATTGTAATAGATTATATCATAATAACAATGATATAATGTTATATTCCCTTCAAATATTGAAAATAAGTATTAAATTCATAAAAATCTCATTTAATATAGGATTTCAGGGGTTGGGGCCAACAATTTTTTATAAATTTTGTAAAAATATGGGGTATAGTAATAAAATACGTAAAATCAATGAAAAATTTCAATAAAATCCTTACAGATATTGAAAATATGGGCTAAATTCATTAAAATATCGTTAAATATTGTAATATAAGGGGTACGGCTAAAATTATTTAATAAAACTTGTAATTATATGGGGTAAAATAAAAAAACAATTGAAAAATATGGTTTAAAACAATAATTATCCCTTCAAATATTGAAAATAAGTATTAAATTCATAAAAATCTCATTTAATATAGGATTTCAGGGGTTTGGTACATTATTTTATTATAAATCTTGTAAACACTTGGATATTGTAATAGATTATATCATAATAACAGTGATAAAATGTTATATTCCCTTCAAATATTGAAAATAAGGACTAAATTCATAAAAATATCTTTAAATATTGTAATATAAGGGGTACGGCTAAAATTATTTTATAAAACTTGTAATTATATGGGGTAAAGTAATAAAACAATTGAAAAATATGGTTTAAAACAATAATTATCCCTTCAAATATTGAAAATAAGTATTAAATTCATAAAAATCTCGTTTAATATAGGCTTTCAGGGGTTGGGGCCAACAATTTTTTATAAATTTTGTAAAAATATGGGGTATAGTAATAAAATACGTAAAATCAATGAAAAATTTCAATAAAATCCTTACAGATATTGAAAATATGGGCTAAATTCATTAAAATATCGTTAAATATTGTAATATAAGGGGTACGGCTAAAATTATTTAATAAAACTTGTAATTATATGGGGTAAAATAAAAAAACAATTGAAAAATATGGTTTAAAACAATAATTATCCCTTCAAATATTGAAAATAAGTATTAAATTCATAAAAATCTCATTTAATTTACGATTTTAGGGGTTGGGTTCAACATTTTATTATAAATCTTGTAAACACTTGGATATTGTAATAGATTATATCATAATAACAGTGATATAATGTTATATTCCCTTCAAATATTGAAAATAAGGACTAAATTCATTATAATATCATTAAATATTGTAATATAAGGGGTACGGCTAAAATTATTTTATAAAACTTGTAATTATATGGGGTAAAGTAATACAACAATTGAAAAATATGGTTTAAAACAATAATTATCCCTTCAAATATTGAAAATAAGTATTAAATTCATAAAAATCTCATTTAATATAGGATTTCAGGGGTTTGGTACATTATTTTATTATAAATCTTGTAAACACTTGGATATTGTAATAGATTATATCATAATAACAGTGATAAAATGTTATATTCCCTTCAAATATTGAAAATAAGGACTAAATTCATAAAAATATCTTTAAATATTGTAATATAAGGGGTACGGCTAAAATTATTTTATAAAACTTGTAATTATATGGGGTAAAGTAATAAAACAATTGAAAAATATGGTTTAAAACAATAATTATCCCTTCAAATATTGAAAATAAGTATTAAATTCATAAAAATCTCGTTTAATATAGGCTTTCAGGGGTTGGGGCCAACAATTTTTTATAAATTTTGTAAAAATATGGGGTATAGTAATAAAATACGTAAAATCAATGAAAAATTTCAATAAAATCCTTACAGATATTGAAAATATGGGCTAAATTCATTAAAATATCGTTAAATATTGTAATATAAGGGGTACGGCTAAAATTATTTAATAAAACTTGTAATTATATGGGGTAAAATAAAAAAACAATTGAAAAATATGGTTTAAAACAATAATTATCCCTTCAAATATTGAAAATAAGTATTAAATTCATAAAAATCTCATTTAATATAGGATTTCAGGGGTTTGGTACATTATTTTATTATAAATCTTGTAAACACTTGGATATTGTAATAGATTATATCATAATAACAGTGATAAAATGTTATATTCCCTTCAAATATTGAAAATAAGGACTAAATTCATAAAAATATCTTTAAATATTGTAATATAAGGGGTACGGCTAAAATTATTTTATAAAACTTGTAATTATATGGGGTAAAGTAATAAAACAATTGAAAAATATGGTTTAAAACAATAATTATCCCTTCAAATATTGAAAATAAGTATTAAATTCATAAAAATCTCGTTTAATATAGGCTTTCAGGGGTTGGGGCCAACAATTTTTTATAAATTTTGTAAAAATATGGGGTATAGTAATAAAATACGTAAAATCAATGAAAAATTTCAATAAAATCCTTACAGATATTGAAAATATGGGCTAAATTCATTAAAATATCGTTAAATATTGTAATATAAGGGGTACGGCTAAAATTATTTAATAAAACTTGTAATTATATGGGGTAAAATAAAAAAACAATTGAAAAATATGGTTTAAAACAATAATTATCCCTTCAAATATTGAAAATAAGTATTAAATTCATAAAAATCTCATTTAATTTACGATTTTAGGGGTTGGGTTCAACATTTTTTTATAAATTTTGTAAACACTTGGTTATTGTAATAGATTATATCATAATAACAGTGATAAAATGTTATATTCCCTTCAAATATTGAAAATTAGGACTAAATTCATAAAAATATCTTTAAATATTGTAATATAAGGGGTACGGCTAAAATTATTTTATAAAACTTGTAATTATATGGGGTAAAGTAATAAAACAATTGAAAAATATGGTTTAAAACAATAATTATCCCTTCAAATATTGAAAATAAGGGCTAAATTCATAAAAATTTCATTAAATATTGTAATATAAGAGGTACGGCTAAAATTATTTTATAAAACTTGTAATTATATGGGGTAAAGTAATAAAACAATTGAAAAATATGGTTTAAAACAATAATTATCCCTTCAAATATTGAAAATAAGTATTAAATTCATAAAAATCTCATTTAATATAGGATTTCAGGGGTTTGGTACATTATATATTATAAATCTTGTAAACACTTGGATATTGTAATAGATTATATCATAATAACAATGATATAATGTTATATTCCCTTCAAATATTGAAAATAAGGACTAAATTCATTAAAATATCATTAAATATTGTAATATAAGGGGTACGGCTAAAATTATTTTATAAAACTTGTAATTATATGGGGTAAAGTAATAAAACAATTGAAAAATATGGTTTAAAACAATAATTATCCCTTCAAATATTGAAAATAAGTATTAAATTCATAAAAATCTCGTTTAATATAGGATTTCAGGGGTTGGGGCCAACAATTTTTTATAAATATTGTAAAAATATGGGGTATAGTAATAAAATACGTAAAATCAATGAAAAATTTCAATAAAATCCTTACAGATATTGAAAATAAGGGCTAAACTCATTAAAATATCATTAAATATTGTAATATAAGGGGTACGGCTAAAATTATTTAATAAAACTTGTAATTATATGGGGTAAAATAATAAAACAATTGAAAAATATGGTTTAAAACAATAATTATCCCTTCAAATATTGAAAATAAGTATTAAATTCATAAAAAGCTCATTTAATATAGGATTTCAGGGGTTTGGTACATTATTTTATTATAAATCTTGTAAACACTTGGATATTGTAATAGATTATATCATAATAACAGTGATAAAATGTTATATTCCCTTCAAATATTGAAAATAAGGACTAAATTCATAAAAATATCTTTAAATATTGTAATATAAGGGGTACGGCTAAAATTATTTTATAAAACTTGTAATTATATGGGGAAAAGTAATAAAACAATTGAAAAATATGGTTTAAAACAATAATTATCCCTTCAAATATTGAAAATAAGGGCTAAATTCATAAAAATTTCATTAAATATTGTAATATAAGAGGTACGGCTAAAATTATTTTATAAAACTTGTAATTATATGGGGTAAAGTAATAAAACAATTGAAAAATATGGTTTAAAACAATAATTATCCCTTCAAATATTGAAAATAAGTATTAAATTCATAAAAATCTGGTTTAATATAGGATTTCAGGGGTTGGGGCCAACAATTTTTTATAAATTTTGTAAAAATATGGGGTATAGTAATAAAATACGTAAAATCAATGAAAAATTTCAATAAAATCCTTACAGATATTGAAAATAAGGGCTAAACTCATTAAAATATCATTAAATATTGTAATATAAGGGGTACGGCTAAAATTATTTTATAAAACTTGTAATTATATGGGGTAAAGTAATAAAACAATTGAAAAATATGGTTTAAAACAATAATTATCCCTTCAAATATTGAAAATAAGTATTAAATTCATAAAAATCTCATTTAATATAGGATTTCAGGGGTTTGGTACATTATTTTATTATAAATCTTGTAAACACTTGGATATTGTAATAGATTATATCATAATAACAGTGATATAATGTTATATTCCCTTCAAATATTGAAAATAAGGACTAAATTCATTAAAATATCATTAAATATTGTAATATAAGGGGTACGGCTAAAATTATTTTATAAAACTTGTAATTATATGGGGTAAAGTAATAAAACAATTGAAAAATACGGTTTAAAACAATAATTATCCCTTCAAATATTGAAAATAAGTATTAAATTCATAAAAATCTCGTTTAATATAGGCTTTCAGGGGTTGGGGCAAACAATTTTTTATAAATTTTGTAAAAATATGGAGTATAGTAATAAAATACGTAAAATCAATGAAAAATTTCAATAAAATCCTTACAGATATTGAAAATATGGGCTAAATTCATTAAAATATCGTTAAATATTGTAATATAAGGGGTACGGCTAAAATTATTTAATAAAACTTGTAATTATATGGGGTAAAATAAAAAAACAATTGAAAAATATGGTTTAAAACAATAATTATCCCTTCAAATATTGAAAATAAGTATTAAATTCATAAAAATCTCATTTAATTTAAGATTTTAGGGGTTGGGTTCAACATTTTTTTATAAATTTTGTAAACACTTGGATATTGTAATAGATTATATCATAATAACAGTGATAAAATGTTATATTCCCTTCAAATATTGAAAATAAGGACTAAATTCATAAAAATATCTTTAAATATTGTAATATAAGGGGTACGGCTAAAATTATTTTATAAAACTTGTAATTATATGGGGTAAAATAAAAAAACAATTGAAAAATATGGTTTAAAACAATAATTATCCCTTCAAATATTGAAAATAAGTATTAAATTCATAAAAATCTCTTTAATATAAGATTTTAGGGGTTGGGTTCAACATTTTTTTATAAATTTTGTAAAAATATGGGGTATAGTAATAAAATACGTTAAAATCAATGAAAAATTTCAATAAAATCATTACAGATGTTGAAAATAAGGGCTAAATTCATAAAAATATCATTAAATATTGTAATATAAGGGGTACGGCTAAAATTATTTTATAAAACTTGTAATTATATGGGGTAAAGTAATAAAACAATTGAAAAATATGGTTTAAAACAATAATTATCCCTTCAAATATTGAAAATAAGTATTAAATTCATAAAAATCTCATTTAATATAGGATTTCAGGGGTTTGGTACATTATTTTATTATAAATCTTGTAAACACTTGGATATTGTAATAGATTATATCATAATAACAATGATATAATGTTATATTCCCTTCAAATATTGAAAATAAGGACTAAATTCATTAAAATATCATTAAATATTGTAATATAAGGGGTACGGCTAAAATTATTTTATAAAACTTGTAATTATATGGGGTAAAGTAATAAAACAATTGAAAAATATGGTTTAAAACAATAATTATCCCTTCAAATATTGAAAATAAGTATTAAATTCATAAAAATCTCATTTAATTTAAGATTTTAGGGGTTGGGTTCAACATTTTTTTATAAATTTTGTAAACACTTGGATATTGTAATAGATTATATCATAATAACAGTGATAAAATGTTATATTCCCTTCAAATATTGAAAATAAGGACTAAATTCATAAAAATATCTTTAAATATTGTAATATAAGGGGTACGGCTAAAATTATTTTATAAAACTTGTAATTATATGGGGTAAAATAAAAAAACAATTGAAAAATATGGTTTAAAACAATAATTATCCCTTCAAATATTGAAAATAAGTATTAAATTCATAAAAATCTCATTTAATATAGGATTTCAGGGGTTTGGTACATTATTTTATTATAAATCTTGTAAACACTTGGTTATTGTAATAGATTATATCATAATAACAATGATATAATGTTATATTCCCTTCAAATATTGAAAATAAGTATTAAATTCATAAAAATCTCATTTAATATAGGATTTCAGGGGTTTGGTACATTATTTTATTATAAATCTTGTAAACACTTGGATATTGTAATAGATTATATCATAATAACAGTGATAAAATGTTATATTCCCTTCAAATATTGAAAATAAGGACTAAATTCATAAAAATATCTTTAAATATTGTAATATAAGGGGTACGGCTAAAATTATTTTATAAAACTTGTAATTATATGGGGTAAAGTAATAAAACAATTGAAAAATATGGTTTAAAACAATAATTATCCCTTCAAATATTGAAAATAAGTATTAAATTCATAAAAATCTCATTTAATATAAGGTTTTAGGGGTTGGGTTCAACATTTTTTTATAAATTTTGTAAAAACATGAGATATTGTAATGAAATACGGTAAAATCATTGGAAAAATTCAATAAAATCCCTTCTAATATTGAAAATAAAGACTAAATTCATTAATATTTCATTAAATATTGTAATATAAGTGGTACGGCTAAAATTATTTTATAATACTTGTAATTATATGGGGTAAAGTAATAAAACAATTGAAAAATATGGTTTAAAACAATAATTATCCCTTCAAATATTGAAAATAAGTATTAAATTCATAAAAATCTCTTTAATATAAGATTTTAGGGGTTGGGTTCAACATTTTTTTATAAATTTTGTAAAAATATGGGGTATAGTAATAAAATACGTTAAAATCAATGAAAAATTTCAATAAAATCCTTACAGATATTGAAAATATGGGCTAAATTCATTAAAATATCGTTAAATATTGTAATATAAGGGGTACGGCTAAAATTATTTAATAAAACTTGTAATTATATGGGGTAAAATAAAAAAACAATTGAAAAATATGGTTTAAAACAATAATTATCCCTTCAAATATTGAAAATAAGTATTAAATTCATAAAAATCTCATTTAATTTAAGATTTTAGGGGTTGGGTTCAACATTTTTTTATAAATTTTGTAAACACTTGGATATTGTAATAGATTATATCATAATAACAGTGATAAAATGTTATATTCCCTTCAAATATTGAAAATAAGGACTAAATTCATAAAAATATCTTTAAATATTGTAATATAAGGGGTACGGCTAAAATTATTTTATAAAACTTGTAATTATATGGGGTAAAATAAAAAAACAATTGAAAAACATGGTTTAAAACAATAATTATCCCTTCAAATATTGAAAATAAGTATTAAATTCATAAAAATCTCATTTAATATAGGATTTCAGGGGTTTGGTACATTATTTTATTATAAATCTTGTAAACACTTGGTTATTGTAATAGATTATATCATAATAACAATGATATAATGTTATATTCCCTTCAAATATTGAAAATAAGTATTAAATTCATAAAAATCTCATTTAATATAGGATTTCAGGGGTTTGGTACATTATTTTATTATAAATCTTGTAAACACTTGGATATTGTAATAGATTATATCATAATAACAGTGATATAATGTTATATTCCCTTCAAATATTGAAAATAAGGACTAAATTCATTATAATATCATTAAATATTGTAATATAAGGGGTACGGCTAAAATTATTTTATAAAACTTGTAATTATATGGGGTAAAGTAATACAACAATTGAAAAATATGGTTTAAAACAATAATTATCCCTTCAAATATTGAAAATAAGTATTAAATTCATAAAAATCTCATTTAATATAGGATTTCAGGGGTTTGGTACATTATTTTATTATAAATCTTGTAAACACTTGGATATTGTAATAGATTATATCATAATAACAGTGATAAAATGTTATATTCCCTTCAAATATTGAAAATAAGGACTAAATTCATAAAAATATCTTTAAATATTGTAATATAAGGGGTACGGCTAAAATTATTTTATAAAACTTGTAATTATATGGGGTAAAGTAATAAAACAATTGAAAAATATGGTTTAAAACAATAATTATCCCTTCAAATATTGAAAATAAGTATTAAATTCATAAAAATCTCATTTAATATAAGGTTTTAGGGGTTGGGTTCAACATTTTTTTATAAATTTTGTAAAAACATGAGATATTGTAATGAAATACGGTAAAATCATTGGAAAAATTCAATAAAATCCCTTCTAATATTGAAAATAAAGACTAAATTCATTAATATTTCATTAAATATTGTAATATAAGTGGTACGGCTAAAATTATTTTATAATACTTGTAATTATATGGGGTAAAGTAATAAAACAATTGAAAAATATGGTTTAAAACAATAATTATCCCTTCAAATATTGAAAATAAGTATTAAATTCATAAAAATCTCTTTAATATAAGATTTTAGGGGTTGGGTTCAACATTTTTTTATAAATTTTGTAAAAATATGGGGTATAGTAATAAAATACGTTAAAATCAATGAAAAATTTCAATAAAATCCTTACAGATATTGAAAATATGGGCTAAATTCATTAAAATATCGTTAAATATTGTAATATAAGGGGTACGGCTAAAATTATTTAATAAAACTTGTAATTATATGGGGTAAAATAAAAAAACAATTGAAA
Organism: Rhopalosiphum nymphaeae; assembly: GCA_036289425.1. Classification (NCBI taxonomy): domain Eukaryota; kingdom Metazoa; phylum Arthropoda; class Insecta; order Hemiptera; family Aphididae; genus Rhopalosiphum; species Rhopalosiphum nymphaeae. Next base: position 7,495,230 of record JAZAQC010000001.1, on the reverse strand, counting down.
AATATGGTTTAAAACAATAATTATCCCTTCAAATATTGAAAATAAGTATTAAATTCATAAAAATCTCATTTAATTTAAGATTTTAGGGGTTGGGTTCAACATTTTTTTATAAATTTTGTAAACACTTGGATATTGTAATAGATTATATCATAATAACAGTGATAAAATGTTATATTCCCTTCAAATATTGAAAATAAGGACTAAATTCATAAAAATATCTTTAAATATTGTAATATAAGGGGTACGGCTAAAATTATTTTATAAAACTTGTAATTATATGGGGTAAAATAAAAAAACAATTGAAAAATATGGTTTAAAACAATAATTATCCCTTCAAATATTGAAAATAAGTATTAAATTCATAAAAATCTCATTTAATATAGGATTTCAGGGGTTTGGTACATTATTTTATTATAAATCTTGTAAACACTTGGTTATTGTAATAGATTATATCATAATAACAATGATATAATGTTATATTCCCTTCAAATATTGAAAATAAGTATTAAATTCATAAAAATCTCATTTAATATAGGATTTCAGGGGTTTGGTACATTATTTTATTATAAATCTTGTAAACACTTGGATATTGTAATAGATTATATCATAATAACAGTGATATAATGTTATATTCCCTTCAAATATTGAAAATAAGGACTAAATTCATTATAATATCATTAAATATTGTAATATAAGGGGTACGGCTAAAATTATTTTATAAAACTTGTAATTATATGGGGTAAAGTAATACAACAATTGAAAAATATGGTTTAAAACAATAATTATCCCTTCAAATATTGAAAATAAGTATTAAATTCATAAAAATCTCATTTAATATAGGATTTCAGGGGTTTGGTACATTATTTTATTATAAATCTTGTAAACACTTGGATATTGTAATAGATTATATCATAATAACAGTGATAAAATGTTATATTCCCTTCAAATATTGAAAATAAGGACTAAATTCATAAAAATATCTTTAAATATTGTAATATAAGGGGTACGGCTAAAATTATTTTATAAAACTTGTAATTATATGGGGTAAAGTAATAAAACAATTGAAAAATATGGTTTAAAACAATAATTATCCCTTCAAATATTGAAAATAAGTATTAAATTCATAAAAATCTCATTTAATATAAGGTTTTAGGGGTTGGGTTCAACATTTTTTTATAAATTTTGTAAAAACATGAGATATTGTAATGAAATACGGTAAAATCATTGGAAAAATTCAATAAAATCCCTTCTAATATTGAAAATAAAGACTAAATTCATTAATATTTCATTAAATATTGTAATATAAGTGGTACGGCTAAAATTATTTTATAATACTTGTAATTATATGGGGTAAAGTAATAAAACAATTGAAAAATATGGTTTAAAACAATAATTATCCCTTCAAATATTGAAAATAAGTATTAAATTCATAAAAATCTCTTTAATATAAGATTTTAGGGGTTGGGTTCAACATTTTTTTATAAATTTTGTAAAAATATGGGGTATAGTAATAAAATACGTTAAAATCAATGAAAAATTTCAATAAAATCCTTACAGATATTGAAAATAAGGGTTAAATTCATTAAAATCTAATTAAATATTGTAATATAAGGGGTACGGCTAAAATTATTTTATAATACTTGTAATTATATGGGGTAAAGTAATAAAACAATTGAAAAATATGGTTTAAAACAATAATTATACCTTCAAATATTGAAAATAAGTATTAAATTCATAAAAATCTCATTTAATATAGGATTTCAGGGGTTTGGTACATTATTTTATTATAAATCTTGTAAACACTTGGATATTGTAATAGATTATATCATAATAACAGTAATAAAATGTTATATTCCCTTCAAATATTGAAAATAAGGACTAAATTCATAAAAATATCTTTAAATATTGTAATATAAGGGGTACGGCTAAAATTATTTTATAAAACTTGTAATTATTTGGGGTAAAGTAATAAAACAATTGAAAAATATGGTTTAAAACAATAATTATCCCTTCAAATATTGAAAATAAGGGCTAAATTCATAAAAATTTCATTAAATATTGTAATATAAGAGGTACGGCTAAAATTATTTTATAAAACTTGTAATTATATGGGGTAAAGTAATAAAACAATTGAAAAATATGGTTTAAAACAATAATTATCCCTTCAAATATTGAAAATAAGGACTAAATTCATTAAAATATCATTAAATATTGTAATATAAGGGGTACGGCTAAAATTATTTTATAAAACTTGTAATTATATGGGGTAAAGTAATAAAACAATTGAAAAATATGGTTTAAAACAATAATTATCCCTTCAAATATTGAAAATAAGTATTAAATTCATAAAAATCTCATTTAATATAGGATTTCAGGGGTTTGGTACATTATTTTATTATAAATCTTGTAAACACTTGGATATTGTAATAGATTATATCATAATAACAGTGATAAAATGTTATATTCCCTTCAAATATTGAAAATAAGTATTAAATTCATAAAAATCTCATTTAATATAGGATTTCAGGGGTTTGGTACATTATTTTATTATAAATCTTGTAAACACTTGGATATTGTAATAGATTATATCATAATAACAGTGATATAATGTTATATTCCCTTCAAATATTGAAAATAAGGACTAAATTCATTATAATATCATTAAATATTGTAATATAAGGGGTACGGCTAAAATTATTTTATAAAACTTGTAATTATATGGGGTAAAGTAATACAACAATTGAAAAATATGGTTTAAAACAATAATTATCCCTTCAAATATTGAAAATAAGTATTAAATTCATAAAAATCTCATTTAATATAGGATTTCAGGGGTTTGGTACATTATTTTATTATAAATCTTGTAAACACTTGGATATTGTAATAGATTATATCATAATAACAGTGATAAAATGTTATATTCCCTTCAAATATTGAAAATAAGGACTAAATTCATAAAAATATCTTTAAATATTGTAATATAAGGGGTACGGCTAAAATTATTTTATAAAACTTGTAATTATATGGGGTAAAGTAATAAAACAATTGAAAAATATGGTTTAAAACAATAATTATCCCTTCAAATATTGAAAATAAGTATTAAATTCATAAAAATCTCATTTAATATAAGGTTTTAGGGGTTGGGTTCAACATTTTTTTATAAATTTTGTAAAAACATGAGATATTGTAATGAAATACGGTAAAATCATTGGAAAAATTCAATAAAATCCCTTCTAATATTGAAAATAAAGACTAAATTCATTAATATTTCATTAAATATTGTAATATAAGTGGTACGGCTAAAATTATTTTATAATACTTGTAATTATATGGGGTAAAGTAATAAAACAATTGAAAAATATGGTTTAAAACAATAATTATCCCTTCAAATATTGAAAATAAGTATTAAATTCATAAAAATCTCTTTAATATAAGATTTTAGGGGTTGGGTTCAACATTTTTTTATAAATTTTGTAAAAATATGGGGTATAGTAATAAAATACGTTAAAATCAATGAAAAATTTCAATAAAATCCTTACAGATATTGAAAATATGGGCTAAATTCATTAAAATATCGTTAAATATTGTAATATAAGGGGTACGGCTAAAATTATTTAATAAAACTTGTAATTATATGGGGTAAAATAAAAAAACAATTGAAAAATATGGTTTAAAACAATAATTATCCCTTCAAATATTGAAAATAAGTATTAAATTCATAAAAATCTCATTTAATTTAAGATTTTAGGGGTTGGGTTCAACATTTTTTTATAAATTTTGTAAACACTTGGATATTGTAATAGATTATATCATAATAACAGTGATAAAATGTTATATTCCCTTCAAATATTGAAAATAAGGACTAAATTCATAAAAATATCTTTAAATATTGTAATATAAGGGGTACGGCTAAAATTATTTTATAAAACTTGTAATTATATGGGGTAAAATAAAAAAACAATTGAAAAATATGGTTTAAAACAATAATTATCCCTTCAAATATTGAAAATAAGTATTAAATTCATAAAAATCTCATTTAATATAGGATTTCAGGGGTTTGGTACATTATTTTATTATAAATCTTGTAAACACTTGGTTATTGTAATAGATTATATCATAATAACAATGATATAATGTTATATTCCCTTCAAATATTGAAAATAAGTATTAAATTCATAAAAATCTCATTTAATATAGGATTTCAGGGGTTTGGTACATTATTTTATTATAAATCTTGTAAACACTTGGATATTGTAATAGATTATATCATAATAACAGTGATATAATGTTATATTCCCTTCAAATATTGAAAATAAGGACTAAATTCATTATAATATCATTAAATATTGTAATATAAGGGGTACGGCTAAAATTATTTTATAAAACTTGTAATTATATGGGGTAAAGTAATACAACAATTGAAAAATATGGTTTAAAACAATAATTATCCCTTCAAATATTGAAAATAAGTATTAAATTCATAAAAATCTCATTTAATATAGGATTTCAGGGGTTTGGTACATTATTTTATTATAAATCTTGTAAACACTTGGATATTGTAATAGATTATATCATAATAACAGTGATAAAATGTTATATTCCCTTCAAATATTGAAAATAAGGACTAAATTCATAAAAATATCTTTAAATATTGTAATATAAGGGGTACGGCTAAAATTATTTTATAAAACTTGTAATTATATGGGGTAAAGTAATAAAACAATTGAAAAATATGGTTTAAAACAATAATTATCCCTTCAAATATTGAAAATAAGTATTAAATTCATAAAAATCTCATTTAATATAAGGTTTTAGGGGTTGGGTTCAACATTTTTTTATAAATTTTGTAAAAACATGAGATATTGTAATGAAATACGGTAAAATCATTGGAAAAATTCAATAAAATCCCTTCTAATATTGAAAATAAAGACTAAATTCATTAATATTTCATTAAATATTGTAATATAAGTGGTACGGCTAAAATTATTTTATAATACTTGTAATTATATGGGGTAAAGTAATAAAACAATTGAAAAATATGGTTTAAAACAATAATTATCCCTTCAAATATTGAAAATAAGTATTAAATTCATAAAAATCTCTTTAATATAAGATTTTAGGGGTTGGGTTCAACATTTTTTTATAAATTTTGTAAAAATATGGGGTATAGTAATAAAATACGTTAAAATCAATGAAAAATTTCAATAAAATCCTTACAGATATTGAAAATAAGGGTTAAATTCATTAAAATCTAATTAAATATTGTAATATAAGGGGTACGGCTAAAATTATTTTATAATACTTGTAATTATATGGGGTAAAGTAATAAAACAATTGAAAAATATGGTTTAAAACAATAATTATACCTTCAAATATTGAAAATAAGTATTAAATTCATAAAAATCTCATTTAATATAGGATTTCAGGGGTTTGGTACATTATTTTATTATAAATCTTGTAAACACTTGGATATTGTAATAGATTATATCATAATAACAGTAATAAAATGTTATATTCCCTTCAAATATTGAAAATAAGGACTAAATTCATAAAAATATCTTTAAATATTGTAATATAAGGGGTACGGCTAAAATTATTTTATAAAACTTGTAATTATTTGGGGTAAAGTAATAAAACAATTGAAAAATATGGTTTAAAACAATAATTATCCCTTCAAATATTGAAAATAAGGGCTAAATTCATAAAAATTTCATTAAATATTGTAATATAAGAGGTACGGCTAAAATTATTTTATAAAACTTGTAATTATATGGGGTAAAGTAATAAAACAATTGAAAAATATGGTTTAAAACAATAATTATCCCTTCAAATATTGAAAATAAGGACTAAATTCATTAAAATATCATTAAATATTGTAATATAAGGGGTACGGCTAAAATTATTTTATAAAACTTGTAATTATATGGGGTAAAGTAATAAAACAATTGAAAAATATGGTTTAAAACAATAATTATCCCTTCAAATATTGAAAATAAGTATTAAATTCATAAAAATCTCTTTAATATAAGATTTTAGGGGTTGGGTTCAACATTTTTTTATAAATTTTGTAAAAATATGGGGTATAGTAATAAAATACGTTAAAATCAATGAAAAATTTCAATAAAATCCTTACAGATATTGAAAATAAGGGCTAAATTCATTAAAATCTAATTAAATATTGTAATATAAGGGGTACGGCTAAAATTATTTTATAAAACTTGTAATTATATGGAGTAAAATAAAAAAACAATTGAAAAATATGGTTTAAAACAATAATTATCCCTTCAAATATTGAAAATAAGGACTAAATTCATTATAATATCATTAAATATTGTAATATAAGGGGTACGGCTAAAATTATTTTATAAAACTTGTAATTATATGGGGTAAAGTAATACAACAATTGAAAAATATGGTTTAAAACAATAATTATCCCTTCAAATATTGAAAATAAGTATTAAATTCATAAAAATCTCATTTAATATAGGATTTCAGGGGTTTGGTACATTATTTTATTATAAATCTTGTAAACACTTGGATAATGTAATAGATTATATCATAATAACAGTGATAAAATGTTATATTCCCTTCAAATATTGAAAATAAGGACTAAATTCATAAAAATATCTTTAAATATTGTAATATAAGGGGTACGGCTAAAATTATTTTATAAAACTTGTAATTATATGGGGTAAAGTAATAAAACAATTGAAAAATATGGTTTAAAACAATAATTATCCCTTCAAATATTGAAAATAAGTATTAAATTCATAAAAATTTCATTAAATATTGTAATATAAGAGGTACGGCTAAAATTATTTTATAAAACTTGTAATTATATGGGGTAAAATAAAAAAACAATTGAAAAATATGGTTTAAAACAATAATTATCCCTTCAAATATTGAAAATAAGTATTAAATTCATAAAAATCTCATTTAATATAGGATTTCAGGGGTTTGGTACATTATTTTATTATAAATCTTGTAAACACTTGGATATTGTAATAGATTATATCATAATAACAATGATATAATGTTATATTCCCTTCAAATATTGAAAATAAGGACTAAATTCATTAAAATATCATTAAATATTGTAATATAAGGGGTACGGCTAAAATTATTTTATAAAACTTGTAATTATATGGGGTAAAGTAATAAAACAATTGAAAAATATGGTTTAAAACAATAATTATCCCTTCAAATATTGAAAATAAGTATTAAATTCATAAAAATCTCATTTAATTTAAGATTTTAGGGGTTGGGTTCAACATTTTTTTATAAATTTTGTAAACACTTGGATATTGTAATAGATTATATCATAATAACAGTGATAAAATGTTATATTCCCTTCAAATATTGAAAATAAGGACTAAATTCATAAAAATATCTTTAAATATTGTAATATAAGGGGTACGGCTAAAATTATTTTATAAAACTTGTAATTATATGGGGTAAAATAAAAAAACAATTGAAAAATATGGTTTAAAACAATAATTATCCCTTCAAATATTGAAAATAAGTATTAAATTCATAAAAATCTCATTTAATATAGGATTTCAGGGGTTTGGTACATTATTTTATTATAAATCTTGTAAACACTTGGTTATTGTAATAGATTATATCATAATAACAATGATATAATGTTATATTCCCTTCAAATATTGAAAATAAGTATTAAATTCATAAAAATCTCATTTAATATAGGATTTCAGGGGTTTGGTACATTATTTTATTATAAATCTTGTAAACACTTGGATATTGTAATAGATTATATCATAATAACAGTGATATAATGTTATATTCCCTTCAAATATTGAAAATAAGGACTAAATTCATTATAATATCATTAAATATTGTAATATAAGGGGTACGGCTAAAATTATTTTATAAAACTTGTAATTATATGGGGTAAAGTAATACAACAATTGAAAAATATGGTTTAAAACAATAATTATCCCTTCAAATATTGAAAATAAGTATTAAATTCATAAAAATCTCATTTAATATAGGATTTCAGGGGTTTGGTACATTATTTTATTATAAATCTTGTAAACACTTGGATATTGTAATAGATTATATCATAATAACAGTGATAAAATGTTATATTCCCTTCAAATATTGAAAATAAGGACTAAATTCATAAAAATATCTTTAAATATTGTAATATAAGGGGTACGGCTAAAATTATTTTATAAAACTTGTAATTATATGGGGTAAAGTAATAAAACAATTGAAAAATATGGTTAAAAACAATAATTATCCCTTCAAATATTGAAAATAAGTATTAAATTCATAAAAATCTCATTTAATATAAGGTTTTAGGGGTTGGGTTCAACATTTTTTTATAAATTTTGTAAAAACATGAGATATTGTAATGAAATACGGTAAAATCATTGGAAAAATTCAATAAAATCCCTTCTAATATTGAAAATAAAGACTAAATTCATTAATATTTCATTAAATATTGTAATATAAGTGGTACGGCTAAAATTATTTTATAATACTTGTAATTATATGGGGTAAAGTAATAAAACAATTGAAAAATATGGTTTAAAACAATAATTATCCCTTCAAATATTGAAAATAAGTATTAAATTCATAAAAATCTCTTTAATATAAGATTTTAGGGGTTGGGTTCAACATTTTTTTATAAATTTTGTAAAAATATGGGGTATAGTAATAAAATACGTTAAAATCAATGAAAAATTTCAATAAAATCCTTACAGATATTGAAAATAAGGGTTAAATTCATTAAAATCTAATTAAATATTGTAATATAAGGGGTACGGCTAAAATTATTTTATAATACTTGTAATTATATGGGGTAAAGTAATAAAACAATTGAAAAATATGGTTTAAAACAATAATTATACCTTCAAATATTGAAAATAAGTATTAAATTCATAAAAATCTCATTTAATATAGGATTTCAGGGGTTTGGTACATTATTTTATTATAAATCTTGTAAACACTTGGATATTGTAATAGATTATATCATAATAACAGTGATAAAATGTTATATTCCCTTCAAATATTGAAAATAAGGACTAAATTCTTAAAAATATCTTTAAATATTGTAATATAAGGGGTACGGCTAAAATTATTTTATAAAATTTGTAATTATATGGGGTAAAGTAATAAAACAATTGAAAAATATGGTTTAAAACAATAATTATCCCTTCAAATATTGAAAATAAGGGCTAAATTCATAAAAATTTCATTAAATATTGTAATATAAGAGGTACGGCTAAAATTATTTTATAAAATTTGTAATTATATGGGGTAAAGTAATAAAACAATTGAAAAATATGGTTTAAAACAATAATTATCCCTTCAAATATTGAAAATAAGGACTAAATTCATTAAAATATCATTAAATATTGTAATATAAGGGGTACGGCTAAAATTATTTTATAAAACTTGTAATTATATGGGGTAAAGTAATAAAACAATTGAAAAATATGGTTTAAAACAATAATTATCCCTTCAAATATTGAAAATAAGTATTAAATTCATAAAAATCTCGTTTAATATAGGATTTCAGGGGTTGGGGCCAACAATTTTTTATAAATTTTGTAAAAATATGGGGTATAGTAATAAAATATGTAAAATCAATGAAAAATTTCAATAAAATCATTACAGATGTTGAAAATAAGGGCTAAATTCATAAAAATATCATTAAATATTGTAATATAAGGGGTACGGCTAAAATTATTTTATAAAACTTGTAATTATATGGGGTAAAGTAATAAAACAATTGAAAAATATGGTTTAAAACAATAATTATCCCTTCAAATATTGAAAATAAGTATTAAATTCATAAAAATCTCATTTAATATAGGATTTCAGGGGTTTGGTACATTATTTTATTATAAATCTTGTAAACACTTGGATATTGTAATAGATTATATCATAATAACAATGATATAATGTTATATTCCCTTCAAATATTGAAAATAAGGACTAAATTCATTAAAATATCATTAAATATTGTAATATAAGGGGTACGGCTAAAATTATTTTATAAAACTTGTAATTATATGGGGTAAAGTAATAAAACAATTGAAAAATATGGTTTAAAACAATAATTATCCCTTCAAATATTGAAAATAAGTATAAAATTCATAAAAATCTCATTAAATATTGTAATATAAGAGGTACGGCTAAAATTATTTTATAAAACTTGTAATTATATGGGGTAAAGTAATAAAACAATTGAAAAATATGGTTTAAAACAATAATTATCCCTTCAAATATTGAAAATAAGTATTAAATTCATAAAAATCTCATTTAATATAAGGTTTTAGGGGTTGGGTTCAACATTTTTTTATAAATTTTGTAAAAACATGAGATATTGTAATGAAATACGGTAAAATCATTGGAAAAATTCAATAAAATCCCTTCTAATATTGAAAATAAAGACTAAATTCATAAATATTTCATTAAATATTGTAATATAAGGGGTACGGCTAAAATTATTTTATAAAACTTGTAATTATATGGGGTAAAGTAATAAAACAATTGAAAAATATGGTTTAAAACAATAATTATCCCTTCAAATATTGAAAATACGTATTAAATTCATAAAAATCTCTTTAATATAAGATTTTAGGGGTTGGGTTCAACATTTTTTTATAAATTTTGTAAAAATATGGGGTATAGTAATAAAATACGTTAAAATCAATGAAAAATTTCAATAAAATCCTTACAGATATTGAAAATAAGGGCTAAATTCATTAAAATCTAATTAAATATTGTAATATAAGGGGTACGGCTAAAATTATTTTATAAAACTTGTAATTATATGGGGTAAAGTAATAAAACAATTGAAAAATATGGTTTAAAACAATAATTATCCCTTCAAATATTGAAAATAAGTATTAAATTCATAAAAATCTCATTTAATATAAGATTTTAGGGGTTGGGTTCAACATTTTTTTTATAAATTTTGTAAAAATATGGGGTATTGTAATAAAATACGTTAAAATCAATGAAAAATTTCAATAAAATCATTACAGATATTGAAAATAAGGGCTAAATTCATAAAAATATCATTAAATATTGTAATATAAGGGGTACGGCTAAAATTATTTTATAAAACTTGTAATTATATGGGGTAAAGTAATAAAACAATTGAAAAATAAGGTTTAAAACAATAATTATCCCTTCAAATATTGAAAATAAGTATTAAATTCATAAAAATCTCATTTAATATAGGATTTCAGGGGTTTGGTACATTATTTTATTATAAATCTTGTAAACACTTGGTTATTGTAATAGATTATATCATAATAACAGTGATAAAATGTTATATTCCCTTCAAATATTGAAAATAAGGACTAAATTCATAAAAATATCTTTAAATATTGTAATATAAGGGGTACGGCTAAAATTATTTAATAAAACTTGTAATTATATGGGGGAAAATAAAAAAACAATTGAAAAATATGGTTTAAAACAATAATTATCCCTTCAAATATTGAAAATAAGTATTAAATTCATAAAAATCTCATTTAATATAGGATTTCAGGGGTTTGGTACATTATTTTATTATAAATCTTGTAAACACTTGGTTAATGTAATAGATTATATCATAATAACAATGATATAATGTTATATTCCCTTCAAATATTGAAAATAAGTATTAAATTCATAAAAATCTCATTTAATATAGGATTTCAGGGGTTTGGTACATTATTTTATTATAAATCTTGTAAACACTTGGATATTGTAATAGATTATATCATAATAACAGTGATATAATGTTATATTCCCTTCAAATATTGAAAATAAGGACTAAATTCATTATAATATCATTAAATATTGTAATATAAGGGGTACGGCTAAAATTATTTTATAAAACTTGTAATTATATGGGGTAAAGTAATACAACAATTGAAAAATATGGTTTAAAACAATAATTATCCCTTCAAATATTGAAAATAAGTATTAAATTCATAAAAATCTCATTTAATATAGGATTTCAGGGGTTTGGTACATTATTTTATTATAAATCTTGTAAACACTTGGATATTGTAATAGATTATATCATAATAACAGTGATAAAATGTTATATTCCCTTCAAATATTGAATATAAGGACTAAATTCATAAAAATATCTTTAAATATTGTAATATAAGGGGTACGGCTAAAATTATTTTATAAAACTTGTAATTATATGGGGTAAAGTAATAAAACAATTGAAAAATATGGTTTAAAACAATAATTATCCCTTCAAATATTGAAAATAAGTATTAAATTCATAAAAATCTCATTTAATATAAGGTTTTAGGGGTTGGGTTCAACATTTTTTTATAAATTTTGTAAAAACATGAGATATTGTAATGAAATACGGTAAAATCATTGGAAAAATTCAATAAAATCCCTTCTAATATTGAAAATAAAGACTAAATTCATTAATATTTCATTAAATATTGTAATATAAGTGGTACGGCTAAAATTATTTTATAAAACTTGTAATTATATGGGGTAAAGTAATAAAACAATTGAAAAATATGGTTTAAAACAATAATTATCCCTTCAAATATTGAAAATAAGTATTAAATTCATAAAAATCTCTTTAATATAAGATTTTAGGGGTTGGGTTCAACATTTTTTTATAAATTTTGTAAAAATATGGGGTATAGTAATAAAATACGTTAAAATCAATGAAAAATTTCAATAAAATCCTTACAGATATTGAAAATAAGGGTTAAATTCATTAAAATCTAATTAAATATTGTAATATAAGGGGTACGGCTAAAATTATTTTATAAAACTTGTAATTATATGGGGTAAAGTAATAAAACAATTGAAAAATATGGTTTAAAACAATAATTATACCTTCAAATATTGAAAATAAGTATTAAATTCATAAAAATCTCATTTAATAAAGGATTTCAGGGGTTTGGTACATTATTTTATTATAAATTTTGTAAACACTTGGATATTGTAATAGATTATATCATAATAACAGTGATAAAATGTTATATTCCCTTCAAATATTGAAAATAAGGACTAAATTCATAAAAATATCTTTAAATATTGTAATATAAGGGGTACGGCTAAAATTATTTTATAAAACTTGTAATTATATGGGGTAAAGTAATAAAACAATTGAAAAATATGGTTTAAAACAATAATTATCCCTTCAAATATTGAAAATAAGGGCTAAATTCATAAAAATTTCATTAAATATTGTAATATAAGGGGTACGGCTAAAATTATTTTATAAAACTTGTAATTATATGGGGTAAAGTAATAAAACAATTGAAAAATATGGTTTAAAACAATAATTATCCCTTCAAATATTGAAAATAAGTATTAAATTCATAAAAATCTCGTTTAATATAGGATTTCAGGGGTTGGGGCCAACAATTTTTTATAAATTTTGTAAACATATGGGGTATAGTAATAAAATATGTAAAATCAATGAAAAATTTCAATAAAATCCTTACAGATATTGAAAATAAGGGCTAAACTCATTAAAATATCATTAAATATTGTAATATAAGGGGTACGGCTAAAATTATTTAATAAAACTTGTAATTATATGGGGTAAAATAATAAAACAATTGAAAAATATGGTTTAAAACAATAATTATCCCTTCAAATATTGAAAATAAGTATTAAATTCATAAAAATCTCATTTATTATAAGATTTTAGGGGTTGGGTTCAACATTTTTTTTATAAATTTTGTAAAAATATGGGGTATTGTAATAAAATACGTTAAAATCAATGAAAAATTTCAATAAAATCATTACAGATATTGAAAATAAGGGCTAAATTCATAAAAATATCATTAAATATTGTAATATAAGGGGTACGGCTAAAATTATTTTATAAAACTTGTAATTATATGGGGTAAAGTAATAAAACAATTGAAAAATATGGTTTAAAACAATAATTATCCCTTCAAATATTGAAAATAAGTATTAAATTCATAAAAATCTCATTTAATATAGGATTTCAGGGGTTTGGTACATTATTTTATTATAAATCTTGTAAACACTTGGATATTGTAATAGATTATATCATAATAACAATGATATAATGTTATATTCCCTTCAAATATTGAAAATAAGGACTAAATTCATTAAAATATCATTAAATATTGTAATATAAGGGGTACGGCTAAAATTATTTTATAAAACTTGTAATTATATGGGGTAAAGTAATAAAACAATTGAAAAATATGGTTTAAAACAATAATTATCCCTTCAAATATTGAAAATAAGTATTAAATTCATAAAAATCTCGTTTAATATAGGATTTCAGGGGTTGGGGCCAACAATTTTTTAAAAATTTTGTAAAAATATGGGGTATAGTAATAAAATACGTAAAATCAATGAAAAATTTCAATAAAATCCTTACAGATATTGAAAATAAGGGCTAAACTCATTAAAATATCATTAAATATTGTAATATAAGGGGTACGGCTAAAATTATTTAATAAAACTTGTAATTATATGGGGTAAAATAATAAAACAATTGAAAAATATGGTTTAAAACAATAATTATCCCTTCAAATATTGAAAATAAGTATTAAATTCATAAAAAGCTCATTTAATATAGGATTTCAGGGGTTTGGTACATTATTTTATTATAAATCTTGTAAACACTTGGATATTGTAATAGATTATATCATAATAACAGTGATAAAATGTTATATTCCCTTCAAATATTGAAAATAAGAACTAAATTCATAAAAATATCTTTAAATATTGTAATATAAGGGGTACGGCTAAAATTATTTAATAAAACTTGTAATTATATGGAGTAAAATAAAAAAACAATTGAAAAATATGGTTTAAAACAATAATTATCCCTTCAAATATTGAAAATAAGTATTAAATTCATAAAAATCTCATTTAATATAGGATTTCAGGGGTTTGGTACATTATTTTATTATAAATCTTGTAAACACTTGGATATTGTAATAGATTATATCATAATAACAGTGATATAATGTTATATTCCCTTCAAATATTGAAAATAAGGACTAAATTCATTATAGTATCATTAAATATTGTAATATAAGAGGTACGGCTAAAATTATTTTATAAAACTTGTAATTATATGGGGTAAAGTAATAAAACAATTGAAAAATATGGTTTAAAACAATAATTATCCCTTCAAATATTGAAAATAAGTATTAAATTCATAAAAATCTCATTTAATATAAGGTTTTAGGGGTTGGGTTCAACATTTTTTTATAAATTTTGTAAAAACATGAGATATTGTAATGAAATACGGTAAAATCATTGGAAAAATTCAATAAAATCCCTTCTAATATTGAAAATAAAGACTAAATTCATAAATATTTCATTAAATATTGTAATATAAGGGGTACGGCTAAAATTATTTTATAAAACTTGTAATTATATGGGGTAAAGTAATAAAACAATTGAAAAATATGGTTTAAAACAATAATTATCCCTTCAAATATTGAAAATACGTATTAAATTCATAAAAATCTCTTTAATATAAGATTTTAGGGGTTGGGTTCAACATTTTTTTATAAATTTTGTAAAAATATGGGGTATAGTAATAAAATACGTTAAAATCAATGAAAAATTTCAATAAAATCCTTACAGATATTGAAAATAAGGGCTAAATTCATTAAAATCTAATTAAATATTGTAATATAAGGGGTACGGCTAAAATTATTTTATAAAACTTGTAATTATATGGGGTAAAGTAATAAAACAATTGAAAAATATGGTTTAAAACAATAATTATCCCTTCAAATATTGAAAATAAGTATTAAATTCATAAAAATCTCATTTAATATAAGATTTTAGGGGTTGGGTTCAACATTTTTTTTATAAATTTTGTAAAAATATGGGGTATTGTAATAAAATACGTTAAAATCAATGAAAAATTTCAATAAAATCATTACAGATATTGAAAATGAGGGCTAAATTCATAAAAATATCATTAAATATTGTAATATAAGGGGTACGGCTAAAATTATTTTATAAAACTTGTAATTATATGGGGTAAAGTAATAAAACAATTGAAAAATAAGGTTTAAAACAATAATTATCCCTTCAAATATTGAAAATAAGTATTAAATTCATAAAAATCTCATTTAATATAGGATTTCAGGGGTTTGGTACATTATTTTATTATAAATCTTGTAAACACTTGGTTATTGTAATAGATTATATCATAATAACAGTGATAAAATGTTATATTCCCTTCAAATATTGAAAATAAGGACTAAATTCATAAAAATATCTTTAAATATTGTAATATAAGGGGTACGGCTAAAATTATTTAATAAAACTTGTAATTATATGGGGGAAAATAAAAAAACAATTGAAAAATATGGTTTAAAACAATAATTATCCCTTCAAATATTGAAAATAAGTATTAAATTCATAAAAATCTCATTTAATATAGGATTTCAGGGGTTTGGTACATTATTTTATTATAAATCTTGTAAACACTTGGTTAATGTAATAGATTATATCATAATAACAATGATATAATGTTATATTCCCTTCAAATATTGAAAATAAGTATAAAATTCATAAAAATCTCATTTAATATAGGATTTCAGGGGTTTGGTACATTATTTTATTATAAATCTTGTAAACACTTGGATATTGTAATAGATTATATCATAATAACAGTGATAAAATGTTATATTCCCTTCAAATATTGAAAATAAGGACTAAATTCATAAAAATATCTTTAAATATTGTAATATAAGGGGTACGGCTAAAATTATTTTATAAAACTTGTAATTATATGGGGTAAAGTAATAAAACAATTGAAAAATATGGTTTAAAACAATAATTATCCCTTCAAATATTGAAAATAAGTATTAAATTCATAAAAATTTCATTAAATATTGTAATATAAGAGGTACGGCTAAAATTATTTTATAAAACTTGTAATTATATGGGGTAAAGTAATAAAACAATTGAAAAATATGGTTTAAAACAATAATTATCCCTTCAAATATTGAAAATAAGTATTAAATTCATAAAAATCTCGTTTAATATAGGCTTTCAGGGGTTGGGGCCAACAATTTTTTATAAATTTTGTAAAAATATGGGGTATAGTAATAAAATACGTAAAATCAATGAAAAATTTCAATAAAATCCTTACAGATATTGAAAATATGGGCTAAATTCATTAAAATATCGTTAAATATTGTAATATAAGGGGTACGGCTAAAATTATTTAATAAAACTTGTAATTATATGGGGTAAAATAAAAAAACAATTGAAAAATATGGTTTAAAACAATAATTATCCCTTCAAATATTGAAAATAAGTATTAAATTCATAAAAATCTCATTTAATTTACGATTTTAGGGGTTGGGTTCAACATTTTTTTATAAATTTTGTAAACACTTGGTTATTGTAATAGATTATATCATAATAACAGTGATAAAATGTTATATTCCCTTCAAATATTAAAAATAAGGACTAAATTCATAAAAATATCTTTAAATATTGTAATATAAGGGGTACGGCTAAAATTATTTTATAAAACTTGTAATTATATGGGGTAAAGTAATAAAACAATTGAAAAATATGGTTTAAAACAATAATTATCCCTCAAATATTGAAAATAAGTATTAAATTCATAAAAATCTCATTTATTATAAGATTTTAGGGGTTGGGTTCAACATTTTTTTTATAAATTTTGTAAAAATATGGGGTATTGTAATAAAATACGTTAAAATCAATGAAAAATTTCAATAAAATCATTACAGATATTGAAAATAAGGGCTAAATTCATAAAAATATCATTAAATATTGTAATATAAGGGGTACGGCTAAAATTATTTTATAAAACTTGTAATTATATGGGGTAAAGTAATAAAACAATTGAAAAATATGGTTTAAAACAATAATTATCCCTTCAAATATTGAAAATAAGTATTAAATTCATAAAAATCTCATTTAATATAGGATTTCAGGGGTTTGGTACATTATTTTATTATAAATCTTGTAAACACTTGGATATTGTAATAGATTATATCATAATAACAATGATATAATGTTATATTCCCTTCAAATATTGAAAATAAGGACTAAATTCATTAAAATATCATTAAATATTGTAATATAAGGGGTACGGCTAAAATTATTTTATAAAACTTGTAATTATATGGGGTAAAGTAATAAAACAATTGAAAAATATGGTTTAAAACAATAATTATCCCTTCAAATATTGAAAATAAGTATTAAATTCATAAAAATCTCGTTTAATATAGGATTTCAGGGGTTGGGGCCAACAATTTTTTAAAAATTTTGTAAAAATATGGGGTATAGTAATAAAATACGTAAAATCAATGAAAAATTTCAATAAAATCCTTACAGATATTGAAAATAAGGGCTAAACTCATTAAAATATCATTAAATATTGTAATATAAGGGGTACGGCTAAAATTATTTAATAAAACTTGTAATTATATGGGGTAAAATAATAAAACAATTGAAAAATATGGTTTAAAACAATAATTATCCCTTCAAATATTGAAAATAAGTATTAAATTCATAAAAAGCTCATTTAATATAGGATTTCAGGGGTTTGGTACATTATTTTATTATAAATCTTGTAAACACTTGGATATTGTAATAGATTATATCATAATAACAGTGATAAAATGTTATATTCCCTTCAAATATTGAAAATAAGAACTAAATTCATAAAAATATCTTTAAATATTGTAATATAAGGGGTACGGCTAAAATTATTTAATAAAACTTGTAATTATATGGAGTAAAATAAAAAAACAATTGAAAAATATGGTTTAAAACAATAATTATCCCTTCAAATATTGAAAATAAGTATTAAATTCATAAAAATCTCATTTAATATAGGATTTCAGGGGTTTGGTACATTATTTTATTATAAATCTTGTAAACACTTGGATATTGTAATAGATTATATCATAATAACAGTGATATAATGTTATATTCCCTTCAAATATTGAAAATAAGGACTAAATTCATTATAGTATCATTAAATATTGTAATATAAGGGGTACGGCTAAAATTATTTTATAAAACTTGTAATTATATGGGGTAAAGTAATACAACAATTGAAAAATATGGTTTAAAACAATAATTATCCCTTCAAATATTGAAAATAAGTATTAAATTCATAAAAATCTCATTTAATATAGGATTTCAGGGGTTTGGTACATTATTTTATTATAAATCTTGTAAACACTTGGATAATGTAATAGATTATATCATAATAACAGTGATAAAATGTTATATTCCCTTCAAATATTGAAAATAAGGACTAAATTCATAAAAATATCTTTAAATATTGTAATATAAGGGGTACGGCTAAAATTATTTTATAAAACTTGTAATTATATGGGGTAAAGTAATAAAACAATTGAAAAATATGGTTTAAAACAATAATTATCCCTTCAAATATTGAAAATAAGTATTAAATTCATAAAAATTTCATTAAATATTGTAATATAAGAGGTACGGCTAAAATTATTTTATAAAACTTGTAATTATATGGGGTAAAGTAATAAAACAATTGAAAAATATGGTTTAAAACAATAATTATCCCTTCAAATATTGAAAATAAGTATTAAATTCATAAAAATCTCGTTTAATATAGGCTTTCAGGGGTTGGGGCCAACAATTTTTTATAAATTTTGTAAAAATATGGGGTATAGTAATAAAATACGTAAAATCAATGAAAAATTTCAATAAAATCCTTACAGATATTGAAAATATGGGCTAAATTCATTAAAATATCGTTAAATATTGTAATATAAGGGGTACGGCTAAAATTATTTAATAAAACTTGTAATTATATGGGGTAAAATAAAAAAACAATTGAAAAATATGGTTTAAAACAATAATTATCCCTTCAAATATTGAAAATAAGTATTAAATTCATAAAAATCTCATTTAATTTACGATTTTAGGGGTTGGGTTCAACATTTTTTTATAAATTTTGTAAACACTTGGTTATTGTAATAGATTATATCATAATAACAGTGATAAAATGTTATATTCCCTTCAAATATTGAAAATAAGGACTAAATTCATAAAAATATCTTTAAATATTGTAATATAAGGGGTACGGCTAAAATTATTTTATAAAACTTGTAATTATATGGGGTAAAGTAATAAAACAATTGAAAAATATGGTTTAAAACAATAATTATCCCTCAAATATTGAAAATAAGGGCTAAATTCATATAAATTTCATTAAATATTGTAATATAAGAGGTACGGCTAAAATTATTTTATAAAACTTGTAATTATATGGGGTAAAGTAATAAAACAATTGAAAAATATGGTTTAAAACAATAATTATCCCTTCAAATATTGAAAATAAGTATTAAATTCATAAAAATCTCATTTAATATAAGGTTTTAGGGGTTGGGTTCAACATTTTTTTATAAATTTTGTAAAAACATGAGATATTGTAATGAAATACGGTAAAATCATTGGAAAAATTCAATAAAATCCCTTCTAATATTGAAAATAAAGACTAAATTCATAAATATTTCATTAAATATTGTAATATAAGGGGTACGGCTAAAATTATTTTATAAAACTTTTAATTATATGGGGTAAAGTAATAAAACAATTGAAAAATATGGTTTAAAACAATAATTATCCCTTCAAATATTGAAAATAAGTATTAAATTCATAAAAATCTCTTTAATATAAGATTTTAGGGGTTGGGTTCAACATTTTTTTATAAATTTTGTAAAAATATGGGGTATAGTAATAAAATACGTTAAAATCAATGAAAAATTTCAATAAAATCCTTACAGATATTGAAAATAAGGGCTAAATTCATTAAAATCTAATTAAATATTGTAATATAAGGGGTACGGCTAAAATTATTTTATAAAACTTGTAATTATATGGAGTAAAATAAAAAAACAATTGAAAAATATGGTTTAAAACAATAATTATCCCTTCAAATATTGAAAATAAGGACTAAATTCATTATAATATCATTAAATATTGTAATATAAGGGGTACGGCTAAAATTATTTTATAAAACTTGTAATTATATGGGGTAAAGTAATACAACAATTGAAAAATATGGTTTAAAACAATAATTATCCCTTCAAATATTGAAAATAAGTATTAAATTCATAAAAATCTTATTTAATATAGGATTTCAGGGGTTTGGTACATTATTTTATTATAAATCTTGTAAACACTTGGATAATGTAATAGATTATATCATAATAACAGTGATAAAATGTTATATTCCCTTCAAATATTGAAAATAAGGACTAAATTCATAAAAATATCTTTAAATATTGTAATATAAGGGGTACGGCTAAAATTATTTTATAAAACTTGTAATTATATGGGGTAAAGTAATAAAACAATTGAAAAATATGGTTTAAAACAATAATTATCCCTTCAAATATTGAAAATAAGTATTAAATTCATAAAAATTTCATTAAATATTGTAATATAAGAGGTACGGCTAAAATTATTTTATAAAACTTGTAATTATATGGGGTATAGTAATAAAATACGTTAAAATCAATGAAAAATTTCAATAAAATCCTTACAGATATTGAAAATAAGGGCTAAATTCATTAAAATCTAATTAAATATTGTAATATAAGGGGTACGGCTAAAATTATTTTATAAAACTTGTAATTATATGGAGTAAAATAAAAAAACAATTGAAAAATATGGTTTAAAACAATAATTATCCCTTCAAATATTGAAAATAAGGACTAAATTCATTATAATATCATTAAATATTGTAATATAAGGGGTACGGCTAAAATTATTTTATAAAACTTGTAATTATATGGGGTAAAGTAATACAACAATTGAAAAATATGGTTTAAAACAATAATTATCCCTTCAAATATTGAAAATAAGTATTAAATTCATAAAAATCTCATTTAATATAGGATTTCAGGGGTTTGGTACATTATTTTATTATAAATCTTGTAAACACTTGGATAATGTAATAGATTATATCATAATAACAGTGATAAAATGTTATATTCCCTTCAAATATTGAAAATAAGGACTAAATTCATAAAAATATCTTTAAATATTGTAATATAAGGGGTACGGCTAAAATTATTTTATAAAACTTGTAATTATATGGGGTAAAGTAATAAAACAATTGAAAAATATGGTTTAAAACAATAATTATCCCTTCAAATATTGAAAATAAGTATTAAATTCATAAAAATTTCATTAAATATTGTAATATAAGAGGTACGGCTAAAATTATTTTATAAAACTTGTAATTATATGGGGTAAAGTAATAAAACAATTGAAAAATATGGTTTAAAACAATAATTATCCCTTCAAATATTGAAAATAAGTATTAAATTCATAAAAATCTCGTTTAATATAGGCTTTCAGGGGTTGGGGCCAACAATTTTTTATAAATTTTGTAAAAATATGGGGTATAGTAATAAAATACGTAAAATCAATGAAAAATTTCAATAAAATCCTTACAGATATTGAAAATATGGGCTAAATTCATTAAAATATCGTTAAATATTGTAATATAAGGGGTACGGCTAAAATTATTTAATAAAACTTGTAATTATATGGGGTAAAATAAAAAAACAATTGAAAAATATGGTTTAAAACAATAATTATCCCTTCAAATATTGAAAATAAGTATTAAATTCATAAAAATCTCATTTAATTTACGATTTTAGGGGTTGGGTTCAACATTTTTTTATAAATTTTGTAAACACTTGGATATTGTAATAGATTATATCATAATAACAGTGATAAAATGTTATATTCCCTTCAAATATTGAAAATAAGGACTAAATTCATAAAAATATCTTTAAATATTGTAATATAAGGGGTACGGCTAAAATTATTTTATAAAACTTGTAATTATATGGGGTAAAGTAATAAAACAATTGAAAAATATGGTTTAAAACAATAATTATCCCTTCAAATATTGAAAATAAGGGCTAAATTCATATAAATTTCATTAAATATTGTAATATAAGAGGTACGGCTAAAATTATTTTATAAAACTTGTAATTATATGGGGTAAAGTAATAAAACAATTGAAAAATATGGTTTAAAACAATAATTATCCCTTCAAATATTGAAAATAAGTATTAAATTCATAAAAATCTCATTTAATATAAGGTTTTAGGGGTTGGGTTCAACATTTTTTTATAAATTTTGTAAAAACATGAGATATTGTAATGAAATACGGTAAAATCATTGGAAAAATTCAATAAAATCCCTTCTAATATTGAAAATAAAGACTAAATTCATAAATATTTCATTAAATATTGTAATATAAGGGGTACGGCTAAAATTATTTTATAAAACTTGTAATTATATGGGGTAAAGTAATAAAACAATTGAAAAATATGGTTTAAAACAATAATTATCCCTTCAAATATTGAAAATAAGTATTAAATTCATAAAAATCTCTTTAATATAAGATTTTAGGGGTTGGGTTCAACATTTTTTTATAAATTTTGTAAAAATATGGGGTATAGTAATAAAATACGTTAAAATCAATGAAAAATTTCAATAAAATCCTTACAGATATTGAAAATAAGGGCTAAATTCATTAAAATCTAATTAAATATTGTAATATAAGGGGTACGGCTAAAATTATTTTATAAAACTTGTAATTATATGGGGTAAAGTAATAAAACAATTGAAAAATATGGTTTAAAACAATAATTATCCATTCAAATATTGAAAATAAGTATTAAATTCATAAAAATCTCGTTTAATATAGGCTTTCAGGGGTTGGGGCCAACAATTTTTTATAAATTTTGTAAAAATATGGGGTATAGTAATAAAATACGTAAAATCAATGAAAAATTTCAATAAAATCCTTACAGATATTGAAAATATGGGCTAAATTCATTAAAATATCGTTAAATATTGTAATATAAGGGGTACGGCTAAAATTATTTAATAAAACTTGTAATTATATGGGGTAAAATAAAAAAACAATTGAAAAATATGGTTTAAAACAATAATTATCCCTTCAAATATTGAAAATAAGTATTAAATTCATAAAAATCTCATTTAATTTACGATTTTAGGGGTTGGGTTCAACATTTTTTTATAAATTTTGTAAACACTTGGTTATTGTAATAGATTATATCATAATAACAGTGATAAAATGTTATATTCCCTTCAAATATTGAAAATTAGGACTAAATTCATAAAAATATCTTTAAATATTGTAATATAAGGGGTACGGCTAAAATTATTTTATAAAACTTGTAATTATATGGGGTAAAGTAATAAAACAATTGAAAAATATGGTTTAAAACAATAATTATCCCTTCAAATATTGAAAATAAGGGCTATATTCATATAAATTTCATTAAATATTGTAATATAAGAGGTACGGCTAAAATTATTTTATAAAACTTGTAATTATATGGGGTAAAGTAATAAAACAATTGAAAAATATGGTTTAAAACAATAATTATCCCTTCAAATATTGAAAATAAGTATTAAATTCATAAAAATCTCATTTAATATAAGGTTTTAGGGGTTGGGTTCAACATTTTTTTATAAATTTTGTAAAAACATGAGATATTGTAATGAAATACGGTAAAATCATTGGAAAAATTCAATAAAATCCCTTCTAATATTGAAAATAAAGACTAAATTCATAAATATTTCATTAAATATTGTAATATAAGGGGTACGGCTAAAATTATTTTATAAAACTTGTAATTATATGGGGTAAAGTAATAAAACAATTGAAAAATATGGTTTAAAACAATAATTATCCCTTCAAATATTGAAAATAAGTATTAAATTCATAAAAATCTCTTTAATATAAGATTTTAGGGGTTGGGTTCAACATTTTTTTATAAATTTTGTAAAAATATGGGGTATAGTAATAAAATACGTTAAAATCAATGAAAAATTTCAATAAAATCCTTACAGATATTGAAAATAAGGGCTAAATTCATTAAAATCTAATTAAATATTGTAATATAAGGGGTACGGCTAAAATTATTTTATAAAACTTGTAATTATATGGAGTAAAATAAAAATACAATTGAAAAATATGGTTTAAAACAATAATTATCCCTTCAAATATTGAAAATAAGGACTAAATTCATTATAATATCATTAAATATTGTAATATAAGGGGTACGGCTAAAATTATTTTATAAAACTTGTAATTATATGGGGTAAAGTAATACAACAATTGAAAAATATGGTTTAAAACAATAATTATCCCTTCAAATATTGAAAATAAGTATTAAATTCATAAAAATCTCATTTAATATAGGATTTCAGGGGTTTGGTACATTATTTTATTATAAATCTTGTAAACACTTGGATAATGTAATAGATTATATCATAATAACAGTGATAAAATGTTATATTCCCTTCAAATATTGAAAATAAGGACTAAATTCATAAAAATATCTTTAATATAAGATTTTAGGGGTTGGGTTCAACATTTTTTTATAAATTTTGTAAAAATATGGGGTATAGTAATAAAATACGTTAAAATCAATGAAAAATTTCAATAAAATCCTTACAGATATTGAAAATAAGGGCTAAATTCATTAAAATCTAATTAAATATTGTAATATAAGGGGTACGGCTAAAATTATTTTATAAAACTTGTAATTATATGGGGTAAAGTAATAAAACAATTGAAAAATATGGTTTAAAACAATAATTATCCATTCAAATATTGAAAATAAGTATTAAATTCATAAAAATCTCGTTTAATATAGGCTTTCAGGGGTTGGGGCCAACAATTTTTTATAAATTTTGTAAAAATATGGGGTATAGTAATAAAATACGTAAAATCAATGAAAAATTTCAATAAAATCCTTACAGATATTGAAAATATGGGCTAAATTCATTAAAATATCGTTAAATATTGTAATATAAGGGGTACGGCTAAAATTATTTAATAAAACTTGTAATTATATGGGGTAAAATAAAAAAACAATTGAAAAATATGGTTTAAAACAATAATTATCCCTTCAAATATTGAAAATAAGTATTAAATTCATAAAAATCTCATTTAATTTACGATTTTAGGGGTTGGGTTCAACATTTTTTTATAAATTTTGTAAACACTTGGTTATTGTAATAGATTATATCATAATAACAGTGATAAAATGTTATATTCCCTTCAAATATTGAAAATTAGGACTAAATTCATAAAAATATCTTTAAATATTGTAATATAAGGGGTACGGCTAAAATTATTTTATAAAACTTGTAATTATATGGGGTAAAGTAATAAAACAATTGAAAAATATGGTTTAAAACAATAATTATCCCTTCAAATATTGAAAATAAGGGCTATATTCATATAAATTTCATTAAATATTGTAATATAAGAGGTACGGCTAAAATTATTTTATAAAACTTGTAATTATATGGGGTAAAGTAATAAAACAATTGAAAAATATGGTTTAAAACAATAATTATCCCTTCAAATATTGAAAATAAGTATTAAATTCATAAAAATCTCATTTAATATAAGGTTTTAGGGGTTGGGTTCAACATTTTTTTATAAATTTTGTAAAAACATGAGATATTGTAATGAAATACGGTAAAATCATTGGAAAAATTCAATAAAATCCCTTCTAATATTGAAAATAAAGACTAAATTCATAAATATTTCATTAAATATTGTAATATAAGGGGTACGGCTAAAATTATTTTATAAAACTTGTAATTATATGGGGTAAAGTAATAAAACAATTGAAAAATATGGTTTAAAACAATAATTATCCCTTCAAATATTGAAAATAAGTATTAAATTCATAAAAATCTCTTTAATATAAGATTTTAGGGGTTGGGTTCAACATTTTTTTATAAATTTTGTAAAAATATGGGGTATAGTAATAAAATACGTTAAAATCAATGAAAAATTTCAATAAAATCCTTACAGATATTGAAAATAAGGGCTAAATTCATTAAAATCTAATTAAATATTGTAATATAAGGGGTACGGCTAAAATTATTTTATAAAACTTGTAATTATATGGAGTAAAATAAAAATACAATTGAAAAATATGGTTTAAAACAATAATTATCCCTTCAAATATTGAAAATAAGGACTAAATTCATTATAATATCATTAAATATTGTAATATAAGGGGTACGGCTAAAATTATTTTATAAAACTTGTAATTATATGGGGTAAAGTAATACAACAATTGAAAAATATGGTTTAAAACAATAATTATCCCTTCAAATATTGAAAATAAGTATTAAATTCATAAAAATCTCATTTAATATAGGATTTCAGGGGTTTGGTACATTATTTTATTATAAATCTTGTAAACACTTGGATAATGTAATAGATTATATCATAATAACAGTGATAAAATGTTATATTCCCTTCAAATATTGAAAATAAGGACTAAATTCATAAAAATATCTTTAAATATTGTAATATAAGGGGTACGGCTAAAATTATTTTATAAAACTTGTAATTATATGGGGTAAAGTAATAAAACAATTGAAAAATATGGTTTAAAACAATAATTATCCCTTCAAATATTGAAAATAAGTATTAAATTCATAAAAATTTCATTAAATATTGTAATAAAAGAGGTACGGCTAAAATTATTTTATAAAACTTGTAATTATATGGGGTAAAGTAATAAAACAATTGAAAAATATGGTTTAAAACAATAATTATCCCTTCAAATATTGAAAATAAGTATTAAATTCATAAAAATCTCGTTTAATATAGGCTTTCAGGGGTTGGGGCCAACAATTTTTTATAAATTTTGTAAAAATATGGGGTATAGTAATAAAATACGTAAAATCAATGAAAAATTTCAATAAAATCCTTACAGATATTGAAAATATGGGCTAAATTCATTAAAATATCGTTAAATATTGTAATATAAGGGGTACGGCTAAAATTATTTAATAAAACTTGTAATTATATGGGGTAAAATAAAAAAACAATTGAAAAATATGGTTTAAAACAATAATTATCCCTTCAAATATTGAAAATAAGTATTAAATTCATAAAAATCTCATTTAATTTACGATTTTAGGGGTTGGGTTCAACATTTTTTTATAAATTTTGTAAACACTTGGTTATTGTAATAGATTATATCATAATAACAGTGATAAAATGTTATATTCCCTTCAAATATTGAAAATAAGGACTAAATTCATAAAAATATCTTTAA
This sequence comes from Rhopalosiphum nymphaeae, assembly GCA_036289425.1. NCBI lineage: Eukaryota > Metazoa > Arthropoda > Insecta > Hemiptera > Aphididae > Rhopalosiphum > Rhopalosiphum nymphaeae. The sequence continues at coordinate 7,467,073 of JAZAQC010000001.1, read as the reverse complement.
ATATTGTAATATAAGGGGTACGGCTAAAATTATTTTATAAAACTTGTAATTATATGGGGTAAAGTAATAAAACAATTGAAAAATATGGTTTAAAACAATAATTATCCCTCAAATATTGAAAATAAGGGCTAAATTCATATAAATTTCATTAAATATTGTAATATAAGAGGTACGGCTAAAATTATTTTATAAAACTTGTAATTATATGGGGTAAAGTAATAAAACAATTGAAAAATATGGTTTAAAACAATAATTATCCCTTCAAATATTGAAAATAAGTATTAAATTCATAAAAATCTCATTTAATATAAGGTTTTAGGGGTTGGGTTCAACATTTTTTTATAAATTTTGTAAAAACATGAGATATTGTAATGAAATACGGTAAAATCATTGGAAAAATTCAATAAAATCCCTTCTAATATTGAAAATAAAGACTAAATTCATAAATATTTCATTAAATATTGTAATATAAGGGGTACGGCTAAAATTATTTTATAAAACTTGTAATTATATGGGGTAAAGTAATAAAACAATTGAAAAATATGGTTTAAAACAATAATTATCCCTTCAAATATTGAAAATAAGTATTAAATTCATAAAAATCTCTTTAATATAAGATTTTAGGGGTTGGGTTCAACATTTTTTTAAAAATTTTGTAAAAATATGGGGTATAGTAATAAAATACGTTAAAATCAATGAAAAATTTCAATAAAATCCTTACAGATATTGAAAATAAGGGCTAAATTCATTAAAATCTAATTAAATATTGTAATATAAGGGGTACGGCTAAAATTATTTTATAAAACTTGTAATTATATGGAGTAAAATAAAAAAACAATTGAAAAATATGGTTTAAAACAATAATTATCCCTTCAAATATTGAAAATAAGGACTAAATTCATTATAATATCATTAAATATTGTAATATAAGGGGTACGGCTAAAATTATTTTATAAAACTTGTAATTATATGGGGTAAAGTAATACAACAATTGAAAAATATGGTTTAAAACAATAATTATCCCTTCAAATATTGAAAATAAGTATTAAATTCATAAAAATCTCATTTAATATAGGATTTCAGGGGTTTGGTACATTATTTTATTATAAATCTTGTAAACACTTGGATAATGTAATAGATTATATCATAATAACAGTGATAAAATGTTATATTCCCTTCAAATATTGAAAATAAGGACTAAATTCATAAAAATATCTTTAAATATTGTAATATAAGGGGTACGGCTAAAATTATTTTATAAAACTTGTAATTATATGGGGTAAAGTAATAAAACAATTGAAAAATATGGTTTAAAACAATAATTATCCCTTCAAATATTGAAAATAAGTATTAAATTCATAAAAATTTCATTAAATATTGTAATATAAGAGGTACGGCTAAAATTATTTTATAAAACTTGTAATTATATGGGGTAAAGTAATAAAACAATTGAAAAATATGGTTTAAAACAATAATTATCCCTTCAAATATTGAAAATAAGTATTAAATTCATAAAAATCTCGTTTAATATAGGCTTTCAGGGGTTGGGGCCAACAATTTTTTATAAATTTTGTAAAAATATGGGGTATAGTAATAAAATACGTAAAATCAATGAAAAATTTCAATAAAATCCTTACAGATATTGAAAATATGGGCTAAATTCATTAAAATATCGTTAAATATTGTAATATAAGGGGTACGGCTAAAATTATTTAATAAAACTTGTAATTATATGGGGTAAAATAAAAAAACAATTGAAAAATATGGTTTAAAACAATAATTATCCCTTCAAATATTGAAAATAAGTATTAAATTCATAAAAATCTCATTTAATTTACGATTTTAGGGGTTGGGTTCAACATTTTTTTATAAATTTTGTAAACACTTGGTTATTGTAATAGATTATATCATAATAACAGTGATAAAATGTTATATTCCCTTCAAATATTGAAAATAAGGACTAAATTCATAAAAATATCTTTAAATATTGTAATATAAGGGGTACGGCTAAAATTATTTTATAAAACTTGTAATTATATGGGGTAAAGTAATAAAACAATTGAAAAATATGGTTTAAAACAATAATTATCCCTCAAATATTGAAAATAAGGGCTAAATTCATATAAATTTCATTAAATATTGTAATATAAGAGGTACGGCTAAAATTATTTTATAAAACTTGTAATTATATGGGGTAAAGTAATAAAACAATTGAAAAATATGGTTTAAAACAATAATTATCCCTTCAAATATTGAAAATAAGTATTAAATTCATAAAAATCTCATTTAATATAAGGTTTTAGGGGTTGGGTTCAACATTTTTTTATAAATTTTGTAAAAACATGAGATATTGTAATGAAATACGGTAAAATCATTGGAAAAATTCAATAAAATCCCTTCTAATATTGAAAATAAAGACTAAATTCATAAATATTTCATTAAATATTGTAATATAAGGGGTACGGCTAAAATTATTTTATAAAACTTGTAATTATATGGGGTAAAGTAATAAAACAATTGAAAAATATGGTTTAAAACAATAATTATCCCTTCAAATATTGAAAATAAGTATTAAATTCATAAAAATCTCTTTAATATAAGATTTTAGGGGTTGGGTTCAACATTTTTTTATAAATTTTGTAAAAATATGGGGTATAGTAATAAAATACGTTAAAATCAATGAAAAATTTCAATAAAATCCTTACAGATATTGAAAATAAGGGCTAAATTCATTAAAATCTAATTAAATATTGTAATATAAGGGGTACGGCTAAAATTATTTTATAAAACTTGTAATTATATGGAGTAAAATAAAAAAACAATTGAAAAATATGGTTTAAAACAATAATTATCCCTTCAAATATTGAAAATAAGGACTAAATTCATTATAATATCATTAAATATTGTAATATAAGGGGTACGGCTAAAATTATTTTATAAAACTTGTAATTATATGGGGTAAAGTAATACAACAATTGAAAAATATGGTTTAAAACAATAATTATCCCTTCAAATATTGAAAATAAGTATTAAATTCATAAAAATCTCATTTAATATAGGATTTCAGGGGTTTGGTACATTATTTTATTATAAATCTTGTAAACACTTGGATAATGTAATAGATTATATCATAATAACAGTGATAAAATGTTATATTCCCTTCAAATATTGAAAATAAGGACTAAATTCATAAAAATATCTTTAAATATTGTAATATAAGGGGTACGGCTAAAATTATTTTATAAAACTTGTAATTATATGGGGTAAAGTAATAAAACAATTGAAAAATATGGTTTAAAACAATAATTATCCCTTCAAATATTGAAAATAAGTATTAAATTCATAAAAATTTCATTAAATATTGTAATATAAGAGGTACGGCTAAAATTATTTTATAAAACTTGTAATTATATGGGGTAAAGTAATAAAACAATTGAAAAATATGGTTTAAAACAATAATTATCCCTTCAAATATTGAAAATAAGTATTAAATTCATAAAAATCTCGTTTAATATAGGCTTTCAGGGGTTGGGGCCAACAATTTTTTATAAATTTTGTAAAAATATGGGGTATAGTAATAAAATACGTAAAATCAATGAAAAATTTCAATAAAATCCTTACAGATATTGAAAATATGGGCTAAATTCATTAAAATATCGTTAAATATTGTAATATAAGGGGTACGGCTAAAATTATTTAATAAAACTTGTAATTATATGGGGTAAAATAAAAAAACAATTGAAAAATATGGTTTAAAACAATAATTATCCCTTCAAATATTGAAAATAAGTATTAAATTCATAAAAATCTCATTTAATTTACGATTTTAGGGGTTGGGTTCAACATTTTTTTATAAATTTTGTAAACACTTGGATATTGTAATAGATTATATCATAATAACAGTGATAAAATGTTATATTCCCTTCAAATATTGAAAATAAGGACTAAATTCATAAAAATATCTTTAAATATTGTAATATAAGGGGTACGGCTAAAATTATTTTATAAAACTTGTAATTATATGGGGTAAAGTAATAAAACAATTGAAAAATATGGTTTAAAACAATAATTATCCCTTCAAATATTGAAAATAAGGGCTAAATTCATATAAATTTCATTAAATATTGTAATATAAGAGGTACGGCTAAAATTATTTTATAAAACTTGTAATTATATGGGGTAAAGTAATAAAACAATTGAAAAATATGGTTTAAAACAATAATTATCCCTTCAAATATTGAAAATAAGTATTAAATTCATAAAAATCTCATTTAATATAAGGTTTTAGGGGTTGGGTTCAACATTTTTTTATAAATTTTGTAAAAACATGAGATATTGTAATGAAATACGGTAAAATCATTGGAAAAATTCAATAAAATCCCTTCTAATATTGAAAATAAAGACTAAATTCATAAATATTTCATTAAATATTGTAATATAAGGGGTACGGCTAAAATTATTTTATAAAACTTGTAATTATATGGGGTAAAGTAATAAAACAATTGAAAAATATGGTTTAAAACAATAATTATCCCTTCAAATATTGAAAATAAGTATTAAATTCATAAAAATCTCTTTAATATAAGATTTTAGGGGTTGGGTTCAACATTTTTTTATAAATTTTGTAAAAATATGGGGTATAGTAATAAAATACGTTAAAATCAATGAAAAATTTCAATAAAATCCTTACAGATATTGAAAATAAGGGCTAAATTCATTAAAATCTAATTAAATATTGTAATATAAGGGGTACGGCTAAAATTATTTTATAAAACTTGTAATTATATGGGGTAAAGTAATAAAACAATTGAAAAATATGGTTTAAAACAATAATTATCCATTCAAATATTGAAAATAAGTATTAAATTCATAAAAATCTCGTTTAATATAGGCTTTCAGGGGTTGGGGCCAACAATTTTTTATAAATTTTGTAAAAATATGGGGTATAGTAATAAAATACGTAAAATCAATGAAAAATTTCAATAAAATCCTTACAGATATTGAAAATATGGGCTAAATTCATTAAAATATCGTTAAATATTGTAATATAAGGGGTACGGCTAAAATTATTTAATAAAACTTGTAATTATATGGGGTAAAATAAAAAAACAATTGAAAAATATGGTTTAAAACAATAATTATCCCTTCAAATATTGAAAATAAGTATTAAATTCATAAAAATCTCATTTAATTTACGATTTTAGGGGTTGGGTTCAACATTTTTTTATAAATTTTGTAAACACTTGGTTATTGTAATAGATTATATCATAATAACAGTGATAAAATGTTATATTCCCTTCAAATATTGAAAATTAGGACTAAATTCATAAAAATATCTTTAAATATTGTAATATAAGGGGTACGGCTAAAATTATTTTATAAAACTTGTAATTATATGGGGTAAAGTAATAAAACAATTGAAAAATATGGTTTAAAACAATAATTATCCCTTCAAATATTGAAAATAAGGGCTATATTCATATAAATTTCATTAAATATTGTAATATAAGAGGTACGGCTAAAATTATTTTATAAAACTTGTAATTATATGGGGTAAAGTAATAAAACAATTGAAAAATATGGTTTAAAACAATAATTATCCCTTCAAATATTGAAAATAAGTATTAAATTCATAAAAATCTCATTTAATATAAGGTTTTAGGGGTTGGGTTCAACATTTTTTTATAAATTTTGTAAAAACATGAGATATTGTAATGAAATACGGTAAAATCATTGGAAAAATTCAATAAAATCCCTTCTAATATTGAAAATAAAGACTAAATTCATAAATATTTCATTAAATATTGTAATATAAGGGGTACGGCTAAAATTATTTTATAAAACTTGTAATTATATGGGGTAAAGTAATAAAACAATTGAAAAATATGGTTTAAAACAATAATTATCCCTTCAAATATTGAAAATAAGTATTAAATTCATAAAAATCTCTTTAATATAAGATTTTAGGGGTTGGGTTCAACATTTTTTTATAAATTTTGTAAAAATATGGGGTATAGTAATAAAATACGTTAAAATCAATGAAAAATTTCAATAAAATCCTTACAGATATTGAAAATAAGGGCTAAATTCATTAAAATCTAATTAAATATTGTAATATAAGGGGTACGGCTAAAATTATTTTATAAAACTTGTAATTATATGGAGTAAAATAAAAATACAATTGAAAAATATGGTTTAAAACAATAATTATCCCTTCAAATATTGAAAATAAGGACTAAATTCATTATAATATCATTAAATATTGTAATATAAGGGGTACGGCTAAAATTATTTTATAAAACTTGTAATTATATGGGGTAAAGTAATACAACAATTGAAAAATATGGTTTAAAACAATAATTATCCCTTCAAATATTGAAAATAAGTATTAAATTCATAAAAATCTCATTTAATATAGGATTTCAGGGGTTTGGTACATTATTTTATTATAAATCTTGTAAACACTTGGATAATGTAATAGATTATATCATAATAACAGTGATAAAATGTTATATTCCCTTCAAATATTGAAAATAAGGACTAAATTCATAAAAATATCTTTAAATATTGTAATATAAGGGGTACGGCTAAAATTATTTTATAAAACTTGTAATTATATGGGGTAAAGTAATAAAACAATTGAAAAATATGGTTTAAAACAATAATTATCCCTTCAAATATTGAAAATAAGTATTAAATTCATAAAAATTTCATTAAATATTGTAATATAAGAGGTACGGCTAAAATTATTTTATAAAACTTGTAATTATATGGGGTAAAGTAATAAAACAATTGAAAAATATGGTTTAAAACAATAATTATCCCTTCAAATATTGAAAATAAGTATTAAATTCATAAAAATCTCGTTTAATATAGGCTTTCAGGGGTTGGGGCCAACAATTTTTTATAAATTTTGTAAAAATATGGGGTATAGTAATAAAATACGTAAAATCAATGAAAAATTTCAATAAAATCCTTACAGATATTGAAAATATGGGCTAAATTCATTAAAATATCGTTAAATATTGTAATATAAGGGGTACGGCTAAAATTATTTAATAAAACTTGTAATTATATGGGGTAAAATAAAAAAACAATTGAAAAATATGGTTTAAAACAATAATTATCCCTTCAAATATTGAAAATAAGTATTAAATTCATAAAAATCTCATTTAATTTACGATTTTAGGGGTTGGGTTCAACATTTTTTTATAAATTTTGTAAACACTTGGATATTGTAATAGATTATATCATAATAACAGTGATAAAATGTTATATTCCCTTCAAATATTGAAAATAAGGACTAAATTCATAAAAATATCTTTAAATATTGTAATATAAGGGGTACGGCTAAAATTATTTTATAAAACTTGTAATTATATGGGGTAAAGTAATAAAACAATTGAAAAATATGGTTTAAAACAATAATTATCCCTTTAAATATTGAAAATAAGGGCTAAATTCATATAAATTTCATTAAATATTGTAATATAAGAGGTACGGCTAAAATTATTTTATAAAACTTGTAATTATATGGGGTAAAGTAATAAAACAATTGAAAAATATGGTTTAAAACAATAATTATCCCTTCAAATATTGAAAATAAGTATTAAATTCATAAAAATCTCATTTAATATAAGGTTTTAGGGGTTGGGTTCAACATTTTTTTATAAATTTTGTAAAAACATGAGATATTGTAATGAAATACGGTAAAATCATTGGAAAAATTCAATAAAATCCCTTCTAATATTGAAAATAAAGACTAAATTCATAAATATTTCATTAAATATTGTAATATAAGGGGTACGGCTAAAATTATTTTATAAAACTTGTAATTATATGGGGTAAAGTAATAAAACAATTGAAAAATATGGTTTAAAACAATAATTATCCCTTCAAATATTGAAAATAAGTATTAAATTCATAAAAATCTCTTTAATATAAGATTTTAGGGGTTGGGTTCAACATTTTTTTATAAATTTTGTAAAAATATGGGGTATAGTAATAAAATACGTTAAAATCAATGAAAAATTTCAATAAAATCCTTACAGATATTGAAAATAAGGGCTAAATTCATTAAAATCTAATTAAATATTGTAATATAAGGGGTACGGCTAAAATTATTTTATAAAACTTGTAATTATATGGGGTAAAGTAATAAAACAATTGAAAAATATGGTTTAAAACAATAATTATCCCTTCAAATATTGAAAATAAGTATTAAATTCATAAAAATCTCATTTAATATAAGATTTTAGGGGTTGGGTTCAACATTTTTTTTATACATTTTGTAAAAATATGGGGTATTGTAATAAAATACGTTAAAATCAATGAAAAATTTCAATAAAATCATTACAGATATTGAAAATAAGGGCTAAATTCATAAAAATATCATTAAATATTGTAATATAAGGGGTACGGCTAAAATTATTTTATAAAACTTGTAATTATATGGGGTAAAGTAATAAAACAATTGAAAAATAAGGTTTAAAACAATAATTATCCCTTCAAATATTGAAAATAAGTATTAAATTCATAAAAATCTCATTTAATATAGGATTTCAGGGGTTTGGTACATTATTTTATTATAAATCTTGTAAACACTTGGATATTGTAATAGATTATATCATAATAACAGTGATAAAATGTTATATTCCCTTCAAATATTGAAAATAAGGACTAAATTCATAAAAATATCTTTAAATATTGTAATATAAGGGGTACGGCTAAAATTATTTAATAAAACTTGTAATTATATGGGGTAAAATAAAAAAACAATTGAAAAATATGGTTTAAAACAATAATTATCCCTTCAAATATTGAAAATAAGTATTAAATTCATAAAAATCTCATTTAATATAGGATTTCAGGGGTTTGGTACATTATTTTATTATAAATCTTGTAAACACTTGGTTATTGTAATAGATTATATCATAATAACAATGATATAATGTTATATTCCCTTCAAATATTGAAAATAAGTATTAAATTCATAAAAATCTCATTTAATATAGGATTTCAGGGGTTTGGTACATTATTTTATTATAAATCTTGTAAACACTTGGATATTGTAATAGATTATATCATAATAACAGTGATATAATGTTATATTCCCTTCAAATATTGAAAATAAGGACTAAATTCATTATAATATCATTAAATATTGTAATATAAGGGGTACGGCTAAAATTATTTTATAAAACTTGTAATTATATGGGGTAAAGTAATACAACAATTGAAAAATATGGTTTAAAACAATAATTATCCCTTCAAATATTGAAAATAAGTATTAAATTCATAAAAATCTCATTTAATATAGGATTTCAGGGGTTTGGTACATTATTTTATTATAAATCTTGTAAACACTTGGATATTGTAATAGATTATATCATAATAACAGTGATAAAATGTTATATTCCCTTCAAATATTGAAAATAAGGACTAAATTCATAAAAATATCTTTAAATATTGTAATATAAGGGGTACGGCTAAAACTATTTTATAAAACTTGTAATTATATGGGGTAAAGTAATAAAACAATTGAAAAATATGGTTTAAAACAATAATTATCCCTTCAAATATTGAAAATAAGGGCTAAATTCATAAAAATTTCATTAAATATTGTAATATAAGAGGTACGGCTAAAATTATTTTATAAAACTTGTAATTATATGGGGTAAAGTAATAAAACAATTGAAAAATATGGTTTAAAACAATAATTATCCCTTCAAATATTGAAAATAAGTATTAAATTCATAAAAATCTCGTTTAATATAGGATTTCAGGGGTTGGGGCCAACAGATTTTTATAAATTTTGTAAAAATATGGGGTATAGTAATAAAATACGTAAAATCAATGAAAAATTTCAATAAAATCCTTACAGATATTGAAAATAAGGGCTAAACTCATTAAAATATCATTAAATATTGTAATATAAGGGGTACGGCTAAAATTATTTAATAAAACTTGTAATTATATGGGGTAAAATAATAAAACAATTGAAAAATATGGTTTAAAACAATAATTATCCCTTCAAATATTGAAAATAAGTATTAAATTCATAAAAATCTCATTTAATATAGGATTTCAGGGTTTGGTACATTATTTTATTATAAATCTTGTAAACTCTTGGATATTGTAATAGATTATATCATAATAACAGTGATAAAATGTTATATTCCCTTCAAATATTGAAAATAAGGACTAAATTCATAAAAATATCATTATATATTGTAATATAAGGGGTACGGCTAAAATTATTTTATAAAACTTGTAATTATATGGGGTAAAGTAATAAAACAATTGAAAAATATGGTTTAAAACAATAATTATCCCTTCAAATATTGAAAATAAGTATTAAATTCATAAAAATTTCATTAAATATTGTAATATAAGAGGTACGGCTAAAATTATTTTATAAAACTTGTAATTATATGGGGTAAAGTAATAAAACAATTGAAAAATATGGTTTAAAACAATAATTATCCCTTCAAATATTGAAAATAAGTATTAAATTCATAAAAATCTCATTTAATATAAGGTTTTAGGGGTTGGGTTCAGCATTTTTTTATAAATTTTGTAAAAACATGAGATATTGTAATGAAATACGGTAAAATCATTGGAAAAATTCAATAAAATCCCTTCTAATATTGAAAATAAAGACTAAATTCATAAATATTTCATTAAATATTGTAAAATAAGGGGTACGGCTAAAATAATTTTATAAAACTTGAAATTATATGGGGTAAAGTAATAAAACAATTGAAAAATATGGTTTAAAACAATAATTATCCCTTCAAATATTGAAAATAAGTATTAAATTCATAAAAATCTCTTTAATATAAGATTTTAGGGGTTGGGTTCAACATTTTTTTATAAATTTTGTAAAAATATGGGGTATAGTAATAAAATACGTAAAATCAATGAAAAATTTCAATAAAATCCTTACAGATATTGAAAATAAGGGCTAAACTCATTAAAATATCATTAAATATTGTAATATAAGGGGTACGGCTAAAATTATTTAATAAAACTTGTAATTATATGGGGTAAAATAAAAAAACAATTGAAAAATATGGTTTAAAACAATAATTATCCCTTCAAATATTGAAAATAAGGGCTAAATTCATAAAAATTTCATTAAATATTGTAATATAAGAGGTACGGCTAAAATTATTTTATAAAACTTGTAATTATATGGGGTAAAGTAATAAAACAATTGAAAAATATGGTTTAAAACAATAATTATCCCTTCAAATATTGAAAATAAATATTAAATTCATAAAAATCTCATTTAATATAGGATTTCAGGGGTTTGATACATTATTTTATTATAAATCTTGTAAACACTTGGATATTGTAGTAGATTATATCATAATAACAATGATATAATGTTATATTCCCTTCAAATATTGAAAATAAGTATTAAATTCATAAAAATCTCATTTAATATAGGATTTCAGGGGTTTGGTACATTATTTTATTATAAATCTTGTAAACACTTGGATATTGTAATAGATTATATCATAATAACAATGATATAATGTTATATTCCCTTCAAATATTGAAAATAAGGACTAAATTCATTAAAATATCATTAAATATTGTAATATAAGGGGTACGGCTAAAATTATTTTATAAAACTTGTAATTATATGGGGTAAAGTAATAAAACAATTGAAAAATATGGTTTAAAACAATAATTATCCCTTCAAATATTGAAAATAAGTATTAAATTCATAAAAATCTCGTTTAATATAAGATTTTAGGGGTTGGGTTCAACATTTTTTTATAAATTTTGTAAAAATATGGGGTATAGTAATAAAATACGTTAAAATCAATGAAAAATTTCAATAAAATCCTTACAGATATTGAAAATAAGGGCTAAATTCATTAAAATCTAATTAAATATTGTAATATAAGGGGTACGGCTAAAATTATTTTATAAAACTTGTAATTATATGGGGTAAAGTAATAAAACAATTGAAAAATATGGTTTAAAACAATAATTATCCCTTCAAATATTGAAAATAAGTATTAAATTCATAAAAATCTCATTTAATATAAGATTTTAGGGGTTGGGTTCAACATTTTTTTTATACATTTTGTAAAAATATGGGGTATTGTAATAAAATACGTTAAAATCAATGAAAAATTTCAATAAAATCATTACAGATATTGAAAATAAGGGCTAAATTCATAAAAATATCATTAAATATTGTAATATAAGGGGTACGGCTAAAATTATTTTATAAAACTTGTAATTATATGGGGTAAAGTAATAAAACAATTGAAAAATAAGGTTTAAAACAATAATTATCCCTTCAAATATTGAAAATAAGTATTAAATTCATAAAAATCTCATTTAATATAGGATTTCAGGGGTTTGGTACATTATTTTATTATAAATCTTGTAAACACTTGGATATTGTAATAGATTATATCATAATAACAGTGATAAAATGTTATATTCCCTTCAAATATTGAAAATAAGGACTAAATTCATAAAAATATCTTTAAATATTGTAATATAAGGGGTACGGCTAAAATTATTTAATAAAACTTGTAATTATATGGGGTAAAATAAAAAAACAATTGAAAAATATGGTTTAAAACAATAATTATCCCTTCAAATATTGAAAATAAGTATTAAATTCATAAAAATCTCATTTAATATAGGATTTCAGGGGTTTGGTACATTATTTTATTATAAATCTTGTAAACACTTGGTTATTGTAATAGATTATATCATAATAACAATGATATAATGTTATATTCCCTTCAAATATTGAAAATAAGTATTAAATTCATAAAAATCTCATTTAATATAGGATTTCAGGGGTTTGGTACATTATTTTATTATAAATCTTGTAAACACTTGGATATTGTAATAGATTATATCATAATAACAGTGATATAATGTTATATTCCCTTCAAATATTGAAAATAAGGACTAAATTCATTATAATATCATTAAATATTGTAATATAAGGGGTACGGCTAAAATTATTTTATAAAACTTGTAATTATATGGGGTAAAGTAATACAACAATTGAAAAATATGGTTTAAAACAATAATTATCCCTTCAAATATTGAAAATAAGTATTAAATTCATAAAAATCTCATTTAATATAGGATTTCAGGGGTTTGGTACATTATTTTATTATAAATCTTGTAAACACTTGGATATTGTAATAGATTATATCATAATAACAGTGATAAAATGTTATATTCCCTTCAAATATTGAAAATAAGGACTAAATTCATAAAAATATCTTTAAATATTGTAATATAAGGGGTACGGCTAAAACTATTTTATAAAACTTGTAATTATATGGGGTAAAGTAATAAAACAATTGAAAAATATGGTTTAAAACAATAATTATCCCTTCAAATATTGAAAATAAGGGCTAAATTCATAAAAATTTCATTAAATATTGTAATATAAGAGGTACGGCTAAAATTATTTTATAAAACTTGTAATTATATGGGGTAAAGTAATAAAACAATTGAAAAATATGGTTTAAAACAATAATTATCCCTTCAAATATTGAAAATAAGTATTAAATTCATAAAAATCTCGTTTAATATAGGATTTCAGGGGTTGGGGCCAACAGATTTTTATAAATTTTGTAAAAATATGGGGTATAGTAATAAAATACGTAAAATCAATGAAAAATTTCAATAAAATCCTTACAGATATTGAAAATAAGGGCTAAACTCATTAAAATATCATTAAATATTGTAATATAAGGGGTACGGCTAAAATTATTTAATAAAACTTGTAATTATATGGGGTAAAATAATAAAACAATTGAAAAATATGGTTTAAAACAATAATTATCCCTTCAAATATTGAAAATAAGTATTAAATTCATAAAAATCTCATTTAATATAGGATTTCAGGGTTTGGTACATTATTTTATTATAAATCTTGTAAACTCTTGGATATTGTAATAGATTATATCATAATAACAGTGATAAAATGTTATATTCCCTTCAAATATTGAAAATAAGGACTAAATTCATAAAAATATCATTATATATTGTAATATAAGGGGTACGGCTAAAATTATTTTATAAAACTTGTAATTATATGGGGTAAAGTAATAAAACAATTGAAAAATATGGTTTAAAACAATAATTATCCCTTCAAATATTGAAAATAAGTATTAAATTCATAAAAATTTCATTAAATATTGTAATATAAGAGGTACGGCTAAAATTATTTTATAAAACTTGTAATTATATGGGGTAAAGTAATAAAACAATTGAAAAATATGGTTTAAAACAATAATTATCCCTTCAAATATTGAAAATAAGTATTAAATTCATAAAAATCTCATTTAATATAAGGTTTTAGGGGTTGGGTTCAGCATTTTTTTATAAATTTTGTAAAAACATGAGATATTGTAATGAAATACGGTAAAATCATTGGAAAAATTCAATAAAATCCCTTCTAATATTGAAAATAAAGACTAAATTCATAAATATTTCATTAAATATTGTAAAATAAGGGGTACGGCTAAAATAATTTTATAAAACTTGAAATTATATGGGGTAAAGTAATAAAACAATTGAAAAATATGGTTTAAAACAATAATTATCCCTTCAAATATTGAAAATAAGTATTAAATTCATAAAAATCTCTTTAATATAAAATTTTAGGGGTTGGGTTCAACATTTTTTTATAAATTTTGTAAAAATATGGGGTATAGTAATAAAATACGTAAAATCAATGAAAAATTTCAATAAAATCCTTACAGATATTGAAAATAAGGGCTAAACTCATTAAAATATCATTAAATATTGTAATATAAGGGGTACGGCTAAAATTATTTAATAAAACTTGTAATTATATGGGGTAAAATAAAAAAACAATTGAAAAATATGGTTTAAAACAATAATTATCCCTTCAAATATTGAAAATAAATATTAAATTCATAAAAATCTCATTTAATATAGGATTTCAGGGGTTTGATACATTATTTTATTATAAATCTTGTAAACACTTGGATATTGTAGTAGATTATATCATAATAACAATGATATAATGTTATATTCCCTTCAAATATTGAAAATAAGTATTAAATTCATAAAAATCTCATTTAATATAGGATTTCAGGGGTTTGGTACATTATTTTATTATAAATCTTGTAAACACTTGGATATTGTAATAGATTATATCATAATAACAATGATATAATGTTATATTCCCTTCAAATATTGAAAATAAGGACTAAATTCATTAAAATATCATTAAATATTGTAATATAAGGGGTACGGCTAAAATTATTTTATAAAACTTGTAATTATATGGGGTAAAGTAATAAAACAATTGAAAAATATGGTTTAAAACAATAATTATCCCTTCAAATATTGAAAATAAGTATTAAATTCATAAAAATCTCGTTTAATATAGGATTTCAGGGGTTGGGGCCAACAATTTTTTATAAATATTGTAAAAATATGGGGTATAGTAATAAAATACGTAAAATCAATGAAAAATTTCAATAAAATCCTTACAGATATTGAAAATAAGGGCTAAACTCATTAAAATATCATTAAATATTGTAATATAAGGGGTACGGCTAAAATTATTTAATAAAACTTGTAATTATATGGGGTAAAATAATAAAACAATTGAAAAATATGGTTTAAAACAATAATTATCCCTTCAAATATTGAAAATAAGTATTAAATTCATAAAAATCTCATTTAATATTGTAATATAAGAGGTACGGCTAAAATTATTTTATAAAACTTGTAATTATATGGGGTAAAGTAATAAAACAATTGAAAAATATGGTTTAAAACAATAATTATCCCTTCAAATATTGAAAATAAGTATTAAATTCATAAAAATCTCGTTTAATATAGGATTTCAGGGGTTGGGGCCAACAATTTTTTAAAAATTTTGTAAAAATATGGGGTATAGTAATAAAATACGTAAAATCAATGAAAAATTTCAATAAAATCCTTACAGATATTGAAAATAAGGGTTAAACTCATTAAAATATCATTAAATATTGTAATATAAGGGGTACGGCTAAAATTATTTTATAAAACTTGTAATTATATAGGGGAAAGTAATACAACAATAGAAAAATATGGTTTAAAACATTAATTATCCCTTCAAATATTGAAAATAAGTATTAAATTCATAAAAATCTCATTTAATATAAGATTTTAGGGGTTGGGTTCAACATTTTTTTATAAATTTTGTAAAAATATGGGATATTGTAATGAAATACGGTAAAATCATTAGAAAAATTCAATAAAATCCCTTCTAATATTGAAAATAAAGACTAAATTCATAAATATTTCATTAAATATTGTAATATAAGGGGTAGGGCTTAAATTATTTTATAAAACTTGTAATTATATGGGGTAAAGTAATAAAACAATTGAAAAATATGGTTTAAAACAATAATTATCCCTTCAAATATTGAAAATAAGTATTAAATTCATAAAAATCTCATTTAATATAAGATTTTAGGGGTTGGGTTCAACATTTTTTTTATAAATTTTGTAAAAATATGGGGTATTGTAATAGAATACGTTAAAATCAATGAAAAATTTCAATAAAATCATTACAGATATTGAAAATAAGGGCTAAATTCATAAAAATATCATTAAATATTGTAATATAAGGGGTACGGCTAAAATTATTTTATAAAACTTGTAATTATATGGGGTAAAGTAATAAAACAATTGAAAAATATGGTTTAAAACAATAATTATCCCTTCAAATATTGAAAATAAATATTAAATTCATAAAAATCTCATTTAATATAGGATTTCAGGGGTTTGATACATTATTTTATTATAAATCTTGTAAACACTTGGATATTGTAGTAGATTATATCATAATAACAATGATATAATGTTATATTCCCTTCAAATATTGAAAATAAGTATTAAATTCATAAAAATCTCATTTAATATAGGATTTCAGGGGTTTGGTACATTATTTTATTATAAATCTTGTAAACACTTGGATATTGTAATAGATTATATCATAATAACAATGATATAATGTTATATTCCCTTCAAATATTGAAAATAAGGACTAAATTCATTAAAATATCATTAAATATTGTAATATAAGGGGTACGGCTAAAATTATTTTATAAAACTTGTAATTATATGGGGTAAAGTAATAAAACAATTGAAAAATATGGTTTAAAACAATAATTATCGCTTCAAATATTGAAAATAAGTATTAAATTCATAAAAATCTCGTTTAATATAGGATTTCAGGGGTTGGGGCCAACAATTTTTTATAAATATTGTAAAAATATGGGGTATAGTAATAAAATACGTAAAATCAATGAAAAATTTCAATAAAATCCTTACAGATATTGAAAATAAGGGCTAAACTCATTAAAATATCATTAAATATTGTAATATAAGGGGTACGGCTAAAATTATTTAATAAAACTTGTAATTATATGGGGTAAAATAATAAAACAATTGAAAAATATGGTTTAAAACAATAATTATCCCTTCAAATATTGAAAATAAGTATTAAATTCATAAAAATCTCATTTAATATAGGATTTCAGGGTTTGGTACATTATTTTATTATAAATCTTGTAAACTCTTGGATATTGTAATAGATTATATCATAATAACAGTGATAAAATGTTATATTCCCTTCAAATATTGAAAATAAGGACTAAATTCAAAAATTTTTCATTAAATATTGTAATATAAGGGGTACGGCTAAAATTATTTTATAAAACTTGTAATTATATGGGGTAAAGTAATAAAACAATTGAAAAATATGGTTTAAAACAATAATTATCCCTTCAAATATTGAAAATAAGTATTAAATTCATAAAAATTTCATTTAATATAGGATTTCAGGGGTTTGGTACATTATTTTATTATAAATCTTGTAAACACTTGGATATTGTAGTAGATTATATCATAATAACAATGATATAATGTTATATTCCCTTCAAATATTGAAAATAAGGACTAAATTCATTAAAATATCATTAAATATTGTAATATAAGGGGTACGGCTAAAATTATTTTATAAAACTTGTAATTATATGGGGTAAAGTAATAAAACAATTGAAAAATATGGTTTAAAACAATAATTATCCCTTCAAATATTGAAAATAAGTATTAAATTCATAAAAATCTCGTTTAATATAGGATTTCAGGGGTTGGGGCCAACAATTTTTTATAAATATTGTAAAAATATGGGGTATAGTAATAAAATACGTAAAATCAATGAAAAATTTCAATAAAATCCTTACAGATATTGAAAATAAGGGCTAAACTCATTAAAATATCATTAAATATTGTAATATAAGGGGTACGGCTAAAATTATTTAATAAAACTTGTAATTATATGGGGTAAAATAATAAAACAATTGAAAAATATGGTTTAAAACAATAATTATCCCTTCAAATATTGAAAATAAGTATTAAATTCATAAAAATCTCATTTAATATAGGATTTCAGGGTTTGGTACATTATTTTATTATAAATCTTGTAAACTCTTGGATATTGTAATAGATTATATCATAATAACAGTGATAAAATGTTATATTCCCTTCAAATATTGAAAATAAGGACTAAATTCATAAATTTTTCATTAAATATTGTAATATAAGGGGTACGGCTAAAATTATTTTATAAAACTTGTAATTATATGGGGTAAAGTAATAAAACAATTGAAAAATATGGTTTAAAACAATAATTATCCCTTCAAATATTGAAAATAAGTATTAAATTCATAAAAATCTCATTTAATATAAGGTTTTAGGGGTTGGGTTCAACATTTTTTTATAAATTTTGTAAAAACATGAGATATTGTAATGAAATACGGTAAAATCATTGGAAAAATTCAATAAAATCCCTTCTAATATTGAAAATATAGACTAAATTCATAAATTTTTCATTAAATATTGTAATATAAGGGGTACGGCTAAAATTATTTTATAAAACTTGTAATTATATGGGGTAAAATAATAAAACAATTGAAAAATATGGTTTAAAACAATAATTATCCCTTCAAATATTGAAAATAAGTATTAAATTCATAAAAATCTCATTTAATATAGGATTTCAGGGGTTTGGTACATTATTTTATTATAAATCTTGTAAACACTTGGATATTGTAATAGATTATATCATAATAACAATGATATAATGTTATATTCCCTTCAAATATTGAAAATAAGTATTAAATTCATAAAAATCTCATTTAATATAGGATTTCAGGGGTTTGGTACATTATTTTATTATAAATCTTGTAAACACTTGGATATTGTAATAGATTATATCATAGTAACAGTGATAAAATGTTATATTCCCTTCAAATATTGAAAATAAGGACTAAATTCATAAAAATATCATTAAATATTGTAATATAAGAGGTACGGCTAAAATTATTTTATAAAACTTGTAATTATATGGGGTAAAGTAATAAAACAATTGAAAAATATGGTTTAAAACAATAATTATCCCTTCAAATATTGAAAATAAGTATTAAATTCATAAAAATCTCGTTTAATATAGGATTTCAGGGGTTGGGGCCAACAATTTTTTATAAATTTTGTAAAAATATGGGGTATAGTAATAGAATACGTTAAAATCAATGAAAAATTTCAATAAAATCATTACAGATATTGAAAATAAGGGCTAAATTCATAAAAATATCATTAAATATTGTAATATAAGGGGTACGGCTAAAATTATTTTATAAAACTTGTAATTATATGGGGTAAAGTAATAAAACAATTGAAAAATATGGTTTAAAACAATAATTATCCCTTCAAATATTGAAAATAAATATTAAATTCATAAAAATCTCATTTAATATAGGATTTCAGGGGTTTGATACATTATTTTATTATAAATCTTGTAAACACTTGGATATTGTAGTAGATTATATCATAATAACAATGATATAATGTTATATTCCCTTCAAATATTGAAAATAAGTATTAAATTCATAAAAATCTCATTTAATATAGGATTTCAGGGGTTTGGTACATTATTTTATTATAAATCTTGTAAACACTTGGATATTGTAATAGATTATATCATAATAACAATGATATAATGTTATATTCCCTTCAAATATTGAAAATAAGGACTAAATTCATTAAAATATCATTAAATATTGTAATATAAGGGGTACGGCTAAAATTATTTTATAAAACTTGTAATTATATGGGGTAAAGTAATAAAACAATTGAAAAATATGGTTTAAAACAATAATTATCCCTTCAAATATTGAAAATAAGTATTAAATTCATAAAAATCTCATTTAATATAGGATTTCAGGGTTTGGTACATTATTTTATTATAAATCTTGTAAACTCTTGGATATTGTAATAGATTATATCATAATAACAGTGATAAAATGTTATATTCCCTTCAAATATTGAAAATAAGGACTAAATTCATAAATTTTTCATTAAATATTGTAATATAAGGGGTACGGCTAAAATTATTTTATAAAACTTGTAATTATATGGGGTAAAGTAATAAAACAATTGAAAAATATGGTTTAAAACAATAATTATCCCTTCAAATATTGAAAATAAATATTAAATTCATAAAAATTTCATTAAATATTGTAATATAAGAGGTACGGCTAAAATTATTTTATAAAACTTGTAATTATATGGGGTAAAGTAATAAAACAATTGAAAAATATGGTTTAAAACAATAATTATCCCTTCAAATATTGAAAATAAGTATTAAATTCATAAAAATCTCATTTAATATAAGGTTTTAGGGGTTGGGTTCAACATTTTTTTATAAATTTTGTAAAAACATGAGATATTGTAATGAAATACGGTAAAATCATTGGAAAAATTCAATAAAATCCCTTCTAATATTGAAAATATAGACTAAATTCATAAATTTTTCATTAAATATTGTAATATAAGGGGTACGGCTAAAATTATTTTATAAAACTTGTAATTATATGGGGTAAAATAATAAAACAATTGAAAAATATGGTTTAAAACAATAATTATCCCTTCAAATATTGAAAATAAGTATTAAATTCATAAAAATCTCATTTAATATAGGATTTCAGGGGTTTGGTACATTATTTTATTATAAATCTTGTAAACACTTGGATATTGTAATAGATTATATCATAATAACAATGATATAATGTTATATTCCCTTCAAATATTGAAAATAAGTATTAAATTCATAAAAATCTCATTTAATATAGGATTTCAGGGGTTTGGTACATTATTTTATTATAAATCTTGTAAACACTTGGATATTGTAATAGATTATATCATAATAACAATGATATAATGTTATATTCCCTTCAAATATTGAAAATAAGTATTAAATTCATAAAAATCTCATTTAATATAGGATTTCAGGGGTTTGGTACATTATTTTATTATAAATCTTGTAAACACTTGGATATTGTAATAGATTATATCATAATAACAATGATATAATGTTATATTCCCTTCAAATATTGAAAATAAGGACTAAATTCATTAAAATATAATTAAATATTGTAATATAAGGGGTACGGCTAAAATTATTTTATAAAACTTGTAATTATATGGGGTAAAGTAATAAAACAATTGAAAAATATGGTTTAAAACAATAATTATCCCTTCAAATATTGAAAATAAGTATTAAATTCATAAAAATCTCATTTAATATAGGATTTCAGGGTTTGGTACATTATTTTATTATAAATCTTGTAAACTCTAGGATATTGTAATAGATTATATCATAATAACAGTGATAAAATGTTATATTCCCTTCAAATATTGAAAATAAGGACTAAATTCATAAATTTTTCATTAAATATTGTAATATAAGGGGTACGGCTAAAATTATTTTATAAAACTTGTAATTATATGGGGTAAAGTAATAAAACAATTGAAAAATATGGTTTAAAACAATAATTATCCCTTCAAATATTGAAAATAAATATTAAATTCATAAAAATTTCATTAAATATTGTAATATAAGAGGTACGGCTAAAATTATTTTATAAAACTTGTAATTATATGGGGTAAAGTAATAAAACAATTGAAAAATATGGTTTAAAACAATAATTATCCCTTCAAATATTGAAAATAAGTATTAAATTCATAAAAATCTCATTTAATATAAGGTTTTAGGGGTTGGGTTCAACATTTTTTTATAAATTTTGTAAAAACATGAGATATTGTAATGAAATACGGTAAAATCATTGGAAAAATTCAATAAAATCCCTTCTAATATTGAAAATATAGACTAAATTCATAAATTTTTCATTAAATATTGTAATATAAGGGGTACGGCTAAAATTATTTTATAAAACTTGTAATTATATGGGGTAAAATAATAAAACAATTGAAAAATATGGTTTAAAACAATAATTATCCCTTCAAATATTGAAAATAAGTATTAAATTCATAAAAATCTCATTTAATATAGGATTTCAGGGGTTTGGTACATTATTTTATTATAAATCTTGTAAACACTTGGATATTGTAGTAGATTATATCATAATAACAATGATATAATGTTATATTCCCTTCAAATATTGAAAATAAGGACTAAATTCATTAAAATATCATTAAATATTGTAATATAAGGGGTACGGCTAAAATTATTTTATAAAACTTGTAATTATATGGGGTAAAGTAATAAAACAATTGAAAAATATGGTTTAAAACTATAATTATCCCTTCAAATATTGAAAATAAGTATTAAATTCATAAAAATCTCATTTAATATAGGATTTCAGGGTTTGGTACATTATTTTATTATAAATCTTGTAAACTCTTGGATATTGTAATAGATTATATCATAATAACAGTGATAAAATGTTATATTCCCTTCAAATATTGAAAATAAGGACTAAATTCATAAATTTTTCATTAAATATTGTAATATAAGGGGTACGGCTAAAATTATTTTATAAAACTTGTAATTATATGGGGTAAAGTAATAAAACAATTGAAAAATATGGTTTAAAACAATAATTATCCCTTCAAATATTGAAAATAAATATTAAATTCATAAAAATTTCATTAAATATTGTAATATAAGAGGTACGGCTAAAATTATTTTATAAAACTTGTAATTATATGGGGTAAAGTAATAAAACAATTGAAAAATATGGTTTAAAACAATAATTATCCCTTCAAATATTGAAAATAAGTATTAAATTCATAAAAATCTCATTTAATATAAGGTTTTAGGGGTTGGGTTCAACATTTTTTTATAAATTTTGTAAAAACATGAGATATTGTAATGAAATACGGTAAAATCATTGGAAAAATTCAATAAAATCCCTTCTAATATTGAAAATATAGACTAAATTCATAAATTTTTCATTAAATATTGTAATATAAGGGGTACGGCTAAAATTATTTTATAAAACTTGTAATTATATGGGGTAAAATAATAAAACAATTGAAAAATATGGTTTAAAACAATAATTATCCCTTCAAATATTGAAAATAAGTATTAAATTCATAAAAATCTCATTTAATATAGGATTTCAGGGGTTTGGTACATTATTTTATTATAAATCTTGTAAACACTTGGATATTGTAATAGATTATATCATAATAACAATGATATAATGTTATATTCCCTTCAAATATTGAAAATAAGTATTAAATTCATAAAAATCTCATTTAATATAGGATTTCAGGGGTTTGGTACATTATTTTATTATAAATCTTGTAAACACTTGGATATTGTAATAGATTATATCATAATAACAATGATATAATGTTATATTCCCTTCAAATATTGAAAATAAGTATTAAATTCATAAAAATCTCATTTAATATAGGATTTCAGGGGTTTGGTACATTATTTTATTATAAATCTTGTAAACACTTGGATATTGTAATAGATTATATCATAATAACAATGATATAATGTTATATTCCCTTCAAATATTGAAAATAAGGACTAAATTCATTAAAATATCATTAAATATTGTAATATAAGGGGTACGGCTAAAATTATTTTATAAAACTTGTAATTATATGGGGTAAAGTAATAAAACAATTGAAAAATATGGTTTAAAACAATAATTATCCCTTCAAATATTGAAAATAAGTATTAAATTCATAAAAATCTCATTTAATATAGGATTTCAGGGTTTGGTACATTATTTTATTATAAATCTTGTAAACTCTTGGATATTGTAATAGATTATATCATAATAACAGTGATAAAATGTTATATTCCCTTCAAATATTGAAAATAAGGACTAAATTCATAAATTTTTCATTAAATATTGTAATATAAGGGGTACGGCTAAAATTATTTTATAAAACTTGTAATTATATGGGGTAAAGTAATAAAACAATTGAAAAATATGGTTTAAAACAATAATTATCCCTTCAAATATTGAAAATAAATATTAAATTCATAAAAATCTCATTTAATATAGGATTTCAGGGGTTTGATACATTATTTTATTATAAATCTTGTAAACACTTGGATATTGTAGTAGATTATATCATAATAACAATGATATAATGTTATATTCCCTTCAAATATTGAAAATAAGTATTAAATTCATAAAAATCTCATTTAATATAGGATTTCAGGGGTTTGGTACATTATTTTATTATAAATCTTGTAAACACTTGGATATTGTAATAGATTATATCATAATAACAATGATATAATGTTATATTCCCTTCAAATATTGAAAATAAGGACTAAATTCATTAAAATATCATTAAATATTGTAATATAAGGGGTACGGCTAAAATTATTTTATAAAACTTGTAATTATATGGGGTAAAGTAATAAAACAATTGAAAAATATGGTTTAAAACAATAATTATCGCTTCAAATATTGAAAATAAGTATTAAATTCATAAAAATCTCGTTTAATATAGGATTTCAGGGGTTGGGGCCAACAATTTTTTATAAATATTGTAAAAATATGGGGTATAGTAATAAAATACGTAAAATCAATGAAAAATTTCAATAAAATCCTTACAGATATTGAAAATAAGGGCTAAACTCATTAAAATATCATTAAATATTGTAATATAAGGGGTACGGCTAAAATTATTTAATAAAACTTGTAATTATATGGGGTAAAATAATAAAACAATTGAAAAATATGGTTTAAAACAATAATTATCCCTTCAAATATTGAAAATAAGTATTAAATTCATAAAAATCTCATTTAATATAGGATTTCAGGGTTTGGTACATTATTTTATTATAAATCTTGTAAACTCTTGGATATTGTAATAGATTATATCATAATAACAGTGATAAAATGTTATATTCCCTTCAAATATTGAAAATAAGGACTAAATTCATAAATTTTTCATTAAATATTGTAATATAAGGGGTACGGGTAAAATTATTTTATAAAACTTGTAATTATATGGGGTAAAGTAATAAAACAATTGAAAAATATGGTTTAAAACAATAATTATCCCTTCAAATATTGAAAATAAGTATTAAATTCATAAAAATTTCATTAAATATTGTAATATAAGAGGTACGGCTAAAATTATTTTATAAAACTTGTATATATATGGGGTAAAGTAATAAAACAATTGAAAAATATGGTTTAAAACAATAATTATCCCTTCAAATATTGAAAATAAGTATTAAATTCATAAAAATCTCATTTAATATAAGGTTTTAGGGGTTGGGTTCAACATTTTTTTATAAATTTTGTAAAAACATGAGATATTGTAATGAAATACGGTAAAATCATTGGAAAAATTCAATAAAATCCCTTCTAATATTGAAAATATAGACTAAATTCATAAATTTTTCATTAAATATTGTAATATAAGGGGTACGGCTAAAATTATTTTATAAAACTTGTAATTATATGGGGTAAAATAATAAAACAATTGAAAAATATGGTTTAAAACAATAATTATCCCTTCAAATATTGAAAATAAGTATTAAATTCATAAAAATCTCATTTAATATAGGATTTCAGGGGTTTGGTACATTATTTTATTATAAATCTTGTAAACACTTGGATATTGTAATAGATTATATCATAATAACAATGATATAATGTTATATTCCCTTCAAATATTGAAAATAAGTATTAAATTCATAAAAATCTCATTTAATATAGGATTTCAGGGGTTTGGTACATTATTTTATTATAAATCTTGTAAACACTTGGATATTGTAATAGATTATATCATAATAACAATGATATAATGTTATATTCCCTTC
This sequence comes from Rhopalosiphum nymphaeae, assembly GCA_036289425.1. Taxonomy (NCBI): domain Eukaryota; kingdom Metazoa; phylum Arthropoda; class Insecta; order Hemiptera; family Aphididae; genus Rhopalosiphum; species Rhopalosiphum nymphaeae. The sequence continues at coordinate 7,440,873 of JAZAQC010000001.1, read as the reverse complement.
AAATATTGAAAATAAGGACTAAATTCATTAAAATATAATTAAATATTGTAATATAAGGGGTACGGCTAAAATTATTTTATAAAACTTGTAATTATATGGGGTAAAGTAATAAAACAATTGAAAAATATGGTTTAAAACAATAATTATCCCTTCAAATATTGAAAATAAGTATTAAATTCATAAAAATCTCATTTAATATAGGATTTCAGGGTTTGGTACATTATTTTATTATAAATCTTGTAAACTCTTGGATATTGTAATAGATTATATCATAATAACAGTGATAAAATGTTATATTCCCTTCAAATATTGAAAATAAGGACTAAATTCATAAATTTTTCATTAAATATTGTAATATAAGGGGTACGGGTAAAATTATTTTATAAAACTTGTAATTATATGGGGTAAAGTAATAAAACAATTGAAAAATATGGTTTAAAACAATAATTATCCCTTCAAATATTGAAAATAAGTATTAAATTCATAAAAATTTCATTAAATATTGTAATATAAGAGGTACGGCTAAAATTATTTTATAAAACTTGTATATATATGGGGTAAAGTAATAAAACAATTGAAAAATATGGTTTAAAACAATAATTATCCCTTCAAATATTGAAAATAAGTATTAAATTCATAAAAATCTCATTTAATATAAGGTTTTAGGGGTTGGGTTCAACATTTTTTTATAAATTTTGTAAAAACATGAGATATTGTAATGAAATACGGTAAAATCATTGGAAAAATTCAATAAAATCCCTTCTAATATTGAAAATATAGACTAAATTCATAAATTTTTCATTAAATATTGTAATATAAGGGGTACGGCTAAAATTATTTTATAAAACTTGTAATTATATGGGGTAAAATAATAAAACAATTGAAAAATATGGTTTAAAACAATAATTATCCCTTCAAATATTGAAAATAAGTATTAAATTCATAAAAATCTCATTTAATATAGGATTTCAGGGGTTTGGTACATTATTTTATTATAAATCTTGTAAACACTTGGATATTGTAATAGATTATATCATAATAACAATGATATAATGTTATATTCCCTTCAAATATTGAAAATAAGTATTAAATTCATAAAAATCTCATTTAATATAGGATTTCAGGGGTTTGGTACATTATTTTATTATAAATCTTGTAAACACTTGGATATTGTAATAGATTATATCATAATAACAATGATATAATGTTATATTCCCTTCAAATATTGAAAATAAGTATTAAATTCATAAAAATATCATTTAATATAGGATTTCAGGGGTTTGGTACATTATTTTATTATAAATCTTGTAAACACTTGGATATTGTAATAGATTATATCATAATAACAATGATATAATGTTATATACCCTTCAAATATTGAAAATAAGGACTAAATTCATTAAAATATCATTAAATATTGTAATATAAGGGGTACGGCTAAAATTATTTTATAAAACTTGTAATTATATGGGGTAAAGTAATAAAACAATTGAAAAATATGGTTTAAAACAATAATTATCCCTTCAAATATTGAAAATAAGTATTAAATTCATAAAAATCTCATTTAATATAGGATTTCAGGGTTTGGTACATTATTTTATTATAAATCTTGTAAACTCTTGGATATTGTAATAGATTATATCATAATAACAGTGATAAAATGTTATATTCCCTTCAAATATTGAAAATAAGGACTAAATTCATAAATTTTTCATTAAATATTGTAATATAAGGGGTACGGCTAAAATTATTTTATAAAACTTGTAATTATATGGGGTAAAGTAATAAAACAATTGAAAAATATGGTTTAAAACAATAATTATCCCTTCAAATATTGAAAATAAATATTAAATTCATAAAAATTTCATTAAATATTGTAATATAAGAGGTACGGCTAAAATTATTTTATAAAACTTGTAATTATATGGGGTAAAGTAATAAAACAATTGAAAAATATGGTTTAAAACAATAATTATCCCTTCAAATATTGAAAATAAGTATTAAATTCATAAAAATCTCATTTAATATAAGGTTTTAGGGGTTGGGTTCAACATTTTTTTATAAATTTTGTAAAAACATGAGATATTGTAATGAAATACGGTAAAATCATTGGAAAAATTCAATAAAATCCCTTCTAATATTGAAAATATAGACTAAATTCATAAATTTTTCATTAAATATTGTAATATAAGGGGTACGGCTAAAATTATTTTATAAAACTTGTAATTATATGGGGTAAAATAATAAAACAATTGAAAAATATGGTTTAAAACAATAATTATCCCTTCAAATATTGAAAATAAGTATTAAATTCATAAAAATCTCATTTAATATAGGATTTCAGGGGTTTGGTACATTATTTTATTATAAATCTTGTAAACACTTGGATATTGTAATAGATTATATCATAATAACAATGATATAATGTTATATTCCCTTCAAATATTGAAAATAAGTATTAAATTCATAAAAATCTCATTTAATATAGGATTTCAGGGGTTTGGTACATTATTTTATTATAAATCTTGTAAACACTTGGATATTGTAATAGATTATATCACAGTAACAGTGATAAAATGTTATATTCCCTTCAAATATTGAAAATAAGGACTAAATTCATAAAAATATCATTAAGTATTGTTATATAAGAGGTACGGCTAAAATTATTTTATAAAACTTGTAATTATATGGGGTAAAGTAATAAAACAATTGAAAAATATGGTTTAAAACAATAATTATCCCTTCAAATATTGAAAATAAGTATTAAATTCATAAAAATCTCATTTAATATAGGATTTCAGGGTTTGGTACATTATTTTATTATAAATCTTGTAAACTCTTGGATATTGTAATAGATTATATCATAATAACAGTGATAAAATGTTATATTCCCTTCAAATATTGAAAATAAGGACTAAATTCATAAATTTTTCATTAAATATTGTAATATAAGGGGTACGGCTAAAATTATTTTATAAAACTTGTAATTATATGGGGTAAAGTAATAAAACAATTGAAAAATATGGTTTAAAACAATAATTATCCCTTCAAATATTGAAAATAAATATTAAATTCATAAAAATCTCATTTAATATAGGATTTCAGGGGTTTGATACATTATTTTATTATAAATCTTGTAAACACTTGGATATTGTAGTAGATTATATCATAATAACAATGATGTAATGTTATATTCCCTTCAAATATTGAAAATAAGTATTAAATTCATAAAAATCTCATTTAATATAGGATTTCAGGGGTTTGGTACATTATTTTATTATAAATCTTGTAAACACTTGGATATTGTAATAGATTATATCATAATAACAATGATATAATGTTATATTCCCTTCAAATATTGAAAATAAGGACTAAATTCATAAAAATATCATTAAATATTGTAATATAAGAGGTACGGCTAAAATTATTTTATAAAACTTGTAATTATATGGGGTAAAGTAATAAAACAATTGAAAAATATGGTTTAAAACAATAATTATCGCTTCAAATATTGAAAATAAGTATTAAATTCATAAAAATCTCGTTTAATATAGGATTTCAGGGGTTGGGGCCAACAATTTTTTATAAATATTGTAAAAATATGGGGTATAGTAATAAAATACGTAAAATCAATGAAAAATTTCAATAAAATCCTTACAGATATTGAAAATAAGGGCTAAACTCATTAAAATATCATTAAATATTGTAATATAAGGGGTACGGCTAAAATTATTTAATAAAACTTGTAATTATATGGGGTAAAATAATAAAACAATTGAAAAATATGGTTTAAAACAATAATTATCCCTTCAAATATTGAAAATAAGTATTAAATTCATAAAAATCTCATTTAATATAGGATTTCAGGGTTTGGTACATTATTTTATTATAAATCTTGTAAACTCTTGGATATTGTAATAGATTATATCATAATAACAGTGATAAAATGTTATATTCCCTTCAAATATTGAAAATAAGGACTAAATTCATAAATTTTTCATTAAATATTGTAATATAAGGGGTACGGGTAAAATTATTTTATAAAACTTGTAATTATATGGGGTAAAGTAATAAAACAATTGAAAAATATGGTTTAAAACAATAATTATCCCTTCAAATATTGAAAATAAGTATTAAATTCATAAAAATTTCATTAAATATTGTAATATAAGAGGTACGGCTAAAATTATTTTATAAAACTTGTATATATATGGGGTAAAGTAATAAAACAATTGAAAAATATGGTTTAAAACAATAATTATCCCTTCAAATATTGAAAATAAGTATTAAATTCATAAAAATCTCATTTAATATAAGGTTTTAGGGGTTGGGTTCAACATTTTTTTATAAATTTTGTAAAAACATGAGATATTGTAATGAAATACGGTAAAATCATTGGAAAAATTCAATAAAATCCCTTCTAATATTGAAAATATAGACTAAATTCATAAATTTTTCATTAAATATTGTAATATAAGGGGTACGGCTAAAATTATTTTATAAAACTTGTAATTATATGGGGTAAAATAATAAAACAATTGAAAAATATGGTTTAAAACAATAATTATCCCTTCAAATATTGAAAATAAGTATTAAATTCATAAAAATCTCATTTAATATAGGATTTCAGGGGTTTGGTACATTATTTTATTATAAATCTTGTAAACACTTGGATATTGTAATAGATTATATCATAATAACAATGATATAATGTTATATTCCCTTCAAATATTGAAAATAAGTATTAAATTCATAAAAATCTCATTTAATATAGGATTTCAGGGGTTTGGTACATTATTTTATTATAAATCTTGTAAACACTTGGATATTGTAATAGATTATATCATAATAACAATGATATAATGTTATATTCCCTTCAAATATTGAAAATAAGGACTAAATTCATTAAAATATCATTAAATATTGTAATATAAGGGGTACGGCTAAAATTATTTTATAAAACTTGTAATTATATGGGGTAAAGTAATAAAACAATTGAAAAATATGGTTTAAAACAATAATTATCCCTTCAAATATTGAAAATAAGTATTAAATTCATAAAAATCTCATTTAATATAGGATTTCAGGGTTTGGTACATTATTTTATTATAAATCTTGTAAACTCTTGGATATTGTAATAGATTATATCATAATAACAGTGATAAAATGTTATATTCCCTTCAAATATTGAAAATAAGGACTAAATTCATAAATTTTTCATTAAATATTGTAATATAAGGGGTACGGCTAAAATTATTTTATAAAACTTGTAATTATATGGGGTAAAGTAATAAAACAATTGAAAAATATGGTTTAAAACAATAATTATCCCTTCAAATATTGAAAATAAATATTAAATTCATAAAAATTTCATTAAATATTGTAATATAAGAGGTACGGCTAAAATTATTTTATAAAACTTGTAATTATATGGGGTAAAGTAATAAAACAATTGAAAAATATGGTTTAAAACAATAATTATCCCTTCAAATATTGAAAATAAGTATTAAATTCATAAAAATCTCATTTAATATAAGGTTTTAGGGGTTGGGTTCAACATTTTTTTATAAATTTTGTAAAAACATGAGATATTGTAATGAAATACGGTAAAATCATTGGAAAAATTCAATAAAATCCCTTCTAATATTGAAAATATAGACTAAATTCATAAATTTTTCATTAAATATTGTAATATAAGGGGTACGGCTAAAATTATTTTATAAAACTTGTAATTATATGGGGTAAAATAATAAAACAATTGAAAAATATGGTTTAAAACAATAATTATCCCTTCAAATATTGAAAATAAGTATTAAATTCATAAAAATCTCATTTAATATAGGATTTCAGGGGTTTGGTACATTATTTTATTATAAATCTTGTAAACACTTGGATATTGTAATAGATTATATCATAATAACAATGATATAATGTTATATTCCCTTCAAATATTGAAAATAAGTATTAAATTCATAAAAATCTCATTTAATATAGGATTTCAGGGGTTTGGTACATTATTTTATTATAAATCTTGTAAACACTTGGATATTGTAATAGATTATATCATAATAACAATGATATAATGTTATATTCCCTTCAAATATTGAAAATAAGGACTAAATTCATTAAAATATCATTAAATATTGTAATATAAGGGGTACGGCTAAAATTATTTTATAAAACTTGTAATTATATGGGGTAAAGTAATAAAACAATTGAAAAATATGGTTTAAAACAATAATTATCCCTTCAAATATTGAAAATAAGTATTAAATTCATAAAAATCTCATTTAATATAGGATTTCAGGGTTTGGTACATTATTTTATTATAAATCTTGTAAACTCTTGGATATTGTAATAGATTATATCATAATAACAGTGATAAAATGTTATATTCCCTTCAAATATTGAAAATAAGGACTAAATTCATAAATTTTTCATTAAATATTGTAATATAAGGGGTACGGCTAAAATTATTTTATAAAACTTGTAATTATATGGGGTAAAGTAATAAAACAATTGAAAAATATGGTTTAAAACAATAATTATCCCTTCAAATATTGAAAATAAATATTAAATTCATAAAAATTTCATTAAATATTGTAATATAAGAGGTACGGCTAAAATTATTTTATAAAACTTGTAATTATATGGGGTAAAGTAATAAAACAATTGAAAAATATGGTTTAAAACAATAATTATCCCTTCAAATATTGAAAATAAGTATTAAATTCATAAAAATCTCATTTAATATAAGGTTTTAGGGGTTGGGTTCAACATTTTTTTATAAATTTTGTAAAAACATGAGATATTGTAATGAAATACGGTAAAATCATTGGAAAAATTCAATAAAATCCCTTCTAATATTGAAAATATAGACTAAATTCATAAATTTTTCATTAAATATTGTAATATAAGGGGTACGGCTAAAATTATTTTATAAAACTTGTAATTATATGGGGTAAAATAATAAAACAATTGAAAAATATGGTTTAAAACAATAATTATCCCTTCAAATATTGAAAATAAGTATTAAATTCATAAAAATCTCATTTAATATAGGATTTCAGGGGTTTGGTACATTATTTTATTATAAATCTTGTAAACACTTGGATATTGTAATAGATTATATCATAATAACAATGATATAATGTTATATTCCCTTCAAATATTGAAAATAAGTATTAAATTCATAAAAATCTCATTTAATATAGGATTTCAGGGGTTTGGTACATTATTTTATTATAAATCTTGTAAACACTTGGATATTGTAATAGATTATATCACAGTAACAGTGATAAAATGTTATATTCCCTTCAAATATTGAAAATAAGGACTAAATTCATAAAAATATCATTAAGTATTGTTATATAAGAGGTACGGCTAAAATTATTTTATAAAACTTGTAATTATATGGGGTAAAATAATAAAACAATTGAAAAATATGGTTTAAAACAATAATTATCCCTTCAAATATTGAAAATAAGTATTAAATTCATAAAAATCTCATTTAATATAGGATTTCAGGGGTTTGGTACAATATTTTATTATAAATCTTGTAAACACTTGGATATTGTAATAGATTATATCATAATAACAGTGATAAAATGTTATATTCCCTTCAAATATTGAAAATAAGGACTAAATTCATAAAAATATCATTATATATTGTAATATAAGGGGTACGGCTAAAATTATTTTATAAAACTTGTAATTATATGGGGTAAAGTAATAAAACAATTGAAAAATATGGTTTAAAACAATAATTATCCCTTCAAATATTGAAAATAAGGGCTAAATTCATAAAAATTTCATTAAATATTGTAATATAAGAGGTACGGCTAAAATTATTTTATAAAACTTGTAATTATATGGGGTAAAGTAATAAAACAATTGAAAAATATGGTTTAAAACAATAATTATCCCTTCAAATATTGAAAATAAGTATTAAATTCATAAAAATCTCGTTTAATATAGGATTTCAGGGGTTGGGGCCAACAATTTTTTATAAATTTTGTAAAAATATGGGGTATAGTAATAAAATACGTAAAATCAATGAAAAATTTCAATAAAATCCTTACAGATATTGAAAATAAGGGCTAAACTCATTAAAATATCATTAAATATTGTAATATAAGGGGTACGGCTAAAATTATTTAATAAAACTTGTAATTATATGGGGTAAAATAATAAAACAATTGAAAAATATGGTTTAAAACAATAATTATCCCTTCAAATATTGAAAATAAGTATTAAATTCATAAAAATCTCATTTAATATAGGATTTCAGGGTTTGGTACATTATTTTATTATAAATCTTGTAAACTCTTGGATATTGTAATAGATTATATCATAATAACAGTGATAAAATGTTATATTCCCTTCAAATATTGAAAATAAGGACTAAATTCATAATAATATCATTATATATTGTAATATAAGGGGTACGGCTAAAATTATTTTATAAAACTTGTAATTATATGGGGTAAAGTAATAAAACAATTGAAAAATATGGTTTAAAACAATAATTATCCCTTCAAATATTGAAAATAAGTATTAAATTCATAAAAATTTCATTAAATATTGTAATATAAGAGGTACGGCTAAAATTATTTTATAAAACTTGTAATTATATGGGGTAAAGTAATAAAACAATTGAAAAATATGGTTTAAAACAATAATTATCCCTTCAAATATTGAAAATAAGTATTAAATTCATAAAAATCTCATTTAATATAAGGTTTTAGGGGTTGGGTTCAACATTTTTTTATAAATTTTGTAAAAACATGAGATATTGTAATGAAATACGGTAAAATCATTGGAAAAATTCAATAAAATCCCTTCTAATATTGAAAATAAAGACTAAATTCATAAATATTTCATTAAATATTGTAATATAAGGGGTACGGCTAAAATAATTTTATAAAACTTGAAATTATATGGGGTAAAGTAATAAAACAATTGAAAAATATGGTTTAAAACAATAATTATCCCTTCAAATATTGAAAATAAGTATTAAATTCATAAAAATCTCTTTAATATAAGATTTTAGGGGTTGGGTTCAACATTTTTTTATAAATTTTGTAAAAATATGGGGTATAGTAATAAAATACGTTAATATCAATGAAAAATTTCAATAAAATCCTTACAGATATTGAAAATAAGGGCTAAATTCATTAAAATCTAATTAAATATTGTAATATAAGGGGTACGGCTAAAATTATTTTATAAAACTTGTAATTATATGGGGTAAAGTAATAAAACAATTGAAAAATATGGTTTAAAACAATAATTATCCCTTCAAATATTGAAAATAAGGGCTAAATTCATAAAAATTTCATTAAATATTGTAATATAAGAGGTACGGCTAAAATTATTTTATAAAACTTGTAATTATATGGGGTAAAGTAATAAAACAATTGAAAAATATGGTTTAAAACAATAATTATCCCTTCAAATATTGAAAATAAGTATTAAATTCATAAAAATCTCGTTTAATATAGGATTTCAGGGGTTGGGGCCAACAATTTTTTAAAAATTTTGTAAAAATATGGGGTATAGTAATAAAATACGTAAAATCAATGAAAAATTTCAATAAAATCCTTACAGATATTGAAAATAAGGGTTAAACTCATTAAAATATCATTAAATATTGTAATATAAGGGGTACGGCTAAAATTATTTTATAAAACTTGTAATTATATAGGGGAAAGTAATACAACAATAGAAAAATATGGTTTAAAACATTAATTATCCCTTCAAATATTGAAAATAAGTATTAAATTCATAAAAATCTCATTTAATATAGGATTTCAGGGGTTTGGTACAATATTTTATTATAAATCTTGTAAACACTTGGATATTGTAATAGATTATATCATAATAACAGTGATAAAATGTTATATTCCCTTCAAATATTGAAAATAAGGACTAAATTCATAAAAATATCATTATATATTGTAATATAAGGGGTACGGCTAAAATTATTTTATAAAACTTGTAATTATATGGGGTAAAGTAATAAAACAATTGAAAAATATGGTTTAAAACAATAATTATCCCTTCAAATATTGAAAATAAGGGCTAAATTCATAAAAATTTCATTAAATATTGTAATATAAGAGGTACGGCTAAAATTATTTTATAAAACTTGTAATTATATGGGGTAAAGTAATAAAACAATTGAAAAATATGGTTTAAAACAATAATTATCCCTTCAAATATTGAAAATAAGTATTAAATTCATAAAAATCTCGTTTAATATAGGATTTCAGGGGTTGGGGCCAACAATTTTTTATAAATTTTGTAAAAATATGGGGTATAGTAATAAAATACGTAAAATCAATGAAAAATTTCAATAAAATCCTTACAGATATTGAAAATAAGGGCTAAACTCATTAAAATATCATTAAATATTGTAATATAAGGGGTACGGCTAAAATTATTTAATAAAACTTGTAATTATATGGGGTAAAATAATAAAACAATTGAAAAATATGGTTTAAAACAATAATTATCCCTTCAAATATTGAAAATAAGTATTAAATTCATAAAAATCTCATTTAATATAGGATTTCAGGGGTTTGGTACATTATTTTATTATAAATCTTGTAAACACTTGGATATTGTAATAGATTATATCATAATAACAATGATATAATGTTATATTCCCTTCAAATATTGAAAATAAGTATTAAATTCATAAAAATCTCATTTAATATAGGATTTCAGGGGTTTGGTACATTATTTTATTATAAATCTTGTAAACACTTGGATATTGTAATAGATTATATCACAGTAACAGTGATAAAATGTTATATTCCCTTCAAATATTGAAAATAAGGACTAAATTCATAAAAATATCATTAAGTATTGTTATATAAGAGGTACGGCTAAAATTATTTTATAAAACTTGTAATTATATGGGGTAAAATAATAAAACAATTGAAAAATATGGTTTAAAACAATAATTATCCCTTCAAATATTGAAAATAAGTATTAAATTCATAAAAATCTCATTTAATATAGGATTTCAGGGGTTTGGTACAATATTTTATTATAAATCTTGTAAACACTTGGATATTGTAATAGATTATATCATAATAACAGTGATAAAATGTTATATTCCCTTCAAATATTGAAAATAAGGACTAAATTCATAAAAATATCATTATATATTGTAATATAAGGGGTACGGCTAAAATTATTTTATAAAACTTGTAATTATATGGGGTAAAGTAATAAAACAATTGAAAAATATGGTTTAAAACAATAATTATCCCTTCAAATATTGAAAATAAGGGCTAAATTCATAAAAATTTCATTAAATATTGTAATATAAGAGGTACGGCTAAAATTATTTTATAAAACTTGTAATTATATGGGGTAAAGTAATAAAACAATTGAAAAATATGGTTTAAAACAATAATTATCCCTTCAAATATTGAAAATAAGTATTAAATTCATAAAAATCTCGTTTAATATAGGATTTCAGGGGTTGGGGCCAACAATTTTTTATAAATTTTGTAAAAATATGGGGTATAGTAATAAAATACGTAAAATCAATGAAAAATTTCAATAAAATCCTTACAGATATTGAAAATAAGGGCTAAACTCATTAAAATATCATTAAATATTGTAATATAAGGGGTACGGCTAAAATTATTTAATAAAACTTGTAATTATATGGGGTAAAATAATAAAACAATTGAAAAATATGGTTTAAAACAATAATTATCCCTTCAAATATTGAAAATAAGTATTAAATTCATAAAAATCTCATTTAATATAGGATTTCAGGGTTTGGTACATTATTTTATTATAAATCTTGTAAACTCTTGGATATTGTAATAGATTATATCATAATAACAGTGATAAAATGTTATATTCCCTTCAAATATTGAAAATAAGGACTAAATTCATAATAATATCATTATATATTGTAATATAAGGGGTACGGCTAAAATTATTTTATAAAACTTGTAATTATATGGGGTAAAGTAATAAAACAATTGAAAAATATGGTTTAAAACAATAATTATCCCTTCAAATATTGAAAATAAGTATTAAATTCATAAAAATTTCATTAAATATTGTAATATAAGAGGTACGGCTAAAATTATTTTATAAAACTTGTAATTATATGGGGTAAAGTAATAAAACAATTGAAAAATATGGTTTAAAACAATAATTATCCCTTCAAATATTGAAAATAAGTATTAAATTCATAAAAATCTCATTTAATATAAGGTTTTAGGGGTTGGGTTCAACATTTTTTTATAAATTTTGTAAAAACATGAGATATTGTAATGAAATACGGTAAAATCATTGGAAAAATTCAATAAAATCCCTTCTAATATTGAAAATAAAGACTAAATTCATAAATATTTCATTAAATATTGTAATATAAGGGGTACGGCTAAAATAATTTTATAAAACTTGAAATTATATGGGGTAAAGTAATAAAACAATTGAAAAATATGGTTTAAAACAATAATTATCCCTTCAAATATTGAAAATAAGTATTAAATTCATAAAAATCTCTTTAATATAAGATTTTAGGGGTTGGGTTCAACATTTTTTTATAAATTTTGTAAAAATATGGGGTATAGTAATAAAATACGTTAATATCAATGAAAAATTTCAATAAAATCCTTACAGATATTGAAAATAAGGGCTAAATTCATTAAAATCTAATTAAATATTGTAATATAAGGGGTACGGCTAAAATTATTTTATAAAACTTGTAATTATATGGGGTAAAGTAATAAAACAATTGAAAAATATGGTTTAAAACAATAATTATCCCTTCAAATATTGAAAATAAGGGCTAAATTCATAAAAATTTCATTAAATATTGTAATATAAGAGGTACGGCTAAAATTATTTTATAAAACTTGTAATTATATGGGGTAAAGTAATAAAACAATTGAAAAATATGGTTTAAAACAATAATTATCCCTTCAAATATTGAAAATAAGTATTAAATTCATAAAAATCTCGTTTAATATAGGATTTCAGGGGTTGGGGCCAACAATTTTTTAAAAATTTTGTAAAAATATGGGGTATAGTAATAAAATACGTAAAATCAATGAAAAATTTCAATAAAATCCTTACAGATATTGAAAATAAGGGTTAAACTCATTAAAATATCATTAAATATTGTAATATAAGGGGTACGGCTAAAATTATTTTATAAAACTTGTAATTATATAGGGGAAAGTAATACAACAATAGAAAAATATGGTTTAAAACATTAATTATCCCTTCAAATATTGAAAATAAGTATTAAATTCATAAAAATCTCATTTAATATAAGATTTTAGGGGTTGGGTTCAACATTTTTTTATAAATTTTGTAAAAATATGGGATATTGTAATGAAATACGGTAAAATCATTAGAAAAATTCAATAAAATCCCTTCTAATATTGAAAATAAAGACTAAATTCATAAATATTTCATTAAATATAGTAATATAAGGGGTACGGCTAAAACTATTTTATAAAACTTGTAATTATATGGGGTAAAGTAATAAAACAATTGAAAAATATGGTTTAAAACAATAATTATCCCTTCAAATATTGAAAATAAGTATTAAATTCATAAAAATCTCGTTTAATATAGGATTTCAGGGGTTTGATACATTATTTTATTATAAATCTTGTAAACACTTGGATATTGTAGTAGATTATATCATAATAACAATGATATAATGTTATATTCCCTTCAAATATTGAAAATAAGTATTAAATTCATAAAAATCTCATTTAATATAGGATTTCAGGGGTTTGGTACATTATTTTATTATAAATCTTGTAAACACTTGGATATTGTAATAGATTATATCATAATAACAATGATATAATGTTATATTCCCTTCAAATATTGAAAATAAGGACTAAATTCATTAAAATATCATTAAATATTGTAATATAAGGGGTACGGCTAAAATTATTTTATAAAACTTGTAATTATATGGGGTAAAGTAATAAAACAATTGAAAAATATGGTTTAAAACAATAATTATCCCTTCAAATATTGAAAATAAGTATTAAATTCATAAAAATCTCGTTTAATATAGGATTTCAGGGGTTGGGGCCAACAATTTTTTATAAATATTGTAAAAATACGGGGTATAGTAATAAAATACGTAAAATCAATGAAAAATTTCAATAAAATCCTTACAGATATTGAAAATAAGGGCTAAACTCATTAAAATATCATTAAATATTGTAATATAAGGGGTACGGCTAAAATTATTTAATAAAACTTGTAATTATATGGGGTAAAATAATAAAACAATTGAAAAATATGGTTTAAAACAATAATTATCCCTTCAAATATTGAAAATAAGTATTAAATTCATAAAAATCTCATTTAATATAGGATTTCAGGGTTTGGTACATTATGTTATTATAAATCTTGTAAACTCTTGGATATTGTAATAGATTATATCATAATAACAGTGATAAAATGTTATATTCCCTTCAAATATTGAAAATAAGGACTAAATTCATAAAAATATCATTATATATTGTAATATAAGGGGTACGGCTAAAATTATTTTATAAAACTTGTAATTATATGGGGTAAAGTAATAAAACAATTGAAAAATATGGTTTAAAACAATAATTATCCCTTCAAATATTGAAAATAAATATTAAATTCATAAAAATCTCATTTAATATAGGATTTCAGGGGTTTGATACATTATTTTATTATAAATCTTGTAAACACTTGGATATTGTAGTAGATTATATCATAATAACAATGATATAATGTTATATTCCCTTCAAATATTGAAAATAAGTATTAAATTCATAAAAATCTCATTTAATATAGGATTTCAGGGGTTTGGTACATTATTTTATTATAAATCTTGTAAACACTTGGATATTGTAATAGATTATATCATAATAACAATGATATAATGTTATATTCCCTTCAAATATTGAAAATAAGGACTAAATTCATTAAAATATCATTAAATATTGTAATATAAGGGGTACGGCTAAAATTATTTTATAAAACTTGTAATTATATGGGGTAAAGTAATAAAACAATTGAAAAATATGGTTTAAAACAATAATTATCCCTTCAAATATTGAAAATAAGTATTAAATTCATAAAAATCTCGTTTAATATAGGATTTCAGGGGTTGGGGCCAACAATTTTTTATAAATATTGTAAAAATACGGGGTATAGTAATAAAATACGTAAAATCAATGAAAAATTTCAATAAAATCCTTACAGATATTGAAAATAAGGGCTAAACTCATTAAAATATCATTAAATATTGTAATATAAGGGGTACGGCTAAAATTATTTAATAAAACTTGTAATTATATGGGGTAAAATAATAAAACAATTGAAAAATATGGTTTAAAACAATAATTATCCCTTCAAATATTGAAAATAAGTATTAAATTCATAAAAATCTCATTTAATATAGGATTTCAGGGTTTGGTACATTATTTTATTATAAATCTTGTAAACTCTTGGATATTGTAATAGATTATATCATAATAACAGTGATAAAATGTTATATTCCCTTCAAATATTGAAAATAAGGACTAAATTCATAAAAATATCATTATATATTGTAATATAAGGGGTACGGCTAAAATTATTTTATAAAACTTGTAATTATATGGGGTAAAGTAATAAAACAATTGAAAAATATGGTTTAAAACAATAATTATCCCTTCAAATATTGAAAATAAGTATTAAATTCATAAAAATCTCATTTAATATAAGGTTTTAGGGGTTGGGTTCAACATTTTTTTATAAATTTTGTAAAAACATGAGATATTGTAATGAAATACGGTAAAATCATTGGAAAAATTCAATAAATTCCCTTCTAATATTGAAAATATAGACTAAATTCATAAATTTTTCATTAAATATTGTAATATAAGGGGTACGGCTAAAATTATTTTATAAAACTTGTAATTATATGGGGTAAAATAATAAAACAATTGAAAAATATGGTTTAAAACAATAATTATCCCTTCAAATATTGAAAATAAGTATTAAATTCATAAAAATCTCATTTAATATAGGATTTCAGGGGTTTGGTACATTATTTTATTATAAATCTTGTAAACACTTTGATATTGTAATAGATTATATCATAATAACAATGATATAATGTTATATTCCCTTCAAATATTGAAAATAAGTATTAAATTCATAAAAATCTCATTTAATATAGGATTTCAGGGGTTTGGTACATTATTTTATTATAAATCTTGTAAACACTTGGATATTGTAATAGATTATATCATTGTAACAGTGATAAAATGTTATATTCCCTTCAAATATTGAAAATAAGGACTAAATTCATAAAAATATCATTAAATATTGTAATATAAGGGGTACGGCTAAAATTATTTTATAAAACTTGTAATTATATGGGGTAAAGTAATAAAACAATTGAAAAATATGGTTTAAAACAATAATTATCCCTTCAAATATTGAAAATAAGGGCTAAATTCATAAAAATTTCATTAAATATTGTAATATAAGAGGTACGGCTAAAATTATTTTATAAAACTTGTAATTATATGGGGTAAAGTAATAAAACAATTGAAAAATATGGTTTAAAACAATAATTATCCCTTCAAATATTGAAAATAAGTATTAAATTCATAAAAATCTCATTTAATATAGGATTTCAGGGGTTTGGTACATTATTTTATTATAAATCTTGTAAACACTTGGATATTGTAATAGATTATATCATAATAACAGTGATAAAATGTTATATTCCCTTCAAATATTGAAAATAAGGACTAAATTCATAAAAATATCATTATATATTGTAATATAAGGGGTACGGCTAAAATTATTTTATAAAACTTGTAATTATATGGGGTAAAGTAATAAAACAATTGAAAAATATGGTTTAAAACAATAATTATCCCTTCAAATATTGAAAATAAGTATTAAATTCATAAAAATTTCATTAAATATTGTAATATAAGAGGTACGGCTAAAATTATTTTATAAAACTTGTAATTATATGGGGTAAAGTAATAAAACAATTGAAAAATATGGTTTAAAACAATAATTATCCCTTCAAATATTGAAAATAAGTATTAAATTCATAAAAATCTCATTTAATATAAGGTTTTAGGGGTTGGGTTCAACATTTTTTTATAAATTTTGTAAAAACATGAGATATTGTAATGAAATACGGTAAAATCATTGGAAAAATTCAATAAAATCCCTTCTAATATTGAAAATAAAGACTAAATTCATAAATATTTCATTAAATATTGTAATATAAGAGGTACGGCTAAAATTATTTTATAAAACTTGTAATTATATGGGGTAAAGTAATAAAACAATTGAAAAATATGGTTTAAAACAATAATTATCCCTTCAAATATTGAAAATAAGTATTAAATTCATAAAAATCTCGTTTAATATAGGATTTCAGGGGTTGGGGCCAACAATTTTTTATAAATATTGTAAAAATATGGGGTATAGTAATAAAATACGTAAAATCAATGAAAAATTTCAATAAAATCCTTACAGATATTGAAAATAAGGTCTAAACTCATTAAAATATCATTAAATATTGTAATATAAGGGGTACGGCTAAAATTATTTAATAAAACTTGTAATTATATGGGGTAAAATAAAAAAACAATTGAAAAATATGGTTTAAAACAATAATTATCCCTTCAAATATTGAAAATAAGTATTAAATTCATAAAAATCTCATTTAATATAGGATTTCAGGGGTTTGGTACATTATTTTATTATAAATCTTGTAAACACTTGGATATTGTAATAGATTATATCATAATAACAATGATATAATGTTATATTCCCTTCAAATATTGAAAATAAGTATTAAATTCATAAAAATCTCATTTAATATAAGGTTTTAGAGGTTGGGTTCAACATTTTTTTATAAATTTTGTAAAAACATGAGATATTGTAATGAAATACGGTAAAATCATTGGAAAAATTCAATAAAATCCCTTCTAATATTGAAAATAAAGACTAAATTCATAAATTTTTCATTAAATATTGTAATATAAGGGGTACGGCTAAAATTATTTTATAAAACTTGTAATTATATGGGGTAAAGTAATAAAACAATTGAAAAATATGGTTTAAAACAATAATTATCCCTTCAAATATTGAAAATAAGTATTAAATTCATAAAAATTTCATTAAATATTGTAATATAAGAGGTACGGCTAAAATTATTTTATAAAACTTGTAATTATATGGGGTAAAGTAATAAAACAATTGAAAAATATGGTTTAAAACAATAATTATCCCTTCAAATATTGAAAATAAGTATTAAATTCATAAAAATCTCATTTAATATAAGGTTTTAGGGGTTGGGTTCAACATTTTTTTATAAATTTTGTAAAAACATGAGATATTGTAATGAAATACGGTAAAATCATTGGAAAAATTCAATAAATTCCCTTCTAATATTGAAAATATAGACTAAATTCATAAATTTTTCATTAAATATTGTAATATAAGGGGTACGGCTAAAATTATTTTATAAAACTTGTAATTATATGGGGTAAAATAATAAAACAATTGAAAAATATGGTTTAAAACAATAATTATCCCTTCAAATATTGAAAATAAGTATTAAATTCATAAAAATCTCATTTAATATAGGATTTCAGGGGTTTGGTACATTATTTTATTATAAATCTTGTAAACACTTTGATATTGTAATAGATTATATCATAATAACAATGATATAATGTTATATTCCCTTCAAATATTGAAAATAAGTATTAAATTCATAAAAATCTCATTTAATATAGGATTTCAGGGGTTTGGTACATTATTTTATTATAAATCTTGTAAACACTTGGATATTGTAATAGATTATATCATTGTAACAGTGATAAAATGTTATATTCCCTTCAAATATTGAAAATAAGGACTAAATTCATAAAAATATCATTAAATATTGTAATATAAGGGGTACGGCTAAAATTATTTTATAAAACTTGTAATTATATGGGGTAAAGTAATAAAACAATTGAAAAATATGGTTTAAAACAATAATTATCCCTTCAAATATTGAAAATAAGGGCTAAATTCATAAAAATTTCATTAAATATTGTAATATAAGAGGTACGGCTAAAATTATTTTATAAAACTTGTAATTATATGGGGTAAAGTAATAAAACAATTGAAAAATATGGTTTAAAACAATAATTATCCCTTCAAATATTGAAAATAAGTATTAAATTCATAAAAATCTCATTTAATATAGGATTTCAGGGGTTTGGTACATTATTTTATTATAAATCTTGTAAACACTTGGATATTGTAATAGATTATATCATAATAACAGTGATAAAATGTTATATTCCCTTCAAATATTGAAAATAAGGACTAAATTCATAAAAATATCATTATATATTGTAATATAAGGGGTACGGCTAAAATTATTTTATAAAACTTGTAATTATATGGGGTAAAGTAATAAAACAATTGAAAAATATGGTTTAAAACAATAATTATCCCTTCAAATATTGAAAATAAGTATTAAATTCATAAAAATTTCATTAAATATTGTAATATAAGAGGTACGGCTAAAATTATTTTATAAAACTTGTAATTATATGGGGTAAAGTAATAAAACAATTGAAAAATATGGTTTAAAACAATAATTATCCCTTCAAATATTGAAAATAAGTATTAAATTCATAAAAATCTCATTTAATATAAGGTTTTAGGGGTTGGGTTCAACATTTTTTTATAAATTTTGTAAAAACATGAGATATTGTAATGAAATACGGTAAAATCATTGGAAAAATTCAATAAAATCCCTTCTAATATTGAAAATAAAGACTAAATTCATAAATATTTCATTAAATATTGTAATATAAGAGGTACGGCTAAAATTATTTTATAAAACTTGTAATTATATGGGGTAAAGTAATAAAACAATTGAAAAATATGGTTTAAAACAATAATTATCCCTTCAAATATTGAAAATAAGTATTAAATTCATAAAAATCTCGTTTAATATAGGATTTCAGGGGTTGGGGCCAACAATTTTTTATAAATATTGTAAAAATATGGGGTATAGTAATAAAATACGTAAAATCAATGAAAAATTTCAATAAAATCCTTACAGATATTGAAAATAAGGTCTAAACTCATTAAAATATCATTAAATATTGTAATATAAGGGGTACGGCTAAAATTATTTAATAAAACTTGTAATTATATGGGGTAAAATAAAAAAACAATTGAAAAATATGGTTTAAAACAATAATTATCCCTTCAAATATTGAAAATAAGTATTAAATTCATAAAAATCTCATTTAATACAGGATTTCAGGGGTTTGGTACATTATTTTATTATAAATCTTGTAAACACTTGGATATTGTAATAGATTATATCATAATAACAGTGATAAAATGTTATATTACCTTCAAATATTGAAAATAAGGACTAAATTCATAAAAATATCATTAAATATTGTAATATAAGAGGTACGGCTAAAATTATTTTATAAAACTTGTAATTATATGGGGTAAAGTAATAAAACAATTGAAAAATATGGTTTAAAACAATAATTATCCCATCAAATATTGAAAATAAGTATTAAATTCATAAAAATCTCATTTAATATAAGGTTTTAGAGGTTGGGTTCAACATTTTTTTATAAATTTTGTAAAAACATGAGATATTGTAATGAAATACGGTAAAATCATTGGAAAAATTCAATAAAATCCCTTCTAATATTGAAAATAAAGACTAAATTCATAAATTTTTCATTAAATATTGTAATATAAGGGGTACGGCTAAAATTATTTTATAAAACTTGTAATTATATGGGGTAAAGTAATAAAACAATTGAAAAATATGGTTTAAAACAATAATTATCCCTTCAAATATTGAAAATAAGTATTAAATTCATAAAAATTTCATTAAATATTGTAATATAAGAGGTACGGCTAAAATTATTTTATAAAACTTGTAATTATATGGGGTAAAGTAATAAAACAATTGAAAAATATGGTTTAAAACAATAATTATCCCTTCAAATATTGAAAATAAGTATTAAATTCATAAAAATCTCATTTAATATAAGGTTTTAGGGGTTGGGTTCAACATTTTTTTATAAATTTTGTAAAAACATGAGATATTGTAATGAAATACGGTAAAATCATTGGAAAAATTCAATAAATTCCCTTCTAATATTGAAAATATAGACTAAATTCATAAATTTTTCATTAAATATTGTAATATAAGGGGTACGGCTAAAATTATTTTATAAAACTTGTAATTATATGGGGTAAAATAATAAAACAATTGAAAAATATGGTTTAAAACAATAATTATCCCTTCAAATATTGAAAATAAGTATTAAATTCATAAAAATCTCATTTAATATAGGATTTCAGGGGTTTGGTACATTATTTTATTATAAATCTTGTAAACACTTTGATATTGTAATAGATTATATCATAATAACAATGATATAATGTTATATTCCCTTCAAATATTGAAAATAAGTATTAAATTCATAAAAATCTCATTTAATATAGGATTTCAGGGGTTTGGTACATTATTTTATTATAAATCTTGTAAACACTTGGATATTGTAATAGATTATATCATTGTAACAGTGATAAAATGTTATATTCCCTTCAAATATTGAAAATAAGGACTAAATTCATAAAAATATCATTAAATATTGTAATATAAGGGGTACGGCTAAAATTATTTTATAAAACTTGTAATTATATGGGGTAAAGTAATAAAACAATTGAAAAATATGGTTTAAAACAATAATTATCCCTTCAAATATTGAAAATAAGGGCTAAATTCATAAAAATTTCATTAAATATTGTAATATAAGAGGTACGGCTAAAATTATTTTATAAAACTTGTAATTATATGGGGTAAAGTAATAAAACAATTGAAAAATATGGTTTAAAACAATAATTATCCCTTCAAATATTGAAAATAAGTATTAAATTCATAAAAATCTCATTTAATATAGGATTTCAGGGGTTTGGTACATTATTTTATTATAAATCTTGTAAACACTTGGATATTGTAATAGATTATATCATAATAACAGTGATAAAATGTTATATTCCCTTCAAATATTGAAAATAAGGACTAAATTCATAAAAATATCATTATATATTGTAATATAAGGGGTACGGCTAAAATTATTTTATAAAACTTGTAATTATATGGGGTAAAGTAATAAAACAATTGAAAAATATGGTTTAAAACAATAATTATCCCTTCAAATATTGAAAATAAGTATTAAATTCATAAAAATTTCATTAAATATTGTAATATAAGAGGTACGGCTAAAATTATTTTATAAAACTTGTAATTATATGGGGTAAAGTAATAAAACAATTGAAAAATATGGTTTAAAACAATAATTATCCCTTCAAATATTGAAAATAAGTATTAAATTCATAAAAATCTCGTTTAATATAGGATTTCAGGGGTTGGGGCCAACAATTTTTTATAAATATTGTAAAAATATGGGGTATAGTAATAAAATACGTAAAATCAATGAAAAATTTCAATAAAATCCTTACAGATATTGAAAATAAGGTCTAAACTCATTAAAATATCATTAAATATTGTAATATAAGGGGTACGGCTAAAATTATTTAATAAAACTTGTAATTATATGGGGTAAAATAAAAAAACAATTGAAAAATATGGTTTAAAACAATAATTATCCCTTCAAATATTGAAAATAAGTATTAAATTCATAAAAATCTCATTTAATACAGGATTTCAGGGGTTTGGTACATTATTTTATTATAAATCTTGTAAACACTTGGATATTGTAATAGATTATATCATAATAACAGTGATAAAATGTTATATTACCTTCAAATATTGAAAATAAGGACTAAATTCATAAAAATATCATTAAATATTGTAATATAAGAGGTACGGCTAAAATTATTTTATAAAACTTGTAATTATATGGGGTAAAGTAATAAAACAATTGAAAAATATGGTTTAAAACAATAATTATCCCATCAAATATTGAAAATAAGTATTAAATTCATAAAAATCTCATTTAATATAAGGTTTTAGAGGTTGGGTTCAACATTTTTTTATAAATTTTGTAAAAACATGAGATATTGTAATGAAATACGGTAAAATCATTGGAAAAATTCAATAAAATCCCTTCTAATATTGAAAATAAAGACTAAATTCATAAATTTTTCATTAAATATTGTAATATAAGGGGTACGGCTAAAATTATTTTATAAAACTTGTAATTATATGGGGTAAAGTAATAAAACAATTGAAAAATATGGTTTAAAACAATAATTATCCCTTCAAATATTGAAAATAACGGCTAAATTCATAAAAATTTCATTAAATATTGTAATATAAGAGGTACGGCTAAAATTATTTTATAAAACTTGTAATTATATGGGGTAAAGTAATAAAACAATTGAAAAATATGGTTTAAAACAATAATTATCCCATCAAATATTGAAAATAAGTATTAAATTTATAAAAATCTCATTTAATATAAGGTTTTAGGGGTTGGGTTCAACATTTTTTTATAAATTTTGTAAAAACATGAGATATTGTAATGAAATACGGTAAAATCATTGGAAAAATTCAATAAAATCCCTTCTAATATTGAAAATATAGACTAAATTCATAAATTTTTCATTAAATATTGTAATATAAGGGGTACGGCTAAAATTATTTTATAAAACTTGTAATTATATGGGGTAAAGTAATAAAACAATTGAAAAATATGGTTTAAAACAATAATTATCCCTTCAAATATTGAAAATAAGTATTAAATTCATAAAAATCTCGTTTAATATAGGATTTCAGGGGTTGGGGCCAACAATTTTTTATAAATTTTGTAAAAATATGGGGTATAGTAATAAAATATGTAAAATCAATGAAAAATTTCAATAAAATCCTTACAGATATTGAAAATAAGGGCTAAACTCATTAAAATATCATTAAATATTGTAATATAAGGGGTACGGCTAAAATTATTTAATAAAACTTGTAATTATATGGGGTAAAATAATAAAACAATTGAAAAATATGGTTTAAAACAATAATTATCCCTTCAAATATTGAAAATAAGTATTAAATTCATAAAAATCTCATTTAATATAGGATTTCAGGGGTTTGGTACATTATTTTATTATAAATCTTGTAAACACTTGGATATTGTAATAGATTATATCATAATAACAATGATATAATGTTATATTCCCTTCAAATATTGAAAATAAATATTAAATTCATAAAAATCTCATTTAATATAGGATTTCAGGGGTTTGGTACATTATTTTATTATAAATCTTGTAAACACTTGGATATTGTAATAGATTATATCATTGTAACAGTGATAAAATGTTATATTCCCTTCAAATATTGAAAATAAGGACTAAATTCATAAAAATATCATTAAATATTGTAATATAAGGGGTACGGCTAAAATTATTTTATAAAACTTGTAATTATATGGGGTAAAGTAATAAAACAATTGAAAAATATGGTTTAAAACAATAATTATCCCTTCAAATATTGAAAATAAGGGCTAAATTCATAAAAATTTCATTAAATATTGTAATATAAGAGGTACGGCTAAAATTATTTTATAAAACTTGTAATTATATGGGGTAAAGTAATAAAACAATTGAAAAATATGGTTTAAAACAATAATTATCCCTTCAAATATTGAAAATAAGTATTAAATTCATAAAAATCTCATTTAATATAGGATTTCAGGGGTTTGGTACATTATTTTATTATAAATCTTGTAAACACTTGGATATTGTAATAGATTATATCATTGTAACAGTGATAAAATGTTATATTCCCTTCAAATATTGAAAATAAGGACTAAATTCATAAAAATATCATTAAATATTGTAATATAAGAGGTACGGCTAAAATTATTTTATAAAACTTGTAATTATATGGGGTAAAGTAATAAAACAATTGAAAAATATGGTTTAAAACAATAATTATCCCTTCAAATATTGAAAATAAGGGCTAAATTCATAAAAATTTCATTAAATATTGTAATATAAGAGGTACGGCTAAAATTATTTTATAAAACTTGTAATTATATGGGGTAAAGTAATAAAACAATTGAAAAATATGGTTTAAAACAATAATTATCCCTTCAAATATTGAAAATAAGTATTAAATTCATAAAAATCTCATTTAATATAGGATTTCAGGGGTTTGGTACATTATTTTATTATAAATCTTGTAAACACTTGGATATTGTAATAGATTATATCATAATAACAGTGATAAAATGTTATATTCCCTTCAAATATTGAAAATAAGGACTAAATTCATAAAAATATCATTATATATTGTAATATAAGGGGTACGGCTAAAATTATTTTATAAAACTTGTAATTATATGGGGTAAAGTAATAAAACAATTGAAAAATATGGTTTAAAACAATAATTATCCCTTCAAATATTGAAAATAAGTATTAAATTCATAAAAATTTCATTAAATATTGTAATATAAGAGGTACGGCTAAAATTATTTTATAAAACTTGTAATTATATGGGGTAAAGTAATAAAACAATTGAAAAATATGGTTTAAAACAATAATTATCCCTTCAAATATTGAAAATAAGTATTAAATTCATAAAAATCTCGTTTAATATAGGATTTCAGGGGTTGGGGCCAACAATTTTTTATAAATATTGTAAAAATATGGGGTATAGTAATAAAATACGTAAAATCAATGAAAAATTTCAATAAAATCCTTACAGATATTGAAAATAAGGTCTAAACTCATTAAAATATCATTAAATATTGTAATATAAGGGGTACGGCTAAAATTATTTAATAAAACTTGTAATTATATGGGGTAAAATAATAAAACAATTGAAAAATATGGTTTAAAACAATAATTATCCCTTCAAATATTGAAAATAAGTATTAAATTCATAAAAATCTCATTTAATACAGGATTTCAGGGGTTTGGTACATTATTTTATTATAAATCTTGTAAACACTTGGATATTGTAATAGATTATATCATAATAACAGTGATAAAATGTTATATTACCTTCAAATATTGAAAATAAGGACTAAATTCATAAAAATATCATTAAATATTGTAATATAAGAGGTACGGCTAAAATTATTTTATAAAACTTGTAATTATATGGGGTAAAGTAATAAAACAATTGAAAAATATGGTTTAAAACAATAATTATCCCATCAAATATTGAAAATAAGTATTAAATTCATAAAAATCTCATTTAATATAAGGTTTTAGAGGTTGGGTTCAACATTTTTTTATAAATTTTGTAAAAACATGAGATATTGTAATGAAATACGGTAAAATCATTGGAAAAATTCAATAAAATCCCTTCTAATATTGAAAATAAAGACTAAATTCATAAATTTTTCATTAAATATTGTAATATAAGGGGTACGGCTAAAATTATTTTATAAAACTTGTAATTATATGGGGTAAAGTAATAAAACAATTGAAAAATATGGTTTAAAACAATAATTATCCCTTCAAATATTGAAAATAACGGCTAAATTCATAAAAATTTCATTAAATATTGTAATATAAGAGGTACGGCTAAAATTATTTTATAAAACTTGTAATTATATGGGGTAAAGTAATAAAACAATTGAAAAATATGGTTTAAAACAATAATTATCCCATCAAATATTGAAAATAAGTATTAAATTTATAAAAATCTCATTTAATATAAGGTTTTAGGGGTTGGGTTCAACATTTTTTTATAAATTTTGTAAAAACATGAGATATTGTAATGAAATACGGTAAAATCATTGGAAAAATTCAATAAAATCCCTTCTAATATTGAAAATATAGACTAAATTCATAAATTTTTCATTAAATATTGTAATATAAGGGGTACGGCTAAAATTATTTTATAAAACTTGTAATTATATGGGGTAAAGTAATAAAACAATTGAAAAATATGGTTTAAAACAATAATTATCCCTTCAAATATTGAAAATAAGTATTAAATTCATAAAAATCTCGTTTAATATAGGATTTCAGGGGTTGGGGCCAACAATTTTTTATAAATTTTGTAAAAATATGGGGTATAGTAATAAAATATGTAAAATCAATGAAAAATTTCAATAAAATCCTTACAGATATTGAAAATAAGGGCTAAACTCATTAAAATATCATTAAATATTGTAATATAAGGGGTACGGCTAAAATTATTTAATAAAACTTGTAATTATATGGGGTAAAATAATAAAACAATTGAAAAATATGGTTTAAAACAATAATTATCCCTTCAAATATTGAAAATAAGTATTAAATTCATAAAAATCTCATTTAATATAGGATTTCAGGGGTTTGGTACATTATTTTATTATAAATCTTGTAAACACTTGGATATTGTAATAGATTATATCATAATAACAATGATATAATGTTATATTCCCTTCAAATATTGAAAATAAATATTAAATTCATAAAAATCTCATTTAATATAGGATTTCAGGGGTTTGGTACATTATTTTATTATAAATCTTGTAAACACTTGGATATTGTAATAGATTATATCATTGTAACAGTGATAAAATGTTATATTCCCTTCAAATATTGAAAATAAGGACTAAATTCATAAAAATATCATTAAATATTGTAATATAAGGGGTACGGCTAAAATTATTTTATAAAACTTGTAATTATATGGGGTAAAGTAATAAAACAATTGAAAAATATGGTTTAAAACAATAATTATCCCTTCAAATATTGAAAATAAGGGCTAAATTCATAAAAATTTCATTAAATATTGTAATATAAGAGGTACGGCTAAAATTATTTTATAAAACTTGTAATTATATGGGGTAAAGTAATAAAACAATTGAAAAATATGGTTTAAAACAATAATTATCCCTTCAAATATTGAAAATAAGTATTAAATTCATAAAAATCTCATTTAATATAGGATTTCAGGGGTTTGGTACATTATTTTATTATAAATCTTGTAAACACTTGGATATTGTAATAGATTATATCATAATAACAGTGATAAAATGTTATATTCCCTTCAAATATTGAAAATAAGGACTAAATTCATAAAAATATCATTATATATTGTAATATAAGGGGTACGGCTAAAATTATTTTATAAAACTTGTAATTATATGGGGTAAAGTAATAAAACAATTGAAAAATATGGTTTAAAACAATAATTATCCCTTCAAATATTGAAAATAAGTATTAAATTCATAAAAATTTCATTAAATATTGTAATATAAGAGGTACGGCTAAAATTATTTTATAAAACTTGTAATTATATGGGGTAAAGTAATAAAACAATTGAAAAATATGGTTTAAAACAATAATTATCCCTTCAAATATTGAAAATAAGTATTAAATTCATAAAAATCTCATTTAATATAAGGTTTTAGGGGTTGGGTTCAACATTTTTTTATAAATTTTGTAAAAACATGAGATATTGTAATGAAATACGGTAAAATCATTGGAAAAATTCAATAAAATCCCTTCTAATATTGAAAATAAAGACTAAATTCATAAATATTTCATTAAATATTGTAATATAAGAGGTACGGCTAAAATTATTTTATAAAACTTGTAATTATATGGGGTAAAGTAATAAAACAATTGAAAAATATGGTTTAAAACAATAATTATCCCTTCAAATATTGAAAATAAGTATTAAATTCATAAAAATCTCGTTTAATATAGGATTTCAGGGGTTGGGGCCAACAATTTTTTATAAATATTGTAAAAATATGGGGTATAGTAATAAAATACGTAAAATCAATGAAAAATTTCAATAAAATCCTTACAGATATTGAAAATAAGGTCTAAACTCATTAAAATATCATTAAATATTGTAATATAAGGGGTACGGCTAAAATTATTTAATAAAACTTGTAATTATATGGGGTAAAATAAAAAAACAATTGAAAAATATGGTTTAAAACAATAATTATCCCTTCAAATATTGAAAATAAGTATTAAATTCATAAAAATCTCATTTAATATAGGATTTCAGGGGTTTGGTACATTATTTTATTATAAATCTTGTAAACACTTGGATATTGTAATAGATTATATCATAATAACAGTGATAAAATGTTATATTACCTTCAAATATTGAAAATAAGGACTAAATTCATAAAAATATCATTAAATATTGTAATATAAGAGGTACGGCTAAAATTATTTTATAAAACTTGTAATTATATGGGGTAAAGTAATAAAACAATTGAAAAATATGGTTTAAAACAATAATTATCCCATCAAATATTGAAAATAAGTATTAAATTCATAAAAATCTCATTTAATATAAGGTTTTAGAGGTTGGGTTCAACATTTTTTTATAAATTTTGTAAAAACATGAGATATTGTAATGAAATACGGTAAAATCATTGGAAAAATTCAATAAAATCCCTTCTAATATTGAAAATAAAGACTAAATTCATAAATTTTTCATTAAATATTGTAATATAAGGGGTACGGCTAAAATTATTTTATAAAACTTGTAATTATATGGGGTAAAGTAATAAAACAATTGAAAAATATGGTTTAAAACAATAATTATCCCTTCAAATATTGAAAATAACGGCTAAATTCATAAAAATTTCATTAAATATTGTAATATAAGAGGTACGGCTAAAATTATTTTATAAAACTTGTAATTATATGGGGTAAAGTAATAAAACAATTGAAAAATATGGTTTAAAACAATAATTATCCCATCAAATATTGAAAATAAGTATTAAATTTATAAAAATCTCATTTAATATAAGGTTTTAGGGGTTGGGTTCAACATTTTTTTATAAATTTTGTAAAAACATGAGATATTGTAATGAAATACGGTAAAATCATTGGAAAAATTCAATAAAATCCCTTCTAATATTGAAAATATAGACTAAATTCATAAATTTTTCATTAAATATTGTAATATAAGGGGTACGGCTAAAATTATTTTATAAAACTTGTAATTATATGGGGTAAAGTAATAAAACAATTGAAAAATATGGTTTAAAACAATAATTATCCCTTCAAATATTGAAAATAAGTATTAAATTCATAAAAATCTCGTTTAATATAGGATTTCAGGGGTTGGGGCCAACAATTTTTTATAAATTTTGTAAAAATATGGGGTATAGTAATAAAATATGTAAAATCAATGAAAAATTTCAATAAAATCCTTACAGATATTGAAAATAAGGGCTAAACTCATTAAAATATCATTAAATATTGTAATATAAGGGGTACGGCTAAAATTATTTTATAAAACTTGTAATTATATGGGGTAAAATAAAAAAACAATTGAAAAATATGGTTTAAAACAATAATTATCCCTTCAAATATTGAAAATAAGGGCTAAATTCATAAAAATTTCATTAAATATTGTAATATAAGAGGTACGGCTAAAATTATTTTATAAAACTTGTAATTATATGGGGTAAAGTAATAAAACAATTGAAAAATATGGTTTAAAACAATAATTATCCCTTCAAATATTGAAAATAAGTATTAAATTCATAAAAATCTCATTTAATATAGGATTTCAGGGGTTTGGTACATTATTTTATTATAAATCTTGTAAACACTTGGATATTGTAATAGATTATATCATAATAACAGTGATAAAATGTTATATTCCCTTCAAATATTGAAAATAAGGACTAAATTCATAAAAATATCATTAAATATTGTAATATAAGAGGTACGGCTAAAATTATTTTATAAAACTTGTAATTATATGGGGTAAAATAATAAAACAATTGAAAAATATGGTTTAAAACAATAATTATCCCTTCAAATATTGAAAATAAGTATTAAATTCATAAAAATCTCATTTAATATAGGATTTCAGGGGTTTGGTACATTATTTTATTATAAATCTTGTAAACACTTGGATAGTGTAATAGATTATATCATAATAACAGTGATAAAATGTTATATTCCCTTCAAATATTGATAATAAGGACTAAATTCATAAAAATATCATTATATATTGTAATATAAGGGGTACGGCTAAAATTATTTTATAAAACTTGTAATTATATGGGGTAAAGTAATAAAACAATTGAAAAATATGGTTTAAAACAATAATTATCCCTTCAAATATTGAAAATAAGTATTAAATTCATAAAAATTTCATTAAATATTGTAATATAAGAGGTACGGCTAAAATTATTTTATAAAACTTGTAATTATATGGGGTAAAGTAATAAAACAATTGAAAAATATGGTTTAAAACAATAATTATCCCTTCAAATATTGAAAATAAGTATTAAATTCATAAAAATCTCGTTTAATATAGGATTTCAGGGGTTGGGGCCAACAATTTTTTATAAATATTGTAAAAATATGGGGTATAGTAATAAAATACATAAAATCAATGAAAAATTTCAATAAAATCCTTACAGATATTGAAAATAAGGTCTAAACTCATTAAAATATCATTAAATATTGTAATATAAGGGGTACGGCTAAAATTATTTAATAAAACTTGTAATTATATGGGGTAAAATAAAAAAACAATTGAAAAATATGGTTTAAAACAATAATTATCCCTTCAAATATTGAAAATAAGTATTAAATTCATAAAAATCTCATTTAATATAGGATTTCAGGGGTATGGTACATTATTTTATTATAAATCTTGTAAACACTTGGATATTGTAATAGATTATATCATAATAACAGTGATAAAATGTTATATTCCCTTCAAATATTGAAAATATGGACTAAATTCATAAAAATATCATTAAATATTGTAATATAAGAGGTACGGCTAAAATTATTTTATAAAACTTGTAATTATATGGGGTAAAGTAATAAAACAATTGAAAAATATGGTTTAAAACAATAATTATCCCATCAAATATTGAAAATAAGTATTAAATTCATAAAAATCTCATTTAATATAAGGTTTTAGAGGTTGGGTTCAACATTTTTTTATAAATTTTGTAAAAACATGAGATATTGTAATGAAATACGGTAAAATCATTGGAAAAATTCAATAAAATCCCTTCTAATATTGAAAATAAAGACTAAATTCATAAATTTTTCATTAAATATTGTAACATAAGGAGTACGGCTAAAATTATTTTATAAAACTTGTAATTATATGGGGTAAAGTAATAAAACAATTGAAAAATATGGTTTAAAACAATAATTATCCCTTCAAATATTGAAAATAAGTATTAAATTCATAAAAATTTCATTAAATATTGTAATATAAGAGGTACGGCTAAAATTATTTTATAAAACTTGTAATTATATGGGGTAAAGTAATAAAACAATTGAAAAATATGGTTTAAAACAATAATTATCCCTTCAAATATTGAAAATAAGTATTAAATTCATAAAAATCTCATTTAATATAAGGTTTTAGGGGTTGGGTTCAACATTTTTTTATAAATTTTGTAAAAACATGAGATATTGTAATGAAATACGGTAAAATCATTGGAAAAATTCAATAAAATCCCTTCTAATATTGAAAATAAAGACTAAATTCATAAATATTTCATTAAATATTGTAATATAAGGGGTACGGCTAAAATTATTTTATAAAACTTGTAATTATATGGGGTAAAGTAATAATACAATTGAAAAATATGGTTTAAAACAATAATTATCCCTTCAAATATTGAAAATAAGTATTAAATTCATAAAAATCTCTTTAATATAAGATTTTAGGGGTTGGGTTCAACATTTTTTTATAAATTTTGTAAAAATATGGGGTATAGTAATAAAATACGTTAAAATCAATGAAAAATTTCAATAAAATCCTTACAGATATTGAAAATAAGGGCTAAATTCATTAAAATCTAATTAAATATTGTAATATAAGGGGTACGGCTAAAATTATTTTATAAAACTTGTAATTATATGGGGTAAAGTAATAAAACAATTGAAAAATATGGTTTAAAACAATAATTATCCCTTCAAATATTGAAAATAAGTATTAAATTCATAAAAATCTCGTTTAATATAGGATTTCAGGGGTTGGGGCCAACAATTTTTTATAAATATTGCAAAAATATGGGGTATAGTAATAAAATACATAAAATCAATGAAAAATTTCAATAAAATCCTTACAGATATTGAAAATAAGGTCTAAACTCATTAAAATATCATTAAATATTGTAATATAAGGGGTACGGCTAAAATTATTTAATAAAACTTGTAATTATATGGGGTAAAATAAAAAAACAATTGAAAAATATGGTTTAAAACAATAATTATCCCTTCAAATATTGAAAATAAGTATTAAATTCATAAAAATCTCATTTAATATAGGATTTCAGGGGTTTGGTACATTATTTTATTATAAATCTTGTAAACACTTGGATATTGTAATAGATTATATCATAATAACAGTGATAAAATGTTATATTCCCTTCAAATATTGAAAATAAGGACTAAATTCATAAAAATATCATTAAATATTGTAATATAAGAGGTACGGCTAAAATTATTTTATAAAACTTGTAATTATATGGGGTAAAGTAATAAAACAATTGAAAAATATGGTTTAAAACAATAATTATCCCATCAAATATTGAAAATAAGTATTAAATTCATAAAAATCTCATTTAATATAAGGTTTTAGTGGTTGGGTTCAACATTTTTATATAAATTTTGTAAAAACATGAGATATTGTAATGAAATACGGTAAAATCATTGGAAAAATTCAATAAAATCCCTTCTAATATTGAAAATAAAGACTAAATTCATAAATTTTTCATTAAATATTGTAATATAAGGGGTACGGCTAAAATTATTTTATAAAACTTGTAATTATATGGGGTAAAGTAATAAAACAATTGAAAAATATGGTTTAAAACAATAATTATCCCTTCAAATATTGAAAATAACGGCTAAATTCATAAAAATTTCATTAAATATTGTAATATAAGAGGTACGGCTAAAATTATTTTATAAAACTTGTAATTATATGGGGTAAAGTAATAAAACAATTGAAAAATATGGTTTAAAACAATAATTATCCCATCAAATATTGAAAATAAGTATTAAATTCATAAAAATCTCATTTAATATAAGGTTTTAGGGGTTGGGTTCAACATTTTTTTATAAATTTTGTAAAAACATGAGATATTGTAATGAAATACGGTAAAATCATTGGAAAAATTCAATAAAATCCCTTCTAATATTGAAAATATAGACTAAATTCATAAATTTTTCATTAAATATTGTAATATAAGGGGTACGGCTAAAATTATTTTATAAAACTTGTAATTATATGGGGTAAAATAATAAAACAATTGAAAAATATGGTTTAAAACAATAATTATCCCTTCAAATATTGAAAATAAGTATTAAATTCATAAAAATCTCATTTAATATAGGATTTCAGGGGTTTGGTACATTATTTTATTATAAATCTTGTAAACACTTGGATATTGTAATAGATTATATCATAATAACAGTGATAAAATGTTATATTCCCTTCAAATATTGAAAATAAGGACTAAATTCATAAAAATATCATTAAATATTGTAATATAAGGGGTACGGCTAAAATTATTTTATAAAACTTGTAATTATATGGGGTAAAGTAATAAAACAATTGAAAAATATGGTTTAAAACAATAATTATCCCTTCAAATATTGAAAATAAGTATTAAATTCATAAAAATCTCATTTAATATAAGGTTTTAGGGGTTGGGTTCAACATTTTTTTATAAATTTTGTAAAAACATGAGATATTGTAATGAAATACGGTAAAATCATTGGAAAAATTCAATAAAATCCCTTCTAATATTGAAAATAAAGACTAAATTCATAAATATTTCATTAAATATTGTAATATAAGGGGTACGGCTAAAATTATTTTATAAAACTTGTAATTATATGGGGTAAAGTAATAATACAATTGAAAAATATGGTTTAAAACAATAATTATCCCTTCAAATATTGAAAATAAGTATTAAATTCATAAAAATCTCTTTAATATAAGATTTTAGGGGTTGGGTTCAACATTTTTTTATAAATTTTGTAAAAATATGGGGTATAGTAATAAAATACGTTAAAATCAATGAAAAATTTCAATAAAATCCTTACAGATATTGAAAATAAGGGCTAAATTCATTAAAATCTAATTAAATATTGTAATATAAGGGGTACGGCTAAAATTATTTTATAAAACTTGTAATTATATGGGGTAAAGTAATAAAACAATTGAAAAATATGGTTTAAAACAATAATTATCCCTTCAAATATTGAAAATAAGTATTAAATTCATAAAAATCTCGTTTAATATAGGATTTCAGGGGTTGGGGCCAACAATTTTTTATAAATATTGTAAAAATATGGGGTATAGTAATAAAATACATAAAATCAATGAAAAATTTCAATAAAATCCTTACAGATATTGAAAATAAGGTCTAAACTCATTAAAATATCATTAAATATTGTAATATAAGGGGTACGGCTAAAATTATTTAATAAAACTTGTAATTATATGGGGTAAAATAAAAAAACAATTGAAAAATATGGTTTAAAACAATAATTATCCCTTCAAATATTGAAAATAAGTATTAAATTCATAAAAATCTCATTTAATATAGGATTTCAGGGGTATGGTACATTATTTTATTATAAATCTTGTAAACACTTGGATATTGTAATAGATTATATCATAATAACAGTGATAGAATGTTATATTCCCTTCAAATATTGAAAATATGGACTAAATTCATAAAAATATCATTAAATATTGTAATATAAGAGGTACGGCTAAAATTATTTTATAAAACTTGTAATTATATGGGGTAAAGTAATAAAACAATTGAAAAATATGGTTTAAAACAATAATTATCCCATCAAATATTGAAAATAAGTATTAAATTCATAAAAATCTCATTTAATATAAGGTTTTAGAGGTTGGGTTCAACATTTTTTTATAAATTTTGTAAAAACATGAGATATTGTAATGAAATACGGTAAAATCATTGGAAAAATTCAATAAAATCCCTTCTAATATTGAAAATAAAGACTAAATTCATAAATTTTTCATTAAATATTGTAATATAAGGGGTACGGCTAAAATTATTTTATAAAACTTGTAATTATATGGGGTAAAGTAATAAAACAATTGAAAAATATGGTTTAAAACAATAATTATCCCTTCAAATATTGTAAATAACGGCTAAATTCATAAAAATTTCATTAAATATTGTAATATAAGAGGTACGGCTAAAATTATTTTATAAAACTTGTAATTATATGGGGTAAAGTAATAAAACAATTGAAAAATATGGTTTAAAACAATAATTATCCCATCAAATATTGAAAATAAGTATTAAATTCATAAAAATCTCATTTAATATAAGGTTTTAGGGGTTGGGTTCAACATTTTTTTATAAATTTTGTAAAAACATGAGATATTGTAATGAAATACGGTAAAATCATTGGAAAAATTCAATAAAATCCCTTCTAATATTGAAAATATAGACTAAATTCATAAATTTTTCATTAAATATTGTAATATAAGGGGTACGGCTAAAATTATTTTATAAAACTTGTAATTATATGGGGTAAAATAATAAAACAATTGAAAAATATGGTTTAAAACAATAATTATCCCTTCAAATATTGAAAATAAGTATTAAATTCATAAAAATCTCATTTAATATATGATTTAAGGGGTTTGGTACATTATTTTATTATTAATCTTGTAAACACTTGGATATTGTAATAGATTATATCATAATAACAATGATATAATGTTATATTCCCTTCAAATATTGAAAATAAGTATTAAATTCATAAAAATCTCATTTAATATAGGATTTCAGGGGTTTGGTACATTATTTTATTATAAATCTTGTAAACACTTGGATATTGTAATAGATTATATCATAATAACAGTGATAAAATGTTATATTCCCTTCAAATATTGAAAATAAGGACTAAATTCATAAAAATATCATTAAATATTGTAATATAAGGGGTACGGCTAAAATTATTTTATAAAACTTGTAATTATATGGGGTAAAGTAATAAAACAATTGAAAAATATGGTTTAAAACAATAATTATCCCTTCAAATATTGAAAATAAGGGCTAAATTCATAAAAATTTCATTAAATATTGTAATATAAGAGGTACGGCTAAAATTATTTTATAAAACTTGTAATTATATGGGGTAAAGTAATAAAACAATTGAAAAATATGGTTTAAAACAATAATTATCCCTTCAAATATTGAAAATAAGTATTAAATTCATAAAAATCTCATTTAATATAGGATTTCAGGGGTTTGGTACATTATTTTATTATAAATCTTGTAAACACTTGGATATTGTAATAGATTATATCATAATAACAGTGATAAAATGTTATATTCCCTTCAAATATTGAAAATAAGGACTAAATTCATTAAAATATCATTAAATATTGTAATATAAGGGGTACGGCTAAAATTATTTTATAAAACTTGTAATTATATGGGGTAAAGTAATACAACAATTGAAAAATATGGTTTAAAACAATAATTATCCCTTCAAATATTGAAAATAAGGGCTAAATTCATAAAAATTTCATTAAATATTGTAATATAAGAGGTACGGCTAAAATTATTTTATAAAACTTGTAATTATATGGGGTAAAGTAATAAAACAATTGAAAAATATGGTTTAAAACAATAATTATCCCTTCAAATATTGAAAATAAGTATTAAATTCATAAAAATCTCATTTAATATAGGATTTCAGGGGTTTGGTACATTATTTTATTATAAATCTTGTAAACACTTGGATATTGTAATAGATTATATCATAATAACAGTGATAAAATGTTATATTCCCTTCAAATATTGAAAATAAGGACTAAATTCATAAAAATATCATTAAATATTGTAATATAAGAGGTACGGCTAAAATTATTTTATAAAACTTGTAATTATATGGGGTAAAATAATAAAACAATTGAAAAATATGGTTTAAAACAATAATTATCCCTTCAAATATTGAAAATAAGTATTAAATTCATAAAAATCTCATTTAATATAGGATTTCAGGGGTTTGGTACATTATTTTATTATAAATCTTGTAAACACTTGGATAGTGTAATAGATTATATCATAATAACAGTGATAAAATGTTATATTCCCTTCAAATATTGATAATAAGGACTAAATTCATAAAAATATCATTATATATTGTAATATAAGGGGTACGGCTAAAATTATTTTATAAAACTTGTAATTATATGGGGTAAAGTAATAAAACAATTGAAAAATATGGTTTAAAACAATAATTATCCCTTCAAATATTGAAAATAAGTATTAAATTCATAAAAATTTCATTAAATATTGTAAT
The DNA here is from genome assembly GCA_036289425.1 of Rhopalosiphum nymphaeae. Lineage (NCBI taxonomy): Eukaryota > Metazoa > Arthropoda > Insecta > Hemiptera > Aphididae > Rhopalosiphum > Rhopalosiphum nymphaeae. The sequence goes on along the minus strand of JAZAQC010000001.1, from coordinate 7,402,515 downwards.
ATAAGAGGTACGGCTAAAATTATTTTATAAAACTTGTAATTATATGGGGTAAAGTAATAAAACAATTGAAAAATATGGTTTAAAACAATAATTATCCCTTCAAATATTGAAAATAAGTATTAAATTCATAAAAATCTCGTTTAATATAGGATTTCAGGGGTTGGGGCCAACAATTTTTTATAAATATTGTAAAAATATGGGGTATAGTAATAAAATACATAAAATCAATGAAAAATTTCAATAAAATCCTTACAGATATTGAAAATAAGGTCTAAACTCATTAAAATATCATTAAATATTGTAATATAAGGGGTACGGCTAAAATTATTTAATAAAACTTGTAATTATATGGGGTAAAATAAAAAAACAATTGAAAAATATGGTTTAAAACAATAATTATCCCTTCAAATATTGAAAATAAGTATTAAATTCATAAAAATCTCATTTAATATAGGATTTCAGGGGTATGGTACATTATTTTATTATAAATCTTGTAAACACTTGGATATTGTAATAGATTATATCATAATAACAGTGATAAAATGTTATATTCCCTTCAAATATTGAAAATATGGACTAAATTCATAAAAATATCATTAAATATTGTAATATAAGAGGTACGGCTAAAATTATTTTATAAAACTTGTAATTATATGGGGTAAAGTAATAAAACAATTGAAAAATATGGTTTAAAACAATAATTATCCCATCAAATATTGAAAATAAGTATTAAATTCATAAAAATCTCATTTAATATAAGGTTTTAGAGGTTGGGTTCAACATTTTTTTATAAATTTTGTAAAAACATGAGATATTGTAATGAAATACGGTAAAATCATTGGAAAAATTCAATAAAATCCCTTCTAATATTGAAAATAAAGACTAAATTCATAAATTTTTCATTAAATATTGTAACATAAGGAGTACGGCTAAAATTATTTTATAAAACTTGTAATTATATGGGGTAAAGTAATAAAACAATTGAAAAATATGGTTTAAAACAATAATTATCCCTTCAAATATTGAAAATAAGTATTAAATTCATAAAAATTTCATTAAATATTGTAATATAAGAGGTACGGCTAAAATTATTTTATAAAACTTGTAATTATATGGGGTAAAGTAATAAAACAATTGAAAAATATGGTTTAAAACAATAATTATCCCTTCAAATATTGAAAATAAGTATTAAATTCATAAAAATCTCATTTAATATAAGGTTTTAGGGGTTGGGTTCAACATTTTTTTATAAATTTTGTAAAAACATGAGATATTGTAATGAAATACGGTAAAATCATTGGAAAAATTCAATAAAATCCCTTCTAATATTGAAAATAAAGACTAAATTCATAAATATTTCATTAAATATTGTAATATAAGGGGTACGGCTAAAATTATTTTATAAAACTTGTAATTATATGGGGTAAAGTAATAATACAATTGAAAAATATGGTTTAAAACAATAATTATCCCTTCAAATATTGAAAATAAGTATTAAATTCATAAAAATCTCTTTAATATAAGATTTTAGGGGTTGGGTTCAACATTTTTTTATAAATTTTGTAAAAATATGGGGTATAGTAATAAAATACGTTAAAATCAATGAAAAATTTCAATAAAATCCTTACAGATATTGAAAATAAGGGCTAAATTCATTAAAATCTAATTAAATATTGTAATATAAGGGGTACGGCTAAAATTATTTTATAAAACTTGTAATTATATGGGGTAAAGTAATAAAACAATTGAAAAATATGGTTTAAAACAATAATTATCCCTTCAAATATTGAAAATAAGTATTAAATTCATAAAAATCTCGTTTAATATAGGATTTCAGGGGTTGGGGCCAACAATTTTTTATAAATATTGCAAAAATATGGGGTATAGTAATAAAATACATAAAATCAATGAAAAATTTCAATAAAATCCTTACAGATATTGAAAATAAGGTCTAAACTCATTAAAATATCATTAAATATTGTAATATAAGGGGTACGGCTAAAATTATTTAATAAAACTTGTAATTATATGGGGTAAAATAAAAAAACAATTGAAAAATATGGTTTAAAACAATAATTATCCCTTCAAATATTGAAAATAAGTATTAAATTCATAAAAATCTCATTTAATATAGGATTTCAGGGGTATGGTACATTATTTTATTATAAATCTTGTAAACACTTGGATATTGTAATAGATTATATCATAATAACAGTGATAAAATGTTATATTCCCTTCAAATATTGACAATATGGACTAAATTCATAAAAATATCATTAAATATTGTAATATAAGAGGTACGGCTAAAATTATTTTATAAAACTTGTAATTATATGGGGTAAAGTAATAAAACAATTGAAAAATATGGTTTAAAACAATAATTATCCCATCAAATATTGAAAATAAGTATTAAATTCATAAAAATCTCATTTAATATAAGGTTTTAGAGGTTGGGTTCAACATTTTTTTATAAATTTTGTAAAAACATGAGATATTGTAATGAAATACGGTAAAATCATTGGAAAAATTCAATAAAATCCCTTCTAATATTGAAAATAAAGACTAAATTCATAAATTTTTCATTAAATATTGTAATATAAGGGGTACGGCTAAAATTATTTTATAAAACTTGTAATTATATGGGGTAAAGTAATAAAACAATTGAAAAATATGGTTTAAAACAATAATTATCCCTTCAAATATTGTAAATAACGGCTAAATTCATAAAAATTTCATTAAATATTGTAATATAAGAGGTACGGCTAAAATTATTTTATAAAACTTGTAATTATATGGGGTAAAGTAATAAAACAATTGAAAAATATGGTTTAAAACAATAATTATCCCATCAAATATTGAAAATAAGTATTAAATTCATAAAAATCTCATTTAATATAAGGTTTTAGGGGTTGGGTTCAACATTTTTTTATAAATTTTGTAAAAACATGAGATATTGTAATGAAATACGGTAAAATCATTGGAAAAATTCAATAAAATCCCTTCTAATATTGAAAATATAGACTAAATTCATAAATTTTTCATTAAATATTGTAATATAAGGGGTACGGCTAAAATTATTTTATAAAACTTGTAATTATATGGGGTAAAATAATAAAACAATTGAAAAATATGGTTTAAAACAATAATTATCCCTTCAAATATTGAAAATAAGTATTAAATTCATAAAAATCTCATTTAATATATGATTTAAGGGGTTTGGTACATTATTTTATTATTAATCTTGTAAACACTTGGATATTGTAATAGATTATATCATAATAACAATGATATAATGTTATATTCCCTTCAAATATTGAAAATAAGTATTAAATTCATAAAAATCTCATTTAATATAGGATTTCAGGGGTTTGGTACATTATTTTATTATAAATCTTGTAAACACTTGGATATTGTAATAGATTATATCATAATAACAGTGATAAAATGTTATATTCCCTTCAAATATTGAAAATAAGGACTAAATTCATAAAAATATCATTAAATATTGTAATATAAGGGGTACGGCTAAAATTATTTTATAAAACTTGTAATTATATGGGGTAAAGTAATAAAACAATTGAAAAATATGGTTTAAAACAATAATTATCCCTTCAAATATTGAAAATAAGTATTAAATTCATAAAAATCTCATTTAATATAAGGTTTTAGGGGTTGGGTTCAACATTTTTTTATAAATTTTGTAAAAACATGAGATATTGTAATGAAATACGGTAAAATCATTGGAAAAATTCAATAAAATCCCTTCTAATATTGAAAATAAAGACTAAATTCATAAATATTTCATTAAATATTGTAATATAAGGGGTACGGCTAAAATTATTTTATAAAACTTGTAATTATATGGGGTAAAGTAATAATACAATTGAAAAATATGGTTTAAAACAATAATTATCCCTTCAAATATTGAAAATAAGTATTAAATTCATAAAAATCTCTTTAATATAAGATTTTAGGGGTTGGGTTCAACATTTTTTTATAAATTTTGTAAAAATATGGGGTATAGTAATAAAATACGTTAAAATCAATGAAAAATTTCAATAAAATCCTTACAGATATTGAAAATAAGGGCTAAATTCATTAAAATCTAATTAAATATTGTAATATAAGGGGTACGGCTAAAATTATTTTATAAAACTTGTAATTATATGGGGTAAAGTAATAAAACAATTGAAAAATATGGTTTAAAACAATAATTATCCCTTCAAATATTGAAAATAAGTATTAAATTCATAAAAATCTCGTTTAATATAGGATTTCAGGGGTTGGGGCCAACAATTTTTTATAAATATTGTAAAAATATGGGGTATAGTAATAAAATACATAAAATCAATGAAAAATTTCAATAAAATCCTTACAGATATTGAAAATAAGGTCTAAACTCATTAAAATATCATTAAATATTGTAATATAAGGGGTACGGCTAAAATTATTTAATAAAACTTGTAATTATATGGGGTAAAATAAAAAAACAATTGAAAAATATGGTTTAAAACAATAATTATCCCATCAAATATTGAAAATAAGTATTAAATTCATAAAAATCTCATTTAATATAGGATTTCAGGGGTATGGTACATTATTTTATTATAAATCTTGTAAACACTTGGATATTGTAATAGATTATATCATAATAACAGTGATAGAATGTTATATTCCCTTCAAATATTGAAAATATGGACTAAATTCATAAAAATATCATTAAATATTGTAATATAAGAGGTACGGCTAAAATTATTTTATAAAACTTGTAATTATATGGGGTAAAGTAATAAAACAATTGAAAAATATGGTTTAAAACAATAATTATCCCATCAAATATTGAAAATAAGTATTAAATTCATAAAAATCTCATTTAATATAAGGTTTTAGAGGTTGGGTTCAACATTTTTTTATAAATTTTGTAAAAACATGAGATATTGTAATGAAATACGGTAAAATCATTGGAAAAATTCAATAAAATCCCTTCTAATATTGAAAATAAAGACTAAATTCATAAATTTTTCATTAAATATTGTAATATAAGGGGTACGGCTAAAATTATTTTATAAAACTTGTAATTATATGGGGTAAAGTAATAAAACAATTGAAAAATATGGTTTAAAACAATAATTATCCCTTCAAATATTGTAAATAACGGCTAAATTCATAAAAATTTCATTAAATATTGTAATATAAGAGGTACGGCTAAAATTATTTTATAAAACTTGTAATTATATGGGGTAAAGTAATAAAACAATTGAAAAATATGGTTTAAAACAATAATTATCCCATCAAATATTGAAAATAAGTATTAAATTCATAAAAATCTCATTTAATATAAGGTTTTAGGGGTTGGGTTCAACATTTTTTTATAAATTTTGTAAAAACATGAGATATTGTAATGAAATACGGTAAAATCATTGGAAAAATTCAATAAAATCCCTTCTAATATTGAAAATATAGACTAAATTCATAAATTTTTCATTAAATATTGTAATATAAGGGGTACGGCTAAAATTATTTTATAAAACTTGTAATTATATGGGGTAAAATAATAAAACAATTGAAAAATATGGTTTAAAACAATAATTATCCCTTCAAATATTGAAAATAAGTATTAAATTCATAAAAATCTCATTTAATATATGATTTAAGGGGTTTGGTACATTATTTTATTATTAATCTTGTAAACACTTGGATATTGTAATAGATTATATCATAATAACAATGATATAATGTTATATTCCCTTCAAATATTGAAAATAAGTATTAAATTCATAAAAATCTCATTTAATATAGGATTTCAGGGGTTTGGTACATTATTTTATTATAAATCTTGTAAACACTTGGATATTGTAATAGATTATATCATAATAACAGTGATAAAATGTTATATTCCCTTCAAATATTGAAAATAAGGACTAAATTCATAAAAATATCATTAAATATTGTAATATAAGGGGTACGGCTAAAATTATTTTATAAAACTTGTAATTATATGGGGTAAAGTAATAAAACAATTGAAAAATATGGTTTAAAACAATAATTATCCCTTCAAATATTGAAAATAAGGGCTAAATTCATAAAAATTTCATTAAATATTGTAATATAAGAGGTACGGCTAAAATTATTTTATAAAACTTGTAATTATATGGGGTAAAGTAATAAAACAATTGAAAAATATGGTTTAAAACAATAATTATCCCTTCAAATATTGAAAATAAGTATTAAATTCATAAAAATCTCATTTAATATAGGATTTCAGGGGTTTGGTACATTATTTTATTATAAATCTTGTAAACACTTGGATATTGTAATAGATTATATCATAATAACAGTGATAAAATGTTATATTCCCTTCAAATATTGAAAATAAGGACTAAATTCATAAAAATATCATTAAATATTGTAATATAAGAGGTACGGCTAAAATTATTTTATAAAACTTGTAATTATATGGGGTAAAGTAATAAAACAATTGAAAAATATGGTTTAAAACAATAATTATCCCATCAAATATTGAAAATAAGTATTAAATTCATAAAAATCTCATTTAATATAAGGTTTTAGTGGTTGGGTTCAACATTTTTATATAAATTTTGTAAAAACATGAGATATTGTAATGAAATACGGTAAAATCATTGGAAAAATTCAATAAAATCCCTTCTAATATTGAAAATAAAGACTAAATTCATAAATTTTTCATTAAATATTGTAATATAAGGGGTACGGCTAAAATTATTTTATAAAACTTGTAATTATATGGGGTAAAGTAATAAAACAATTGAAAAATATGGTTTAAAACAATAATTATCCCTTCAAATATTGAAAATAACGGCTAAATTCATAAAAATTTCATTAAATATTGTAATATAAGAGGTACGGCTAAAATTATTTTATAAAACTTGTAATTATATGGGGTAAAGTAATAAAACAATTGAAAAATATGGTTTAAAACAATAATTATCCCATCAAATATTGAAAATAAGTATTAAATTCATAAAAATCTCATTTAATATAAGGTTTTAGGGGTTGGGTTCAACATTTTTTTATAAATTTTGTAAAAACATGAGATATTGTAATGAAATACGGTAAAATCATTGGAAAAATTCAATAAAATCCCTTCTAATATTGAAAATATAGACTAAATTCATAAATTTTTCATTAAATATTGTAATATAAGGGGTACGGCTAAAATTATTTTATAAAACTTGTAATTATATGGGGTAAAATAATAAAACAATTGAAAAATATGGTTTAAAACAATAATTATCCCTTCAAATATTGAAAATAAGTATTAAATTCATAAAAATCTCATTTAATATAGGATTTCAGGGGTTTGGTACATTATTTTATTATAAATCTTGTAAACACTTGGATATTGTAATAGATTATATCATAATAACAATGATATAATGTTATATTCCCTTCAAATATTGAAAATAAGTATTAAATTCATAAAAATCTCATTTAATATAGGATTTCAGGGGTTTGGTACATTATTTTATTATAAATCTTGTAAACACTTGGATATTGTAATAGATTATATCATAATAACAGTGATAAAATGTTATATTCCCTTCAAATATTGAAAATAAGGACTAAATTCATAAAAATATCATTAAATATTGTAATATAAGGGGTACGGCTAAAATTATTTTATAAAACTTGTAATTATATGGGGTAAAGTAATAAAACAATTGAAAAATATGGTTTAAAACAATAATTATCCCTTCAAATATTGAAAATAAGGGCTAAATTCATATAAATTTCATTAAATATTGTAATATAAGAGGTACGGCTAAAATTATTTTATAAAACTTGTAATTATATGGGGTAAAGTAATAAAACAATTGAAAAATATGGTTTAAAACAATAATTATCCCTTCAAATATTGAAAATAAGTATTAAATTCATAAAAATCTCATTTAATATAAGATTTTAGGGGTTGGGTTCAACATTTTTTTATAAATTTTGTAAAAATATGGGGTATAGTAATAAAATACGTTAAAATCAATGAAAAATTTCAATAAAATCCTTACAGATATTGAAAATAAGGGCTAAATTCATTAAAATCTAATTAAATATTGTAATATAAGGGGTACGGCTAAAATTATTTTATAAAACTTGTAATTATATGGGGTAAAGTAATAAAACAATTGAAAAATATGGTTTAAAACATTAATTATCCCATCAAATATTGAAAATAAGTATTAAATTCATAAAAATCTCATTTAATATAAGGTTTTAGAGGTTGGGTTCAACATTTTTTTATAAATTTTGTAAAAACATGAGATATTGTAATGAAATACGGTAAAATCATTGGAAAAATTCAATAAAATCCCTTCTAATATTGAAAATAAAGACTAAATTCATAAATTTTTCATTAAATATTGTAATATAAGGGGTACGGCTAAAATTATTTTATAAAACTTGTAATTATATGGGGTAAAGTAATAAAACAATTGAAAAATATGGTTTAAAACAATAATTATCCCTTCAAATATTGAAAATAAGTATTAAATTCATAAAAATCTCATTTAATATAGGATTTCAGGGGTTTGGTACATTATTTTATTATAAATCTTGTAAACACTTGGATATTGTAATAGATTATATCATAATAACAGTGATAAAATGTTATATTCCCTTCAAATATTGAAAATAAGGACTAAATTCATAAAAATATCATTAAATATTGTAATATAAGAGGTACGGCTAAAATTATTTTATAAAACTTGTAATTATATGGGGTAAAGTAATAAAACAATTGAAAAATATGGTTTAAAACAATAATTATCCCATCAAATATTGAAAATAAGTATTAAATTCATAAAAATCTCATTTAATATAAGGTTTTAGAGGTTGGGTTCAACATTTTTTTATAAATTTTGTAAAAACATGAGATATTGTAATGAAATACGGTAAAATCATTGGAAAAATTCAATAAAATCCCTTCTAATATTGAAAATAAGGGCTAAATTCATAAAAATATCATTAAATATTGTAATATAAGGGGTACGGCTAATATTATTTTATAAAACTTGTAATTATATGGGGTAAAGTAATACAACAATAGAAAAATATGGTATAAAACATTAATTATCCCTTCAAATATTGAAAATAAGTATTAAATTCATAAAAATCTCATTTAATATAAGATTTTAGGGGTTGGTTTCAACATTTTTTTATAAATTTTGTAAAAACATGAGATATTGTAATGAAATACGGTAAAATCATTGGAAAAATTCAATAAAATCCCTTCTAATATTGAAAATAAAGACTAAATTCATAAATTTTTCATTAAATATTGTAATATAAGGGGTACGGCTAAAATTATTTTATAAAACTTGTAATTATATGGGGTAAAGTAATAAAACAATTGAAAAATATGGTTTAAAACAATAATTATCCCTTCAAATATTGAAAATAAGGGCTAAATTCATAAAAATTTCATTAAATATTGTAATATAAGAGGTACGGCTAAAATTATTTTATAAAACTTGTAATTATATGGGGTAAAGTAATAAAACAATTGAAAAATATGGTTTAAAACAATAATTATCCCTTCAAATATTGAAAATAAGTATTAAATTCATAAAAATCTCATTTAATATAGGATTTCAGGGGTTTGGTACATTATTTTATTATAAATCTTGTAAACACTTGGATATTGTAATAGATTATATCATAATAACAGTGATAAAATGTTATATTCCCTTCAAATATTGAAAATAAGGACTAAATTCATAAAAATATCATTAAATATTGTAATATAAGAGGTACGGCTAAAATTATTTTATAAAACTTGTAATTATATGGGGTAAAGTAATAAAACAATTGAAAAATATGGTTTAAAACAATAATTATCCCATCAAATATTGAAAATAAGTATTAAATTCATAAAAATCTCATTTAATATAAGGTTTTAGTGGTTGGGTTCAACATTTTTATATAAATTTTGTAAAAACATGAGATATTGTAATGAAATACGGTAAAATCATTGGAAAAATTCAATAAAATCCCTTCTAATATTGAAAATAAAGACTAAATTCATAAATTTTTCATTAAATATTGTAATATAAGGGGTACGGCTAAAATTATTTTATAAAACTTGTAATTATATGGGGTAAAGTAATAAAACAATTGAAAAATATGGTTTAAAACAATAATTATCCCTTCAAATATTGAAAATAACGGCTAAATTCATAAAAATTTCATTAAATATTGTAATATAAGAGGTACGGCTAAAATTATTTTATAAAACTTGTAATTATATGGGGTAAAGTAATAAAACAATTGAAAAATATGGTTTAAAACAATAATTATCCCATCAAATATTGAAAATAAGTATTAAATTCATAAAAATCTCATTTAATATAAGGTTTTAGGGGTTGGGTTCAACATTTTTTTATAAATTTTGTAAAAACATGAGATATTGTAATGAAATACGGTAAAATCATTGGAAAAATTCAATAAAATCCCTTCTAATATTGAAAATATAGACTAAATTCATAAATTTTTCATTAAATATTGTAATATAAGGGGTACGGCTAAAATTATTTTATAAAACTTGTAATTATATGGGGTAAAATAATAAAACAATTGAAAAATATGGTTTAAAACAATAATTATCCCTTCAAATATTGAAAATAAGTATTAAATTCATAAAAATCTCATTTAATATAGGATTTCAGGGGTTTGGTACATTATTTTATTATAAATCTTGTAAACACTTGGATATTGTAATAGATTATATCATAATAACAATGATATAATGTTATATTCCCTTCAAATATTGAAAATAAGTATTAAATTCATAAAAATCTCATTTAATATAGGATTTCAGGGGTTTGGTACATTATTTTATTATAAATCTTGTAAACACTTGGATATTGTAATAGATTATATCATAATAACAGTGATAAAATGTTATATTCCCTTCAAATATTGAAAATAAGGACTAAATTCATAAAAATATCATTAAATATTGTAATATAAGGGGTACGGCTAAAATTATTTTATAAAACTTGTAATTATATGGGGTAAAGTAATAAAACAATTGAAAAATATGGTTTAAAACAATAATTATCCCTTCAAATATTGAAAATAAGGGCTAAATTCATATAAATTTCATTAAATATTGTAATATAAGAGGTACGGCTAAAATTATTTTATAAAACTTGTAATTATATGGGGTAAAGTAATAAAACAATTGAAAAATATGGTTTAAAACAATAATTATCCCTTCAAATATTGAAAATAAGTATTAAATTCATAAAAATCTCATTTAATATAAGATTTTAGGGGTTGGGTTCAACATTTTTTTATAAATTTTGTAAAAATATGGGGTATAGTAATAAAATACGTTAAAATCAATGAAAAATTTCAATAAAATCCTTACAGATATTGAAAATAAGGGCTAAATTCATTAAAATCTAATTAAATATTGTAATATAAGGGGTACGGCTAAAATTATTTTATAAAACTTGTAATTATATGGGGTAAAGTAATAAAACAATTGAAAAATATGGTTTAAAACATTAATTATCCCATCAAATATTGAAAATAAGTATTAAATTCATAAAAATCTCATTTAATATAAGGTTTTAGAGGTTGGGTTCAACATTTTTTTATAAATTTTGTAAAAACATGAGATATTGTAATGAAATACGGTAAAATCATTGGAAAAATTCAATAAAATCCCTTCTAATATTGAAAATAAAGACTAAATTCATAAATTTTTCATTAAATATTGTAATATAAGGGGTACGGCTAAAATTATTTTATAAAACTTGTAATTATATGGGGTAAAGTAATAAAACAATTGAAAAATATGGTTTAAAACAATAATTATCCCTTCAAATATTGAAAATAAGTATTAAATTCATAAAAATCTCATTTAATATAGGATTTCAGGGGTTTGGTACATTATTTTATTATAAATCTTGTAAACACTTGGATATTGTAATAGATTATATCATAATAACAGTGATAAAATGTTATATTCCCTTCAAATATTGAAAATAAGGACTAAATTCATAAAAATATCATTAAATATTGTAATATAAGAGGTACGGCTAAAATTATTTTATAAAACTTGTAATTATATGGGGTAAAGTAATAAAACAATTGAAAAATATGGTTTAAAACAATAATTATCCCATCAAATATTGAAAATAAGTATTAAATTCATAAAAATCTCATTTAATATAAGGTTTTAGAGGTTGGGTTCAACATTTTTTTATAAATTTTGTAAAAACATGAGATATTGTAATGAAATACGGTAAAATCATTGGAAAAATTCAATAAAATCCCTTCTAATATTGAAAATAAGGGCTAAATTCATAAAAATATCATTAAATATTGTAATATAAGGGGTACGGCTAATATTATTTTATAAAACTTGTAATTATATGGGGTAAAGTAATACAACAATAGAAAAATATGGTATAAAACATTAATTATCCCTTCAAATATTGAAAATAAGTATTAAATTCATAAAAATCTCATTTAATATAAGATTTTAGGGGTTGGTTTCAACATTTTTTTATAAATTTTGTAAAAACATGAGATATTGTAATGAAATACGGTAAAATCATTGGAAAAATTCAATAAAATCCCTTCTAATATTGAAAATAAAGACTAAATTCATAAATTTTTCATTAAATATTGTAATATAAGGGGTACGGCTAAAATTATTTTATAAAACTTGTAATTATATGGGGTAAAGTAATAAAACAATTGAAAAATATGGTTTAAAACAATAATTATCCCTTCAAATATTGAAAATAACGGCTAAATTCATAAAAATTTCATTAAATATTGTAATATAAGAGGTACGGCTAAAATTATTTTATAAAACTTGTAATTATATGGGGTAAAGTAATAAAACAATTGAAAAATATGGTTTAAAACAATAATTATCCCATCAAATATTGAAAACAAGTATTAAATTCATAAAAATCTCATTTAATATAAGGTTTTAGGGGTTGGGTTCAACATTTTTTTATAAATTTTGTAAAAACATGAGATATTGTAATGAAATACGGTAAAATCATTGGAAAAATTCAATAAAATCCCTTCTAATATTGAAAATATAGACTAAATTCATAAATTTTTCATTAAATATTGTAATATAAGGGGTACGGCTAAAATTATTTTATAAAACTTGTAATTATATGGGGTAAAATAATAAAACAATTGAAAAATATGGTTTAAAACAATAATTATCCCTTCAAATATTGAAAATAAGTATTAAATTCATAAAAATCTCATTTAATATAGGATTTCAGGGGTTTGGTACATTATTTTATTATAAATCTTGTAAACACTTGGATATTGTAATAGATTATATCATAATAACAGTGATATAATGTTATATTCCCTTCAAATATTGAAAATAAGTATTAAATTCATAAAAATCTCATTTAATATAGGATTTCAGGGGTTTGGTACATTATTTTATTATAAATCTTGTAAACACTTGGATATTGTAATAGATTATATCATAATAACAGTGATAAAATGTTATATTCCCTTCAAATATTGAAAATAAGGACTAAATTCATAAAAATATCATTAAATATTGTAATATAAGGGGTACGGCTAAAATTATTTTATAAAACTTGTAATTATATGGGGTAAAGTAATAAAACAATTGAAAAATATGGTTTAAAACAATAATTATCCCTTCAAATATTGAAAATAAGTATTAAATTCATAAAAATCTCATTTAATATAAGATTTTAGGGGTTGGGTTCAACATTTTTTTATAAATTTTGTAAAAATATGGGGTATAGTAATAAAATACGTTAAAATCAATGAAAAATTTCAATAAAATCCTTACAGATATTGAAAATAAGGGCTAAATTCATTAAAATCTAATTAAATATTGTAATATAAGGGGTACGGCTAAAATTATTTTATAAAACTTGTAATTATATGGGGTAAAGTAATAAAACAATTGAAAAATATGGTTTAAAACAATAATTATCCCTTCAAATATTGAAAATAAGTATTAAATTCATAAAAATCTCGTTTAATATAGGATTTCAGGGGTTGGGCCAACAATATTTTATAAATATTGTAAAAATATGGGGTATAGTAATAAAATACGTAAAATCAATGAAAAATTTCAATAAAATCCTTACAGATATTGAAAATAAGGGCTAAACTCATTAAAATATCATTAAATATTGTAATATAAGGGGTACGGCTAAAATTATTTAATAAAACTTGTAATTATATGGGGTAAAGTAATAAAACAATTGAAAAATATGGTTTAAAACAATAATTATCCCTTCAAATATTGAAAATAAGTATTAAATTCATAAAAATCTCATTTAATATAGGATTTCAGGGGTTTGGTACATTATTTTATTATAAATCTTGTAAACACTTGGATATTGTAATAGATTATATCATAATAACAATGATATAATGTTATATTCCCTTCAAATATTGAAAATAAGGACTAAATTCATAAAAATATCTTTAAATATTGTAATATAAGGGGTACGGCTAAAATTATTTTATAAAACTTGTAATTATATGGGGTAAAGTAATAAAACAATTGAAAAATATGGTTTAAAACAATAATTATCCCTTCAAATATTGAAAATAAGTATTAAATTCATAAAAATCTCGTGTAATATAGGATTTCAGGGGTTGGGGCCAACAATATTTTATAAATATTGTAATTATATGGGGTAAAGTAATAAAACAATTGAAAAATATGGTTTAAAACAATAATTATCACTTCAAATATTGAAAATAAGGGCTAAATTCATAAAAATTTCATTAAATATTGTAATATAAGAGGTACGGCTAAAATTATTTTATAAAACTTGTAATTATATGGGGTAAAGTAATAAAACAATTGAAAAATATGGTTTAAAACAATAATTATCCCTTCAAATATTGAAAATAAGTATTAAATTCATAAAAATCTCATTTTATATAAGGTTTTAGGGGTTGGGTTCAACATTTTTTTATAAATTTTGTAAAAACATGAGATATTGTAATGAAATACGGTAAAATCATTGGAAAAATTCAATAAAATCCCTTCTAATATTGAAAATAAGGGCTAAATTCATAAAAATATCATTAAATATTGTAATATAAGGGGTACGGCTAATATTATTTTATAAAACTTGTAATTATATGGGGTAAAGTAATACAACAATAGAAAAATATGGTTTAAAACATTAATTATCCCTTCAAATATTGAAAATAAGTATTAAATTCATAAAAATCTCATTTAATATAAGATTTTAGGGGTTGGTTTCAACATTTTTTTATAAATTTTGTAAAAATATGGGATATTGTAATGAAATACGGTAAAATCATTAGAAAAATTCAATAAAATCCCTTCTAATATTGAAAATAAAGACTAAATTCATAAATATTTCATTAAATATTGTAATATAAGGGGTACGGCTAAAATTATTTTATAAAACTTGTAATTATATGGGGTAAAGTAATAAAACAATTGAAAAATATGGTTTAAAACAATAATTATCCCTTCAAATATTGAAAATAAGGGCTAAATTCATAAAAATCTCTTTAATATAAGATTTTAGGGGTTGGGTTCAACATTTTTTTATAAATTTTGTAAAAATATGGGGTATAGTAATAAAATACGTTAAAATCAATGAAAAATTTCAATAAAATCCTTACAGATATTGAAAATAAGGGCTAAATTCATTAAAATCTAATTAAATATTGTAATATAAGGGGTACGGCTAAAATTATTTTATAAAACTTGTAATTATATGGGGTATAGTAATACAACAATAGAAAAATATGGTTTAAAACATTAATTATCCCTTCAAATATTGAAAATAAGGGCTAAATTCATAAAAATCTCTTTAATATAAGATTTTAGGGGTTGGGTTCAACATATTTTTATAAATTTTGTAAAAATATGGGGTATAGTAATAAAATACGTTAAAATCAATGAAAAATTTCTATAAAATCATTACAGATATTGAAAATAAGGGCTAAATTCATAAAAATATCATTAAATATTGTAATATAAGGGGTACGGCTAAAATTATTTTATAAAACTTGTAATTATATGGGGTAAAGTAATAAAACAATTGAAAAATATGGTTTAAAACAATAATTATCCCTTCAAATATTGAAAATAAGTATTAAATTCATAAAAATCTCATTTAATATAGGATTTCAGGGGTTTGGTACATTATTTTATTATAAATCTTGTAAACACTTGGATATTGTAATAGATTATATCATAATAACAATGATATAATGTTATATTCCCTTCAAATATTGAAAATAAGGACTAAATTCATTAAAATATCATTAAATATTGTAATATAAGGGGTACGGCTAAAATTATTTTATAAAACTTGTAATTATATGGGGTAAAGTAATAAAACAATTGAAAAATATGGTTTAAAACAATAATTATTCCTTCAAATATTGAAAATAAGTATTAAATTCATAAAAATCTCATTTAATATAGGATTTCAGGGGTTTGGTACATTATTTTATTATAAATCTTGTAAACACTTGGATATTGTAATAGATTATATCATAATAACAATGATATAATGTTATATTCCCTTCAAATATTGAAAATAAGGACTAAATTCATTAAAATATCATTAAATATTGTAATATAAGGGGTACGGCTAAAATTATTTTATAAAACTTGTAATTATATGGGTAAAGTAATAAAACAATTGAAAAATATGGTTTAAAACAATAATTATCACTTCAAATATTGAAAATAAGGGCTAAATTCATAAAAATTTCATTAAATATTGTAATATAAGAGGTACGGCTAAAATTATTTTATAAAACTTGTAATTATATGGGGTAAAGTAATAAAACAATTGAAAAATATGGTTTAAAACAATAATTATCCCTTCAAATATTGAAAATAAGTATTAAATTCATAAAAATCTCATTTAATATAGGATTTCAGGGGTTTGGTACATTATTTTATTATAAATCTTGTAAACACTTGGATATTGTAATAGATTATATCATAATAACAATGATATAATGTTATATTCCCTTCAAATATTGAAAATAAGGACTAAATTCATTAAAATATCATTAAATATTGTAATATAAGGGGTACGGCTAAAATTATTTTATAAAACTTGTAATTATATGGGTAAAGTAATAAAACAATTGAAAAATATGGTTTAAAACAATAATTATCCCTTCAAATATTGAAAATAAGTATTAAATTCATAAAAATTTCATTAAATATTGTAATATAAGAGGTACGGCTAAAATTATTTTATAAAACTTGTAATTATATGGGGTAAAGTTATAAAACAATTGAAAAATATGGTTTAAAACAATAAGTATCCCTTCAAATATTGAATATAAGTATTAAATTCATAAAAATCTCATTTAATATAAGGTTTTAGGGGTTGGGTTCAACATTTTTTTATAAATTTTGTAAAATCATGAGATATTGTAATGAAATACGGTAAAATCATTGGAAAAATTCAATAAAATCCCTTCTAATATTGAAAATAAGGGCTAAATTCATAAAAATATCATTAAATATTGTAATATAAGGGGTACGGCTAAAATTATTTTATAAAACTTGTAATTATATGGGTAAAGTAATAAAACAATTGAAAAATATGGTTTAAAACAATAATTATCACTTCAAATATTGAAAATAAGGGCTAAATTCATAAAAATTTCATTAAATATTGTAATATAAGAGGTACGGCTAAAATTATTTTATAAAACTTGTAATTATATGGGGTAAAGTAATAAAACAATTGAAAAATATGGTTTAAAACAATAATTATCCCTTCAAATATTGAAAATAAGTATTAAATTCATAAAAATCTCATTTAATATAGGATTTCAGGGGTTTGGTACATTATTTTATTATAAATCTTGTAAACACTTGGATATTGTAATAGATTATATCATAATAACAGTGATAAAATGTTATATTCCCTTCAAATATTGAAAATAAGGACTAAATTCATAAAAATATCATTAAATATTGTAATATAAGAGGTACGGCTAAAATTATTTTATAAAACTTGTAATTATATGGGGTAAAGTAATAAAACAATTGAAAAATATGGTTTAAAACAATAATTATCCCATCAAATATTGAAAATAAGTATTAAATTCATAAAAATCTCATTTAATATAAGGTTTTAGAGGTTGGGTTCAACATTTTTTTATAAATTTTGTAAAAACATGAGATATTGTAATGAAATACGGTAAAATCATTGGAAAAATTCAATAAAATCCCTTCTAATATTGAAAATAAGGGCTAAATTCATAAAAATATCATTAAATATTGTAATATAAGGGGTACGGCTAATATTATTTTATAAAACTTGTAATTATATGGGGTAAAGTAATACAACAATAGAAAAATATGGTTTAAAACATTAATTATCCCTTCAAATATTGAAAATAAGTATTAAATTCATAAAAATCTCATTTAATATAAGATTTTAGGGGTTGGTTTCAACATTTTTTTATAAATTTTGTAAAAACATGAGATATTGTAATGAAATACGGTAAAATCATTGGAAAAATTCAATAAAATCCCTTCTAATATTGAAAATAAAGACTAAATTCATAAATTTTTCATTAAATATTGTAATATAAGGGGTACGGCTAAAATTATTTTATAAAACTTGTAATTATATGGGGTAAAGTAATAAAACAATTGAAAAATATGGTTTAAAACAATAATTATCCCTTCAAATATTGAAAATAACGGCTAAATTCATAAAAATTTCATTAAATATTGTAATATAAGAGGTACGGCTAAAATTATTTTATAAAACTTGTAATTATATGGGGTAAAGTAATAAAACAATTGAAAAATATGGTTTAAAACAATAATTATCCCATCAAATATTGAAAACAAGTATTAAATTCATAAAAATCTCATTTAATATAAGGTTTTAGGGGTTGGGTTCAACATTTTTTTATAAATTTTGTAAAAACATGAGATATTGTAATGAAATACGGTAAAATCATTGGAAAAATTCAATAAAATCCCTTCTAATATTGAAAATATAGACTAAATTCATAAATTTTTCATTAAATATTGTAATATAAGGGGTACGGCTAAAATTATTTTATAAAACTTGTAATTATATGGGGTAAAATAATAAAACAATTGAAAAATATGGTTTAAAACAATAATTATCCCTTCAAATATTGAAAATAAGTATTAAATTCATAAAAATCTCATTTAATATAGGATTTCAGGGGTTTGGTACATTATTTTATTATAAATCTTGTAAACACTTGGATATTGTAATAGATTATATCATAATAACAATGATATAATGTTATATTCCCTTCAAATATTGAAAATAAGTATTAAATTCATAAAAATCTCATTTAATATAGGATTTCAGGGGTTTGGTACATTATTTTATTATAAATCTTGTAAACACTTGGATATTGTAATAGATTATATCATAATAACAGTGATAAAATGTTATATTCCCTTCAAATATTGAAAATAAGGACTAAATTCATAAAAATATCATTAAATATTGTAATATAAGGGGTACGGCTAAAATTATTTTATAAAACTTGTAATTATATGGGGTAAAGTAATAAAACAATTGAAAAATATGGTTTAAAACAATAATTATCCCTTCAAATATTGAAAATAAGGGCTAAATTCATAAAAATTTCATTAAATATTGTAATATAAGAGGTACGGCTAAAATTATTTTATAAAACTTGTAATTATATGGGGTAAAGTAATAAAACAATTGAAAAATATGGTTTAAAACAATAATTATCCCTTCAAATATTGAAAATAAGTATTAAATTCATAAAAATCTCATTTAATATAAGATTTTAGGGGTTGGGTTCAACATTTTTTTATAAATTTTGTAAAAATATGGGGTATAGTAATAAAATACGTTAAAATCAATGAAAAATTTCAATAAAATCCTTACAGATATTGAAAATAAGGGCTAAATTCATTAAAATCTAATTAAATATTGTAATATAAGGGGTACGGCTAAAATTATTTTATAAAACTTGTAATTATATGGGGTAAAGTAATAAAACAATTGAAAAATATGGTTTAAAACAATAATTATCCCTTCAAATATTGAAAATAAGTATTAAATTCATAAAAATCTCGTTTAATATAGGATTTCAGGGGTTGGGGCCAACAATATTTTATAAATATTGTAAAAATATGGGGTATAGTAATAAAATACGTAAAATCAATGAAAAATTTCAATAAAATCCTTACAGATATTGAAAATAAGGGCTAAACTCATTAAAATATCATTAAATATTGTAATATAAGGGGTACGGCTAAAATTATTTAATAAAACTTGTAATTATATGGGGTAAAGTAATAAAACAATTGAAAAATATGGTTTAAAACAATAATTATCCCTTCAAATATTGAAAATAAGTATTAAATTCATAAAAATCTCATTTAATATAGGATTTCAGGGGTTTGGTACATTATTTTATTATAAATCTTGTAAACACTTGGATATTGTAATAGATTATATCATAATAACAATGATATAATGTTATATTCCCTTCAAATATTGAAAATAAGGACTAAATTCATAAAAATATCTTTAAATATTGTAATATAAGGGGTACGGCTAAAATTATTTTATAAAACTTGTAATTATATGGGGTAAAGTAATAAAACAATTGAAAAATATGGTTTAAAACAATAATTATCCCTTCAAATATTGAAAATAAGTATTAAATTCATAAAAATCTCGTGTAATATAGGATTTCAGGGGTTGGGGCCAACAATATTTTATAAATATTGTAATTATATGGGGTAAAGTAATAAAACAATTGAAAAATATGGTTTAAAACAATAATTATCACTTCAAATATTGAAAATAAGGGCTAAATTCATAAAAATTTCATTAAATATTGTAATATAAGAGGTACGGCTAAAATTATTTTATAAAACTTGTAATTATATGGGGTAAAGTAATAAAACAATTGAAAAATATGGTTTAAAACAATAATTATCCCTTCAAATATTGAAAATAAGTATTAAATTCATAAAAATCTCATTTTATATAAGGTTTTAGGGGTTGGGTTCAACATTTTTTTATAAATTTTGTAAAAACATGAGATATTGTAATGAAATACGGTAAAATCATTGGAAAAATTCAATAAAATCCCTTCTAATATTGAAAATAAGGGCTAAATTCATAAAAATATCATTAAATATTGTAATATAAGGGGTACGGCTAATATTATTTTATAAAACTTGTAATTATATGGGGTAAAGTAATACAACAATAGAAAAATATGGTTTAAAACATTAATTATCCCTTCAAATATTGAAAATAAGTATTAAATTCATAAAAATCTCATTTAATATAAGATTTTAGGGGTTGGTTTCAACATTTTTTTATAAATTTTGTAAAAATATGGGATATTGTAATGAAATACGGTAAAATCATTAGAAAAATTCAATAAAATCCCTTCTAATATTGAAAATAAAGACTAAATTCATAAATATTTCATTAAATATTGTAATATAAGGGGTACGGCTAAAATTATTTTATAAAACTTGTAATTATATGGGGTAAAGTAATAAAACAATTGAAAAATATGGTTTAAAACAATAATTATCCCTTCAAATATTGAAAATAAGGGCTAAATTCATAAAAATCTCTTTAATATAAGATTTTAGGGGTTGGGTTCAACATTTTTTTATAAATTTTGTAAAAATATGGGGTATAGTAATAAAATACGTTAAAATCAATGAAAAATTTCAATAAAATCCTTACAGATATTGAAAATAAGGGCTAAATTCATTAAAATCTAATTAAATATTGTAATATAAGGGGTACGGCTAAAATTATTTTATAAAACTTGTAATTATATGGGGTATAGTAATACAACAATAGAAAAATATGGTTTAAAACATTAATTATCCCTTCAAATATTGAAAATAAGGGCTAAATTCATAAAAATCTCTTTAATATAAGATTTTAGGGGTTGGGTTCAACATATTTTTATAAATTTTGTAAAAATATGGGGTATAGTAATAAAATACGTTAAAATCAATGAAAAATTTCTATAAAATCATTACAGATATTGAAAATAAGGGCTAAATTCATAAAAATATCATTAAATATTGTAATATAAGGGGTACGGCTAAAATTATTTTATAAAACTTGTAATTATATGGGGTAAAGTAATAAAACAATTGAAAAATATGGTTTAAAACAATAATTATCCCTTCAAATATTGAAAATAAGTATTAAATTCATAAAAATCTCATTTAATATAGGATTTCAGGGGTTTGGTACATTATTTTATTATAAATCTTGTAAACACTTGGATATTGTAATAGATTATATCATAATAACAATGATATAATGTTATATTCCCTTCAAATATTGAAAATAAGGACTAAATTCATTAAAATATCATTAAATATTGTAATATAAGGGGTACGGCTAAAATTATTTTATAAAACTTGTAATTATATGGGGTAAAGTAATAAAACAATTGAAAAATATGGTTTAAAACAATAATTATCCCTTCAAATATTGAAAATAAGGGCTTAATTCATAAAAATTTCATTAAATATTGTAATATAAGAGGTACGGCTAAAATTATTTTATAAAACTTGTAATTATATGGGGTAAAGTAATAAAACAATTGAAAAATATGGTTTAAAACAATAATTATCCCTTCAAATATTGAAAATAAGTATTAAATTCATAAAAATCTCGTTTAATATAGGATTTCAGGGGTTGGGGCCAACAATATTTTATAAATATTGTAAAAATATGGGGTATAGTAATAAAATACGTAAAATCAATGAAAAATTTCAATAAAATCCTTACAGATATTGAAAATAAGGGCTAAACTCATTAAAATATCATTAAATATTGTAATATAAGGGGTACGGCTAAAATTATTTAATAAAACTTGTAATTATATGGGGTAAAGTAATAAAACAATTGAAAAATATGGTTTAAAACAATAATTATCCCTTCAAATATTGAAAATAAGTATTAAATTCATAAAAATCTCATTTAATATAGGATTTCAGGGGTTTGGTACATTATTTTATTATAAATCTTGTAAACACTTGGATATTGTAATAGATTATATCATAATAACAATGATATAATGTTATATTCCCTTCAAATATTGAAAATAAGGACTAAATTCATAAAAATCTCGTGTAATATAGGATTTCAGGGGTTGGGGCCAACAATATTTTATAAATATTGTAATTATATGGGGTAAAGTAATAAAACAATTGAAAAATATGGTTTAAAACAATAATTATCACTTCAAATATTGAAAATAAGGGCTAAATTCATAAAAATTTCATTAAATATTGTAATATAAGAGGTACGGCTAAAATTATTTTATAAAACTTGTAATTATATGGGGTAAAGTAATAAAACAATTGAAAAATATGGTTTAAAACAATAATTATCCCTTCAAATATTGAAAATAAGTATTAAATTCATAAAAATCTCATTTTATATAAGGTTTTAGGGGTTGGGTTCAACATTTTTTTATAAATTTTGTAAAAACATGAGATATTGTAATGAAATACGGTAAAATCATTGGAAAAATTCAATAAAATCCCTTCTAATATTGAAAATAAGGGCTAAATTCATAAAAATATCATTAAATATTGTAATATAAGGGGTACGGCTAATATTATTTTATAAAACTTGTAATTATATGGGGTAAAGTAATACAACAATAGAAAAATATGGTTTAAAACATTAATTATCCCTTCAAATATTGAAAATAAGTATTAAATTCATAAAAATCTCATTTAATATAAGATTTTAGGGGTTGGTTTCAACATTTTTTTATAAATTTTGTAAAAATATGTGATATTGTAATGAAATACGGTAAAATCATTAGAAAAATTCAATAAAATCCCTTCTAATATTGAAAATAAAGACTAAATTCATAAATATTTCATTAAATATTGTAATATAAGGGGTACGGCTAAAATTATTTTATAAAACTTGTAATCATATGGGGTATAGTAATACAACAATAGAAAAATATGGTTTAAAACATTAATTATCCCTTCAAATATTGAAAATAAGGGCTAAATTCATAAAAATCTCTTTAATATAAGATTTTAGGGGTTGGGTTCAACATATTTTTATAAATTTTGTAAAAATATGGGGTATAGTAATAAAATACGTTAAAATCAATGAAAAATTTCTATAAAATCATTACAGATATTGAAAATAAGGGCTAAATTCATAAAAATATCATTAAATATTGTAATATAAGGGGTACGGCTAAAATTATTTTATAAAACTTGTAATTATATGGGGTAAAGTAATAAAACAATTGAAAAATATGGTTTAAAACAATAATTATCCCTTCAAATATTGAAAATAAGTATTAAATTCATAAAAATCTCATTTAATATAGGATTTCAGGGGTTTGGTACATTATTTTATTATAAATCTTGTAATCACTTGGATATTGTAATAGATTATATCATAATAACAATGATATAATGTTATATTCCCTTCAAATATTGAAAATAAGGACTAAATTCATTAAAATATCATTAAATATTGTAATATAAGGGGTACGGCTAAAATTATTTTATAAAACTTGTAATTATATGGGGTAAAGTAATAAAACAATTGAAAAATATGGTTTAAAACAATAATTATCCCATCAAATATTGAAAATAAGTATTAAATTCATAAAAATCTCATTTAATATAAGGTTTTAGAGGTTGGGTTCAACATTTTTTTATAAATTTTGTAAAAACATGAGATATTGTAATGAAATACGGTAAAATCATTGGAAAAATTCAATAAAATCCCTTCTAATATTGAAAATAAGGGCTAAATTCATAAAAATATCATTAAATATTGTAATATAAGGGGTACGGCTAATATTATTTTATAAAACTTGTAATTATATGGGGTAAAGTAATACAACAATAGAAAAATATGGTTTAAAACATTAATTATCCCTTCAAATATTGAAAATAAGTATTAAATTCATAAAAATCTCATTTAATATAAGATTTTAGGGGTTGGTTTCAACATTTTTTTATAAATTTTGTAAAAACATGAGATATTGTAATGAAATACGGTAAAATCATTGGAAAAATTCAATAAAATCCCTTCTAATATTGAAAATAAAGACTAAATTCATAAATTTTTCATTAAATATTGTAATATAAGGGGTACGGCTAAAATTATTTTATAAAACTTGTAATTATATGGGGTAAAGTAATAAAACAATTGAAAAATATGGTTTAAAACAATAATTATCCCTTCAAATATTGAAAATAACGGCTAAATTCATAAAAATTTCATTAAATATTGTAATATAAGAGGTACGGCTAAAATTATTTTATAAAACTTGTAATTATATGGGGTAAAGTAATAAAACAATTGAAAAATATGGTTTAAAACAATAATTATCCCATCAAATATTGAAAACAAGTATTAAATTCATAAAAATCTCATTTAATATAAGGTTTTAGGGGTTGGGTTCAACATTTTTTTATAAATTTTGTAAAAACATGAGATATTGTAATGAAATACGGTAAAATCATTGGAAAAATTCAATAAAATCCCTTCTAATATTGAAAATATAGACTAAATTCATAAATTTTTCATTAAATATTGTAATATAAGGGGTACGGCTAAAATTATTTTATAAAACTTGTAATTATATGGGGTAAAATAATAAAACAATTGAAAAATATGGTTTAAAACAATAATTATCCCTTCAAATATTGAAAATAAGTATTAAATTCATAAAAATCTCATTTAATATAGGATTTCAGGGGTTTGGTACATTATTTTATTATAAATCTTGTAAACACTTGGATATTGTAATAGATTATATCATAATAACAATGATATAATGTTATATTCCCTTCAAATATTGAAAATAAGTATTAAATTCATAAAAATCTCATTTAATATAGGATTTCAGGGGTTTGGTACATTATTTTATTATAAATCTTGTAAACACTTGGATATTGTAATAGATTATATCATAATAACAGTGATAAAATGTTATATTCCCTTCAAATATTGAAAATAAGGACTAAATTCATAAAAATATCATTAAATATTGTAATATAAGGGGTACGGCTAAAATTATTTTATAAAACTTGTAATTATATGGGGTAAAGTAATAAAACAATTGAAAAATATGGTTTAAAACAATAATTATCCCTTCAAATATTGAAAATAAGGGCTAAATTCATAAAAATTTCATTAAATATTGTAATATAAGAGGTACGGCTAAAATTATTTTATAAAACTTGTAATTATATGGGGTAAAGTAATAAAACAATTGAAAAATATGGTTTAAAACAATAATTATCCCTTCAAATATTGAAAATAAGTATTAAATTCATAAAAATCTCATTTAATATAAGATTTTAGGGGTTGGGTTCAACATTTTTTTATAAATTTTGTAAAAATATGGGGTATAGTAATAAAATACGTTAAAATCAATGAAAAATTTCAATAAAATCCTTACAGATATTGAAAATAAGGGCTAAATTCATTAAAATCTAATTAAATATTGTAATATAAGGGGTACGGCTAAAATTATTTTATAAAACTTGTAATTATATGGGGTAAAGTAATAAAACAATTGAAAAATATGGTTTAAAACAATAATTATCCCTTCAAATATTGAAAATAAGTATTAAATTCATAAAAATCTCGTTTAATATAGGATTTCAGGGGTTGGGGCCAACAATATTTTATAAATATTGTAAAAATATGGGGTATAGTAATAAAATACGTAAAATCAATGAAAAATTTCAATAAAATCCTTACAGATATTGAAAATAAGGGCTAAACTCATTAAAATATCATTAAATATTGTAATATAAGGGGTACGGCTAAAATTATTTAATAAAACTTGTAATTATATGGGGTAAAGTAATAAAACAATTGAAAAATATGGTTTAAAACAATAATTATCCCTTCAAATATTGAAAATAAGTATTAAATTCATAAAAATCTCATTTAATATAGGATTTCAGGGGTTTGGTACATTATTTTATTATAAATCTTGTAAACACTTGGATATTGTAATAGATTATATCATAATAACAATGATATAATGTTATATTCCCTTCAAATATTGAAAATAAGGACTAAATTCATAAAAATATCTTTAAATATTGTAATATAAGGGGTACGGCTAAAATTATTTTATAAAACTTGTAATTATATGGGGTAAAGTAATAAAACAATTGAAAAATATGGTTTAAAACAATAATTATCCCTTCAAATATTGAAAATAAGTATTAAATTCATAAAAATCTCGTGTAATATAGGATTTCAGGGGTTGGGGCCAACAATATTTTATAAATATTGTAATTATATGGGGTAAAGTAATAAAACAATTGAAAAATATGGTTTAAAACAATAATTATCACTTCAAATATTGAAAATAAGGGCTAAATTCATAAAAATTTCATTAAATATTGTAATATAAGAGGTACGGCTAAAATTATTTTATAAAACTTGTAATTATATGGGGTAAAGTAATAAAACAATTGAAAAATATGGTTTAAAACAATAATTATCCCTTCAAATATTGAAAATAAGTATTAAATTCATAAAAATCTCATTTTATATAAGGTTTTAGGGGTTGGGTTCAACATTTTTTTATAAATTTTGTAAAAACATGAGATATTGTAATGAAATACGGTAAAATCATTGGAAAAATTCAATAAAATCCCTTCTAATATTGAAAATAAGGGCTAAATTCATAAAAATATCATTAAATATTGTAATATAAGGGGTACGGCTAATATTATTTTATAAAACTTGTAATTATATGGGGTAAAGTAATACAACAATAGAAAAATATGGTTTAAAACATTAATTATCCCTTCAAATATTGAAAATAAGTATTAAATTCATAAAAATCTCATTTAATATAAGATTTTAGGGGTTGGTTTCAACATTTTTTTATAAATTTTGTAAAAATATGGGATATTGTAATGAAATACGGTAAAATCATTAGAAAAATTCAATAAAATCCCTTCTAATATTGAAAATAAAGACTAAATTCATAAATATTTCATTAAATATTGTAATATAAGGGGTACGGCTAAAATTATTTTATAAAACTTGTAATTATATGGGGTAAAGTAATAAAACAATTGAAAAATATGGTTTAAAACAATAATTATCCCTTCAAATATTGAAAATAAGGGCTAAATTCATAAAAATCTCTTTAATATAAGATTTTAGGGGTTGGGTTCAACATTTTTTTATAAATTTTGTAAAAATATGGGGTATAGTAATAAAATACGTTAAAATCAATGAAAAATTTCAATAAAATCCTTACAGATATTGAAAATAAGGGCTAAATTCATTAAAATCTAATTAAATATTGTAATATAAGGGGTACGGCTAAAATTATTTTATAAAACTTGTAATTATATGGGGTATAGTAATACAACAATAGAAAAATATGGTTTAAAACATTAATTATCCCTTCAAATATTGAAAATAAGGGCTAAATTCATAAAAATCTCTTTAATATAAGATTTTAGGGGTTGGGTTCAACATATTTTTATAAATTTTGTAAAAATATGGGGTATAGTAATAAAATACGTTAAAATCAATGAAAAATTTCTATAAAATCATTACAGATATTGAAAATAAGGGCTAAATTCATAAAAATATCATTAAATATTGTAATATAAGGGGTACGGCTAAAATTATTTTATAAAACTTGTAATTATATGGGGTAAAGTAATAAAACAATTGAAAAATATGGTTTAAAACAATAATTATCCCTTCAAATATTGAAAATAAGTATTAAATTCATAAAAATCTCATTTAATATAGGATTTCAGGGGTTTGGTACATTATTTTATTATAAATCTTGTAATCACTTGGATATTGTAATAGATTATATCATAATAACAATGATATAATGTTATATTCCCTTCAAATATTGAAAATAAGGACTAAATTCATTAAAATATCATTAAATATTGTAATATAAGGGGTACGGCTAAAATTATTTTATAAAACTTGTAATTATATGGGGTAAAGTAATAAAACAATTGAAAAATATGGTTTAAAACAATAATTATCCCTTCAAATATTGAAAATAAGTATTAAATTCATAAAAATCTCATTTAATATAGGATTTCAGGGGTTTGGTACATTATTTTATTATAAATCTTGTAAACACTTGGATATTGTAATAGATTATATCATAATAACAATGATATAATGTTATATTCCCTTCAAATATTGAAAATAAGGACTAAATTCATTAAAATATCATTAAATATTGTAATATAAGGGGTACGGCTAAAATTATTTTATAAAACTTGTAATTATATGGGTAAAGTAATAAAACAATTGAAAAATATGGTTTAAAACAATAATTATCACTTCAAATATTGAAAATAAGGGCTAAATTCATAAAAATTTCATTAAATATTGTAATATAAGAGGTACGGCTAAAATTATTTTATAAAACTTGTAATTATATGGGGTAAAGTAATAAAACAATTGAAAAATATGGTTTAAAACAATAATTATCCCTTCAAATATTGAAAATAAGTATTAAATTCATAAAAATCTCATTTAATATAGGATTTCAGGGGTTTGGTACATTATTTTATTATAAATCTTGTAAACACTTGGATATTGTAATAGATTATATCATAATAACAATGATATAATGTTATATTCCCTTCAAATATTGAAAATAAGGACTAAATTCATTAAAATATCATTAAATATTGTAATATAAGGGGTACGGCTAAAATTATTTTATAAAACTTGTAATTATATGGGTAAAGTAATAAAACAATTGAAAAATATGGTTTAAAACAATAATTATCCCTTCAAATATTGAAAATAAGTATTAAATTCATAAAAATTTCATTAAATATTGTAATATAAGAGGTACGGCTAAAATTATTTTATAAAACTTGTAATTATATGGGGTAAAGTTATAAAACAATTGAAAAATATGGTTTAAAACAATAAGTATCCCTTCAAATATTGAATATAAGTATTAAATTCATAAAAATCTCATTTAATATAAGGTTTTAGGGGTTGGGTTCAACATTTTTTTATAAATTTTGTAAAAACATGAGATATTGTAATGAAATACAGTAAAATCATTGGAAAAATTCAATAAAATCCCTTCTAATATTGAAAATAAGGGCTAAATTCATAAAAATATCATTAAATATTGTAATATAAGGGGTACGGCTAAAATTATTTTATAAAACTTGTAATTATATGGGGTAAAATAATAAAACAATTGAAAAATATGGTTTAAAACAATAATTATCCCTTCAAATATTGAAAATAAGTATTAAATTCATAAAAATCTCATTTAATATAGGATTTCAGGGGTTTGGTACATTATTTTATTATAAATCTTGTAAACACTTGGATATTGTAATAGATTATATCATAATAACAATGATATAATGTTATATTCCCTTCAAATATTGAAAATAAGTATTAAATTCATAAAAATCTCATTTAATATAGGATTTCAGGGGTTTGGTACATTATTTTATTATAAATCTTGTAAACACTTGGATATTGTAATAGATTATATCATAATAACAGTGATAAAATGTTATATTCCCTTCAAATATTGAAAATAAGGACTAAATTCATAAAAATATCATTAAATATTGTAATATAAGGGGTACGGCTAAAATTATTTTATAAAACTTGTAATTATATGGGGTAAAGTAATAAAACAATTGAAAAATATGGTTTAAAACAATAATTATCCCTTCAAATATTGAAAATAAGGGCTAAATTCATAAAAATTTCATTAAATA
The DNA here is from genome assembly GCA_036289425.1 of Rhopalosiphum nymphaeae. Taxonomy (NCBI): domain Eukaryota; kingdom Metazoa; phylum Arthropoda; class Insecta; order Hemiptera; family Aphididae; genus Rhopalosiphum; species Rhopalosiphum nymphaeae. The sequence goes on along the minus strand of JAZAQC010000001.1, from coordinate 7,371,674 downwards.
TTGTAATATAAGAGGTACGGCTAAAATTATTTTATAAAACTTGTAATTATATGGGGTAAAGTAATAAAACAATTGAAAAATATGGTTTAAAACAATAATTATCCCATCAAATATTGAAAATAAGTATTAAATTCATAAAAATCTCATTTAATATAAGATTTTAGGGGTTGGGTTCAACATTTTTTTATAAATTTTGTAAAAATATGGGGTATAGTAATAAAATACGTTAAAATCAATGAAAAATTTCAATAAAATCCTTACAGATATTGAAAATAAGGGCTAAATTCATTAAAATCTAATTAAATATTGTAATATAAGGGGTACGGCTAAAATTATTTTATAAAACTTGTAATTATATGGGGTAAAGTAATAAAACAATTGAAAAATATGGTTTAAAACAATAATTATCCCATCAAATATTGAAAATAAGTATTAAATTCATAAAAATCTCATTTAATATAAGGTTTTAGAGGTTGGGTTCAACATTTTTTTATAAATTTTGTAAAAACATGAGATATTGTAATGAAATACGGTAAAATCATTGGAAAAATTCAATAAAATCCCTTCTAATATTGAAAATAAAGACTAAATTCATAAATTTTTCATTAAATATTGTAATATAAGGGGTACGGCTAAAATTATTTTATAAAACTTGTAATTATATGGGGTAAAGTAATAAAACAATTGAAAAATATGGTTTAAAACAATAATTATCCCTTCAAATATTGAAAATAAGTATTAAATTCATAAAAATCTCATTTAATATAGGATTTCAGGGGTTTGGTACATTATTTTATTATAAATCTTGTAAACACTTGGATATTGTAATAGATTATATCATAATAACAGTGATAAAATGTTATATTCCCTTCAAATATTGAAAATAAGGACTAAATTCATAAAAATATCATTAAATATTGTAATATAAGAGGTACGGCTAAAATTATTTTATAAAACTTGTAATTATATGGGGTAAAGTAATAAAACAATTGAAAAATATGGTTTAAAACAATAATTATCCCATCAAATATTGAAAATAAGTATTAAATTCATAAAAATCTCATTTAATATAAGGTTTTAGAGGTTGGGTTCAACATTTTTTTATAAATTTTGTAAAAACATGAGATATTGTAATGAAATACGGTAAAATCATTGGAAAAATTCAATAAAATCCCTTCTAATATTGAAAATAAAGACTAAATTCATAAATTTTTCATTAAATATTGTAATATAAGGGGTACGGCTAAAATTATTTTATAAAACTTGTAATTATATGGGGTAAAGTAATAAAACAATTGAAAAATATGGTTTAAAACAATAATTATCCCTTCAAATATTGAAAATAACGGCTAAATTCATAAAAATTTCATTAAATATTGTAATATAAGAGGTACGGCTAAAATTATTTTATAAAACTTGTAATTATATGGGGTAAAGTAATAAAACAATTGAAAAATATGGTTTAAAACAATAATTATCCCATCAAATATTGAAAATAAGTATTAAATTCATAAAAATCTCATTTAATATAAGGTTTTAGAGGTTGGGTTCAACATTTTTTTATAAATTTTGTAAAAACATGAGATATTGTAATGAAATACGGTAAAATCATTGGAAAAATTCAATAAAATCCCTTCTAATATTGAAAATAAAGACTAAATTCATAAATTTTTCATTAAATATTGTAATATAAGGGGTACGGCTAAAATTATTTTATAAAACTTGTAATTATATGGGGTAAAGTAATAAAACAATTGAAAAATATGGTTTAAAACAATAATTATCCCTTCAAATATTGAAAATAACGGCTAAATTCATAAAAATTTCATTAAATATTGTAATATAAGAGGTACGGCTAAAATTATTTTATAAAACTTGTAATTATATGGGGTAAAGTAATAAAACAATTGAAAAATATGGTTTAAAACAATAATTATCCCATCAAATATTGAAAATAAGTATTAAATTCATAAAAATCTCATTTAATATAAGGTTTTAGGGGTTGGGTTCAACATTTTTTTATAAATTTTGTAAAAACATGAGATATTGTAATGAAATACGGTAAAATCATTGGAAAAATTCAATAAAATCCCTTCTAATATTGAAAATATAGACTAAATTCATAAATTTTTCATTAAATATTGTAATATAAGGGGTACGGCTAAAATTATTTTATAAAACTTGTAATTATATGGGGTAAAATAATAAAACAATTGAAAAATAGGGTTTAAAACAATAATTATCCCTTCAAATATTGAAAATAAGTATTAAATTCATAAAAATCTCATTTAATATAGGATTTCAGGGGTTTGGTACATTATTTTATTATAAATCTTGTAAACACTTGGATATTGTAATAGATTATATCATAATAACAATGATATAATGTTATATTCCCTTCAAATATTGAAAATAAGTATTAAATTCATAAAAATCTCATTTAATATAGGATTTCAGGGGTTTGGTACATTATTTTATTATAAATCTTGTAAACACTTGGATATTGTAATAGATTATATCATAATAACAGTGATAAAATGTTATATTCCCTTCAAATATTGAAAATAAGGACTAAATTCATAAAAATATCATTAAATATTGTAATATAAGGGGTACGGCTAAAATTATTTTATAAAACTTGTAATTATATGGGGTAAAGTAATAAAACAATTGAAAAATATGGTTTAAAACAATAATTATCCCTTCAAATATTGAAAATAAGGGCTAAATTCATAAAAATTTCATTAAATATTGTAATATAAGAGGTACGGCTAAAATTATTTTATAAAACTTGTAATTATATGGGGTAAAGTAATAAAACAATTGAAAAATATGGTTTAAAACAATAATTATCCCTTCAAATATTGAAAATAAGTATTAAATTCATAAAAATCTCATTTAATATAAGATTTTAGGGGTTGGGTTCAACATTTTTTTATAAATTTTGTAAAAATATGGGGTATAGTAATAAAATACGTTAAAATCAATGAAAAATTTCAATAAAATCCTTACAGATATTGAAAATAAGGGCTAAATTCATTAAAATCTAATTAAATATTGTAATATAAGGGGTACGGCTAAAATTATTTTATAAAACTTGTAATTATATGGGGTAAAGTAATAAAACAATTGAAAAATATGGTTTAAAACAATAATTATCCCTTCAAATATTGAAAATAAGTATTAAATTCATAAAAATCTCGTTTAATATAGGATTTCAGGGGTTGGGGCCAACAATATTTTATAAATTTTGTAAAAACATGAGATATTGTAATGAAATACGGTAAAATCATTGGAAAAATTCAATAAAATCCCTTCTAATATTGAAAATAAAGACTAAATTCATAAATTTTTCATTAAATATTGTAATATAAGGGGTACGGCTAAAATTATTTTATAAAACTTGTAATTATATGGGGTAAAGTAATAAAACAATTGAAAAATATGGTTTAAAACAATAATTATCCCTTCAAATATTGAAAATAACGGCTAAATTCATAAAAATTTCATTAAATATTGTAATATAAGAGGTACGGCTAAAATTATTTTATAAAACTTGTAATTATATGGGGTAAAGTAATAAAACAATTGAAAAATATGGTTTAAAACAATAATTATCCCATCAAATATTGAAAATAAGTATTAAATTCATAAAAATCTCATTTAATATAAGGTTTTAGGGGTTGGGTTCAACATTTTTTTATAAATTTTGTAAAAACATGAGATATTGTAATGAAATACGGTAAAATCATTGGAAAAATTCAATAAAATCCCTTCTAATATTGAAAATATAGACTAAATTCATAAATTTTTCATTAAATATTGTAATATAAGGGGTACGGCTAAAATTATTTTATAAAACTTGTAATTATATGGGGTAAAGTAATAAAACAATTGAAAAATATGGTTTAAAACAATAATTATCCCTTCAAATATTGAAAATAAGGGCTAAATTCATAAAAATTTCATTAAATATTGTAATATAAGGGGTACGGCTAAAATTATTTTATAAAACTTGTAATTATATGGGGTAAAGTAATAAAACAATTGAAAAATATGGTTTAAAACAATAATTATCCCTTCAAATATTGAAAATAAGTATTAAATTCATAAAAATCTCGTTTAATATAGGATTTCAGGGGTTGGGGCCAACAATATTTTATAAATTTTGTAAAAACATGAGATATTGTAATGAAATACGGTAAAATCATTGGAAAAATTCAATAAAATCCCTTCTAATATTGAAAATAAAGACTAAATTCATAAATTTTTCATTAAATATTGTAATATAAGGGGTACGGCTAAAATTATTTTATAAAACTTGTAATTATATGGGGTAAAGTAATAAAACAATTGAAAAATATGGTTTAAAACAATAATTATCCCTTCAAATATTGAAAATAACGGCTAAATTCATAAAAATTTCATTAAATATTGTAATATAAGAGGTACGGCTAAAATTATTTTATAAAACTTGTAATTATATGGGGTAAAGTAATAAAACAATTGAAAAATATGGTTTAAAACAATAATTATCCCATCAAATATTGAAAATAAGTATTAAATTCATAAAAATCTCATTTAATATAAGGTTTTAGGGGTTGGGTTCAACATTTTTTTATAAATTTTGTAAAAACATGAGATATTGTAATGAAATACGGTAAAATCATTGGAAAAATTCAATAAAATCCCTTCTAATATTGAAAATATAGACTAAATTCATAAATTTTTCATTAAATATTGTAATATAAGGGGTACGGCTAAAATTATTTTATAAAACTTGTAATTATATGGGGTAAAGTAATAAAACAATTGAAAAATATGGTTTAAAACAATAATTATCCCTTCAAATATTGAAAATAAGGGCTAAATTCATAAAAATTTCATTAAATATTGTAATATAAGAGGTACGGCTAAAATTATTTTATAAAACTTGTAATTATATGGGGTAAAGTAATAAAACAATTGAAAAATATGGTTTAAAACAATAATTATCCCTTCAAATATTGAAAATAAGTATTAAATTCATAAAAATCTCATTTAATATAAGATTTTAGGGGTTGGGTTCAACATTTTTTTATAAATTTTGTAAAAATATGGGGTATAGTAATAAAATACGTTAAAATCAATGAAAAATTTCAATAAAATCCTTACAGATATTGAAAATAAGGGCTAAATTCATTAAAATCTAATTAAATATTGTAATATAAGGGGTACGGCTAAAATTATTTTATAAAACTTGTAATTATATGGGGTAAAGTAATAAAACAATTGAAAAATATGGTTTAAAACAATAATTATCCCTTCAAATATTGAAAATAAGTATTAAATTCATAAAAATCTCGTTTAATATAGGATTTCAGGGGTTGGGGCCAACAATATTTTATAAATTTTGTAAAAACATGAGATATTGTAATGAAATACGGTAAAATCATTGGAAAAATTCAATAAAATCCCTTCTAATATTGAAAATAAAGACTAAATTCATAAATTTTTCATTAAATATTGTAATATAAGGGGTACGGCTAAAATTATTTTATAAAACTTGTAATTATATGGGGTAAAGTAATAAAACAATTGAAAAATATGGTTTAAAACAATAATTATCCCTTCAAATATTGAAAATAACGGCTAAATTCATAAAAATTTCATTAAATATTGTAATATAAGAGGTACGGCTAAAATTATTTTATAAAACTTGTAATTATATGGGGTAAAGTAATAAAACAATTGAAAAATATGGTTTAAAACAATAATTATCCCATCAAATATTGAAAATAAGTATTAAATTCATAAAAATCTCATTTAATATAAGGTTTTAGGGGTTGGGTTCAACATTTTTTTATAAATTTTGTAAAAACATGAGATATTGTAATGAAATACGGTAAAATCATTGGAAAAATTCAATAAAATCCCTTCTAATATTGAAAATATAGACTAAATTCATAAATTTTTCATTAAATATTGTAATATAAGGGGTACGGCTAAAATTATTTTATAAAACTTGTAATTATATGGGGTAAAATAATAAAACAATTGAAAAATAGGGTTTAAAACAATAATTATCCCTTCAAATATTGAAAATAAGTATTAAATTCATAAAAATCTCATTTAATATAGGATTTCAGGGGTTTGGTACATTATTTTATTATAAATCTTGTAAACACTTGGATATTGTAATAGATTATATCATAATAACAATGATATAATGTTATATTCCCTTCAAATATTGAAAATAAGTATTAAATTCATAAAAATCTCATTTAATATAGGATTACAGGGGTTTGGTACATTATTTTATTATAAATCTTGTAAACACTTGGATATTGTAATAGATTATATCATAATAACAGTGATAAAATGTTATATTCCCTTCAAATATTGAAAATAAGGACTAAATTCATAAAAATATCATTAAATATTGTAATTTAAGGGGTACGGCTAAAATTATTTTATAAAACTTGTAATTATATGGGGTAAAGTAATAAAACAATTGAAAAATATGGTTTAAAACAATAATTATCCCTTCAAATATTGAAAATAAGGGCTAAATTCATAAAAATTTCATTAAATATTGTAATATAAGAGGTACGGCTAAAATTATTTTATAAAACTTGTAATTATATGGGGTAAAGTAATAAAACAATTGAAAAATATGGTTTAAAACAATAATTATCCCTTCAAATATTGAAAATAAGTATTAAATTCATAAAAATCTCATTTAATATAAGATTTTAGGGGTTGGGTTCAACATTTTTTTATAAATTTTGTAAAAATATGGGGTATAGTAATAAAATACGTTAAAATCAATGAAAAATTTCAATAAAATCCTTACAGATATTGAAAATAAGGGCTAAATTCATTAAAATCTAATTAAATATTGTAATATAAGGGGTACGGCTAAAATTATTTTATAAAACTTGTAATTATATGGGGTAAAGTAATAAAACAATTGAAAAATATGGTTTAAAACAATAATTATCCCTTCAAATATTGAAAATAAGTATTAAATTCATAAAAATCTCGTTTAATATAGGATTTCAGGGGTTGGGGCCAACAATATTTTATAAATATTGTAAAAATATGGGGTATAGTAATAAAATACGTAAAATCAATGAAAAATTTCAATAAAATCCTTACAGATATTGAAAATAAGGGCTAAACTCATTAAAATATCATTAAATATTGTAATATAAGGGGTACGGCTAAAATTATTTAATAAAACTTGTAATTATATGGGGTAAAGTAATAAAACAATTGAAAAATATGGTTTAAAACAATAATTATCCCTTCAAATATTGAAAATAAGTATTAAATTCATAAAAATCTCATTTAATATAGGATTTCAGGGGTTTGGTACATTATTTTATTATAAATCTTGTAAACACTTGGATATTGTAATAGATTATATCATAATAACAATGATATAATGTTATATTCCCTTCAAATATTGAAAATAAGGACTAAATTCATAAAAATATCTTTAAATATTGTAATATAAGGGGTACGGCTAAAATTATTTTATAAAACTTGTAATTATATGGGTAAAGTAATAAAACAATTGAAAAATATGGTTTAAAACAATAATTATCACTTCAAATATTGAAAATAAGGGCTAAATTCATAAAAATTTCATTAAATATTGTAATATAAGAGGTACGGCTAAAATTATTTTATAAAACTTGTAATTATATGGGGTAAAGTAATAAAACAATTGAAAAATATGGTTTAAAACAATATTTATCCCTTCAAATATTGAAAATAAGTATTAAATTCATAAAAATCTCATTTAATATAAGATTTTAGGGGTTGGTTTCAACATTTTTTTATAAATTTTGTAAAAATATGGGATATTGTAATGAAATACGGTAAAATCATTAGAAAAATTCAATAAATTCCCTTCTAATATTGAAAATAAAGACGAAATTCATAAATATTTCATTAAATATTGTAATATAAGGGGTACGGCTAAAATTATTTTATAAAACTTGTAATTATATGGGGTAAAGTAATAAAACAATTGAAAAATATGGTTTAAAACAATAATTATCCCTTCAAATATTGAAAATAAGGGCTAAATTCATAAAAATCTCTTTAATATAAGATTTTAGGGGTTGGGTTCAACATTTTTTTATAAATTTTGTAAAAATATGGGGTATAGTAATAAAATACGTTAAAATCAATGAAAAATTTCAATAAAATCCTTACAGATATTGAAAATAAGGGCTAAATTCATTAAAATCTAATTAAATATTGTAATATAAGGGGTACGGCTAAAATTATTTAATAAAACTTGTAATTATATGGGGTAAAGTAATAAAACAATTGAAAAATATCGTTTAAAACAATAATTATCCCTTCAAATATTGAAAATAAGTATTAAATTCATAAAAATCTCATTTAATATAGGATTTCAGGGGTTTGGTACATTATTTTATTATAAATCTTGTAAACACTTGGATATTGTAATAGATTATATCATAATAACAATGATATAATGTTATATTCCCTTCAAATATTGAAAATAAGTATTAAATTCATAAAAATCTCATTTAATATAGGATTTCAGGGGTTTGGTACATTATTTTATTATAAATCTTGTAAACACTTGGATATTGTAATAGATTATATCATAATAACAGTGATAAAATGTTATATTCCCTTCAAATATTGAAAATAAGGACTAAATTCATAAAAATATCATTAAATATTGTAATATAAGGGGTACGGCTAAAATTATTTTATAAAACTTGTAATTATATGGGGTAAAGTAATAAAACAATTGAAAAATATGGTTTAAAACAATAATTATCCCTTCAAATATTGAAAATAAGGGCTAAATTCATAAAAATTTCATTAAATATTGTAATATAAGAGGTACGGCTAAAATTATTTTATAAAACTTGTAATTATATGGGGTAAAGTAATAAAACAATTGAAAAATATGGTTTAAAACAATAATTATCCCTTCAAATATTGAAAATAAGTATTAAATTCATAAAAATCTCATTTAATATAAGATTTTAGGGGTTGGGTTCAACATTTTTTTATAAATTTTGTAAAAATATGGGGTATAGTAATAAAATACGTTAAAATCAATGAAAAATTTCAATAAAATCCTTACAGATATTGAAAATAAGGGCTAAATTCATTAAAATCTAATTAAATATTGTAATATAAGGGGTACGGCTAAAATTATTTTATAAAACTTGTAATTATATGGGGTAAAGTAATAAAACAATTGAAAAATATGGTTTAAAACAATAATTATCCCTTCAAATATTGAAAATAAGTATTAAATTCATAAAAATCTCGTTTAATATAGGATTTCAGGGGTTGGGGCCAACAATATTTTATAAATATTGTAAAAATATGGGGTATAGTAATAAAATACGTAAAATCAATGAAAAATTTCAATAAAATCCTTACAGATATTGAAAATAAGGGCTAAACTCATTAAAATATCATTAAATATTGTAATATAAGGGGTACGGCTAAAATTATTTAATAAAACTTGTAATTATATGGGGTAAAGTAATAAAACAATTGAAAAATATGGTTTAAAACAATAATTATCCCTTCAAATATTGAAAATAAGTATTAAATTCATAAAAATCTCATTTAATATAGGATTTCAGGGGTTTGGTACATTATTTTATTATAAATCTTGTAAACACTTGGATATTGTAATAGATTATATCATAATAACAATGATATAATGTTATATTCCCTTCAAATATTGAAAATAAGGACTAAATTCATAAAAATATCTTTAAATATTGTAATATAAGGGGTACGGCTAAAATTATTTTATAAAACTTGTAATTATATGGGTAAAGTAATAAAACAATTGAAAAATATGGTTTAAAACAATAATTATCACTTCAAATATTGAAAATAAGGGCTAAATTCATAAAAATTTCATTAAATATTGTAATATAAGAGGTACGGCTAAAATTATTTTATAAAACTTGTAATTATATGGGGTAAAGTAATAAAACAATTGAAAAATATGGTTTAAAACAATATTTATCCCTTCAAATATTGAAAATAAGTATTAAATTCATAAAAATCTCATTTAATATAAGATTTTAGGGGTTGGTTTCAACATTTTTTTATAAATTTTGTAAAAATATGGGATATTGTAATGAAATACGGTAAAATCATTAGAAAAATTCAATAAATTCCCTTCTAATATTGAAAATAAAGACTAAATTCATAAATATTTCATTAAATATTGTAATATAAGGGGTAAGGCTAAAATTATTTTATAAAACTTGTAATTATTTGGGGTAAAGTAATAAAACAATTGAAAAATATGGTTTAAAACAATAATTATCCCTTCAAATATTGAAAATAAGGGCTAAATTCATAAAAATTTCATTAAATATTGTAATATAAGGGGTACGGCTAAAATTATTTTATAAAACTTGTAATAATATGGGGTATTGTAAAAAAATACGTTAAAATCAATGAAAAATTTCAATAAAATCATTACAGATATTGAAAATAAGGGCTAAATTCATAAAAATTTCATTAAATATTGTAATATAAGGGGTACGGCTAAAATTATTTTATAAAACTTGTAATTCTATGGGGTAAAGTAATATAACAATTGAAAAATATGGTTTAAAACAATAATTTTCCCTTCAAATATTGAAAATAAGTATTAAATTCATAAAAATCTCATTTAATATAAGATTTTAGGGGTTGGGTTCAACATTTTTTTATAAATTTTTTAAAAATATGGGATATTGTAATGAAATACGGTAAAATCATTGGAAAAATTCAATAAAATCCCTTCTAATATTGAAAATAAAGACTAAATTCATAAATATTTCATTAAATATTGTAATATAAGGGGTACGGCTAAAATTATTTTATAAAACTTGTAATTATATGGGGTAAAGTAATAAAACAATTGAAAAATATGGTTTAAAACAATAATTATCCCTTCAAATATTGAAAATAAGGGCTAAATTCATAAAAATCTCTTTAATATAAGATTTTAGGGGTTGGGTTCAACATTTTTTTATAAATTTTGTAAAAATATGGGGTATAGTAATAAAATACGTTAAAATCAATGAAAAATTTCAATAAAATCCTTACAGATATTGAAAATAAGGGCTAAATTCATTAAAATATCATTAAATATTGTAATATAAGGGGTACGGCTAAAATTATTTTATAAAACTTGTAATTATATGGGGTAAAGTAATAAAACAATTGAAAAATATGGTTTAAAACAATAATTATCCCTTCAAATATTGAAAATAAGTATTAAATTCATAAAAATCTCATTTAATATAGGATTTCAGGGGTTTGGTACATTATTTTATTATAAATCTTGTAAACACTTGGATATTGTAATAGATTATATCATAATAACAGTGATAAAATGTTATATTCCCTTCAAATATTGAAAATAAGGACTAAATTCATAAAAATATCATTAAATATTGTAATATAAGGGGTACGGCTAAAATTATTTTATAAAACTTGTAATTATATGGGGTAAAGTAATAAAACAATTGAAAAATATGGTTTAAAACAATAATTATCCCTTCAAATATTGAAAATAAGGGCTAAATTCATAAAAATTTCATTAAATATTGTAATATAAGAGGTACGGCTAAAATTATTTTATAAAACTTGTAATTATATGGGGTAAAGTAATAAAACAATTGAAAAATATGGTTTAAAACAATAATTATCCCTTCAAATATTGAAAATAAGTATTAAATTCATAAAAATCTCATTTAATATAAGATTTTAGGGGTTGGGTTCAACATTTTTTTATAAATTTTGTAAAAATATGGGGTATAGTAATAAAATACGTTAAAATCAATGAAAAATTTCAATAAAATCCTTACAGATATTGAAAATAAGGGCTAAATTCATTAAAATCTAATTAAATATTGTAATATAAGGGGTACGGCTAAAATTATTTTATAAAACTTGTAATTATATGGGGTAAAGTAATAAAACAATTGAAAAATATGGTTTAAAACAATAATTATCCCTTCAAATATTGAAAATAAGTATTAAATTCATAAAAATCTCGTTTAATATAGGATTTCAGGGGTTGGGGCCAACAATATTTTATAAATATTGTAAAAATATGGGGTATAGTAATAAAATACGTAAAATCAATGAAAAATTTCAATAAAATCCTTACAGATATTGAAAATAAGGGCTAAACTCATTAAAATATCATTAAATATTGTAATATAAGGGGTACGGCTAAAATTATTTAATAAAACTTGTAATTATATGGGGTAAAGTAATAAAACAATTGAAAAATATGGTTTAAAACAATAATTATCCCTTCAAATATTGAAAATAAGTATTAAATTCATAAAAATCTCATTTAATATAGGATTTCAGGGGTTTGGTACATTATTTTATTATAAATCTTGTAAACACTTGGATATTGTAATAGATTATATCATAATAACAATGATATAATGTTATATTCCCTTCAAATATTGAAAATAAGGACTAAATTCATAAAAATATCTTTAAATATTGTAATATAAGGGGTACGGCTAAAATTATTTTATAAAACTTGTAATTATATGGGTAAAGTAATAAAACAATTGAAAAATATGGTTTAAAACAATAATTATCACTTCAAATATTGAAAATAAGGGCTAAATTCATAAAAATTTCATTAAATATTGTAATATAAGAGGTACGGCTAAAATTATTTTATAAAACTTGTAATTATATGGGGTAAAGTAATAAAACAATTGAAAAATATGGTTTAAAACAATATTTATCCCTTCAAATATTGAAAATAAGTATTAAATTCATAAAAATCTCATTTAATATAAGATTTTAGGGGTTGGTTTCAACATTTTTTTATAAATTTTGTAAAAATATGGGATATTGTAATGAAATACGGTAAAATCATTAGAAAAATTCAATAAATTCCCTTCTAATATTGAAAATAAAGACTAAATTCATAAATATTTCATTAAATATTGTAATATAAGGGGTACGGCTAAAATTATTTTATAAAACTTGTAATTATATGGGGTAAAGTAATAAAACAATTGAAAAATATGGTTTAAAACAATAATTATCCCTTCAAATATTGAAAATAAGGGCTAAATTCATAAAAATCTCTTTAATATAAGATTTTAGGGGTTGGGTTCAACATTTTTTTATAAATTTTGTAAAAATATGGGGTATAGTAATAAAATACGTTAAAATCAATGAAAAATTTCAATAAAATCCTTACAGATATTGAAAATAAGGGCTAAATTCATTAAAATATCATTAAATATTGTAATATAAGGGGTACGGCTAAAATTATTTTATAAAACTTGTAATTATATGGGGTAAAGTAATAAAACAATTGAAAAATATGGTTTAAAACAATAATTATCCCTTCAAATATTGAAAATAAGTATTAAATTCATAAAAATCTCATTTAATATAGGATTTCAGGGGTTTGGTACATTATTTTATTATAAATCTTGTAAACACTTGGATATTGTAATAGATTATATCATAATAACAATGATATAATGTTATATTCCCTTCAAATATTGAAAATAAGGACTAAATTCATTAAAATATCATTAAATATTGTAATATAAGGGGTACGGCTAAAATTATTTTATAAAACTTGTAATTATATGGGTAAAGTAATAAAACAATTGAAAAATATGGTTTAAAACAATAATTATCACTTCAAATATTGAAAATAAGGGCTAAATTCATAAAAATTTCATTAAATATTGTAATATAAGAGGTACGGCTAAAATTATTTTATAAAACTTGTAATTATATGGGGTAAAGTAATAAAACAATTGAAAAATATGGTTTAAAACAATAATTATCCCTTCAAATATTGAAAATAAGTATTAAATTCATAAAAATCTCATTTAATATAGGATTTCAGGGGTTTGGTACATTATTTTATTATAAATCTTGTAAACACTTGGATATTGTAATAGATTATATCATAATAACAATGATATAATGTTATATTCCCTTCAAATATTGAAAATAAGGACTAAATTCATTAAAATATCATTAAATATTGTAATATAAGGGGTACGGCTAAAATTATTTTATAAAACTTGTAATTATATGGGTAAAGTAATAAAACAATTGAAAAATATGGTTTAAAACAATAATTATCCCTTCAAATATTGAAAATAAGTATTAAATTCATAAAAATTTAATTAAATATTGTAATATAAGAGGTACGGCTAAAATTATTTTATAAAACTTGTAATTATATGGGGTAAAGTTATAAAACAATTGAAAAATATGGTTTAAAACAATAAGTATCCCTTCAAATATTGAATATAAGTTTTAAATTCATAAAAATCTCATTTAATATAAGGTTTTAGGGGTTGGGTTCAACATTTTTTTATAAATTTTGTAAAAACATGAGATATTGTAATGAAATACGGTAAAATCATTGGAAAAATTCAATAAAATCCCTTCTAATATTGAAAATAAGGGCTAAATTCATAAAAATATCATTAAATATTGTAATATAAGGGGTACGGCTAAAATTATTTTATAAAACTTGTAATTATATGGGGTAAAATAATAAAACAATTGAAAAATATGGTTTAAAACAATAATTATCCCTTCAAATATTGAAAATAAGTATTAAATTCATAAAAATCTCATTTAATATAGGATTTCAGGGGTTTGGTACATTATTTTATTATAAATCTTGTAAACACTTGGATATTGTAATAGATTATATCATAATAACAATGATATAATGTTATATTCCCTTCAAATATTGAAAATAAGTATTAAATTCATAAAAATCTCATTTAATATAGGATTTCAGGGGTTTGGTACATTATTTTATTATAAATCTTGTAAACACTTGGATATTGTAATAGATTATATCATAATAACAGTGATAAAATGTTATATTCCCTTCAAATATTGAAAATAAGGACTAAATTCATAAAAATATCATTAAATATTGTAATATAAGGGGTACGGCTAAAATTATTTTATAAAACTTGTAATTATATGGGGTAAAGTAATAAAACAATTGAAAAATATGGTTTAAAACAATAATTATCCCTTCAAATATTGAAAATAAGGGCTAAATTCATAAAAATTTCATTAAATATTGTAATATAAGAGGTACGGCTAAAATTATTTTATAAAACTTGTAATTATATGGGTTAAAGTAATAAAACAATTGAAAAATATGGTTTAAAACAATAATTATCCCTTCAAATATTGAAAATAAGTATTAAATTCATAAAAATCTCATTTAATATAAGATTTTAGGGGTTGGGTTCAACATTTTTTTATAAATTTTGTAAAAATATGGGGTATAGTAATAAAATACGTTAAAATCAATGAAAAATTTCAATAAAATCCTTACAGATATTGAAAATAAGGGCTAAATTCATTAAAATATCATTCAATATTGTAATATAAGGGGTACGGCTAAAATTATTTTATAAAACTTGTAATTATATGGGGTAAAGTAATAAAACAATTGAAAAATATGGTTTAAAACAATAATTATCCCTTCAAATATTGAATATAAGTATTAAATTCATAAAAATCTCATTTAATATAGGATTTCAGGGGTTTGGTACATTATTTTATTATAAATCTTGTAAACACTTGGATATTGTAATAGATTATATCATAATAACAATGATATAATGTTATATTCCCTTCAAATATTGAAAATAAGGACTAAATTCATTAAAATATCATTAAATATTGTAATATAAGGGGTACGGCTAAAATTATTTTATAAAACTTGTAATTATATGGGTAAAGTAATAAAACAATTGAAAAATATGGTTTAAAACAATAATTATCACTTCAAATATTGAAAATAAGGGCTAAATTCTTAAAAATTTCATTAAATATTGTAATATAAGGGGTACGGCTAAAATTATTTTATAAAACTTGTAATTATATGGGGTAAAGTAATACAACAATAGAAAAATATGGTTTAAAACATTAATTATCCCTTCAAATATTGAAAATAAGTATTAAATTCATAAAAATCTCAATTAATATAAGATTTTAGGGGTTGGTTTCAACATTTTTTTATAAATTTTGTAAAAATATGGGATATTGTAATGAAATACGGTAAAATCATTAGAAAAATTCAATAAAATCCCTTCTAATATTGAAAATAAAGACTAAATTCATAAATATTTCATTAAATATTGTAATATAAGGGGTACGGCTAAAATTATTTTATAAAACTTGTAATTATATGGGGTAAAGTAATAAAACAATTGAAAAATATGGTTTAAAACAATAATTATCCCTTCAAATATTGAAAATAAGGGCTAAATTCATAAAAATCTCTTTAATATAAGATTTTAGGGGTTGGGTTCAACATTTTTTTATAAATTTTGTAAAAATATGGGGTATAGTAATAAAATACGTTAAAATCAATGAAAAATTTCAATAAAATCATTACAGATATTGAAAATAAGGTCTAAATTCATAAAAATATCATTAAATATTGTAATATAAGGGGTACGGCTAAAATTATTTTATAAAACTTGTAATTATATGGGGTAAAGTAATAAAACAATTGAAAAATATGGTTTAAAACAATAATTATCCCTTCAAATATTGAAAATAAGTATTAAATTCATAAAAATCTCATTTAATATAGGATTTCAGGGGTTTGGTACATTATTTTATTATAAATCTTGTAAACACTTGGATATTGTAATAGATTATATCATAATAACAATGATATAATGTTATATTCCCTTCAAATATTGAAAATAAGTATTAAATTCATAAAAATTTCATTAAATATTGTAATATAAGAGGTACGGCTAAAATTATTTTATAAAACTTGTAATTATATGGGGTAAAGTTATAAAACAATTGAAAAATATGGTTTAAAACAATAAGTATCCCTTCAAATATTGAATATAAGTATTAAATTCATAAAAATCTCATTTAATATAAGGTTTTAGGGGTTGGGTTCAACATTTTTTTATAAATTTTGTAAAAACATGAGATATTGTAATGAAATACGGTAAAATCATTGGAAAAATTCAATAAAATCCCTTCTAATATTGAAAATAAGGGCTAAATTCATAAAAATATCATTAAATATTGTAATATAAGGGGTACGGCTAATATTATTTTATAAAACTTGTAATTATATGGGGTAAAGTAATACAACAATAGAAAAATATGGTTTAAAACATTAATTATCCCTTCAAATATTGAAAATAAGGGCTAAATTCATAAAAATCTCTTTAATATAAGATTTTAGGGGTTGGGTTCAACATTTTTTTATAAATTTTGTAAAAATATGGGGTATAGTAATAAAATACGTAAAATCAATGAAAAATTTCAATAAAATCCTTACAGATATTGAAAATAAGGGCTAAACTCAATAAAATATCATTAAATATTGTAATATAAGGGGTACGGCTAAAATTATTTAATAAAACTTGTAATTATATGGGGTAAAGTAATAAAACAATTGAAAAATATGGTTTAAAACAATAATTATCCCTTCAAATATTGAAAATAAGTATTAAATTCATAAAAATCTCATTTAATATAGGATTTCAGGGGTTTGGTACATTATTTTATTATAAATCTTGTAAACACTTGGATATTGTAATAGATTATATCATAATAACAATGATATAATGTTATATTCCCTTCAAATATTGAAAATAAGGACTAAATTCATTAAAATATCATTAAATATTGTAATATAAGGGGTACGGCTAAAATTATTTTATAAAACTTGTAATTATATGGGTAAAGTAATAAAACAATTGAAAAATATGGTTTAAAACAATAATTATCACTTCAAATATTGAAAATAAGGGCTAAATTCATAAAAATTTCATTAAATATTGTAATATAAGAGGTACGGCTAAAATTATTTTATAAAACTTGTAATTATATGGGGTAAAGTAATAAAACAATTGAAAAATATGGTTTAAAACAATAATTATCCCTTCAAATATTGAAAATAAGTATTAAATTCATAAAAATTTCATTAAATATTGTAATATAAGAGGTACGGCTAAAATTTTTTTATAAAACTTGTAATTATATGGGGTAAAGTAATAAAACAATTGAAAAATATGGTTTAAAACAATAATTATCCCTTCAAATATTGAAAATAAGTATTAAATTCATAAAAATCTCATTTAATATAAGGATTTAGGGGTTGGGATCAACATTTTTTTATAAATTTTGTAAAAACATGAGATATTGTAATGAAATACGGTAAAATCATTGGAAAAATTCAATAAAATCCCTTCTAATATTGAAAATAAGGGCTAAATTCATAAAAATATCATTAAATATTGTAATATAAGGGGTATGGCTAATATTATTTTATAAAACTTGTAATTATATGGGGTAAAGTAATACAACAATAGAAAAATATGGTTTAAAACATTAATTATCCCTTCAAATATTGAAAATAAGGGCTAAATTCATAAAAATTTCATTAAATATTGTAATATAAGGGGTACGACTAAAATTATTTTATAAAACTTGTAATTATATGGGGTAAAGTAATAAAACAATTGAAAAATATGGTTTAAAACAATAATTATCCCTTCAAATATTGAAAATAAGTATTAAATTCATAAAAATCTCATTTAATATAGGATTTCAGGGGTTTGGTACATTATTTTATTATAAATCTTGTAAACACTTGGATATTGTAATAGATTATATCATAATAACAATGATATAATGTTATATTCCCTTCAAATATTGAAAATAAGGACTAAATTCATAAAAATATCTTTAAATATTGTAATATAAGGGGTACGGCTAAAATTATTTTATAAAACTTGTAATTATATGGGTAAAGTAATAAAACAATTGAAAAATATGGTTTAAAACAATAATTATCACTTCAAATATTGAAAATAAGGGCTAAATTCATAAAAATTTCATTAAATATTGTAATATAAGAGGTACGGCTAAAATTATTTTATAAAACTTGTAATTATATGGGGTAAAGTAATAAAACAATTGAAAAATATGGTTTAAAACAATATTTATCCCTTCAAATATTGAAAATAAGTATTAAATTCATAAAAATCTCATTTAATATAAGATTTTAGGGGTTGGTTTCAACATTTTTTTATAAATTTTGTAAAAATATGGGATATTGTAATGAAATACGGTAAAATCATTAGAAAAATTCAATAAATTCCCTTCTAATATTGAAAATAAAGACTAAATTCATAAATATTTCATTAAATATTGTAATATAAGGGGTACGGCTAAAATTATTTTATAAAACTTGTAATTATATGGGGTAAAGTAATAAAACAATTGAAAAATATGGTTTAAAACAATAATTATCCCTTCAAATATTGAAAATAAGGGCTAAATTCATAAAAATCTCTTTAATATAAGATTTTAGGGGTTGGGTTCAACATTTTTTTATAAATTTTGTAAAAATATGGGGTATAGTAATAAAATACGTTAAAATCAATGAAAAATTTCAATAAAATCCTTACAGATATTGAAAATAAGGGCTAAATTCATTAAAATATCATTAAATATTGTAATATAAGGGGTACGGCTAAAATTATTTTATAAAACTTGTAATTATATGGGGTAAAGTAATAAAACAATTGAAAAATATGGTTTAAAACAATAATTATCCCTTCAAATATTGAAAATAAGTATTAAATTCATAAAAATCTCATTTAATATAGGATTTCAGGGGTTTGGTACATTATTTTATTATAAATCTTGTAAACACTTGGATATTGTAATAGATTATATCATAATAACAATGATATAATGTTATATTCCCTTCAAATATTGAAAATAAGGACTAAATTCATTAAAATATCATTAAATATTGTAATATAAGGGGTACGGCTAAAATTATTTTATAAAACTTGTAATTATATGGGTAAAGTAATAAAACAATTGAAAAATATGGTTTAAAACAATAATTATCACTTCAAATATTGAAAATAAGGGCTAAATTCATAAAAATTTCATTAAATATTGTAATATAAGAGGTACGGCTAAAATTATTTTATAAAACTTGTAATTATATGGGGTAAAGTAATAAAACAATTGAAAAATATGGTTTAAAACAATAATTATCCCTTCAAATATTGAAAATAAGTATTAAATTCATAAAAATCTCATTTAATATAGGATTTCAGGGGTTTGGTACATTATTTTATTATAAATCTTGTAAACACTTGGATATTGTAATAGATTATATCATAATAACAATGATATAATGTTATATTCCCTTCAAATATTGAAAATAAGGACTAAATTCATTAAAATATCATTAAATATTGTAATATAAGGGGTACGGCTAAAATTATTTTATAAAACTTGTAATTATATGGGTAAAGTAATAAAACAATTGAAAAATATGGTTTAAAACAATAATTATCCCTTCAAATATTGAAAATAAGTATTAAATTCATAAAAATTTAATTAAATATTGTAATATAAGAGGTACGGCTAAAATTATTTTATAAAACTTGTAATTATATGGGGTAAAGTTATAAAACAATTGAAAAATATGGTTTAAAACAATAAGTATCCCTTCA
Source organism: Rhopalosiphum nymphaeae (assembly GCA_036289425.1). Lineage (NCBI taxonomy): Eukaryota > Metazoa > Arthropoda > Insecta > Hemiptera > Aphididae > Rhopalosiphum > Rhopalosiphum nymphaeae. The sequence goes on along the minus strand of JAZAQC010000001.1, from coordinate 7,351,104 downwards.
AATATTGAATATAAGTTTTAAATTCATAAAAATCTCATTTAATATAAGGTTTTAGGGGTTGGGTTCAACATTTTTTTATAAATTTTGTAAAAACATGAGATATTGTAATGAAATACGGTAAAATCATTGGAAAAATTCAATAAAATCCCTTCTAATATTGAAAATAAGGGCTAAATTCATAAAAATATCATTAAATATTGTAATATAAGGGGTACGGCTAAAATTATTTTATAAAACTTGTAATTATATGGGGTAAAATAATAAAACAATTGAAAAATATGGTTTAAAACAATAATTATCCCTTCAAATATTGAAAATAAGTATTAAATTCATAAAAATCTCATTTAATATAGGATTTCAGGGGTTTGGTACATTATTTTATTATAAATCTTGTAAACACTTGGATATTGTAATAGATTATATCATAATAACAATGATATAATGTTATATTCCCTTCAAATATTGAAAATAAGTATTAAATTCATAAAAATCTCATTTAATATAGGATTTCAGGGGTTTGGTACATTATTTTATTATAAATCTTGTAAACACTTGGATATTGTAATAGATTATATCATAATAACAGTGATAAAATGTTATATTCCCTTCAAATATTGAAAATAAGGACTAAATTCATAAAAATATCATTAAATATTGTAATATAAGGGGTACGGCTAAAATTATTTTATAAAACTTGTAATTATATGGGGTAAAGTAATAAAACAATTGAAAAATATGGTTTAAAACAATAATTATCCCTTCAAATATTGAAAATAAGGGCTAAATTCATAAAAATTTCATTAAATATTGTAATATAAGAGGTACGGCTAAAATTATTTTATAAAACTTGTAATTATATGGGGTAAAGTAATAAAACAATTGAAAAATATGGTTTAAAACAATAATTATCCCTTCAAATATTGAAAATAAGTATTAAATTCATAAAAATCTCATTTAATATAAGATTTTAGGGGTTGGGTTCAACATTTTTTTATAAATTTTGTAAAAATATGGGGTATAGTAATAAAATACGTTAAAATCAATGAAAAATTTCAATAAAATCCTTACAGATATTGAAAATAAGGGCTAAATTCATTAAAATATCATTAAATATTGTAATATAAGGGGTACGGCTAAAATTATTTTATAAAACTTGTAATTATATGGGGTAAAGTAATAAAACAATTGAAAAATATGGTTTAAAACAATAATTATCCCTTCAAATATTGAATATAAGTATTAAATTCATAAAAATCTCATTTAATATAGGATTTCAGGGGTTTGGTACATTATTTTATTATAAATCTTGTAAACACTTGGATATTGTAATAGATTATATCATAATAACAATGATATAATGTTATATTCCCTTCAAATATTGAAAATAAGGACTAAATTCATTAAAATATCATTAAATATTGTAATATAAGGGGTACGGCTAAAATTATTTTATAAAACTTGTAATTATATGGGTAAAGTAATAAAACAATTGAAAAATATGGTTTAAAACAATAATTATCACTTCAAATATTGAAAATAAGGGCTAAATTCTTAAAAATTTCATTAAATATTGTAATATAAGGGGTACGGCTAAAATTATTTTATAAAACTTGTAATTATATGGGGTAAAGTAATACAACAATAGAAAAATATGGTTTAAAACATTAATTATCCCTTCAAATATTGAAAATAAGTATTAAATTCATAAAAATCTCAATTAATATAAGATTTTAGGGGTTGGTTTCAACATTTTTTTATAAATTTTGTAAAAATATGGGATATTGTAATGAAATACGGTAAAATCATTAGAAAAATTCAATAAAATCCCTTCTAATATTGAAAATAAAGACTAAATTCATAAATATTTCATTAAATATTGTAATATAAGGGGTACGGCTAAAATTATTTTATAAAACTTGTAATTATATGGGGTAAAGTAATAAAACAATTGAAAAATATGGTTTAAAACAATAATTATCCCTTCAAATATTGAAAATAAGGGCTAAATTCATAAAAATCTCTTTAATATAAGATTTTAGGGGTTGGGTTCAACATTTTTTTATAAATTTTGTAAAAATATGGGGTATAGTAATAAAATACGTTAAAATCAATGAAAAATTTCAATAAAATCATTACAGATATTGAAAATAAGGTCTAAATTCATAAAAATATCATTAAATATTGTAATATAAGGGGTACGGCTAAAATTATTTTATAAAACTTGTAATTATATGGGGTAAAGTAATAAAACAATTGAAAAATATGGTTTAAAACAATAATTATCCCTTCAAATATTGAAAATAAGTATTAAATTCATAAAAATCTCATTTAATATAGGATTTCAGGGGTTTGGTACATTATTTTATTATAAATCTTGTAAACACTTGGATATTGTAATAGATTATATCATAATAACAATGATATAATGTTATATTCCCTTCAAATATTGAAAATAAGTATTAAATTCATAAAAATTTCATTAAATATTGTAATATAAGAGGTACGGCTAAAATTATTTTATAAAACTTGTAATTATATGGGGTAAAGTTATAAAACAATTGAAAAATATGGTTTAAAACAATAAGTATCCCTTCAAATATTGAATATAAGTATTAAATTCATAAAAATCTCATTTAATATAAGGTTTTAGGGGTTGGGTTCAACATTTTTTTATAAATTTTGTAAAAACATGAGATATTGTAATGAAATACGGTAAAATCATTGGAAAAATTCAATAAAATCCCTTCTAATATTGAAAATAAGGGCTAAATTCATAAAAATATCATTAAATATTGTAATATAAGGGGTACGGCTAATATTATTTTATAAAACTTGTAATTATATGGGGTAAAGTAATACAACAATAGAAAAATATGGTTTAAAACATTAATTATCCCTTCAAATATTGAAAATAAGGGCTAAATTCATAAAAATCTCTTTAATATAAGATTTTAGGGGTTGGGTTCAACATTTTTTTATAAATTTTGTAAAAATATGGGGTATAGTAATAAAATACGTAAAATCAATGAAAAATTTCAATAAAATCCTTACAGATATTGAAAATAAGGGCTAAACTCAATAAAATATCATTAAATATTGTAATATAAGGGGTACGGCTAAAATTATTTAATAAAACTTGTAATTATATGGGGTAAAGTAATAAAACAATTGAAAAATATGGTTTAAAACAATAATTATCCCTTCAAATATTGAAAATAAGTATTAAATTCATAAAAATCTCATTTAATATAGGATTTCAGGGGTTTGGTACATTATTTTATTATAAATCTTGTAAACACTTGGATATTGTAATAGATTATATCATAATAACAATGATATAATGTTATATTCCCTTCAAATATTGAAAATAAGGACTAAATTCATTAAAATATCATTAAATATTGTAATATAAGGGGTACGGCTAAAATTATTTTATAAAACTTGTAATTATATGGGTAAAGTAATAAAACAATTGAAAAATATGGTTTAAAACAATAATTATCACTTCAAATATTGAAAATAAGGGCTAAATTCATAAAAATTTCATTAAATATTGTAATATAAGAGGTACGGCTAAAATTATTTTATAAAACTTGTAATTATATGGGGTAAAGTAATAAAACAATTGAAAAATATGGTTTAAAACAATAATTATCCCTTCAAATATTGAAAATAAGTATTAAATTCATAAAAATTTCATTAAATATTGTAATATAAGAGGTACGGCTAAAATTTTTTTATAAAACTTGTAATTATATGGGGTAAAGTAATAAAACAATTGAAAAATATGGTTTAAAACAATAATTATCCCTTCAAATATTGAAAATAAGTATTAAATTCATAAAAATCTCATTTAATATAAGGATTTAGGGGTTGGGATCAACATTTTTTTATAAATTTTGTAAAAACATGAGATATTGTAATGAAATACGGTAAAATCATTGGAAAAATTCAATAAAATCCCTTCTAATATTGAAAATAAGGGCTAAATTCATAAAAATATCATTAAATATTGTAATATAAGGGGTATGGCTAATATTATTTTATAAAACTTGTAATTATATGGGGTAAAGTAATACAACAATAGAAAAATATGGTTTAAAACATTAATTATCCCTTCAAATATTGAAAATAAGGGCTAAATTCATAAAAATTTCATTAAATATTGTAATATAAGGGGTACGACTAAAATTATTTTATAAAACCTGTAATTATATGGGGTAAAGTAATAAAACAATTGAAAAATATGGTTTAAAACAATAATTATCCCTTCAAATATTGAAAATAAGTATTAAATTCATAAAAATCTCATTTAATATAGGATTTCAGGGGTTTGGTACATTATTTTATTATAAATCTTGTAAACACTTGGATATTGTAATAGATTATATCATAATAACAATGATATAATGTTATATTCCCTTCAAATATTGAAAATAAGGACTAAATTCATAAAAATATCTTTAAATATTGTAATATAAGGGGTACGGCTAAAATTATTTTATAAAACTTGTAATTATATGGGTAAAGTAATAAAACAATTGAAAAATATGGTTTAAAACAATAATTATCACTTCAAATATTGAAAATAAGGGCTAAATTCATAAAAATTTCATTAAATATTGTAATATAAGAGGTACGGCTAAAATTATTTTATAAAACTTGTAATTATATGGGTAAAGTAATAAAACAATTGAAAAATATGGTTTAAAACAATAATTATCCCTTCAAATATTGAAAATAAGTATTAAATTCATAAAAATCTCATTTAATATAAGGTTTTAGGGGTTGGGTTCAACATTTTTTTATAAATTTTGTAAAAACATGAGATATTGTAATGAAATACGGTAAAATCATTGGAAAAATTCAATAAAATCCCTCTAATATTGAAAATAAGGGCTAAATTCATAAAAATATCATTAAATATTGTAATATAAGGGGTACGGCTAATATTATTTTATAAAACTTGTAATTATATGGGGTAAAGTAATACAACAATAGAAAAATATGGTTTAAAACATTAATTATCCCTTCAAATATTGAAAATAAGTATTAAATTCATAAAAATCTCATTTAATATAAGATTTTAGGGGTTGGTTTCAACATTTTTTTATAAATTTTGTAAAAATATGGGATATTGTAATGAAATACGGTAAAATCATTAGAAAAATTCAATAAAATCCCTTCTTATATTGAAAATAAAGACTAAATTCATAAATATTTCATTAAATATTGTAATATAAGTGGTACGGCTAAAATTATTTTATAAAACTTGTAATTATATGGGGTAAAGTAATAAAACAATTGAAAAATATGGTTTAAAACAATAATTATCCCTTCAAATATTGAAAATAAGGGCTAAATTCATAAAAATCTCTTTAATATAAGATTTTAGGGGTTGGGTTCAACATTTTTTTATAAATTTTGTAAAAATATGGGGTATAGTAATAAAATACGTTAAAATCAATGAAAAATTTCAATAAAATCCTTACAGATATTGAAAATAAGGGCTAAACTCAATAAAATATCATTAAATATTGTAATATAAGGGGTACGGCTAAAATTATTTAATAAAACTTGTAATTATATGGGGTAAAGTAATAAAACAATTGAAAAATATGGTTTAAAACAATAATTATCCCTTCAAATATTGAAAATAAGTATTAAATTCATAAAAATCTCATTTAATATAGGATTTCAGGGGTTTGGTACATTATTTTATTATAAATCTTGTAAACACTTGGATATTGTAATAGATTATATCATAATAACAATGATATAATGTTATATTCCCTTCAAATATTGAAAATAAGGACTAAATTCATTAAAATATCATTAAATATTGTAATATAAGGGGTACGGCTAAAATTATTTTATAAAACTTGTAATTATATGGGTAAAGTAATAAAACAATTGAAAAATATGGTTTAAAACAATAATTATCACTTCAAATATTGAAAATAAGGGCTAAATTCATAAAAATTTCATTAAATATTGTAATATAAGAGGTACGGCTAAAATTATTTTATAAAACTTGTAATTATATGGGGTAAAGTAATAAAACAATTGAAAAATATGGTTTAAAACAATAATTATCCCTTCAAATATTGAAAATAAGTATTAAATTCATAAATATTTCATTAAATATTGTAATATAAGGGGTACGGCTAAAATTATTTTATAAAACTTGTAATTATATGGGGTAAAGTAATAAAACAATTGAAAAATATGGTTTAAAACAATAATTATCCCTTCAAATATTGAAAATAAGGGCTAAATTCATAAAAATCTCTTTAATATAAGATTTTAGGGGTTGGGTTCAACATTTTTTTATAAATTTTGTAAAAATATGGGGTATAGTAATAAAATACGTTAAAATCAATGAAAAATTTCAATAAAATCATTACAGATATTGAAAATAAGGTCTAAATTCATAAAAATATCATTAAATATTGTAATATAAGGGGTACGGCTAAAATTATTTTATAAAACTTGTAATTATATGGGGTAAAGTAATAAAACAATTGAAAAATATGGTTTAAAACAATAATTATCCCTTCAAATATTGAAAATAAGTATTAAATTCATAAAAATCTCATTTAATATAGGATTTCAGGGGTTTGGTACATTATTTTATTATAAATCTTGTAAACACTTGGATATTGTAATAGATTATATCATAATAACAATGATATAATGTTATATTCCCTTCAAATATTGAAAATAAGTATTAAATTCATAAAAATTTCATTAAATATTGTAATATAAGAGGTACGGCTAAAATTATTTTATAAAACTTGTAATTATATGGGGTAAAGTTATAAAACAATTGAAAAATATGGTTTAAAACAATAAGTATCCCTTCAAATATTGAATATAAGTATTAAATTCATAAAAATCTCATTTAATATAAGGTTTTAGGGGTTGGGTTCAACATTTTTTTATAAATTTTGTAAAAACATGAGATATTGTAATGAAATACGGTAAAATCATTGGAAAAATTCAATAAAATCCCTTCTAATATTGAAAATAAGGGCTAAATTCATAAAAATATCATTAAATATTGTAATATAAGGGGTACGGCTAATATTATTTTATAAAACTTGTAATTATATGGGGTAAAGTAATACAACAATAGAAAAATATGGTTTAAAACATTAATTATCCCTTCAAATATTGAAAATAAGGGCTAAATTCATAAAAATCTCTTTAATATAAGATTTTAGGGGTTGGGTTCAACATTTTTTTATAAATTTTGTAAAAATATGGGGTATAGTAATAAAATACGTAAAATCAATGAAAAATTTCAATAAAATCCTTACAGTTATTGAAAATAAGGGCTAAACTCAATAAAATATCATTAAATATTGTAATATAAGGGGTACGGCTAAAATTATTTAATAAAACTTGTAATTATATGGGGTAAAGTAATAAAACAATTGAAAAATATGGTTTAAAACAATAATTATCCCTTCAAATATTGAAAATAAGTATTAAATTCATAAAAATCTCATTTAATATAGGATTTCAGGGGTTTGGTACATTATTTTATTATAAATCTTGTAAACACTTGGATATTGTAATAGATTATATCATAATAACAATGATATAATGTTATATTCCCTTCAAATATTGAAAATAAGGACTAAATTCATTAAAATATCATTAAATATTGTAATATAAGAGGTACGGCTAAAATTATTTTATAAAACTTGTAATTATATGGGGTAAAGTAATAAAACAATTGAAAAATATGGTTTAAAACAATAATTATCCCTTCAAATATTGAAAATAAGTATTAAATTCATAAAAATTTCATTAAATATTGTAATATAAGAGGTACGGCTAAAATTTTTTTATAAAACTTGTAATTATATGGGGTAAAGTAATAAAACAATTGAAAAATATGGTTTAAAACAATAATTATCCCTTCAAATATTGAAAATAAGTATTAAATTCATAAAAATCTCATTTAATATAAGGATTTAGGGGTTGGGTTCAACATTTTTTTATAAATTTTGTAAAAACATGAGATATTGTAATGAAATACGGTAAAATCATTGGAAAAATTCAATAAAATCCCTTCTAATATTGAAAATAAGGGCTAAATTCATAAAAATATCATTAAATATTGTAATATAAGAGGTACGGCTAAAATTATTTTATAAAACTTGTAATTATATGGGGTAAAGTAATAAAACAATTGAAAAATATAGTTTAAAACAATAAGTATCCCTTCAAATATTGAATATAAGTATTAAATTCATAAAAATCTCATTTAATATAAGGTTTTAGGGGTTGGGTTCATCATTTTTTTATAAATTTTGTAAAAACATGAGATATTGTAATGAAATACGGTAAAATCATTGGAAAAATTCAATAAAATCCCTTCTAATATTGAAAATAAGGGCTAAATTCATAAAAATATCATTAAATATTGTAATATAAGGGGTATGGCTAATATTATTTTATAAAACTTGTAATTATATGGGGTAAAGTAATACAACAATAGAAAAATATGGTTTAAAACATTAATTATCCCTTCAAATATTGAAAATAAGGGCTAAATTCATAAAAATTTCATTAAATATTGTAATATAAGGGGTACGACTAAAATTATTTTATAAAACTTGTAATTATATGGGGTAAATAATACAACAATTGAAAAATATGGTTTAAAACAATAATTATCCCTTCAAATATTGAAAATAAGTATTAAATTCATTAATATATCATTAAATATTGTAATATATGGGGTAAGGCTAAAATTAATTTATAAAACTTGTAATTATATGGGGTAAAGTAATAAAACAATTGAAAAATATGGTTTAAAACAATAATTATCCCTTCAAATATTGAAAATAAGGGCTAAATTCATAAAAATCTCTTTAATATAAGATTTTAGGGGTTGGGTTCAACATTTTTTTATAAATTTTGTAAAAATATGGGGTATAGTAATAAAATACGTTAAAATCAATGAAAAATTTCTATAAAATCATTACAGATATTGAAAATAAGGTCTAAATTCATAAAAATATCATTAAATATTGTAATATAAGGGGTACGGCTAAAATTATTTTATAAAACTTGTAATTATATGGGGTAAAGTAATAAAACAATTGAAAAATATGGTTTAAAACAATAATTATCCCTTCAAATATTGAAAATAAGTATTAAATTCATAAAAATCTCATTTAATATAGGATTTCAGGGGTTTGGTACATTATTTTATTATAAATCTTGTAAACACTTGGATATTGTAATAGATTATATCATAATAACAATGATATAATGTTATATTCCCTTCAAATATTGAAAATAAGTATTAAATTCATAAAAATTTCATTAAATATTGTAATATAAGAGGTACGGCTAAAATTATTTTATAAAACTTGTAATTATATGGGGTAAAGTTATAAAACAATTGAAAAATATGGTTTAAAACAATAAGTATCCCTTCAAATATTGAATATAAGTATTAAATTCATAAAAATCTCATTTAATATAAGGTTTTAGGGGTTGGGTTCAACATTTTTTTATAAATTTTGTAAAAACATGAGATATTGTAATGAAATACGGTAAAATCATTGGAAAAATTCAATAAAATCCCTTCTAATATTGAAAATAAGGGCTAAATTCATAAAAATATCATTAAATATTGTAATATAAGGGGTACGGCTAATATTATTTTATAAAACTTGTAATTATATGGGGTAAAGTAATACAACAATAGAAAAATATGGTTTAAAACATTAATTATCCCTTCAAATATTGAAAATAAGGGCTAAATTCATAAAAATCTCTTTAATATAAGATTTTAGGGGTTGGGTTCAACATTTTTTTATAAATTTTGTAAAAATATGGGGTATAGTAATAAAATACGTAAAATCAATGAAAAATTTCAATAAAATCCTTACAGATATTGAAAATAAGGGCTAAACTCAATAAAATATCATTAAATATTGTAATATAAGGGGTACGGCTAAAATTATTTTATAAAACTTGTAATTATATGGGGTAAAGTAATAAAACAATTGAAAAATATGGTTTAAAACAATAATTATCCCTTCAAATATTGAAAATAAGTATTAAATTCATAAAAATCTCATTTAATATAGGATTTCAGGGGTTTGGTACATTATTTTATTATAAATCTTGTAAACACTTGGATATTGTAATAGATTATATCATAATAACAATGATATAATGTTATATTCCCTTCAAATATTGAAAATAAGGACTAAATTCATTAAAATATCATTAAATATTGTAATATAAGGGGTACGGCTAAAATTATTTTATAAAACTTGTAATTATATGGGTAAAGTAATAAAACAATTGAAAAATATGGTTTAAAACAATAATTATCACTTCAAATATTGAAAATAAGGGCTAAATTCATAAAAATTTCATTAAATATTGTAATATAAGAGGTACGGCTAAAATTATTTTATAAAACTTGTAATTATATGGGGTAAAGTAATAAAACAATTGAAAAATATGGTTTAAAACAATAATTATCCCTTCAAATATTGAAAATAAGTATTAAATTCATAAAAATTTCATTAAATATTGTAATATAAGAGGTACGGCTAAAATTTTTTTATAAAACTTGTAATTATATGGGGTAAAGTAATAAAACAATTGAAAAATATGGTTTAAAACAATAATTATCCCTTCAAATATTGAAAATAAGTATTAAATTCATAAAAATCTCATTTAATATAAGGATTTAGGGGTTGGGTTCAACATTTTTTTATAAATTTTGTAAAAACATGAGATATTGTAATGAAATACGGTAAAATCATTGGAAAAATTCAATAAAATCCCTTCTAATATTGAAAATAAGGGCTAAATTCATAAAAATATCATTAAATATTGTAATATAAGGGGTATGGCTAATATTATTTTATAAAACTTGTAATTATATGGGGTAAAGTAATACAACAATAGAAAAATATGGTTTAAAACATTAATTATCCCTTCAAATATTGAAAATAAGGGCTAAATTCATAAAAATTTCATTAAATATTGTAATATAAGGGGTACGACTAAAATTATTTTATAAAACTTGTAATTATATGGGGTAAATAATACAACAATTGAAAAATATGGTTTAAAACAATAATTATCCCTTCAAATATTGAAAATAAGTATTAAATTCATTAATATATCATTAAATATTGTAATATATGGGGTAAGGCTAAAATTAATTTATAAAACTTGTAATTATATGGGGTAAAGTAATAAAACAATTGAAAAATATGGTTTAAAACAATAATTATCCCTTCAAATATTGAAAATAAGGGCTAAATTCATAAAAATCTCTTTAATATAAGATTTTAGGGGTTGGGTTCAACATTTTTTTATAAATTTTGTAAAAATATGGGGTATAGTAATAAAATACGTTAAAATCAATGAAAAATTTCTATAAAATCATTACAGATATTGAAAATAAGGTCTAAATTCATAAAAATATCATTAAATATTGTAATATAAGGGGTACGGCTAAAATTATTTTATAAAACTTGTAATTATATGGGGTAAAGTAATAAAACAATTGAAAAATATGGTTTAAAACAATAATTATCCCTTCAAATATTGAAAATAAGTATTAAATTCATAAAAATCTCATTTAATATAGGATTTCAGGGGTTTGGTACATTATTTTATTATAAATCTTGTAAACACTTGGATATTGTAATAGATTATATCATAATAACAATGATATAATGTTATATTCCCTTCAAATATTGAAAATAAGTATTAAATTCATAATAATTTCATTAAATATTGTAATATAAGAGGTACGGCTAAAATTATTTTATAAAACTTGTAATTATATGGGGTAAAGTTATAAAACAATTGAAAAATATGGTTTAAAACAATAAGTATCCCTTCAAATATTGAATATAAGTATTAAATTCATAAAAATCTCATTTAATATAAGGTTTTAGGGGTTGGGTTCAACATTTTTTTATAAATTTTGTAAAAACATGAGATATTGTAATGAAATACGGTAAAATCATTGGAAAAATTCAATAAAATCCCTTCTAATATTGAAAATAAGGGCTAAATTCATAAAAATATCATTAAATATTGTAATATAAGGGGTACGGCTAATATTATTTTATAAAACTTGTAATTATATGGGGTAAAGTAATACAACAATAGAAAAATATGGTTTAAAACATTAATTATCCCTTCAAATATTGAAAATAAGGGCTAAATTCATAAAAATCTCTTTAATATAAGATTTTAGGGGTTGGGTTCAACATTTTTTTATAAATTTTGTAAAAATATGGGGTATAGTAATAAAATACGTAAAATCAATGAAAAATTTCAATAAAATCCTTACAGATATTGAAAATAAGGGCTAAACTCAATAAAATATCATTAAATATTGTAATATAAGGGGTACGGCTAAAATTATTTTATAAAACTTGTAATTATATGGGGTAAAGTAATAAAACAATTGAAAAATATGGTTTAAAACAATAATTATCCCTTCAAATATTGAAAATAAGTATTAAATTCATAAAAATCTCATTTAATATAGGATTTCAGGGGTTTGGTACATTATTTTATTATAAATCTTGTAAACACTTGGATATTGTAATAGATTATATCATAATAACAATGATATAATGTTATATTCCCTTCAAATATTGAAAATAAGGACTAAATTCATTAAAATATCATTAAATATTGTAATATAAGGGGTACGGCTAAAATTATTTTATAAAACTTGTAATTATATGGGTAAAGTAATAAAACAATTGAAAAATATGGTTTAAAACAATAATTATCACTTCAAATATTGAAAATAAGGGCTAAATTCATAAAAATTTCATTAAATATTGTAATATAAGAGGTACGGCTAAAATTATTTTATAAAACTTGTAATTATATGGGGTAAAGTAATAAAACAATTGAAAAATATGGTTTAAAACAATAATTATCCCTTCAAATATTGAAAATAAGTATTAAATTCATAAAAATTTCATTAAATATTGTAATATAAGAGGTACGGCTAAAATTTTTTTATAAAACTTGTAATTATATGGGGTAAAGTAATAAAACAATTGAAAAATATGGTTTAAAACAATAATTATCCCTTCAAATATTGAAAATAAGTATTAAATTCATAAAAATCTCATTTAATATAAGGATTTAGGGGTTGGGTTCAACATTTTTTTATAAATTTTGTAAAAACATGAGATATTGTAATGAAATACGGTAAAATCATTGGAAAAATTCAATAAAATCCCTTCTAATATTGAAAATAAGGGCTAAATTCATAAAAATATCATTAAATATTGTAATATAAGGGGTATGGCTAATATTATTTTATAAAACTTGTAATTATATGGGGTAAAGTAATACAACAATAGAAAAATATGGTTTAAAACATTAATTATCCCTTCAAATATTGAAAATAAGGGCTAAATTCATAAAAATTTCATTAAATATTGTAATATAAGGGGTACGACTAAAATTATTTTATAAAACTTGTAATTATATGGGGTAAATAATACAACAATTGAAAAATATGGTTTAAAACAATAATTATCCCTTCAAATATTGAAAATAAGTATTAAATTCATTAATATATCATTAAATATTGTAATATATGGGGTAAGGCTAAAATTAATTTATAAAACTTGTAATTATATGGGGTAAAGTAATAAAACAATTGAAAAATATGGTTTAAAACAATAATTATCCCTTCAAATATTGAAAATAAGTATTAAATTCATAAAAATCTCATTTAATATAAGGATTTAGGGGTTGGGTTCAACATTTTTTTATAAATTTTGTAAAAACATGAGATATTGTAATGAAATACGGTAAAATCATTGGAAAAATTCAATAAAATCCCTTCTAATATTGAAAATAAGGGCTAAATTCATAAAAATATCATTAAATATTGTAATATAAGGGGTATGGCTAATATTATTTTATAAAACTTGTAATTATATGGGGTAAAGTAATACAACAATAGAAAAATATGGTTTAAAACATTAATTATCCCTTCAAATATTGAAAATAAGGGCTAAATTCATAAAAATCTCTTTAATATAAGATTTTAGGGGTTGGGTTCAACATTTTTTTATAAATTTTGTAAAAATATGGGGTATAGTAATAAAATACGTAAAATCAATGAAAAATTTCAATAAAATCCTTACAGATATTGAAAATAAGGGCTAAACTCAATAAAATATCATTAAATATTGTAATATAAGGGGTACGGCTAAAATTATTTTATAAAACTTGTAATTATATGGGGTAAAGTAATAAAACAATTGAAAAATATGGTTTAAAACAATAATTATCCCTTCAAATATTGAAAATAAGTATTAAATTCATAAAAATCTCATTTAATATAGGATTTCAGGGGTTTGGTACATTATTTTATTATAAATCTTGTAAACACTTGGATATTGTAATAGATTATATCATAATAACAATGATATAATGTTATATTCCCTTCAAATATTGAAAATAAGTATTAAATTCATAAAAATTTCATTAAATATTGTAATATAAGAGGTACGGCTAAAATTATTTTATAAAACTTGTAATTATATGGGGTAAAGTTATAAAACAATTGAAAAATATGGTTTAAAACAATAAGTATCCCTTCAAATATTGAATATAAGTATTAAATTCATAAAAATCTCATTTAATATAAGGTTTTAGGGGTTGGGTTCAACATTTTTTTATAAATTTTGTAAAAACATGAGATATTGTAATGAAATACGGTAAAATCATTGGAAAAATTCAATAAAATCCCTTCTAATATTGAAAATAAGGGCTAAATTCATAAAAATAACATTAAATATTGTAATATAAGGGGTACGGCTAATATTATTTTATAAAACTTGTAATTATATGGGGTAAAGTAATACAACAATAGAAAAATATGGTTTAAAACATTAATTATCCCTTCAAATATTGAAAATAAGGGCTAAATTCATAAAAATCTCTTTAATATAAGATTTTAGGGGTTGGGTTCAACATTTTTTTATAAATTTTGTAAAAATATGGGGTATAGTAATAAAATACGTAAAATCAATGAAAAATTTCAATAAAATCCTTACAGATATTGAAAATAAGGGCTAAACTCAATAAAATATCATTAAATATTGTAATATAAGGGGTACGGCTAAAATTATTTTATAAAACTTGTAATTATATGGGGTAAAGTAATAAAACAATTGAAAAACATGGTTTAAAACAATAATTATCCCTTCAAATATTGAAAATAAGTATTAAATTCATAAAAATCTCATTTAATATAGGATTTCAGGGGTTTGGTACATTATTTTATTATAAATCTTGTAAACACTTGGATATTGTAATAGATTATATCATAATAACAATGATATAATGTTATATTCCCTTCAAATATTGAAAATAAGGACTAAATTCATTAAAATATCATTAAATATTGTAATATAAGGGGTACGGCTAAAATTATTTTATAAAACTTGTAATTATATGGGTAAAGTAATAAAACAATTGAAAAATATGGTTTAAAACAATAATTATCACTTCAAATATTGAAAATAAGGGCTAAATTCATAAAAATTTCATTAAATATTGTAATATAAGAGGTACGGCTAAAATTTTTTTATAAAACTTGTAATTATATGGGGTAAAGTAATAAAACAATTGAAAAATATGGTTTAAAACAATAATTATCCCTTCAAATATTGAAAATAAGTATTAAATTCATAAAAATCTCATTTAATATAAGGATTTAGGGGTTGGGTTCAACATTTTTTTATAAATTTTGTAAAAACATGAGATATTGTAATGAAATACGGTAAAATCATTGGAAAAATTCAATAAAATCCCTTCTAATATTGAAAATAAGGGCTAAATTCATAAAAATATCATTAAATATTGTAATATAAGGGGTATGGCTAATATTATTTTATAAAACTTGTAATTATATGGGGTAAAGTAATACAACAATAGAAAAATATGGTTTAAAACATTAATTATCCCTTCAAATATTGAAAATAAGGGCTAAATTCATAAAAATTTCATTAAATATTGTAATATAAGGGGTACGACTAAAATTATTTTATAAAACTTGTAATTATATGGGGTAAATAATACAACAATTGAAAAATATGGTTTAAAACAATAATTATCCCTTCAAATATTGAAAATAAGTATTAAATTCATTAATATATCATTAAATATTGTAATATATGGGGTAAGGCTAAAATTAATTTATAAAACTTGTAATTATATGGGGTAAAGTAATAAAACAATTGAAAAATATGGTTTAAAACAATAATTATCACTTCAAATATTGAAAATAAGTATTAAATTCATAAAAATTTCATTAAATATTGTAATATAAGAGGTACGGCTAAAATTATTTTATAAAACTTGTAATTATATGGGGTAAAGTAATAAAACAATTGAAAAATATGGTTTAAAACAATAATTATCCCTTCAAATATTGAAAATAAGTATTAAATTCATAAAAATCTCATTTAATATAGGATTTCAGGGGTTTGGTACATTATTTTATTATAAATCTTGTAAACACTTGGATATTGTAATAGATTATATCATAATAACAATGATATAATGTTATATTCCCTTCAAATATTGAAAATAAGTATTAAATTCATAAAAATTTCATTAAATATTGTAATATAAGAGGTACGGCTAAAATTATTTTATAAAACTTGTAATTATATGGGGTAAAGTTATAAAACAATTGAAAAATATGGTTTAAAACAATAAGTATCCCTTCAAATATTGAATATAAGTATTAAATTCATAAAAATCTCATTTAATATAAGGTTTTAGGGGTTGGGGTCAACATTTTTTTATAAATTTTGTAAAAACATGAGATATTGTAATGAAATACGGTAAAATCATTGGAAAAATTCAATAAAATCCCTTCTAATATTGAAAATAAGGGCTAAATTCATAAAAATATCATTAAATATTGTAATATAAGGGGTACGGCTAATATTATTTTATAAAACTTGTAATTATATGGGGTAAAGTAATACAACAATAGAAAAATATGGTTTAAAACATTAATTATCCCTTCAAATATTGAAAATAAGGGCTAAATTCATAAAAATCTCTTTAATATAAGATTTTAGGGGTTGGGTTCAACATTTTTTTATAAATTTTGTAAAAATATGGGGTATAGTAATAAAATACGTAAAATCAATGAAAAATTTCAATAAAATCCTTACAGATATTGAAAATAAGGGCTAAACTCAATAAAATATCATTAAATATTGTAATATAAGGGGTACGGCTAAAATTATTTAATAAAACTTGTAATTATATGGGGTAAAGTAATAAAACAATTGAAAAATATGGTTTAAAACAATAATTATCCCTTCAAATATTGAAAATAAGTATTAAATTCATAAAAATCTCATTTAATATAGGATTTCAGGGGTTTGGTACATTATTTTATTATAAATCTTGTAAACACTTGGATATTGTAATAGATTATATCATAATAACAATGATATAATGTTATATTCCCTTCAAATATTGAAAATAAGGACTAAATTCATTAAAATATCATTAAATATTGTAATATAAGGGGTACGGCTAAAATTATTTTATAAAACTTGTAATTATATGGGTAAAGTAATAAAACAATTGAAAAATATGGTTTAAAACAATAATTATCACTTCAAATATTGAAAATAAGGGCTAAATTCATAAAAATTTCATTAAATATTGTAATATAAGAGGTACGGCTAAAATTATTTTATAAAACTTGTAATTATATGGGGTAAAGTAATAAAACAATTGAAAAATATGGTTTAAAACAATAATTATCCCTTCAAATATTGAAAATAAGTATTAAATTCATAAAAATTTCATTAAATATTGTAATATAAGAGGTACGGCTAAAATTTTTTTATAAAACTTGTAATTATATGGGGTAAAGTAATAAAACAATTGAAAAATATGGTTTAAAACAATAATTATCCCTTCAAATATTGAAAATAAGTATTAAATTCATAAAAATCTCATTTAATATAAGGATTTAGGGGTTGGGTTCAACATTTTTTTATAAATTTTGTAAAAACATGAGATATTGTAATGAAATACGGTAAAATCATTGGAAAAATTCAATAAAATCCCTTCTAATATTGAAAATAAGGGCTAAATTCATAAAAATATCATTAAATATTGTAATATAAGGGGTATGGCTAATATTATTTTATAAAACTTGTAATTATATGGGGTAAAGTAATACAACAATAGAAAAATATGGTTTAAAACATTAATTATCCCTTCAAATATTGAAAATAAGGGCTAAATTCATAAAAATTTCATTAAATATTGTAATATAAGGGGTACGACTAAAATTATTTTATAAAACTTGTAATTATATGGGGTAAATAATACAACAATTGAAAAATATGGTTTAAAACAATAATTATCCCTTCAAATATTGAAAATAAGTATTAAATTCATTAATATATCATTAAATATTGTAATATATGGGGTAAGGCTAAAATTAATTTATAAAACTTGTAATTATATGAGGTAAAGTAATAAAACAATTGAAAAATATGGTTTAAAACAATAATTATCACTTCAAATATTGAAAATAAGTATTAAATTCATAAAAATTTCATTAAATATTGTAATATAAGAGGTACGGCTAAAATTATTTTATAAAACTTGTAATTATATGGGGTAAAGTAATAAAACAATTGAAAAATATGGTTTAAAACAATAATTATCCCTTCAAATATTGAAAATAAGTATTAAATTCATAAAAATCTCATTTAATATAGGATTTCAGGGGTTTGGTACATTATTTTATTATAAATCTTGTAAACACTTGGATATTGTAATGAAATACGGTAAAATCATTGGAAAAATTCAATATAATCCCTTCTAATATTGAAAATAAGGGCTAAATTCATAAAAATATCATTAAATATTGTAATATAAGAGGTACGGCTAAAATTATTTTATAAAACTTGTAATTATATGGGGTAAAGTAATAAAACAATTGAAAAATATAGTTTAAAACAATAAGTATCCCTTCAAATATTGAATATAAGTATTAAATTCATAAAAATCTCATTTAATATAAGGTTTTAGGGGTTGGGTTCATCATTTTTTTATAAATTTTGTAAAAACATGAGATATTGTAATGAAATACGGTAAAATCATTGGAAAAATTCAATAAAATCCCTTCTAATATTGAAAATAAGGGCTAAATTCATAAAAATATCATTAAATATTGTAATATAAGGGGTATGGCTAATATTATTTTATAAAACTTGTAATTATATGGGGTAAAGTAATACAACAATAGAAAAATATGGTTTAAAACATTAATTATCCCTTCAAATATTGAAAATAAGGGCTAAATTCATAAAAATTTCATTAAATATTGTAATATAAGGGGTACGACTAAAATTATTTTATAAAACTTGTAATTATATGGGGTAAATAATACAACAATTGAAAAATATGGTTTAAAACAATAATTATCCCTTCAAATATTGAAAATAAGTATTAAATTCATTAATATATCATTAAATATTGTAATATATGGGGTAAGGCTAAAATTAATTTATAAAACTTGTAATTATATGGGGTAAAGTAATAAAACAATTGAAAAATATGGTTTAAAACAATAATTATCACTTCAAATATTGAAAATAAGTATTAAATTCATAAAAATTTCATTAAATATTGTAATATAAGAGGTACGGCTAAAATTATTTTATAAAACTTGTAATTATATGGGGTAAAGTAATAAAACAATTGAAAAATATGGTTTAAAACAATAAGTATCCCTTCAAATATTGAATATAAGTATTAAATTCATAAAAATCTCATTTAATATAAGGTTTTAGGGGTTGGGTTCAACATTTTTTTATAAATTTTGTAAAAACATGAGATATTGTAATGAAATACGGTAAAATCATTGGAAAAATTCAATAAAATCCCTTCTAATATTGAAAATAAGGGCTAAATTCATAAAAATATCATTAAATATTGTAATATAAGGGGTACGGCTAATATTATTTTATAAAACTTGTAATTATATAGGGTAAAGTAATACAACAATAGAAAAATATGGTTTAAAACATTAATTATCCCTTCAAATATTGAAAATATGGGCTAAATTCATAAAAATCTCTTTAATATAAGATTTTAGGGGTTGGGTTCAACATTTTTTTATAAATTTTGTAAAAATATGGGGTATAGTAATAAAATACGTTAAAATCAATGAAAATTTTCTATAAAATCATTACAGATATTGAAAATAAGGGCTAAATTCATAAAAATATCATTAAATATTGTAATATAAGGGGTACGGCTAAAATTATTTTATAAAACTTGTAATTATATGGGGTAAAGTAATAAAACAATTGAAAAATATGGTTTAAAACAATAATTATCCCTTCAAATATTGAAAATAAGTATTAAATTCATAAAAATCTCATTTAATATAGGATTTCAGGGGTTTGGTACATTATTTTATTATAAATCTTGTAAACACTTGGATATTGTAATAGATTATATCATAATAACAATGATATAATGTTATATTCCCTTCAAATATTGAAAATAAGGACTAAATTCATTAAAATATCATTAAATATTGTAATATAAGGGGTACGGCTAAAATTATTTTATAAAACTTGTAATTATATGGGTAAAGTAATAAAACAATTGAAAAATATGGTTTAAAACAATAATTATCACTTCAAATATTGAAAATAAGGGCTAAATTCATAAAAATATCATTAAATATTGTAATATAAGGGGTACGGCTAATATTATTTTATAAAACTTGTAATTATATGGGGTAAAGTAATACAACAATAGAAAAATATGGTTTAAAACATTAATTATCCCTTCAAATATTGAAAATAAGGGCTAAATTCATAAAAATCTCTTTAATATAAGATTTTAGGGGTTGGGTTCAACATTTTTTTATAAATTTTGTAAAAATATGGGGTATAGTAATAAAATACGTAAAATCAATGAAAAATTTCAATAAAATCCTTACAGATATTGAAAATAAGGGCTAAACTCAATAAAATATCATTAAATATTGTAATATAAGGGGTACGGCTAAAATTATTTAATAAAACTTGTAATTATATGGGGTAAAGTAATAAAACAATTGAAAAATATGGTTTAAAACAATAATTATCCCTTCAAATATTGAAAATAAGTATTAAATTCATAAAAATCTCATTTAATATAGGATTTCAGGGGTTTGGTACATTATTTTATTATAAATCTTGTAAACACTTGGATATTGTAATAGATTATATCATAATAACAATGATATAATGTTATATTCCCTTCAAATATTGAAAATAAGGACTAAATTCATTAAAATATCATTAAATATTGTAATATAAGGGGTACGGCTAAAATTATTTTATAAAACTTGTAATTATATGGGTAAAGTAATAAAACAATTGAAAAATATGGTTTAAAACAATAATTATCACTTCAAATATTGAAAATAAGGGCTAAATTCATAAAAATTTCATTAAATATTGTAATATAAGAGGTACGGCTAAAATTATTTTATAAAACTTGTAATTATATGGGGTAAAGTAATAAAACAATTGAAAAATATGGTTTAAAACAATAATTATCCCTTCAAATATTGAAAATAAGTATTAAATTCATAAAAATTTCATTAAATATTGTAATATAAGAGGTACGGCTAAAATTTTTTTATAAAACTTGTAATTATATGGGGTAAAGTAATAAAACAATTGAAAAATATGGTTTAAAACAATAATTATCCCTTCAAATATTGAAAATAAGTATTAAATTCATAAAAATCTCATTTAATATAAGGATTTAGGGGTTGGGTTCAACATTTTTTTATAAATTTTGTAAAAACATGAGATATTGTAATGAAATACGGTAAAATCATTGGAAAAATTCAATAAAATCCCTTCTAATATTGAAAATAAGGGCTAAATTCATAAAAATATCATTAAATATTGTAATATAAGGGGTATGGCTAATATTATTTTATAAAACTTGTAATTATATGGGGTAAAGTAATACAACAATAGAAAAATATGGTTTAAAACATTAATTATCCCTTCAAATATTGAAAATAAGGGCTAAATTCATAAAAATTTCATTAAATATTGTAATATAAGGGGTACGACTAAAATTATTTTATAAAACTTGTAATTATATGGGGTAAATAATACAACAATTGAAAAATATGGTTTAAAACAATAATTATCCCTTCAAATATTGAAAATAAGTATTAAATTCATTAATATATCATTAAATATTGTAATATATGGGGTAAGGCTAAAATTAATTTATAAAACTTGTAATTATATGAGGTAAAGTAATAAAACAATTGAAAAATATGGTTTAAAACAATAATTATCACTTCAAATATTGAAAATAAGTATTAAATTCATAAAAATTTCATTAAATATTGTAATATAAGAGGTACGGCTAAAATTATTTTATAAAACTTGTAATTATATGGGGTAAAGTAATAAAACAATTGAAAAATATGGTTTAAAACAATAATTATCCCTTCAAATATTGAAAATAAGTATTAAATTCATAAAAATCTCATTTAATATAGGATTTCAGGGGTTTGGTACATTATTTTATTATAAATCTTGTAAACACTTGGATATTGTAATGAAATACGGTAAAATCATTGGAAAAATTCAATATAATCCCTTCTAATATTGAAAATAAGGGCTAAATTCATAAAAATATCATTAAATATTGTAATATAAGAGGTACGGCTAAAATTATTTTATAAAACTTGTAATTATATGGGGTAAAGTAATAAAACAATTGAAAAATATAGTTTAAAACAATAAGTATCCCTTCAAATATTGAATATAAGTATTAAATTCATAAAAATCTCATTTAATATAAGGTTTTAGGGGTTGGGTTCATCATTTTTTTATAAATTTTGTAAAAACATGAGATATTGTAATGAAATACGGTAAAATCATTGGAAAAATTCAATAAAATCCCTTCTAATATTGAAAATAAGGGCTAAATTCATAAAAATATCATTAAATATTGTAATATAAGGGGTATGGCTAATATTATTTTATAAAACTTGTAATTATATGGGGTAAAGTAATACAACAATAGAAAAATATGGTTTAAAACATTAATTATCCCTTCAAATATTGAAAATAAGGGCTAAATTCATAAAAATTTCATTAAATATTGTAATATAAGGGGTACGACTAAAATTATTTTATAAAACTTGTAATTATATGGGGTAAATAATACAACAATTGAAAAATATGGTTTAAAACAATAATTATCCCTTCAAATATTGAAAATAAGTATTAAATTCATTAATATATCATTAAATATTGTAATATATGGGGTAAGGCTAAAATTAATTTATAAAACTTGTAATTATATGGGGTAAAGTAATAAAACAATTGAAAAATATGGTTTAAAACAATAATTATCACTTCAAATATTGAAAATAAGTATTAAATTCATAAAAATTTCATTAAATATTGTAATATAAGAGGTACGGCTAAAATTATTTTATAAAACTTGTAATTATATGGGGTAAAGTAATAAAACAATTGAAAAATATGGTTTAAAACAATAAGTATCCCTTCAAATATTGAATATAAGTATTAAATTCATAAAAATCTCATTTAATATAAGGTTTTAGGGGTTGGGTTCAACATTTTTTTATAAATTTTGTAAAAACATGAGATATTGTAATGAAATACGGTAAAATCATTGGAAAAATTCAATAAAATCCCTTCTAATATTGAAAATAAGGGCTAAATTCATAAAAATATCATTAAATATTGTAATATAAGGGGTACGGCTAATATTATTTTATAAAACTTGTAATTATATAGGGTAAAGTAATACAACAATAGAAAAATATGGTTTAAAACATTAATTATCCCTTCAAATATTGAAAATATGGGCTAAATTCATAAAAATCTCTTTAATATAAGATTTTAGGGGTTGGGTTCAACATTTTTTTATAAATTTTGTAAAAATATGGGGTATAGTAATAAAATACGTTAAAATCAATGAAAATTTTCTATAAAATCATTACAGATATTGAAAATAAGGGCTAAATTCATAAAAATATCATTAAATATTGTAATATAAGGGGTACGGCTAAAATTATTTTATAAAACTTGTAATTATATGGGGTAAAGTAATAAAACAATTGAAAAATATGGTTTAAAACAATAATTATCCCTTCAAATATTGAAAATAAGTATTAAATTCATAAAAATCTCATTTAATATAGGATTTCAGGGGTTTGGTACATTATTTTATTATAAATCTTGTAAACACTTGGATATTGTAATAGATTATATCATAATAACAATGATATAATGTTATATTCCCTTCAAATATTGAAAATAAGGACTAAATTCATTAAAATATCATTAAATATTGTAATATAAGGGGTACGGCTAAAATTATTTTATAAAACTTGTAATTATATGGGTAAAGTAATAAAACAATTGAAAAATATGGTTTAAAACAAAAATTATCACTTCAAATATTGAAAATAAGGGCTAAATTCATAAAAATTTCATTAAATATTGTAATATAAGAGGTACGGCTAAAATTATTTTATAAAACTTGTAATTATATGGGGTAAAGTAATAAAACAATTGAAAAATATGGTTTAAAACATTAATTATCCCTTCAAATATTGAAAATAAGGGCTAAATTCATAAAAATTTCATTAAATATTGTAATATAAGGGGTACGACTAAAATTATTTTATAAAACTTGTAATTATATGGGGTAAATAATACAACAATTGAAAAATATGGTTTAAAACAATAATTATCCCTTCAAATATTGAAAATAAGTATTAAATTCATTAATATATCATTAAATATTGTAATATATGGGGTAAGGCTAAAATTAATTTATAAAACTTGTAATTATATGGGGTAAAGTAATAAAACAATTGAAAAATATGGTTTAAAACAATAATTATCACTTCAAATATTGAAAATAAGTATTAAATTCATAAAAATTTCATTAAATATTGTAATATAAGAGGTACGGCTAAAATTATTTTTTAAAACTTGTAATTATATGGGGTAAAGTAATAAAACAATTGAAAAATATGGTTTAAAACAATAAGTATCCCTTCAAATATTGAATATAAGTATTAAATTCATAAAAATCTCATTTAATATAAGGTTTTAGGGGTTGGGTTCAACATTTTTTTATAAATTTTGTAAAAACATGAGATATTGTAATGAAATACGGTAAAATCATTGGAAAAATTCAATAAAATCCCTTCTAATATTGAAAATAAGGGCTAAATTCATAAAAATATCATTAAATATTGTAATATAAGAGGTACGGCTAAAATTATTTTATAAAACTTGTAATTATATGGGGTAAAGTAATAAAACAATTGAAAAATATAGTTTAAAACAATAAGTATCCCTTCAAATATTGAATATAAGTATTAAATTCATAAAAATCTCATTTAATATAAGGTTTTAGGGGTTGGGTTCATCATTTTTTTATAAATTTTGTAAAAACATGAGATATTGTAATGAAATACGGTAAAATCATTGGAAAAATTCAATAAAATCCCTTCTAATATTGAAAATAAGGGCTAAATTCATAAAAATATCATTAAATATTGTAATATAAGGGGTATGGCTAATATTATTTTATAAAACTTGTAATTATATGGGGTAAAGTAATACAACAATAGAAAAATATGGTTTAAAACATTAATTATCCCTTCAAATATTGAAAATAAGGGCTAAATTCATAAAAATTTCATTAAATATTGTAATATAAGGGGTACGACTAAAATTATTTTATAAAACTTGTAATTATATGGGGTAAATAATACAACAATTGAAAAATATGGTTTAAAACAATAATTATCCCTTCAAATATTGAAAATAAGTATTAAATTCATTAATATATCATTAAATATTGTAATATATGGGGTAAGGCTAAAATTAATTTATAAAACTTGTAATTATATGGGGTAAAGTAATAAAACAATTGAAAAATATGGTTTAAAACAATAATTATCACTTCAAATATTGAAAATAAGTATTAAATTCATAAAAATTTCATTAAATATTGTAATATAAGAGGTACGGCTAAAATTATTTTATAAAACTTGTAATTATATGGGGTAAAGTAATAAAACAATTGAAAAATATGGTTTAAAACAATAAGTATCCCTTCAAATATTGAATATAAGTATTAAATTCATAAAAATCTCATTTAATATAAGGTTTTAGGGGTTGGGTTCAACATTTTTTTATAAATTTTGTAAAAACATGAGATATTGTAATGAAATACGGTAAAATCATTGGAAAAATTCAATAAAATCCCTTCTAATATTGAAAATAAGGGCTAAATTCATAAAAATATCATTAAATATTGTAATATAAGGGGTACGGCTAATATTATTTTATAAAACTTGTAATTATATAGGGTAAAGTAATACAACAATAGAAAAATATGGTTTAAAACATTAATTATCCCTTCAAATATTGAAAATATGGGCTAAATTCATAAAAATCTCTTTAATATAAGATTTTAGGGGTTGGGTTCAACATTTTTTTATAAATTTTGTAAAAATATGGGGTATAGTAATAAAATACGTTAAAATCAATGAAAATTTTCTATAAAATCATTACAGATATTGAAAATAAGGGCTAAATTCATAAAAATATCATTAAATATTGTAATATAAGGGGTACGGCTAAAATTATTTTATAAAACTTGTAATTATATGGGGTAAAGTAATAAAACAATTGAAAAATATGGTTTAAAACAATAATTATCCCTTCAAATATTGAAAATAAGTATTAAATTCATAAAAATCTCATTTAATATAGGATTTCAGGGGTTTGGTACATTATTTTATTATAAATCTTGTAAACACTTGGATATTGTAATAGATTATATCATAATAACAATGATATAATGTTATATTCCCTTCAAATATTGAAAATAAGTACTAAATTCATTAAAATATCATTAAATATTGTAATATAAGGGGTACGGCTAAAATTATTTTATAAAACTTGTAATTATATGGGTAAAGTAATAAAACAATTGAAAAATATGGTTTAAAACAATAATTATCACTTCAAATATTGAAAATAAGGGCTAAACTCATTAAAATATCATTAAATATTGTAATAAAAGGGGTACGGCTAAAATTATTTTATAAAACTCGTAAATATATGGGGTAAAGTAATACAACAATTGAAAAATATGGTTTAAAACAATAATTATCCCTTCAAATATTGAAAATAAGTATTAAATTCATAAAAATCTCATTTAATATAAGATTTTAGGGGTTGGGTTCAACATTTTTTTATAAATTTTGTAAAAATATGGGGTATAGTAATAAAATACGTTAAAATCAATGAAAAATTTCAATAAAATCCTTACAGATATTGAATATAAGGGCTAAACTCATTAAAATATCATTAAATATTGTAATATAAGGGTTACGGCTAAAATTATTTTATAAAACTTGTAATTATATGGGGTAAAGTAATAAAACAATTGAAAAATATGGTTTAAAACAATAATTATCACTTCAAATATTGAAAATAAGTATTAAATTCATAAAAATTTCATTAAATATTGTAATATAAGAGGTACGGCTAATATTATTTTATAAAACTTGTAATTATATAGGGTAAAGTAATACAACAATAGAAAAATATGGTTTAAAACATTAATTATCCCTTCAAATATTGAAAATATGGGCTAAATTCATAAAAATCTCTTTAATATAAGATTTTAGGGGTTGGGTTCAACATTTTTTTATAAATTTTGTAAAAATATGGGGTATAGTAATAAAATACGTTAAAATCAATGAAAATTTTCTATAAAATGATTACAGATATTGAAAATAAGGGCTAAATTCATAAAAATATCATTAAATATTGTAATATAAGGGGTACGGCTAAAATTATTTTATAAAACTTGTAATTATATGGGGTAAAGTAATAAAACAATTGAAAAATATGGTTTAAAACAATAATTATCCCTTCAAATATTGAAAATAAGTATTAAATTCATAAAAATCTCATTTAATATAGGATTTCAGGGGTTTGGTACATTATTTTATTATAAATCTTGTAAACACTTGGATATTGTAATAGATTATATCATAATAACAATGATATAATGTTATATTCCCTTCAAATATTGAAAATAAGTACTAAATTCATTAAAATATCATTAAATATTGTAATATAAGGGGTACGGCTAAAATTATTTTATAAAACTTGTAATTATATGGGTAAAGTAATAAAACAATTGAAAAATATGGTTTAAAACAATAATTATCACTTCAAATATTGAAAATAAGGGCTAAACTCATTAAAATATCATTAAATATTGTAATAAAAGGGGTACGGCTAAAATTATTTTATAAAACTCGTAAATATATGGGGTAAAGTAATACAACAATTGAAAAATATGGTTTAAAACAATAATTATCCCTTCAAATATTGAAAATAAGTATTAAATTCATAAAAATCTCATTTAATATAAGATTTTAGGGGTTGGGTTCAACATTTTTTTATAAATTTTGTAAAAATATGGGGTATAGTAATAAAATACGTTAAAATCAATGAAAAATTTCAATAAAATCCTTACAGATATTGAATATAAGGGCTAAACTCATTAAAATATCATTAAATATTGTAATATAAGGGTTACGGCTAAAATTATTTTATAAAACTTGTAATTATATGGGGTAAAGTAATAAAACAATTGAAAAATATGGTTTAAAACAATAATTATCACTTCAAATATTGAAAATAAGTATTAAATTCATAAAAATTTCATTAAATATTGTAATATAAGAGGTACGGCTAAAATTATTTTATAAAACTTGTAATTATATGGGGTAAAATAATAAAACAATTGAAAAATATGGTTTAAAACAATAAGTATCCCTTCAAATATTGAATATAAGTATTAAATTCATAAAAATCTCATTTAATATAAGGTTTTAGGGGTTGGGTTCAACATTTTTTTATAAATTTTGTAAAAACATGAGATATTGTAATGAAATACGGTAAAATCATTGGAAAAATTCAATAAAATCCCTTCTAATATTGAAAATAAGGGCTAAATTCATAAAAATATCATTAAATATTGTAATATAAGAGGTACGGCTAAAATTATTTTATAAAACTTGTAATTATATGGGGTAAAGTAATAAAACAATTGAAAAATATAGTTTAAAACAATAAGTATCCCTTCAAATATTGAATATAAGTATTAAATTCATAAAAATCTCATTTAATATAAGGTTTTAGGGGTTGGGTTCAACATTTTTTTATAAATTTTGTAAAAACATGAGATATTGTAATGAAATACGGTAAAATCATTGGAAAAATTCAATAAAATCCCTTCTAATATTAAAAATAAGGGCTAAATTCATAAAAATATCATTAAATATTGTAATATAAGGGGTACGGCTAATATTATTTTATAAAACTTGTAATTATATAGGGTAAAGTAATACAACAATAGAAAAATATGGTTTAAAACATTAATTATCCCTTCAAATATTGAAAATATGGGCTAAATTCATAAAAATCTCTTTAATATAAGATTTTAGGGGTTGGGTTCAACATTTTTTTATAAATTTTGTAAAAATATGGGGTATAGTAATAAAATACGTTAAAATCAATGAAAATTTTCTATAAAATCATTACAGATATTGAAAATAAGGGCTAAATTCATAAAAATATCATTAAATATTGTAATATAAGGGGTACGGCTAAAATTATTTTATAAAACTTGTAATTATATGGGGTAAAGTAATAAAACAATTGAAAAATATGGTTTAAAACAATAATTATCCCTTCAAATATTGAAAATAAGTATTAAATTCATAAAAATCTCATTTAATATAGGATTTCAGGGGTTTGGTACATTATTTTATTATAAATCTTGTAAACACTTGGATATTGTAATAGATTATATCATAATAACAATGATATAATGTTATATTCCCTTCAAATATTGAAAATAAGTACTAAATTCATTAAAATATCATTAAATATTGTAATATAAGGGGTACGGCTAAAATTATTTAATAAAACTTGTAATTATATGGGTAAAGTAATAAAACAATTGAAAAATATGGTTTAAAACAATAATTATCACTTCAAATATTGAAAATAAGGGCTAAACTCATTAAAATATCATTAAATATTGTAATAAAAGGGGTACGGCTAAAATTATTTTATAAAACTCGTAAATATATGGGGTAAAGTAATACAACAATTGAAAAATATGGTTTAAAACAATAATTATCCCTTCAAATATTGAAAATAAGTATTAAATTCATAAAAATCTCATTTAATATAAGATTTTAGGGGTTGGGTTCAACATTTTTTTATAAATTTTGTAAAAATATGGGGTATAGTAATAAAATACGTTAAAATCAATGAAAAATTTCAATAAAATCCTTACAGATATTGAATATAAGGGCTAAACTCATTAAAATATCATTAAATATTGTAATATAAGGGTTACGGCTAAAATTATTTTATAAAACTTGTAATTATATGGGGTAAAGTAATAAAACAATTGAAAAATATGGTTTAAAACAATAATTATCACTTCAAATATTGAAAATAAGTATTAAATTCATAAAAATTTCATTAAATATTGTAATATAAGAGGTACGGCTAATATTATTTTATAAAACTTGTAATTATATAGGGTAAAGTAATACAACAATAGAAAAATATGGTTTAAAACATTAATTATCCCTTCAAATATTGAAAATATGGGCTAAATTCATAAAAATCTCTTTAATATAAGATTTTAGGGGTTGGGTTCAACATTTTTTTATAAATTTTGTAAAAATATGGGGTATAGTAATAAAATACGTTAAAATCAATGAAAATTTTCTATAAAATGATTACAGATATTGAAAATAAGGGCTAAATTCATAAAAATATCATTAAATATTGTAATATAAGGGGTACGGCTAAAATTATTTTATAAAACTTGTAATTATATGGGGTAAAGTAATAAAACAATTGAAAAATATGGTTTAAAACAATAATTATCCCTTCAAATATTGAAAATAAGTATTAAATTCATAAAAATCTCATTTAATATAGGATTTCAGGGGTTTGGTACATTATTTTATTATAAATCTTGTAAACACTTGGATATTGTAATAGATTATATCATAATAACAATGATATAATGTTATATTCCCTTCAAATATTGAAAATAAGTACTAAATTCATTAAAATATCATTAAATATTGTAATATAAGGGGTACGGCTAAAATTATTTTATAAAACTTGTAATTATATGGGTAAAGTAATAAAACAATTGAAAAATATGGTTTAAAACAATAATTATCACTTCAAATATTGAAAATAAGGGCTAAACTCATTAAAATATCATTAAATATTGTAATAAAAGGGGTACGGCTAAAATTATTTTATAAAACTCGTAAATATATGGGGTAAAGTAATACAACAATTGAAAAATATGGTTTAAAACAATAATTATCCCTTCAAATATTGAAAATAAGTATTAAATTCATAAAAATCTCATTTAATATAAGATTTTAGGGGTTGGGTTCAACATTTTTTTATAAATTTTGTAAAAATATGGGGTATAGTAATAAAATACGTTAAAATCAATGAAAAATTTCAATAAAATCCTTACAGATATTGAATATAAGGGCTAAACTCATTAAAATATCATTAAATATTGTAATATAAGGGTTACGGCTAAAATTATTTTATAAAACTTGTAATTATATGGGGTAAAGTAATAAAACAATTGAAAAATATGGTTTAAAACAATAATTATCACTTCAAATATTGAAAATAAGTATTAAATTCATAAAAATTTCATTAAATATAGTAATATAAGAGGTACGGCTAAAATTATTTTATAAAACTTGTAATTATATGGGGTAAAATAATAAAACAATTGAAAAATATGGTTTAAAACAATAAGTATCCCTTCAAATATTGAATATAAGTATTAAATTCATAAAAATCTCATTTAATATAAGGTTTTAGGGGTTGGGTTCAACATTTTTTTATAAATTTTGTAAAAACATGAGATATTGTAATGAAATACGGTAAAATCATTGGAAAAATTCAATAAAATCCCTTCTAATATTGAAAATAAGGGCTAAATTCATAAAAATATCATTAAATATTGTAATATAAGAGGTACGGCTAAAATTATTTTATAAAACTTGTAATTATATGGGGTAAAGTAATAAAACAATTGAAAAATATAGTTTAAAACAATAAGTATCCCTTCAAATATTGAATATAAGTATTAAATTCATAAAAATCTCATTTAATATAAGGTTTTAGGGGTTGGGTTCATCATTTTTTTATAAATTTTGTAAAAACATGAGATATTGTAATGAAATACGGTAAAATCATTGGAAAAATTCAATAAAATCCCTTCTAATATTGAAAATAAGGGCTAAATTCATAAAAATATCATTAAATATTGTAATATAAGGGGTATGGCTAATATTATTTTATAAAACTTGTAATTATATGGGGTAAAGTAATACAACAATAGAAAAATATGGTTTAAAACATTAATTATCCCTTCAAATATTGAAAATAAGGGCTAAATTCATAAAAATTTCATTAAATATTGTAATATAAGGGGTACGACTAAAATTATTTTATAAAACTTGTAATTATATGGGGTAAATAATACAACAATTGAAAAATATGGTTTAAAACAATAATTATCCCTTCAAATATTGAAAATAAGTATTAAATTCATTAATATATCATTAAATATTGTAATATATGGGGTAAGGCTAAAATTAATTTATAAAACTTGTAATTATATGGGGTAAAGTAATAAAACAATTGAAAAATATGGTTTAAAACAATAATTATCACTTCAAATATTGAAAATAAGTATTAAATTCATAAAAATTTCATTAAATATTGTAATATAAGAGGTACGGCTAAAATTATTTTATAAAACTTGTAATTATATGGGGTAAAGTAATAAAACAATTGAAAAATATGGTTTAAAACAATAAGTATCCCTTCAAATATTGAATATAAGTATTAAATTCATAAAAATCTCATTTAATATAAGGTTTTAGGGGTTGGGTTCAACATTTTTTTATAATTTTGTAAAAATATGGGGTATAGTAATAAAATACGTTAAAATCAATGAAAATTTTCTATAAAATCATTACAGATATTGAAAATAAGGGCTAAATTCATAAAAATATCATTAAATATTGTAATATAAGGGGTACGGCTAAAATTATTTTATAAAACTTGTAATTATATGGGGTAAAGTAATAAAACAATTGAAAAATATGGTTTAAAACAATAATAATCCCTTCAAATATTGAAAATAAGTATTAAATTCATAAAAATCTCATTTAATATAGGATTTCAGGGGTTTGGTACATTATTTTATTATAAATCTTGTAAACACTTGGATATTGTAATAGATTATATCATAATAACAATGATATAATGTTATATTCCCAACAAATATTGAAAATAAGGACTAAATTCATTAAAATATCATTAAATATTGTAATATAAGGGGTACGGCTAAAATTATTTTATAAAACTTGTAATTATATGGGTAAAGTAATAAAACAATTGAAAAATATGGTTTAAAACAATAATTATCACTTCAAATATTGAAAATAAGGGCTAAATTCATAAATATTTCATTAAATATTGTAATATAAGGGGTACGGCTAAATATATTTTATAAAACTTGTAATTATATGGGGTAAAGTAATAAAACAATTGAAAAATATGGTTTAAAACAATAATTATCCCTTCAAATATTGAAAATAAGTATTAAATTCATAAAAATTTCATTAAATATTGTAATATAAGAGGTACGGCTAAAATTATTTTATAAAACTTGTAATTATATGGGGTAAAGTAATAAAACAATTGAAAAATATGGTTTAAAACAATAAGTATCCCTTCAAATATTGAATATAAGTATTAAATTCATAAAAATCTCATTTAATATAAGGTTTTAGGGGTTGGGTTCAACATTTTTTTATAAATTTTGTAAAAACATGAGATATTGTAATGAAATACGGTAAAATCATTGGAAAAATTCAATAAAATCCCTTCTAATATTGAAAATAAGGGCTAAATTCATAAAAATATCATT
This sequence comes from Rhopalosiphum nymphaeae, assembly GCA_036289425.1. Lineage (NCBI taxonomy): Eukaryota > Metazoa > Arthropoda > Insecta > Hemiptera > Aphididae > Rhopalosiphum > Rhopalosiphum nymphaeae. Next base: position 7,316,877 of record JAZAQC010000001.1, on the reverse strand, counting down.
AAATATTGTAATATTAGGGGTACGGCTAATATTATTTTATAAAACTTGTAATTATATAGGGTAAAGTAATACAACAATAGAAAAATATGGTTTAAAACATTAATTATCCCTTCAAATATTGAAAATAAGGGCTAAATTCATAAAAATCTCTTTAATATAAGATTTTAGGGGTTGGGTTCAACATTTTTTTATAAATTTTGTAAAAATATGGGGTATAGTAATAAAATACGTTAAAATCAATGAAAATTTTCTATAAAATCATTACAGATATTGAAAATAAGGGCTAAATTCATAAAAATATCATTAAATATTGTAATATAAGGGGTACGGCTAAAATTATTTTATAAAACTTGTAATTATATGGGGTAAAGTAATAAAACAATTGAAAAATATGGTTTAAAACAATAATTATCCCTTCAAATATTGAAAATAAGTATTAAATTCATTAAAATCTCATTTAATATAGGATTTCAGGGGTTTGGTACATTATTTTATTATAAATCTTGTAAACATTTGGATATTGTAATAGATTATATCATAATAACAATGATATAATGTTATATTCCCTTCAAATATTGAAAATAAGGACTAAATTCATTAAAATATCATTAAATATTGTAATATAAGGGGTACGGCTAAAATTATTTTATAAAACTTGTAATTATATGGGTAAAGTAATAAAACAATTGAAAAATATGGTTTAAAACAATAATTATCACTTCAAATATTGAAAATAAGTATTAAATTCATAAAAATTTCATTAAATATTGTAATATAAGAGGTACGGCTAAAATTATTTTATAAAACTTGTAATTATATGGGGTAAAGTAATAAAACAATTGAAAAATATGGTTTAAAACAATAAGTATCCCTTCAAATATTGAATATAAGTATTAAATTCATAAAAATCTCATTTAATATAGGATTTCAGGGGTTTGGTACATTATTTTATTATAAATCTTGTAAACATTTGGATATTGTAATAGATTATATCATAATAACAATGATATAATGTTATATTCCCTTCAAATATTGAAAATAAGGACTAAATTGATTTAAATATCATTAAATATTGTAATATAAGGGGTACGGCTAAAATTATTTTATAAAACTTGTAATTATATGGGTAAAGTAATAAAACAATTGAAAAATATGGTTTAAAACAATAATTATCCCTTCAAATATTGAAAATAAGTATTAAATTCATAAAAATTTCATTAAATATTGTAATATAAGAGGTACGGCTAAAATTATTTTATAAAACTTGTAATTATATGGGGTAAAGTAATAAAACAATTGAAAAATATGGTTTAAAACAATAAGTATCCCTTCAAATATTGAATATAAGTATTAAATTCATAAAAATCTCATTTAATATAAGGTTTTAGGGGTTGGGTTCAACATTTTTTTATAAATTTTGTAAAAACATGAGATATTGTAATGAAATACGGTAAAATCATTGGAAAAATTCAATAAAATCCCTTCTAATATTGAAAATAAGGGCTAAATTCATAAAAATATCATTAAATATTGTAATATAAGGGGTACGGCTAATATTATTTTATAAAACTTGTAATTATATGGGGTAAAGTAATACAACAATAGAAAAATATGGTTTAAAACATTAATTATCCCTTCAAATATTGAAAATAAGGGCAAAATTCATAAAAATCTCTTTAATATAAGATTTTAGGGGTTGGGTTCAACATTTTTTTATAAATTTTGTAAAAATATGGGGTATAGTAATAAAATACGTTAAAATCAATGAAAAATTTCTATAAAATCATTACAGATATTGAAAATAAGGGCTAAATTCATAAAAATATCATTAAATATTGTAATATAAGGGGTACGGCTAAAATTATTTTATAAAACTTGTAATTATATGGGGTAAAGTAATAAAACAATTGAAAAATATGGTTTAAAACAATAATTATCCCTTCAAATATTGAAAATAAGTATTAAATTCATAAAAATCTCATTTAATATAAGATTTTAGGGGTTGGGTTCAACATTTTTTTATAAATTTTGTAAAAATATGGGGTATAGTAATAAAATACGTTAAAATCAATGAAAAATTTCAATAAAATCCTTACAGATATTGAAAATAAGGGCTAAATTCATTAAAATCTAATTAAATATTGTAATATAAGGGGTACGGCTAAAATTATTTTATAAAACTTGTAATTATATGGGGTAAAGTAATAAAACAATTGAAAAATATGGTTTAAAACAATAAGTATCCCTTCAAATATTGAATATAAGTATTAAATTTATAAAAATCTCATTTAATATAAGGTTTTAGGGGTTGGGTTCAACATTTTTTTATAAATTTTGTAAAAACATGAGATATTGTAATGAAATACGGTAAAATCATTGGAAAAATTCAATAAAATCCCTTCTAATATTGAAAATAAGGGCTAAATTCATAAAAATATCATTAAATATTGTAATATAAGGGGTACGGCTAATATTATTTTATAAAACTTGTAATTATATAGGGTAAAGTAATACAACAATAGAAAAATATGGTTTAAAACATTAATTATCCCTTCAAATATTGAAAATAAGGGCTAAATTCATAAAAATCTCTTTAATATAAGATTTTAGGGGTTGGGTTCAACATTTTTTTATAAATTTTGTAAAAATATGGGGTATAGTAATAAAATACGTTAAAATCAATGAAAATTTTCTATAAAATCATTACAGATATTGAAAATAAGGGCTAAATTCATAAAAATATCATTAAATATTGTAATATAAGGGGTACGGCTAAAATTATTTTATAAAACTTGTAATTATATGGGGTAAAGTAATAAAACAATTGAAAAATATGGTTTAAAACAATAATTATCCCTTCAAATATTGAAAATAAGTATTAAATTCATTAAAATCTCATTTAATATAGGATTTCAGGGGTTTGGTACATTATTTTATTATAAATCTTGTAAACATTTGGATATTGTAATAGATTATATCATAATAACAATGATATAATGTTATATTCCCTTCAAATATTGAAAATAAGGACTAAATTCATTAAAATATCATTAAATATTGTAATATAAGGGGTACGGCTAAAATTATTTTATAAAACTTGTAATTATATGGGTAAAGTAATAAAACAATTGAAAAATATGGTTTAAAACAATAATTATCCCTTCAAATATTGAAAATAAGTATTAAATTCATAAAAATTTCATTAAATATTGTAATATAAGAGGTACGGCTAAAATTATTTTATAAAACTTGTAATTATATGGGGTAAAGTAATAAAACAATTGAAAAATATGGTTTAAAACAATAAGTATCCCATCAAATATTGAATATAAGTATTAAATTCATAAAAATCTCAATTAATATAGGATTTCAGGGGTTTGGTACATTATTTTATTATAAATCTTGTAAACATTTGGATATTGTAATAGATTATATCATAATAACAATGATATAATGTTATATTCCCTTCAAATATTGAAAATAAGGACTAAATTCATTAAAATATCATTAAATATTGTAATATAAGGGGTACGGCTAAAATTATTTTATAAAACTTGTAATTATATGGGTAAAGTAATAAAACAATTGAAAAATATGGTTTAAAACAATAATTATCCCTTCAAATATTGAAAATAAGTATTAAATTCATAAAAATTTCATTAAATATTGTAATATAAGAGGTACGGCTAAAATTATTTTATAAAACTTGTAATTATATGGGGTAAAGTAATAAAACAATTGAAAAATATGGTTTAAAACAATAAGTATCCCTTCAAATATTGAATATAAGTATTAAATTCATAAAAATCTCATTTAATATAAGGTTTTAGGGGTTGGGTTCAACATTTTTTTATAAATTTTGTAAAAACATGAGATATTGTAATGAAATACGGTAAAATCATTGGAAAAATTCAATAAAATCCCTTCTAATATTGAAAATAAGGGCTAAATTCATAAAAATATCATTAAATATTGTAATATAAGGGGTACGGCTAATATTATTTTATAAAACTTGTAATTATATGGGGTAAAGTAATACAACAATAGAAAAATATGGTTTAAAACATTAATTATCCCTTCAAATATTGAAAATAAGGGCTAAATTCATAAAAATCTCTTTAATATAAGATTTTAGGGGTTGGGTTCAACATTTTTTTATAAATTTTGTAAAAATATGGGGTATAGTAATAAAATACGTTAAAATCAATGAAAAATTTCTATAAAATCATTACAGATATTGAAAATAAGGGCTAAATTCATAAAAATATCATTAAATATTGTAATATAAGGGGTACGGCTAAAATTATTTTATAAAACTTGTAATTATATGGGGTAAAGTAATAAAACAATTGAAAAATATGGTTTAAAACAATAAGTATCCCTTCAAATATTGAATATAAGTATTAAATTTATAAAAATCTCATTTAATATAAGGTTTTAGGGGTTGGGTTCAACATTTTTTTATAAATTTTGTAAAAACATGAGATATTGTAATGAAATACGGTAAAATCATTGGAAAAATTCAATAAAATCCCTTCTAATATTGAAAATAAGGGCTAAATTCATAAAAATATCATTAAATATTGTAATATAAGGGGTACGGCTAATATTATTTTATAAAACTTGTAATTATATAGGGTAAAGTAATACAACAATAGAAAAATATGGTTTAAAACATTAATTATCCCTTCAAATATTGAAAATAAGGGCTAAATTCATAAAAATCTCTTTAATATAAGATTTTAGGGGTTGGGTTCAACATTTTTTTATAAATTTTGTAAAAATATGGGGTATAGTAATAAAATACGTTAAAATCAATGAAAATTTTCTATAAAATCATTACAGATATTGAAAATAAGGGCTAAATTCATAAAAATATCATTAAATATTGTAATATAAGGGGTACGGCTAAAATTATTTTATAAAACTTGTAATTATATGGGGTAAAGTAATAAAACAATTGAAAAATATGGTTTAAAACAATAATTATCCCTTCAAATATTGAAAATAAGTATTAAATTCATAAAAATCTCATTTAATATAGGATTTCAGGGGTTTGGTACATTATTTTATTATAAATCTTGTAAACACTTGGATATTGTAATAGATTATATCATAATAACAATGATATAATGTTATATTCCCTTCAAATATTGAAAATAAGGACTAAATTCATTAAAATATCATTAAATATTGTAATATAAGGGGTACGGCTAAAATTATTTTATAAAACTTGTAATTATATGGGGAAAGTAATAAAACAATTGAAAAATATGGTTTAAAACAATAATTATCACTTCAAATATTGAAAATAAGGGCTAAATTCATAAAAATTTCATTAAATATTGTAATATAAGAGGTACGGCTAAAATTATTTTATAAAACTTGTAATTATATGGGGTAAAGTAATAAAACAATTGAAAAATATGGTTTAAAACAATAATTATCCCTTCAAATATTGAAAATAAGTATTAAATTCATAAAAATCTCATTTAATATAGGATTTCAGGGGTTTGGTACATTATTTTATTATAAATCTTGTAAACACTTGGATATTGTAATAGATTATATCATAATAACAATGATATAATGTTATATTCCCTTCAAATATTGAAAATAAGGACTAAATTCATTAAAATATCATTAAATATTGTAATATAAGGGGTACGGCTAAAATTATTTTATAAAACTTGTAATTATAGGGGTAAAGTAATAAAACAATTGAAAAATATGGTTTAAAACAATAATTATCACTTCAAATATTGAAAATAAGGGCTAAATTCATAAAAATTTCATTAAATATTGTAATATAAGAGGTACGGCTAAAATTATTTTATAAAACTTGTAATTATATGGGGTAAAGTAATAAAACAATTGAAAAATATGGTTTAAAACAATAATTATCCCTTCAAATATTGAAAATAAGGGCTAAATTCATAAAAATCTCTTTAATATAAGATTTTAGGGGTTGGGTTCAACATTTTTTTATAAATTTTGTAAAAATATGGGGTATAGTAATAAAATACGTTAAAATCAATGAAAAATTTCAATAAAATCATTACAGATATTGAAAATAAGGGCTAAATTCATAAAAATATCATTAAATATTGTAATATAAGGGGTACGGCTAAAATTATTTTATAAAACTTGTAATTATATGGGGTAAAGTAATAAAACAATTGAAAAATATGGTTTAAAACAATAATTATCCCTTCAAATATTGAAAATAAGTATTAAATTCATAAAAATCTCATTTAATATAGTATTTCAGGGGTTTGGTACATTATTTTATTATAAATCTTGTAAACACTTGGATATTGTAATAGATTATATCATAATAACAATGATATAATGTTATATTCCCAACAAATATTGAAAATAAGGACTAAATTCATTAAAATATCATTAAATATTGTAATATAAGGGGTACGGCTAAAATTATTTTATAAAACTTGTAATTATATGGGTAAAGTAATAAAACAATTGAAAAATATGGTTTAAAACAATAATTATCACTTCAAATATTGAAAATAAAGGCTAAATTCATAAAAATTTCATTAAATATTGTAATATAAGAGGTACGGCTAAATATATTTTATAAAACTTGTAATTATATGGGGTAAAGTAATAAAACAATTGAAAAATATGGTTTAAAACAATAATTATCCCTTCAAATATTGAAAATAAGTATTAAATTCATAAAAATTTCATTTAATATTGTAATATAAGAGGTACGGCTAAAATTATTTTATAAAACTTGTAATTATATGGGGTAAAGTAATAAAACAATTGAAAAATATGGTTTAAAACAATAAGTATCCCTTCAAATATTGAATATAAGTATTAAATTCATAAAAATCTCATTTAATATAAGGTTTTAGGGGTTGGGTTCAACATTTTTTTATAAATTTTGTAAAAACATGAGATATTGTAATGAAATACGGTAAAATCATTGGAAAAATTCAATAAAATCCCTTCTAATATTGAAAATAAGGGCTAAATTCATAAAAATATCATTAAATATTGTAATATAAGGGGTACGGCTAATATTATTTTATAAAACTTGTAATTATATAGGGTAAAGTAATACAACAATAGAAAAATATGGTTTAAAACATTAATTATCCCTTCAAATATTGAAAATAAGGGCTAAATTCATAAAAATCTCTTTAATATAAGATTTTAGGGGTTGGGTTCAACATTTTTTTATAAATTTTGTAAAAATATGGGGTATAGTAATAAAATACGTTAAAATCAATGAAAATTTTCTATAAAATCATTACAGATATTGAAAATAAGGGCTAAATTCATAAAAATATCATTAAATATTGTAATATAAGGGGTACGGCTAAAATTATTTTATAAAACTTGTAATTATATGGGGTAAAGTAATAAAACAATTGAAAAATATGGTTTAAAACAATAATTATCCCTTCAAATATTGAAAATAAGTATTAAATTCATAAAAATCTCATTTAATATAGGATTTCAGGGGTTTGGTACATTATTTTATTATAAATCTTGTAAACACTTGGATATTGTAATAGATTATATCATAATAACAATGATATAATGTTATATTCCCTTCAAATATTGAAAATAAGGACTAAATTCATTAAAATATCATTAAATATTGTAATATAAGGGGTACGGCTAAAATTATTTTATAAAACTTGTAATTATATGGGTAAAGTAATAAAACAATTGAAAAATATGGTTTAAAACAATAATTATCACTTCAAATATTGAAAATAAGTGCTAAATTCATAAAAATTTCATTAAATATTGTAATATAAGAGGTACGGCTAAAATTATTTTATAAAACTTGTAATTATATGGGGTAAAATAATAAAACAATTGAAAAATACGGTTTAAAACAATAATTATCCCTTCAAATATTGAAAATAAGTATTAAATTCATTAAAATCTCATTTAATATAGGATTTCAGGGGATTGGTACATTATTTTATTATAAATCTTGTAAACATTTGGATATTGTAATAGATTATATCATAATAACAATGATATAATGTTATATTCCCTTCAAATATTGAAAATAAGGACTAAATTCATTAAAATATCATTAAATATTGTAATATAAGGGGTACGGCTAAAATTATTTTATAAAACTTGTAATTATATGGGTAAAGTAATAAAACAATTGAAAAATATGGTTTAAAACAATAATTATCCCTTCAAATATTGAAAATAAGTATTAAATTCATAAAAATTTCATTAAATATTGTAATATAAGAGGTACGGCTAAAATTATTTTATAAAACTTGTAATTATATGGGGTAAAGTAATAAAACAATTGAAAAATATGGTTTAAAACAATAAGTATCCCTTCAAATATTGAATATAAGTATTAAATTCATAAAAATCTCATTTAATATAAGGTTTTAGGGGTTGGGTTCAACATTTTTTTATAAATTTTGTAAAAACATGAGATATTGTAATGAAATACGGTAAAATCATTGGAAAAATTCAATAAAATCCCTTCTAATATTGAAAATAAGGGCTAAATTCATAAAAATATCATTAAATATTGTAATATAAGGGGTACGGCTAATATTATTTTATAAAACTTGTAATTATATGGGGTAAAGTAATACAACAATAGAAAAATATGGTTTAAAACATTAATTATCCCTTCAAATATTGAAAATAAGGGCTAAATTCATAAAAATCTCTTTAATATAAGATTTTAGGGGTTGGGTTCAACATTTTTTTATAAATTTTGTAAAAATATGGGGTATAGTAATAAAATACGTTAAAATCAATGAAAAATTTCTATAAAATCATTACAGATATTGAAAATAAGGGCTAAATTCATAAAAATATCATTAAATATTGTAATATAAGGGGTACGGCTAAAATTATTTTATAAAACTTGTAATTATATGGGGTAAAGTAATAAAACAATTGAAAAATATGGTTTAAAACAATAAGTATCCCTTCAAATATTGAATATAAGTATTAAATTTATAAAAATCTCATTTAATATAAGGTTTTAGGGGTTGGGTTCAACATTTTTTTATAAATTTTGTAAAAACATGAGATATTGTAATGAAATACGGTAAAATCATTGGAAAAATTCAATAAAATCCCTTCTAATATTGAAAATAAGGGCTAAATTCATAAAAATATCATTAAATATTGTAATATAAGGGGTACGGCTAATATTATTTTATAAAACTTGTAATTATATAGGGTAAAGTAATACAACAATAGAAAAATATGGTTTAAAACATTAATTATCCCTTCAAATATTGAAAATAAGGGGTAAATTCATAAAAATCTCTTTAATATAAGATTTTAGGGGTTGGGTTCAACATTTTTTTATAAATTTTGTAAAAATATGGGGTATAGTAATAAAATACGTTAAAATCAATGAAAATTTTCTATAAAATCATTACAGATATTGAAAATAAGGGCTAAATTCATAAAAATATCATTAAATATTGTAATATAAGGGGTACGGCTAAAATTATTTTATAAAACTTGTAATTATATGGGGTAAAGTAATAAAACAATTGAAAAATATGGTTTAAAACAATAATTATCCCTTCAAATATTGAAAATAAGTATTAAATTCATAAAAATCTCATTTAATATAGGATTTCAGGGGTTTGGTACATTATTTTATTATAAATCTTGTAAACACTTGGATATTGTAATAGATTATATCATAATAACAATGATATAATGTTATATTCCCTTCAAATATTGAAAATAAGGACTAAATTCATTAAAATATCATTAAATATTGTAATATAAGGGGTACGGCTAAAATTATTTTATAAAACTTGTAATTATATGGGGAAAGTAATAAAACAATTGAAAAATATGGTTTAAAACAATAATTATCACTTCAAATATTGAAAATAAGGGCTAAATTCATAAAAATTTCATTAAATATTGTAATATAAGAGGTACGGCTAAAATTATTTTATAAAACTTGTAATTATATGGGGTAAAGTAATAAAACAATTGAAAAATATGGTTTAAAACAATAATTATCCCTTCAAATATTGAAAATAAGTATTAAATTCATAAAAATCTCATTTAATATAGGATTTCAGGGGTTTGGTACATTATTTTATTATAAATCTTGTAAACACTTGGATATTGTAATAGATTATATCATAATAACAATGATATAATGTTATATTCCCTTCAAATATTGAAAATAAGGACTAAATTCATTAAAATATCATTAAATATTGTAATATAAGGGGTACGGCTAAAATTATTTTATAAAACTTGTAATTATAGGGGTAAAGTAATAAAACAATTGAAAAATATGGTTTAAAACAATAATTATCACTTCAAATATTGAAAATAAGGGCTAAATTCATAAAAATTTCATTAAATATTGTAATATAAGAGGTACGGCTAAAATTATTTTATAAAACTTGTAATTATATGGGGTAAAGTAATAAAACAATTGAAAAATATGGTTTAAAACAATAATTATCCCTTCAAATATTGAAAATAAGGGCTAAATTCATAAAAATCTCTTTAATATAAGATTTTAGGGGTTGGGTTCAACATTTTTTTATAAATTTTGTAAAAATATGGGGTATAGTAATAAAATACGTTAAAATCAATGAAAAATTTCAATAAAATCATTACAGATATTGAAAATAAGGGCTAAATTCATAAAAATATCATTAAATATTGTAATATAAGGGGTACGGCTAAAATTATTTTATAAAACTTGTAATTATATGGGGTAAAGTAATAAAACAATTGAAAAATATGGTTTAAAACAATAATTATCCCTTCAAATATTGAAAATAAGTATTAAATTCATAAAAATCTCATTTAATATAGTATTTCAGGGGTTTGGTACATTATTTTATTATAAATCTTGTAAACACTTGGATATTGTAATAGATTATATCATAATAACAATGATATAATGTTATATTCCCAACAAATATTGAAAATAAGGACTAAATTCATTAAAATATCATTAAATATTGTAATATAAGGGGTACGGCTAAAATTATTTTATAAAACTTGTAATTATATGGGTAAAGTAATAAAACAATTGAAAAATATGGTTTAAAACAATAATTATCACTTCAAATATTGAAAATAAAGGCTAAATTCATAAAAATTTCATTAAATATTGTAATATAAGAGGTACGGCTAAATATATTTTATAAAACTTGTAATTATATGGGGTAAAGTAATAAAACAATTGAAAAATATGGTTTAAAACAATAATTATCCCTTCAAATATTGAAAATAAGTATTAAATTCATAAAAATTTCATTTAATATTGTAATATAAGAGGTACGGCTAAAATTATTTTATAAAACTTGTAATTATATGGGGTAAAGTAATAAAACAATTGAAAAATATGGTTTAAAACAATAAGTATCCCTTCAAATATTGAATATAAGTATTAAATTCATAAAAATCTCATTTAATATAAGGTTTTAGGGGTTGGGTTCAACATTTTTTTATAAATTTTGTAAAAACATGAGATATTGTAATGAAATACGGTAAAATCATTGGATAAATTCAATAAAATCCCTTCTAATATTGAAAATAAGGGCTAAATTCATAAAAATATCATTAAATATTGTAATATAAGGGGTACGGCTAATATTATTTTATAAAACTTGTAATTATATAGGGTAAAGTAATACAACAATTGAAAAATATGGTTTAAAACAATAATTATCCCTTCAAATATTGAAAATAAGTATTAAATTCATAAAAATCTCATTTAATATAGGATTTCAGGGGTTTGGTACATTATTTTATTATAAATCTTGTAAACACTTGGATATTGTAATAGATTATATCATAATAACAATGATATAATGTTATATTCCCTTCAAATATTGAAAATAAGGACTAAATTCATTAAAATATCATTAAATATTGTAATATAAGGGTAACGGCTAAAATTATTTTATAAAACTTGTAATTATATGGGTAAAGTAATAAAACAATTGAAAAATATGGTTTAAAACAATAATTATCACTTCAAATATTGAAAATAAGGGCTAAATTCATAAAAATTTCATAAAATATTGTAATATAAGAGGTACGGCTAAAATTATTTTATAAAACTTGTAATTATATGGGGTAAAGTAATAAAACAATTGAAAAATATGGTTTAAAACAATAATTATCCCTTCAAATATTGAAAATAAGTATTAAATTCATAAAAATCTCATTTAATATAGGATTTCAGGGGTTTGGTACATTATTTTATTATAAATCTTGTAAACACTTGGATATTGTAATAGATTATATCATAATAACAATGATATAATGTTATATTCCCTTCAAATATTGAAAATAAGGACTAAATTCATTAAAATATCATTAAATATTGTAATATAAGGGGTACGGCTAAAATTATTTTATAAAACTTGTAATTATATGGGTAAAGTAATAAAACAATTGAAAAATATGGTTTAAAACAATAATTATCCCTTCAAATATTGAAAATAAGTATTAAATTCATAAAAATTTCATTAAATATTGTAATATACGAGGTACGGCTAAAATTATTTTATAAAACTTGTAATTATATGGGGTAAAGTTATAAAACAATTGAAAAATATGGTTTAAAACAATAAGTATCCCTTCAAATATTGAATATAAGTATTAAATTCATAAAAATCTCATTTAATATAAGGTTTTAGGGGTTGGGTTCAACATTTTTTTATAAATTTTGTAAAAACATGAGATATTGTAATGAAATACAGTAAAATCATTGGAAAAATTCAATAAAATCCCTTCTAATATTGAAAATAAGGGCTAAATTCATAAAAATATCATTAAATATTGTAATATAAGGGGTACGGCTAATATTATTTTATAAAACTTGTAATTATATGGGGTAAAGTAATACAACAATAGAAAAATATGGTTTAAAACATTAATTATCCCTTCAAATATTGAAAATAAGGGCTAAATTCATAAAAATCTCTTTAATATAAGATTTTAGGGGTTGGGTTCAACATTTTTTTATAAATTTTGTAAAAATATGGGGTATAGTAATAAAATACGTAAAATCAATGAAAAATTTCAATAAAATCCTTACAGATATTGAAAATAAGGGCTAAACTCAATAAAATATCATTAAATATTCTAATATAAGGGGTACGGCTAAAATTATTTAATAAAACTTGTAATTATATGGGGTAAAGTAATAAAACAATTGAAAAATATGGTTTAAAACAATAATTATCCCTTCAAATATTGAAAATAAGTATTAAATTCATAAAAATCTCATTTAATATAGGATTTCAGGGGTTTGGTACATTATTTTATTATAAATCTTGTAAACACTTGGATATTGTAATAGATTATATCATAATAACAATGATATAATGTTATATTCCCTTCAAATATTGAAAATAAGGACTAAATTCATTAAAATATCATTAAATATTGTAATTTAAGGGGTACGGCTAAAATTATTTTATAAAACTTGTAATTATATGGGTAAAGTAATAAAACAATTGAAAAATATGGTTTAAAACAATAATTATCACTTCAAATATTGAAAATAAGGGCTAAATTCATAAAAATTTCATTAAATATTGTAATATAAGAGGTACGGCTAAAATTATTTTATAAAACTTGTATTTATATGGGGTAAAGTAATACAACAATAGAAAAATATGGTTTAAAACATTAATTATCCCTTCAAATATTGAAAATAAGTATTAAATTCATAAAAATCTCTTTAATATAAGATTTTAGGGGTTGGGTTCAACATTTTTTTATAAATTTTGTAAAAATATGGGGTATAGTAATAAAATACGTTAAAATCAATGAAAAATTTCTATAAAATCATTACAGATATTGAAAATAAGGGCTAAATTCATAAAAATATCATTAAATATTGTAATATAAGGGGTACGGCTAAAATTATTTTATAAAACTTGTAATTATATGGGGTAAAGTAATAAAACAATTGAAAAATATGGTTTAAAACAATAATTATCCCTTCAAATATTGAAAATAAGTATTAAATTCATAAAAATCTCATTTAATATAGGATTTCAGGGGTTTGGTACATTATTTTATTATAAATCTTGTAAACACTTGGATATTGTAATAGATTATATCATAATAACAATGATATAATGTTATATTCCCAACAAATATTGAAAATAAGGACTAAATTCATTAAAATTTCATTAAATATTGTAATATAAGAGGTACGGCTAAAATTATTTTATAAAACTTGTAATTATATGGGGTAAAGTAATAAAACAATTGAAAATTATGGTTTAAAACAATAATTATCCCTTCAAATATTGAAAATAAGTATTAAATTCATAAAAATCTCATTTAATATAGGATTTCAGGGGTTTGGTACATTATTTTATTATAAATCTTGTAAACACTTGGATATTGTAATAGATTATATCATAATAACAATGATATAATGTTATATTCCCTTCAAATATTGAAAATAAGGACTAAATTCATTAAAATATCATTAAATATTGTAATATAAGGGGTACGGCTAAAATTATTTTATAAAACTTGTAATTATATGGGTAAAGTAATAAAACAATTGAAAAATATGGTTTAAAACAATAATTATCACTTCAAATATTGAAAATAAGGGCTAAATTCATAAAAATTTCATTAAATATTGTAATATAAGAGGTACGGCTAAAATTATTTTATAAAACTTGTAATTATATGGGGTAAAGTAATAAAACAATTGAAAAATATGGTTTAAAACAATAATTATCCCTTCAAATATTGAAAATAAGTATTAAATTCATAAAAATCTCATTTAATATAGGATTTCAGGGGTTTGGTACATTATTTTATTATAAATCTTGTAAACACTTGGATATTGTAATAGATTATATCATAATAACAATGATATAATGTTATATTCCCTTCAAATATTGAAAATAAGGACTAAATTCATTAAAATATCATTAAATATTGTAATTTAAGGGGTACGGCTAAAATTATTTTATAAAACTTGTAATTATATGGGTAAAGTAATAAAACAATTGAAAAATATGGTTTAAAACAATAATTATCACTTCAAATATTGAAAATAAGGGCTAAATTCATAAAAATTTCATTAAATATTGTAATATAAGAGGTACTGCTAAAACTATTTTATAAAACTTGTAATTATATGGGGTAAAGTAATAAAACAATTGAAAAATATGGTTTAAAACAATAATTATCCCTTCAAATATTGAAAATAAGTATTAAATTCATAAAAATTTCATTAAATATTGTAATATAAGAGGTACGGCTAAAATTATTTTATAAAACTTGTAATTATATGGGGTAAAGTAATAAAACAATTGAAAAATATGGTTTAAAACAATAAGTATCCCTTCAAATATTGAATATAAGTATTAAATTCATAAAAATCTCATTTAATATAGGATTTCAGGGGTTTGGTACATTATTTTATTATAAATCTTGTAAACACTTGGATATTGTAATAGATCATATCATAATAACAATGATATAATGTTATATTCCCTTCAAATATTGAAAATAAGGACTAAATTCATTAAAATATCATTAAATATTGTAATATAAGGGGTACGGCTAAAATTATTTTATAAAACTTGTAATTATATGGGTAAAGTAATAAAACAATTGAAAAATATGGTTTAAAACAATAATTATCCCTTCAAATATTGAAAATAAGTATTAAATTCATAAAAATTTCATTAAATATTGTAATATAAGAGGTACGGCTAAAATTATTTTATAAAACTTGTAATTATATGGGGTAAAGTAATAAAAGAATTGAAAAATATGGTTTAAAACAATAAGTATCCCTTCAAATATTGAATATAAGTATTAAATTCATAAAAATCTCATTTAATATAAGGTTTTAGGGGTTGGGTTCAACATTTTTTAGTAAATTTTGTAAAAACATGAGATATTGTAATGAAATACGGTAAAATCATTGGAAAAATTCAATAAAATCCCTTCTAATATTGAAAATAAGGGCTAAATTCATAAAAATATCATTAAATATTGTAATATAAGAGGTACGGCTAAAATTATTTTATAAAACTTGTAATTATATGGGGTAAAGTAATAAAACAATTGAAAAATATGGTTTAAAACAATAATTATCCCTTCAAATATTGAAAATAAGTATTAAATTCATAAAAATCTCATTTAATATAGGATTTCAGGGGTTTGGTACATTATTTTATTATAAATCTTGTAAACACTTGGATATTGTAATAGATTATATCATAATAACAATGATATAATGTTATATTCCCTTCAAATATTGAAAATAAGGACTAAATTCATTAAAATATCATTAAATATTGTAATATAAGGGGTACGGCTAAAATTATTTTATAAAACTTGTAATTATATGGGTAAAGTAATAAAACAATTGAAAAATATGGTTTAAAACAATAATTATCCCTTCAAATATTGAAAATAAGTATTAAATTCATAAAAATTTCATTAAATATTGTAATATAAGAGGTACGGCTAAAATTATTTTATAAAACTTGTAATTATATGGGGTAAAGTTATAAAACAATTGAAAAATATGGTTTAAAACAATAAGTATCCCTTCAAATATTGAATATAAGTATTAAATTCATAAAAATCTCATTTAATATAAGGTTTTAGGGGTTGGGTTCAACATTTTTTTATAAATTTTGTAAAAACATGAGATATTGTAATGAAATACAGTAAAATCATTGGAAAAATTCAATAAAATCCCTTCTAATATTGAAAATAAGGGCTAAATTCATAAAAATATCATTAAATATTGTAATATAAGGGGTACGGCTAATATTATTTTATAAAACTTGTAATTATATGGGGTAAAGTAATACAACAATAGAAAAATATGGTTTAAAACATTAATTATCCCTTCAAATATTGAAAATAAGGGCTAAATTCATAAAAATCTCTTTAATATAAGATTTTAGGGGTTGGGTTCAACATTTTTTTATAAATTTTGTAAAAATATGGGGTATAGTAATAAAATACGTAAAATCAATGAAAAATTTCAATAAAATCCTTACAGATATTGAAAATAAGGGCTAAACTCAATAAAATATCATTAAATATTCTAATATAAGGGGTACGGCTAAAATTATTTAATAAAACTTGTAATTATATGGGGTAAAGTAATAAAACAATTGAAAAATATGGTTTAAAACAATAATTATCCCTTCAAATATTGAAAATAAGTATTAAATTCATAAAAATCTCATTTAATATAGGATTTCAGGGGTTTGGTACATTATTTTATTATAAATCTTGTAAACACTTGGATATTGTAATAGATTATATCATAATAACAATGATATAATGTTATATTCCCTTCAAATATTGAAAATAAGGACTAAATTCATTAAAATATCATTAAATATTGTAATTTAAGGGGTACGGCTAAAATTATTTTATAAAACTTGTAATTATATGGGTAAAGTAATAAAACAATTGAAAAATATGGTTTAAAACAATAATTATCACTTCAAATATTGAAAATAAGGGCTAAATTCATAAAAATTTCATTAAATATTGTAATATAAGAGGTACGGCTAAAATTATTTTATAAAACTTGTATTTATATGGGGTAAAGTAATACAACAATAGAAAAATATGGTTTAAAACATTAATTATCCCTTCAAATATTGAAAATAAGTATTAAATTCATAAAAATCTCTTTAATATAAGATTTTAGGGGTTGGGTTCAACATTTTTTTATAAATTTTGTAAAAATATGGGGTATAGTAATAAAATACGTTAAAATCAATGAAAAATTTCTATAAAATCATTACAGATATTGAAAATAAGGGCTAAATTCATAAAAATATCATTAAATATTGTAATATAAGGGGTACGGCTAAAATTATTTTATAAAACTTGTAATTATATGGGGTAAAGTAATAAAACAATTGAAAAATATGGTTTAAAACAATAATTATCCCTTCAAATATTGAAAATAAGTATTAAATTCATAAAAATCTCATTTAATATAGGATTTCAGGGGTTTGGTACATTATTTTATTATAAATCTTGTAAACACTTGGATATTGTAATAGATTATATCATAATAACAATGATATAATGTTATATTCCCAACAAATATTGAAAATAAGGACTAAATTCATTAAAATTTCATTAAATATTGTAATATAAGAGGTACGGCTAAAATTATTTTATAAAACTTGTAATTATATGGGGTAAAGTAATAAAACAATTGAAAATTATGGTTTAAAACAATAATTATCCCTTCAAATATTGAAAATAAGTATTAAATTCATAAAAATCTCATTTAATATAGGATTTCAGGGGTTTGGTACATTATTTTATTATAAATCTTGTAAACACTTGGATATTGTAATAGATTATATCATAATAACAATGATATAATGTTATATTCCCTTCAAATATTGAAAATAAGGACTAAATTCATTAAAATATCATTAAATATTGTAATATAAGGGGTACGGCTAAAATTATTTTATAAAACTTGTAATTATATGGGTAAAGTAATAAAACAATTGAAAAATATGGTTTAAAACAATAATTATCACTTCAAATATTGAAAATAAGGGCTAAATTCATAAAAATTTCATTAAATATTGTAATATAAGAGGTACGGCTAAAATTATTTTATAAAACTTGTAATTATATGGGGTAAAGTAATAAAACAATTGAAAAATATGGTTTAAAACAATAATTATCCCTTCAAATATTGAAAATAAGTATTAAATTCATAAAAATCTCATTTAATATAGGATTTCAGGGGTTTGGTACATTATTTTATTATAAATCTTGTAAACACTTGGATATTGTAATAGATTATATCATAATAACAATGATATAATGTTATATTCCCTTCAAATATTGAAAATAAGGACTAAATTCATTAAAATATCATTAAATATTGTAATTTAAGGGGTACGGCTAAAATTATTTTATAAAACTTGTAATTATATGGGTAAAGTAATAAAACAATTGAAAAATATGGTTTAAAACAATAATTATCACTTCAAATATTGAAAATAAGGGCTAAATTCATAAAAATTTCATTAAATATTGTAATATAAGAGGTACTGCTAAAACTATTTTATAAAACTTGTAATTATATGGGGTAAAGTAATAAAACAATTGAAAAATATGGTTTAAAACAATAATTATCCCTTCAAATATTGAAAATAAGTATTAAATTCATAAAAATTTCATTAAATATTGTAATATAAGAGGTACGGCTAAAATTATTTTATAAAACTTGTAATTATATGGGGTAAAGTAATAAAACAATTGAAAAATATGGTTTAAAACAATAAGTATCCCTTCAAATATTGAATATAAGTATTAAATTCATAAAAATCTCATTTAATATAGGATTTCAGGGGTTTGGTACATTATTTTATTATAAATCTTGTAAACACTTGGATATTGTAATAGATCATATCATAATAACAATGATATAATGTTATATTCCCTTCAAATATTGAAAATAAGGACTAAATTCATTAAAATATCATTAAATATTGTAATATAAGGGGTACGGCTAAAATTATTTTATAAAACTTGTAATTATATGGGTAAAGTAATAAAACAATTGAAAAATATGGTTTAAAACAATAATTATCCCTTCAAATATTGAAAATAAGTATTAAATTCATAAAAATTTCATTAAATATTGTAATATAAGAGGTACGGCTAAAATTATTTTATAAAACTTGTAATTATATGGGGTAAAGTAATAAAAGAATTGAAAAATATGGTTTAAAACAATAAGTATCCCTTCAAATATTGAATATAAGTATTAAATTCATAAAAATCTCATTTAATATAAGGTTTTAGGGGTTGGGTTCAACATTTTTTAGTAAATTTTGTAAAAACATGAGATATTGTAATGAAATACGGTAAAATCATTGGAAAAATTCAATAAAATCCCTTCTAATATTGAAAATAAGGGCTAAATTCATAAAAATATCATTAAATATTGTAATATAAGGGGTACGGCTAATATTATTTTATAAAACTTGTAATTATATGGGGTAAAGTAATACAACAATAGTAAAATATGGTTTAAAACATTAATTATCCCTTCAAATATTGAAAATAAGGGCTAAATTCATAAAAATCTCTTTAATATAAGATTTTAGGGGTTGGGTTCAACATTTTTTTATAAATTTTGTAAAAATATGGGGTATAGTAATAAAATACGTTAAAATCAATGAAAAATTTCTATAAAATCATTACAGATATTGAAAATAAGGGCTAAATTCATAAAAATATCATTAAATATTGTAATATAAGGGGTACGGCTAAAATTATTTTATAAAACTTGTAATTATATGGGGTAAAGTAATAAAACAATTGAAAAATATGGTTTAAAACAATAATTATCCCTTCAAATATTGAAAATAAGTATTAAATTCATAAAAATCTCATTTAATATAGGATTTCAGGGGTTTGGTACATTATTTTATTATAAATCTTGTAAACACTTGGATATTGTAATAGATTATATCATAATAACAATGATATAATGTTATATTCCCTTCAAATATTGAAAATAAGGACTAAATTCATTAAAATATCATTAAATATTGTAATATAAGGGGTACGGCTAAAATTATTTTATAAAACTTGTAATTATATGGGTAAAGTAATAAAACAATTGAAAAATATGGTTTAAAACAATAATTATCCCTTCAAATATTGAAAATAAGTATTAAATTCATAAAAATTTCATTAAATATTGTAATATAAGAGGTACGGCTAAAATTATTTTATAAAACTTGTAATTATATGGGGTAAAGTAATAAAACAATTGAAAAATATGGTTTAAAACAATAAGTATCCCTTCAAATATTGAATATAAGTATTAAATTCATAAAAATCTCATTTAATATAAGGTTTTAGGGGTTGGGTTCAACATTTTTTTATAAATTTTGTAAAAACATGAGATAATGTAATGAAATACGGTAAAATCATTGGAAAAATTCAATAAAATCCTTACAGATATTGAAAATAAGGGCTAAATTCATTAAAATCTAATTAAATATTGTAATATAAGGGGTACGGCTAAAATTATTTTATAAAACTTGTAATTATATGGGGTAAAGTAATAAAACAATTGAAAAATATGGTTTAAAACAATAATTATCACTTCAAATATTGAAAATAAGGGCTAAATTCATAAAAATTTCATTAAATATTGTAATATAAGAGGTACGGCTAAAATTATTTTATAAAACTTGTAATTATATGGGGTAAAGTAATAAAACAATTGAAAAATATGGTTTAAAACAATAATTATCACTTCAAATATTGAAAATAAGGGCTAAATTCATAAAAATTTCATTAAATATTGTAATATAAGAGGTACGGCTAAAATTATTTTATAAAACTTGTAATTATATGGGGTAAAGTAATAAAACAATTGAAAAATATGGTTTAAAACAATAATTATCCCTTCAAATATTGAAAAAAAGGGCTAAATTCATAAAAATCTCATTTAATATAGGATTTCAGGGGTTTGGTACATTATTTTATTATAAATCTTGTAAACACTTGGATATTGTAATAGATTATATCATAATAACAATGATATAATGTTATATTCCCTTCAAATATTGAAAATAAGGACTAAATTCATTAAAATATCATTAAATATTGTAATATAAGGGGTACGGCTAAAATTATTTTATAAAACTTGTAATTATATGGGTAAAGTAATAAAACAATTGAAAAATATGGTTTAAAACAATAATTATCACTTCAAATATTGAAAATAAGGGCTAAATTCATAAAAATTTCATTAAATATTGTAATATAAGAGGTACGGCTAAAATTATTTTATAAAACTTGTAAATATATGGGGTAAAGTAATAAAACAATTGAAAAATATGGTTTAAAACAATAATTATCCCTTCAAATATTGAAAATAAGGGCTAAATTCATAAAAATCTCTTTAATATAAGATTTTAGGGGTTGGGTTCAACATTTTTTTATAAATTTTGTAAAAACATGAGATATTGTAATGAAATACGGTAAAATCATTGGAAAAATTCAATAAAATCCCTTCTAATATTGAAAATAAGGGCTAAATTCATAAAAATATCATTAAATATTGTAATATAAGGGGTACGGCTAAAATTATTTTATAAAACTTGTAATTATATGGGGTAAAATAATAAAACAATTGAAAAATATGGTTTAAAACAATAATTATCCCTTCAAATATTGAAAATAAGTATTAAATTCATAAAAATCTCATTTAATATAGGATTTCAGGGGTTTGGTACATTATTTTATTATAAATCTTGTAAACACTTGGATATTGTAATAGATTATATCATAATAACAGTGATAAAATGTTATATTCCTTTCAAATATTGAAAATAAGGACTAAATTCATAAAAATATCTTTAAATATTGTAATATAAAGGGTACGGCTAAAATTATTTTATAAAACTTGTAATTATATGGGGTAAAGTAAAAAAACAATTGAAAAATATGGTTTAAAACAATAATTATCCCTTCAAATATTGAAAATAAGGGCTAAATTCATAAAAATTTCATTAAATATTGTAATATAAGGGGTACGGCTAAAATTATTTAATAAAACTTGTAATTATATGGGGTAAAATAATAAAACAATTGAAAAATATGGTTTAAAACAATAATTATCCCTTCAAATATTGAAAATAAGTATTAAATTCATAAAAATCTCATTTAATATAAGGTTTTAGGGGTTGGGTTCAACATTTTTTTATAAATTTTGTAAAAACATGAGATATTGTAATGAAATACGGTAAAATCATTGGAAAAATTCAATAAAATCCCTTCTAATATTGAAAATAAGGGCTAAATTCATAAAAATATCATTAAATATTGTAATATAAGGGGTACGGCTAAAATTATTTTATAAAACTTGTAATTATATGGGGTAAAGTAATAAAACAATTGAAAAATATGGTTTAAAACAATAATTATCCCTTCAAATATTGAAAATAAGGGCTAAATTCATAAAAATTTCATTAAATAATGTAATATAAGGGGTACGGCTAAAATTATTTAATAAAACTTGTAATTATATGGGGTAAAATAATAAAACAATTGAAAAATATGGTTTAAAACAATAATTATCCCTTCAAATATTGAAAATAAGTATTAAATTCATAAAAATCTCATTTAATATAAGGTTTTAGGGGTTGGGTTCAACATTTTTTTATAAATTTTGTAAAAACATGAGATATTGTAATGAAATACGGAAAAATCATTGGAAAAATTCAATAAAATCCCTTCTAATATTGAAAATAAGTATTAAATTCATAAAAATTTCATTAAATATTGTAATATAAGAGGTACGGCTAAAATTATTTTATAAAACTTGTAATTATATGGGGTAAAGTAATAAAACAATTGAAAAATATGGTTTAAAACAATAAGTATCCCTTCAAATATTGAATATAAGTATTAAATTCATAAAAATCTCATTTAATATAGGATTTCAGGGGTTTGGTACATTATTTTATTATAAATCTTGTAAACACTTGGATATTGTAATAGATCATATCATAATAACAATGATATAATGTTATATTCCCTTCAAATATTGAAAATAAGGACTAAATTCATTAAAATATCATTAAATATTGTAATATAAGGGGTACGGCTAAAATTATTTTATAAAACTTGTAATTATATGGGTAAAGTAATAAAACAATTGAAAAATATGGTTTAAAACAATAATTATCCCTTCAAATATTGAAAATAAGTATTAAATTCATAAAAATTTCATTAAATATTGTAATATAAGAGGTACGGCTAAAATTATTTTATAAAACTTGTAATTATATGGGGTAAAGTAATAAAAGAATTGAAAAATATGGTTTAAAACAATAAGTATCCCTTCAAATATTGAATATAAGTATTAAATTCATAAAAATCTCATTTAATATAAGGTTTTAGGGGTTGGGTTCAACATTTTTTAGTAAATTTTGTAAAAACATGAGATATTGTAATGAAATACGGTAAAATCATTGGAAAAATTCAATAAAATCCCTTCTAATATTGAAAATAAGGGCTAAATTCATAAAAATATCATTAAATATTGTAATATAAGGGGTACGGCTAATATTATTTTATAAAACTTGTAATTATATGGGGTAAAGTAATACAACAATAGTAAAATATGGTTTAAAACATTAATTATCCCTTCAAATATTGAAAATAAGGGCTAAATTCATAAAAATCTCTTTAATATAAGATTTTAGGGGTTGGGTTCAACATTTTTTTATAAATTTTGTAAAAATATGGGGTATAGTAATAAAATACGTTAAAATCAATGAAAAATTTCTATAAAATCATTACAGATATTGAAAATAAGGGCTAAATTCATAAAAATATCATTAAATATTGTAATATAAGGGGTACGGCTAAAATTATTTTATAAAACTTGTAATTATATGGGGTAAAGTAATAAAACAATTGAAAAATATGGTTTAAAACAATAATTATCCCTTCAAATATTGAAAATAAGTATTAAATTCATAAAAATCTCATTTAATATAGGATTTCAGGGGTTTGGTACATTATTTTATTATAAATCTTGTAAACACTTGGATATTGTAATAGATTATATCATAATAACAATGATATAATGTTATATTCCCTTCAAATATTGAAAATAAGGACTAAATTCATTAAAATATCATTAAATATTGTAATATAAGGGGTACGGCTAAAATTATTTTATAAAACTTGTAATTATATGGGTAAAGTAATAAAACAATTGAAAGATATGGTTTAAAACAATAATTATCCCTTCAAATATTGAAAATAAGTATTAAATTCATAAAAATTTCATTAAATATTGTAATATAAGAGGTACGGCTAAAATTATTTTATAAAACTTGTAATTATATGGGGTAAAGTAATAAAACAATTGAAAAATATGGTTTAAAACAATAAGTATCCCTTCAAATATTGAATATAAGTATTAAATTCATAAAAATCTCATTTAATATAAGGTTTTAGGGGTTGGGTTCAACATTTTTTTATAAATTTTGTAAAAACATGAGATAATGTAATGAAATACGGTAAAATCATTGGAAAAATTCAATAAAATCCTTACAGATATTGAAAATAAGGGCTAAATTCATTAAAATCTAATTAAATATTGTAATATAAGGGGTACGGCTAAAATTATTTTATAAAACTTGTAATTATATGGGGTAAAGTAATAAAACAATTGAAAAATATGGTTTAAAACAATAATTATCACTTCAAATATTGAAAATAAGGGCTAAATTCATAAAAATTTCATTAAATATTGTAATATAAGAGGTACGGCTAAAATTATTTTATAAAACTTGTAATTATATGGGGTAAAGTAATAAAACAATTGAAAAATATGGTTTAAAACAATAATTATCACTTCAAATATTGAAAATAAGGGCTAAATTCATAAAAATTTCATTAAATATTGTAATATAAGAGGTACGGCTAAAATTATTTTATAAAACTTGTAATTATATGGGGTAAAGTAATAAAACAATTGAAAAATATGGTTTAAAACAATAATTATCCCTTCAAAAATTGAAAATAAGTATTAAATTCATAAAAATCTCATTTAATATAGGATTTCAGGGGTTTGGTACATTATTTTATTATAAATCTTGTAAACACTTGGATATTGTAATAGATTATATCATAATAACAATGATATAATGTTATATTCCCTTCAAATATTGAAAATAAGGACTAAATTCATTAAAATATCATTAAATATTGTAATATAAGGGGTACGGCTAAAATTATTTTATAAAACTTGTAATTATATGGGTAAAGTAATAAAACAATTGAAAAATATGGTTTAAAACAATAATTATCACTTCAAATATTGAAAATAAGGGCTAAATTCATAAAAATTTCATTAAATATTGTAATATAAGAGGTACGGCTAAAATTATTTTATAAAACTTGTAAATATATGGGGTAAAGTAATAAAACAATTGAAAAATATGGTTTAAAACAATAATTATCCCTTCAAATATTGAAAATAAGGGCTAAATTCATAAAAATCTCTTTAATATAAGATTTTAGGGGTTGGGTTCAACATTTTTTTATAAATTTTGTAAAAACATGAGATATTGTAATGAAATACGGTAAAATCATTGGAAAAATTCAATAAAATCCCTTCTAATATTGAAAATAAGGGCTAAATTCATAAAAATATCATTAAATATTGTAATATAAGGGGTACGGCTAAAATTATTTTATAAAACTTGTAATTATATGGGGTAAAATAATAAAACAATTGAAAAATATGGTTTAAAACAATAATTATCCCTTCAAATATTGAAAATAAGTATTAAATTCATAAAAATCTCATTTAATATAGGATTTCAGGGGTTTGGTACATTATTTTATTATAAATCTTGTAAACACTTGGATATTGTAATAGATTATATCATAATAACAGTGATAAAATGTTATATTCCTTTCAAATATTGAAAATAAGGACTAAATTCATAAAAATATCTTTAAATATTGTAATATAAAGGGTACGGCTAAAATTATTTTATAAAACTTGTAATTATATGGGGTAAAGTAAAAAAACAATTGAAAAATATGGTTTAAAACAATAATTATCCCTTCAAATATTGAAAATAAGGGCTAAATTCATAAAAATTTCATTAAATATTGTAATATAAGGGGTACGGCTAAAATTATTTAATAAAACTTGTAATTATATGGGGTAAAATAATAAAACAATTGAAAAATATGGTTTAAAACAATAATTATCCCTTCAAATATTGAAAATAAGTATTAAATTCATAAAAATCTCATTTAATATAAGGTTTTAGGGGTTGGGTTCAACATTTTTTTATAAATTTTGTAAAAACATGAGATATTGTAATGAAATACGGTAAAATCATTGGAAAAATTCAATAAAATCCCTTCTAATATTGAAAATAAGGGCTAAATTCATAAAAATATCATTAAATATTGTAATATAAGGGGTACGGCTAAAATTATTTTATAAAACTTGTAATTATATGGGGTAAAGTAATAAAACAATTGAAAAATATGGTTTAAAACAATAATTATCCCTTCAAATATTGAAAATAAGGGCTAAATTCATAAAAATTTCATTAAATAATGTAATATAAGGGGTACGGCTAAAATTATTTAATAAAACTTGTAATTATATGGGGTAAAATAATAAAACAATTGAAAAATATGGTTTAAAACAATAATTATCCCTTCAAATATTGAAAATAAGTATTAAATTCATAAAAATCTCATTTAATATAAGGTTTTAGGGGTTGGGTTCAACATTTTTTTATAAATTTTGTAAAAACATGAGATATTGTAATGAAATACGGAAAAATCATTGGAAAAATTCAATAAAATCCCTTCTAATATTGAAAATAAGGGCTAAATTCATAAAAATATCATTAAATATTGTAATATAAGGGGTACGGCTAAAATAATTTTATAAAACTTGTAATTATATGGGGTAAAGTAATAAAACAATTGAAAAATATGGTTTAAAACAATAATTATCCCTTCAAATATTGAAAATAAGTATTAAATTCATAAAAATCTCGTTTAATATAAGGTTTTAGGGGTTGGGTTCAACATTTTTTTATAAATTTTGTAAAAACATGAGATAATGTAATGAAATACGGTAAAATCATTGGAAAAATTCAATAAAATCCTTACAGATATTGAAAATAAGGGCTAAATTCATTAAAATCTAATTAAATATTGTAATATAAGGGGTACGGCTAAAATTATTTTATAAAACTTGTAATTATATGGGGTAAAGTAATAAAACAATTGAAAAATATGGTTTAAAACAATAATTATCACTTCAAATATTGAAAATAAGGGCTAAATTCATAAAAATTTCATTAAATATTGTAATATAAGAGGTACGGCTAAAATTATTTTATAAAACTTGTAATTATATGGGGTAAAGTAATAAAACAATTGAAAAATATGGTTTAAAACAATAATTATCACTTCAAATATTGAAAATAAGGGCTAAATTCATAAAAATTTCATTAAATATTGTAATATAAGAGGTACGGCTAAAATTATTTTATAAAACTTGTAATTATATGGGGTAAAGTAATAAAACAATTGAAAAATATGGTTTAAAACAATAATTATCCCTTCAAAAATTGAAAATAAGTATTAAATTCATAAAAATCTCATTTAATATAGGATTTCAGGGGTTTGGTACATTATTTTATTATAAATCTTGTAAACACTTGGATATTGTAATAGATTATATCATAATAACAATGATATAATGTTATATTCCCTTCAAATATTGAAAATAAGGACTAAATTCATTAAAATATCATTAAATATTGTAATATAAGGGGTACGGCTAAAATTATTTTATAAAACTTGTAATTATATGGGTAAAGTAATAAAACAATTGAAAAATATGGTTTAAAACAATAATTATCACTTCAAATATTGAAAATAAGGGCTAAATTCATAAAAATTTCATTAAATATTGTAATATAAGAGGTACGGCTAAAATTATTTTATAAAACTTGTAAATATATGGGGTAAAGTAATAAAACAATTGAAAAATATGGTTTAAAACAATAATTATCCCTTCAAATATTGAAAAAAAGGGCTAAATTCATAAAAATCTCTTTAATATAAGATTTTAGGGGTTGGGTTCAACATTTTTTTATAAATTTTGTAAAAACATGAGATATTGTAATGAAATACGGTAAAATCATTGGAAAAATTCAATAAAATCCCTTCTAATATTGAAAATAAGGGCTAAATTCATAAAAATATCATTAAATATTGTAATATAAGGGGTACGGCTAAAATTATTTTATAAAACTTGTAATTATATGGGGTAAAATAATAAAACAATTGAAAAATATGGTTTAAAACAATAATTATCCCTTCAAATATTGAAAATAAGTATTAAATTCATAAAAATCTCATTTAATATAGGATTTCAGGGGTTTGGTACATTATTTTATTATAAATCTTGTAAACACTTGGATATTGTAATAGATTATATCATAATAACAGTGATAAAATGTTATATTCCTTTCAAATATTGAAAATAAGGACTAAATTCATAAAAATATCTTTAAATATTGTAATATAAAGGGTACGGCTAAAATTATTTTATAAAACTTGTAATTATATGGGGTAAAGTAAAAAAACAATTGAAAAATATGGTTTAAAACAATAATTATCCCTTCAAATATTGAAAATAAGGGCTAAATTCATAAAAATTTCATTAAATATTGTAATATAAGGGGTACGGCTAAAATTATTTAATAAAACTTGTAATTATATGGGGTAAAATAATAAAACAATTGAAAAATATGGTTTAAAACAATAATTATCCCTTCAAATATTGAAAATAAGTATTAAATTCATAAAAATCTCATTTAATATAAGGTTTTAGGGGTTGGGTTCAACATTTTTTTATAAATTTTGTAAAAACATGAGATATTGTAATGAAATACGGTAAAATCATTGGAAAAATTCAATAAAATCCCTTCTAATATTGAAAATAAGGGCTAAATTCATAAAAATATCATTAAATATTGTAATATAAGGGGTACGGCTAAAATTATTTTATAAAACTTGTAATTATATGGGGTAAAGTAATAAAACAATTGAAAAATATGGTTTAAAACAATAATTATCCCTTCAAATATTGAAAATAAGGGCTAAATTCATAAAAATTTCATTAAATAATGTAATATAAGGGGTACGGCTAAAATTATTTAATAAAACTTGTAATTATATGGGTAAAGTAATAAAACAATTGAAAAATATGGTTTAAAACAATAATTATCACTTCAAATATTGAAAATAAGGGCTAAATTCATAAAAATTTCATTAAATATTGTAATATAAGAGGTACGGCTAAAATTATTTTATAAAACTTGTAAATATATGGGGTAAAGTAATAAAACAATTGAAAAATATGGTTTAAAACAATAATTATCCCTTCAAATATTGAAAAAAAGGGCTAAATTCATAAAAATCTCATTTAATATAGGATTTCAGGGGTTTGGTACATTATTTTATTATAAATCTTGTAAACACTTGGATATTGTAATAGATTATATCATAATAACAATGATATAATGTTATATTCCCTTCAAATATTGAAAATAAGGACTAAATTCATTAAAATATCATTAAATATTGTAATATAAGGGGTACGGCTAAAATTATTTTATAAAACTTGTAATTATATGGGTAAAGTAATAAAACAATTGAAAAATATGGTTTAAAACAATAATTATCACTTCAAATATTGAAAATAAGGGCTAAATTCATAAAAATTTCATTAAATATTGTAATATAAGAGGTACGGCTAAAATTATTTTATAAAACTTGTAAATATATGGGGTAAAGTAATAAAACAATTGAAAAATATGGTTTAAAACAATAATTATCCCTTCAAATATTGAAAAAAAGGGCTAAATTCATAAAAATCTCTTTAATATAAGATTTTAGGGGTTGGGTTCAACATTTTTTTATAAATTTTGTAAAAACATGAGATATTGTAATGAAATACGGTAAAATCATTGGAAAAATTCAATAAAATCCCTTCTAATATTGAAAATAAGGGCTAAATTCATAAAAATATCATTAAATATTGTAATATAAGGGGTACGGCTAAAATTATTTTATAAAACTTGTAATTATATGGGGTAAAATAATAAAACAATTGAAAAATATGGTTTAAAACAATAATTATCCCTTCAAATATTGAAAATAAGTATTAAATTCATAAAAATCTCATTTAATATAGGATTTCAGGGGTTTGGTACATTATTTTATTATAAATCTTGTAAACACTTGGATATTGTAATAGATTATATCATAATAACAGTGATAAAATGTTATATTCCTTTCAAATATTGAAAATAAGGACTAAATTCATAAAAATATCTTTAAATATTGTAATATAAAGGGTACGGCTAAAATTATTTTATAAAACTTGTAATTATATGGGGTAAAGTAAAAAAACAATTGAAAAATATGGTTTAAAACAATAATTATCCCTTCAAATATTGAAAATAAGGGCTAAATTCATAAAAATTTCATTAAATATTGTAATATAAGG
Source organism: Rhopalosiphum nymphaeae (assembly GCA_036289425.1). Taxonomy (NCBI): domain Eukaryota; kingdom Metazoa; phylum Arthropoda; class Insecta; order Hemiptera; family Aphididae; genus Rhopalosiphum; species Rhopalosiphum nymphaeae. The sequence continues at coordinate 7,285,736 of JAZAQC010000001.1, read as the reverse complement.
GGTACGGCTAAAATTATTTAATAAAACTTGTAATTATATGGGGTAAAATAATAAAACAATTGAAAAATATGGTTTAAAACAATAATTATCCCTTCAAATATTGAAAATAAGTATTAAATTCATAAAAATCTCATTTAATATAAGGTTTTAGGGGTTGGGTTCAACATTTTTTTATAAATTTTGTAAAAACATGAGATATTGTAATGAAATACGGTAAAATCATTGGAAAAATTCAATAAAATCCCTTCTAATATTGAAAATAAGGGCTAAATTCATAAAAATATCATTAAATATTGTAATATAAGGGGTACGGCTAAAATTATTTTATAAAACTTGTAATTATATGGGGTAAAGTAATAAAACAATTGAAAAATATGGTTTAAAACAATAATTATCCCTTCAAATATTGAAAATAAGGGCTAAATTCATAAAAATTTCATTAAATAATGTAATATAAGGGGTACGGCTAAAATTATTTAATAAAACTTGTAATTATATGGGGTAAAATAATAAAACAATTGAAAAATATGGTTTAAAACAATAATTATCCCTTCAAATATTGAAAATAAGTATTAAATTCATAAAAATCTCATTTAATATAAGGTTTTAGGGGTTGGGTTCAACATTTTTTTATAAATTTTGTAAAAACATGAGATATTGTAATGAAATACGGAAAAATCATTGGAAAAATTCAATAAAATCCCTTCTAATATTGAAAATAAGGGCTAAATTCATAAAAATATCATTAAATATTGTAATATAAGGGGTACGGCTAAAATAATTTTATAAAACTTGTAATTATATGGGGTAAAGTAATAAAACAATTGAAAAATATGGTTTAAAACAATAATTATCCCTTCAAATATTGAAAATAAGTATTAAATTCATAAAAATCTCGTTTAATATAGGATTTCAGGGGCTGTGGCCAACAATTTTTTATAAATTTTGTAAAAATATGGGGTATAGTAATAAAATACGTAAAATCAATGAAAAATTTCAATAAAATCCTTACAGATATTGAAAATAAGGGCTAAACTCATTAAAATATCATTAAATATTGTAATATAAGGGGTACGGCTAAAATTATTTAATAAAACTTGTAATTATATGGGGTAAAATAATAAAACAATTGAAAAATATGGTTTAAAACAATAATTATCCCTTCAAATATTGAAAATAAGTATTAAATTCATGAACATCTCATTTAATATAGGATTTCAGGGGTTTGGTACATTATTTTATTATAAATCTTGTAAACACTTGGATATTCTAATAGATTATATCATAATAACAGTGATAAAATGTTATATTCCCTTCAAATATTGAAAATAAGGACTAAATTCATAAAAATATCTTTAAATATTGTAATATAAGGGGTACGGCTAAAATTATTTTATAAAACTTGTAATTATATGGGGTAAAGTAATAAAACAATTGAAAAATATGGTTTAAAACAATAATTATCCCTTCAAATATTGAAAATAAGTATTAAATTCATAAAAATCTCATTTAATATAAGATTTTAGGGGTTGGGTTCAACATTTTTTTATAAATTTTGTAAAAATATGGGGTATTGTAATAAAATACGTTAAAATCAATGAAAAATTTCAATAAAATCATTACAGATATTGAAAATATGGGCTAAATTCATAAAAATATCATTAAATATTGTAATATAAGGGGTACGGCTAAAATTATTTTATAAAACTTGTAATTATATGGGGTAAAGTAATAAAACAATTGAAAAATATGGTTTAAAACAATAATTATCCCTTCAAATATTGAAAATAAGTATTAAATTCATAAAAATCTCGTTTAATATAGGATTTCAGGGGCTGTGGCCAACAATTTTTTATAAATTTTGTAAAAATATGGGGTATAGTAATAAAATACGTAAAATCAATGAAAAATTTCAATAAAATCCTTACAGATATTGAAAATAAGGGCTAAACTCATTAAAATATCATTAAATATTGTAATATAAGGGGTACGGCTAAAATTATTTAATAAAACTTGTAATTATATGGGGTAAAATAATAAAACAATTGAAAAATATGGTTTAAAACAATAATTATCCCTTCAAATATTGAAAATAAGTATTAAATTCATGAACATCTCATTTAATATAGGATTTCAGGGGTTTGGTACATAATTTTATTATAAATCTTGTAAACACTTGGATATTCTAATAGATTATATCATAATAACAGTGATAAAATGTTATATTCCCTTCAAATATTGAAAATAAGGACTAAATTCATAAAAATATCTTTAAATATTGTAATATAAGGGGTACGGCTAAAATTATTTTATAAAACTTCTAATTATATGGGGTAAAGTAATAAAACAATTGAAAAATATGGTTTAAAACAATAATTATCCCTTCAAATATTGAAAATATGGGCTAAATTCATAAAAATATCATTAAATATTGTAATATAAGGGGTACGGCTAAAATTATTTTATAAAACTTGTAATTATATGGGGTAAAGTAATAAAACAATTGAAAAATATGGTTTAAAACAATAATTATCCCTTCAAATATTGAAAATAAGTATTAAATTCATAAAAATCTCGTTTAATATAGGATTTCAGGGGTTGTGGCCAACAATTTGTTATAAATTTTGTAAAAATATGGGGTATAGTAATAAAATACGTAAAATCAATTAAAAATTTCAATAAAATCCTTACAGATATTGAAAATAAGGGCTAAACTCATTAAAATATCATTAAATATTGTAATATTAGGGGTACGGCTAAAATTATTTAATAAAACTTGTAATTATATGGGGTAAAATAATAAAACAATTGAAAAATATGGTTTAAAACAATAATTATCCCTTCAAAAATTGAAAATAAGTATTAAATTCCTAAACATCTCATTTAATATAGGATTTCAGGGGTTTGGTACATTATTTTATTATAAATCTTGTAAACACATGGATATTGTAATAGATTATATCATAATAACAGTGATAAAATGTTATATTCCCTTCAAATATTGAAAATAAGGACTAAATTCATAAAAATATCTTTAAATATTGTAATATAAGGGGTACGGCTAAAATTATTTTATAAAACTTGTAATTATATGGGGTAAAGTAATAAAACAATTGAAAAATATGGTTTAAAACAATAATTATCCCTTCAAATATTGAAAATAAGGGCTAAATTCATAAAAATTTCATTAAATATTGTAATATAAGAGGTACGGCTAAAATTATTTTATAAAACTTGTAATTATATGGGGTAAAGTAATAAAACAATTGAAAAATATGGTTTAAAACAATAATTATCCCTTCAAATATTGAAAATAAGTATTAAATTCATAAAAATCTCATTTAATATTGGATTTCAGGGGTTTGGTACATTATTTTATTATAAATCTTGTAAACACTTGGATATTGTAATAGATTATATCATAATAACAGTGATAAAATGTTATATTCCCTTCAAATATTGAAAATAAGGACTAAATTCATAAAAATATCATTAAATATTGTAATTTAAGGGGTACGGCTAAAATTATTTTATAAAACTTGTAATTATATGGGGTAAAGTAATAAAACAATTGAAAAATATGGTTTAAAACAATAATTATCCCTTCAAATATTGAAAATAAGGGCTAAATTCATAAAAATTTCATTAAATATTGTAATATAAGAGGTACGGCTAAAATTATTTTATAAAACTTGTAATTATATGGGGTAAAGTAATAAAACAATTGAAAAATATGGTTTAAAACAATAATTATCCCTTCAAATATTGAAAATAAGTATTAAATTCATAAAAATCTCATTTAATATAGGATTTCAGGGGTTTGGTACATTATTTTATTATAAATCTTGTAAACACTTGGATATTGTAATAGATTATATCATAATAACAGTGATATAATGTTATATTCCCTTCAAATATTGAAAATAAGGACTAAATTCATTAAAATATCATTAAATATTGTAATATCAGGGGTACGGCTAAAATTATTTTATAAAACTCGTAATTATATGGGGTAAAGTAATACAACAATTGAAAAATATGGTTTAAAACAATAATTATCCCTTCAAATATTGAAAATAAGTATTAAATTCATAAAAATCTTATTTAATATAAGATTTTAGGGGTTGGGTTATTCATTTTTTTTATAAATTTTGTAAAAATATGGGGTATTGTAATAAAATACGTTAAAATCAATGAAAAATTTCAATAAAATCATTACAGATATTGAAAATAAGGGCTAAATTCATAAAAATATCATTAAATATTGTAATATAAGGGGTACGGCTAAAATTATTTTATAAAACTTCTAATTATATGGGGTAAAGTAATAAAACTATTGAAAAATATGGTTTAAAACAATAATTATCCCTTCAAATATTGAAAATAAGTATTAAATTCATAAAAATCTCTTTAATATAAGATTTTAGGGGTTGGGTTCAACATTTTTTTATAAATTTTGTAAAAATATGGGGTATTGTAATAAAATACGTTAAAATCAATGAAAAATTTCAATAAAATCCTTACAGATATTGAAAATAAGGGCTAAACTCATTAAAATATCATTAAATATTGTAATATAAGGGGTACGGCTAAAATTATTTAATAAAACTTGTAATTATATGGGGTAAAATAATAAAACAATTGAAAAATATGGTTTAAAACAATAATTATCCCTTCAAATATTGAAAATAAGTATTAAATTCATAAACATCTCAATTAATATAGGATTTCAGGGGTTTGGTACATTATTTTATTATAAATCTTGTAAACACTTGGATATTGTAATAGATTATATCATAATAACAGTGATAAAATGTTATATTCCCTTCAAATATTGAAAATAAGGACTAAATTCATAAAAATATCTTTAAATATTGTAATATAAGGGGTACGGCTAAAATTATTTTATAAAACTTGTAATTATATGGGGTAAAGTAATAAAACAATTGAAAAATATGGTTTAAAACAATAATTATCCCTTCAAATATTGAAAATAAGGGCTAAATTCATAAAAATCTCATTTAATATAGGATTTCAGGGGTTTGGTACATTATTTTATTATAAATCTTGTAAACACTTGGATATTGTAATAGATTATATCATAATAACAGTGATATAATGTTATATTCCCTTCAAATATTGAAAATAAGGACTAAATTCATTAAAATATCATTAAATATTGTAATATAAGGGTTACGGCTAAAATTATTTTATAAAACTTGTAATTATATGGGGTAAAGTAATAAAACAATTGAAAAATATGGTTTAAAACAATAATTATCCCTTCAAATATTGAAAATAAGGGCTAAATTCATAAAAATTTCATTAAATATTGTAATATAAGGGGTACGGCTAAAATTATTTAATAAAACTTGTAATTATATGGGGTAAAATAATATAACAATTGAAAAATATGGTTTAAAACAATAATTATCCCTTCAAATATTGAAAATAAGTATTAAATTCATAAAAATCTCATTTAATATAAGGTTTTAGGGGTTGGGTTCAACATTTTTTTATAAATTTTGTAAAAACATGAGATATTGTAATGAAATACGGTAAAATCATTGGAAAAATTCAATAAAATCCCTTCTAATATTGAAAATAAGGGCTAAATTCATAAAAATATCATTAAATATTGTAATATAAGGGGTACGGATAAAATTATTTTATAAAACTTGTAATTATATGGGGTAAAGTAATAAAACAATTGAAAAATATGGTTTAAAACAATAATTATCCCTTCAAATATTGAAAATAAGTATTAAATTCATAAAAATCTCGTTTAATATAGGATTTCAGGGGTTGTGGCCAACAATTTTTTATAAATTTTGTAAAAATATGGGGTATAGTAATAAAATACGTAAAATCAATGAAAAATTTCAATAAAATCCTTACAGATATTGAAAATAAGGGCTAAACTCATTAAAATATCATTAAATATTGTAATATAAGGGGTACGGCTAAAATTATTTAATAAAACTTGTAATTATATGGGGTAAAATAATAAAACAATTGAAAAATATGGTTTAAAACAATAATTATCCCTTCAAATATTGAAAATAAGTATTACATTCATAAAAATCTTATTTAATATAAGATTTTAGGGGTTGGGTTATTCATTTTTTTTATAAATTTTGTAAAAATATGGGGTATTGTAATAAAATACGTTAAAATCAATGAAAAATTTCAATAAAATCCTTACAGATATTGAAAATAAGGGCTAAACTCATTAAAATATCATTAAATATTGTAATATAAGGGGTACGGCTAAAATTATTTAATAAAACTTGTAATTATATGGGGTAAAATAATAAAACAATTGAAAAATATGGTTTAAAACAATAATTATCCCTTCAAATATTGAAAATAAGTATTAAATTCATAAAAATCTCATTTAATATAGGATGTCAGGGGTTTGGTACATTATTTTATTATAAATCTTGTAAACACTTGGATATTGTAATAGATTATATCATAATAACAGTGATAAAATGTTATATTCCCTTCAAATATTGAAAATAAGGACTAAATTCATAAAAATATCATAAAATATTGTAATATAAGGGGTAAAGCTAAAATTATTTTATAAAACTTGTAATTATATGGGGTAAAAAAATAAAACAATTGAAAAATATGGTTTAAAACAATAATTATCCCTTCAAATATTGAAAATAAGTATTAAATTCATAAAAATCTCATTTAATATAGGATTTCAGGGGTTTGGTACATTATTTTATTATAAATCTTGTAAACACTTGGATATTGTAATAGATTATATCATAATAACAGTGATATAATGTTATATTCCCTTCAAATATTGAAAATAAGGACTAAATTCATTAAAATATCATTAAATATTGTAATATAAGGGTTACGGCTAAAATTATTTTATAAAACTTGTAATTATATGGGGTAAAGTAATAAAACAATTGAAAAATATGGTTTAAAACAATAATTATCCCTTCAAATATTGAAAATAAGGGCTAAATTCATAAAAATTTCATTAAATATTGTAATATAAGGGGTACGGCTAAAATTATTTAATAAAACTTGTAATTATATGGGGTAAAATAATAAAACAATTGAAAAATATGGTTTAAAACAATAATTATCCCTTCAAATATTGAAAATTAGTATTAAATTCATAAAAATCTCATTTAATATAAGGTTTTAGGGGTTGGGTTCAACATTTTTTTATAAATTTTGTAAAAACATGAGATATTGTAATGAAATACGGTAAAATCATTGGAAAAATTCAATAAAATCCCTTCTAATATTGAAAATAAGGGCTAAATTCATAAAAATATCATTAAATATTGTAATATAAGGGGTACGGATAAAATTATTTTATAAAACTTGTAATTATATGGGGTAAAGTAATAAAACAATTGAAAAATATGGTTTAAAACAATAATTATCCCTTCAAATATTGAAAATAAGTATTAAATTCATAAAAATCTCGTTTAATATAGGATTTCAGGGGTTGTGGCCAACAATTTTTTATAAATTTTGTAAAAATATGGGGTATAGTAATAAAATACGTAAAATCAATGAAAAATTTCAATAAAATCCTTACAGATATTGAAAATAAGGGCTAAACTCATTAAAATATCATTAAATATTGTAATATAAGGGGTACGGCTAAAATTATTTAATAAAACTTGTAATTATATGGGGTAAAATAATAAAACAATTGAAAAATATGGTTTAAAACAATAATTATCCCTTCAAATATTGAAAATAAGTATTACATTCATAAAAATCTTATTTAATATAAGATTTTAGGGGTTGGGTTATTCATTTTTTTTATAAATTTTGTAAAAATATGGGGTATTGTAATAAAATACGTTAAAATCAATGAAAAATTTCAATAAAATCCTTACAGATATTGAAAATAAGGGCTAAACTCATTAAAATATCATTAAATATTGTAATATAAGGGGTACGGCTAAAATTATTTAATAAAACTTGTAATTATATGGGGTAAAATAATAAAACAATTGAAAAATATGGTTTAAAACAATAATTATCCCTTCAAATATTGAAAATAAGTATTAAATTCATAAAAATCTCATTTAATATAGGATGTCAGGGGTTTGGTACATTATTTTATTATAAATCTTGTAAACACTTGGATATTGTAATAGATTATATCATAATAACAGTGATAAAATGTTATATTCCCTTCAAATATTGAAAATAAGGACTAAATTCATAAAAATATCATAAAATATTGTAATATAAGGGGTAAAGCTAAAATTATTTTATAAAACTTGTAATTATATGGGGTAAAGTAATAAAACAATTGAAAAATATGGTTTAAAACAATAATTATCCCTTCAAATATTGAAAATAAGGGCTAAATTCATAAAAATTTCATTAAATATTGTAATATAAGAGGTACGGCTAAAATTATTTTATTAAACTTGTAATTATATGGGGTAAAGTAATAAAACAATTGAAAAATATGGTTTAAAACAATAATTATCCCTTCAAATATTGAAAATAAGTATTAAATTCATAAAAATCTCGTTTAATATAGGATTTCAGGGGTTGGGGCCAACAATTTTTTATAAATTTTGTAAAATATGGGGTATAGTAATAAAATACGTAAAATCAATGAAAAATTTCAATAAAATCCTTACAGATATTGAAAATAAGGGCTAAACTCATTAAAATATCATTAAATATTGTAATATAAGGGGTACGGCTAAAATTATTTAATAAAACTTGTAATTATATGGGGTAAAATAATAAAACAATTGAAAAATATGGTTTAAAACAATAATTATCCCTTCAAATATTGAAAATAAGTATTAAATTCATAAAAATTTCTTTAATATAAGATTTTAGGGGTTGGGTTCAACATTTTTTTATAAATTTTGTAAAAATATGGGGTATAGTAATAAAATACGTTAAAATCAATGAAAAATTTCAATAAAATCCTTACAGATATTGAAAATAAGGTCTAAATTCATTAAAATCTAATTAAATATTGTAATATAAGGGGTACGGCTAAAATTATTTTATAAAACTTGTAATTATATGGGGTAAAGTAATAAAACAATTGAAAAATATGGTTTAAAACAATAATTATCCCTTCAAATATTGAAAATAAGTATTAAATTCATAAAAATCTCATTAAATATAAGATTTTAGGGGTTGGGTTCAACATTTTTTTATAAATTTTGTAAAAATATGGGGTATTGTAATAAAATACGTTAAAATCAATGAAAAATTTCAATAAAATCATTACAGATATTGAAAATATGGGCTAAATTCATAAAAATATCATTAAATATTGTAATATAAGGGGTACGGCTAAAATTATTTTATAAAACTTGTAATTATATGGGGTAAAGTAATAAAACAATTGAAAAATATGGTTTAAAACAATAATTATCCCTTCAAATATTGAAAATAAGTATTAAATTCATAAAAATCTCTTTAATATAAGATTTTAGGGGTTGGGTTCAACATTTTTTTATAAATTTTGTAAAAATATGGGGTATAGTAATAAAATACGTTAAAATCAATGAAAAATTTCAATAAAATCCTTACAGATATTGAAAATAAGGGCTAAATTCATTAAAATCTAATTAAATATTTTAATATAAGGGGTACGGCTAAAATTATTTTATAAAACTTGTAATTATATGAAGTAAAGTAATAAACCAATTGAAAAATATGGTTTAAAACAATAATTATCCCTTCAAATATTGAAAATAAGGGCTAAATTCATAAAAATTTCATTAAATATTGTAATATAAGAGGTACGGCTAAAATTATTTTATTAAACTTGTAATTATATGGGGTAAAGTAATAAAATAATTGAAAAATATGGTTTAAAACAATAATTATCCCTTCAAATATTGAAAATAAGTATTAAATTCATAAAACTCTCATTTAATATAAGATTTTAGGGGTTGGGTTCAACATTTTTTTATAAATTTTGTAAAAACATGAGATATTGTAATGAACTACGGTAAAATCATTGGAAAAATTCAATAAAATCCCTTCTAATATTGAAAATAAAGACTAAATTCATAAATATTTCATTAAATATTGTAATATAAGGGGTACGGCTAAAATTATTTTATAAAACTTGTAATTATATGGGGTAAAATAATAAAACAATTGAAAAATATGGTTTAAAACAATAATTATCCCTTCAAATATTGAAAATAAGTATTAAATTCATAAAAATCTCATTTAATATAGGATGTCAGGGGTTTGGTACATTATTTTATTATAAATCTTGTAAACACTTGGATATTGTAATAGATTATATCATAATAACAGTGATAAAATGTTATATTCCCTTCAAATATTGAAAATAAGGACTAAATTCATAAAAATATCATAAAATATTGTAATATAAGGGGTAAAGCTAAAATTATTTTATAAAACTTGTAATTATATGGGGTAAAGTAATAAAACAATTGAAAAATATGGTTTAAAACAATAATTATCCCTTCAAATATTGAAAATAAGGGCTAAATTCATAAAAATTTCATTAAATATTGTAATATAAGAGGTACGGCTAAAATTATTTTATTAAACTTGTAATTATATGGGGTAAAGTAATAAAACAATTGAAAAATATGGTTTAAAACAATAATTATCCCTTCAAATATTGAAAATAAGTATTAAATTCATAAAAATCTCTTTAATATAAGATTTTAGGGGTTGGGTTCAACATTTTTTTATAAATTTTGTAAAAATATGGGGTATAGTAATAAAATACGTTAAAATCAATGAAAAATTTCAATAAAATCCTTACAGATATTGAAAATAAGGGCTAAATTCATTAAAATCTAATTAAATATTTTAATATAAGGGGTACGGCTAAAATTATTTTATAAAACTTGTAATTATATGAAGTAAAGTAATAAACCAATTGAAAAATATGGTTTAAAACAATAATTATCCCTTCAAATATTGAAAATAAGGGCTAAATTCATAAAAATTTCATTAAATATTGTAATATAAGAGGTACGGCTAAAATTATTTTATTAAACTTGTAATTATATGGGGTAAAGTAATAAAATAATTGAAAAATATGGTTTAAAACAATAATTATCCCTTCAAATATTGAAAATAAGTATTAAATTCATAAAACTCTCATTTAATATAAGATTTTAGGGGTTGGGTTCAACATTTTTTTATAAATTTTGTAAAAACATGAGATATTGTAATGAACTACGGTAAAATCATTGGAAAAATTCAATAAAATCCCTTCTAATATTGAAAATAAAGACTAAATTCATAAATATTTCATTAAATATTGTAATATAAGGGGTACGGCTAAAATTATTTTATAAAACTTGTAATTATATGGGGTAAAATAATAAAACAATTGAAAAATATGGTTTAAAACAATAATTATCCCTTCAAATATTGAAAATAAGTATTAAATTCATAAAAATCTCATTTAATATAGGATGTCAGGGGTTTGGTACATTATTTTATTATAAATCTTGTAAACACTTGGATATTGTAATAGATTATATCATAATAACAGTGATAAAATGTTATATTCCCTTCAAATATTGAAAATAAGGACTAAATTCATAAAAATATCATAAAATATTGTAATATAAGGGGTAAAGCTAAAATTATTTTATAAAACTTGTAATTATATGGGGTAAAGTAATAAAACAATTGAAAAATATGGTTTAAAACAATAATTATCCCTTCAAATATTGAAAATAAGGGCTAAATTCATAAAAATTTCATTAAATATTGTAATATAAGAGGTACGGCTAAAATTATTTTATTAAACTTGTAATTATATGGGGTAAAATAATAAAACAATTGAAAAATATGGTTTAAAACAATAATTATCCCTTCAAATATTGAAAATAAGTATTAAATTCATAAAAATCTCGTTTAATATAGGATTTCAGGGGTTGGGGCCAACAATTTTTTATAAATTTTGTAAAATATGGGGTATAGTAATAAAATACGTAAAATCAATGAAAAATTTCAATAAAATCCTTACAGATATTGAAAATAAGGGCTAAACTCATTAAAATATCATTAAATATTGTAATATAAGGGGTACGGCTAAAATTATTTAATAAAACTTGTAATTATATGGGGTAAAATAATAAAACAATTGAAAAATATGGTTTAAAACAATAATTATCCCTTCAAATATTGAAAATAAGTATTAAATTCATAAAAATTTCTTTAATATAAGATTTTAGGGGTTGGGTTCAACATTTTTTTATAAATTTTGTAAAAATATGGGGTATAGTAATAAAATACGTTAAAATCAATGAAAAATTTCAATAAAATCCTTACAGATATTGAAAATAAGGGCTAAATTCATTAAAATCTAATTAAATATTGTAATATAAGGGGTACGGCTAAAATTATTTTATAAAACTTGTAATTATATGGGGTAAAATAATAAAACAATTGAAAAATATGGTTTAAAACAATAATTATCCCTTCAAATATTGAAAATAAGTATTAAATTCATAAAAATCTCATTTAATATAGGATGTCAGGGGTTTGGTACATTATTTTATTATAAATCTTGTAAACACTTGGATATTGTAATAGATTATATCATAATAACAGTGATAAAATGTTATATTCCCTTCAAATATTGAAAATAAGGACTAAATTCATAAAAATATCATAAAATATTGTAATATAAGGGGTAAAGCTAAAATTATTTTATAAAACTTGTAATTATATGGGGTAAAAAAATAAAACAATTGAAAAATATGGTTTAAAACAATAATTTTCCCTTCAAATATTGAAAATAAGTATTAAATTCATAAAAATCTCATTTAATATAGGATTTCAGGGGTTTGGTACATTATTTTATTATAAATCTTGTAAACACTTGGATATTGTAATAGATTATATCATAATAACAGTGATATAATGTTATATTCCCTTCAAATATTGAAAATAAGGACTAAATTCATAAAAATATCATAAAATATTGTAATATAAGGGGTAAAGCTAAAATTATTTTATAAAACTTGTAATTATATGGGGTAAAGTAATAAAACAATTGAAAAATATGGTTTAAAACAATAATTATCCCTTCAAATATTGAAAATAAGGGCTAAATTCATAAAAATTTCATTAAATATTGTAATATAAGAGGTACGGCTAAAATTATTTAATAAAACTTGTAATTATATGGGGTAAAATAATAAAACAATTGAAAAATATGGTTTAAAACAATAATTATCCCTTCAAATATTGAAAATAAGTATTAAATTCATAAAAATTTCTTTAATATAAGATTTTAGGGGTTGGGTTCAACATTTTTTTATAAATTTTGTAAAAATATGGGGTATAGTAATAAAATACGTTAAAATCAATGAAAAATTTCAATAAAATCCTTACAGATATTGAAAATAAGGTCTAAATTCATTAAAATCTAATTAAATATTGTAATATAAGGGGTACGGCTAAAATTATTTTATAAAACTTGTAATTATATGGGGTAAAGTAATAAAACAATTGAAAAATATGGTTTAAAACAATAATTATCCCTTCAAATATTGAAAATAAGTATTAAATTCATAAAAATCTCATTAAATATAAGATTTTAGGGGTTGGGTTCAACATTTTTTTATAAATTTTGTAAAAATATGGGGTATTGTAATAAAATACGTTAAAATCAATGAAAAATTTCAATAAAATCATTACAGATATTGAAAATATGGGCTAAATTCATAAAAATATCATTAAATATTGTAATATAAGGGGTACGGCTAAAATTATTTTATAAAACTTGTAATTATATGGGGTAAAGTAATAAAACAATTGAAAAATATGGTTTAAAACAATAATTATCCCTTCAAATATTGAAAATAAGTATTAAATTCATAAAAATCTCTTTAATATAAGATTTTAGGGGTTGGGTTCAACATTTTTTTATAAATTTTGTAAAAATATGGGGTATAGTAATAAAATACGTTAAAATCAATGAAAAATTTCAATAAAATCCTTACAGATATTGAAAATAAGGGCTAAATTCATTAAAATCTAATTAAATATTTTAATATAAGGGGTACGGCTAAAATTATTTTATAAAACTTGTAATTATATGAAGTAAAGTAATAAACCAATTGAAAAATATGGTTTAAAACAATAATTATCCCTTCAAATATTGAAAATAAGGGCTAAATTCATAAAAATTTCATTAAATATTGTAATATAAGAGGTACGGCTAAAATTATTTTATTAAACTTGTAATTATATGGGGTAAAGTAATAAAATAATTGAAAAATATGGTTTAAAACAATAATTATCCCTTCAAATATTGAAAATAAGTATTAAATTCATAAAACTCTCATTTAATATAAGATTTTAGGGGTTGGGTTCAACATTTTTTTATAAATTTTGTAAAAACATGAGATATTGTAATGAACTACGGTAAAATCATTGGAAAAATTCAATAAAATCCCTTCTAATATTGAAAATAAAGACTAAATTCATAAATATTTCATTAAATATTGTAATATAAGGGGTACGGCTAAAATTATTTTATAAAACTTGTAATTATATGGGGTAAAATAATAAAACAATTGAAAAATATGGTTTAAAACAATAATTATCCCTTCAAATATTGAAAATAAGTATTAAATTCATAAAAATCTCATTTAATATAGGATGTCAGGGGTTTGGTACATTATTTTATTATAAATCTTGTAAACACTTGGATATTGTAATAGATTATATCATAATAACAGTGATAAAATGTTATATTCCCTTCAAATATTGAAAATAAGGACTAAATTCATAAAAATATCATAAAATATTGTAATATAAGGGGTAAAGCTAAAATTATTTTATAAAACTTGTAATTATATGGGGTAAAGTAATAAAACAATTGAAAAATATGGTTTAAAACAATAATTATCCCTTCAAATATTGAAAATAAGGGCTAAATTCATAAAAATTTCATTAAATATTGTAATATAAGAGGTACGGCTAAAATTATTTTATTAAACTTGTAATTATATGGGGTAAAGTAATAAAACAATTGAAAAATATGGTTTAAAACAATAATTATCCCTTCAAATATTGAAAATAAGTATTAAATTCATAAAAATCTCGTTTAATATAGGATTTCAGGGGTTGGGGCCAACAATTTTTTATAAATTTTGTAAAATATGGGGTATAGTAATAAAATACGTAAAATCAATGAAAAATTTCAATAAAATCCTTACAGATATTGAAAATAAGGGCTAAACTCATTAAAATATCATTAAATATTGTAATATAAGGGGTACGGCTAAAATTATTTAATAAAACTTGTAATTATATGGGGTAAAATAATAAAACAATTGAAAAATATGGTTTAAAACAATAATTATCCCTTCAAATATTGAAAATAAGTATTAAATTCATAAAAATCTCATTAAATATAAGATTTTAGGGGTTGGGTTCAACATTTTTTTATAAATTTTGTAAAAATATGGGGTATTGTAATAAAATACGTTAAAATCAATGAAAAATTTCAATAAAATCATTACAGATATTGAAAATATGGGCTAAATTCATAAAAATATCATTAAATATTGTAATATAAGGGGTACGGCTAAAATTATTTTATAAAACTTGTAATTATATGGGGTAAAGTAATAAAACAATTGAAAAATATGGTTTAAAACAATAATTATCCCTTCAAATATTGAAAATAAGTATTAAATTCATAAAAATCTCTTTAATATAAGATTTTAGGGGTTGGGTTCAACATTTTTTTATAAATTTTGTAAAAATATGGGGTATAGTAATAAAATACGTTAAAATCAATGAAAAATTTCAATAAAATCCTTACAGATATTGAAAATAAGGGCTAAATTCATTAAAATCTAATTAAATATTGTAATATAAGGGGTACGGCTAAAATTATTTTATAAAACTTGTAATTATATGGGGTAAAGTAATAAAACAATTGAAAAATATGGTTTAAAACAATAATTATCCCTTCAAATATTGAAAATAAGTATTAAATTCATAAAAATCTCATTTAATATAAGATTTTAGGGGTTGGGTTCAACATTTTTTTATAAATTTTGTAAAAATATGGGGTATTGTAATAAAATACGTTAAAATCAATGAAAAATTTCAATAAAATCATTACAGATATTGAAAATATGGGCTAAATTCATAAAAATATCATTAAATATTGTAATATAAGGGGTACGGCTAAAATTATTTTATAAAACTTGTAATTATATGGGGTAAAGTAATAAAACAATTGAAAAATATGGTTTAAAACAATAATTATCCCTTCAAATATTGAAAATAAGTATTAAATTCATAAAAATCTCTTTAATATAAGATTTTAGGGGTTGGGTTCAACATTTTTTTATAAATTTTGTAAAAATATGGGGTATAGTAATAAAATACGTTAAAATCAATGAAAAATTTCAATAAAATCCTTACAGATATTGAAAATAAGGGCTAAATTCATTAAAATCTAATTAAATATTTTAATATAAGGGGTACGGCTAAAATTATTTTATAAAACTTGTAATTATATGAAGTAAAGTAATAAACCAATTGAAAAATATGGTTTAAAACAATAATTATCCCTTCAAATATTGAAAATAAGTATTAAATTCATAAAACTCTCATTTAATATAAGATTTTAGGGGTTGGGTTCAACATTTTTTTATAAATTTTGTAAAAACATGAGATATTGTAATGAACTACGGTAAAATCATTGGAAAAATTCAATAAAATCCCTTCTAATATTGAAAATAAAGACTAAATTCATAAATATTTCATTAAATATTGTAATATAAGGGGTACGGCTAAAATTATTTTATAAAACTTGTAATTATATGGGGTAAAATAATAAAACAATTGAAAAATATGGTTTAAAACAATAATTATCCCTTCAAATATTGAAAATAAGTATTAAATTCATAAAAATCTCATTTAATATAGGATGTCAGGGGTTTGGTACATTATTTTATTATAAATCTTGTAAACACTTGGATATTGTAATAGATTATATCATAATAACAGTGATAAAATGTTATATTCCCTTCAAATATTGAAAATAAGGACTAAATTCATAAAAATATCATTAAATATTGTAATATAAGGGGTAAAGCTAAAATTATTTTATAAAACTTGTAATTATATGTGGTAAAAAAATAAAACAATTGAAAAATATGGTTTAAAACAATAATTATCCCTTCAAATATTGAAAATAAGGGCTAAATTCATAAAAATTTCATTAAATATTGTAATATAAGGGGTACGACTAAAATTATTTTATAAAACTTGTAATTATATGGGGTAAAGTAATAAAACAATTGAAAAATATGGTTTAAAACAATAATTATCCCTTCAAATATTGAAAATAAGTATTAAATTCATAAAAATCACATTTAATATAGAATTTCAGGGGTTTGGTACATTATTTTATTATAAATCTTGTAAACACTTGGATATTGTAATAGATTATATCATAATAACAGTGATATAATGTTATATTCCCTTCAAATATTGAAAATAAGGACTAAATTCATTAAAACATCATTAAATATTGTAATATAAGGGTTTCAGCTAAAATTATTTTATAAAACTTGTAATTATATGGGGTAAAGTAATACAACAATTGAAAAATATGGTTTAAAACAATAATTATCCCTTCAAATATTGAAAATAAGTATTAAATTCATAAAAATCTCATTTAATATAAGGTTTTAGGGGTTGGGTTCAACATTTTTTTATAAATTTTGTAAAAATATGGGGTATTGTAATAAAATACGTTAAAATCAATGAAAAATTTCAATAAAATCATTACAAATATTGAAAATAAGGGCTAAATTCATAAAAATATCATTAAATATTGTAATATAAGGGGTACGGCTAAAATTATTTTATAAAACTTGTAATTATATGGGGTAAAGTAATAAAACAATTGAAAAATATGGTTTAAAACAATAATTATCCCTTCAAATATTGAAAATAAGTATTAAATTCATAAAAATCTCGTTTAATATAGGATTTCAGGGGTTGGGGCCAACAATTTTTTATAAATTTTGTAAAAATATGGGGTATAGTAATAAAATACGTAAAATCAATGAAAAATTTCAATAAAATCCTTACAGATATTGAAAATAAGGACTAAATTCATTAAAATATCATTAAATATTTTAATATAAGGGGTACGGCTAAAATTATTTAATAAAACTTGTAATTATATGGGGTAAAATAATAAAACAATTGAAAAGTATGGTTTAAAACAATAATTATCCCTTCAAATATTGAAAATAAGTATTAAATTCATAAAAATTTCTTTAATATAAGATTTTAGGGGTTGGGTTCAACATTTTTTTATAAATTTTGTAAAAATATGGGGTATAGTAATAAAATACGTTAAAATCAATGAAAAATTTCAATAAAATCCTTACAGATATTGAAAATAAGGGCTAAATTCATTAAAATCTAATTAAATATTGTAATATAAGGGGTACGGCTAAAATTATTTTATAAAACTTGTAATTATATGGGGTAAAGTAATAAAACAATTGAAAAATATGGTTTAAAACAATAATTATCCCTTCAAATATTGAAAATAAGTATTAAATTCGTAAAAATCTCATTTAATATAAGATTTTAGGGGTTGGGTTCAACATTTTTTTATAAATTTTGTAAAAATATGGGGTATTGTAATAAAATACGTTAAAATCAATGAAAAATTTCAATAAAATCATTACAGATATTGAAAATATGGGCTAAATTCATAAAAATATCATTAAATATTGTAATATAAGGGGTACGGCTAAAATTATTTTATAAAACTTGTAATTATATGGGGTAAAGTAATAAAACAATTGAAAAATATGGTTTAAAACAATAATTATCCCTTCAAATATTGAAAATAAGTATTAAATTCATAAAAATCTCTTTAATATAAGATTTTAGGGGTTGGGTTCAACATTTTTTTATAAATTTTGTAAAAATATGGGGTATAGTAATAAAATACGTTAAAATCAATGAAAAATTTCAATAAAATCCTTACAGATATTGAAAATAAAGACTAAATTCATAAATATTTCATTAAATATTGTAATATAAGGGGTACGGCTAAAATTATTTTATAAAACTTGTAATTATATGGGGTAAAATAATAAAACAATTGAAAAATATGGTTTAAAACAATAATTATCCCTTCAAATATTGAAAATAAGTATTAAATTCATAAAAATCTCATTTAATATAGGATGTCAGGGGTTTGGTACATTATTTTATTATAAATCTTGTAAACACTTGGATATTGTAATAGATTATATCATAATAACAGTGATAAAATGTTATATTCCCTTCAAATATTGAAAATAAGGACTAAATTCATAAAAATATCATTAAATATTGTAATATAAGGGGTAAAGCTAAAATTATTTTATAAAACTTGTAATTATATGTGGTAAAAAAATAAAACAATTGAAAAATATGGTTTAAAACAATAATTATCCCTTCAAATATTGAAAATAAGGGCTAAATTCATAAAAATTTCATTAAATATTGTAATATAAGGGGTACGACTAAAATTATTTTATAAAACTTGTAATTATATGGGGTAAAGTAATAAAACAATTGAAAAATATGGTTTAAAACAATAATTATCCCTTCAAATATTGAAAATAAGTATTAAATTCATAAAAATCACATTTAATATAGAATTTCAGGGGTTTGGTACATTATTTTATTATAAATCTTGTAAACACTTGGATATTGTAATAGATTATATCATAATAACAGTGATATAATGTTATATTCCCTTCAAATATTGAAAATAAGGACTAAATTCATTAAAACATCATTAAATATTGTAATATAAGGGTTTCGGCTAAAATTATTTTATAAAACTTGTAATTATATGGGGTAAAGTAATACAACAATTGAAAAATATGGTTTAAAACAATAATTATCCCTTCAAATATTGAAAATAAGTATTAAATTCATAAAAATCTCATTTAATATAAGGTTTTAGGGGTTGGGTTCAACATTTTTTTATAAATTTTGTAAAAATATGGGGTATTGTAATAAAATACGTTAAAATCAATGAAAAATTTCAATAAAATCATTACAAATATTGAAAATAAGGGCTAAATTCATTAAAATATCATTAAATATTTTAATATAAGGGGTACGGCTAAAATTATTTTATAAAACTTGTAATTATATGGGGTAAAATAATAAAACAATTGAAAAATATGGTTTAAAACAATAATTATCCCTTCAAATATTGAAAATAAGTATTAAATTCATAAAAATCTCATTTAATATAGGATTTCAGGGGTTTGGTACATTATTTTATTATAAATCTTGTAAACACTTGGATATTGTAATAGATTATATCATAATAACAGTGATATAATGTTATATTCCCTTCAAATATTGAAAATAAGGACTAAATTCATTAAAATATCATTAAATATTGTAATATAAGGGTTACGGCTAAAATTATTTTATAAAACTTGTAATTATATGGGGTAAAGTAATAAAACAATTGAAAAATATGGTTTAAAACAATAATTATCCCTTCAAATATTGAAAATAAGTATTAAATTCATAAAAATTTCTTTAATATAAGATTTTAGGGGTTGGGTTCAACATTTTTTTATAAATTTTGTAAAAATATGGGGTATAGTAATAAAATACGTTAAAATCAATGAAAAATTTCAATAAAATCCTTACAGATATTGAAAATAAGGGCTAAATTCATTAAAATCTAATTAAATATTGTAATATAAGGGGTACGGCTAAAATTATTTTATAAAACTTGTAATTATATGGGGTAAAGTAATAAAACAATTGAAAAATATGGTTTAAAACAATAATAATCCCTTCAAATATTGAAAATAAGTATTAAATTCGTAAAAATCTCATTTAATATAAGATTTTAGGGGTTGGGTTCAACATTTTTTTATAAATTTTGTAAAAATATGGGGTATTGTAATAAAATACGTTAAAATCAATGAAAAATTTCAATAAAATCATTACAGATATTGAAAATATGGGCTAAATTCATAAAAATATCATTAAATATTGTAATATAAGGGGTACGGCTAAAATTATTTTATAAAACTTGTAATTATATGGGGTAAAGTAATAAAACAATTGAAAAATATGGTTTAAAACAATAATTATCCCTTCAAATATTGAAAATAAGTATTAAATTCATAAAAATCTCTTTAATATAAGATTTTAGGGGTTGGGTTCAACATTTTTTTATAAATTTTGTAAAAATATGGGGTATAGTAATAAAATACGTTAAAATCAATGAAAAATTTCAATAAAATCCTTACAGATATTGAAAATAAGGGCTAAATTCATTAAAATCTAATTAAATATTTCAATATAAGGGGTACGGCTAAAATTATTTTATAAAACTTGTAATTATATGAAGTAAAGTAATAAACCAATTGAAAAATATGGTTTAAAACAATAATTATCCCTTCAAATATTGAAAATAAGTATTAAATTCATAAAACTCTCATTTAATATAAGATTTTAGGGGTTGGGTTCAACATTTTTTTATAAATTTTGTAAAAACATGAGATATTGTAATGAACTACGGTAAAATCATTGGAAAAATTCAATAAAATCCCTTCTAATATTGAAAATAAAGACTAAATTCATAAATATTTCATTAAATATTGTAATATAAGGGGTACGGCTAAAATTATTTTATAAAACTTGTAATTATATGGGGTAAAATAATAAAACAATTGAAAAATATGGTTTAAAACAATAATTATCCCTTCAAATATTGAAAATAAGTATTAAATTCATAAAAATCTCATTTAATATAGGATGTCAGGGGTTTGGTACATTATTTTATTATAAATCTTGTAAACACTTGGATATTGTAATAGATTATATCATAATAACAGTGATAAAATGTTATATTCCCTTCAAATATTGAAAATAAGGACTAAATTCATAAAAATATCATTAAATATTGTAATATAAGGGGTAAAGCTAAAATTATTTTATAAAACTTGTAATTATATGTGGTAAAAAAATAAAACAATTGAAAAATATGGTTTAAAACAATAATTATCCCTTCAAATATTGAAAATAAGGGCTAAATTCATAAAAATTTCATTAAATATTGTAATATAAGGGGTACGACTAAAATTATTTTATAAAACTTGTAATTATATGGGGTAAAGTAATAAAACAATTGAAAAATATGGTTTAAAACAATAATTATCCCTTCAAATATTGAAAATAAGTATTAAATTCATAAAAATCACATTTAATATAGAATTTCAGGGGTTTGGTACATTATTTTATTATAAATCTTGTAAACACTTGGATATTGTAATAGATTATATCATAATAACAGTGATATAATGTTATATTCCCTTCAAATATTGAAAATAAGGACTAAATTCATTAAAACATCATTAAATATTGTAATATAAGGGTTTCGGCTAAAATTATTTTATAAAACTTGTAATTATATGGGGTAAAGTAATACAACAATTGAAAAATATGGTTTAAAACAATAATTATCCCTTCAAATATTGAAAATAAGTATTAAATTCATAAAAATCTCATTTAATATAAGGTTTTAGGGGTTGGGTTCAACATTTTTTTATAAATTTTGTAAAAATATGGGGTATTGTAATAAAATACGTTAAAATCAATGAAAAATTTCAATAAAATCATTACAAATATTGAAAATAAGGGCTAAATTCATAAAAATATCATTAAATATTGTATTATAAGGGGTACGGCTAAAATTATTTTATAAAACTTGTAATTATATGGGGTAAAGTAATAAAACAATTGAAAAATATGGTTTAAAACAATAATTATCCCTTCAAATATTGAAAATAAGTATTAAATTCATAAAAATCTCGTTTAATATAGGATTTCAGGGGTTGGGGCCAACAATTTTTTATAAATTTTGTAAAAATATGGGGTATAGTAATAAAATACGTAAAATCAATGAAAAATTTCAATAAAATCCTTACAGATATTGAAAATAAGGACTAAATTCATTAAAATATCATTAAATATTTTAATATAAGGGGTACGGCTAAAATTATTTTATAAAACTTGTAATTATATGGGGTAAAATAATAAAACAATTGAAAAATATGGTTTAAAACAATAATTATCCCTTCAAATATTGAAAATAAGTATTAAATTCATAAAAATCTCATTTAATATAGGATTTCAGGGGTTTGGTACATTATTTTATTATAAATCTTGTAAACACTTGGATATTGTAATAGATTATATCATAATAACAGTGATATAATGTTATATTCCCTTCAAATATTGAAAATAAGGACTAAATTCATTAAAATATCATTAAATATTGTAATATAAGAGGTAAAGCTAAAATTATTTTATAAAACTTGTAATTATATGGGGTAAAAAAATAAAACAATTGAAAAATATGGTTTAAAACAATAATTATCCCTTCAAATATTGAAAATAAGGGCTAAATTCATAAAAATTTCATTAAATATTGTAATAGAAGGGGTACGACTAAAATTATTTTATAAAACTTGTAATTATATGGGGTAAAGTATTAAAACAATTGAAAAATATGGTTTAAAACAATAATTATCCCTTCAAATATTGAAAATAAGTATTAAATTCATAAAAATCTCTTTAATATAAGATTTTAGGGGTTGGGTTCAACATTTTTTTATAAATTTTGTAAAAATATGGGGTATAGTAATAAAATACGTTAAAATCAATGAAAAATTTCAATAAAATCCTTACAGATATTGAAAATAAGGGCTAAACTCATTAAAATATCATTAAATATTGTAATATAAGGGGTACGGCTAAAATTATTTAATAAAACTTGTAATTATATGGGGTAAAATAATAAAACAATTGAAAAATATGGTTTAAAACAATAATTATCCCTTCAAATATTGAAAATAAGTATTAAATTCATAAAAATCTCTTTAATATAAGATTTTAGGGGTTGGGTTCAACATTTTTTTATAAATTTTGTAAAAATATGGGGTATAGTAATAAAATACGTTAAAATCAATGAAAAATTTCAATAAAATCCTTACAGATATTGAAAATAAGGGCCAAATTCATTAAAATCTAATTAAATATTGTAATATAAGGGGTACGGCTAAAATTATTTTATAAAACTTGTAATTATATGGGGTAAAGTAATACAACAATTGAAAAATATGGTTTAAAACAATAATTATCCCTTCAAATATTGAAAATAAGTATTAAATTCATAAAAATCTCATTTAATATAAGGTTTTAGGGGTTGGGTTCAACATTTTTTTATAAATTTTGTAAAAATATGGGGTATTGTAATAAAATACGTTAAAATCAATGAAAAATTTCAATAAAATCATTACAAATATTGAAAATAAGGGCTAAATTCATAAAAATATCATTAAATATTGTAATATAAGGGGTACGGCTAAAATTATTTTATAAAACTTGTAATTATATGGGGTAAAGTAATAAAACAATTGAAAAATATGGTTTAAAACAATAATTATCCCTTCAAATATTGAAAATAAGTATTAAATTCATAAAAATCTCGTTTAATATAGGATTTCAGGGGTTGGGGCCAACAATTTTTTATAAATTTTGTAAAAATATGGGGTATAGTAATAAAATACGTAAAATCAATGAAAAATTTCAATAAAATCCTTACAGATATTGAAAATAAGGACTAAATTCATTAAAATATCATTAAATATTTTAATATAAGGGGTACGGCTAAAATTATTTTATAAAACTTGTAATTATATGGGGTAAAATAATAAAACAATTGAAAAATATGGTTTAAAACAATAATTATCCCTTCAAATATTGAAAATAAGTATTAAATTCATAAAAATCTCATTTAATATAGGATTTCAGGGGTTTGGTACATTATTTTATTATAAATCTTGTAAACACTTGGATATTGTAATAGATTATATCATAATAACAGTGATATAATGTTATATTCCCTTCAAATATTGAAAATAAGGACTAAATTCATTAAAATATCATTAAATATTGTAATATAAGAGGTAAAGCTAAAATTATTTTATAAAACTTGTAATTATATGGGGTAAAAAAATAAAACAATTGAAAAATATGGTTTAAAACAATAATTATCCCTTCAAATATTAAAAATAAGGGCTAAATTCATAAAAATTTCATTAAATATTGTAATATAAGAGGTACGGCTAAAATTATTTTATAAAACTTGTAATTATATGGGGTAAAGTAATAAAACAATTGAAAAATATGGTTTAAAACAATAATTATCCCTTCAAATATTGAAAATAAGTATTAAATTCATAAATATCTCATTTAATATAAGGTTTTAGGGGTTGGGTTCAACATTTTTTTATAAATTTTGTAAAAATATGGGGTATAGTAATAAAATACGTTAAAATCAATGAAAAATTTCAATAAAATCCTTACAGATATTGAAAATAAGGGCTAAATTCATTAAAATCTAATTAAATATTGTAATATAAGGGGTACGGCTAAAATTATTTTATAAAACTTGTAATTATATGGGGTAAAGTAATAAAACAATTGAAAAATATGGTTTAAAACAATAATTATCCCTTCAAATATTGAAAATAAGTATTAAATTCATAAAACTCTCATTTAATATAAGATTTTAGGGGTTGGGTTCAACATTTTTTTATAAATTTTGTAAAAACATGAGATATTGTAATGAACTACGGTAAAATCATTGGAAAAATTCAATAAAATCCCTTCTAATATTGAAAATAAAGACTAAATTCATAAATATTTCATTAAATATTGTAATATAAGGGGTACGGCTAAAATTATTTTATAAAACTTGTAATTATATGGGGTAAAATAATAAAACAATTGAAAAATATGGTTTAAAACAATAATTATCCCTTCAAATATTGAAAATAAGTATTAAATTCATAAAAATCTCATTTAATATAGGATTTCAGGGGTTTGGTACATTATTTTATTATAAATCTTGTAAACACTTGGATATTGTAATAGATTATATCATAATAACAGTGATATAATGTTATATTCCCTTCAAATATTGAAAATAAGGACTAAATTCATTAAAATATCATTAAATATTGTAATATAAGAGGTAAAGCTAAAATTATTTTATAAAACTTGTAATTATATGGGGTAAAAAAATAAAACAATTGAAAAATATGGTTTAAAACAATAATTATCCCTTCAAATATTGAAAATAAGGGCTAAATTCATAAAAATTTCATTAAATATTGTAATATAAGAGGTACGGCTAAAATTATTTTATAAAACTTGTAATTATATGGGGTAAAGTAATACAACAATTGAAAAATATGGTTTAAAACAATAATTATCCCTTCAAATATTGAAAATAAGGGCTAAATTCATAAAAATTTCATTAAATATTGTAATAGAAGGGGTACGACTAAAATTATTTTATAAAACTTGTAATTATATGGGGTAAAGTATTAAAACAATTGAAAAATATGGTTTAAAACAATAATTATCCCTTCAAATATTGAAAATAAGTATTAAATTCATAAAAATCTCTTTAATATAAGATTTTAGGGGTTGGGTTCAACATTTTTTTATAAATTTTGTAAAAATATGGGGTATAGTAATAAAATACGTTAAAATCAATGAAAAATTTCAATAAAATCCTTACAGATATTGAAAATAAGGGCTAAACTCATTAAAATATCATTAAATATTGTAATATAAGGGGTACGGCTAAAATTATTTAATAAAACTTGTAATTATATGGGGTAAAATAATAAAACAATTGAAAAATATGGTTTAAAACAATAATTATCCCTTCAAATATTGAAAATAAGTATTCAATTCATAAAAATCTCTTTAATATAAGATTTTAGGGGTTGGGTTCAACATTTTTTTATAAATTTTGTAAAAATATGGGGTATAGTAATAAAATACGTTAAAATCAATGAAAAATTTCAATAAAATCCTTACAGATATTGAAAATAAGGGCCAAATTCATTAAAATCTAATTAAATATTGTAATATAAGGGGTACGGCTAAAATTATTTTATAAAACTTGTAATTATATGGGGTAAAGTAATAAAACAATTGAAAAATATGGTTTAAAACAATAATTATCCCTTCAAATATTGAAAATAAGTATTAAATTCATAAAAATCTCTTTAATATAAGATTTTAGGGGTTGGGTTCAACATTTTTTTATAAATTTTGTAAAAATATGGGGTATAGTAATAAAATACGTTAAAATCAATGAAAAATTTCAATAAAATCCTTACAGATATTGAAAATAAGGGCTAAACTCATTAAAATATCATTAAATATTGTAATATAAGGGGTACGGCTAAAATTATTTAATAAAACTTGTAATTATATGGGGTAAAATAATAAAACAATTGAAAAATATGGTTTAAAACAATAATTATCCCTTCAAATATTGAAAATAAGTATTAAATTCATAAAAATCTCGTTTAATATAGGATTTCAGGGGTTGGGGCCAACAATTTTTTATAAATTTTGTAAAAATATGGGGTATAGTAATAAAATACGTAAAATCAATGAAAAATTTCAATAAAATCCTTACAGATATTGAAAATAAGGACTAAATTCATTAAAATATCATTAAATATTTTAATATAAGGGGTACGGCTAAAATTATTTTATAAAACTTGTAATTATATGGGGTAAAATAATAAAACAATTGAAAAATATGGTTTAAAACAATAATTATCCCTTCAAATATTGAAAATAAGTATTAAATTCATAAAAATCTCATTTAATATAGGATTTCAGGGGTTTGGTACATTATTTTATTATAAATCTTGTAAACACTTGGATATTGTAATAGATTTTATCATAATAACAGTGATATAATGTTATATTCCCTTCAAATATTGAAAATAAGGACTAAATTCATTAAAATATCATTAAATATTGTAATATAAGAGGTAAAGCTAAAATTATTTTATAAAACTTGTAATTATATGGGGTAAAAAAATAAAACAATTGAAAAATATGGTTTAAAACAATAATTATCCCTTCAAATATTAAAAATAAGGGCTAAATTCATAAAAATTTCATTAAATATTGTAATATAAGAGGTACGGCTAAAATTATTTTATAAAACTTGTAATTATATGGGGTAAAGTAATAAAACAATTGAAAAATATGGTTTAAAACAATAATTATCCCTTCAAATATTGAAAATAAGTATTAAATTCATAAATTTCTCATTTAATATAAGGTTTTAGGGGTTGGGTTCAACATTTTTTTATAAATTTTGTAAAAACTTGGGGTATAGTAATAAAATACGTTAAAATCAATGAAAAATTTCAATAAAATCCTTACAGATATTGAAAATAAGGGCTAAATTCATTAAAATCTAATTAAATATTGTAATATAAGGGGTACGGCTAAAATTATTTTATAAAACTTGTAATTATATGGGGTAAAGTAATAAAACAATTGAAAAATATGGTTTAAAACAATAATTATCCCTTCAAATATTGAAAATAAGTATTAAATTCATAAAACTCTCATTTAATATAAGATTTTAGGGGTTGGGTTCAACATTTTTTTATAAATTTTGTAAAAACATGAGATATTGTAATGAACTACGGTAAAATCATTGGAAAAATTCAATAAAATCCCTTCTAATATTGAAAATAAAGACTAAATTCATAAATATTTCATTAAATATTGTAATATAAGGGGTACGGCTAAAATTATTTTATAAAACTTGTAATTATATGGGGTAAAATAATAAAACAATTGAAAAATATGGTTTAAAACAATAATTATCCCTTCAAATATTGAAAATAAGTATTAAATTCATAAAAATCTCATTTAATATAGGATTTCAGGGGTTTGGTACATTATTATATTATAAATCTTGTAAACACTTGGATATTGTAATAGATTATATCATAATAACAGTGATATAATGTTATATTCCCTTCAAATATTGAAAATAAGGACTAAATTCATTAAAATATCATTAAATATTGTAATATAAGAGGTAAAGCTAAAATTATTTTATAAAACTTGTAATTATATGGGGTAAAAAAATAAAACAATTGAAAAATATGGTTTAAAACAATAATTATCCCTTCAAATATTGAAAATAAGGGCTAAATTCATAAAAATTTCATTAAATATTGTAATATAAGAGGTACGGCTAAAATTATTTTATAAAACTTGTAATTATATGGGGTAAAGTAATACAACAATTGAAAAATATGGTTTAAAACAATAATTATCCCTTCAAATATTGAAAATAAGGGCTAAATTCATAAAAATTTCATTAAATATTGTAATAGAAGGGGTACGACTAAAATTATTTTATAAAACTTGTAATTATATGGGGTAAAATAATAAAACAATTGAAAAATATGGTTTAAAACAATAATTATCCCTTCAAATATTGAAAATAAGTATTAAATTCATAAAAATCTCTTTAATATAAGATTTTAGGGGTTGGGTTCAACATTTTTTTATAAATTTTGTAAAAATATGGGGTATAGTAATAAAATACGTTAAAATCAATGAAAAATTTCAATAAAATCCTTACAGATATTGAAAATAAGGGCTAAATTCATTAAAATCTAATTAAATATTGTAATTTAAGGGGTACGCCTAAAATTATTTTATAAAACTTGTAATTATATGGGGTAAAGTAATAAAACAATTGAAAAATATGGTTTAAAACAATAATTATCCCTTCAAATATTGAAAATAAGTATTAAATTCATAAAACTCTCATTTAATATAAGATTTTAGGGGTTGGGTTCAACATTTTTTTATAAATTTTGTAAAAACATGAGATATTGTAATGAACTACGGTAAAATCATTGGAAAAATTCAATAAAATCCCTTCTAATATTGAAAATAAAGACTAAATTCATAAATATTTCATTAAATATTGTAATATAAGGGGTACGGCTAAAATTATTTTATAAAACTTGTAATTATATGGGGTAAAGTAATACAACAATTGAAAAATATGGTTTAAAACAATAATTATCCCTTCAAATATTGAAAATAAGTATTAAATTCATAAAAATCTCATTTAATATAGGATTTCAGGGGTTTGGTACATTATTTTATTATAAATCTTGTAAACACTTGGATATTGTAATAGATTATATCATAATAACAGTGATATAATGTTATATTCCCTTCAAATATTGAAAATAAGGACTAAATTCATTAAAATATCATTAAATATTGTAATATAAGAGGTAAAGCTAAAATTATTTTATAAAACTTGTAATTATATGGGGTAAAAAAATAAAACAATTGAAAAATATGGTTTAAAACAATAATTATCCCTTCAAATATTGAAAATAAGGGCTAAATTCATAAAAATTTTATTAAATATTGTAATATAAGAGGTACGGCTAAAATTATTTTATAAAACTTGTAATTATATGGGGTAAAGTAATACAACAATTGAAAAATATGGTTTAAAACAATAATTATCCCTTCAAATATTGAAAATAAGGGCTAAATTCATAAAAATTTCATTAAATATTGTAATAGAAGGGGTACGACTAAAATTATTTTATAAAACTTGTAATTATATGGGGTAAAGTATTAAAACAATTGAAAAATATGGTTTAAAACAATAATTATCCCTTCAAATATTGAAAATAAGTATTAAATTCATAAAAATCTCTTTAATATAAGATTTTAGGGGTTGGGTTCAACATTTTTTTATAAATTTTGTAAAAATATGGGGTATAGTAATAAAATACGTTAAAATCAATGAAAAATTTCAATAAAATCCTTACAGATATTGAAAATAAGGGCTAAACTCATTAAAATATCATTAAATATTGTAATATAAGGGGTACGGCTAAAATTATTTAATAAAACTTGTAATTATATGGGGTAAAATAATAAAACAATTGAAAAATATGGTTTAAAACAATAATTATCCCTTCAAATATTGAAAATAAGTATTAAATTCATAAAAATCTCTTTAATATAAGATTTTAGGGGTTGGGTTCAACATTTTTTTATAAATTTTGTAAAAATATGGGGTATAGTAATAAAATACGTTAAAATCAATGAAAAATTTCAATAAAATCCTTACAGATATTGAAAATAAGGGCCAAATTCATTAAAATCTAATTAAATATTGTAATATAAGGGGTACGGCTAAAATTATTTTATAAAACTTGTAATTATATGGGGTAAAGTAATAAAACAATTGAAAAATATGGTTTAAAACAATAATTATCCCTTCAAATATTGAAAATAAGTATTAAATTCATAAAAATCTCTTTAATATAAGATTTTAGGGGTTGGGTTCAACATTTTTTTATAAATTTTGTAAAAATATGGGGTATAGTAATAAAATACGTTAAAATCAATGAAAAATTTCAATAAAATCCTTACAGATATTGAAAATAAGGGCTAAATTCATTAAAATCTAATTAAATATTGTAATTTAAGGGGTACGCCTAAAATTATTTTATAAAACTTGTAATTATATGGGGTAAAGTAATAAAACAATTGAAAAATATGGTTTAAAACAATAATTATCCCTTCAAATATTGAAAATAAGTATTAAATTCATAAAACTCTCATTTAATATAAGATTTTAGGGGTTGGGTTCAACATTTTTTTATAAATTTTGTAAAAACATGAGATATTGTAATGAACTACGGTAAAATCATTGGAAAAATTCAATAAAATCCCTTCTAATATTGAAAATAAAGACTAAATTCATAAATATTTCATTAAATATTGTAATATAAGGGGTACGGCTAAAATTATTTTATAAAACTTGTAATTATATGGGGTAAATAATAAAACAATTGAAAAATATGGTTTAAAACAATAATTATCCCTTCAAATATTGAAAATAAGTATTAAATTCATAAAAATCTCATTTAATATAGGATTTCAGGGGTTTGGTACATTATTTTATTATAAATCTTGTAAACACTTGGATATTGTAATAGATTATATCATAATAACAGTGATATAATGTTATATTCCCTTCAAATATTGAAAATAAGGACTAAATTCATTAAAATATCATTAAATATTGTAATATAAGAGGTAAAGCTAAAATTATTTTATAAAACTTGTAATTATATGGGGTAAAAAAATAAAACAATTGAAAAATATGGTTTAAAACAATAATTATCCCTTCAAATATTGAAAATAAGGGCTAAATTCATAAAAATTTTATTAAATATTGTAATATAAGAGGTACGGCTAAAATTATTTTATAAAACTTGTAATTATATGGGGTAAAGTAATACAACAATTGAAAAATATGGTTTAAAACAATAATTATCCCTTCAAATATTGAAAATAAGGGCTAAATTCATAAAAATTTCATTAAATATTGTAATAGAAGGGGTACGACTAAAATTATTTTATAAAACTTGTAATTATATGGGGTAAAGTATTAAAACAATTGAAAAATATGGTTTAAAACAATAATTATCCCTTCAAATATTGAAAATAAGTATTAAATTCATAAAAATCTCTTTAATATAAGATTTTAGGGGTTGGGTTCAACATTTTTTTATAAATTTTGTAAAAATATGGGGTATAGTAATAAAATACGTTAAAATCAATGAAAAATTTCAATAAAATCCTTACAGATATTGAAAATAAGGGCTAAACTCATTAAAATATCATTAAATATTGTAATATAAGGGGTACGGCTAAAATTATTTAATAAAACTTGTAATTATATGGGGTAAAATAATAAAACAATTGAAAAATATGGTTTAAAACAATAATTATCCCTTCAAATATTGAAAATAAGTATTAAATTCATAAAAATCTCTTTAATATAAGATTTTAGGGGTTGGGTTCAACATTTTTTTATAAATTTTGTAAAAATATGGGGTATAGTAATAAAATACGTTAAAATCAATGAAAAATTTCAATAAAATCCTTACAGATATTGAAAATAAGGGCCAAATTCATTAAAATCTAATTAAATATTGTAATATAAGGGGTACGGCTAAAATTATTTTATAAAACTTGTAATTATATGGGGTAAAGTAATAAAACAATTGAAAAATATGGTTTAAAACAATAATTATCCCTTCAAATATTGAAAATAAATATTAAATTCATAAAAATCTCTTTAATATAAGATTTTAGGGGTTGGGATCAACATTTATTTATAAATTTTGTAAAAATATGGGGTATAGTAATAAAATACGTTAAAATCAATGAAAAATTTCAATAAAATCCTTACAGATATTGAAAATAAGGGCTAAATTCATTAAAATCTAATTAAATATTGTAATTTAAGGGGTACGCCTAAAATTATTTTATAAAACTTGTAATTATATGGGGTAAAGTAATAAAACAATTGAAAAATATGGTTTAAAACAATAATTATCCCTTCAAATATTGAAAATAAGTATTAAATTCATAAAACTCTCATTTAATATAAGATTTTAGGGGTTGGGTTCAACATTTTTTTATAAATTTTGTAAAAACATGAGATATTGTAATGAACTACGGTAAAATCATTGGAAAAATTCAATAAAATCCCTTCTAATATTGAAAATAAAGACTAAATTCATAAATATTTCATTAAATATTGTAATATAAGGGGTACGGCTAAAATTATTTTATAAAACTTGTAATTATATGGGGTAAAATAATAAAACAATTGAAAAATATGGTTTAAAACAATAATTATCCCTTCAAATATTGAAAATAAGTATTAAATTCATAAAAATCTCATTTAATATAGGATTTCAGGGGTTTGGTACATTATTTTATTATAAATCTTGTAAACACTTGGATATTGTAATAGATTATATCATAATAACAGTGATATAATGTTATATTCCCTTCAAATATTGAAAATAAGGACTAAATTCATTAAAATATCATTAAATATTGTAATATAAGAGGTAAAGCTAAAATTATTTTATAAAACTTGTAATTATATGGGGTAAAAAAATAAAACAATTGAAAAATATGGTTTAAAACAATAATTATCCCTTCAAATATTGAAAATAAGGGCTAAATTCATAAAAATTTCATTAAATATTGTAATATAAGAGGTACGGCTAAAATTATTTTATAAAACTTGTAATTATATGGGGTAAAGTAATAAAACAATTGAAAAATATGGTTTAAAACAATAATTATCCCTTCAAATATTGAAAATAAGTATTAAATTCATAAAAATCTCGTTTAATATAGGATTTCAGGGGTTGGGGCCAACAATTTTTTATAAATTTTGTAAAAATATGGGGTATAGTAATAAAATACGTAAAATCAATGAAAAATTTCAATAAAATCCTTACAGATATTGAAAATAAGGGCTAAACTCATTAAAATATCATTAAATATTGTAATATAAGGGGTACGGCTAAAATTATTTAATAAAACTTGTAATTATATGGGGTAAAATAATAAAACAATTGAAAAATATGGTTTAAAACAATAAATATCCCTTCAAATATTGAAAATAAGTATTAAATTCATAAAAATCTCTTTAATATAAGATTTTAGGGGTTGGGTTCAACATTTTTTTATAAATTTTGTAAAAATATGGGGTATAGTAATAAAATACGTTAAAATCAATGAAAAATTTCAATAAAATCCTTACAGATATTGAAAATAAGGGCCAAATTCATTAAAATCTAATTAAATATTGTAATATAAGGGGTACGGCTAAAATTATTTTATAAAACTTGTAATTATATGGGGTAAAGTAATAAAACAATTGAAAAATATGGTTTAAAACAATAATTATCCCTTCAAATATTGAAAATAAATATTAAATTCATAAAAATCTCTTTAATATAAGATTTTAGGGGTTGGGATCAACATTTATTTATAAATTTTGTAAAAATATGGGGTATAGTAATAAAATACGTTAAAATCAATGAAAAATTTCAATAAAATCCTTACAGATATTGAAAATAAGGGCTAAATTCATTAAAATCTAATTAAATATTGTAATTTAAGGGGTACGCCTAAAATTATTTTATAAAACTTGTAATTATATGGGGTAAAGTAATAAAACAATTGAAAAATATGGTTTAAAACAATAATTATCCCTTCAAATATTGAAAATAAGTATTAAATTCATAAAACTCTCATTTAATATAAGATTTTAGGGGTTGGGTTCAACATTTTTTTATAAATTTTGTAAAAACATGAGATATTGTAATGAACTACGGTAAAATCATTGGAAAAATTCAATAAAATCCCTTCTAATATTGAAAATAAAGACTAAATTCATAAATATTTCATTAAATATTGTAATATAAGGGGTACGGCTAAAATTATTTTATAAAACTTGTAATTATATGGGGTAAAATAATAAAACAATTGAAAAATATGGTTTAAAACAATAATTATCCCTTCAAATATTGAAAATAAGTATTAAATTCATAAAAATCTCATTTAATATAGGATTTCAGGGGTTTGGTACATTATTTTATTATAAATCTTGTAAACACTTGGATATTGTAATAGATTATATCATAATAACAGTGATATAATGTTATATTCCCTTCAAATATTGAAAATAAGGACTAAATTCATTAAAATATCATTAAATATTGTAATATAAGAGGTAAAGCTAAAATTATTTTATAAAACTTGTAATTATATGGGGTAAAAAAATAAAACAATTGAAAAATATGGTTTAAAACAATAATTATCCCTTCAAATATTGAAAATAAGGGCTAAATTCATAAAAATTTCATTAAATATTGTAATATAAGAGGTACGGCTAAAATTATTTTATAAAACTTGTAATTATATGGGGTAAAGTAATAAAACAATTGAAAAATATGGTTTAAAACAATAATTATCCCTTCAAATATTGAAAATAAGTATTAAATTCATAAAAATCTCGTTTAATATAGGATTTCAGGGGTTGGGGCCAACAATTTTTTATAAATTTTGTAAAAATATGGGGTATAGTAATAAAATACGTAAAATCAATGAAAAATTTCAATAAAATCCTTACAGATATTGAAAATAAGGGCTAAACTCATTAAAATATCATTAAATATTGTAATATAAGGGGTACGGCTAAAATTATTTAATAAAACTTGTAATTATATGGGGTAAAATAATAAAACAATTGAAAAATATGGTTTAAAACAATAAATATCCCTTCAAATATTGAAAATAAGTATTAAATTCATAAAAATCTCTTTAATATAAGATTTTAGGGGTTGGGTTCAACATTTTTTTATTATAAATCTTGTAAACACTTGGATATTGTAATAGATTATATCATAATAACAGTGATAAAATGTTATATTCCCTTCAAATATTGAAAATAAGGACTAAATTCATAAAAATATCTTTAAATATTGTAATATAAGGGGTACGGCTAAAATTATTTTATAAAACTTGTAATTATATGGGGTAAAGTAATAAAACAATTGAAAAATATGGTTTAAAACAATAATTATCCCTTCAAATATTGAAAATAAGTATTAAATTCATAAAACTCTCATTTAATATAAGATTTTAGGGGTTGGGTTCAACATTTTTTTATAAATTTTGTAAAAACATGAGATATTGTAATGAACTACGGTAAAATCATTGGAAAAATTCAATAAAATCCCTTCTAATATTGAAAATAAAGACTAAATTCATAAATATTTCATTAAATATTGTAATATAAGGGGTACGGCTAAAATTATTTTATAAAACTTGTAATTATATGGGGTAAAATAATAAAACAATTGAAAAATATGGTTTAAAACAATAATTATCCCTTCAAATATTGAAAATAAGTATTAAATTCATAAAAATCTCATTTAATATAGGATTTCAGGGGTTTGGTACATTATTTTATTATAAATCTTGTAAACACTTGGATATTGTAATAGATTATATCATAATAACAGTGATAAAATGTTTTATTCCCTTCAAATATTGAAAATAAGGACTAAATTCATTAAAATATCATTAAATATTGTAATATAAGAGGTAAAGCTAAAATTATTTTATAAAACTTGTAATTATATGGGGTAAAAAAATAAAACAATTGAAAAATATGGTTTAAAACAATAATTATCCCTTCAAATATTGAAAATAAGGGCTAAATTCATAAAAATTTCATTAAATATTGTAATATAAGAGGTACGGCTAAAATTAGTTTATAAAACTTGTAATTATATGGGGTAAAGTAATAAAACAATTGAAAAATATGGTTTAAAACAATAATTATCCCTTCAAATATTGAAAATAAGTATTAAATTCATAAAACTCTCATTTAATATAAGATTTTAGGGGTTGGGTTCAACATTTTTTTATAAATTTTGTAAAAACATGAGATATTGTAATGAACTACGGTAAAATCATTGGAAAAATTCAATAAAATCCCTTCTAATATTGAAAATAA
This sequence comes from Rhopalosiphum nymphaeae, assembly GCA_036289425.1. Taxonomy (NCBI): domain Eukaryota; kingdom Metazoa; phylum Arthropoda; class Insecta; order Hemiptera; family Aphididae; genus Rhopalosiphum; species Rhopalosiphum nymphaeae. The sequence continues at coordinate 7,248,367 of JAZAQC010000001.1, read as the reverse complement.
AGACTAAATTCATAAATATTTCATTAAATATTGTAATATAAGGGGTACGGCTAAAATTATTTTATAAAACTTGTAATTATATGGGGTAAAATAATAAAACAATTGAAAAATATGGTTTAAAACAATAATTATCCCTTCAAATATTGAAAATAAGTATTAAATTCATAAAAATCTCATTTAATATAGGATTTCAGGGGTTTGGTACATTATTTTATTATAAATCTTGTAAACACTTGGATATTGTAATAGATTATATCATAATAACAGTGATAAAATGTTTTATTCCCTTCAAATATTGAAAATAAGGACTAAATTCATTAAAATATCATTAAATATTGTAATATAAGAGGTAAAGCTAAAATTATTTTATAAAACTTGTAATTATATGGGGTAAAAAAATAAAACAATTGAAAAATATGGTTTAAAACAATAATTATCCCTTCAAATATTGAAAATAAGGGCTAAATTCATAAAAATTTCATTAAATATTGTAATATAAGAGGTACGGCTAAAATTAGTTTATAAAACTTGTAATTATATGGGGTAAAGTAATAAAACAATTGAAAAATATGGTTTAAAACAATAATTATCCCTTCAAATATTGAAAATAAGTATTAAATTCATAAAAATCTCGTTTAATATAGGATTTCAGGGGTTGGGGCCAACAATTTTTTATAAATTTTGTAAAAATATGGGGTATAGTAATAAAATACGTAAAATCAATGAAAAATTTCAATAAAATCCTTACAGATATTGAAAATAAGGGCTAAACTCATTAAAATATCATTAAATATTGTAATATAAGGGGTACGGCTAAAATTATTTAATAAAACTTGTAATTATATGGGGTAAAATAATAAAACAATTGAAAAATATGGTTTAAAACAATAATTATCCCTTCAAATATTGAAAATAAGTATTAAATTCATAAAAATCTCATTTAATATAGGATTTCAGGGGTTTGGTACATTATTTTATTATAAATCTTGTAAACACTTGGATATTGTAATAGATTATATCATAATAACAGTGATAAAATGTTATATTCCCTTCAAATATTGAAAATAAGGACTAAATTCATAAAAATATCTTTAAATATTGTAATATAAGGGGTACGGCTAAAATTATTTTATAAAACTTGTAATTATATGGGGTAAAGTAATAAAACAATTGAAAAATATTGTTTAAAACAATAATTATCCCTTCAAATATTGAAAATAAGGGCTAAATTCATAAAAATTTCATTAAATATTGTAATATAAGAGGTACGGCTAAAATTATTTTATAAAACTTGTAATTATATGGGGTAAAGTAATAAAACAATTGAAAAATATGGTTTAAAACAATAATTATCCCTTCAAATATTGAAAATAAGTATTAAATTCATAAAAATCTCATTTAATATAAGGTTTTAGGGGTTGGGTTCAACATTTTTTTATAAATTTTGTAAAAATATGGGGTATAGTAATAAAATACGTTAAAATCAATGAAGAATTTCAATAAAATCCTTACAGATATTGAAAATAAGGGCTAAATTCATTAAAATCTAATTAAATATTGTAATATAAGGGGTACGGCTAAAATTATTTTATAAAACTTGTAATTATATGGGGTAAAGTAATAAAACAATTGAAAAATATGGTTTAAAACAATAATTATCCCTTCAAATATTGAAAATAAGTATTAAATTCATAAAAATCTCATTTAATATAAGGTTTTAGGGGTTGGGTTCAACATTTTTTTATAAATTTTGTAAAAACATGAGATATTGTAATGAAATACGGTAAAATCATTGGAAAAATTCAATAAAATCCCTTCTTATATTGAAAATAAAGACTAAATTCATAAATATTTCATTGAATATTGTAATATAAGGGGTACGGCTAAAATTATTTTATAAAACTTGTAATTATATGGGGTAAAGTAATACAACAATTGAAAAATATGGTTTAAAACAATAATTATCCCTTCAAATATTGAAAATAAGTATTAAATTCATAAAAATCTCGTTTAATATAGGATTTCAGGGGTTGGGGCCAACAATTTTTTATAAATTTTGTAAAAATATGGGGTATAGTAATAAAATACGTTAAAATCAATGAAAAATTTCAATAAAATCATTACAAATATTGAAAATAAGGGCTAAATTCATAAAAATATCATTAAATATTGTAATATAAGGGGTACGGCTAAAATTATTTTATAAAACTTGTAATTATATGGGGTAAAGTAATAAAACAATTGAAAAATATGGTTTAAAACAATAATTATCCCTTCAAATATTGAAAATAAGGGCTAAATTCATAAAAATTTCATTAAATATAGGATTTCAGGGGTTTGGTACATTATTTTATTATAAATCTTGTAAACACTTGGATATTGTAATAGATTATATCATAATAACAGTGATAAAATGTTATATTCCCTTCAAATATTGAAAATAAGGACTAAATTCATAAAAATATCTTTAAATATTGTAATATAAGGGGTACGGCTAAAATTATTTTATAAAACTTGTAATTATATGGGGTAAAGTAATAAAACAATTGAAAAATATGGTTTAAAACAATAATTATCCCTTCAAATATTGAAAATAAGGGCTAAATTCATAAAAATTTCATTAAATATTGTAATATAAGAGGTACGGCTAAAATTATTTTATAAAACTTGTAATTATATGGTGTAAAGTAATAAAACAATTGAAAAATATGGTTTAAAACAATAATTATCCCTTCAAATATTGAAAATAAGTATTAAATTCATAAAAATCTCATTTAATATAAGGTTTTAGGGGTTGGGTTCATCATTTTTTTATAAATTTTGTAAAAATATGGGGTATAGTAATAAAATACGTAAAATCAATGAAAAATTTCAATAAAATCCTTACAGATATTGAAAATAAGGGCTAAATTCATTAAAATCTAATTAAATATTGTAATATAAGGGGTACGGCTAAAATTATTTTATAAAACTTGTAATTATATGGGGTAAAGTAATAAAACAATTGAAAAATATGGTTTAAAACAATAATTATCCCTTCAAATATTGAAAATAAGTATTAAATTCATAAAAATCTCATTTAATATAAGGTTTTAGGGGTTGGGTTCATCATTTTTTTATAAATTTTGTAAAAATATGGGGTATAGTAATAAAATACGTTAAAATCAATGAAAAATTTCAATAAAATCCTTACAGATATTGAAAATAAGGGCTAAACTCATTAAAATATCATTAAATATTGTAATATAAGGGGTATGGCTAAAATTATTTAATAAAACTTGTAATTATATAGGGTAAAATAATAAAACAATTGAAAAATGTGGTTTAAAACAATAATTATCCCTTCAAATATTGAAAATAAGTATTAAATTCATAAAAATCTCATTTAATATAGGATTTCAGGGGTTTGGTACATTATTTTATTATAAATATTGTAAACACTTGGATATTGTAATAGATTATATCATAATAACAATGATATAATGTTATATTCCCTTCAAATATTGAAAATAAGGACTAAATTCATTAAAATATCATTAAATACTGTAATATAAGGGTTACAGCTAAAATTATTTTATAAAACTTGTAATTATTTGGGGTAAAGTAATACAACAATTGAAAAATATGGTTTAAAACAATAATTATCCCTTCAAATATTGAAAATAAGTATTAAATTCATAAAAATCTCATTTAATATAAGGTTTTAGGGGTTGGGTTCAACATTTTTTTATAAATTTTGTAAAAATATGGGGTATTGTAATAAAATACGTTAAAATCAATGAAAAATTTCAATAAAATCATTACAAATATTGAAAATAAGGGCTAAATTCATAAAAATATCATTAAATATTGTAATATAAGGGGTATGGCTAAAATTATTTAATAAAACTTGTAATTATATAGGGTAAAATAATAAAACAATTGAAAAATATGGTTTAAAACAATAATTATCCCTTCAAATATTGAAAATAAGTATTAAATTCATAAAAATCTCATTTAATATAGGATTTCAGGGGTTTGGTACATTATTTTATTATAAATCTTGTAAACACTTGGATATTGTAATAGATTATATCATAATAACAGTGATAAAATGTTATATTCCCTTCAAATATTGAAAATAAGGACTAAATTCATAAAAATATCATTAAATATTGTAATATAAGGGGTAAAGCTAAAATTATTTTATAAAACTTGTAATTATATGGGGTAAAAAAATAAAACAATTGAAAAATATGGTTTAAAACAATAATTATCCCTTCAAATATTGAAAATAAGGGCTAAATTCATAAAAATTTCATTAAATATTGTAATATAAGAGGTACGGCTAAAATTATTTTATAAAACTTGTAATTATATGGGGTAAAGTAATAAAACAATTGAAAAATATGGTTTAAAACAATAATTATCCCTTCAAATATTGAAAATAAGTATTAAATTCATAAAAATCTCATTTAATATAAGGTTTTAGGGGTTGGGTTCATCATTTTTTTATAAATTTTGTAAAAATATGGGGTATAGTAATAAAATACGTTAAAATTAATGAAAAATTTCAATAAAATCCTTACAGATATTGAAAATAAGGGCTAAACTCATTAAAATATCATTAAATATTGTAATATAAGGGGTATGGCTAAAATTATTTAATAAAACTTGTAATTATATAGGGTAAAATAATAAAACAATTGAAAAATATGGTTTAAAACAATAATTATCCCTTCAAATATTGAAAATAAGGGCTAAATTCATAAAAATTTCATTAAATAATGTAATATAAGAGGTACGGCTAAAATTATTTTATAAAACTTGTAATTATATGGGGTAAAGTAATAAAACAATTGAAAAATATGGTTTAAAACAATAATTATCCCTTCAAATATTGAAAATAAGTATTAAATTCATAAAAATCTCATTTAATATAAGGTTTTAGGGGTTGGGTTCAACATTTTTTTATAAATTTTGTAAAAACATGAGATATTGTAATGAAATACGGTAAAATCATTGGAAAAATTCAATAAAATCCCTTCTTATATTGAAAATAAAGACTAAATTCATAAATATTTCATTGAATATTGTAATATAAGGGGTACGGTTAAAATTATTTTATAAAACTTGTAATTATATGGGGTAAAGTAATACAACAATTGAAAAATATGGTTTAAAACAATAATTATCCCTTCAAATATTGAAAATAAGTATTAAATTCATAAAAATCTCGTTTAATATAGGATTTCAGGGGTTGGGGCCAACAATTTTTTATAAATTTTGTAAAAATATGGGGTATAGTAATAAAATACGTTAAAATCAATGAAAAATTTCAATAAAATCATTACAAATATTGAAAATAAGGGCTAAATTCATAAAAATATCATTAAATATTGTAATATAAGGGGTACGGCTAAAATTATTTTATAAAACTTGTAATTATATGGGGTAAAGTAATAAAACAATTGAAAAATATGGTTTAAAACAATAATTATCCCTTCAAATATTGAAAATAAGGGCTAAATTCATAAAAATTTCATTAAATATTGTAATATAAGGGGTACGGCTAAAATTATTTTATAAAACTTGTAATTATATGGGGTAAAGTAATAAAACAATTGAAAAATATGGTTTAAAACAATAATTATCCCTTCAAATATTGAAAATAAGTATTAAATTCATAAAAATCTCATTGAATATAAGGTTTTAGGGGTTTAGGGGTTGGGTTCAACAATTTTTTATAAATTTTGTAAAAACATGAGATATTGTAATGAACTACGGTAAAATCATTGGAAAAATTCAATAAAATCCCTTCTAATATTGAAAATAAAGACTAAATTCATAAATATTTCATTAAATATTGTAATATAAGGGGTACGGCTAAAATTATTTTATAAAACTTGTAATTATATGGGGTAAAATAATAAAACAATTGAAAAATACGGTTTAAAACAATAATTATCCCTTCAAATATTGAAAATAAGTATTAAATTCATAAAAATCTCATTTAATATAGGATTTCAGGGGTTTGGTACATTATTTTATTATAAATCTTGTAAACACTTGGATATTGTAATAGATTATATCATAATAACAGTGATAAAATGTTATATTCCCTTCAAATATTGAAAATAAGGACTAAATTCATAAAAATATTTTTAAATATTGTAATATAAGGGGTACGGCTAAAATTATTTTATAAAACTTGTAATTATATGGGGTAAAGTAATAAAACAATTGAAAAATATGGTTTAAAACAATAATTATCCCTTCAAATATTGAAAATAAGGGCTAAATTCATAAAAATTTCATTAAATATTGTAATATAAGAGGTACGGCTAAAATTATTTTATAAAACTTGTAATTATATGGTGTAAAGTAATAAAACAATTGAAAAATATGGTTTAAAACAATAATTATCCCTTCAAATATTGAAAATAAGTATTAAATTCATAAAAATCTCATTTAATATAAGGTTTTAGGGGTTGGGTTCATCATTTTTTTATATATTTTGTAAAAATATGGGGTATAGTAATAAAATACGTAAAATCAATGAAAAATTTCAATAAAATCCTTACAGATATTGAAAATAAGGGCTAAATTCATTAAAATCTAATTAAATATTGTAATATAAGGGGTACGGCTAAAATTATTTTATAAAACTTGTAATTATATGGGGTAAAGTAATAAAACAATTGAAAAATATGGTTTAAAACAATAATTATCCCTTCAAATATTGAAAATAAGTATTAAATTCATAAAAATCTCATTTAATATAAGGTTTTAGGGGTTGGGTTCATCATTTTTTTATAAATTTTGTAAAAATATGGGGTATAGTAATAAAATACGTTAAAATCAATGAAAAATTTCAATAAAATCCTTACAGATATTGAAAATAAGGGCTAAACTCATTAAAATATCATTAAATATTGTAATATAAGGGGTATGGCTAAAATTATTTAATAAAACTTGTAATTATATAGGGTAAAATAATAAAACAATTGAAAAATGTGGTTTAAAACAATAATTATCCCTTCAAATATTGAAAATAAGTATTAAATTCATAAAAATCTCATTTAATATAGGATTTCAGGGGTTTGGTACATTATTTTATTATAAATATTGTAAACACTTGGATATTGTAATAGATTATATCATAATAACAATGATATAATGTTATATTCCCTTCAAATATTGAAAATAAGGACTAAATTCATTAAAATATCATTAAATACTGTAATATAAGGGTTACAGCTAAAATTATTTTATAAAACTTGTAATTATTTGGGGTAAAGTAATACAACAATTGAAAAATATGGTTTAAAACAATAATTATCCCTTCAAATATTGAAAATAAGTATTAAATTCATAAAAATCTCATTTAATATAAGGTTTTAGGGGTTGGGTTCAACATTTTTTTATAAATTTTGTAAAAATATGGGGTATTGTAATAAAATACGTTAAAATCAATGAAAAATTTCAATAAAATCATTACAAATATTGAAAATAAGGGCTAAATTCATAAAAATATCATTAAATATTGTAATATAAGGGGTATGGCTAAAATTATTTAATAAAACTTGTAATTATATAGGGTAAAATAATAAAACAATTGAAAAATATGGTTTAAAACAATAATTATCCCTTCAAATATTGAAAATAAGGGCTAAATTCATAAAAATTTCATTAAATAATGTAATATAAGAGGTACGGCTAAAATTATTTTATAAAACTTGTAATTATATGGGGTAAAGTAATAAAACAATTGAAAAATATGGTTTAAAACAATAATTATCCCTTCAAATATTGAAAATAAGTATTAAATTCATAAAAATCTCATTTAATATAAGGTTTTAGGGGTTGGGTTCAACATTTTTTTAAAAATTTTGTAAAAACATGAGATATTGTAATGAAATACGGTAAAATCATTGGAAAAATTCAATAAAATCCCTTCTTATATTGAAAATAAAGACTAAATTCATAAATATTTCATTGAATATTGTAATATAAGGGGTACGGCTAAAATTATTTTATAAAACTTGTAATTATATGGGGTAAAGTAATACAACAATTGAAAAATATGGTTTAAAACAATAATTATCCCTTCAAATATTGAAAATAAGTATTAAATTCATAAAAATCTCGTTTAATATAGGATTTCAGGGGTTGGGGCCAACAATTGTTTATAAATTTTGTAAAAATATGGGGTATAGTAATAAAATACGTTAAAATCAATGAAAAATTTCAATAAAATCATTACAAATATTGAAAATAAGGGCTAAATTCATAAAAATATCATTAAATATTGTAATATAAGGGGTACGGCTAAAATTATTTTATAAAACTTGTAATTATATGGGGTAAAGTAATAAAACAATTGAAAAATATGGTTTAAAACAATAATTATCCCTTCAAATATTGAAAATAAGGGCTAAATTCATAAAAATTTCATTAAATATTGTAATATAAGGGGTACGGCTAAAATTATTTTATAAAACTTGTAATTATATGGGGTAAAGTAATAAAACAATTGAAAAATATGGTTTAAAACAATAATTATCCCTTCAAATATTGAAAATAAGTATTAAATTCATAAAAATCTCATTGAATATAAGGTTTTAGGGGTTTAGGGGTTGGGTTCAACAATTTTTTATAAATTTTGTAAAAACATGAGATATTGTAATGAACTACGGTAAAATCATTGGAAAAATTCAATAAAATCCCTTCTAATATTGAAAATAAAGACTAAATTCATAAATATTTCATTAAATATTGTAATATAAGGGGTACGGCTAAAATTATTTTATAAAACTTGTAATTATATGGGGTAAAATAATAAAACAATTGAAAAATACGGTTTAAAACAATAATTATCCCTTCAAATATTGAAAATAAGTATTAAATTCATAAAAATCTCATTTAATATAGGATTTCAGGGGTTTGGTACATTATTTTATTATAAATCTTGTAAACACTTGGATATTGTAATAGATTATATCATAATAACAGTGATAAAATGTTATATTCCCTTCAAATATTGAAAATAAGGACTAAATTCATAAAAATATCTTTAAATATTGTAATATAAGGGGTACGGCTAAAATTATTTTATAAAACTTGTAATTATATGGGGTAAAGTAATAAAACAATTGAAAAATATGGTTTAAAACAATAATTATCCCTTCAAATATTGAAAATAAGGGCTAAATTCATAAAAATTTCATTAAATATTGTAATATAAGAGGTACGGCTAAAATTATTTTATAAAACTTGTAATTATATGGGGTAAAGTAATAAAACAATTGAAAACTATGGTTTAAAACAATAATTATCCCTTCAAATATTGAAAATAAGTATTAAATTCATAAAAATCTCATTTAATATAAGGTTTTAGGGGTTGGGTTCATCATTTTTTTATAAATTTTGTAAAAATATGGGGTATAGTAATAAAATACGTAAAATCAATGAAAAATTTCAATAAAATCCTTACAGATATTGAAAATAAGGGCTAAATTCATTAAAATCTAATTAAATATTGTAATATAAGGGGTACGGCTAAAATTATTTTATAAAACTTGTAATTATATGGGGTAAAGTAATAAAACAATTGAAAAATATGGTTTAATACAATAATTATCCCTTCAAATATTGAAAATAAGTATTAAATTCATAAAAATCTCATTTAATATAAGGTTTTAGGGGTTGGGTTCATCATTTTTTTATAAATTTTGTAAAAATATGGGGTATAGTAATAAAATACGTTAAAATCAATGAAAAATTTCAATAAAATCCTTACAGATATTGAAAATAAGGGCTAAACTCATTAAAATATCATTAAATATTGTAATATAAGGGGTATGGCTAAAATTATTTAATAAAACTTGTAATTATATAGGGTAAAATAATAAAACAATTGAAAAATGTGGTTTAAAACAATAATTATCCCTTCAAATATTGAAAATAAGTATTAAATTCATAAAAATCTCATTTAATATAGGATTTCAGGGGTTTGGTACATTATTTTATTATAAATATTGTAAACACTTGGATATTGTAATAGATTATATCATAATAACAATGATATAATGTTATATTCCCTTCAAATATTGAAAATAAGGACTAAATTCATTAAAATATCATTAAATACTGTAATATAAGGGTTACAGCTAAAATTATTTTATAAAACTTGTAATTATTTGGGGTAAAGTAATACAACAATTGAAAAATATGGTTTAAAACAATAATTATCCCTTCAAATATTGAAAATAAGTATTAAATTCATAAAAATCTCATTTAATATAAGGTTTTAGGGGTTGGGTTCAACATTTTTTTATACATTTTGTAAAAATATGGGGTATTGTAATAAAATACGTTAAAATCAATGAAAAATTTCAATAAAATCATTACAAATATTGAAAATAAGGGCTAAATTCATAAAAATATCATTAAATATTGTAATATAAGGGGTATGGCTAAAATTATTTAATAAAACTTGTAATTATATAGGGTAAAATAATAAAACAATTGAAAAATATGGTTTAAAACAATAATTATCCCTTCAAATATTGAAAATAAGTATTAAATTCATAAAAATCTCATTTAATATAGGATTTCAGGGGTTTGGTACATTATTTTATTATAAATATTGTAAACACTTGGATATTGTAATAGATTATATCATAATAACAATGATATAATGTTATATTCCCTTCAAATATTGAAAATAAGGACTAAATTCATTAAAATATCATTAAATACTGTAATATAAGGGTTACAGCTAAAATTATTTTATAAAACTTGTAATTATTTGGGGTAAAGTAATACAACAATTGAAAAATATGGTTTAAAACAATAATTATCCCTTCAAATATTGAAAATAAGTATTAAATTCATAAAAATCTCATTTAATATAAGGTTTTAGGGGTTGGGTTCAACATTTTTTTATAAATTTTGTAAAAATATGGGGTATTGTAATAAAATACGTTAAAATCAATGAAAAATTTCAATAAAATCATTACAAATATTGAAAATAAGGGCTAAATTCATAAAAATATCATTAAATATTGTAATATAAGGGGTATGGCTAAAATTATTTAATAAAACTTGTAATTATATAGGGTAAAATAATAAAACAATTGAAAAATATGGTTTAAAACAATAATTATCCCTTCAAATATTGAAAATAAGTATTAAATTCATAAAAATCTCATTTAATATAGGATTTCAGGGGTTTGGTACATTATTTTATTATAAATATTGTAAACACTTGGATATTGTAATAGATTATATCATAATAACAATGATATAATGTTATATTCCCTTCAAATATTGAAAATAAGGACTAAATTCATTAAAATATCATTAAATATTGTAATATAAGGGTTACAGCTAAAATTATTTTATAAAACTTGTAATTATTTGGGGTAAAGTAATACAACAATTGAAAAATATGGTTTAAAACAATAATTATCCCTTCAAATATTGAAAATAAGTATTAAATTCATAAAAATCTCATTTAATATAAGGTTTTAGGGGTTGGGTTCAACATTTTTTTATAAATTTTGTAAAAATATGGGGTATTGTAATAAAATACGTTAAAATCAATGAAAAATTTCAATAAAATCATTACAAATATTGAAAATAAGGGCTAAATTCATAAAAATATCATTAAATATTGTAATATAAGGGGTATGGCTAAAATTATTTAATAAAACTTGTAATTATATAGGGTAAAATAATAAAACAATTGAAAAATATGGTTTAAAACAATAATTATCCCTTCAAATATTGAAAATAAGTATTAAATTCATAAAAATCTCATTTAATATAGGATTTCAGGGGTTTGGTACATTATTTTATTATAAATCTTGTAAACACTTGGATATTGTAATAGATAATATCATAATAACAGTGATAAAATGTTATATTCCCTTCAAATATTGAAAATAAGGACTAAATTCATAAAAATATCATTAAATATTGTAATATAAGGGGTAAAGCTAAAATTATTTTATAAAACTTGTAATTATATGGGGTAAAAAAATAAAACAATTGAAAAATATGGTTTAAAACAATAATTATCCCTTCAAATATTGAAAATAAGGGCTAAATTCATAAAAATTTCATTAAATATTGTAATATAAGAGGTACGGCTAAAATTATTTTATAAAACTTGTAATTATATGGGGTAAAGTAATAAAACAATTGAAAAATATGGTTTAAAACAATAATTATCCCTTCAAATATTGAAAATAAGTATTAAATTCATAAAAATCTCATTTAATATAAGGTTTTAGGGGTTGGGTTCATCATTTTTTTATAAATTTTGTAAAAATATGGGGTATAGTAATAAAATACGTTAAAATCAATGAAAAATTTCAATAAAATCCTTACAGATATTGAAAATAAGGGCTAAACTCATTAAAATATCATTAAATATTGTAATATAAGGGGTATGGCTAAAATTATTTAATAAAACTTGTAATTATATAGGGTAAAATAATAAAACAATTGAAAAATATGGTTTAAAACAATAATTATCCCTTCAAATATTGAAAATAAGTATTAAATTCATAAAAATCTCGTTTAATATAGGATTTCAGGGGTTGGGGCCAACAATTTTTTATAAATTTTGTAAAAATATGGGGTATAGTTATAAAATACGTAAAATCAATGAAAAATTTCAATAAAATCCTTACAGATATTGAAAATAAGGGCTAAATTCATTAAAATCTAATTAAATATTGTAATATAAGGGGTACGGCTAAAATTATTTTATAAAACTTGTAATTATATGGGGTAAAGTAATAAAACAATTGAAAAATATGGTTTAAAACAATAATTATCCCTTCAAATATTGAAAATAAGTATTAAATTCATAAAAATCTCATTTAATATAAGGTTTTAGGGGTTGGGTTCATTATTTTATTATAAATCTTGTAAAAATATGGGGTATTGTAATAAAATACGTTAAAATCAATGAAAAATTTCAATAAAATCATTACAAATATTGGAAATAAGGGCTAAATTCATTAAAATATCATTAAATATTGTAATATAAGGGGTACGGCTAAAATTATTTAATAAAACTTGTAATTATATGGGGTAAAATAATAAAACAATTGAAAAATATGGTTTAAAACAATAATTATCCCTTCAAATATTGAAAATAAGTATTAAATTCATAAAAATCTCATTTAATATAGGATTTCAGGGGTTTGGTACATTATTTTATTATAAATTTTGTAAAAACATGAGATATTGTAATGAAATACGTTAAAATCAATGAAAAATTTCAATAAAATCATTACAAATATTGAAAATAAGGGCTAAATTCATAAAAATATCATTAAATATTGTAATATAAGGGGTACGGCTAAAATTATTTTATAAAACTTGTAATTATATGGGGTAAAGTAATAAAACAATTGAAAAATATGGTTTAAAACAATAATTATCCCTTCAAATATTGAAAATAAGGGCTAAATTCATAAAAATTTCATTAAATATTGTAATATAAGGGGTACGGCTAAAATTATTTTATAAAACTTGTAATTATATGGGGTAAAGTAATAAAACAATTGAAAAATATGGTTTAAAACAATAATTATCCCTTCAAATATTGAAAATAAGTATTAAATTCATAAAAATCTCATTGAATATAAGGTTTTAGGGGTTTAGGGGTTGGGTTCAACAATTTTTTATAAATTTTGTAAAAACATGAGATATTGTAATGAACTACGGTAAAATCATTGGAAAAATTCAATAAAATCCCTTCTAATATTGAAAATAAAGACTAAATTCATAAATATTTCATTAAATATTGTAATATAAGGGGTACGGCTAAAATTATTTTATAAAACTTGTAATTATATGGGGTAAAATAATAAAACAATTGAAAAATATGGTTTAAAACAATAATTATCCCTTCAAATATTGAAAATAAGTATTAAATTCATAAAAATCTCATTTAATATAGGATTTCAGGGGTTTGGTACATTATTTTATTATAAATCTTGTAAACACTTGGATATTGTAATAGATTATATCATAATAACAGTGATAAAATGTTATATTCCCTTCAAATATTGAAAATAAGGACTAAATTCATAAAAATATCATTAAATATTGTAATATAAGGGGTAAAGCTAAAATTATTTTATAAAACTTGTAATTATATGGGGTAAAAAAATAAAACAATTGAAAAATATGGTTTAAAACAATAATTATCCCTTCAAATATTGAAAATAAGTATTAAATTCATAAAAATCTCATTTAATATAAGGTTTTAGGGGTTGGGTTCATCATTTTTTTATAAATTTTGTAAAAATATGGGGTATAGTAATAAAATACGTTAAAATCAATGAAAAATTTCAATAAAATCCTTACAGATATTGAAAATAAGGGCTAAACTCATTAAAATATCATTAAATATTGTAATATAAGGGGTATGGCTAAAATTATTTAATAAAACTTGTAATTATATAGGGTAAAATAATAAAACAATTGAAAAATATGGTTTAAAACAATAATTATCCCTTCAAATATTGAAAATAAGGGCTAAATTCATAAAAATTTCATTAAATAATGTAATATAAGAGGTACGGCTAAAATTATTTTATAAAACTTGTAATTATATGGGGTAAAGTAATAAAACAATTGAAAAATATGGTTTAAAACAATAATTATCCCTTCAAATATTGAAAATAAGTATTAAATTCATAAAAATCTCATTTAATATAAGGTTTTAGGGGTTGGGTTCAACATTTTTTTAAAAATTTTGTAAAAACATGAGATATTGTAATGAAATACGGTAAAATCATTGGAAAAATTCAATAAAATCCCTTCTTATATTGAAAATAAAGACTAAATTCATAAATATTTCATTGAATATTGTAATATAAGGGGTACGGCTAAAATTATTTTATAAAACTTGTAATTATATGGGGTAAAGTAATACAACAATTGAAAAATATGGTTTAAAACAATAATTATCCCTTCAAATATTGAAAATAAGTATTAAATTCATAAAAATCTCGTTTAATATAGGATTTCAGGGGTTGGGGCCAACAATTGTTTATAAATTTTGTAAAAATATGGGGTATAGTAATAAAATACGTTAAAATCAATGAAAAATTTCAATAAAATCATTACAAATATTGAAAATAAGGGCTAAATTCATAAAAATATCATTAAATATTGTAATATAAGGGGTACGGCTAAAATTATTTTATAAAACTTGTAATTATATGGGGTAAAGTAATAAAACAATTGAAAAATATGGTTTAAAACAATAATTATCCCTTCAAATATTGAAAATAAGGGCTAAATTCATAAAAATTTCATTAAATATTGTAATATAAGGGGTACGGCTAAAATTATTTTATAAAACTTGTAATTATATGGGGTAAAGTAATAAAACAATTGAAAAATATGGTTTAAAACAATAATTATCCCTTCAAATATTGAAAATAAGTATTAAATTCATAAAAATCTCATTGAATATAAGGTTTTAGGGGTTTAGGGGTTGGGTTCAACAATTTTTTATAAATTTTGTAAAAACATGAGATATTGTAATGAACTACGGTAAAATCATTGGAAAAATTCAATAAAATCCCTTCTAATATTGAAAATAAAGACTAAATTCATAAATATTTCATTAAATATTGTAATATAAGGGGTACGGCTAAAATTATTTTATAAAACTTGTAATTATATGGGGTAAAATAATAAAACAATTGAAAAATACGGTTTAAAACAATAATTATCCCTTCAAATATTGAAAATAAGTATTAAATTCATAAAAATCTCATTTAATATAGGATTTCAGGGGTTTGGTACATTATTTTATTATAAATCTTGTAAACACTTGGATATTGTAATAGATTATATCATAATAACAGTGATAAAATGTTATATTCCCTTCAAATATTGAAAATAAGGACTAAATTCATAAAAATATCTTTAAATATTGTAATATAAGGGGTACGGCTAAAATTATTTTATAAAACTTGTAATTATATGGGGTAAAGTAATAAAACAATTGAAAAATATGGTTTAAAACAATAATTATCCCTTCAAATATTGAAAATAAGGGCTAAATTCATAAAAATTTCATTAAATATTGTAATATAAGAGGTACGGCTAAAATTATTTTATAAAACTTGTAATTATATGGGGTAAAGTAATAAAACAATTGAAAACTATGGTTTAAAACAATAATTATCCCTTCAAATATTGAAAATAAGTATTAAATTCATAAAAATCTCATTTAATATAAGGTTTTAGGGGTTGGGTTCATCATTTTTTTATAAATTTTGTAAAAATATGGGGTATAGTAATAAAATACGTAAAATCAATGAAAAATTTCAATAAAATCCTTACAGATATTGAAAATAAGGGCTAAATTCATTAAAATCTAATTAAATATTGTAATATAAGGGGTACGGCTAAAATTATTTTATAAAACTTGTAATTATATGGGGTAAAGTAATAAAACAATTGAAAAATATGGTTTAATACAATAATTATCCCTTCAAATATTGAAAATAAGTATTAAATTCATAAAAATCTCATTTAATATAAGGTTTTAGGGGTTGGGTTCATCATTTTTTTATAAATTTTGTAAAAATATGGGGTATAGTAATAAAATACGTTAAAATCAATGAAAAATTTCAATAAAATCCTTACAGATATTGAAAATAAGGGCTAAACTCATTAAAATATCATTAAATATTGTAATATAAGGGGTATGGCTAAAATTATTTAATAAAACTTGTAATTATATAGGGTAAAATAATAAAACAATTGAAAAATGTGGTTTAAAACAATAATTATCCCTTCAAATATTGAAAATAAGTATTAAATTCATAAAAATCTCATTTAATATAGGATTTCAGGGGTTTGGTACATTATTTTATTATAAATATTGTAAACACTTGGATATTGTAATAGATTATATCATAATAACAATGATATAATGTTATATTCCCTTCAAATATTGAAAATAAGGACTAAATTCATTAAAATATCATTAAATACTGTAATATAAGGGTTACAGCTAAAATTATTTTATAAAACTTGTAATTATTTGGGGTAAAGTAATACAACAATTGAAAAATATGGTTTAAAACAATAATTATCCCTTCAAATATTGAAAATAAGTATTAAATTCATAAAAATCTCATTTAATATAAGGTTTTAGGGGTTGGGTTCAACATTTTTTTATACATTTTGTAAAAATATGGGGTATTGTAATAAAATACGTTAAAATCAATGAAAAATTTCAATAAAATCATTACAAATATTGAAAATAAGGGCTAAATTCATAAAAATATCATTAAATATTGTAATATAAGGGGTATGGCTAAAATTATTTAATAAAACTTGTAATTATATAGGGTAAAATAATAAAACAATTGAAAAATATGGTTTAAAACAATAATTATCCCTTCAAATATTGAAAATAAGTATTAAATTCATAAAAATCTCATTTAATATAGGATTTCAGGGGTTTGGTACATTATTTTATTATAAATATTGTAAACACTTGGATATTGTAATAGATTATATCATAATAACAATGATATAATGTTATATTCCCTTCAAATATTGAAAATAAGGACTAAATTCATTAAAATATCATTAAATACTGTAATATAAGGGTTACAGCTAAAATTATTTTATAAAACTTGTAATTATTTGGGGTAAAGTAATACAACAATTGAAAAATATGGTTTAAAACAATAATTATCCCTTCAAATATTGAAAATAAGTATTAAATTCATAAAAATCTCATTTAATATAAGGTTTTAGGGGTTGGGTTCAACATTTTTTTATAAATTTTGTAAAAATATGGGGTATTGTAATAAAATACGTTAAAATCAATGAAAAATTTCAATAAAATCATTACAAATATTGAAAATAAGGGCTAAATTCATAAAAATATCATTAAATATTGTAATATAAGGGGTATGGCTAAAATTATTTAATAAAACTTGTAATTATATAGGGTAAAATAATA
The DNA here is from genome assembly GCA_036289425.1 of Rhopalosiphum nymphaeae. NCBI lineage: Eukaryota > Metazoa > Arthropoda > Insecta > Hemiptera > Aphididae > Rhopalosiphum > Rhopalosiphum nymphaeae. Next base: position 7,230,360 of record JAZAQC010000001.1, on the reverse strand, counting down.
AAACAATTGAAAAATATGGTTTAAAACAATAATTATCCCTTCAAATATTGAAAATAAGTATTAAATTCATAAAAATCTCATTTAATATAGGATTTCAGGGGTTTGGTACATTATTTTATTATAAATATTGTAAACACTTGGATATTGTAATAGATTATATCATAATAACAATGATATAATGTTATATTCCCTTCAAATATTGAAAATAAGGACTAAATTCATTAAAATATCATTAAATATTGTAATATAAGGGTTACAGCTAAAATTATTTTATAAAACTTGTAATTATTTGGGGTAAAGTAATACAACAATTGAAAAATATGGTTTAAAACAATAATTATCCCTTCAAATATTGAAAATAAGTATTAAATTCATAAAAATCTCATTTAATATAAGGTTTTAGGGGTTGGGTTCAACATTTTTTTATAAATTTTGTAAAAATATGGGGTATTGTAATAAAATACGTTAAAATCAATGAAAAATTTCAATAAAATCATTACAAATATTGAAAATAAGGGCTAAATTCATAAAAATATCATTAAATATTGTAATATAAGGGGTATGGCTAAAATTATTTAATAAAACTTGTAATTATATAGGGTAAAATAATAAAACAATTGAAAAATATGGTTTAAAACAATAATTATCCCTTCAAATATTGAAAATAAGTATTAAATTCATAAAAATCTCATTTAATATAGGATTTCAGGGGTTTGGTACATTATTTTATTATAAATCTTGTAAACACTTGGATATTGTAATAGATAATATCATAATAACAGTGATAAAATGTTATATTCCCTTCAAATATTGAAAATAAGGACTAAATTCATAAAAATATCATTAAATATTGTAATATAAGGGGTAAAGCTAAAATTATTTTATAAAACTTGTAATTATATGGGGTAAAAAAATAAAACAATTGAAAAATATGGTTTAAAACAATAATTATCCCTTCAAATATTGAAAATAAGGGCTAAATTCATAAAAATTTCATTAAATATTGTAATATAAGAGGTACGGCTAAAATTATTTTATAAAACTTGTAATTATATGGGGTAAAGTAATAAAACAATTGAAAAATATGGTTTAAAACAATAATTATCCCTTCAAATATTGAAAATAAGTATTAAATTCATAAAAATCTCATTTAATATAAGGTTTTAGGGGTTGGGTTCATCATTTTTTTATAAATTTTGTAAAAATATGGGGTATAGTAATAAAATACGTTAAAATCAATGAAAAATTTCAATAAAATCCTTACAGATATTGAAAATAAGGGCTAAACTCATTAAAATATCATTAAATATTGTAATATAAGGGGTATGGCTAAAATTATTTAATAAAACTTGTAATTATATAGGGTAAAATAATAAAACAATTGAAAAATATGGTTTAAAACAATAATTATCCCTTCAAATATTGAAAATAAGTATTAAATTCATAAAAATCTCGTTTAATATAGGATTTCAGGGGTTGGGGCCAACAATTTTTTATAAATTTTGTAAAAATATGGGGTATAGTTATAAAATACGTAAAATCAATGAAAAATTTCAATAAAATCCTTACAGATATTGAAAATAAGGGCTAAATTCATTAAAATCTAATTAAATATTGTAATATAAGGGGTACGGCTAAAATTATTTTATAAAACTTGTAATTATATGGGGTAAAGTAATAAAACAATTGAAAAATATGGTTTAAAACAATAATTATCCCTTCAAATATTGAAAATAAGTATTAAATTCATAAAAATCTCATTTAATATAAGGTTTTAGGGGTTGGGTTCATTATTTTATTATAAATCTTGTAAAAATATGGGGTATTGTAATAAAATACGTTAAAATCAATGAAAAATTTCAATAAAATCATTACAAATATTGGAAATAAGGGCTAAATTCATTAAAATATCATTAAATATTGTAATATAAGGGGTACGGCTAAAATTATTTAATAAAACTTGTAATTATATGGGGTAAAATAATAAAACAATTGAAAAATATGGTTTAAAACAATAATTATCCCTTCAAATATTGAAAATAAGTATTAAATTCATAAAAATCTCATTTAATATAGGATTTCAGGGGTTTGGTACATTATTTTATTATAAATTTTGTAAAAACATGAGATATTGTAATGAAATACGTTAAAATCAATGAAAAATTTCAATAAAATCATTACAAATATTGAAAATAAGGGCTAAATTCATAAAAATATCATTAAATATTGTAATATAAGGGGTACGGCTAAAATTATTTTATAAAACTTGTAATTATATGGGGTAAAGTAATAAAACAATTGAAAAATATGGTTTAAAACAATAATTATCCCTTCAAATATTGAAAATAAGGGCTAAATTCATAAAAATTTCATTAAATATTGTAATATAAGGGGTACGGCTAAAATTATTTTATAAAACTTGTAATTATATGGGGTAAAGTAATAAAACAATTGAAAAATATGGTTTAAAACAATAATTATCCCTTCAAATATTGAAAATAAGTATTAAATTCATAAAAATCTCATTGAATATAAGGTTTTAGGGGTTTAGGGGTTGGGTTCAACAATTTTTTATAAATTTTGTAAAAACATGAGATATTGTAATGAACTACGGTAAAATCATTGGAAAAATTCAATAAAATCCCTTCTAATATTGAAAATAAAGACTAAATTCATAAATATTTCATTAAATATTGTAATATAAGGGGTACGGCTAAAATTATTTTATAAAACTTGTAATTATATGGGGTAAAATAATAAAACAATTGAAAAATATGGTTTAAAACAATAATTATCCCTTCAAATATTGAAAATAAGTATTAAATTCATAAAAATCTCATTTAATATAGGATTTCAGGGGTTTGGTACATTATTTTATTATAAATCTTGTAAACACTTGGATATTGTAATAGATTATATCATAATAACAGTGATAAAATGTTATATTCCCTTCAAATATTGAAAATAAGGACTAAATTCATAAAAATATCATTAAATATTGTAATATAAGGGGTAAAGCTAAAATTATTTTATAAAACTTGTAATTATATGGGGTAAAAAAATAAAACAATTGAAAAATATGGTTTAAAACAATAATTATCCCTTCAAATATTGAAAATAAGTATTAAATTCATAAAAATCTCATTTAATATAAGGTTTTAGGGGTTGGGTTCATCATTTTTTTATAAATTTTGTAAAAATATGGGGTATAGTAATAAAATACGTTAAAATCAATGAAAAATTTCAATAAAATCCTTACAGATATTGAAAATAAGGGCTAAACTCATTAAAATATCATTAAATATTGTAATATAAGGGGTATGGCTAAAATTATTTAATAAAACTTGTAATTATATAGGGTAAAATAATAAAACAATTGAAAAATATGGTTTAAAACAATAATTATCTCTTCAAATATTGAAAATAAGTATTAAATTCATAAAAATCTCGTTTAATATAGGATTTCAGGGGTTGGGGCCAACAATTTTTTATAAATTTTGTAAAAATATGGGGTATAGTTATAAAATACGTAAAATCAATGAAAAATTTCAATAAAATCCTTACAGATATTGAAAATAAGGGCTAAATTCATTAAAATCTAATTAAATATTGTAATATAAGGGGTACGGCTAAAATTATTTTATAAAACTTGTAATTATATGGGGTAAAGTAATAAAACAATTGAAAAATATGGTTTAAAACAATAATTATCCCTTCAAATATTGAAAATAAGTATTAAATTCATAAAAATCTCATTTAATATAAGGTTTTAGGGGTTGGGTTCATTATTTTATTATAAATCTTGTAAAAATATGGGGTATTGTAATAAAATACGTTAAAATCAATGAAAAATTTCAATAAAATCATTACAAATATTGGAAATAAGGGCTAAATTCATTAAAATATCATTAAATATTGTAATATAAGGGGTACGGCTAAAATTATTTAATAAAACTTGTAATTATATGGGGTAAAATAATAAAACAATTGAAAAATATGGTTTAAAACAATAATTATCCCTTCAAATATTGAAAATAAGTATTAAATTCATAAAAATCTCATTTAATATAGGATTTCAGGGGTTTGGTACATTATTTTATTATAAATTTTGTAAAAACATGAGATATTGTAATGAAATACGTTAAAATCAATGAAAAATTTCAATAAAATCATTACAAATATTGAAAATAAGGGCTAAATTCATAAAAATATCATTAAATATTGTAATATAAGGGGTACGGCTAAAATTATTTTATAAAACTTGTAATTATATGGGGTAAAGTAATAAAACAATTGAAAAATATGGTTTAAAACAATAATTATCCCTTCAAATATTGAAAATAAGGGCTAAATTCATAAAAATTTCATTAAATATTGTAATATAAGGGGTACGGCTAAAATTATTTTATAAAACTTGTAATTATATGGGGTAAAGTAATAAAACAATTGAAAAATATGGTTTAAAACAATAATTATCCCTTCAAATATTGAAAATAAGTATTAAATTCATAAAAATCTCATTGAATATAAGGTTTTAGGGGTTTAGGGGTTGGGTTCAACAATTTTTTATAAATTTTGTAAAAACATGAGATATTGTAATGAACTACGGTAAAATCATTGGAAAAATTCAATAAAATCCCTTCTAATATTGAAAATAAAGACTAAATTCATAAATATTTCATTAAATATTGTAATATAAGGGGTACGGCTAAAATTATTTTATAAAACTTGTAATTATATGGGGTAAAATAATAAAACAATTGAAAAATATGGTTTAAAACAATAATTATCCCTTCAAATATTGAAAATAAGTATTAAATTCATAAAAATCTCATTTAATATAGGATTTCAGGGGTTTGGTACATTATTTTATTATAAATCTTGTAAACACTTGGATATTGTAATAGATTATATCATAATAACAGTGATAAAATGTTATATTCCCTTCAAATATTGAAAATAAGGACTAAATTCATAAAAATATCATTAAATATTGTAATATAAGGGGTAAAGCTAAAATTATTTTATAAAACTTGTAATTATATGGGGTAAAAAAATAAAACAATTGAAAAATATGGTTTAAAACAATAATTATCCCTTCAAATATTGAAAATAAGGGCTAAATTCATAAAAATTTCATTAAATATTGTAATATAAGAGGTACGGCTAAAATTATTTTATAAAACTTGTAATTATATGGGGTAAAGTAATAAAACAATTGAAAAATATGGTTTAAAACAATAATTATCCCTTCAAATATTGAAAATAAGTATTAAATTCATAAAAATCTCATTTAATATAAGGTTTTAGGGGTTGGGTTCATCATTTTTTTATAAATTTTGTAAAAATATGGGGTATAGTAATAAAATACGTTAAAATCAATGAAAAATTTCAATAAAATCCTTACAGATATTGAAAATAAGGGCTAAACTCATTAAAATATCATTAAATATTGTAATATAAGGGGTATGGCTAAAATTATTTAATAAAACTTGTAATTATATAGGGTAAAATAATAAAACAATTGAAAAATATGGTTTAAAACAATAATTATCCCTTCAAATATTGAAAATAAGTATTAAATTCATAAAAATCTCGTTTAATATAGGATTTCAGGGGTTGGGGCCAACAATTTTTTATAAATTTTGTAAAAATATGGGGTATAGTTATAAAATACGTAAAATCAATGAAAAATTTCAATAAAATCCTTACAGATATTGAAAATAAGGGCTAAATTCATTAAAATCTAATTAAATATTGTAATATAAGGGGTACGGCTAAAATTATTTTATAAAACTTGTAATTATATGGGGTAAAGTAATAAAACAATTGAAAAATATGGTTTAAAACAATAATTATCCCTTCAAATATTGAAAATAAGTATTAAATTCATAAAAATCTCATTTAATATAAGGTTTTAGGGGTTGGGTTCATCATTTTTTTATAAATTTTGTAAAAATATGGGGTATAGTAATAAAATACGTTAAAATCAATGAAAAATTTCAATAAAATCCTTACAGATATTGAAAATAAGGGCTAAACTCATTAAAATATCATTAAATATTGTAATATAAGGGGTATGGCTAAAATTATTTAATAAAACTTGTAATTATATAGGGTAAAATAATAAAACAATTGAAAAATATGGTTTAAAACAATAATTATCCCTTCAAATATTGAAAATAAGTATTAAATTCATAAAAATCTCATTTAATATAGGATTTCAGGGGTTTGGTACATTATTTTATTATAAATATTGTAAACACTTGGATATTGTAATAGATTATATCATAATAACAATGATATAATGTTATATTCCCTTCAAATATTGAAAATAAGGACTAAATTCATTAAAATATCATTAAATATTGTAATATAAGGGTTACGGCTAAAATTATTTTATAAAACTTGTAATTATTTGGGGTAAAGTAATACAACAATTGAAAAATATGGTTTAAAACAATAATTATCCCTTCAAATATTGAAAATAAGTATTAAATTCATAAAAATCTCATTTAATATAAGGTTTTAGGGGTTGGGTTCAACATTTTTTTATAAATTTTGTAAAAATATGGGGTATTGTAATAAAATACGTTAAAATCAATGAAAAATTTCAATAAAATCATTACAAATATTGAAAATAAGGGCTAAATTCATAAAAATATCATTAAATATTGTAATATAAGGGGTACGGCTAAAATTATTTTATAAAACTTGTAATTATATGGGGTAAAGTAATAAAACAATTGAAAAATATAGTTTAAAACAATAATTATCCCTTCAAATATTGAAAATAAGGGCTAAATTCATAAAAATTTCATTAAATAATGTAATATAAGAGGTACGGCTAAAATTATTTTATAAAACTTGTAATTATATGGGGTAAAGTAATAAAACAATTGAAAAATATGGTTTAAAACAATAATTATCCCTTCAAATATTGAAAATAAGTATTAAATTCATAAAAATCTCATTTAATATAAGGTTTTAGGGGTTGGGTTCTACATTTTTTTATAAATTTTGTAAAAACATGAGATATTGTAATGAAATACGGTAAAATCATTGGAAAAATTCAATAAAATCCCTTCTTATATTGAAAATAAAGACTAAATTCATAAATATTTCATTTAATATTATAATATAAGGGGTACGGCTAAAATTATTTTATAAAACTTGTAATTATATGGGGTAAAGTATTAAAACAATTGAAAAATATGGTTTAAAACAATAATTATCCCTTCAAATATTGAAAATAAGTATTAAATTCATAAAAATCTCATTTAATATAGGATTTCAGGGGTTGGGGCCAACAATTTTTTATAAATTTTGTAAAAATATGGGGTATAGTAATAAAATACGTAAAATCAATGAAAAATTTCAATAAAATCCTTACAGATATTGAAAATAAGGGCTAAACTCATTAAAATATCATTAAATATTGTAATATAAGGGGTACGGCTAAAATTATTTTATAAAACTTGTAATTATATGGGGTAAAGTAATAAAACAATTGAAAAATATGGTTTAAAACAATAATTATCCCTTCAAATATTGAAAATAAGTATTAAATTCATAAAAATCTCATTGAATATAAGGTTTTAGGGGTTTAGGGGTTGGGTTCAACAATTTTTTATAAATTTTGTAAAAACATGAGATATTGTAATGAACTACGGTAAAATCATTGGAAAAATTCAATAAAATCCCTTCTATTATTGAAAATAAAGACTAAATTCATAAATATTTCATTAAATATTGTAATATAAGGGGTACGGCTAAAATTATTTAATAAAACTTGTAATTATATGGGGTAATATAATAAAACAATTGAAAAATATGGTTTAAAACAATAATTATCCCTTCAAATATTGAAAATAAGTATTAAATTCATAAAAATCTCATTTAATATAGGATTTCAGGGGTTTGGTACATTATTTTATTATAAATCTTGTAAACACTTGGATATTGTAATAGATTATATCATAATAACAGTGATAAAATGTTATATTCCCTTCAAATATTGAAAATAAGGACTAAATTCATTAAAATCTCATTAAATATTGTAATATAAGGGGTAAGGCTAAAATTATTTTATAAAACTTGTAATTATATGGGGTAAAGTAATAAAACAATTGAAAAATATGGTTTAAAACAATAATTATCCCTTCAAATATTGAAAATAAGTATTAAATTCATAAAAATCTCATTTAATATAGGATTTCAGGGGTTTGGTACATTATTTTATTATAAATCTTGTAAAAATATGGGGTATTGTAATAAAATACGTTAAAATCAATGAAAAATTTCAATAAAATCATTACAAATATTGGAAATAAGGGCTAAATTCATTAAAATATCATTAAATATTGTAATATAAGGGGTACGGCTAAAATTATTTAATAAAACTTGTAATTATATGGGGTAAAATAATAAAACAATTGAAAAATATGGTTTAAAACAATAATTATCCCTTCAAATATTGAAAATAAGTATTAAATTCATAAAAATCTCATTTAATATAGGATTTCAGGGGTTTGGTACATTATTTTATTATAAATCTTGTAAACACTTGGATATTGTAATAGATTATATCATAATAACAGTGATAAAATGTTATATTCCCTTCAAATTTTGAAAATAAGGACTAAATTCATAAAAATATCTTTAAATATTGTAATATAAGGGGTACGGCTAAAATTATTTTATAAAACTTGTAATTATATGGGGTAAAGTAATAAAACAATTGAAAAATATGGTTTAAAACAATAATTATCCCTTCAAATATTGAAAATAAGTATTAAATTCATAAAAATCTCTTTAATATAAGATTTTAGGGGTTGGGTTCAACATTTTTTTATAAATTTTGTAAAAATTTGGGGTATAGTAATAAAATACGTTAAAATCAATGAAAAATTTCAATAAAATCCTTACAGATATTGAAAATAAGGGCTAAATTCATTAAAATCTAATTAAATATTGTAATATAAGGGGTACGGCTAAAATTATTTTATAAAACTTGTAATTATATGGGGTAAAGTAATAAAACAATTGAAAAATATGGTTTAAAACAATAATTATCCCTTCAAATATTGAAAATAAGTATTAAATTCATAAAAATCTCATTTAATATAGGATTTCAGGGGTTTGGTACATTATTTTATTATAAATATTGTAAACACTTGGATATTGTAATAGATTATATCATAATAACAATGATATAATGTTATATTCCCTTCAAATATTGAAAATAAGGACTAAATTCATTAAAATATCATTAAATATTGTAATATAAGGGGTAAGGCTAAAATTATTTTATAGAACTTGTAATTATATGGGGTAAAGTAATAAAACAATTGAAAAATATGGTTTAAAACAATAATTATCCCTTCAAATATTGAAAATAAGTATTAAATTCATAAAAATCTCATTTAATATAGGATTTCAGGGGTTTGGTACATTATTTTATTATAAATCTTGTAAACACTTGGATATTGTAATAGATTATATCATAATAACAGTGATAAAATGTTATATTCCCTTCAAATATTGAAAATAAGGACTAAATTCATAAAAATATCTTTAAATATTGTAATATAAGGGGTACGGCTAAAATTATTTTATAAAACTTGTAATTATATGGGGTAAAGTAATACAACAATTGAAAAATATGGTTAAAAACAATAATTATCCCTTCAAATATTGAAAATAAGTATTTAATTCATAAAAATCTCATTTAATATAAGATTTTAGGGGTTGGGTTATTCATTTTTTTTATAAATTTTGTAAAAATATGGGGTATTGTAATAAAATACGTTAAAATCAATGAAAAATTTCAATAAAATCCTTACAGATATTGAAAATAAGGGCTAAATTCATTAAAATCTAATTAAATATTGTAATATAAGGGGTACGGCTAAAATTATTTTATAAAACTTGTAATTATATGGGGTAAAGTAATAAAACAATTGAAAAATATGGTTTAAAACAATAATTATCCCTTCAAATATTGAAAATAAGTATTAAATTCATAAAAATCTCATTTAATATAGGATTTCAGGGGTTTGGTACATTATTTTATTATAAATATTGTAAACACTTGGATATTGTAATAGATTATATCATAATAACAATGATATAATGTTATATTCCCTTCAAATATTGAAAATAAGGACTAAATTCATTATAATATCATTAAATATTGTAATATAAGGGTTACGGCTAAAATTATTTTATAAAACTTGTAATTATTTGGGGTAAAGTAATACAACAATTGAAAAATATGGTTTAAAACAATAATTATCCCTTCAAATATTGAAAATAAGTATTAAATTCATAAAAATCTCATTTAATATAAGGTTTTAGGGGTTGGGTTCAACATTTTTTTATAAATTTTGTAAAAATATGGGGTATTGTAATAAAATACGTTAAAATCAATGAAAAATTTCAATAAAATCATTACAAATATTGAAAATAAGGGCTAAATTCATAAAAATATCATTAAATATTGTAATATAAGGGGTGCGGCTAAAATTATTTTATAAAACTTGTAATTATATGGGGTAAAGTAATAAAACAATTGAAAAATATGGTTTAAAACAATAATTATCCCTTCAAATATTGAAAATAAGTATTAAATTCATAAAAATCTCATTTAAGATAAGGTTTTAGGGGTTGGGTTCAACTTTTTTTTATAAATTTTGTAAAAACATGAGATATTGTAATGAAATACGGTAAAATCATTGGATAAATTCAATAAAATCCCTTCTTATATTGAAAATAAAGACTAAATTCATAAATATTTCATTAAATATTGTAATATAAGGGGTACGGCTAAAATTATTTTATAAAACTTGTAATTATATGGGGTAAAGTAATAAAACAATTGAAAAATATGGTTTAAAACAATAATTATCCCTTCAAATATTGAAAATAAGTATTAAATTCATAAAAATCTCATTTAATATAGGATTTCAGGGGTTGGGGCCAACAATTTTTTATAAATTTTGTAAAAATATGGGGTATAGTAATAAAATACGTAAAATCAATGAAAAATTTCAATAAAATCCTTACAGATATTGAAAATAAGGGCTAAACTCATTAAAATATCATTAAATATTGTAATATAAGGGGTACGGCTAAAATTATTTTATAAAACTTGTAATTATATGGGGTAAAGTAATACAACAATTGAAAAATATGGTTTAAAACAATAATTATCCCTTCAAAAATTGAAAATAAGGACTAAATTCATTAAAATCTCATTAAATATTGTAATATAAGGGGTACGGCTAAAATTATTTTATAAAACTTGTATTTATATGGGGTAAAATAATAAAACAATTGAAAAATATGGTTTAAAACAATAATTATCCCTTCAAATATTGAAAATATGTATTAAATTCCTAAAAATCTCATTTCATATAAGGTTTTAGGGGTTGGGTTCAACATTTTTTTATAAATTTTGTAAGAACATGAGATATTGTAATGAAATACGGTAAAAGCATTGGAAAAATTCAATAAAATCCCTTCAAATATTGAAAATAAAGACTAAATTCATAAATATTTCATTAAATATTGTAATATAAGGGGTACGGCTAAAATTATTTTATAAAACTTGTAATTATATGGGGTAAAGTAATAAAACAATTGAAAAATATGGTTTAAAACAATAATTATCCCTTCAAATATTGAAAATAAGGGCTAAATTCATAAAAATTTCATTAAATATTGTAATATAAGGGGTACGGCTAAAATTATTTTATAAAACTTGTAATTATATGGGGTAAAGTAATAAAACAATTGAAAAATATGGTTTAAAACAATAATTATCCCTTCAAATATTGAAAATAAGTATTAAATTCATAAAAATCTCGTTTAATATAGGATTTCAGGGGTTGTGGCCAACAATTTTTTATAAATTTTGTAAAAATATGGGGTATAGTAATAAAATACGTAAAATCAATGAAAAATTTCAATAAAATCCTTACAGATATTGAAAATAAGGGCTAAACTCATTAAAATATCATTAAATATTGTAATATAAGGGGTACGGCTAAAATTATTTAATAAAACTTGTAATTATATGGGGTAAAATAATAAAACAATTGAAAAATATGGTTTAAAACAATAATTATCCCTTCAAATATTGAAAATAAGTATTACATTCATAAAAATCTTATTTAATATAAGATTTTAGGGGTTGGGTTATTCATTTTTTTTATAAATTTTGTAAAAATATGGGGTATTGTAATAAAATACGTTAAAATCAATGAAAAATTTCAATAAAATCCTTACAGATATTGAAAATATGGGCTAAACTCATTAAAATATCATTAAATATTGTAATATAAGGGGTACGGCTAAAATTATTTAATAAAACTTGTAATTATATGGGGTAAAATAATAAAACAATTGAAAAATATGGTTTAAAACAATAATTATCCCTTCAAATATTGAAAATAAGTATTAAATTCATAAAAATCTCATTTAATATAGGATGTCAGGGGTTTGGTACATTATTTTATTATAAATCTTGTAAACACTTGGATATTGTAATAGATTATATCATAATAACAGTGATAAAATGTTATATTCCCTTCAAATATTGAAAATAAGGACTAAATTCATAAAAATATCATAAAATATTGTAATATAAGGGGTAAAGCTAAAATTATTTTATAAAACTTGTAATTATATGGGGTAAAAAAATAAAACAATTGAAAAATATGGTTTAAAACAATAATTATCCCTTCAAATATTGAAAATAAGTATTAAATTCATAAAAATCTCATTTAATATAGGATTTCAGGGGTTTGGTACATTATTTTATTATAAATCTTGTAAACACTTGGATATTGTAATAGATTATATCATAATAACAGTGATATAATGTTATATTCCCTTCAAATATTGAAAATAAGGACTAAATTCATTAAAATATCATTAAATATTGTAATATAAGGGTTACGGCTAAAATTATTTTATAAAACTTGTAATTATATGGGGTAAAGTAATAAAACAATTGAAAAATATGGTTTAAAACAATAATTATCCCTTCAAATATTGAAAATAAGGGCTAAATTCATAAAAATTTCATTAAATATTGTAATATAAGGGGTACGGCTAAAATTATTTAATAAAACTTGTAATTATATGGGGTAAAATAATAAAACAATTGAAAAATATGGTTTAAAACAATAATTATCCCTTCAAATATTGAAAATAAGTATTAAATTCATAAAAATCTCATTTAATATAGGATGTCAGGGGTTTGGTACATTATTTTATTATAAATCTTGTAAACACTTGGATATTGTAATAGATTATATCATAATAACAGTGATAAAATGTTATATTCCCTTCAAATATTGAAAATAAGGACTAAATTCATAAAAATATCATAAAATATTGTAATATAAGGGGTGCGGCTAAAATTATTTTATAAAACTTGTAATTATATGGGGTAAAGTAATAAAACAATTGAAAAATATGGTTTAAAACAATAATTATCCCTTCAAATATTGAAAATAAGTATTAAATTCATAAAAATCTCATTTAAGATAAGGTTTTAGGGGTTGGGTTCAACTTTTTTTTATAAATTTTGTAAAAACATGAGATATTGTAATGAAATACGGTAAAATCATTGGATAAATTCAATAAAATCCCTTCTTATATTGAAAATAAAGACTAAATTCATAAATATTTCATTAAATATTGTAATATAAGGGGTACGGCTAAAATTATTTTATAAAACTTGTAATTATATGGGGTAAAGTAATAAAACAATTGAAAAATATGGTTTAAAACAATAATTATCCCTTCAAATATTGAAAATAAGTATTAAATTCATAAAAATCTCATTTAATATAGGATTTCAGGGGTTGGGGCCAACAATTTTTTATAAATTTTGTAAAAATATGGGGTATAGTAATAAAATACGTAAAATCAATGAAAAATTTCAATAAAATCCTTACAGATATTGAAAATAAGGGCTAAACTCATTAAAATATCATTAAATATTGTAATATAAGGGGTACGGCTAAAATTATTTTATAAAACTTGTAATTATATGGGGTAAAGTAATACAACAATTGAAAAATATGGTTTAAAACAATAATTATCCCTTCAAAAATTGAAAATAAGGACTAAATTCATTAAAATCTCATTAAATATTGTAATATAAGGGGTACGGCTAAAATTATTTTATAAAACTTGTATTTATATGGGGTAAAATAATAAAACAATTGAAAAATATGGTTTAAAACAATAATTATCCCTTCAAATATTGAAAATATGTATTAAATTCCTAAAAATCTCATTTAATATAAGGTTTTAGGGGTTGGGTTCAACATTTTTTTATAAATTTTGTAAGAACATGAGATATTGTAATGAAATACGGTAAAAGCATTGGAAAAATTCAATAAAATCCCTTCAAATATTGAAAATAAAGACTAAATTCATAAATATTTCATTAAATATTGTAATATAAGGGGTACGGCTAAAATTATTTTATAAAACTTGTAATTATATGGGGTAAAGTAATAAAACAATTGAAAAATATGGTTTAAAACAATAATTATCCCTTCAAATATTGAAAATAAGGGCTAAATTCATAAAAATTTCATTAAATATTGTAATATAAGGGGTACGGCTAAAATTATTTTATAAAACTTGTAATTATATGGGGTAAAGTAATAAAACAATTGAAAAATATGGTTTAAAACAATAATTATCCCTTCAAATATTGAAAATAAGTATTAAATTCATAAAAATCTCGTTTAATATAGGATTTCAGGGGTTGTGGCCAACAATTTTTTATAAATTTTGTAAAAATATGGGGTATAGTAATAAAATACGTAAAATCAATGAAAAATTTCAATAAAATCCTTACAGATATTGAAAATAAGGGCTAAACTCATTAAAATATCATTAAATATTGTAATATAAGGGGTACGGCTAAAATTATTTAATAAAACTTGTAATTATATGGGGTAAAATAATAAAACAATTGAAAAATATGGTTTAAAACAATAATTATCCCTTCAAATATTGAAAATAAGTATTACATTCATAAAAATCTTATTTAATATAAGATTTTAGGGGTTGGGTTATTCATTTTTTTTATAAATTTTGTAAAAATATGGGGTATTGTAATAAAATACGTTAAAATCAATGAAAAATTTCAATAAAATCCTTACAGATATTGAAAATATGGGCTAAACTCATTAAAATATCATTAAATATTGTAATATAAGGGGTACGGCTAAAATTATTTAATAAAACTTGTAATTATATGGGGTAAAATAATAAAACAATTGAAAAATATGGTTTAAAACAATAATTATCCCTTCAAATATTGAAAATAAGTATTAAATTCATAAAAATCTCATTTAATATAGGATGTCAGGGGTTTGGTACATTATTTTATTATAAATCTTGTAAACACTTGGATATTGTAATAGATTATATCATAATAACAGTGATAAAATGTTATATTCCCTTCAAATATTGAAAATAAGGACTAAATTCATAAAAATATCATAAAATATTGTAATATAAGGGGTAAAGCTAAAATTATTTTATAAAACTTGTAATTATATGGGGTAAAAAAATAAAACAATTGAAAAATATGGTTTAAAACAATAATTATCCCTTCAAATATTGAAAATAAGTATTAAATTCATAAAAATCTCATTTAATATAGGATTTCAGGGGTTTGGTACATTATTTTATTATAAATCTTGTAAACACTTGGATATTGTAATAGATTATATCATAATAACAGTGATATAATGTTATATTCCCTTCAAATATTGAAAATAAGGACTAAATTCATTAAAATATCATTAAATATTGTAATATAAGGGTTACGGCTAAAATTATTTTATAAAACTTGTAATTATATGGGGTAAAGTAATAAAACAATTGAAAAATATGGTTTAAAACAATAATTATCCCTTCAAATATTGAAAATAAGGGCTAAATTCATAAAAATTTCATTAAATATTGTAATATAAGGGGTACGGCTAAAATTATTTAATAAAACTTGTAATTATATGGGGTAAAATAATAAAACAATTGAAAAATATGGTTTAAAACAATAATTATCCCTTCAAATATTGAAAATTAGTATTAAATTCATAAAAATCTCATTTAATATAAGGTTTTAGGGGTTGGGTTCAACATTTTTTTATAAATTTTGTAAAAACATGAGATATTGTAATGAAATACGGTAAAATCATTGGAAAAATTCAATAAAATCCCTTCTAATATTGAAAATAAGGGCTAAATTCATAAAAATATCATTAAATATTGTAATATAAGGGGTACGGATAAAATTATTTTATAAAACTTGTAATTATATGGGGTAAAGTAATAAAACAATTGAAAAATATGGTTTAAAACAATAATTATCCCTTCAAATATTGAAAATAAGTATTAAATTCATAAAAATCTCGTTTAATATAGGATTTCAGGGGTTGTGGCCAACAATTTTTTATAAATTTTGTAAAAAATGGGGTATAGTAATAAAATACGTAAAATCAATGAAAAATTTCAATAAAATCCTTACAGATATTGAAAATAAGGGCTAAACTCATTAAAATATCATTAAATATTGTAATATAAGGGGTACGGCTAAAATTATTTAATAAAACTTGTAATTATATGGGGTAAAATAATAAAACAATTGAAAAATATGGTTTAAAACAATAATTATCCCTTCAAATATTGAAAATAAGTATTACATTCATAAAAATCTTATTTAATATAAGATTTTAGGGGTTGGGTTATTCATTTATTTTATAAATTTTGTAAAAATATGGGGTATTGTAATAAAATACGTTAAAATCAATGAAAAATTTCAATAAAATCCTTACAGATATTGAAAATAAGGGCTAAACTCATTAAAATATCATTAAATATTGTAATATAAGGGGTACGGCTAAAATTATTTAATAAAACTTGTAATTATATGGGGTAAAGTAATAAAACAATTGAAAAATATGGTTTAAAACAATAATTATCCCTTCAAATATTGAAAATAAGTATTAAATTCATAAAAATCTCATTTAATATAGGATGTCAGGGGTTTGGTACATTATTTTATTATAAATCTTGTAAACACTTGGATATTGTAATAGATTATATCATAATAACAGTGATAAAATGTTATATTCCCTTCAAATATTGAAAATAAGGACTAAATTCATAAAAATATCATAAAATATTGTAATATAAGGGGTAAAGCTAAAATTATTTTATAAAACTTGTAATTATATGGGGTAAAGTAATAAAACAATTGAAAAATATGGTTTAAAACAATAATTATCCCTTCAAATATTGAAAATAAGGGCTAAATTCATAAAAATTTCATTAAATATTGTAATATAAGAGGTACGGCTAAAATTATTTTATTAAACTTGTAATTATATGGGGTAAAGTAATAAAACAATTGAAAAATATGGTTTAAAACAATAATTATCCCTTCAAATATTGAAAATAAGTATTAAATTCATAAAAATCTCGTTTAATATAGGATTTCAGGGGTTGGGGCCAACAATTTTTTATAAATTTTGTAAAATATGGGGTATAGTAATAAAATACGTAAAATCAATGAAAAATTTCAATAAAATCCTTACAGATATTGAAAATAAGGGCTAAACTCATTAAAATATCATTAAATATTGTAATATAAGGGGTACGTCTAAAATTATTTAATAAAACTTGTAATTATATGGGGTAAAATAATAAAACAATTGAAAAATATGGTTTAAAACAATAATTATCCCTTCAAATATTGAAAATAAGTATTAAATTCATAAAAATCTCTTTAATATAAGATTTTAGGGGTTGGGTTCAAAATTTTTTTATAAATTTTGTAAAAATATGGGGTATAGTAATAAAATACGTTAAAATCAATGAAAAATTTCAATAAAATCCTTACAGATATTGAAAATAAGGGCCAAATTCATTAAAATCTAATTAAATATTGTAATATAAGGGGTACGGCTAAAATTATTTTATAAAACTTGTAATTATATGGGGTAAAGTAATAAAACAATTGAAAAATATGGTTTAAAACAATAATTATCCCTTCAAATATTGAAAATAAGTATTAAATTCATAAAAATCTCATTTAATATAGGATGTCAGGGGTTTGGTACATTATTTTATTATAAATCTTGTAAACACTTGGATATTGTAATAGATTATATCATAATAACAGTGATAAAATGTTATATTCCCTTCAAATATTGAAAATAAGGACTAAATTCATAAAAATATCATAAAATATTGTAATATAAGGGGTAAAGCTAAAATTATTTTATAAAACTTGTAATTATATGGGGTAAAGTAATAAAACAATTGAAAAATATGGTTTAAAACAATAATTATCCCTTCAAATATTGAAAATAAGGGCTAAATTCATAAAAATTTCATTAAATATTGTAATATAAGAGGTACGGCTAAAATTATTTTATTAAACTTGTAATTATATGGGGTAAAGTAATAAAACAATTAAAAAATATGGTTTAAAACAATAATTATCCCTTCAAATATTGAAAATAAGTATTAAATTCATAAAAATCTCGTTTAATATAGGATTTCAGGGGTTGGGGCCAACAATTTTTTATAAATTTTGTAAAATATGGGGTATAGTAATAAAATACGTAAAATCAATGAAAAATTTCAATAAAATCCTTACAGATATTGAAAATAAGGGCTAAACTCATTAAAATATCATTAAATATTGTAATATAAGGGGTACGTCTAAAATTATTTAATAAAACTTGTAATTATATGGGGTAAAATAATAAAACAATTGAAAAATATGGTTTAAAACAATAATTATCCCTTCAAATATTGAAAATAAGTATTAAATTCATAAAAATCTCTTTAATATAAGATTTTAGGGGTTGGGTTCAAAATTTTTTTATAAATTTTGTAAAAATATGGGGTATAGTAATAAAATACGTTAAAATCAATGAAAAATTTCAATAAAATCCTTACAGATATTGAAAATAAGGGCCAAATTCATTAAAATCTAATTAAATATTGTAATATAAGGGGTACGGCTAAAATTATTTTATAAAACTTGTAATTATATGGGGTAAAGTAATAAAACAATTGAAAAATATGGTTTAAAACAATAATTATCCCTTCAAATATTGAAAATAAGTATTAAATTCATAAAAATCTCTTTAATATAAGATTTTAGGGGTTGGGTTCAACATTTTTTTATAAATTTTGTTAAAATATGGGGTATAGTAATAAAATACGTTAAAATCAATGAAAAATTTCAATAAAATCCTTACAGATATTGAAAATAAGGGCTAAATTCATTAAAATCTAATTAAATATTGTAATATAAGGGGTACGCCTAAAATTATTTTATAAAACTTGTAATTATATGGGGTAAAGTAATAAAACAATTGAAAAATATGGTTTAAAACAATAATTATCCCTTCAAATATTGAAAATAAGTATTAAATTCATAAAACTCTCATTTAATATAAGATTTTAGGGGTTGGGTTCAACATTTTTTTATAAATTTTGTAAAAACATGAGATATTGTAATGAACTACGGTAAAATCATTGGAAAAATTCAATAAAATCCCTTCTAATATTGAAAATAAAGACTAAATTCATAAATATTTCATTAAATATTGTAATATAAGGGGTACGGCTAAAATTATTTTATAAAACTTGTAATTATATGGGGTAAAATAATAAAACAATTGAAAAATATGGTTTAAAACAATAATTATCCCTTCAAATATTGAAAATAAGTATTAAATTCATAAAAATCTCATTTAATATAGGATTTCAGGGGTTTGGTACATTATTTTATTATAAATCTTGTAAACACTTGGATATTGTAATAGATTATATCATAATAACAGTGATATAATGTTATATTCCCTTCAAATATTGAAAATAAGGACTAAATTCATTAAAATATCATTAAATATTGTAATATAAGAGGTAAAGCTAAAATTATTTTATAAAACTTGTAATTATATGGGGTAAAAAAATAAAACAATTGAAAAATATGGTTTAAAACAATAATTATCCCTTCAAATATTAAAAATAAGGGCTAAATTCATAAAAATTTCATTAAATATTGTAATATAAGAGGTACGGCTAAAATTATTTTATAAAACTTGTAATTATATGGGGTAAAGTAATAAAACAATTGAAAAATATGGTTTAAAACAATAATTATCCCTTCAAATATTGAAAATAAGTATTAAATTCATAAATATCTCATTTAATATAAGGTTTTAGGGGTTGGGTTCAACATTTTTTTATAAATTTTGTAAAAATATGGGGTATAGTAATAAAATACGTTAAAATCAATGAAAAATTTCAATAAAATCCTTACAGATATTGAAAATAAGGGCTAAATTCATTAAAATCTAATTAAATATTGTAATATAAGGGGTACGGCTAAAATTATTTTATAAAACTTGTAATTATATGGGGTAAAGTAATAAAACAATTGAAAAATATGGTTTAAAACAATAATTATCCCTTCAAATATTGAAAATAAGTATTAAATTCATAAAACTCTCATTTAATATAAGATTTTAGGGGTTGGGTTCAACATTTTTTTATAAATTTTTTAAAAACATGAGATATTGTAATGAACTACGGTAAAATCATTGGAAAAATTCAATAAAATCCCTTCTAATATTGAAAATAAAGACTAAATTCATAAATATTTCATTAAATATTGTAATATAAGGGGTACGGCTAAAATTATTTTATAAAACTTGTAATTATATGGGGTAAAATAATAAAACAATTGAAAAATATGGTTTAAAACAATAATTATCCCTTCAAATATTGAAAATAAGTATTAAATTCATAAAAATCTCATTTAATATAGGATTTCAGGGGTTTGGTACATTATTTTATTATAAATCTTGTAAACACTTGGATATTGTAATAGATTATATCATAATAACAGTGATATAATGTTATATTCCCTTCAAATATTGAAAATAAGGACTAAATTCATTAAAATATCATTAAATATTGTAATATAAGAGGTAAAGCTAAAATTATTTTATAAAACTTGTAATTATATGGGGTAAAAAAATAAAACAATTGAAAAATATGGTTTAAAACAATAATTATCCCTTCAAATATTGAAAAAAAGGGCTAAATTCATAAAAATTTCATTAAATATTGTAATATAAGAGGTACGGCTAAAATTATTTTATAAAACTTGTAATTATATGGGGTAAAGTAATACAACAATTGACAAATATGGTTTAAAACAATAATTATCCCTTCAAATATTGAAAATAAGGGCTAAATTCATAAAAATTTCATTAAATATTGTAATAGAAGGGGTACGACTAAAATTATTTTATAAAACTTGTAATTATATGGGGTAAAGTATTAAAACAATTGAAAAATATGGTTTAAAACAATAATTATCCCTTCAAATATTGAAAATAAGTATTAAATTCATAAAAATCTCTTTAATATAAGATTTTAGGGGTTGGGTTCAACATTTTTTTATAAATTTTGTAAAAATATGGGGTATAGTAATAAAATACGTTAAAATCAATGAAAAATTTACAAATAAAATCCTTACAGATATTGAAAATAAGGGCTAAACTCATTAAAATATCATTAAATATTGTAATATAAGGGGTACGGCTAAAATTATTTAATAAAACTTGTAATTATATGGGGTAAAATAATAAAACAATTGAAAAATATGGTTTAAAACAATAATTATCCCTTCAAATATTGAAAATAAGTATTAAATTCATAAAAATCTCTTTAATATAAGATTTTAGGGGTTGGGTTCAACATTTTTTTATAAATTTTGTAAAAATATGGGGTATAGTAATAAAATACGTTAAAATCAATGAAAAATTTCAATAAAATCCTTACAGATATTGAAAATAAGGGCTAAATTCATTAAAATATCATTAAATATTGTAATATAAGGGGTACGGATAAAATTATTTTATAAAACTTGTAATTATATGGGGTAAAGTAATAAAACAATTGAAAAATATGGTTTAAAACAATAATTATCCCTTCAAATATTGAAAATAAGTATTAAATTCATAAAAATCTCGTTTAATATAGGATTTCAGGGGTTGTGGCCAACAATTTTTTATAAATTTTGTAAAAAATGGGGTATAGTAATAAAATACGTAAAATCAATGAAAAATTTCAATAAAATCCTTACAGATATTGAAAATAAGGGCTAAACTCATTAAAATATCATTAAATATTGTAATATAAGGGGTACGGCTAAAATTATTTAATAAAACTTGTAATTATATGGGGTAAAATAATAAAACAATTGAAAAATATGGTTTAAAACAATAATTATCCCTTCAAATATTGAAAATAAGTATTACATTCATAAAAATCTTATTTAATATAAGATTTTAGGGGTTGGGTTATTCATTTATTTTATAAATTTTGTAAAAATATGGGGTATTGTAATAAAATACGTTAAAATCAATGAAAAATTTCAATAAAATCCTTACAGATATTGAAAATAAGGGCTAAACTCATTAAAATATCATTAAATATTGTAATATAAGGGGTACGGCTAAAATTATTTAATAAAACTTGTAATTATATGGGGTAAAGTAATAAAACAATTGAAAAATATGGTTTAAAACAATAATTATCCCTTCAAATATTGAAAATAAGTATTAAATTCATAAAAATCTCATTTAATATAGGATGTCAGGGGTTTGGTACATTATTTTATTATAAATCTTGTAAACACTTGGATATTGTAATAGATTATATCATAATAACAGTGATAAAATGTTATATTCCCTTCAAATATTGAAAATAAGGACTAAATTCATAAAAATATCATAAAATATTGTAATATAAGGGGTAAAGCTAAAATTATTTTATAAAACTTGTAATTATATGGGGTAAAGTAATAAAACAATTGAAAAATATGGTTTAAAACAATAATTATCCCTTCAAATATTGAAAATAAGGGCTAAATTCATAAAAATTTCATTAAATATTGTAATATAAGAGGTACGGCTAAAATTATTTTATTAAACTTGTAATTATATGGGGTAAAGTAATAAAACAATTGAAAAATATGGTTTAAAACAATAATTATCCCTTCAAATATTGAAAATAAGTATTAAATTCATAAAAATCTCGTTTAATATAGGATTTCAGGGGTTGGGGCCAACAATTTTTTATAAATTTTGTAAAATATGGGGTATAGTAATAAAATACGTAAAATCAATGAAAAATTTCAATAAAATCCTTACAGATATTGAAAATAAGGGCTAAACTCATTAAAATATCATTAAATATTGTAATATAAGGGGTACGTCTAAAATTATTTAATAAAACTTGTAATTATATGGGGTAAAATAATAAAACAATTGAAAAATATGGTTTAAAACAATAATTATCCCTTCAAATATTGAAAATAAGTATTAAATTCATAAAAATCTCTTTAATATAAGATTTTAGGGGTTGGGTTCAAAATTTTTTTATAAATTTTGTAAAAATATGGGGTATAGTAATAAAATACGTTAAAATCAATGAAAAATTTCAATAAAACCCTTACAGATATTGAAAATAAGGGCCAAATTCATTAAAATCTAATTAAATATTGTAATATAAGGGGTACGGCTAAAATTATTTTATAAAACTTGTAATTATATGGGGTAAAGTAATAAAACAATTGAAAAATATGGTTTAAAACAATAATTATCCCTTCAAATATTGAAAATAAGTATTAAATTCATAAAAATCTCTTTAATATAAGATTTTAGGGGTTGGGTTCAACATTTTTTTATAAATTTTGTTAAAATATGGGGTATAGTAATAAAATACGTTAAAATCAATGAAAAATTTCAATAAAATCCTTACAGATATTGAAAATAAGGGCTAAATTCATTAAAATCTAATTAAATATTGTAATATAAGGGGTACGCCTAAAATTATTTTATAAAACTTGTAATTATATGGGGTAAAGTAATAAAACAATTGAAAAATATGGTTTAAAACAATAATTATCCCTTCAAATATTGAAAATAAGTATTAAATTCATAAAACTCTCATTTAATATAAGATTTTAGGGGTTGGGTTCAACATTTTTTTATAAATTTTGTAAAAACATGAGATATTGTAATGAACTACGGTAAAATCATTGGAAAAATTCAATAAAATCCCTTCTAATATTGAAAATAAAGACTAAATTCATAAATATTTCATTAAATATTGTAATATAAGGGGTACGGCTAAAATTATTTTATAAAACTTGTAATTATATGGGGTAAAATAATAAAACAATTGAAAAATATGGTTTAAAACAATAATTATCCCTTCAAATATTGAAAATAAGTATTAAATTCATAAAAATCTCATTTAATATAGGATTTCAGGGGTTTGGTACATTATTTTATTATAAATCTTGTAAACACTTGGATATTGTAATAGATTATATCATAATAACAGTGATATAATGTTATATTCCCTTCAAATATTGAAAATAAGGACTAAATTCATTAAAATATCATTAAATATTGTAATATAAGAGGTAAAGCTAAAATTATTTTATAAAACTTGTAATTATATGGGGTAAAAAAATAAAACAATTGAAAAATATGGTTTAAAACAATAATTATCCCTTCAAATATTGAAAAAAAGGGCTAAATTCATAAAAATTTCATTAAATATTGTAATATAAGAGGTACGGCTAAAATTATTTTATAAAACTTGTAATTATATGGGGTAAAGTAATACAACAATTGAAAAATATGGTTTAAAACAATAATTATCCCTTCAAATATTGAAAATAAGGGCTAAATTCATAAAAATTTCATTAAATATTGTAATAGAAGGGGTACGACTAAAATTATTTTATAAAACTTGTAATTATATGGGGTAAAGTATTAAAACAATTGAAAAATATGGTTTAAAACAATAATTATCCCTTCAAATATTGAAAATAAGTATTAAATTCATAAAAATCTCTTTAATATAAGATTTTAGGGGTTGGGTTCAACATTTTTTTATAAATTTTGTAAAAATATGGGGTATAGTAATAAAATACGTTAAAATCAATGAAAAATTTACAAATAAAATCCTTACAGATATTGAAAATAAGGGCTAAACTCATTAAAATATCATTAAATATTGTAATATAAGGGGTACGGCTAAAATTATTTAATAAAACTTGTAATTATATGGGGTAAAATAATAAAACAATTGAAAAATATGGTTTAAAACAATAATTATCCCTTCAAATATTGAAAATAAGTATTAAATTCATAAAAATCTCTTTAATATAAGATTTTAGGGGTTGGGTTCAACATTTTTTTATAAATTTTGTAAAAATATGGGGTATAGTAATAAAATACGTTAAAATCAATGAAAAATTTCAATAAAATCCTTACAGATATTGAAAATAAGGGCCAAATTCATTAAAATCTAATTAAATATTGTAATATAAGGGGTACGGCTAAAATTATTTTATAAAACTTGTAATTATATGGGGTAAAGTAATAAAACAATTGAAAAATATGGTTTAAAACAATAATTATCCCTTCAAATATTGAAAATAAGTATTAAATTCATAAAAATCTCTTTAATATAAGATTTTAGGGGTTGGGTTCAACATTTTTTTATAAATTTTGTAAAAATATGGGGTATAGTAATAAAATACGTTAAAATCAATGAAAAATTTCAATAAAATCCTTACAGATATTGAAAATAAGGGCTAAATTCATTAAAATCTAATTAAATATTGTAATTTAAGGGGTACGCCTAAAATTATTTTATAAAACTTGTAATTATATGGGGTAAAGTAATAAAACAATTGAAAAATATGGTTTAAAACAATAATTATCCCTTCAAATATTGAAAATAAGTATTAAATTCATAAAACTCTCATTTAATATAAGATTTTAGGGGTTGGGTTCAACATTTTTTTATAAATTTTGTAAAAACATGAGATATTGTAATGAACTACGGTAAAATCATTGGAAAAATTCAATAAAATCCCTTCTAATATTGAAAATAAAGACTAAATTCATAAATATTTCATTAAATATTGTAATATAAGGGGTACGGCTAAAATTATTTTATAAAACTTGTAATTATATGGGGTAAAATAATAAAACAATTGAAAAATATGGTTTAAAACAATAATTATCCCTTCAAATATTGAAAATAAGTATTAAATTCATAAAAATCTCATTTAATATAGGATTTCAGGGGTTTGGTACATTATTTTATTATAAATCTTGTAAACACTTGGATATTGTAATAGATTATATCATAATAACAGTGATATAATGTTATATTCCCTTCAAATATTGAAAATAAGGACTAAATTCATTAAAATATCATTAAATATTGTAATATAAGAGGTAAAGCTAAAATTATTTTATAAAACTTGTAATTATATGGGGTAAAAAAATAAAACAATTGAAAAATATGGTTTAAAACAATAATTATCCCTTCAAATATTGAAAATAAGGGCTAAATTCATAAAAATTTCATTAAATATTGTAATATAAGAGGTACGGCTAAAATTATTTTATAAAACTTGTAATTATATGGGGTAAAGTAATACAACAATTGAAAAATATGGTTTAAAACAATAATTATCCCTTCAAATATTGAAAATAAGTATTAAATTCATAAAAATCTCTTTAATATAAGATTTTAGGGGTTGGGTTCAACATTTTTTTATAAATTTTGTAAAAATATGGGGTATAGTAATAAAATACGTTAAAATCAATGAAAAATTTCAATAAAATCCTTACAGATATTGAAAATAAGGGCCAAATTCATTAAAATCTAATTAAATATTGTAATATAAGGGGTACGGCTAAAATTATTTTATAAAACTTGTAATTATATGGGGTAAAGTAATAAAACAATTGAAAACTATGGTTTAAAACAATAATTATCCCTTCAAATATTGAAAATAAGTATTAAATTCATAAAAATCTCTTTAATATAAGATTTTAGGGGTTGGGTTCAACATTTATTTATAAATTTTGTAAAAATATGGGGTATAGTAATAAAATACGTTAAAATCAATGAAAAATTTCAATAAAATCCTTACAGATATTGAAAATAAGGGCTAAATTCATTAAAATCTAATTAAATATTGTAATTTAAGGGGTACGCCTAAAATTATTTTATAAAACTTGTAATTATATGGGGTAAAGTAATAAAACAATTGAAAAATATGGTTTAAAACAATAATTATCCCTTCAAATATTGAAAATAAGTATTAAATTCATAAAACTCTCATTTAATATAAGATTTTAGGGGTTGGGTTCAACATTTTTTTATAAATTTTGTAAAAACATGAGATATTGTAATGAACTACGGTAAAATCATTGGAAAAATTCAATAAAATCCCTTCTAATATTGAAAATAAAGACTAAATTAATAAATATTTCATTAAATATTGTAATATAAGGGGTACGGCTAAAATTATTTTATAAAACTTGTAATTATATGGGGTAAAATAATAAAACAATTGAAAAATATGGTTTAAAACAATAATTATCCCTTCAAATATTGAAAATAAGTATTAAATTCATAAAAATCTCATTTAATATAGGATTTCAGGGGTTTGGTACATTATTTTATTATAAATCTTGTAAACACTTGGATATTGTAATAGATTATATCATAATAACAGTGATATAATGTTATATTCCCTTCAAATATTGAAAATAAGGACTAAATTCATTAAAATATCATTAAATATTGTAATATAAGAGGTAAAGCTAAAATTATTTTATAAAACTTGTAATTATATGGGGTAAAAAAATAAAACAATTGAAAAATATGGTTTAAAACAATAATTATCCCTTCAAATATTGAAAATAAGGGCTAAATTCATAAAAATTTCATTAAATATTGTAATATAAGAGGTACGGCTAAAATAATTTTATAAAACTTGTAATTATATGGGGTAAAGTAATAAAACAATTGAAAAATATGGTTTAAAACAATAATTATCCCTTCAAATATTGAAAATAAGTATTAAATTCATAAAAATCTCTTTAATATAAGATTTTAGGGGTTGGGTTCAACATTTTTTTATAAATTTTGTAAAAATATGGGGTATAGTAATAAAATACGTAAAATCAATGAAAAATTTCAATAAAATCCTTACAGATATTGAAAATAAGGGCTAAACTCATTAAAATATCATTAAATATTGTAATATAAGGGGTACGGCTAAAATTATTTAATAAAACTTGTAATTATATGGGGTAAAATAATAAAACAATTGAAAAATATGGTTTAAAACAATAATTATCCCTTCAAATATTGAAAATAAGTATTAAATTCATAAAAATCTCATTTAATATAGGATTTCAGGGGTTTGGTACATTATTTTATTATAAATCTTGTAAACACTTGGATATTGTAATAGATTATATCATAATAACAGTGATAAAATGTTATATTCCCTTCAAATATTGAAAATAAGGACTAAATTCATTAAAATATCATTAAATATTGTAATATAAGAGGTAAAGCTAAAATTATTTTATAAAACTTGTAATTATATGGGGTAAAAAAATAAAACAATTGAAAAATATGGTTTAAAACAATAATTATCCCTTCAAATATTGAAAATAAGTATTAAATTCATAAAAATCTCATTAAATATTGTAATATAAGGGGTAAGGCTAAAATTATTTTATAAAACTTGTAATTATATGGGGTAAAGTAATAAAACAATTGAAAAATATGGTTTAAAACAATAATTATCCCTTCAAATATTGAAAATAAGGGCTAAATTCATAAAAATTTCATTAAATATTGTAATATAAGGGGTACGACTAAAATTATTTTATAAAACTTGTAATTATATGGGGTAAAGTAATACAACAATTGAAAAATATGGTTTAAAACAATAATTATCCCTTCAAATATTGAAAATAAGTATTAAATTCATAAAAATCTCGTTTAATATAAGATTTTAGGGGTTGGGTTCAACATTTTTTTATAAATTTTGTAAATATATGGGATATAGTAATAAAATACGTTAAAATCAATGAAAAATTTCAATAAAATCCTTACAGATATTGAAAATAAGGGCTAAACTCATTAAAATATCATTAAATATTGTAATATAAGGGGTACGGCTAAAATTATTTTATAAAACTTGTAATTATATGGGGTCAAGTAATAAAACAATTGAAAAATATGGTTTAAAACAATAATTATCCCTTCAAATATTGAAAATAAGTATTAAATTCATAAAAATCTCGTTTAATATAAGATTTTAGGGGTTGGGTTCAACATTTTTTTATAAATTTTGTAAATATATGGGATATTGTAATGAAATACGGTAAAATCATTGGAAAAATACAATAAAATCCCTTCTAATATTGAAAATAAAGACTAAATTCATAAATATTTCATTAAATATTGTAATATAAGGGGTACGGCTAAAATTATTTAATAAAACTTGTAATTATATGGGGTAAAGTAATAAAACAATTGAAAAATATGGTTTAAAACAATAATTATCCCTTCAAATATTGAAAATAAGTATTAAATTCATAAAAATCTCATTTAATATAGGATTTCAGGGGTTTGGTTCATTATTTTATTATAAATCATGTAAACAATTGGATATTGTAATAGATTATATCATAATAACAGTGATAAAATGTTATATTCCCTTCAAATATTGAAAATAAGGACTAAATTCATTAAAATCTCATTAAATATTGTAATATAAGGGGTAAGGCTAAAATTATTTTATAAAACTTGTAATTATATGGGGTAAAGTAATAAAACAATTGAAAAATATGGTTTAAAACAATAATTATCCCTTCAAATATTGAAAATAAGGGCTAAATTCATAAAAATTTCATTAAATATTGTAATATAAGGGGTACGACTAAAATTATTTTATAAAACTTGTAATTATATGGGGTAAAGTAATACAACAATTGAAAAATATGGTTTAAAACAATAATTATCCCTTCAAATATTGAAAATAAGTATTAAATTAATAAAAATCTCGTTTAATATAGGATTTCAGGGGTTGGGGCCAACAATTTTTTATAAATTTTGTAAAAATATGGGGTATAGTAATAAAATACGTTAAAATCAATGAAAAATTTCAATAAAATCCTTACAGATATTGAAAATAAGGGCTAAACTCATTAAAATATCATTAAATATTGTAATATAAGGGGTACGGCTAAAATTATTTTATAAAACTTGTAATTATATGGGGTCAAGTAATAAAACAATTGAAAAATATGGTTTAAAACAATAATTATCCCTTCAAATATTGAAAATAAGTATTAAATTCATAAAAATCTCGTTTAATATAAGATTTTAGGGGTTGGGTTCAACATTTTTTTATAAATTTTGTAAATATATGGGATATTGTAATGAAATACGGTAAAATCATTGGAAAAATACAATAAAATCCCTTCTAATATTGAAAATAAAGACTAAATTCATAAATATTTCATTAAATATTGTAATATAAGGGGTACGGCTAAAATTATTTAATAAAACTTGTAATTATATGGGGTAAAGTAATAAAACAATTGAAAAATATGGTTTAAAACAATAATTATCCCTTCAAATATTGAAAATAAGTATTAAATTCATAAAAATCTCATTTAATATAGGATTTCAGGGGTTTGGTTCATTATTTTATTATAAATCATGTAAACACTTGGATATTGTAATAGATTATATCATAATAACAGTGATAAAATGTTATATTCCCTTCAAATATTGAAAATAAGGACTAAATTCATTAAAATCTCATTAAATATTGTAATATAAGGGGTAAGGCTAAAATTATTTTATAAAACTTGTAATTATATGGGGTAAAGTAATAAGACAATTGAAAAATATGGTTTAAAACAATAATTATCCCTTCAAATATTGAAAATAAGGGCTAAATTCATAAAAATTTCATTAAATATTGTAATATAAGGGGTACGACTAAAATTATTTTATAAAACTTGTAATTATATGGGGTAAAGTAATACAACAATTGAAAAATATGGTTTAAAACAATAATTATCCCTTCAAATATTGAAAATAAGTATTAAATTCATAAAAATCTCGTTTAATATAAGATTTTAGGGGTTGGGTTCAACATTTTTTTATAAATTTTGTAAATATATGGGATATTGTAATGAAATATGGTAAAATCATTGGAAAAATACAATAAAATCCCTTCTAATATTGAAAATAAAGACTAAATTCATAAATATTTCATTAAATATTGTAATATAAGGGGTACGGCTAAAATTATTTAATAAAACTTGTAATTATATGGGGTAAAGTAATAAAACAATTGAAAAATATGGTTTAAAACAATAATTATCCCTTCAAATATTGAAAATAAGGGCTAAATTCATAAAAATTTCATTAAATATTGTAATATAAGGGGTACGACTAAAATTATTTTATAAAACTTGTAATTATATGGGGTAAAGTAATACAACAATTGAAAAATATGGTTTAAAACAATAATTATCCCTTCAAATATTGAAAATAAGTATTAAATTCATAAAAATTTCATTAAATATTGTAATATAAGGGGTACGACTAAAATTATTTTATAAAACTTGTAATTATATGGGGTAAAGTAATACAACAATTGAAAAATATGGTTTAAAACAATAATTATACCTTCAAATATTGAAAATAAGTATTAAATTCATAAAAATCTCATTTAATATAAGATTTTAGGGGTTGGGTTCAACATTTTTTTATAAATTTTGTAAAAATATGGGGTATAGTAATAAAATACGTTAAAATCAATGAAAAATTTCAATAAAATCCTTACAGATATTGAAAATAAGGGCTAAACTCATTAAAATATCATTAAATATTGTAATATAAGGGGTACGGCTAAAATTATTTAATAAAACTTGTAATTATATGGGGTAAAATAATAAAACAATTGAAAAATATGGTTTAAAACAATAATTATACTTTCAAATATTGAAAATAAGTATTAAATTCATAAAAATCTCATTTAATATAAGATTTTAGGGGTTGGGTTCAACATTTTTTTATAAATTTTGTAAAAATATGGGGTATAGTAATAAAATACGTTAAAATCAATGAAAAATTTCAATAATATCCTTACAGATATTGAAAATAAGGGCTAAACTCATTAAAATATCATTAAATATTGTAATATAAGGGGTACGGCTAAAATTATTTAATAAAACTTGTAATTATATGGGGTAAAATAATAAAACAATTGAAAAATATGGTTTAAAACAATAATTATCCCTTCAAATATTGATAATAAGTTTTAAATTCATAAAAATCTCATTTAATATAGGATTTCAGGGGTTTGGTTCATTATTTTATTATAAATCATGTAAACACTTGGATATTGTAATAGATTATATCATAATAACAGTGATAAAATGTTATATTCCCTTCAAATATTGAAAATAAGGACTAAATTCATTAAAATCTCATTAAATATTGTAATATAAGGGGTAAGGCTAAAATTATTTTATAAAACTTGTAATTATATGGGGTAAAGTAATAAAACAATTGAAAAATATGGTTTAAAACAATAATTATCCCTTCAAATATTGAAAATAAGAGCTAAATTCATAAAAATGTCATTAAATATTGTAATATAAGGGGTACGACTAAAATTATTTTATAAAACTTGTAATTATATGGGGTAAAGTAATACAACAATTGAAAAATATGGTTTAAAACAATAATTATCCTTTCAAATATTGAAAATAAGTATTAAATTCATAAAAATCTCATTTAATATAAGATTTTAGGGGTTGGGGCCAACAATTTTTTATAAATTTTGTAAAAATATGGGGTATAGTAATAAAATACGTTAAAATCAATGAAAAATTTCAATAAAATCCTTACAGATATTGAAAATAAGGGCTAAATTCATAAAAATTTCATTAAATATTGTAATATAAGGGGTATGACTAAAATTATTTTATAAAACTTGTAATTATATGGGGTAAAGTAATACAACAATTGTAAAATATGGTTTAAAACAATAATTATCCCTTCAAATATTGAAAATAAGTATTAAATTTATAAAAATCTCATTTAATATACGATTTTAGGGGTTGGGTTCAACATTTTTTTATAAATTTTGTAAAAATATGGGGTATAGTAATAAAATACGTTAAAATCAATGAAAAATTTCAATAAAATCCTTACAGATATTGAAAATAAGGGCTAAACTCATTAAAATATCATTAAATATTGTAATATAAGGGGTACGGCTAAAATTATTTAATAAAACTTGTAATTATATGGGGTAAAATAATAAAACAATTGAAAAATATGGTTTAAAACAATAATTATCCCTTCAAATATTGAAAATAAGTATTAAATTCATAAAAATCTCGTTTAATATAAGATTTTAGGGGTTGGGTTCAACATTTTTTTATAAATTTTGTAAATATATGGGATATTGTAATGAAATACGGTAAAATCATTGGAAAAATACAATAAAATCCCTTCTAATATTGAAAATAAAGACTAAATTCATAAAAATTTCATTAAATATTGTAATATAAGGGGTACGACTAAAATTATTTTATAAAACTTGTAATTATATGGGGTAAAGTAATACAACAATTGAAAAATATGGTTTAAAACAATAATTATACCTTCAAATATTGAAAATAAGTATTAAATTCATAAAAATCTCATTTAATATAAGATTTTAGGGGTTGGGTTCAACATTTTTTTATAAATTTTGTAAAAATATGGGGTATAGTAATAAAATACGTTAAAATCAATGAAAAATTTCAATAAAATCCTTACAGATATTGAAAATAAGGGCTAAACTCTTTAAAATATCATTAAATATTGTAATATAAGGGGTACGGCTAAAATTATTTAATAAAACTTGTTATTATATGGGGTAAAATAATAAAACAATTGAAAAATATGGTTTAAAACAATAATTATCCCTTCAAATATTGAAAATAAGTATTAAATTCATAAAAATCTCATTTAATATAGGATTTCAGGGGTTTGGTTCATTATTTTATTATAAATCATGTAAACACTTGGATATTGTAATAGATTATATCATAATAACAGTGATAAAATGTTATATTCCCTTCAAATATTGAAAATAAGGACTAAATTCGTTTAAATCTCATTAAATATTGTAATATAAGGGGTAAGGCTAAAATTATTTTATAAAACTTGTAATTATATGGGGTAAAGTAATACAAAAATTGAAAAATATGGTTTAAAACAATAATTATCCCTTCAAATATTGAAAATAAGGGCTAAATTCATAAAAATTTCATTAAATATTGTAATATAAGGGGTACGACTAAAATTATTTTATAAAACTTGTAATTATATGGGGTAAAGTAATACAACAATTGAAAAATATGGTTTAAAACAATAATTATCCCTTCAAATATTGAAAATAAGTATTAAATTCATAAAAATTTCATTAAATATTGTAATATAAGGGGTACGACTAAAATTATTTTATAAAACTTGTAATTATATGGGGTAAAGTAATACAACAATTGAAAAATATGGTTTAAAACAATAATTATACCTTCAAATATTGAAAATAAGTATTAAATTCATAAAAATCTCATTTAATATAAGATTTTAGGGGTTGGGTTCAACATTTTTTTATAAATTTTGTAAAAATATGGGGTATAGTAATAAAATACGTTAAAATCAATGAAAAATTTCAATAAAATCCTTACAGATATTGAAAATAAGGGCTAAACTCATTAAAATATCATTAAATATTGTAATATAAGGGGTACGGCTAAAATTATTTAATAAAACTTGTAATTATATGGGGTAAAATAATAAAACAATTGAAAAATATGGTTTAAAACAATAATTATACTTTCAAATATTGAAAATAAGTATTAAATTCATAAAAATCTCATTTAATATAAGATTTTAGGGGTTGGGTTCAACATTTTTTTATAAATTTTGTAAAAATATGGGGTATAGTAATAAAATACGTTAAAATCAATGAAAAATTTCAATAATATCCTTACAGATATTGAAAATAAGGGCTAAACTCATTAAAATATCATTAAATATTGTAATATAAGGGGTACGGCTAAAATTATTTAATAAAACTTGTAATTATATGGGGTAAAATAATAAAACAATTGAAAAATATGGTTTAAAACAATAATTATCCCTTCAAATATTGATAATAAGTTTTAAATTCATAAAAATCTCATTTAATATAGGATTTCAGGGGTTTGGTTCATTATTTTATTATAAATCATGTAAACACTTGGATATTGTAATAGATTATATCATAATAACAGTGATAAAATGTTATATTCCCTTCAAATATTGAAAATAAGGACTAAATTCATTAAAATCTCATTAAATATTGTAATATAAGGGGTAAGGCTAAAATTATTTTATAAAACTTGTAATTATATGGGGTAAAGTAATAAAACAATTGAAAAATATGGTTTAAAACAATAATTATCCCTTCAAATATTGAAAATAAGGGCTAAATTCATAAAAATGTCATTAAATATTGTAATATAAGGGGTACGACTAAAATTATTTTATAAAACTTGTAATTATATGGGGTAAAGTAATACAACAATTGAAAAATATGGTTTAAAACAATAATTATCCCTTCAAATATTGAAAATAAGTATTAAATTCATAAAAATCTCGTTTAATATAGGATTTCAGGGGTTGGGGCCAACAATTTTTTATAAATTTTGTAAAAATATGGGGTATAGTAATAAAATACGTTAAAATCAATGAAAAATTTCAATAAAATCCTTACAGATATTGAAAATAAGGGCTAAACTCATTAAAATATCATTAAATATTGTAATATAAGGGGTACGGCTAAAATTATTTAATAAAACTTGTAATTATATGGGGTAAAATAATAAAACAATTGAAAAATATGGTTTAAAACAATAATTATCCCTTCAAATATTGAAAATAAGTATTAAATTCATAAAAATCTCATTTAATATAGGATTTCAGGGGTTTGGTACATTATTTTTTTATATATCTTGTAAACACTTGGATATTGTAATAGATTATATCATAATAACAGTGATAAAATGTTAAATTCCCTTCAAATATTGAAAATAAGGACTAAATTCATTAAAATCTCATTAAATATTGTAATATAAGGGGTAAGGCTAAAATTATTTTATAAAACTTGTAATTATATGGGGTAAAGTAATAAAACAATTGAAAAATATGGTTTAAAACAATAATTATCCCTTCAAATATTGAAAATAAGTATTAAATTCATAAAAATATCGTTTAATATAGGATTTCAGGGGTTGGGGCCAACAATTTTTTATAAATTTTGTAAAAATATGGGGTATAGTAATAAAATACGTTAAAATCAATGAAAAATTTCAATAAAATCCTTACAGATATTGAAAATAAGGGCAAATTCATAAAAATTTCATTAAATATTGTAATATAAGGGGTACGACTAAAATTATTTTATAAAACTTGTAATTATATGGGGTAAAGTAATACAACAATTGAAAAATATGGTTTAAAACAATAATTATCCCTTCAAATATTGAAAATAAGTATTAAATTTATAAAAATCTCATTTAATATACGATTTTAGGGGTTGGGTTCAACATTTTTTTATAAATTTTGTAAAAATATGGGATATTGTAATGAAATACGGTAAAATCATTGGAAAAATTTAATAAAATCCCTTCTAATATTGAAAATAAAGACTAAATTCATAAATATTTCATTAAATATTGTAATATAAGGGGTACGGCTAAAATTATTTTATAAAACTTGTAATTATATGGGGTCAAGTAATAAAACAATTGAAAAATATGGTTTAAAACAATAATTATCCCTTCAAATATTGAAAATAAGTATTAAATTCATAAAAATCTCGTTTAATATAAGATTTTAGGGGTTGGCTTCAACATTTTTTTATAAATTTTGTAAAAATATGGGGTATAGTAATAAAATACGTTAAAATCAATGAAAAATTTCAATAAAATCCTTACAGATATTGAAAATAAGGGCTAAACTCATTAAAATATCATTAAATATTGTAATATAAGGGGTAAGGCTAAAATTATTTTATAAAACTTGTAATTATATGGGGTAAAATAATAAAACAATTGAAAAATATGGTTTAAAACAATAATTATCCCTTCAAATATTGAAAATAAGTATTAAATTCATAAAAATCTCATTTAATATAAGATTTTAGGGGTTGGGTTCAACATTTTTTTATAAATTTTGTAAAAATATGGGATATTGTAATGAAATACGGTAAAATCATTGGAAAAATTCAATAAAATCCCTTCTAATATTGAAAATAAAGACTAAATTCATAAATATTTCATTAAATATTGTAATATAAGGGGTACGGCTAAAATTATTTTATAAAACTTGTAATTATATGGGGTAAAGTAATAAAACAATTGAAAAATATGGTTTAAAACAATAATTATCCCTTCAAATATTGAAAATAAGTATTAAATTCATAAAAATCTCATTTAATATAGGATTTCAGGGGTTTGGTTCATTATTTTATTATAAATCTTGTAAACACTTGGATATTGTAATAGATTATATCATAATAACAGTGATAAAATGTTATATTCCCTTCAAATATTGAAAATAAGGACTAAATTCATTAAAATCTCATTAAATATTGTAATATAAGGGGTAAGGCTAAAATTATTTTATAAAACTTGTAATTATATGAGGTAAAGTAATAAAACAATTGAAAAATATGGTTTAAAACAATAATTATCCCTTCAAATATTGAAAATAAGTATTAAATTCATAAAAATTTCATTAAATATTGTAATATAAGGGGTACGACTAAAATTATTTTATAAAACTTGTAATTATATGGGGTAAAGTAATACAACAATTGAAAAATATGGTTTAAAACAATAATTATCCCTTCAAATATTGAAAATAAGTATTAAATTCATAAAAATCTCGTTTAATATAAGATTTTAGGGGTTGGGTTCAACATTTTTTTATAAATTTTGTAAAAATATGGGATATTGTAATGAAATACGGTAAAATCATTGGAAAAATACAATAAAATCCCTTCTAATATTGAAAAAAAAGACTAAATTCATTAAAATATCATTAAATATTGTAATATAAGGGGTACGGCTAAAATTATTTTATAAAACTTGTAATTATATGGGGTAAAGTAATAAAACAATTGAAAAATATGGTTTAAAACAATAATTAACCCTTCAAATATTGAAAATAAGTATTAAATTCATAAAAATCTCATTTAATATAAGATTTTAGGGGTTGGGTTCAACATTTTTTTATAAATTTTGTAAAAATATGGGATATTGTAATGAAATACGGTAAAATCATTGGAAAAATTCAATAAAATCCCTTCTAATATTGAAAATAAAGACTAAATTCATAAATATTTCATTAAATATTGTAATATAAGGGGTACGGCTAAAATTATTTTATAAAACTTGTAATTATATGGGGTAAAGTAATAAAACAATTGAAAAATATGGTTTAAAACAATAATTATCCCTTCAAATATTGAAAATAAGTATTAAATTCATAAAAATCTCATTTAATATAGGATTTCAGGGGTTTGGTTCATTATTTTATTATAAATCTTGTAAACACTTGGATATTGTAATAGATTATATCATAATAACAGTGATAAAATGTTATATTCCCTTCAAATATTGAAAATAAGGACTAAATTCATTAAAATCTCATTAAATATTGTAATATAAGGGGTAAGGCTAAAATTATTTTATAAAACTTGTAATTATATGAGGTAAAGTAATAAAACAATTGAAAAATATGGTTTAAAACAATAATTATCCCTTCAAATATTGAAAATAAGTATTAAATTCATAAAAATTTCATTAAATATTGTAATATAAGGGGTACGACTAAAATTATTTTATAAAACTTGTAATTATATGGGGTAAAGTAATACAACAATTGAAAAATATGGTTTAAAACAATAATTATCCCTTCAAATATTGAAAATAAGTATTAAATTCATAAAAATCTCGTTTAATATAAGATTTTAGGGGTTGGGTTCAACATTTTTTTATAAATTTTGTAAAAATATGGGATATTGTAATGAAATACGGTAAAATCATTGGAAAAATACAATAAAATCCCTTCTAATATTGAAAAAAAAGACTAAATTCATTAAAATATCATTAAATATTGTAATATAAGGGGTACGGCTAAAATTATTTTATAAAACTTGTAATTATATGGGGTAAAGTAATAAAACAATTGAAAAATATGGTTTAAAACAATAATTAACCCTTCAAATATTGAAAATAAGTATTAAATTCATAAAAATCTCATTTAATATAGGATTTCAGGGGTTTGGTTCATTATTTTATTATAAATCTTGTAAACACTTGGATATTGTAATAGATTATATCATAATAACAGTGATAAAATGTTATATTCCCTTCAAATATTGAAAATAAGGACTAAATTCATTAAAATCTCATTAAATATTGTAATATAAGGGGTAAGGCTAAAATTATTTTATAAAACTTGTAATTATATGGGGTAAAGTAATAAAACAATTGAAAAATATGGTTTAAAACAATAATTATCCCTTCAAATATTGTAAATAAGTATTAAATTTATAAAAATCTCATTTAATATACGATTTTAGGGGTTGGGTTCAACATTTTTTATAAATTTTGTAAAAATATGGGATATTGTAATGAAATACGGTAAAATCATTGGAAAAATTTAATAAAATCCCTTCTAATATTGAAAATAAAGACTAAATTCATAAATATTTCATTAAATATTGTAATATAAGGGGTACGGCTAAAATTATTTTATAAAACTTGTAATTATATGGGGTAAAGTAATACAACAATTGAAAAATATGGTTTAAAACAATAATTATCCCTTCAAATATTGAAAATAAGTATTAAATTCATAAAAATCTCATTTAATATAGGATTTCAGGGGTTTGGTTCATTATTTTATTATAAATCTTGTAAACACTTGGATATTGTAATAGATTATATCATAATAACAGTGATAAAATGTTATATTCCCTTCAAATATTGAAAATAAGGACTAAATTCATTAAAATCTCATTAAATATTGTAATATAAGGGGTTAGGCTAAAATTATTTTATAAAACTTGTAATTATATGGGGTAAAGTAATAAAACAATTGAAAAATATGGTTTAAAACAATAATTATCCCTTCAAATATTGAAAATAAGTATTAAATTCATAAAAATCTCGTTTAATATAGGATTTCAGGGGTTGGGGCCAACAATTTTTTATAAATTTTGTAAAAATATGGGGTATAGTAATAAAATACGTTAAAATCAATGAAAAATTTCAATAAAATCCTTACAGATATTGAAAATAAGGGCTAAATTCATAAAAATTTCATTAAATATTGTAATATAAGGGGTACGACTAAAATTATTTTATATAACTTGTAATTATATGGGGTAAAGTAATACAACAATTGAAAAATATGGTTTAAAACAATAATTATCCCTTCAAATATTGAAAATAAGTATTAAATTCATAAAAATCTCATTTAATATAGGATTTCAGGGGTTGGGTTCAACATTTTTTTATAAATTTTGTAAAAATATGGGGTATAGTAATAAAATACGTTAAAATCAATGAAAAATTTCAATAAAATCCTTACAGATATTGAAAATAAGGGCTAAACTCATTAAAATATCATTAAATATTGTAATATAAGGGGTACGGCTAAAATTATTTAATAAAACTTGTAATTATATGGGGTAAAATAATAAAACAATTGAAAAATATGGTTTAAAACAATAATTATCCCTTCAAATATTGAAAATAAGTATTAAATTCATAAAAATCTCATTAAATATAGGATTTCAGGGGTTTGGTTCATTATTTTATTATAAATCATGTAAACACTTGGATATTGTAATAGATTATATCATAATAACAGTGATAAAATGTTATATTCCCTTCAAATATTGAAAATAAGTACTAAATTCATTAAAATCTCATTAAATATTGTAATATAAGGGGTAAGGCTAAAATTATTTTATAAAACTTGTAATTATATGGGGTAAAGTAATACAACAATTGTAAAATATGGTTTAAAACAATAATTATCCCTTCAAATATTGTAAATAAGTATTAAATTTAAAAAATCTCATTTAATATACGATTTTAGGGGTTGGGTTCAACATTTTTTTATAAATTTTGTAAAAATATGGGGTATAGTAATAAAATACGTTAAAATCAATGAAAAATTTCAATAAAATCCTTACAGATATTGAAAATAAGGGCTAAATTCATAAAAATTTCATTAAATATTGTAATATAAGGGGTACGACTAAAATTATTTTATAAAACTTGTAATTATATGGGGTAAAGTAATACAACAATTGAAAAATATGGTTTAAATCAATAATTATCCCTTCAAATATTGAAAATAAGTATTAAATTTATAAAAATCTCATTTAATATACGATTTTAGGGGTTGGGTTCAACATTTTTTTATAAATTTTGTAAAAATATGGGATATTGTAATGAAATACGGTAAAATCATTGGAAAAATTTAATAAAATCCCTTCTAATATTGAAAATAAAGACTAAATTCATAAATATTTCATTAAATATTGTAATATAAGGGTTACGGCTAAAATTATTTTATAAAACTTGTAATTATATGGGGTCAAGTAATAAATCAATTGAAAAATATGGTTTAAAACAATAATTATCCCTTCAAATATTGAAAATAAGTATTAAATTCATAAAAATCTCGTTTAATATAAGATTTTAGGGGTTGGCTTCAACATTTTTTTATAAATTTTGTAAAAATATGGGGTATAGTAATAAAATACGTTAAAATCAATGAAAAATTTCAATAAAATCCTTACAGATATTGAAAATAAGGGCTAAATTCATAAAAATATCATTAAATATTGTAATATAAGGGGTATGACTAAAATTATTTTATAAAACTTGTAATTATATGGGGTAAAGTAATACAACAATTGTAAAATATGGTTTAAAACAATAATTATCCCTTCAAATATTGTAAATAAGTATTAAATTTATAAAAATCTCATTTAATATACGATTTTAGGGGTTGGGTTCAACATTTTTTTATAAATTTTGTAAAAATATGGGATATTGTAATGAAATACGGTAAAATCATTGGAAAAATTTAATAAAATCCCTTCTAATATTGAAAATAAAGACTAAATTCATAAATATTTCATTAAATATTGTAATATAAGGGGTACGGCTAAAATTATTTTATAAAACTTGTAATTATATGGGGTAAAGTAATACAACAATTGAAAAATATGGTTTAAAACAATAATTATCCCTTCAAATATTGAAAATAAGTATTAAATTCATAAAAATCTCATTTAATATAGGATTTCAGGGGTTTGGTTCATTATTTTATTATAAATCTTGTAAACACTTGGATATTGTAATAGATTATATCATAATAACAGTGATAAAATGTTATATTCCCTTCAAATATTGAAAATAAGGACTAAATTCATTAAAATCTCATTAAATATTGTAATATAAGGGGTAAGGCTAAAAT
Source organism: Rhopalosiphum nymphaeae (assembly GCA_036289425.1). Classification (NCBI taxonomy): domain Eukaryota; kingdom Metazoa; phylum Arthropoda; class Insecta; order Hemiptera; family Aphididae; genus Rhopalosiphum; species Rhopalosiphum nymphaeae. The sequence goes on along the minus strand of JAZAQC010000001.1, from coordinate 7,187,751 downwards.
TATTTTATAAAACTTGTAATTATATGGGGTAAAGTAATACAACAATTGAAAAATATGGTTTAAAACAATAATTATCCCTTCAAATATTGAAAATAAGTATTAAATTTATAAAAATCTCATTTAATATACGATTTTAGGGGTTGGGGCCAACAATTTTTTATAAATTTTGTAAAAATATGGGGTATAGTAATAAAATACGTTAAAATCAATGAAAAATTTCAATAAAATCCTTACAGATATTGAAAATAAGGGCTAAATTCATAAAAATTTCATTAAATATTGTAATATAAGGGGTACGACTAAAATTATTTTATAAAACTTGTAATTATATGGGGTAAAGTAATAAAACAATTGAAAAATATAGTTTAAAAAAATAATTATCCCTTCAAATATTGAAAATAAGGGCTAAATTCATAAAAATGTCATTAAATATTGTAATATAAGGGGTACGACTAAAATTATTTTATAAAACTTGTAATTATATGGGGTAAAGTAATACAACAATTGAAAAATATGGTTTAAAACAATAATTATCCCTTCAAATATTGAAAATAAGTATTAAATTCATAAAAATCTCGTTTAATATAGGATTTCAGGGGTTGGGGCCAACAATTTTTTATAAATTTTGTAAAAATATGGGGTATAGTAATAAAATACGTTAAAATCAATGAAAAATTTCAATAAAATCCTTACAGATATTGAAAATAAGGGCTAAACTCATTAAAATATCATTAAATATTGTAATATAAGGGGTACGACTAAAATTATTTTATAAAACTTGTAATTATATGGGGTAAAGTAATACAACAATTGAAAAATATGGTTTAAAACAATAATTATCCCTTCAAATATTGAAAATAAGTATTAAATTCATAAAAATCTCATTTAATATAGGATTTCAGGGGTTGGGTTCAACATTTTTTTATAAATTTTGTAAAAATATGGGGTATAGTAATAAAATACGTTAAAATCAATGAAAAATTTCAATAAAATCCTTACAGATATTGAAAATAAGGGCTAAACTCATTAAAATATCATTAAATATTGTAATATAAGGGGTACGGCTAAAATTATTTAATAAAACTTGTAATTATATGGGGTAAAATAATAAAACAATTGAAAAATATGGTTTAAAACAATAATTATCCCTTCAAATATTGAAAATAAGTATTAAATTCATAAAAATCTCATTAAATATAGGATTTCAGGGGTTTGGTTCATTATTTTATTATAAATCATGTAAACACTTGGATATTGTAATAGATTATATCATAATAATAGTGATAAAATGTTATATTCCCTTCAAATATTGAAAATAAGGACTAAATTCATTAAAATCTCATTAAATATTGTAATATAAGGGGTAAGGCTAAAATTATTTTATAAAACTTGTAATTATATGGGGTAAAGTAATACAACAATTGTAAAATATGGTTTAAAACAATAATTATCCCTTCAAATATTGAAAATAAGTATTAAATTTATAAAAATCTCATTTAATATACGATTTTAGGGGTTGGGTTCAACATTTTTTTATAAATTTTGTAAAAATATGGGATATTGTAATGAAATACGGTAAAATCATTGGAAAAATTTAATAAAATCCCTTCTAATATTGAAAATAAAGACTAAATTCATAAATATTTCATTAAATATTGTAATATAAGGGGTACGGCTAAAATTATTTTATAAAACTTGTAATTATATGGGGTAAAGTAATACAACAATTGAAAAAAATGGTTTAAAACAATAATTATCCCTTCAAATATTGAAAATAAGTATTAAATTCATAAAAATCTCATTTAATTTAGGATTTCAGGGGTTTGGTTCATTATTTTATTATAAATATTGTAAACACTTGGATATTGTAATAGATTATATCATAATAACAGTGATAAAATGTTATATTCCCTTCAAATATTGAAAATAAGGACTAAATTCATTAAAATCTCATTCAATATTGTAATATTAGGGGTAAGGCTAAAATTATTTTATAAAACTTGTAATTATATGGGGTAAAGTAATAAAACAATTGAAAAATATGGTTTAAAACAATAATTATCCCTTCAAATATTGAAAATAAGGGCTAAATTCATAAAAATGTCATTAAATATTGTAATATAAGGGGTACGACTAAAATTATTTTATAAAACTTGTAATTATATGGGGTAAAGTAATACAACAATTGAAAAATATGGTTTAAAACAATAATTATCCCTTCAAATATTGAAAATAAGTATTAAATTCATAAAAATCTCGTTTAATATAGGATTTCAGGGGTTGGGGCCAACAATTTTTTATAAATTTTGTAAAAATATGGGGTATAGTAATAAAATACGTTAAAATCAATGAAAAATTTCAATAAAATCCTTACAGATATTGAAAATAAGGGCTAAACTCATTAAAATATCATTAAATATTGTAATATAAGGGGTACGACTAAAATTATTTTATAAAACTTGTAATTATATGGGGTAAAGTAATACAACAATTGAAAAATATGGTTTAAAACAATAATTATCCCTTCAAATATTGAAAATAAGTATTAAATTCATAAAAATCTCATTTAATATAGGATTTCAGGGGTTGGGTTCAACATTTTTTTATAAATTTTGTAAAAATATGGGGTATAGTAATAAAATACGTTAAAATCAATGAAAAATTTCAATAAAATCCTTACAGATATTGAAAATAAGGGCTAAACTCATTAAAATATCATTAATTATTGTAATATAAGGGGTACGGCTAAAATTATTTAATAAAACTTGTAATTATATGGGATAAAATAATAAAACAATTGAAAAATATGGTTTAAAACAATAATTATCCCTTCAAATATTGAAAATAAGTATTAAATTCATAAAAATCTCATTAAATATAGGATTTCAGGGGTTTGGTTCATTATTTTATTATAAATCATGTAAACACTTGGATATTGTAATAGATTATATCATAATAACAGTGATAAAATGTTATATTCCCTTCAAATATTGAAAATAAGGACTAAATTCATTAAAATCTCATTAAATATTGTAATATAAGGGGTAAGGCTAAAATTATTTTATAAAACTTGTAATTATATGGGGTAAAGTAATACAACAATTGAAAAATATGGTTTAAAACAATAATTATCCTTTCAAATATTGAAAATAAGTATTAAATTCATAAAAATCTCATTTAATATAAGATTTTAGGGGTTGGGGCCAACAATTTTTTATAAATTTTGTAAAAATATGGGGTATAGTAATAAAATACGTTAAAATCAATGAAAAATTTCAATAAAATCCTTACAGATATTGAAAATAAGGGCTAAATTCATAAAAATTTCATTAAATATTGTAATATAAGGGGTATGACTAAAATTATTTTATAAAACTTGTAATTATATGGGGTAAAGTAATACAACACTTGTAAAATATGGTTTAAAACAATAATTATCCCTTCAAATATTGAAAATAAGTATTAAATTTATAAAAATCTCATTTAATATACGATTTTAGGGGTTGGGTTCAACATTTTTTTATAAATTTTGTAAAAATATGGGATATTGTAATGAAATACGGTAAAATCATTGGAAAAATTTAATAAAATCCCTTCTAATATTGAAAATAAAGACTAAATTCATAAATATTTCATTAAATATTGTAATATAAGGGGTACGGCTAAAATTATTTTATAAAACTTGTAATTATATGGGGTAAAGTAATACAACAATTGAAAAATATGGTTTAAAACAATAATTATCCCTTCAAATATTGAAAATAAGTATTAAATTCATAAAAATCTCATTTAATATAGGATTTCAGGGGTTTGGTTCATTATTTTATTATAAATCTTGTAAACACTTGGATATTGTAATAGATTATATCATAATAACAGTGATAAAATGTTATATTCCCTTCAAATATTGAAAATAAGTATTAAATTCATAAAAATCTCGTTTAATATAGGATTTCAGGGGTTGGGGCCAACAATTTTTTATAAATTTTGTAAAAATATGGGGTATAGTAATAAAATACGTTAAAATCAATGAAAAATTTCAATAAAATCCTTACAGATATTGAAAATAAGGGCTAAACTCATTAAAATATCATTAAATATTGTAATATAAGGGGTACGACTAAAATTATTTTATAAAACTTGTAATTATATGGGGTAAAGTAATACAACAATTGAAAAATATGGTTTAAAACAATAATTATCCCTTCAAATATTGAAAATAAGTATTAAATTCATAAAAATCTCATTTAATATAGGATTTCAGGGGTTGGGTTCAACATTTTTTTATAAATTTTGTAAAAATATGGGGTATAGTAATAAAATACGTTAAAATCAATGAAAAATTTCAATAAAATCCTTACAGATATTGAAAATAAGGGCTAAACTCATTAAAATATCATTAATTATTGTAATATAAGGGGTACGGCTAAAATTATTTAATAAAACTTGTAATTATATGGGGTAAAATAATAAAACAATTGAAAAATATGGTTTAAAACAATAATTATCCCTTCAAATATTGAAAATAAGTATTAAATTCATAAAAATCTCATTAAATATAGGATTTCAGGGGTTTGGTTCATTATTTTATTATAAATCATGTAAACACTTGGATATTGTAATAGATTATATCATAATAACAGTGATAAAATGTTATATTCCCTTCAAATATTGAAAATAAGGACTAAATTCATTAAAATCTCATTAAATATTGTAATATAAGGGGTAAGGCTAAAATTATTTTATAAAACTTGTAATTATATGGGGTAAAGTAATACAACAATTGAAAAATATGGTTTAAAACAATAATTATCCTTTCAAATATTGAAAATAAGTATTAAATTCATAAAAATCTCATTTAATATAAGATTTTAGGGGTTGGGGCCAACAATTTTTTATAAATTTTGTAAAATAATGGGGTATAGTAATAAAATACGTTAAAATCAATGAAAAATTTCAATAAAATCCTTACAGATATTGAAAATAAGGGCTAAATTCATAAAAATTTCATTAAATATTGTAATATAAGGGGTATGACTAAAATTATTTTATAAAACTTGTAATTATATGGGGTAAAGTAATACAACAATTGTAAAATATGGTTTAAAACAATAATTATCCCTTCAAATATTGAAAATAAGTATTAAATTTATAAAAATCTCATTTAATATACGATTTTAGGGGTTGGGTTCAACATTTTTTTATAAATTTTGTAAAAATATGGGATATTGTAATGAAATACGGTAAAATCATTGGAAAAATTTAATAAAATCCCTTCTAATATTGAAAATAAAGACTAAATTCATAAATATTTCATTAAATATTGTAATATAAGGGGTACGGCTAAAATTATTTTATAAAACTTGTAATTATATGGGGTAAAGTAATACAACAATTGAAAAATATGGTTTAAAACAATAATTATCCCTTCAAATATTGAAAATAAGTATTAAATTCATAAAAATCTCATTTAATATAGGATTTCAGGGGTTTGGTTCATTATTTTATTATAAATCTTGTAAACACTTGGATATTGTAATAGATTATATCATAATAACAGTGATAAAATGTTATATTCCCTTCAAATATTGAAAATAAGTATTAAATTCATAAAAATCTCGTTTAATATAGGATTTCAGGGGTTGGGGCCAACAATTTTTTATAAATTTTGTAAAAATATGGGGTATAGTAATAAAATACGTTAAAATCAATGAAAAATTTCAATAAAATCCTTACAGATATTGAAAATAAGGGCTAAACTCATTAAAATATCATTAAATATTGTAATATAAGGGGTACGACTAAAATTATTTTATAAAACTTGTAATTATATGGGGTAAAGTAATACAACAATTGAAAAATATGGTTTAAAACAATAATTATCCCTTCAAATATTGAAAATAAGTATTAAATTCATAAAAATCTCATTTAATATAGGATTTCAGGGGTTGGGTTCAACATTTTTTTATAAATTTTGTAAAAATATGGGGTATAGTAATAAAATACGTTAAAATCAATGAAAAATTTCAATAAAATCCTTACAGATATTGAAAATAAGGGCTAAACTCATTAAAATATCATTAATTATTGTAATATAAGGGGTACGGCTAAAATTATTTAATAAAACTTGTAATTATATGGGGTAAAATAATAAAACAATTGAAAAATATGGTTTAAAACAATAATTATCCCTTCAAATATTGAAAATAAGTATTAAATTCATAAAAATCTCATTAAATATAGGATTTCAGGGGTTTGGTTCATTATTTTATTATAAATCATGTAAACACTTGGATATTGTAATAGATTATATCATAATAACAGTGATAAAATGTTATATTCCCTTCAAATATTGAAAATAAGGACTAAATTCATTAAAATCTCATTAAATATTGTAATATAAGGGGTAAGGCTAAAATTATTTTATAAAACTTGTAATTATATGGGGTAAAGTAATACAACAATTGAAAAATATGGTTTAAAACAATAATTATCCTTTCAAATATTGAAAATAAGTATTAAATTCATAAAAATCTCATTTAATATAAGATTTTAGGGGTTGGGGCCAACAATTTTTTATAAATTTTGTAAAATAATGGGGTATAGTAATAAAATACGTTAAAATCAATGAAAAATTTCAATAAAATCCTTACAGATATTGAAAATAAGGGCTAAATTCATAAAAATTTCATTAAATATTGTAATATAAGGGGTATGACTAAAATTATTTTATAAAACTTGTAATTATATGGGGTAAAGTAATACAACAATTGTAAAATATGGTTTAAAACAATAATTATCCCTTCAAATATTGAAAATAAGTATTAAATTTATAAAAATCTCATTTAATATACGATTTTAGGGGTTGGGTTCAACATTTTTTTATAAATTTTGTAAAAATATGGGATATTGTAATGAAATACGGTAAAATCATTGGAAAAATTTAATAAAATCCCTTCTAATATTGAAAATAAAGACTAAATTCATAAATATTTCATTAAATATTGTAATATAAGGGGTACGGCTAAAATTATTTTATAAAACTTGTAATTATATGGGGTAAAGTAATACAACAATTGAAAAATATGGTTTAAAACAATAATTATCCCTTCAAATATTGAAAATAAGTATTAAATTCATAAAAATCTCATTTAATATAGGATTTCAGGGGTTTGGTTCATTATTTTATTATAAATCTTGTAAACACTTGGATATTGTAATAGATTATATCATAATAACAGTGATAAAATGTTATATTCCCTTCAAATATTGAAAATAAGGACTAAATTCATTAAAATCTCATTAAATATTGTAATATAAGGGGTAAGGCTAAAATTATTTTATAAAACTTGTAATTATATGGGGTAAAGTAATAAAACAATTGAAAAATATGGTTTAAAACAATAATTATCCCTTCAAATATTGAAAATAAGTATTAAATTCATAAAAATCTCGTTTAATATAGGATTTCAGTGGTTGGGGCCAACAATTTTTTATAAATTTTGTAAAAATATGGGGTATAGTAATAAAATACGTTAAAATCAATGAAAAATTTCAATAAAATCCTTACAGATATTGAAAATAAGGGCTAAATTCATAAAAATTTCATTAAATATTGTAATATAAGGGGTACGACTAAAATTATTTTATAAAACTTGTAATTATATGGGGTAAAGTAATACAACAATTGAAAAATATGGTTTAAAACAATAATTATCCCTTCAAATATTGAAAATAAGTATTAAATTTATAAAAATCTCATTTAATATACGATTTTAGGGGTTGGGTTCAACATTTTTTTATAAATTTTGTAAAAATATGGGATATTGTAATGAAATACGGTAAAATCATTGGAAAAATTTAATAAAATCCCTTCTAATATTGAAAATAAAGACTAAATTCATAAATATTTCATTAAATATTGTAATATAAGGGGTACGGCTAAAGTTATTTTATAAAACTTGTAATTATATGGGGTAAAGTAATAAAACAATTGAAAAATATGGTTTAAAACAATAATTATCCCTTCAAATATTGAAAATAAGTATTAAATTCATAAAAATCTCATTTAATATAGGATTTCAGGGGTTTGGTTCATTATTTTATTATAAATCTTGTAAACACTTGGATATTGTAATAGATTATAACATAATAACAGTGATAAAATGTTATATTCCCTTCAAATATTGAAAATAAGGACTAAATTCATTAAAATCTCATTAAATATTGTAATATAAGGGGTAAGGCTAAAATTATTTTATAAAACTTGTAATTATATGAGGTAAAGTAATAAAACAATTGAAAAATATGGTTTAAAACAATAATTATCCCTTCAAATATTGAAAATAAGTATTAAATTTATAAAAATTTCATTAAATATTGTAATATAAGGGGTACGACTAAAATTATTTTATAAAACTTGTAATTATATGGGGTAAAGTAATACAACAATTGAAAAATATGGTTTAAAACAATAATTATCCCTTCAAATATTGAAAATAAGTATTAAATTTATAAAAATCTCATTTAATATACGATTTTAGGGGTTGGGTTGAACATTTTTTTATAAATTTTGTAAAAATATGGGATATTGTAATGAAATACGGTAAAATCATTGGAAAAATTTAATAAAATCTCTTCTAATATTGAAAATAAAGACTAAATTCATAAATATTTCATTAAATATTGTAATATAAGGGGTACGGCTAAAATTATTTTATAAAACTTGTAATTATATGGGGTAAAGTAATACAACAATTGAAAAATATGGTTTAAAACAATAATTATCCCTTCAAATATTGAAAATAAGTATTAAATTCATAAAAATCTCATTTAATATAGGATTTCAGGGGTTTGGTTCATTATTTTATTATAAATCTTGTAAACACTTGGATATTGTAATAGATTATATCATAATAACAGTGATAAAATGTTATATTCCCTTCAAATATTGAAAATAAGGACTAAATTCATTAAAATATCATTAAATATTGTAATATAAGGGGTAAGGCTAAAATTATTTTATAAAACTTGTAATTATATGGGGTAAAGTAATACAACAATTGAAAAATATAGTTTAAAACAATAAATATCCTTTCAAATATTGAAAATAAGTATTAAATTCATAAAAATCTCATTTAATATAAGATTTTAGGGGTTGGGTTCAACATTTTTTTATAAATTTTGTAAAAATATGGGGTATAGTAATAAAATACATTAAATCAATGAAAAATTTCAATAAAATCCTTACAGATATTGAAAATAAGGGCTAAACTCATTAAAATATCATTAAATATTGTAATATAAGGGGTACGGCTAAAATTATTTTATAAAACTTGTAATTATATGGGGTAAAGTAATACAACAATTGAAAAATATGGTTTAAAACAATTATTATCCCTTCAAATATTGAAAATAAGTATTAAATTCATAAAAATCTCATTTAATATAAGATTTTAGGGGTTGGGTTCAACATTTTTTTATAAATTTTGTAAAAATATGGGGTATAGTAATAAAATACGTTAAAATCAATGAAAAATTTCAATAAAATCCTTACAGATATTGAAAATAAGGGCTAAACTCATTAAAATATCATTAAATATTGTAATATAAGGGGTACGGCTAAAATTATTTAATAAAACTTGTAATTATATGGGATAAAATAATAAAACAATTGAAAAATATGGTTTAAAACAATAATTATCCCTTCAAATATTGAAAATAAGTATTAAATTCATAAAAATCTCATTAAATATAGGATTTCAGGGGTTTGGTTTATTATTTTATTATAAATCATGTAAAAACTTGGATATTGTAATAGATTATATCATAATAACAGTGATAAAATGTTATATTCCCTTCAAATATTGAAAATAAGGACTAAATTCATTAAAATCTCATTAAATATTGTAATATAAGGGGTAAAGCTAAAATTATTTTATAAAACTTGTAATTATATGGGGTAAAGTAATACAACAATTGAAAAATATGGTTTAAAACAATAATTATCCTTTCAAATATTGAAAATAAGTATTAAATTCATAAAAATCTCATTTAATATAAGATTTTAGGGGTTGGGGCCAACAATTTTTTATAAATTTTGTAAAAATATGGGGTATAGTAATAAAATACGTTAAAATCAATGAAAAATTTCAATAAAATCCTTACAGATATTGAAAATAAGGGCTAAATTCATAAAAATTTCATTAAATATTGTAATATAAGGGGTATGACTAAAATTATTTTATAAAACTTGTAATTATATGGGTTAAAGTAATACAACAATTGTAAAATATGGTTTAAAACAATAATTATCCCTTCAAATATTGAAAATAAGTATTAAATTTATAAAAATCTCATTTAATATACGATTTTAGGGGTTGGGGCCAACAATTTATTATAAATTTTGTAAAAATATGGGGTATAGTAATAAAATACGTTAAAATCAATGAAAAATTTCAATAAAATCCTTACAGATATTGAAAATAAAGACTAAATTCATAAATATTTCATTAAATATTGTAATATAAGGGGTACGGCTAAAATTATTTTATAAAACTTGTAATTATATGGGGTAAAGTAATACAACAATTGAAAAATATGGTTTAAAACAATAATTATCCCTTCAAATATTGAAAATAAGTATTAAATTCATAAAAATCTCATTTAATATAGGATTTCAGGGGTTTGGTTCATTATTTTATTATAAATCTTGTAAACACATGGATATTGTAATAGATTATATCATAATAACAGTGATAAAATGTTATATTCCCTTCAAATATTGAAAATAAGGACTAAATTCATTAAAATCTCATTAAATATTGTAATATAAGGGGTAAGGCTAAAATTATTTTATAAAACTTGTAATTATATGGGGTAAAGTAATAAAACAATTGAAAAATATGGTTTAAAACAATAATTATCCCTTCAAATATTGAAAATAAGTATTAAATTCATAAAAATCTCATTTAATATAGGATTTCAGGGGTTTGGTTCATTATTTTATTATAAATCTTGTAAACACTTGGATATTGTAATAGATTATATCATAATAACAGTGATAAAATGTTATATTCCCTTCAAATATTGAAAATAAGGACTAAATTCATTAAAATCTCATTAAATATTGTAATATAAGGGGTAAGGCTAAAATTATTTTATAAAACTTGTAATTATATGAGGTAAAGTAATAAAACAATTGAAAAATATGGTTTAAAACAATAATTATCCCTTCAAATATTGAAAATAAGTATTAAATTTATAAAAATTTCATTAAATATTGTAATATAAGGGGTACGACTAAAATTATTTTATAAAACTTGTAATTATATGGGGTAAAGTAATACAACAATTGAAAAATATGGTTTAAAACAATAATTATCCCTTCAAATATTGAAAATAAGTATTAAATTTATAAAAATCTCATTTAATATACGATTTTAGGGGTTGGGTTGAACATTTTTTTATAAATTTTGTAAAAATATGGGATATTGTAATGAAATACGGTAAAATCATTGGAAAAATTTAATAAAATCTCTTCTAATATTGAAAATAAAGACTAAATTCATAAATATTTCATTAAATATTGTAATATAAGGGGTACGGCTAAAATTATTTTATAAAACTTGTAATTATATGGGGTAAAGTAATACAACAATTGAAAAATATGGTTTAAAACAATAATTATCCCTTCAAATATTGAAAATAAGTATTAAATTCATAAAAATCTCATTTAATATAGGATTTCAGGGGTTTGGTTCATTATTTTATTATAAATCTTGTAAACACTTGGATATTGTAATAGATTATATCATAATAACAGTGATAAAATGTTATATTCCCTTCAAATATTGAAAATAAGGACTAAATTCATTAAAATCTCATTAAATATTGTAATATAAGGGGTACGACTAAAATTATTTTATAAAACTTGTAATTATATGGGGTAAAGTAATACAACAATTGAAAAATATGGTTTAAAACAATAATTATCCCTTCAAATATTGAAAATAAGTATTAAATTTATAAAAATCTCATTTAATATAAGATTTTAGGGGTTGGGTTCAACATTTTTTTATAAATTTTGTAAAAATATGGGGTATAGTAATAAAATACATTAAATCAATGAAAAATTTCAATAAAATCCTTACAGATATTGAAAATAAGGGCTAAACTCATTAAAATATCATTAAATATTGTAATATAAGGGGTACGGCTAAAATTATTTTATAAAACTTGTAATTATATGGGGTAAAGTAATACAACAATTGAAAAATATGGTTTAAAACAATTATTATCCCTTCAAATATTGAAAATAAGTATTAAATTCATAAAAATCTCATTTAATATAAGATTTTAGGGGTTGGGTTCAACATTTTTTTATAAATTTTGTAAAAATATGGGGTATAGTAATAAAATACGTTAAAATCAATGAAAAATTTCAATAAAATCCTTACAGATATTGAAAATAAGGGCTAAACTCATTAAAATATCATTAAATATTGTAATATAAGGGGTACGGCTAAAATTATTTAATAAAACTTGTAATTATATGGGATAAAATAATAAAACAATTGAAAAATATGGTTTAAAACAATAATTATCCCTTCAAATATTGAAAATAAGTATTAAATTCATAAAAATCTCATTAAATATAGGATTTCAGGGGTTTGGTTTATTATTTTATTATAAATCATGTAAAAACTTGGATATTGTAATAGATTATATCATAATAACAGTGATAAAATGTTATATTCCCTTCAAATATTGAAAATAAGGACTAAATTCATTAAAATCTCATTAAATATTGTAATATAAGGGGTAAAGCTAAAATTATTTTATAAAACTTGTAATTATATGGGGTAAAGTAATACAACAATTGAAAAATATGGTTTAAAACAATAATTATCCTTTCAAATATTGAAAATAAGTATTAAATTCATAAAAATCTCATTTAATATAAGATTTTAGGGGTTGGGGCCAACAATTTTTTATAAATTTTGTAAAAATATGGGGTATAGTAATAAAATACGTTAAAATCAATGAAAAATTTCAATAAAATCCTTACAGATATTGAAAATAAGGGCTAAATTCATAAAAATTTCATTAAATATTGTAATATAAGGGGTATGACTAAAATTATTTTATAAAACTTGTAATTATATGGGTTAAAGTAATACAACAATTGTAAAATATGGTTTAAAACAATAATTATCCCTTCAAATATTGAAAATAAGTATTAAATTTATAAAAATCTCATTTAATATACGATTTTAGGGGTTGGGGCCAACAATTTATTATAAATTTTGTAAAAATATGGGGTATAGTAATAAAATACGTTAAAATCAATGAAAAATTTCAATAAAATCCTTACAGATATTGAAAATAAAGACTAAATTCATAAATATTTCATTAAATATTGTAATATAAGGGGTACGGCTAAAATTATTTTATAAAACTTGTAATTATATGGGGTAAAGTAATACAACAATTGAAAAATATGGTTTAAAACAATAATTATCCCTTCAAATATTGAAAATAAGTATTAAATTCATAAAAATCTCATTTAATATAGGATTTCAGGGGTTTGGTTCATTATTTTATTATAAATCTTGTAAACACATGGATATTGTAATAGATTATATCATAATAACAGTGATAAAATGTTATATTCCCTTCAAATATTGAAAATAAGGACTAAATTCATTAAAATCTCATTAAATATTGTAATATAAGGGGTAAGGCTAAAATTATTTTATAAAACTTGTAATTATATGGGGTAAAGTAATAAAACAATTGAAAAATATGGTTTAAAACAATAATTATCCCTTCAAATATTGAAAATAAGTATTAAACTCATAAAAATCTCATTTAATATAAGATTTTAGGGGTTGGGTTCAACATTGTTTTATAAATTTTGTAAAAATATGGGGTATAGTAATAAAATACGTTAAAATCAATGAAAAATTTCAATAAAATCCTTACAGATATTGAAAATAAGGGCTAAACTCATTAAAATATCATTAAATATTGTAATATAAGGGGTAAGGCTAAAATTATTTAATAAAACTTGTAATTATATGGGGTAAAATAATAAAACAATTGAAAAATATGGTTTAAAACAATAATTATCCCTTCAAATATTGAAAATAAGTTTTAAATTCATAAAAATCTCATTTAATATAGGATTTCAGGGGTTTGGTTCATTATTTTATTATAAATCTTGTAAACACTTGGATATTGTAATAGATTATATCATAATAACAGTGATAAAATGTTATATTCCCTTCAAATATTGAAAATAAGGACTAAATTCATTAAAATCTCATTAAATATTGTAATATAAGGGGTACGACTAAAATTATTTTATAAAACTTGTAATTATATGGGGTAAAGTAATACAACAATTGAAAAATATGGTTTAAAACAATAATTATCCCTTCAAATATTGAAAATAAGTATTAAATTTATAAAAATCTCGTTTAATATAAGATTTTAGGGGTTGGGTTCAACATTTTTTTATAAATTTTGTAAAAATATAGGATATTGTAATGAAATACTGTAAAATCATTGGAAAAATACAATAAAATCCCTTCTAATATTGAAAAAAAAGACTAAATTCATTAAAATATCATTAAATATTGTAATATAAGGGGTACGGCTAAAATTATTTTATAAAACTTGTAATTATATGGGGTAAAGTAATAAAACAATTGAAAAATATGGTTTAAAACAATAATTATCCCTTCAAATATTGAAAATAAGTATTAAATTCATAAAAATTTCATTTAATATAGGATTTCAGGGGTTGGGGCCAACAATTTTTTATAAATTTTGTAAAAATATGGGGTATAGTAATAAAATACGTAAAATCAATGAAAAATTTCAATAAAATCCTTACAGATATTGAAAATAAGGGCTAAACTCATTAAAATATCATTAAATATTGTAATATAAGGGGTACGGCTAAAATTATTTAATAAAACTTGTAATTATATGGAGTAAAATAATAAAACAATTGAAAAATATGGTTTAAAACAATAATTATCCCTTCAAATATTGAAAATAAGTTTTAAATTCATAAAAATCTCGTTTAATATAGGATTTCAGGGGTTTGGTTCATTATTTTATTATAAATCTTGTAAACACTTGGATATTGTAATAGATTATATCATAATAACAGTGATAAAATGTTATATTCCCTTCAAATATTGAAAATAAGGACTAAATTCATTAAAATCTCATTAAATATTGTAATATAAGGGGTAAGGCTAAAATTATTTTATAAAACTTGTAATTATATGGGGTAAAGTAATAAAACAATTGAAAAATATGGTTTAAAACAATAATTATCCCTTCAAATATTGAAAATAAGGGCTAAATTCATAAAATTTTCATTAAATATTGTAATATAAGGGGTACGGCTAAAATTATTTTATAAAACTTGTAATTATATTGGGTAAAGTTATACAACAATTGAAAAATATGGTTTAAAACAATAATTATCCCTTCAAATATTGAAAATAAGTATTAAATTCATAAAAATCTCATTTAATATAAGATTTTAGGGGTTGGGTTCAACATTTTTTTATAAGTTTTGTAAAAATATGGGATATTGTAATGAAATACGGTAAAATCATTTGAAAAATTCAATAAAATCCCTTCTAATATTGAAAATAAAGACTAAATTCATAAATATATCATTAAATATTGTAATATAAGGGGTACGGCTAAAATTATTTAATAAAACTTGTAATTATATGGGGTAAAATAATAAAACAATTGAAAAATATGGTTTAAAACAATAATTATCCCTTCAAATATTGAAAATAAGTTTTAAATTCATAAAAATCTCATTTAATATAGGATTTCAGGGGTTTGGTTCATTATTTTATTATAAATCTTGTAAACACTTGGATATTGTAATAGATTATATCATAATAACAGTGATAAAATGATATATTCCCTTCAAATATTGAAAATAAGGACTAAATTCATTAAAATATCATTAAATATTGTAATATAAGGGGTAAGGCTAAAATTATTTTATAAAACTTGTAATTATATGGGGTAAAGTAATACAACAATTGAAAAATATGGTTTAAAACAATAAATATCCTTTCAAATATTGAAAATAAGTATTAAATTCATAAAAATCTCATTTAATATAAGATTTTAGGGGTTGGGTTCAACATTTTTTTATAAATTTTGTAAAAATATGGGGTATAGTAATAAAATACATAAAATCAATGAAAAATTTCAATAAAATCCTTACAGATATTGAAAATAAGGGCTAAACTCATTAAAATATCATTAAATATTGTAATATAAGGGGTACGGCTAAATTTATTTTATAAAACTTGTAATTATATGGGGTAAAGTAATACAACAATTGAAAAATATGGTTTAAAACAATTATTATCCCTTCAAATATTGAAAATAAGTATTAAATTCATAAAAATCTCATTTAATATACGATTTTAGGGGTTGGGGCCAACAATTTATTATAAATTTTGTAAAAATATGGGGTATAGTAATAAAATACGTTAAAATCAATGAAAAATTTCAATAAAATCCTTACAGATATTGAAAATAAAGACTAAATTCATAAATATTTCATTAAATATTGTAATATAAGGGGTACGGCTAAAATTATTTTATAAAACTTGTAATTATATGGGGTAAAGTAATACAACAATTGAAAAATATGGTTTAAAACAATAATTATCCCTTCAAATATTGAAAATAAGTATTAAATTCATAAAAATCTCATTTAATATAGGATTTCAGGGGTTTGGTTCATTATTTTATTATAAATCTTGTAAACACTTGGATATTGTAATAGATTATATCATAATAACAGTGATAAAATGTTATATTCCCTTCAAATATTGAAAATAAGGACTAAATTCATTAAAATCTCATTAAATATTGTAATATAAGGGGTACGACTAAAATTATTTTATAAAACTTGTAATTATATGGGGTAAAGTAATACAACAATTGAAAAATATGGTTTAAAACAATAATTATCCCTTCAAATATTGAAAATAAGTATTAAATTCATAAAAATCTCGTTTAATATAAGATTTTAGGGGTTGGGTTCAACATTTTTTTATAAATTTTGTAAAAATATAGGATATTGTAATGAAATACTGTAAAATCATTGGAAAAATACAATAAAATCCCTTCTAATATTGAAAAAAAAGACTAAATTCATTAAAATATCATTAAATATTGTAATATAAGGGGTACGGCTAAAATTATTTTATAAAACTTGTAATTATATGGGGTAAAGTAATAAAACAATTGAAAAATATGGTTTAAAACAATAATTATCCCTTCAAATATTGAAAATAAGTATTAAATTCATAAAAATTTCATTTAATATAGGATTTCAGGGGTTGGGGCCAACAATTTTTTATAAATTTTGTAAAAATATGGGGTATAGTAATAAAATACGTAAAATCAATGAAAAATTTCAATAAAATCCTTACAGATATTGAAAATAAGGGCTAAACTCATTAAAATATCATTAAATATTGTAATATAAGGGGTACGGCTAAAATTATTTAATAAAACTTGTAATTATATGGAGTAAAATAATAAAACAATTGAAAAATATGGTTTAAAACAATAATTATCCCTTCAAATATTGAAAATAAGTTTTAAATTCATAAAAATCTCGTTTAATATAGGATTTCAGGGGTTTGGTTCATTATTTTATTATAAATCTTGTAAACACTTGGATATTGTAATAGATTATATCATAATAACAGTGATAAAATGTTATATTCCCTTCAAATATTGAAAATAAGGACTAAATTCATTAAAATCTCATTAAATATTGTAATATAAGGGGTAAGGCTAAAATTATTTTATAAAACTTGTAATTATATGGGGTAAAGTAATAAAACAATTGAAAAATATGGTTTAAAACAATAATTATCCCTTCAAATATTGAAAATAAGGGCTAAATTCATAAAATTTTCATTAAATATTGTAATATAAGGGGTACGGCTAAAATTATTTTATAAAACTTGTAATTATATGGGGTAAAGTTATACAACAATTGAAAAATATGGTTTAAAACAATAATTATCCCTTCAAATATTGAAAATAAGTATTAAATTCATAAAAATCTCATTTAATATAAGATTTTAGGGGTTGGGTTCAACATTTTTTTAAAAATTTTGTAAAAATATGGGATATTGTAATGAAATACGGTAAAATCATTTGAAAAATTCAATAAAATCCCTTCTAATATTGAAAATAAAGACTAAATTCATAAATATATCATTAAATATTGTAATATAAGGGGTACGGCTAAAATTATTTTATAAAACTTGTAATTATATGGGGTAAAATAATAAAACAATTGAAAAATATGGTTTAAAACAATAATTATCCCTTCAAATATTGAAAATAAGTTTTAAATTCATAAAAATCTCATATTATATAGGATTTCAGGGGTTTGGTTCATTATTTTATTATAAATCTTGTAAACACTTGGATATTGTAATAGATTATATCATAATAACAGTGATAAAATGTTATATTCCCTTCAAATATTGAAAATAAGGACTAAATTCATTAAAATCTCATTAAATATTGTAATATAAGGGGTACGACTAAAATTATTTTATAAAACTTGTAATTATATGGGGTAAAGTAATACACACTTTTGAAAAATATGGTTTAAAACAATAATTATCCCTTCAAATATTGAAAATAAGTATTAAATTTATAAAAATCTCATTTAATATAAGATTTTAGGGGTTGGTTTCAACATTTTTTTATAAATTTTGTAAAAATATGGGATATTGTAATGAAATACGGTAAAATCATTGGAAAAATTCAATAAAATCCCTTCTAATATTGAAAATAAAGACTAAATTCATAAATATTTCATTAAATATTGTAATATAAGGGGTACGGCTAAAATTATTTTAAAAAACTTGTAATTATATGGAGTAAAATAATAAAACAATTGAAAAATATGGTTTAAAACAATAATTATCCCTTCAAATATTGAAAATAAGTTTTAAATTCATAAAAATCTCATTTAATATAGGATTTCAGGGGTTTGGTTCATTATTTTATTATAAAACTTGTAAACACTTGGATATTGTAATAGATTATATCATAATAACAGTGATAAAATGTTATATTCCCTTCAAATATTGAAAATAAGGACTAAATTCATTAAAATCTCATTAAATATTGTAATATAAGGGGTAAGGCTAAAATTATTTTATAAAACTTGTAATTATATGGGGTAAAGTAATAAAACAATTGAAAAATATGGTTTAAAACAATAATTATCCCTTCAAATATTGAAAATAAGTATTAAATTCATAAAAATCTCATTTAATATAGAATTTCAGGGGTTGGGGCCAACAATTTTTTATAAATTTTGTAAAATTATGGGGTATAGTAATAAAATACGTAAAATCAATGAAAAATTTCAATAAAATCCTTACAGATATTGAAAATAAGGGCTAAACTCATTAAAATATCATTAAATATTGTAATATAAGGGGTACGGCTAAAATTATTTTATAAAACTTGTAATTATATGGGGTAAAGTTATACAACAATTGAAAAATATGGTTTAAAACAATAATTATCCCTTCAAATATTGAAAATAAGTATTAAATTCATAAAAATCTCATTTAATATAAGATTTTAGGGGTTGGGTTCAACATTTTTTTATAAATTTTGTAAAAATATGGGATATTGTAATGAAATACGGTAAAATCATTTGAAAAATTCAATAAAATCCCTTCTAATATTGAAAATAAAGACTAAATTCATAAATATATCATTAAATATTGTAATATAAGGGGTACGGCTAAAATTATTTTATAAAACTTGTAATTATATGGGGTAAAATAAAAAAACAATTGAAAAATATGGTTTAAAACAATAATTATCCCTTCAAATATTGAAAATAAGTATTAAATTAATAAAAATCTCATTTAATATAGGATTTCAGGGGTTTGGTACATTATTTTATTATAAATCTTGTAAACACTTGGATATTGTAATAGATTATATCATAATAACAGTGATAAAATGTTATATTCCCTTCAAATATTGAAAATAAGGACTAAATTCATAAAAATATCATTAAATATTGTGATATAAGGGGTACGGCTAAAATTATTTTATAAAACTTGTAATTATATGGGGTAAAGTAATAAAACAATTGAAAAATATGGTTTAAAACAATAATTATCCCTTCAAATATTGAAAATAAGGGCTAAATTCATAAAATTTTCATTAAATATTGTAATATAAGGGGTACGGCTAAAATTATTTTATAAAAATTGTAATTATATGGGGTAAAGTTATACAACAATTGAAAAATATGGTTTAAAACAATAATTATCCCTTCAAATATTGAAAATAAGTATTAAATTCATAAAAATCTCATTTAATATAAGATTTTAGGGGTTGGGTTCAACATTTTTTTATAAATTTTGTAAAAATATGGGATATTGTAATGAAATACGGTAAAATCATTTGAAAAATTCAATAAAATCCCTTCTAATATTGAAAATAAAGACTAAATTCATAAATATTTCATTAAATATTGTAATATAAGGGGTACGGCTAAAATTATTTTATAAAACTTGTAATTATATGGGGTCAAGTAATAAAACAATTGAAAAATATGGTTTAAAACAATAATTATCCCTTCAAATATTGAAAATAAGTATTAAATTCATAAAAATCTCGTTTAATATAGAATTTCAGGGGTTGGGGCCAACAATTTTTTATAAATTTTGTAAAAATATGGGCTATAGTAATAAAATACGTTATAATCAATGAAAAATTTCAACAAAATCCTTACAGATATTGAAAATAAGGGCTAAACTCATTAAAATATCATTAAATATTGTAATATAAGGGGTACGGCTAAAATTATTTAATAAAACTTGTAATTATATGGGGTAAAGTAATACAACAATTGAAAAATATGGTTTAAAACAATAATTATCCCTTCAAATATTGAAAATAAGTATTAAATTCATAAAAATCTCATTTAATATAGGATTTCAGGGGTTTGGTTCATTATTTTATTATAAATCTTGTAAACACTTGGATATTGTAATAGATTATATCATAATAACAGTGATATAATGTTATATTCCCTTCAAATATTGAAAATAAGGACTAAATTCATTAAAATATCATTAAATATTGTAATATAAGGGGTACGGCTAAAATTATTTTATAAAACTTGTAATTATATGGGGTAAAGTAATACAACAATTGAAAAATATGGTTTAAAACAATAATTATCCCTTCAAATATTGAAAATAAGTATTAAATTCATAAAAATCTCATTTAATATAAGGTTTTAGGGGTTAGGTTCAACATTTTTTTATAAATTTTGTAAAAACATGAGATATTGTAATGAAATACGGTAAAATCATTGGAAAAATTCAATAAAATCCCTTCAAATATTGAAAATAAAGACTAAATTCATAAATATTTCATTAAATATTGTAATATAAGGGGTACGGCTAAAATTATTTTATAAAACTTGTAATTATATGGGGTAAAGTAATAAAACAATTGAAAAATATGGTTTAAAACAATAATTATCCCTTCAAATATTGAAAATAAGTTTTAAATTCATAAAAATCTCATTTAATATAGGATTTCAGGGGTTTGGTTCATTATTTTATTATAAATCTTGTAAACACTTGGATATTGTAATAGATTATATCATAATAACAGTGATAAAATGTTATATTCCCTTCAAATATTGAAAATAAGGACTAAATTCATTAAAATCTCATTAAATATTGTAATATAAGGGGTACGACTAAAATTATTTTATAAAACTTGTAATTATATGGGGTAAAGTAATACAACAATTGAAAAATATGGTTTAAAACAATAATTATCCCTTCAAATATTGAAAATAAGTATTAAATTCATAAAAATCTCGTTTAATATAAGATTTTAGGGGTTGGGTTCAACATTTTTTTATAAATTTTGTAAAAATATAGGATATTGTAATGAAATACTGTAAAATCATTGGAAAAATACAATAAAATCCCTTCTAATATTGAAAAAAAAGACTAAATTCATTAAAATATCATTAAATATTGTAATATAAGGGGTACGGCTAAAATTATTTTATAAAACTTGTAATTATATGGGGTAAAGTAATAAAACAATTGAAAAATATGGTTTAAAACAATAATTATCCCTTCAAATATTGAAAATAAGTATTAAATTCATAAAAATTTCATTTAATATAGGATTTCAGGGGTTGGGGCCAACAATTTTTTATAAATTTTGTAAAAATATGGGGTATAGTAATAAAATACGTAAAATCAATGAAAAATTTCAATAAAATCCTTACAGATATTGAAAATAAGGGCTAAACTCATTAAAATATCATTAAATATTGTAATATAAGGGGTACGGCTAAAATTATTTAATAAAACTTGTAATTATATGGAGTAAAATAATAAAACAATTGAAAAATATGGTTTAAAACAATAATTATCCCTTCAAATATTGAAAATAAGTTTTAAATTCATAAAAATCTCGTTTAATATAGGATTTCAGGGGTTTGGTTCATTATTTTATTATAAATCTTGTAAACACTTGGATATTGTAATAGATTATATCATAATAACAGTGATAAAATGTTATATTCCCTTCAAATATTGAAAATAAGGACTAAATTCATTAAAATCTCATTAAATATTGTAATATAAGGGGTAAGGCTAAAATTATTTTATAAAACTTGTAATTATATGGGGTAAAGTAATAAAACAATTGAAAAATATGGTTTAAAACAATAATTATCCCTTCAAATATTGAAAATAAGGGCTAAATTCATAAAATTTTCATTAAATATTGTAATATAAGGGGTACGGCTAAAATTATTTTATAAAACTTGTAATTATATGGGGTAAAGTTATACAACAATTGAAAAATATGGTTTAAAACAATAATTATCCCTTCAAATATTGAAAATAAGTATTAAATTCATAAAAATCTCATTTAATATAAGATTTTAGGGGTTGGGTTCAACATTTTTTTATAAATTTTGTAAAAATATGGGATATTGTAATGAAATACGGTAAAATCATTTGAAAAATTCAATAAAATCCCTTCTAATATTGAAAATAAAGACTAAATTCATAAATATTTCATTAAATATTGTAATATAAGGGGTACGGCTAAAATTATTTTATAAAACTTGTAATTATATGGGGTCAAGTAATAAAACAATTGAAAAATATGGTTTAAAACAATAATTATCCCTTCAAATATTGAAAATAAGTATTAAATTCATAAAAATCTCGTTTAATATAGAATTTCAGGGGTTGGGGCCAACAATTTTTTATAAATTTTGTAAAAATATGGGCTATAGTAATAAAATACGTTATAATCAATGAAAAATTTCAACAAAATCCTTACAGATATTGAAAATAAGGGCTAAACTCATTAAAATATCATTAAATATTGTAATATAAGGGGTACGGCTAAAATTATTTAATAAAACTTGTAATTATATGGGGTAAAGTAATACAACAATTGAAAAATATGGTTTAAAACAATAATTATCCCTTCAAATATTGAAAATAAGTATTAAATTCATAAAAATCTCATTTAATATAGGATTTCAGGGGTTTGGTTCATTATTTTATTATAAATCTTGTAAACACTTGGATATTGTAATAGATTATATCATAATAACAGTGATATAATGTTATATTCCCTTCAAATATTGAAAATAAGGACTAAATTCATTAAAATATCATTAAATATTGTAATATAAGGGGTACGGCTAAAATTATTTTATAAAACTTGTAATTATATGGGGTAAAGTAATACAACAATTGAAAAATATGGTTTAAAACAATAATTATCCCTTCAAATATTGAAAATAAGTATTAAATTCATAAAAATCTCATTTAATATAAGGTTTTAGGGGTTAGGTTCAACATTTTTTTATAAATTTTGTAAAAACATGAGATATTGTAATGAAATACGGTAAAATCATTGGAAAAATTCAATAAAATCCCTTCAAATATTGAAAATAAAGACTAAATTCATAAATATTTCATTAAATATTGTAATATAAGGGGTACGGCTAAAATTATTTTATAAAACTTGTAATTATATGGGGTAAAGTAATAAAACAATTGAAAAATATGGTTTAAAACAATAATTATCCCTTCAAATATTGAAAATAAGGGCTAAATTCATAAAAATTTCATTAAATATTGTAATATAAGGGGTACGGCTAAAATTATTTTATAAAACTTGTAATTATATGGGGTAAAGTAATAAAACAATTGAAAAATATGGTTTAAAACAATAATTATCCCTTCAAATATTGAAAATAAGTATTAAATTCATAAAAATCTCATTGAATGTAAGGTTTTAGGGGTTTAGGGGTTGGGTTCAACAATTTTTTATAAATTTTGTAAAAACATGAGATATTGTAATGAAATTCGGTAAAATCATTGGAAAAATTTCAATAAAATCCTTACAGATATTGAAAATAAGGGTTAAACTCATTAAAATATCATTAAATATTGTAATATAAGGGGTACGGCTAAAATAATTTAATAAAACTCGTAATTATATGGGGTAAAATAATAAAACAATTGAAAAATATGGTTTAAAACAATAATTATCCCTTCAAATATTGAAAATAAGTTTTAAATTCATAAAAACCTCATTTAATATAGGATTTCAGGGGTTTGGTTCATTATTTTATTATAAATCTTGTAAACACTTGGATATTGTAATAGATTATATCATAATAACAGTGATAAAATGTTATATTCCCTTCAAATATTGAAAATAAGGACTAAATTCATTAAAATCTCATTAAATATTGTAATATAAGGGGTAAGGCTAAAATTATTTTATAAAACTTGTAATTATATGGGGTAAAGTAATAAAACAATTGAAAAATATGGTTTAAAACAATAATTATCCCTTCAAATATTGAAAATAAGTATTAAATTCATAAAAATCTCGTTTAATATAGGATTTTAGGGGTTGGGGCCAACAATTTTTTATAAATTTTGTAAAAATATGGGGTATAGTAATAAAATACGGAAAATCAATGAAAAATTTCAATAAAATCCTTACAGATATTGAAAATAAGGGCTAAACTCATTAAAATATTATTAAATATTGTAATATAAGGGGTACGGCTAAAATAATTTAATAAAACTTGTAATTATATGGGGTAAAATAATAAAACAATTGAAAATTATGGTTTAAAACAATAATTATCCCTTCAAATATTGAAAATAAGTTTTAAATTCATAAAAATCTCATTTAATATAGGATTTCAGGGGTTTGGTTCATTATTTTATTATAAATCTTGTAAACACTTGGATATTCTAATAGATTATATCATAATAACAGTGATAAAATGTTATATTCCCTTCAAATATTGAAAATAAGGACTAAATTCATTAAAATCTCATTAAATATTGTAATATAAGGGGTAAGGCTAAAATTATTTTATAAAACTTGTAATTATATGGGGTAAAGTAATAAAACAATTGAAAAATATGGTTTAAAACAATAATTATCCCTTCAAATATTGAAAATAAGGGCTAAATTCATAAAAATTTCATTAAATATTGTAATATAAGGGGAACGACTAAAATTATTTTATAAAACTTGTAATTATATGGGGTAAAGTAATACAACAATTGAAAAATATGGTTTAAAACAATAATTATCCCTTCAAATATTGAAAATAAGTATTAAATTCATAAAAATCTCATTTAATATAAGATTTTAGGGGTTGGGTTCAACATTGTTTTATAAATTTTGTAAAAATATGGGATATTGTAATGAAATACGGTAAAATCATTGGAAAAATTCAATAAAATCCCTTCTAATATTGAAAATAAAGACTAAATTCATAAATATTTCATAAAATATTGTAATATAAGGGGTACGGCTAAAATTATTTTATAAAACTTGTAATTATATGGGGTAAAGTAATAAAACAATTGAAAAATATGGTTTAAAACAATAATTATCCCTTCAAATATTGAAAATAAGGGCTAAATTCATAAAAATTTCATTAAATATTGTAATATAAGGGATACGGCTAAAATTATTTTATAAAACTTGTAATTATATGGGGTAAAGTAATAAAACAATTGAAAAATATGGTTTAAAACAATAATTATCCCTTCAAATATTGAAAATAAGTATTAAATTCATAAAAATCTCATTGAATGTAAGGTTTTAGGGGTTTAGGGGTTGGGTTCAACAATTTTTTATAAATTTTGTAAAAACATGAGATATTGTAATGAAATTCGGTAAAATCATTGGAAAAATTTCAATAAAATCCTTACAGATATTGAAAATAAGGGTTAAACTCATTAAAATATCATTAAATATTGTAATATAAGGGGTACGGCTAAAATAATTTAATAAAACTCGTAATTATATGGGGTAAAATAATAAAACAATTGAAAAATATGGTTTAAAACAATAATTATCCCTTCAAATATTGAAAATAAGTTTTAAATTCATAAAAACCTCATTTAATATAGGATTTCAGGGGTTTGGTTCATTATTTTATTATAAATCTTGTAAACACTTGGATATTGTAATAGATTATATCATAATAACAGTGATAAAATGTTATATTCCCTTCAAATATTGAAAATAAGGACTAAATTCATTAAAATCTCATTAAATATTGTAATATAAGGGGTAAGGCTAAAATTATTTTATAAAACTTGTAATTATATGGGGTAAAGTAATAAAACAATTGAAAAATATGGTTTAAAACAATAATTATCCCTTCAAATATTGAAAATAAGTATTAAATTCATAAAAATCTCGTTTAATATAGGATTTTAGGGGTTGGGGCCAACAATTTTTTATAAATTTTGTAAAAATATGGGGTATAGTAATAAAATACGGAAAATCAATGAAAAATTTCAATAAAATCCTTACAGATATTGAAAATAAGGGCTAAACTCATTAAAATATTATTAAATATTGTAATATAAGGGGTACGGCTAAAATAATTTAATAAAACTTGTAATTATATGGGGTAAAATAATAAAACAATTGAAAAATATGGTTTAAAACAATAATTATCCCTTCAAATATTGAAAATAAGTTTTAAATTCATAAAAATCTCATTTAATATAGGATTTCAGGGGTTTGGTTCATTATTTTATTATAAATCTTGTAAACACTTGGATATTCTAATAGATTATATCATAATAACAGTGATAAAATGTTATATTCCCTTCAAATATTGAAAATAAGGACTAAATTCATTAAAATCTCATTAAATATTGTAATATAAGGGGTAAGGCTAAAATTATTTTATAAAACTTGTAATTATATGGGGTAAAGTAATAAAACAATTGAAAAATATGGTTTAAAACAATAATTATCCCTTCAAATATTGAAAATAAGGGCTAAATTCATAAAAATTTCATTAAATATTGTAATATAAGGGGAACGACTAAAATTATTTTATAAAACTTGTAATTATATGGGGTAAAGTAATACAACAATTGAAAAATATGGTTTAAAACAATAATTATCCCTTCAAATATTGAAAATAAGTATTAAATTCATAAAAATCTCATTTAATATAAGATTTTAGGGGTTGGGTTCAACATTGTTTTATAAATTTTGTAAAAATATGGGATATTGTAATGAAATACGGTAAAATCATTGGAAAAATTCAATAAAATCCCTTCTAATATTGAAAATAAAGACTAAATTCATAAATATTTCATAAAATATTGTAATATAAGGGGTACGGCTAAAATTATTTTATAAAACTTGTAATTATATGGGGTCAAGTAATAAAACAATTGAAAAATATGGTTTAAAACAATAATTATCCCTTCAAATATTGAAAATAAGTATTAAATTCATAAAAATCTCATTTAATATAGGATTTCAGGGGTTTGGTTCATTATTTTATTATAAATCATGTAAACACTTGGATATTGTAATAGATTATATCATAATTACAGTGATAAAATGTTATATTCCCTTCAAATATTGAAAATAAGGACTAAATTCATTAAAATCTCATTAAATATTGTAATATAAGGGGTAAGGCTAAAATTATTTTATAAAACTTGTAATTATATGGGGTAAAGTAATAAAACAATTGAAAAATATGGTTTAAAACAATAATTATCCCTTCAAATATTGAAAATAAGTATTAAATTCATAAAAATCTCATTTAATATAGGATTTCAGGGGTTTGGTTCATTATTTTATTATAAATCATGTAAACACTTGGATATTGTAATAGATTATATCATAATAACAGTGATAAAATGTTATATTTCCTTCAAATATTGAAAATAAGGACTAAATTCATTAAAATCTCATTAAATATTGTAATATAAGGGGTAAGGCTAAAATTATTTTATAAAACTTGTAATTATATGGGGTAAAGTAATAAAACAATTGAAAAATATGGTTTAAAACAATAATTATCCATTCAAATATTGAAAATAAGGGCTAAACTCATTAAAATATCATTAAATATTGTAATATAAGGGGTACGGCTAAAATAATTTAATAAAACTTGTAATTATATGGGGTAAAATAATAAAACAATTGAAAAATATGGTTTAAAACAATAATTATCCCTTCAAATATTGAAAATAAGTTTTAAATTCATACAAATCTCATTTAATATAGGATTTCAGGGGTTTGGTTCATTATTTTATTATAAATCTTGTAAACACTTGGATATTGTAATAGATTATATCATAATAACAGTGATAAAATGTTATATTCCCTTCAAATATTGAAAATAAGGGCTAAACTCATTAAAATATCATTAAATATTGTAATATAAGGGATACGGCTAAAATTATTTTATAAAACTTGTAATTATATGGGGTAAAGTAATACAACAATTGAAAAATATGGTTTAAAACAATAATTATCCCTTCAAATATTGAAAATAAGTATTAAACTCATAAAAATCTCATTTAATATAAGATTTTAGGGGTTGGGTTCAACATTGTTTTATAAATTTTGTAAAAATATGGGCTATAGTAATAAAATACGTTAAAATCAATGAAAAATTTCAACAAAATCCTTACAGATATTGAAAATAAGGGCTAAACTCATTAAAATATCATTAAATATTGTAATATAAGGGGTACGGCTAAAATTATTTAATAAAACTTGTAATTATATGGGGTAAAGTAATACAACAATTGAAAAATATGGTTTAAAACAATAATTATCCCTTCAAATATTGAAAATAAGTATTAAATTCATAAAAATCTCATTTAATATAGGATTTCAGGGGTTTGGTTCATTATTTTATTATAAATCTTGTAAACACTTGGATATTGTAATAGATTATATCATAATAACAGTGATATAATGTTATATTCCCTTCAAATATTGAAAATAAGGACTAAATTCATTAAAATATCATTAAATATTGTAATATAAGGGGTACGGCTAAAATTATTTTATAAAACTTGTAATTATATGGGGTAAAGTAATACAACAATTGAAAAATATGGTTTAAAACAATAATTATCCCTTCAAATATTGAAAATAAGTATTAAATTCATAAAAATCTCATTTAATATAAGGTTTTAGGGGTTAGGTTCAACATTTTTTTATAAATTTTGTAAAAACATGAGATATTGTAATGAAATACGGTAAAATCATTGGAAAAATTCAATAAAATCCCTTCAAATATTGAAAATAAAGACTAAATTCATAAATATTTCATTAAATATTGTAATATAAGGGGTACGGCTAAAATTATTTTATAAAACTTGTAATTATATGGGGTAAAGTAATAAAACAATTGAAAAATATGGTTTAAAACAATAATTATCCCTTCAAATATTGAAAATAAGGGCTAAATTCATAAAAATTTCATTAAATATTGTAATATAAGGGGTACGGCTAAAATTATTTTATAAAACTTGTAATTATATGGGGTAAAGTAATAAAACAATTGAAAAATATGGTTTAAAACAATAATTATCCCTTCAAATATTGAAAATAAGTATTAAATTCATAAAAATCTCATTGAATGTAAGGTTTTAGGGGTTTAGGGGTTGGGTTCAACAATTTTTTATAAATTTTGTAAAAACATGAGATATTGTAATGAAATACGGTAAAATCATTGGAAAAATTTCAATAAAATCCTTACAGATATTGAAAATAAGGGTTAAACTCATTAAAATATCATTAAATATTGTAATATAAGGGGTACGGCTAAAATAATTTAATAAAACTCGTAATTATATGGGGTAAAATAATAAAACAATTGAAAAATATGGTTTAAAACAATAATTATCCCTTCAAATATTGAAAATAAGGGCTAAACTCATTAAAATATCATTAAATATTGTAATATAAGGGGTACGGCTAAAATAATTTAATAAAACTTGTAATTATATGGGGTAAAATAATAAAACAATTGAAAAATATGGTTTAAAACAATAATTATCCCTTCAAATATTGA
The DNA here is from genome assembly GCA_036289425.1 of Rhopalosiphum nymphaeae. Classification (NCBI taxonomy): domain Eukaryota; kingdom Metazoa; phylum Arthropoda; class Insecta; order Hemiptera; family Aphididae; genus Rhopalosiphum; species Rhopalosiphum nymphaeae. The sequence goes on along the minus strand of JAZAQC010000001.1, from coordinate 7,157,231 downwards.
AAATAAGTTTTAAATTCATAAAAATCTCATTTAATATAGGATTTCAGGGGTTTGGTTCATTATTTTATTATAAATCTTGTAAACACTTAGATATTGTAATAGATTATATCATAATAACAGTGATAAAATGTTATATTCCCTTCAAATATTGAAAATAAGGACTAAATTCATTAAAATCTCATTAAATATTGTAATATAAGGGGTAAGGCTAAAATTATTTTATAAAACTTGTAATTATATGGGGTAAAGTAATAAAACAATTGAAAAATATGGTTTAAAACAATAATTATCCCTTCAAATATTGAAAATAAGTATTAAATTCATAAAAATCTCATTTAATATAAGATTTTAGGGGTTGGGTTCAACATTGTTTTATAAATTTTGTAAAAATATGGGATATTGTAATGAAATACGGTAAAATCATTGGAAAAATTCAATAAAATCCCTTCTAATATTGAAAATAAAGACTAAATTCATAAATATTTCATAAAATATTGTAATATAAGGGGTACGGCTAAAATTATTTTATAAAACTTGTAATTATATGGGGTCAAGTAATAAAACAATTGAAAAATATGGTTTAAAACAATAATTATCCCTTCAAATATTGAAAATAAGTATTAAATTCATAAAAATCTCGTTTAATATAGGATTTCAGGGGTTGGGGCCAACAATTTTTTATAAATTTTGTAAAAATATGGGGTATAGTAATAAAATACGTAAAATCAATGAAAAATTTCAATAAAATCCTTACAGATATTGAAAATAATGGTTAAACTCATTAAAATATCATTAAATATTGTAATATAAGGGGTACGGCTAAAATTACTTTATAAAACTTGAAATTATATGGGGTAAAGTAATAAAACAATTGAAAAATATGGTTTAAAACAATAATTATCCCTTCAAATATTGAAAATAAGTATTAAATTCATAAAAATCTCATTTAATATAGGATTTCAGGGGTTTGGTTCATTATTTTATTATAAATCATGTAAACACTTGGATATTGTAATAGATTATATCATAATAACAGTGATAAAATGTTATATTCCCTTCAAATATTGAAAATAAGGACTAAATTCATTAAAATCTCATTAAATATTGTAATATAAGGGGTAAGGCTAAAATTATTTTATAAAACTTGTAATTATATGGGGTAAAGTAATAAAACAATTGAAAAATATGGTTTAAAACAATAATTATCCCTTCAAATATTGAAAATAAGTTTTAAATTCATAAAAATCTCATTTAATATAGGATTTCAGGGGTTTGGTTCATTATTTTATTATAAATCTTGTAAACACTTAGATATTGTAATAGATTATATCATAATAACAGTGATAAAATGTTATATTCCCTTCAAATATTGAAAATAAGGACTAAATTCATTAAAATCTCATTAAATATTGTAATATAAGGGGTAAGGCTAAAATTATTTTATAAAACTTGTAATTATATGGGGTAAAGTAATAAAACAATTGAAAAATATGGTTTAAAACAATAATTATCCCTTCAAATATTGAAAATAAGTATTAAATTCATAAAAATCTCATTTAATATAAGATTTTAGGGGTTGGGTTCAACATTGTTTTATAAATTTTGTAAAAATATGGGATATTGTAATGAAATACGGTAAAATCATTGGAAAAATTCAATAAAATCCCTTCTAATATTGAAAATAAAGACTAAATTCATAAATATTTCATAAAATATTGTAATATAAGGGGTACGGCTAAAATTATTTTATAAAACTTGTAATTATATGGGGTCAAGTAATAAAACAATTGAAAAATATGGTTTAAAACAATAATTATCCCTTCAAATATTGAAAATAAGTATTAAATTCATAAAAATCTCGTTTAATATAGGATTTCAGGGGTTGGGGCCAACAATTTTTTATAAATTTTGTAAAAATATGGGGTATAGTAATAAAATACGTAAAATCAATGAAAAATTTCAATAAAATCCTTACAGATATTGAAAATAATGGTTAAACTCATTAAAATATCATTAAATATTGTAATATAAGGGGTACGGCTAAAATTACTTTATAAAACTTGAAATTATATGGGGTAAAGTAATAAAACAATTGAAAAATATGGTTTAAAACAATAATTATCCCTTCAAATATTGAAAATAAGTATTAAATTCATAAAAATCTCATTTAATATAGGATTTCAGGGGTTTGGTTCATTATTTTATTATAAATCATGTAAACACTTGGATATTGTAATAGATTATATCATAATAACAGTGATAAAATGTTATATTCCCTTCAAATATTGAAAATAAGGACTAAATTCATTAAAATCTCATTAAATATTGTAATATAAGGGGTAAGGCTAAAATTATTTTATAAAACTTGTAATTATATGGGGTAAAGTAATAAAACAATTGAAAAATATGGTTTAAAACAATAATTATCCCTTCAAATATTGAAAATAAGTATTAAATTCATAAAAATCTCATTTAATATAAGATTTTAGGGGTTGGGTTCAACATTGTTTTATAAATTTTGTAAAAATATGGGATATTGTAATGAAATACGGTAAAATCATTGGAAAAATTCAATAAAATCCCTTCTAATATTGAAAATAAAGACTAAATTCATAAATATTTCATAAAATATTGTAATATAAGGGGTACGGCTAAAATTATTTTATAAAACTTGTAATTATATGGGGTCAAGTAATAAAACAATTGAAAAATATGGTTTAAAACAATAATTATCCCTTCAAATATTGAAAATAAGTATTAAATTCATAAAAATCTCGTTTAATATAGGATTTCAGGGGTTGGGGCCAACAATTTTTTATAAATTTTGTAAAAATATGGGGTATAGTAATAAAATACGTAAAATCAATGAAAAATTTCAATAAAATCCTTACAGATATTGAAAATAATGGTTAAACTCATTAAAATATCATTAAATATTGTAATATAAGGGGTACGGCTAAAATTACTTTATAAAACTTGAAATTATATGGGGTAAAGTAATAAAACAATTGAAAAATATGGTTTAAAACAATAATTATCCCTTCAAATATTGAAAATAAGTATTAAATTCATAAAAATCTCATTTAATATAGGATTTCAGGGGTTTGGTTCATTATTTTATTATAAATCATGTAAACACTTGGATATTGTAATAGATTATATCATAATAACAGTGATAAAATGTTATATTCCCTTCAAATATTGAAAATAAGGACTAAATTCATTAAAATCTCATTAAATATTGTAATATAAGGGGTAAGGCTAAAATTATTTTATAAAACTTGTAATTATATGGGGTAAAGTAATAAAACAATTGAAAAATATGGTTTAAAACAATAATTATCCCTTCAAATATTGAAAATAAATATTTAATTCATAAAAATCTCATTTAATATAGGATTTCAGGGGTTTGGTTCATTATTTTATTATAAATCTTGTAAACACTTGGATATTGTAATAGATTATATCAAAATAACAGTGATATAATGTTATATTCCCTTCAAATATTGAAAATAAGGACTAAATTCATTAAAATCTCATTAAATATTGTAATATAAGGGGTAAGGCTAAAATTATTTTATAAAACTTGTAATTATATGGGGTAAAGTAATAAAACAATTGAAAAATATGGTTTAAAACAATAATTATCCCTTCAAATATTGAAAATAAGTATTAAACTCATAAAAATCTCATTTAATATAAGATTTTAGGGGTTGGGTTCAACATTGTTTTATAAATTTTGTAAAAATATGGGCTATAGTAATAAAATACGTTAAAATCAATGAAAAATTTCAATAAAATCCTTACAGATATTGAAAATAAGGGCTAAACTCATTAAAATATCATTAAATATTGTAATATAAGGGGTACGGCTAAAATTATTTAATAAAACTTGTAATTATATGGGGTAAAATAATAAAACAATTGAAAAATATGGTTTAAAACAATAATTATCCCTTCAAATATTGAAAATAAGTTTTAAATTCATAAAAATCTCATTTAATATAGGATTTCAGGGGTTTGGTTCATTATTTTATTATAAATCTTGTAAACACTTGGATATTGTAATAGATTATATCATAATAACAGTGATAAAATGTTATATTCCCTTCAAATATTGAAAATAAGGACTAAATTCATTAAAATCTCATTAAATATTGTAATATAAGGGGTACGACTAAAATTATTTTATAAAACTTGTAATTATATGGGGTAAAGTAATACAACAATTGAAAAATATGGTTTAAAACAATAATTATCCCTTCAAATATTGAAAATAAGTATTAAATTCATAAAAATCTCGTTTAATATAAGATTTTAGGGGTTGGGTTCATCATTTTTTTATAAATTTTGTAAAAATATGGGATATTGTAATGAAATACGGTAAAATCATTGGAAAAATACAATAAAATCCCTTCTAATATTGAAAAAAAAGACTAAATTCATTAAAATATCATTAAATATTGTAATATAAGGGGTAAGGCTAAAATTATTTTATAAAACTTGTAATTATATGGGGTAAAGTAATAAAACAATTGAAAAATATGGTTTAAAACAATAATTATCCCTTCAAATATTGAAAATAAGGGCTAAATTCATAAAAATTTCATTAAATATTGTAATATAAGGGGAACGACTAAAATTATTTTATAAAACTTGTAATTATATGGGGTAAAGTAATACAACAATTGAAAAATATGGTTTAAAACAATAATTATCCCTTCAAATATTGAAAATAAGTATTAAATTCATAAAAATCTCATTTAATATAAGATTTTAGGGGTTGGGTTCAACATTGTTTTATAAATTTTGTAAAAATATGGGATATTGTAATGAAATACGGTAAAATCATTGGAAAAATTCAATAAAATCCCTTCTAATATTGAAAATAAAGACTAAATTCATAAATATTTCATAAAATATTGTAATATAAGGGGTACGGCTAAAATTATTTTATAAAACTTGTAATTATATGGGGTAAAGTAATAAAACAATTGAAAAATATGGTTTAAAACAATAATTAACCCTTCAAATATTGAAAATACGTATTAAATTCATAAAAATTTCATTAAATATTGTAATATAAGGGGTACGGCTAAAATTATTTTATAAAACTTCTAATTATATGGGGTAAAGTAATACAACAATTGAAAAATATGGTTTAAAACAATAATTATCCCTTCAAATATTGAAAATAAGTATTTAATTCATAAAAATCTCATTTAATATAAGATTTTAGGGGTTGGGTTATTCATTTTTTTTATAAATTTTGTAAAAATATGGGGTATTGTAATAAAATACGTAAAATCAATGAAAAATTTCAATAAAATCCTTACAGATATTGAAAATAAGGTCTAAACTCATTAAAATATCATTAAATATTGTAATATAAAGGGTACGGCTAAAATTATTTTATAAAACTTGTAATTATATGGTGTAAAGTAATACAACAATTGAAAAATATGGTTTAAAACAATAATTATCCCTTCAAATATTGAAAATAATTATTAAATTCATAAAAATCTCATTTAATATAAGGTTTTAGGGGTTGGGTTCAACATTTTTTTATAAATTTTGTAAAAACATGAGATATTGTAATGAAATACGGTAAAATCATTGGAAAAATTCAATAAAATCCCTTCAAATATTGAAAATAAAGACTAAATTCATAAATATTTCATTAAATATTGTAATATAAGGGGTACGGCTAAAATTATTTTATAAAACTTGTAATTATATGGGGTAAAGTAATAAAACAATTGAAAAATATGGTTTAAAACAATAATTATCCCTTCAAATATTGAAAATAAGGGCTAAATTCATAAAAATTTCATTAAATATTGTAATATAAGGGGTACGGCTAAAATTATTTTATAAAACTTGTAATTATATGGGGTAAAGTAATAAAACAATTGAAAAATATGGTTTAAAACAATAATTATCCCTTCAAATATTGAAAATAAGTATTAAATTCATAAAAATCTCATTTAATATAGGATTTCAGGGGTTTGGTTCATTATTTTATTATAAATCATGTAAACACTTGGATATTGTAATAGATTATATCATAATAACAGTGATAAAATGTTATATTCCCTTCAAATATTGAAAATAAGGACTAAATTCATTAAAATCTCATTAAATATTGTAATATAAGGGGTAAGGCTAAAATTATTTTATAAAACTTGTAATTATATGGGGTAAAGTAATAAAACAATTGAAAAATATGGTTTAAAACAATAATTATCCCTTCAAATATTGAAAATAAGGGCTAAATTCATAAAAATGTCATTAAATATTGTAATATAAGGGGAACGACTAAAATTATTTTATAAAACTTGTAATTATATGGGGTAAAGTAATACAACAATTGAAAAATATGGTTTAAAACAATAATTATCCCTTCAAATATTGAAAATAAGTATTAAATTCATAAAAATCTCATTTAATATAAGATTTTAGGGGTTGGGTTATTCATTTTTTTTATAAATTTTGTAAAAATATGGGGTATTGTAATAAAATACGTAAAATCAATGAAAAATTTCAATAAAATCCTTACAGATATTGAAAATAAGGGCTAAACTCATTAAAATATCATTAAATATTGTAATATAAAGGGTACGGCTAAAATTATTTTATAAAACTTGTAATTATATGGGGTAAAATAATAAAACAATTGAAAAATATGGTTTAAAACAATAATTATCCCTTCAAATATTGAAAATAAATATTTAATTCATAAAAATCTCATTTAATATAGGATTTCAGGGGTTTGGTTCATTATTTTATTATAAATCTTGTAAACACTTGGATATTGTAATAGATTATATCAAAATAACAGTGATATAATGTTATATTCCCTTCAAATATTGAAAATAAGGACTAAATTCATTAAAATCTCATTAAATATTGTAATATAAGGGGTAAGGCTAAAATTATTTTATAAAACTTGTAATTATATGGGGTAAAGTAATAAAACAATTGAAAAATATGGTTTAAAACAATAATTATCCCTTCAAATATTGAAAATAAGTATTAAACTCATAAAAATCTCATTTAATATAAGATTTTAGGGGTTGGGTTCAACATTGTTTTATAAATTTTGTAAAAATATGGGCTATAGTAATAAAATACGTTAAAATCAATGAAAAATTTCAATAAAATCCTTACAGATATTGAAAATAAGGGCTAAACTCATTAAAATATCATTAAATATTGTAATATAAGGGGTACGGCTAAAATTATTTAATAAAACTTGTAATTATATGGGGTAAAATAATAAAACAATTGAAAAATATGGTTTAAAACAATAATTATCCCTTCAAATATTGAAAATAAGTTTTAAATTCATAAAAATCTCATTTAATATAGGATTTCAGGGGTTTGGTTCATTATTTTATTATAAATCTTGTAAACACTTGGATATTGTAATAGATTATATCATAATAACAGTGATATAATGTTATATTCCCTTCTAATATTGAAAATAAAGACTAAATTCATAAATATTTCATAAAATATTGTAATATAAGGGGTACGGCTAAAATTATTTTATAAAACTTCTAATTATATGGGGTAAAGTAATACAACAATTGAAAAATATGGTTTAAAACAATAATTATCCCTTCAAATATTGAAAATAAGTATTAAATTCATAAAAATCTCATTTAATATAAGGTTTTAGGGGTTGGGTTCAACATTTTTTTATAAATTTTGTAAAAACATGAGATATTGTAATGAAATACGGTAAAATCATTGGAAAAATTCAATAAAATCCCTTCTAATATTGAAAAAAAAGACTAAATTCATTAAAATATCATTAAATATTGTAATATAAGGGGTACGGCTAAAATTATTTTATAAAACTTGTAATTATATGGGGTAAAGTAATAAAACAATTGAAAAATATGGTTTAAAACAATAATTAACCCTTCAAATATTGAAAATACGTATTAAATTCATAAAAATTTCATTAAATATTGTAATATAAGGGGTACGGCTAAAATTATTTTATAAAACTTCTAATTATATGGGGTAAAGTAATACAACAATTGAAAAATATGGTTTAAAACAATAATTATCCCTTCAAATATTGAAAATAAGTATTAAATTCATAAAAATCTCATTTAATATAAGGTTTTAGGGGTTGGGTTCAACATTTTTTTATAAATTTTGTAAAAACATGAGATATTGTAATGAAATACGGTAAAATCATTGGAAAAATTCAATAAAATCCCTTCAAATATTGAAAATAAAGACTAAATTCATAAATATTTCATTAAATATTGTAATATAAGGGGTACGGCTAAAATTATTTTATAAAACTTGTAATTATATGGGGTAAAGTAATAAAACAATTGAAAAATATGGTTTAAAACAATAATTATCCCTTCAAATATTGAAAATAAGTATTAAATTCATAAAAATCTCATTGAATATAAGGTTTTAGGGGTTTAGGGGTTGGGTTCAACAATTTTTTATACATTTTGTAAAAATATGGTGTATTGTAATAAAATACGTTAAAATCAATGAAAAATTTCAATAAAATCATTACAGATATTGAAAATAAGGGCTAAATTCATAAAAATATCATTAAATATTGTAATATAAGGGGTACGGCTAAAATTATTTAATAAAACTTGTAATTATATGGGGTAAAGTAATAAAACAATTGAAAAATATGGTTTAAAACAATAATTATCCCTTCCAATATTGAAAATAAGTATTTAATTCATAAAAATCTCATTTAATATAAGATTTTAGGGGTTGGGTTATTCATTTTTTTTATAAATTTTGTAAAAATATGGGGTATTGTAATAAAATACGTAAAATCAATGAAAAATTTCAATAAAATCCTTACAGATATTGAAAATAAGGGCTAAACTCATTAAAATATCATTAAATATTGTAATATAAGATGTACGGCTAAAATTATTTTATAAAACTTGTAATTATATGGGGTAAAGTAATAAAACAATTGAAAAATATGGTTTAAAACAATAATTATCCCTTCAAATATTGAAAATAAGGGCTAAATTCATAAAAATTTCATTAAATATTGTAATATAAGGGGTACGGCTAAAATTATTTTATAAAACTTGTAATTATATGGGGTAAAGTAATACAACAATTGAAAAATATAGTTTAAAACAATATTTATCCCTTCAAATATTGAAAATAAGTATTAAACTCATAAAAATCTCATTTAATATAAGATTTTAGGGGTTGGGTTCAACATTGTTTAATAAATTTTGTAAAAATATGGGCTATAGTAATAAAATACGTTAAAATCAATGAAAAATTTCAATAAAATCCTTACAGATATTGAAAATAAGGGCTAAACTCATTAAAATATCATTAAATATTGTAATATAAGGGGTACGGCTAAAATTATTTAATAAAACTTGTAATTATATGGGGTAAAATAATAAAACAATTGAAAAATATGGTTTAAAACAATAATTATCCCTTCAAATATTGAAAATAAGTATTTAATTCATAAAAATCTCATTTAATATAAGATTTTAGGGGTTGGGTTATTCATTTTTTTTATAAATTTTGTAAAAATATGGGGTATTGTAATAAAATACGTAAAATCAATGAAAAATTTCAATAAAATCCTTACAGATATTGAAAATAAGGTCTAAACTCATTAAAATATCATTAAATATTGTAATATAAAGGGTACGGCTAAAATTATTTTATAAAACTTGTAATTATATGGTGTAAAGTAATACAACAATTGAAAAATATGGTTTAAAACAATAATTATCCCTTCAAATATTGAAAATAATTATTAAATTCATAAAAATCTCATTTAATATAAGGTTTTAGGGGTTGGGTTCAACATTTTTTTATAAATTTTGTAAAAACATGAGATATTGTAATGAAATACGGTAAAATCATTGGAAAAATTCAATAAAATCCCTTCAAATATTGAAAATAAAGACTAAATTCATAAATATTTCATTAAATATTGTAATATAAGGGGTACGGCTAAAATTATTTTATAAAACTTGTAATTATATGGGGTAAAGTAATAAAACAATTGAAAAATATGGTTTAAAACAATAATTATCCCTTCAAATATTGAAAATAAGGGCTAAATTCATAAAAATTTCATTAAATATTGTAATATAAGGGGTACGGCTAAAATTATTTTATAAAACTTGTAATTATATGGGGTAAAGTAATAAAACAATTGAAAAATATGGTTTAAAACAATAATTATCCCTTCAAATATTGAAAATAAGTATTAAATTCATAAAAATCTCATTTAATATAGGATTTCAGGGGTTTGGTTCATTATTTTATTATAAATCATGTAAACACTTGGATATTGTAATAGATTATATCATAATAACAGTGATAAAATGTTATATTCCCTTCAAATATTGAAAATAAGGACTAAATTCATTAAAATCTCATTAAATATTGTAATATAAGGGGTAAGGCTAAAATTATTTTATAAAACTTGTAATTATATGGGGTAAAGTAATAAAACAATTGAAAAATATGGTTTAAAACAATAATTATCCCTTCAAATATTGAAAATAAGGGCTAAATTCATAAAAATGTCATTAAATATTGTAATATAAGGGGAACGACTAAAATTATTTTATAAAACTTGTAATTATATGGGGTAAAGTAATACAACAATTGAAAAATATGGTTTAAAACAATAATTATCCCTTCAAATATTGAAAATAAGTATTAAATTCATAAAAATCTCATTTAATATAAGATTTTAGGGGTTGGGTTATTCATTTTTTTTATAAATTTTGTAAAAATATGGGGTATTGTAATAAAATACGTAAAATCAATGAAAAATTTCAATAAAATCCTTACAGATATTGAAAATAAGGGCTAAACTCATTAAAATATCATTAAATATTGTAATATAAAGGGTACGGCTAAAATTATTTTATAAAACTTGTAATTATATGGGGTAAAATAATAAAACAATTGAAAAATATGGTTTAAAACAATAATTATCCCTTCAAATATTGAAAATAAATATTTAATTCATAAAAATCTCATTTAATATAGGATTTCAGGGGTTTGGTTCATTATTTTATTATAAATCTTGTAAACACTTGGATATTGTAATAGATTATATCAAAATAACAGTGATATAATGTTATATTCCCTTCAAATATTGAAAATAAGGACTAAATTCATTAAAATCTCATTAAATATTGTAATATAAGGGGTAAGGCTAAAATTATTTTATAAAACTTGTAATTATATGGGGTAAAGTAATAAAACAATTGAAAAATATGGTTTAAAACAATAATTATCCCTTCAAATATTGAAAATAAGTATTAAACTCATAAAAATCTCATTTAATATAAGATTTTAGGGGTTGGGTTCAACATTGTTTTATAAATTTTGTAAAAATATGGGCTATAGTAATAAAATACGTTAAAATCAATGAAAAATTTCAATAAAATCCTTACAGATATTGAAAATAAGGGCTAAACTCATTAAAATATCATTAAATATTGTAATATAAGGGGTACGGCTAAAATTATTTAATAAAACTTGTAATTATATGGGGTAAAATAATAAAACAATTGAAAAATATGGTTTAAAACAATAATTATCCCTTCAAATATTGAAAATAAGTTTTAAATTCATAAAAATCTCATTTAATATAGGATTTCAGGGGTTTGGTTCATTATTTTATTATAAATCTTGTAAACACTTGGATATTGTAATAGATTATATCATAATAACAGTGATATAATGTTATATTCCCTTCTAATATTGAAAATAAAGACTAAATTCATAAATATTTCATAAAATATTGTAATATAAGGGGTACGGCTAAAATTATTTTATAAAACTTCTAATTATATGGGGTAAAGTAATACAACAATTGAAAAATATGGTTTAAAACAATAATTATCCCTTCAAATATTGAAAATAAGTATTAAATTCATAAAAATCTCATTTAATATAAGGTTTTAGGGGTTGGGTTCAACATTTTTTTATAAATTTTGTAAAAACATGAGATATTGTAATGAAATACGGTAAAATCATTGGAAAAATTCAATAAAATCCCTTCTAATATTGAAAAAAAAGACTAAATTCATTAAAATATCATTAAATATTGTAATATAAGGGGTACGGCTAAAATTATTTTATAAAACTTGTAATTATATGGGGTAAAGTAATAAAACAATTGAAAAATATGGTTTAAAACAATAATTAACCCTTCAAATATTGAAAATACGTATTAAATTCATAAAAATTTCATTAAATATTGTAATATAAGGGGTACGGCTAAAATTATTTTATAAAACTTCTAATTATATGGGGTAAAGTAATACAACAATTGAAAAATATGGTTTAAAACAATAATTATCCCTTCAAATATTGAAAATAAGTATTAAATTCATAAAAATCTCATTTAATATAAGGTTTTAGGGGTTGGGTTCAACATTTTTTTATAAATTTTGTAAAAACATGAGATATTGTAATGAAATACGGTAAAATCATTGGAAAAATTCAATAAAATCCCTTCAAATATTGAAAATAAAGACTAAATTCATAAATATTTCATTAAATATTGTAATATAAGGGGTACGGCTAAAATTATTTTATAAAACTTGTAATTATATGGGGTAAAGTAATAAAACAATTGAAAAATATGGTTTAAAACAATAATTATCCCTTCAAATATTGAAAATAAGTATTAAATTCATAAAAATCTCATTGAATATAAGGTTTTAGGGGTTTAGGGGTTGGGTTCAACAATTTTTTATACATTTTGTAAAAATATGGTGTATTGTAATAAAATACGTTAAAATCAATGAAAAATTTCAATAAAATCATTACAGATATTGAAAATAAGGGCTAAATTCATAAAAATATCATTAAATATTGTAATATAAGGGGTACGGCTAAAATTATTTAATAAAACTTGTAATTATATGGGGTAAAGTAATAAAACAATTGAAAAATATGGTTTAAAACAATAATTATCCCTTCCAATATTGAAAATAAGTATTTAATTCATAAAAATCTCATTTAATATAAGATTTTAGGGGTTGGGTTATTCATTTTTTTTATAAATTTTGTAAAAATATGGGGTATTGTAATAAAATACGTAAAATCAATGAAAAATTTCAATAAAATCCTTACAGATATTGAAAATAAGGGCTAAACTCATTAAAATATCATTAAATATTGTAATATAAGATGTACGGCTAAAATTATTTTATAAAACTTGTAATTATATGGGGTAAAGTAATAAAACAATTGAAAAATATGGTTTAAAACAATAATTATCCCTTCAAATATTGAAAATAAGGGCTAAATTCATAAAAATTTCATTAAATATTGTAATATAAGGGGTACGGCTAAAATTATTTTATAAAACTTGTAATTATATGGGGTAAAGTAATACAACAATTGAAAAATATAGTTTAAAACAATATTTATCCCTTCAAATATTGAAAATAAGTATTAAACTCATAAAAATCTCATTTAATATAAGATTTTAGGGGTTGGGTTCAACATTGTTTAATAAATTTTGTAAAAATATGGGCTATAGTAATAAAATACGTTAAAATCAATGAAAAATTTCAATAAAATCCTTACAGATATTGAAAATAAGGGCTAAACTCATTAAAATATCATTAAATATTGTAATATAAGGGGTACGGCTAAAATTATTTAATAAAACTTGTAATTATATGGGGTAAAATAATAAAACAATTGAAAAATATGGTTTAAAACAATAATTATCCCTTCAAATATTGAAAATAAGTATTAAATTCATAAAAATCTCGTTTAATATAGGATTTCAGGGGTTGGGGCCAACGATTTTTTATAAATTTTGTAAAAATATGGAGTATAGTAATAAAATCCGTAAAATCAATGAAAAATTTCAATAAAATCCTTACAGATATTGAAAATAAATGCTAAAGTCATAAAAATTTCATTAAATATTGTAATATAAGATGTACGGCTAAAATTATTTTATAAAACTTGTAATTATATGGGGTAAAGTAATAAAACAATTGAAAAATATGGTTTAAAACAATAATTATCCCTTCAAATATTGAAAATAAGTATTTAATTCATAAAAATCTCATTTAATATAAGATTTTAGGGGTTGGGTTATTTATTTTTTTTATAAATTTTGTAAAAATATGGGGTATTGTAATAAAATACGTTAAAATCAATGAAAAATTTCAATAAAATCATTACAGATATTGAAAATAACGGCTAAATTCATAAAAATATCATTAAATATTGTAATATAAGGGGTACGGCTAAAATTATTTAATAAAACTTGTAATTATATGGGGTAAAATAATAAAACAATTGAAAAATATGGTTTAAAACAAAAATTATCCATTCAAATATTGAAAATAAGTATTAAATTCATAAAAATCTCATTTAATACAGGATTTCAGGGGTTTGGTACATTATTTTATTATAAATCTTGTAAACACTTGGATATTGTAATAGATTATATCATAATAACAGTGATAAAATGATATATTCCCTTCAAATATTGAAAATAAGGACTAAATTCATTAAAATCTCATTAAATATTGTAATATAAGGGGTAAGGCTAAAATTATTTTATAAAACTTGTAATTATATGGGGTAAAGTAATAAAACAATTGAAAAATATGGTTTAAAACAATAATTATCCCTTCAAATATTGAAAATAAATATTTAATTCATAAAAATCTCATTTAATATAGGATTTCAGGGGTTTGGTTCATTATTTTATTATAAATCTTGTAAACACTTGGATATTGTAATAGATTATATCAAAATAACAGTGATATAATGTTATATTCCCTTCAAATATTGAAAATAAGGACTAAATTCATTAAAATCTCATTAAATATTGTAATATAAGGGGTAAGGCTAAAATTATTTTATAAAACTTGTAATTATATGGGGTAAAGTAATAAAACAATTGAAAAATATGGTTTAAAACAATAATTATCCCTTCAAATATTGAAAATAAGTATTAAACTCATAAAAATCTCATTTAATATAAGATTTTAGGGGTTGGGTTCAACATTGTTTTATAAATTTTGTAAAAATATGGGCTATAGTAATAAAATACGTTAAAATCAATGAAAAATTTCAATAAAATCCTTACAGATATTGAAAATAAGGGCTAAACTCATTAAAATATCATTAAATATTGTAATATAAGGGGTACGGCTAAAATTATTTAATAAAACTTGTAATTATATGGGGTAAAATAATAAAACAATTGAAAAATATGGTTTAAAACAATAATTATCCCTTCAAATATTGAAAATAAGTTTTAAATTCATAAAAATCTCATTTAATATAGGATTTCAGGGGTTTGGTTCATTATTTTATTATAAATCTTGTAAACACTTGGATATTGTAATAGATTATATCATAATAACAGTGATAAAATGTTATATTCCCTTCAAATATTGAAAATAAGGACTAAATTCATTAAAATCTCATTAAATATTGTAATATAAGGGGTACGACTAAAATTATTTTATAAAACTTGTAATTATATGGGGTAAAGTAATACAACAATTGAAAAATATGGTTTAAAACAATAATTATCCCTTCAAATATTGAAAATAAGTATTAAATTCATAAAAATCTCGTTTAATATAAGATTTTAGGGGTTGGGTTCATCATTTTTTTATAAATTTTGTAAAAATATGGGATATTGTAATGAAATACGGTAAAATCATTGGAAAAATACAATAAAATCCCTTCTAATATTGAAAAAAAAGACTAAATTCATTAAAATATCATTAAATATTGTAATATAAGGGGTAAGGCTAAAATTATTTTATAAAACTTGTAATTATATGGGGTAAAGTAATAAAACAATTGAAAAATATGGTTTAAAACAATAATTATCCCTTCAAATATTGAAAATAAGGGCTAAATTCATAAAAATTTCATTAAATATTGTAATATAAGGGGAACGACTAAAATTATTTTATAAAACTTGTAATTATATGGGGTAAAGTAATACAACAATTGAAAAATATGGTTTAAAACAATAATTATCCCTTCAAATATTGAAAATAAGTATTAAATTCATAAAAATCTCATTTAATATAAGATTTTAGGGGTTGGGTTCAACATTGTTTTATAAATTTTGTAAAAATATGGGATATTGTAATGAAATACGGTAAAATCATTGGAAAAATTCAATAAAATCCCTTCTAATATTGAAAATAAAGACTAAATTCATAAATATTTCATAAAATATTGTAATATAAGGGGTACGGCTAAAATTATTTTATAAAACTTGTAATTATATGGGGTAAAGTAATAAAACAATTGAAAAATATGGTTTAAAACAATAATTAACCCTTCAAATATTGAAAATACGTATTAAATTCATAAAAATTTCATTAAATATTGTAATATAAGGGGTACGGCTAAAATTATTTTATAAAACTTCTAATTATATGGGGTAAAGTAATACAACAATTGAAAAATATGGTTTAAAACAATAATTATCCCTTCAAATATTGAAAATAAGTATTTAATTCATAAAAATCTCATTTAATATAAGATTTTAGGGGTTGGGTTATTCATTTTTTTTATAAATTTTGTAAAAATATGGGGTATTGTAATAAAATACGTAAAATCAATGAAAAATTTCAATAAAATCCTTACAGATATTGAAAATAAGGTCTAAACTCATTAAAATATCATTAAATATTGTAATATAAAGGGTACGGCTAAAATTATTTTATAAAACTTGTAATTATATGGTGTAAAGTAATACAACAATTGAAAAATATGGTTTAAAACAATAATTATCCCTTCAAATATTGAAAATAATTATTAAATTCATAAAAATCTCATTTAATATAAGGTTTTAGGGGTTGGGTTCAACATTTTTTTATAAATTTTGTAAAAACATGAGATATTGTAATGAAATACGGTAAAATCATTGGAAAAATTCAATAAAATCCCTTCAAATATTGAAAATAAAGACTAAATTCATAAATATTTCATTAAATATTGTAATATAAGGGGTACGGCTAAAATTATTTTATAAAACTTGTAATTATATGGGGTAAAGTAATAAAACAATTGAAAAATATGGTTTAAAACAATAATTATCCCTTCAAATATTGAAAATAAGGGCTAAATTCATAAAAATTTCATTAAATATTGTAATATAAGGGGTACGGCTAAAATTATTTTATAAAACTTGTAATTATATGGGGTAAAGTAATAAAACAATTGAAAAATATGGTTTAAAACAATAATTATCCCTTCAAATATTGAAAATAAGTATTAAATTCATAAAAATCTCATTTAATATAGGATTTCAGGGGTTTGGTTCATTATTTTATTATAAATCATGTAAACACTTGGATATTGTAATAGATTATATCATAATAACAGTGATAAAATGTTATATTCCCTTCAAATATTGAAAATAAGGACTAAATTCATTAAAATCTCATTAAATATTGTAATATAAGGGGTAAGGCTAAAATTATTTTATAAAACTTGTAATTATATGGGGTAAAGTAATAAAACAATTGAAAAATATGGTTTAAAACAATAATTATCCCTTCAAATATTGAAAATAAGGGCTAAATTCATAAAAATGTCATTAAATATTGTAATATAAGGGGAACGACTAAAATTATTTTATAAAACTTGTAATTATATGGGGTAAAGTAATACAACAATTGAAAAATATGGTTTAAAACAATAATTATCCCTTCAAATATTGAAAATAAGTATTAAATTCATAAAAATCTCATTTAATATAAGATTTTAGGGGTTGGGTTATTCATTTTTTTTATAAATTTTGTAAAAATATGGGGTATTGTAATAAAATACGTAAAATCAATGAAAAATTTCAATAAAATCCTTACAGATATTGAAAATAAGGGCTAAACTCATTAAAATATCATTAAATATTGTAATATAAAGGGTACGGCTAAAATTATTTTATAAAACTTGTAATTATATGGGGTAAAATAATAAAACAATTGAAAAATATGGTTTAAAACAATAATTATCCCTTCAAATATTGAAAATAAATATTTAATTCATAAAAATCTCATTTAATATAGGATTTCAGGGGTTTGGTTCATTATTTTATTATAAATCTTGTAAACACTTGGATATTGTAATAGATTATATCAAAATAACAGTGATATAATGTTATATTCCCTTCAAATATTGAAAATAAGGACTAAATTCATTAAAATCTCATTAAATATTGTAATATAAGGGGTAAGGCTAAAATTATTTTATAAAACTTGTAATTATATGGGGTAAAGTAATAAAACAATTGAAAAATATGGTTTAAAACAATAATTATCCCTTCAAATATTGAAAATAAGTATTAAACTCATAAAAATCTCATTTAATATAAGATTTTAGGGGTTGGGTTCAACATTGTTTTATAAATTTTGTAAAAATATGGGCTATAGTAATAAAATACGTTAAAATCAATGAAAAATTTCAATAAAATCCTTACAGATATTGAAAATAAGGGCTAAACTCATTAAAATATCATTAAATATTGTAATATAAGGGGTACGGCTAAAATTATTTAATAAAACTTGTAATTATATGGGGTAAAATAATAAAACAATTGAAAAATATGGTTTAAAACAATAATTATCCCTTCAAATATTGAAAATAAGTTTTAAATTCATAAAAATCTCATTTAATATAGGATTTCAGGGGTTTGGTTCATTATTTTATTATAAATCTTGTAAACACTTGGATATTGTAATAGATTATATCATAATAACAGTGATATAATGTTATATTCCCTTCTAATATTGAAAATAAAGACTAAATTCATAAATATTTCATAAAATATTGTAATATAAGGGGTACGGCTAAAATTATTTTATAAAACTTCTAATTATATGGGGTAAAGTAATACAACAATTGAAAAATATGGTTTAAAACAATAATTATCCCTTCAAATATTGAAAATAAGTATTAAATTCATAAAAATCTCATTTAATATAAGGTTTTAGGGGTTGGGTTCAACATTTTTTTATAAATTTTGTAAAAACATGAGATATTGTAATGAAATACGGTAAAATCATTGGAAAAATTCAATAAAATCCCTTCTAATATTGAAAAAAAAGACTAAATTCATTAAAATATCATTAAATATTGTAATATAAGGGGTACGGCTAAAATTATTTTATAAAACTTGTAATTATATGGGGTAAAGTAATAAAACAATTGAAAAATATGGTTTAAAACAATAATTAACCCTTCAAATATTGAAAATACGTATTAAATTCATAAAAATTTCATTAAATATTGTAATATAAGGGGTACGGCTAAAATTATTTTATAAAACTTCTAATTATATGGGGTAAAGTAATACAACAATTGAAAAATATGGTTTAAAACAATAATTATCCCTTCAAATATTGAAAATAAGTATTAAATTCATAAAAATCTCATTTAATATAAGGTTTTAGGGGTTGGGTTCAACATTTTTTTATAAATTTTGTAAAAACATGAGATATTGTAATGAAATACGGTAAAATCATTGGAAAAATTCAATAAAATCCCTTCAAATATTGAAAATAAAGACTAAATTCATAAATATTTCATTAAATATTGTAATATAAGGGGTACGGCTAAAATTATTTTATAAAACTTGTAATTATATGGGGTAAAGTAATAAAACAATTGAAAAATATGGTTTAAAACAATAATTATCCCTTCAAATATTGAAAATAAGTATTAAATTCATAAAAATCTCATTGAATATAAGGTTTTAGGGGTTTAGGGGTTGGGTTCAACAATTTTTTATACATTTTGTAAAAATATGGTGTATTGTAATAAAATACGTTAAAATCAATGAAAAATTTCAATAAAATCATTACAGATATTGAAAATAAGGGCTAAATTCATAAAAATATCATTAAATATTGTAATATAAGGGGTACGGCTAAAATTATTTAATAAAACTTGTAATTATATGGGGTAAAGTAATAAAACAATTGAAAAATATGGTTTAAAACAATAATTATCCCTTCCAATATTGAAAATAAGTATTTAATTCATAAAAATCTCATTTAATATAAGATTTTAGGGGTTGGGTTATTCATTTTTTTTATAAATTTTGTAAAAATATGGGGTATTGTAATAAAATACGTAAAATCAATGAAAAATTTCAATAAAATCCTTACAGATATTGAAAATAAGGGCTAAACTCATTAAAATATCATTAAATATTGTAATATAAGATGTACGGCTAAAATTATTTTATAAAACTTGTAATTATATGGGGTAAAGTAATAAAACAATTGAAAAATATGGTTTAAAACAATAATTATCCCTTCAAATATTGAAAATAAGGGCTAAATTCATAAAAATTTCATTAAATATTGTAATATAAGGGGTACGGCTAAAATTATTTTATAAAACTTGTAATTATATGGGGTAAAGTAATACAACAATTGAAAAATATAGTTTAAAACAATATTTATCCCTTCAAATATTGAAAATAAGTATTAAACTCATAAAAATCTCATTTAATATAAGATTTTAGGGGTTGGGTTCAACATTGTTTAATAAATTTTGTAAAAATATGGGCTATAGTAATAAAATACGTTAAAATCAATGAAAAATTTCAATAAAATCCTTACAGATATTGAAAATAAGGGCTAAACTCATTAAAATATCATTAAATATTGTAATATAAGGGGTACGGCTAAAATTATTTAATAAAACTTGTAATTATATGGGGTAAAATAATAAAACAATTGAAAAATATGGTTTAAAACAATAATTATCCCTTCAAATATTGAAAATAAGTATTAAATTCATAAAAATCTCGTTTAATATAGGATTTCAGGGGTTGGGGCCAACGATTTTTTATAAATTTTGTAAAAATATGGAGTATAGTAATAAAATCCGTAAAATCAATGAAAAATTTCAATAAAATCCTTACAGATATTGAAAATAAATGCTAAAGTCATAAAAATTTCATTAAATATTGTAATATAAGATGTACGGCTAAAATTATTTTATAAAACTTGTAATTATATGGGGTAAAGTAATAAAACAATTGAAAAATATGGTTTAAAACAATAATTATCCCTTCAAATATTGAAAATAAGTATTTAATTCATAAAAATCTCATTTAATATAAGATTTTAGGGGTTGGGTTATTTATTTTTTTTATACATTTTGTAAAAATATGGTGTATTGTAATAAAATACGTTAAAATCAATGAAAAATTTCAATAAAATCATTACAGATATTGAAAATAAGGGCTAAATTCATAAAAATATCATTAAATATTGTAATATAAGGGGTACGGCTAAAATTATTTAATAAAACTTGTAATTATATGGGGTAAAGTAATAAAACAATTGAAAAATATGGTTTAAAACAATAATTATCCCTTCCAATATTGAAAATAAGTATTTAATTCATAAAAATCTCATTTAATATAAGATTTTAGGGGTTGGGTTATTCATTTTTTTTATAAATTTTGTAAAAATATGGGGTATTGTAATAAAATACGTAAAATCAATGAAAAATTTCAATAAAATCCTTACAGATATTGAAAATAAGGGCTAAACTCATTAAAATATCATTAAATATTGTAATATAAGATGTACGGCTAAAATTATTTTATAAAACTTGTAATTATATGGGGTAAAGTAATAAAACAATTGAAAAATATGGTTTAAAACAATAATTATCCCTTCAAATATTGAAAATAAGGGCTAAATTCATAAAAATTTCATTAAATATTGTAATATAAGGGGTACGGCTAAAATTATTTTATAAAACTTGTAATTATATGGGGTAAAGTAATACAACAATTGAAAAATATAGTTTAAAACAATATTTATCCCTTCAAATATTGAAAATAAGTATTAAACTCATAAAAATCTCATTTAATATAAGATTTTAGGGGTTGGGTTCAACATTGTTTAATAAATTTTGTAAAAATATGGGCTATAGTAATAAAATACGTTAAAATCAATGAAAAATTTCAATAAAATCCATACAGATATTGAAAATAAGGGCTAAACTCATTAAAATATCATTAAATATTGTAATATAAGGGGTACGGCTAAAATTATTTAATAAAACTTGTAATTATATGGGGTAAAATAATAAAACAATTGAAAAATATGGTTTAAAACAATAATTATCCCTTCAAATATTGAAAATAAGTATTAAATTCATAAAAATCTCGTTTAATATAGGATTTCAGGGGTTGGGGCCAACGATTTTTTATAAATTTTGTAAAAATATGGAGTATAGTAATAAAATCCGTAAAATCAATGAAAAATTTCAATAAAATCCTTACAGATATTGAAAATAAATGCTAAAGTCATAAAAATTTCATTAAATATTGTAATATAAGATGTACGGCTAAAATTATTTTATAAAACTTGTAATTATATGGGGTAAAGTAATAAAACAATTGAAAAATATGGTTTAAAACAATAATTATCCCTTCAAATATTGAAAATAAGTATTTAATTCATAAAAATCTCATTTAATATAAGATTTTAGGGGTTGGGTTATTTATTTTTTTTATAAATTTTGTAAAAATATGGGGTATTGTAATAAAATACGTTAAAATCAATGAAAAATTTCAATAAAATCATTACAGATATTGAAAATAACGGCTAAATTCATAAAAATATCATTAAATATTGTAATATAAGGGGTACGGCTAAAATTATTTAATAAAACTTGTAATTATATGGGGTAAAATAATAAAACAATTGAAAAATATGGTTTAAAACAAAAATTATCCATTCAAATATTGAAAATAAGTATTAAATTCATAAAAATCTCATTTAATACAGGATTTCAGGGGTTTGGTACATTATTTTATTATAAATCTTGTAAACACTTGGATATTGTAATAGATTATATCATAATAACAGTGATAAAATGATATATTCCCTTCAAATGTTGAAAATAAGCACTAAATTCATTAATATATCATTAAATATTGTAATATAAGGAGTAAGGCTAAAATTATTTTATAAAACTTATAATTATATGGGGTAAAGTAATAAAACAATTGAAAAATATGGTTTAAAACGATAATTATCCCTTCAAATATTGAAAATAAGTATTAAACTCATAAAAATCTCATTTAATATAAGATTTTAGGGGTTGGGTTCAACATTGTTTTATAAATTTTGTAAAAATATGGGCTATAGTAATAATATACGTTAAAATTAATGAAAAATTTCAATAAAATCCTTACAGATATTGAAAATAAGGGCTAAACTCATTAAAATATCATTAAATATTGTAATATAAGGGGTACGGCTAAAATTATTTAATAAAACTTGTAATTATATGGGGTAAAATAATAAAACAATTGAAAAATATGGTTTAAAACAATAATTATCCCTTCAAATATTGAAAATAAGTATTAAATTCATAAAAATCTCATTTAATATAGGATTTCAGTGGTTTGGTACATTATTTTATTATAAATCTTGTAAACACTTGGATATTGTAATAGATTATATCATAATAACAGTGATATAATGTTATATTCCCTTCTAATATTGAAAATAAAGACTAAATTCATAAATATTTCATAAAATATTGTAATATAAGGGGTACGGCAAAAATTATTTTATAAAACTTGTATTTATATGGGGTAAAGTAATACAACAATTGAAAAATATGGTTAAGAACAATAATTATCCCTTCAAATATTGAAAATAAGTATTTAATTCATAAAAATCTCATTTAATATAAGATTTTAGGGGTTGGGTTATTCATTTTTTTTATAAATTTTGTAAAAATATGGTGTATTGTAATAAAATACGTTAAAATCAATGAAAAATTTCAATAAAATCATTACAGATATTGAAAATAAGGGCTAAATTCATAAAAATATCATTAAATATTGTAATATAAGGGGTACGGCTAAAATTATTTAATAAAACTTGTAATTATATGGGGTAAAGTAATAAAACAATTGAAAAATATGGTTTAAAACAATAATTATCCCTTCCAATATTGAAAATAAGTATTTAATTCATAAAAATCTCATTTAATATAAGATTTTAGGGGTTGGGTTATTAATTTTTTTTATAAATTTTGTAAAAATATGGGGTATTGTAATAAAATACGTTAAAATCAATGAAAAATTTCAATAAAATCATTACAGATATTGAAAATAAGGGCTAAATTCATAAAAATATCATTAAATATTGTAATATAAGGGGTACGGCTAAAATTACTTTATACAACTTGTAATTATATGGTGTAAAGTAATACAACAATTGAAAAATATGGTTTAAAACAATAATTATCCCTTCAAATATTGAAAATAAGTATTTAATTCATAAAAATCTCATTTAATATAAGATTTTAGGGGTTGGGTTATTCATTTTTTTTATAAATTTTGTAAAAATATGGGGTATTGTAATAAAATACGTAAAATCAATGAAAAATTTCAATAAAATCCTTACAGATATTGAAAATAAGGGCTAAACTCATTAAAATATCATTAAATATTGTAATATAAGATGTACGGCTAAAATTATTTTATAAAACTTGTAATTATATGGGGTAAAGTAATAAAACAATTGAAAAATATGGTTTAAAACAATAATTATCCCTTCAAATATTGAAAATAAGGGCTAAATTCATAAAAATTTCATTAAATATTGTAATATAAGGGGTACGGCTAAAATTATTTTATAAAACTTGTAATTATATGGGGTAAAGTAATACAACAATTGAAAAATATAGTTTAAAACAATATTTATCCCTTCAAATATTGAAAATAAGTATTAAACTCATAAAAATCTCATTTAATATAAGATTTTAGGGGTTGGGTTCAACATTGTTTAATAAATTTTGTAAAAATATGGGGTATTGTAATAAAATACGTTAAAATCAATGAAAAATTTCAATAAAATCATTACAGATATTGAAAATAACGGCTAAATTCATAAAAATATCATTAAATATTGTAATATAAGGGGTACGGCTAAAATTATTTAATAAAACTTGTAATTATATGGGGTAAAATAATAAAACAATTGAAAAATATGGTTTAAAACAAAAATTATCCATTCAAATATTGAAAATAAGTATTAAATTCATAAAAATCTCATTTAATACAGGATTTCAGGGGTTTGGTACATTATTTTATTATAAATCTTGTAAACACTTGGATATTGTAATAGATTATATCATAATAACAGTGATAAAATGATATATTCCCTTCAAATGTTGAAAATAAGCACTAAATTCATTAATATATCATTAAATATTGTAATATAAGGAGTAAGGCTAAAATTATTTTATAAAACTTATAATTATATGGGGTAAAGTAATAAAACAATTGAAAAATATGGTTTAAAACGATAATTATCCCTTCAAATATTGAAAATAAGTATTAAATTCATAAAAATCTCATTTAATATAGGATTTCAGGGGTTTGGTTCATTATTTTATTATAAATCATGTAAACACTTGGATATTGTAATAGATTATATCATAATAACAGTGATATAATGTTATATTCCCTTCAAATATAGAAAATAAGGACTAAATTCATTAAAATATCATTAAATATTGTAATATAAGGGGTACGGCTAAAATTATTTTATAAAACTTGTAATTATATGGGGTAAAGTAATACAACAATTGAAAAATATGGTTTAAAACAATAATTATCCCTTCAAATATTGAAAATAAGTATTAAACTCATAAAAATCTCATTTAATATAAGATTTTAGGGGTTGGGTTCAACATTGTTTTATAAATTTTGTAAAAATATGGGCTATAGTAATAATATACGTTAAAATTAATGAAAAATTTCAATAAAATCCTTACAGATATTGAAAATAAGGGCTAAACTCATTAAAATATCATTAAATATTGTAATATAAGGGGTACGGCTAAAATTATTTAATAAAACTTGTAATTATATGGGGTAAAATAATAAAACAATTGAAAAATATGGTTTAAAACAATAATTATCCCTTCAAATATTGAAAATAAGTATTAAATTCATAAAAATCTCATTTAATATAGGATTTCAGTGGTTTGGTACATTATTTTATTATAAATCTTGTAAACACTTGGATATTGTAATAGATTATATCATAATAACAGTGATATAATGTTATATTCCCTTCTAATATTGAAAATAAAGACTAAATTCATAAATATTTCATAAAATATTGTAATATAAGGGGTACGGCAAAAATTATTTTATAAAACTTGTATTTATATGGGGTAAAGTAATACAACAATTGAAAAATATGGTTAAGAACAATAATTATCCCTTCAAATATTGAAAATAAGTATTTAATTCATAAAAATCTCATTTAATATAAGATTTTAGGGGTTGGGTTATTCATTTTTTTTATAAATTTTGTAAAAATATGGTGTATTGTAATAAAATACGTTAAAATCAATGAAAAATTTCAATAAAATCATTACAGATATTGAAAATAAGGGCTAAATTCATAAAAATATCATTAAATATTGTAATATAAGGGGTACGGCTAAAATTATTTAATAAAACTTGTAATTATATGGGGTAAAGTAATAAAACAATTGAAAAATATGGTTTAAAACAATAATTATCCCTTCCAATATTGAAAATAAGTATTTAATTCATAAAAATCTCATTTAATATAAGATTTTAGGGGTTGGGTTATTAATTTTTTTTATAAATTTTGTAAAAATATGGGGTATTGTAATAAAATACGTTAAAATCAATGAAAAATTTCAATAAAATCATTACAGATATTGAAAATAAGGGCTAAATTCATAAAAATATCATTAAATATTGTAATATAAGGGGTACGGCTAAAATTACTTTATACAACTTGTAATTATATGGTGTAAAGTAATACAACAATTGAAAAATATGGTTTAAAACAATAATTATCCCTTCAAATATTGAAAATAAGTATTTAATTCATAAAAATCTCATTTAATATAAGATTTTAGGGGTTGGGTTATTCATTTTTTTTATAAATTTTGTAAAAATATGGGGTATTGTAATAAAATACGTAAAATCAATGAAAAATTTCAATAAAATCCTTACAGATATTGAAAATAAGGGCTAAACTCATTAAAATATCATTAAATATTGTAATATAAGATGTACGGCTAAAATTATTTTATAAAACTTGTAATTATATGGGGTAAAGTAATAAAACAATTGAAAAATATGGTTTAAAACAATAATTATCCCTTCAAATATTGAAAATAAGGGCTAAATTCATAAAAATTTCATTAAATATTGTAATATAAGGGGTACGGCTAAAATTATTTTATAAAACTTGTAATTATATGGGGTAAAGTAATACAACAATTGAAAAATATAGTTTAAAACAATATTTATCCCTTCAAATATTGAAAATAAGTATTAAACTCATAAAAATCTCATTTAATATAAGATTTTAGGGGTTGGGTTCAACATTGTTTAATAAATTTTGTAAAAATATGGGCTATAGTAATAAAATACGTTAAAATCAATGAAAAATTTCAATAAAATCCTTACAGATATTGAAAATAAGGGCTAAACTCATTAAAATATCATTAAATATTGTAATATAAGGGGTACGGCTAAAATTATTTAATAAAACTTGTAATTATATGGGGTAAAATAATAAAACAATTGAAAAATATGGTTTAAAACAATAATTATCCCTTCAAATATTGAAAATAAGTATTAAATTCATAAAAATCTCGTTTAATATAGGATTTCAGGGGTTGGGGCCAACGATTTTTTATAAATTTTGTAAAAATATGGAGTATAGTAATAAAATCCGTAAAATCAATGAAAAATTTCAATAAAATCCTTACAGATATTGAAAATAAATGCTAAAGTCATAAAAATTTCATTAAATATTGTAATATAAGATGTACGGCTAAAATTATTTTATAAAACTTGTAATTATATGGGGTAAAGTAATACAACAATTGAAAAATATGGTTTAAAACAATAATTATCCCTTCAAATATTGAAAATAAGTATTTAATTCATAAAAATCTCATTTAATATAAGATTTTAGGGGTTGGGTTATTTATTTTTTTTATAAATTTTGTAAAAATATGGGGTATTGTAATAAAATACGTTAAAATCAATGAAAAATTTCAATAAAATCATTACAGATATTGAAAATAACGGCTAAATTCATAAAAATATCATTAAATATTGTAATATAAGGGGTACGGCTAAAATTATTTAATAAAACTTGTAATTATATGGGGTAAAATAATAAAACAATTGAAAAATATGGTTTAAAACAAAAATTATCCATTCAAATATTGAAAATAAGTATTAAATTCATAAAAATCTCATTTAATACAGGATTTCAGGGGTTTGGTACATTATTTTATTATAAATCTTGTAAACACTTGGATATTGTAATAGATTATATCATAATAACAGTGATAAAATGATATATTCCCTTCAAATGTTGAAAATAAGGACTAAATTCATTAATATATCATTAAATATTGTAATATAAGGGGTAAGGCTAAAATTATTTTATAAAACTTGTAATTATATGGGGTAAAGTAATAAAACAATTGAAAAATATGGTTTAAAACGATAATTATCCCTTCAAATATTGAAAATAAGTATTAAATTCATAAAAATCTCATTTAATATAGGATTTCAGGGGTTTGGTTCATTATTTTATTATAAATCATGTAAACACTTGGATATTGTAATAGATTATATCATAATAACAGTGATATAATGTTATATTCCCTTCAAATATAGAAAATAAGGACTAAATTCATTAAAATATCATTAAATATTGTAATATAAGGGGTACGGCTAAAATTATTTTATAAAACTTGTAATTATATGGGGTAAAGTAATACAACAATTGAAAAATATGGTTTAAAACAATAATTATCCCTTCAAATATTGAAAATAAGTATTAAACTCATAAAAATCTCATTTAATATAAGATTTTAGGGGTTGGGTTCAACATTGTTTTATAAATTTTGTAAAAATATGGGCTATAGTAATAAAATACGTTAAAATCAATGAAAAATTTCAATAAAATCCTTACAGATATTGAAAATAAGGGCTAAACTCATTAAAATATCATTAAATATTGTAATATAAGGGGTACGGCTAAAATTATTTAATAAAACTTGTAATTATATGGGGTAAAATAATAAAACAATTGAAAAATATGGTTTAAAACAATAATTATCCCTTCAAATATTGAAAATAAGTTTTAAATTCATAAAAATCTCATTTAATATAGGATTTCAGGGGTTTGGTTCATTATTTTATTATAAATCTTGTAAACACTTGGATATTGTAATAGATTATATCATAATAACAGTGATAAAATGTTATATTCCCTTCAAATATTGAAAATAAGGACTAAATTCATTAAAATCTCATTAAATATTGTAATATAAGGGGTACGACTAAAATTATTTTATAAAACTTGTAATTATATGGGGTAAAGTAATACAACAATTGAAAAATATGGTTTAAAACAATAATTATCCCTTCAAATATTGAAAATAAGTATTAAATTCATAAAAATCTCGTTTAATATAAGATTTTAGGGGTTGGGTTCAACATTTTTTTATAAATTTTGTAAAAATATGGGATATTGTAATGAAATACGGTAAAATCATTGGAAAAATACAATAAAATCCCTTCTAATATTGAAAAAAAAGACTAAATTCATTAAAATATCATTAAATATTGTAATATAAGGGGTACGGCTAAAATTATTTAATAAAACTTGTAATTATATGGGGTAAAGTAATAAAACAATTGAAAAATATGGTTTAAAACAAAAATTATCCCTTCAAATATTGAAAATAAGTATTAAATTCATAAAAATCTCATTTAAAACAGGATTTCAGGGGTTTGGTACATTATTTTATTATAAATCTTGTAAACACTTGGATATTGTAATAGATTATATCATAATCACAGTGATAAAATGTTATATTCCCTTCAAATGTTGAAAATAAGGACTAAATTCATTAATATATCATTAAATATTGTAATATAAGGGGTAAGGCTAAAATTAATTTATAAAACTTGTAATTATATGGGGTAAAGTAATAAAACAATTGAAAAATATGGTTTAAAACAATAATTATCCCTTCCAATATTGAAAATAAGTATTTAATTCATAAAAATCTCATTTAATATAAGATTTTAGGGGTTGGGTTATTAATTTTTTTTATAAATTTTGTAAAAATATGGGGTATTGTAATAAAATACGTTAAAATCAATGAAAAATTTCAATAAAATCATTACAGATATTGAAAATAAGGGCTAAATTCATAAAAATATCATTAAATATTGTAATATAAGGGGTACGGCTAAAATTACTTTATAAAACTTGAAATTATATGGGGTAAAGTAATAAAACAATTGAAAAATATGGTTTAAAACAATAATTATCCCTTCAAATATTGAAAATAAGTATTAAATTCATAAAAATCTCGTTTAATATAGGATTTTAGGGGTTGGGGCCAACAATTTTTTATAAATTTTGTAAAAATATGGGGTATAGTAATAAAATACGTTAAAATCAATGAAAAATTTCAATAAAATCCTTACAGATATTGAAAATAAGGGCTAAACTCATTAAAATATCATTAAATATTGTAATATAAGGGGTACGGCTAAAATTATTTAATAAAACTTGTAATTATATGGGGTAAAATAATAAAACAATTGAAAAATATGGTTTAAAACAATAATTATCCCTTCAAATATTGAAAATAAGTATTAAATTCATAAAAATCTCATTTAATATAGGATTTCAGGGGTTTGGTTCATTATTTTTATTATAAATCATGTAAACACTTGGATATTGTAATAGATTATATCATAATAACAGTGATAAAATGTTATATTCCCTTCAAATATTGAAAATAAGGACTAAATTCATTAAAATCTCATTAAATATTGTAATAAAAGGGGTAAGGCTAAAATTATTTTATAAAACTTGTAATTATATGGGGTAAAGTAATAAAACAATTGAAAAATATGGTTTAAAACAATAATTATCCCTTCAAATATTGAAAATAAGGGCTAAATTCATAAAAATGTCATTAAATATTGTAATATAAGGGGAACGACTAAAATTATTTTATAAAACTTGTAATTATATGGGGTAAAGTAATACAACAATTGAAAAATATGGTTTAAAACAATAATTATCCCTTCAAATATTGAAAATAAGTATTAAATTCATAAAAATCTCATTTAATATAAGATTTTAGGGGTTGGGTTATTCATTTTTTTTATAAATTTTGTAAAAATATGGGGTATTGTAATAAAATACGTAAAATCAATGAAAAATTTCAATAAAATCCTTACAGATATTGAAAATAAGGGCTAAACTCATTAAAATATCATTAAATATTGTAATATAAAGGGTACGGCTAAAATTATTTTATAAAACTTGTAATTATATGGGGTAAAATAATAAAACAATTGAAAAATATGGTTGAAAACAATAATTATCCCTTCAAATATTGAAAATAAATAATTAATTCATAAAAATCTCATTTAATATAGGATTTCAGGGGTTTGGTTCATTATTTTATTATAAATCTTGTAAACACTTGGATATTGTAATAGATTATATCATAATAACAGTGATATAATGTTATATTCCCTTCAAATATTGAAAATAAGGACTAAATTCATTAAAATCTCATTAAATATTGTAATATAAGGGGTAAGGCTAAAATTATTTTATAAAACTTGTAATTATATGGGGTAAAGTAATAAAACAATTGAAAAATATGGTTTAAAACAATAATTATCCCTTCAAATATTGAAAATAAGTATTAAACTCATAAAAATCTCATTTAATATAAGATTTTAGGGGTTGGGTTCAACATTGTTTTATAAATTTTGTAAAAATATGGGCTATAGTAATAAAATACGTTAAAATCAATGAAAAATTTCAATAAAATCCTTACAGATATTGAAAATAAGGGCTAAACTCATTAAAATATCATTAAATATTGTAATATAAGGGGTACGGCTAAAATTATTTAATAAAACTTGTAATTATATGGGGTAAAATAATAAAACAATTGAAAAATATGGTTTAAAACAATAATTATCCCTTCAAATATTGAAAATAAGTTTTAAATTCATAAAAATCTCATTTAATATAGGATTTCAGGGGTTTGGTTCATTATTTTATTATAAATCTTGTAAACACTTGGATATTGTAATAGATTATATCATAATAACAGTGATAAAATGTTATATTCCCTTCAAATATTGAAAATAAGGACTAAATTCATTAAAATCTCATTAAATATTGTAATATAAGGGGTACGACTAAAATTATTTTATAAAACTTGTAATTATATGGGGTAAAGTAATACAACAATTGAAAAATATGGTTTAAAACAATAATTATCCCTTCAAATATTGAAAATAAGTATTAAATTCATAAAAATCTCGTTTAATATAAGATTTTAGGGGTTGGGTTCAACATTTTTTTATAAATTTTGTAAAAATATGGGATATTGTAATGAAATACGGTAAAATCATTGGAAAAATACAATAAAATCCCTTCTAATATTGAAAAAAAAGACTAAATTCATTAAAATATCATTAAATATTGTAATATAAGGGGTACGGCTAAAATTATTTAATAAAACTTGTAATTATATGGGGTAAAGTAATAAAACAATTGAAAAATATGGTTTAAAACAAAAATTATCCCTTCAAATATTGAAAATAAGTATTAAATTCATAAAAATCTCATTTAAAACAGGATTTCAGGGGTTTGGTACATTATTTTATTATAAATCTTGTAAACACTTGGATATTGTAATAGATTATATCATAATCACAGTGATAAAATGTTATATTCCCTTCAAATGTTGAAAATAAGGACTAAATTCATTAATATATCATTAAATATTGTAATATAAGGGGTAAGGCTAAAATTAATTTATAAAACTTGTAATTATATGGGGTAAAGTAATAAAACAATTGAAAAATATGGTTTAAAACAATAATTATCCCTTCCAATATTGAAAATAAGTATTTAATTCATAAAAATCTCATTTAATATAAGATTTTAGGGGTTGGGTTATTAATTTTTTTTATAAATTTTGTAAAAATATGGGGTATTGTAATAAAATACGTTAAAATCAATGAAAAATTTCAATAAAATCATTACAGATATTGAAAATAAGGGCTAAATTCATAAAAATATCATTAAATATTGTAATATAAGGGGTACGGCTAAAATTACTTTATAAAACTTGAAATTATATGGGGTAAAGTAATAAAACAATTGAAAAATATGGTTTAAAACAATAATTATCCCTTCAAATATTGAAAATAAGTATTAAATTCATAAAAATCTCGTTTAATATAGGATTTTAGGGGTTGGGGCCAACAATTTTTTATAAATTTTGTAAAAATATGGGGTATAGTAATAAAATACGTTAAAATCAATGAAAAATTTCAATAAAATCCTTACAGATATTGAAAATAAGGGCTAAACTCATTAAAATATCATTAAATATTGTAATATAAGGGGTACGGCTAAAATTATTTAATAAAACTTGTAATTATATGGGGTAAAATAATAAAACAATTGAAAAATATGGTTTAAAACAATAATTATCCCTTCAAATATTGAAAATAAGTATTAAATTCATAAAAATCTCATTTAATATAGGATTTCAGGGGTTTGGTTCATTATTTTTATTATAAATCATGTAAACACTTGGATATTGTAATAGATTATATCATAATAACAGTGATAAAATGTTATATTCCCTTCAAATATTGAAAATAAGGACTAAATTCATTAAAATCTCATTAAATATTGTAATATAAGGGGTAAGGCTAAAATTATTTTATAAAACTTGTAATTATATGGGGTAAAGTAATAAAACAATTGAAAAATATGGTTTAAAACAATAATTATCCCTTCAAATATTGAAAATAAGTATTAAACTCATAAAAATCTCATTTAATATAAGATTTTAGGGGTTGGGTTCAACATTGTTTTATAAATTTTGTAAAAATATGGGCTATAGTAATAAAATACGTTAAAATCAATGAAAAATTTCAATAAAATCCTTACAGATATTGAAAATAAGGGCTAAACTCATTAAAATATCATTAAATATTGTAATATAAGGGGTACGGCTAAAATTATTTAATAAAACTTGTAATTATATGGGGTAAAATAATAAAACAATTGAAAAATATGGTTTAAAACAATAATTATCCCTTCAAATATTGAAAATAAGTTTTAAATTCATAAAAATCTCATTTAATATAGGATTTCAGGGGTTTGGTTCATTATTTTATTATAAATCTTGTAAACACTTGGATATTGTAATAGATTATATCATAATAACAGTGATAAAATGTTATATTCCCTTCAAATATTGAAAATAAGGACTAAATTCATTAAAATCTCATTAAATATTGTAATATAAGGGGTACGACTAAAATTATTTTATAAAACTTGTAATTATATGGGGTAAAGTAATACAACAATTGAAAAATATGGTTTAAAACAATAATTATCCCTTCAAATATTGAAAATAAGTATTAAATTCATAAAAATCTCGTTTAATATAAGTTTTTAGGGGTTGGGTTCAACATTTTTTTATAAATTTTGTAAAAATATGGGATATTGTAATGAAATACGGTAAAATCATTGGAAAAATACAATAAAATCCCTTCTAATATTGAAAAAAAAGACTAAATTCATTAAAATATCATTAAATATTGTAATATAAGGGGTACGGCTAAAATTATTTAATAAAACTTGTAATTATATGGGGTAAAGTAATAAAACAATTGAAAAATATGGTTTAAAACAAAAATTATCCCTTCAAATATTGAAAATAAGTATTAAATTCATAAAAATCTCATTTAAAACAGGATTTCAGGGGTTTGGTACATTATTTTATTATAAATCTTGTAAACACTTGGATATTGTAATAGATTATATCATAATCACAGTGATAAAATGTTATATTCCCTTCAAATGTTGAAAATAAGGACTAAATTCATTAATATATCATTAAATATTGTAATATAAGGGGTAAGGCTAAAATTAATTTATAAAACTTGTAATTATATGGGGTAAAGTAATAAAACAATTGAAAAATATGGTTTAAAACAATAATTATCCCTTCCAATATTGAAAATAAGTATTTAATTCATAAAAATCTCATTTAATATAAGATTTTAGGGGTTGGGTTATTAATTTTTTTTATAAATTTTGTAAAAATATGGGGTATTGTAATAAAATACGTTAAAATCAATGAAAAATTTCAATAAAATCATTACAGATATTGAAAATAAAGGCTAAATTCATAAAAATATCATTAAATATTGTAATATAAGGGGTACGGCTAAAATTACTTTATAAAACTTGAAATTATATGGGGTAAAGTAATAAAACAATTGAAAAATATGGTTTAAAACAATAATTATCCCTTCAAATATTGAAAATAAGTATTAAATTCATAAAAATCTCGTTTAATATAGGATTTTAGGGGTTGGGGCCAACAATTTTTTATAAATTTTGTAAAAATATGGGGTATAGTAATAAAATACGTTAAAATCAATGAAAAATTTCAATAAAATCCTTACAGATATTGAAAATAAGGGCTAAACTCATTAAAATATCATTAAATATTGTAATATAAGGGGTACGGCTAAAATTATTTAATAAAACTTGTAATTATATGGGGTAAAATAATAAAACAATTGAAAAATATGGTTTAAAACAATAATTATCCCTTCAAATATTGAAAATAAGTATTAAATTCATAAAAATCTCATTTAATATAGGATTTCAGGGGTTTGGTTCATTATTTTTATTATAAATCATGTAAACACTTGGATATTGTAATAGATTATATCATAATAACAGTGATAAAATGTTATATTCCCTTCAAATATTGAAAATAAGGACTAAATTCATTAAAATCTCATTAAATATTGTAATATAAGGGGTAAGGCTAAAATTATTTTATAAAACTTGTAATTATATGGGGTAAAGTAATAAAACAATTGAAAAATATGGTTTAAAACAATAATTATCCCTTCAAATATTGAAAATAAGGGCTAAATTCATAAAAATGTCATTAAATATTGTAATATAAGGGGAACGACTAAAATTATTTTATAAAACTTGTAATTATATGGGGTAAAGTAATACAACAATTGAAAAATATGGTTTAAAACAATAATTATCCCTTCAAATATTGAAAATAAGTATTAAATTCATAAAAATCTCATTTAATATAAGATTTTAGGGGTTGGGTTATTCATTTTTTTTATAAATTTTGTAAAAATATGGGGTATTGTAATAAAATACGTAAAATCAATGAAAAATTTCAATAAAATCCTTACAGATATTGAAAATAAGGGCTAAACTCATTAAAATATCATTAAATATTGTAATATAAAGGGTACGGCTAAAATTATTTTATAAAACTTGTAATTATATGGGGTAAAATAATAAAACAATTGAAAAATATGGTTTAAAACAATAATTATCCCTTCAAATATTGAAAATAAATAATTAATTCATAAAAATCTCATTTAATATAGGATTTCAGGGGTTTGGTTCATTATTTTATTATAAATCTTGTAAACACTTGGATATTGTAATAGATTATATCATAATAACAGTGATATAATGT
Source organism: Rhopalosiphum nymphaeae (assembly GCA_036289425.1). Taxonomy (NCBI): domain Eukaryota; kingdom Metazoa; phylum Arthropoda; class Insecta; order Hemiptera; family Aphididae; genus Rhopalosiphum; species Rhopalosiphum nymphaeae. The sequence continues at coordinate 7,120,538 of JAZAQC010000001.1, read as the reverse complement.
TATATTCCCTTCAAATATTGAAAATAAGGACTAAATTCATTAAAATCTCATTAAATATTGTAATATAAGGGGTAAGGCTAAAATTATTTTATAAAACTTGTAATTATATGTGGTAAAGTAATAAAACAATTGAAAAATATGGTTTAAAACAATAATTATCCCTTCAAATATTGAAAATAAGTATTAAACTCATAAAAATCTCATTTAATATAAGATTTTAGGGGTTGGGTTCAACATTGTTTTATAAATTTTGTAAAAATATGGGATATTGTAATGAAATACGGTAAAATCATTGGAAAAATTCAATAAAATCCCTTCTAATATTGAAAATAAAGACTAAATTCATAAATATTTCATAAAATATTGTAATATAAGGGGTACGGCTAAAATTATTTTATAAAACTTGTAATTATATGGGGTCAAGTAATAAAACAATTGAAAAATATGGTTTAAAACAAAAATTATCCCTTCAAATATTGAAAATAAGTATTAAATTCATAAAAATCTCATTTAAAACAGGATTTCAGGGGTTTGGTACATTATTTTATTATAAATCTTGTAAACACTTGGATATTGTAATAGATTATATCATAATCACAGTGATAAAATGTTATATTCCCTTCAAATGTTGAAAATAAGGACTAAATTCATTAATATATCATTAAATATTGTAATATAAGGGGTAAGGCTAAAATTAATTTATAAAACTTGTAATTATATGGGGTAAAGTAATAAAACAATTGAAAAATATGGTTTAAAACAATAATTATCCCTTCCAATATTGAAAATAAGTATTTAATTCATAAAAATCTCATTTAATATAAGATTTTAGGGGTTGGGTTATTAATTTTTTTTATAAATTTTGTAAAAATATGGGGTATTGTAATAAAATACGTTAAAATCAATGAAAAATTTCAATAAAATCATTACAGATATTGAAAATAAGGGCTAAATTCATAAAAATATCATTAAATATTGTAATATAAGGGGTACGGCTAAAATTACTTTATAAAACTTGAAATTATATGGGGTAAAGTAATAAAACAATTGAAAAATATGGTTTAAAACAATAATTATCCCTTCAAATATTGAAAATAAGTATTAAATTCATAAAAATCTCGTTTAATATAGGATTTTAGGGGTTGGGGCCAACAATTTTTTATAAATTTTGTAAAAATATGGGGTATAGTAATAAAATACGTTAAAATCAATGAAAAATTTCAATAAAATCCTTACAGATATTGAAAATAAGGGCTAAACTCATTAAAATATCATTAAATATTGTAATATAAGGGGTACGGCTAAAATTATTTAATAAAACTTGTAATTATATGGGGTAAAATAATAAAACAATTGAAAAATATGGTTTAAAACAATAATTATCCCTTCAAATATTGAAAATAAGTATTAAATTCATAAAAATCTCATTTAATATAGGATTTCAGGGGTTTGGTTCATTATTTTTATTATAAATCATGTAAACACTTGGATATTGTAATAGATTATATCATAATAACAGTGATAAAATGTTATATTCCCTTCAAATATTGAAAATAAGGACTAAATTCATTAAAATCTCATTAAATATTGTAATATAAGGGGTAAGGCTAAAATTATTTTATAAAACTTGTAATTATATGGGGTAAAGTAATAAAACAATTGAAAAATATGGTTTAAAACAATAATTATCCCTTCAAATATTGAAAATAAGGGCTAAATTCATAAAAATGTCATTAAATATTGTAATATAAGGGGAACGACTAAAATTATTTTATAAAACTTGTAATTATATGGGGTAAAGTAATACAACAATTGAAAAATATGGTTTAAAACAATAATTATCCCTTCAAATATTGAAAATAAGTATTAAATTCATAAAAATCTCATTTAATATAAGATTTTAGGGGTTGGGTTATTCATTTTTTTTATAAATTTTGTAAAAATATGGGGTATTGTAATAAAATACGTAAAATCAATGAAAAATTTCAATAAAATCCTTACAGATATTGAAAATAAGGGCTAAACTCATTAAAATATCATTAAATATTGTAATATAAAGGGTACGGCTAAAATTATTTTATAAAACTTGTAATTATATGGGGTAAAGTAATAAAACAATTGAAAAATATGGTTTAAAACAATAATTATCCCTTCAAATATTGAAAATAAGTATTTAATTCATAAAAATCTCATTTAATATAAGATTTTAGGGGTTGGGTTATTCATTTTTTTTATAAATTTTGTAAAAATATGGGGTATTGTAATAAAATACGTTAAAATCAATGAAAAATTTCAATAAAATCATTACAGATATTGAAAATAAGGGCTAAATTCATAAAAATATCATTAAATATTGTAATATAAGGGGTACGGCTAAAATTATTTAATAAAACTTGTAATTATATGGGGTAAAGTAATAAAACAATTGAAAAATATGGTTTAAAACAAAAATTATCCCTTCAAATATTGAAAATAAGTATTAAATTCATAAAAATCTCATTTAATACAGGATTTCAGGGGTTTGGTACATTATTTTATTATAAATCTTGTAAACACTTGGATATTGTAATAGATTATATCATAATAACAGTGATAAAATGTTATATTCCCTTCAAATATTGAAAATAAGGACTAAATTCATTAAAATCTCATTAAATATTGTAATATAAGGGGTAAGGCTAAAATTATTTTATAAAACTTGTAATTATATGGGGTAAAGTAATAAAACAATTGAAAAATATGGTTTAAAACAATAATTATCCCTTCAAATATTGAAAATAAGTATTAAACTCATAAAAATCTCATTTAATATAAGATTTTAGGGGTTGGGTTCAACATTGTTTTATAAATTTTGTAAAAATATGGGCTATAGTAATAAAATACGTTAAAATCAATGAAAAATTTCAATAAAATCCTTACAGATATTGAAAATAAGGGCTAAACTCATTAAAATATCATTAAATATTGTAATATAAGGGGTACGGCTAAAATTATTTAATAAAACTTGTAATTATATGGGGTAAAATAATAAAACAATTGAAAAATATGGTTTAAAACAATAATTATCCCTTCAAATATTGAAAATAAGTTTTAAATTCATAAAAATCTCATTTAATATAGGATTTCAGGGGTTTGGTTCATTATTTTATTATAAATCTTGTAAACACTTGGATATTGTAATAGATTATATCATAATAACAGTGATAAAATGTTATATTCCCTTCAAATATTGAAAATAAGGACTAAATTCATTAAAATCTCATTAAATATTGTAATATAAGGGGTACGACTAAAATTATTTTATAAAACTTGTAATTATATGGGGTAAAGTAATACAACAATTGAAAAATATGGTTTAAAACAATAATTATCCCTTCAAATATTGAAAATAAGTATTAAATTCATAAAAATCTCGTTTAATATAAGATTTTAGGGGTTGGGTTCAACATTTTTTTATAAATTTTGTAAAAATATGGGATATTGTAATGAAATACGGTAAAATCATTGGAAAAATACAATAAAATCCCTTCTAATATTGAAAAAAAAGACTAAATTCATTAAAATATCATTAAATATTGTAATATAAGGGGTACGGCTAAAATTATTTAATAAAACTTGTAATTATATGGGGTAAAGTAATAAAACAATTGAAAAATATGGTTTAAAACAAAAATTATCCCTTCAAATATTGAAAATAAGTATTAAATTCATAAAAATCTCATTTAAAACAGGATTTCAGGGGTTTGGTACATTATTTTATTATAAATCTTGTAAACACTTGGATATTGTAATAGATTATATCATAATCACAGTGATAAAATGTTATATTCCCTTCAAATGTTGAAAATAAGGACTAAATTCATTAATATATCATTAAATATTGTAATATAAGGGGTAAGGCTAAAATTAATTTATAAAACTTGTAATTATATGGGGTAAAGTAATAAAACAATTGAAAAATATGGTTTAAAACAATAATTATCCCTTCCAATATTGAAAATAAGTATTTAATTCATAAAAATCTCATTTAATATAAGATTTTAGGGGTTGGGTTATTAATTTTTTTTATAAATTTTGTAAAAATATGGGGTATTGTAATAAAATACGTTAAAATCAATGAAAAATTTCAATAAAATCATTACAGATATTGAAAATAAGGGCTAAATTCATAAAAATATCATTAAATATTGTAATATAAGGGGTACGGCTAAAATTACTTTATAAAACTTGAAATTATATGGGGTAAAGTAATAAAACAATTGAAAAATATGGTTTAAAACAATAATTATCCCTTCAAATATTGAAAATAAGTATTAAATTCATAAAAATCTCGTTTAATATAGGATTTTAGGGGTTGGGGCCAACAATTTTTTATAAATTTTGTAAAAATATGGGGTATAGTAATAAAATACGTTAAAATCAATGAAAAATTTCAATAAAATCCTTACAGATATTGAAAATAAGGGCTAAACTCATTAAAATATCATTAAATATTGTAATATAAGGGGTACGGCTAAAATTATTTAATAAAACTTGTAATTATATGGGGTAAAATAATAAAACAATTGAAAAATATGGTTTAAAACAATAATTATCCCTTCAAATATTGAAAATAAGTATTAAATTCATAAAAATCTCATTTAATATAGGATTTCAGGGGTTTGGTTCATTATTTTTATTATAAATCATGTAAACACTTGGATATTGTAATAGATTATATCATAATAACAGTGATAAAATGTTATATTCCCTTCAAATATTGAAAATAAGGACTAAATTCATTAAAATCTCATTAAATATTGTAATATAAGGGGTAAGGCTAAAATTATTTTATAAAACTTGTAATTATATGGGGTAAAGTAATAAAACAATTGAAAAATATGGTTTAAAACAATAATTATCCCTTCAAATATTGAAAATAAGGGCTAAATTCATAAAAATGTCATTAAATATTGTAATATAAGGGGAACGACTAAAATTATTTTATAAAACTTGTAATTATATGGGGTAAAGTAATACAACAATTGAAAAATATGGTTTAAAACAATAATTATCCCTTCAAATATTGAAAATAAGTATTAAATTCATAAAAATCTCATTTAATATAAGATTTTAGGGGTTGGGTTATTCATTTTTTTTATAAATTTTGTAAAAATATGGGGTATTGTAATAAAATACGTAAAATCAATGAAAAATTTCAATAAAATCCTTACAGATATTGAAAATAAGGGCTAAACTCATTAAAATATCATTAAATATTGTAATATAAAGGGTACGGCTAAAATTATTTTATAAAACTTGTAATTATATGGGGTAAAGTAATAAAACAATTGAAAAATATGGTTTAAAACAATAATTATCCCTTCAAATATTGAAAATAAGTATTAAACTCATAAAAATCTCATTTAATATAAGATTTTAGGGGTTGGGTTCAACATTGTTTTATAAATTTTGTAAAAATATGGGCTATAGTAATAAAATACGTTAAAATCAATGAAAAATTTCAATAAAATCCTTACAGATATTGAAAATAAGGGCTAAACTCATTAAAATATCATTAAATATTGTAATATAAGGGGTACGGCTAAAATTATTTAATAAAACTTGTAATTATATGGGGTAAAGTAATAAAACAATTGAAAAATATGGTTTAAAACAAAAATTATCCCTTCAAATATTGAAAATAAGTATTAAATTCATAAAAATCTCATTTAAAACAGGATTTCAGGGGTTTGGTACATTATTTTATTATAAATCTTGTAAACACTTGGATGTTGTAATAGATTATATCATAATCACAGTGATAAAATGTTATATTCCCTTCAAATGTTGAAAATAAGGACTAAATTCATTAATATATCATTAAATATTGTAATATAAGGGGTAAGGCTAAAATTAATTTATAAAACTTGTAATTATATGGGGTAAAGTAATAAAACAATTGAAAAATATGGTTTAAAACAATAATTATCCCTTCCAATATTGAAAATAAGTATTTAATTCATAAAAATCTCATTTAATATAAGATTTTAGGGGTTGGGTTATTAATTTTTTTTATAAATTTTGTAAAAATATGGGGTATTGTAATAAAATACGTTAAAATCAATGAAAAATTTCAATAAAATCATTACAGATATTGAAAATAAGGGCTAAATTCATAAAAATATCATTAAATATTGTAATATAAGGGGTACGGCTAAAATTACTTTATAAAACTTGAAATTATATGGGGTAAAGTAATAAAACAATTGAAAAATATGGTTTAAAACAATAATTATCCCTTCAAATATTGAAAATAAGTATTAAATTCATAAAAATCTCGTTTAATATAGGATTTTAGGGGTTGGGGCCAACAATTTTTTATAAATTTTGTAAAAATATGGGGTATAGTAATAAAATACGTTAAAATCAATGAAAAATTTCAATAAAATCCTTACAGGTATTGAAAATAAGGGCTAAACTCATTAAAATATCATTAAATATTGTAATATAAGGGGTACGGCTAAAATTATTTAATAAAACTTGTAATTATATGGGGTAAAATAATAAAACAATTGAAAAATATGGTTTAAAACAATAATTATCCCTTCAAATATTGAAAATAAGTATTAAATTCATAAAAATCTCATTTAATATAGGATTTCAGGGGTTTGGTTCATTATTTTTATTATAAATCATGTAAACACTTGGATATTGTAATAGATTATATCATAATAACAGTGATAAAATGTTATATTCCCTTCAAATATTGAAAATAAGGACTAAATTCATTAAAATCTCATTAAATATTGTAATATAAGGGGTAAGGCTAAAATTATTTTATAAAACTTGTAATTATATGGGGTAAAGTAATAAAACAATTGAAAAATATGGTTTAAAACAATAATTATCCCTTCAAATATTGAAAATAAGGGCTAAATTCATAAAAATGTCATTAAATATTGTAATATAAGGGGAACGACTAAAATTATTTTATAAAACTTGTAATTATATGGGGTAAAGTAATACAACAATTGAAAAATATGGTTTAAAACAATAATTATCCCTTCAAATATTGAAAATAAGTATTAAATTCATAAAAATCTCATTTAATATAAGATTTTAGGGGTTGGGTTATTCATTTTTTTTATAAATTTTGTAAAAATATGGGGTATTGTAATAAAATACGTAAAATCAATGAAAAATTTCAATAAAATCCTTACAGATATTGAAAATAAGGGCTAAACTCATTAAAATATCATTAAATATTGTAATATAAAGGGTACGGCTAAAATTATTTTATAAAACTTGTAATTATATGGGGTAAAATAATAAAACAATTGAAAAATATGGTTTAAAACAATAATTATCCCTTCAAATATTGAAAATAAATAATTAATTCATAAAAATCTCATTTAATATAGGATTTCAGGGGTTTGGTTCATTATTTTATTATAAATCTTGTAAACACTTGGATATTGTAATAGATTATATCATAATAACAGTGATATAATGTTATATTCCCTTCAAATATTGAAAATAAGGACTAAATTCATTAAAATCTCATTAAATATTGTAATATAAGGGGTAAGGCTAAAATTATTTTATAAAACTTGTAATTATATGGGGTAAAGTAATAAAACAATTGAAAAATATGGTTTAAAACAATAATTATCCCTTCAAATATTGAAAATAAGTATTAAATTCATAAAAATCTCATTGAATATAAGGTTTTAGGGGTTTAGGGGTTGGGTTCAACAATTTTTTATACATTTTGTAAAAATATGGGGTATAGTAATAAAATACGTAAAATCAATGAAAAATTTCAATAAAATCCTTACAGATATTGAAAATAAGGGCTAAACTCATTAAAATATCATTAAATATTGTAATATAAGGGGTACGGCTAAAATTATTTTATAAAACTTGTAATTATATGTGGTAAAGTAATACAACAATTGAAAAATATGGTTTAAAACAATATTTATCCCTTCAAATATTGAAAATAAGTATTAAACTCATAAAAATCTCATTTAATATAAGATTTTAGGGGTTGGGTTCAACATTGTTTTATAAATTTTGTAAAAATATGGGCTATAGTAATAAAATACGTTAAAATCAATGAAAAATTTCAATAAAATCCTTACAGATATTGAAAATAAGGGCTAAACTCATTAAAATATCATTAAATATTGTAATATAAGGGGTACGGCTAAAATTATTTAATAAAACTTGTAATTATATGGGGTAAAATATTAAAACAATTGAAAAATATGGTTTAAAACAATAATTATCCCTTCAAATATTGAAAATAAGTATTAAATTCATAAAAATCTCATTTAATATAAGATTTTAGGGGTTGGGTTCAACATTTTTTTATAAATTTTGTAAAAATATGGGATATTGTAATAGATTATATCATAATCACAGTGATAAAATGTTATATTCCCTTCAAATGTTGAAAATAAGGACTAAATTCATTAATATATCATTAAATATTGTAATATAAGGGGTAAGGCTAAAATTAATTTATAAAACTTGTAATTATATGGGGTAAAGTAATACAACAATTGAAAAATATGGTTTAAAACAATAATTATCCCTTCAAATATTGAAAATAAGTATTTAATTCATAAAAATCTCATTTAATATAAGATTTTAGGGGTTGGGTTATTCATTTTTTTTATAAATTTTGTAAAAATATGGAGTATAGTAATAAAATCCGTAAAATCAATGAAAAATTTCAATAAAATCCTTACAGATATTGAAAATAAAGGCTAAAGTCATAAAAATTTCATTAAATATTGTAATATAAGATGTACGGCTAAAATTATTTTATAAAACTTGTAATTATATGGGGTAAAGTAATAAAACAATTGAAAAATATGGTTTAAAACTATAATTATCCCTTCAAATATTGAAAATAAGTATTTAATTCATAAAAATCTCATTTAATATAAGATTTTAGGGGTTGGGTTATTTATTTTTTTTATAAATTTTGTAAAAATATGGGGTATTGTAATAAAATACGTTAAAATCAATGAAAAATTTCAATAAAATCATTACAGATATTGAAAATAACGGCTAACTTCATAAAAATATCATTAAATATTGTAATATAAGGGGTACGGCTAAAATTATTTAATAAAACTTGTAATTATATGGGGTAAAGTAATAAAACAATTGAAAAATATGGTTTAAAACAATAATTATCCCTTCAAATATTGAAAATAAGTATTAAATTCATAAAAATCTCATTTAATATAGGATTTCAGGGGTTTGGTACATTATTTTATTATAAATCTTGTAAACACTTGGATATTGTAATAGATTATATCATAATAACAGTGATAAAATGATATATTCCCTTCAAATGTTGAAAATAAGGACTAAATTCATTAATATATCATTAAATATTGTAATATAAGGGGTAAGGCTAAAATTATTTTATAAAACTTGTAATTATATGGGGTAAAGTAATAAAACAATTGAAAAATATGGTTTAAAACAATAATTATCCCTTCAAATATTGAAAATAAGTATTAAATTCATAAAAATCTCATTTAATATAGGATTTCAGGGGTTTGGTTCATTATTTTATTATAAATCATGTAAACACTTGGATATTGTAATAGATTATATCATAATAACAGTGATATAATGTTATATTCCCTTCAAATATAGAAAATAAGGACTAAATTCATTAAAATATCATTAAATATTGTAATATAAGGGGTACGGCTAAAATTATTTTATAAAACTTGTAATTATATGGGGTAAAGTAATAAAACAATTGAAAAATATGGTTTAAAACAATAATTATCCCTTCAAATATTGAAAATAAGGGCTAAATTCATAAAAATTTCATTAAATATTGTAATATAAGGGGTACGGCTAAAATTATTTTATAAAACTTGTAATTATATGGGGTAAAGTAATACAACAATTGAAAAATATAGTTTAAAACAATATTTATCCCTTCAAATATTGAAAATAAGTATTAAACTCATAAAAATCTCATTTAATATAAGATTTTAGGGGTTGGGTTCAACATTGTTTAATAAATTTTGTAAAAATATGGGCTATAGTAATAAAATACGTTAAAATCAATGAAAAATTTCAATAAAATCCTTACAGATATTGAAAATAAGGGCTAAACTCATTAAAATATCATTAAATATTGTAATATAAGGGGTACGGCTAAAATTATTTAATAAAACTTGTAATTATATGGGGTAAAATAATAAAACAATTGAAAAATATGGTTTAAAACAATAATTATCCCTTCAAATATTCAAAATAAGTATTAAATTCATAAAAATCTCGTTTAATATAGGATTTCAGGAGTTGGGGCCAACGATTTTTTATAAATTTTGTAAAAATATGGAGTATAGTAATAAAATCCGTAAAATCAATGAAAAATTTCAATAAAATCATTACAGATATTGAAAAAAAGGGCTAAATTCATAAAAATATCATTAAATATTGTAATATAAGGGGTACGGCTAAAATTATTTAATAAAACTTGTAATTATATGGGGTAAAGTAATAAAACAATTGAAAAATATGGTTTAAAACAAAAATTATCCCTTCAAATATTGAAAATAAGTATTAAATTCATAAAAATCTCATTTAATACAGGATTTCAGGGGTTTGGTACATTATTTTATTATAAATCTTGTAAACACTTGGATATTGTAATAGATTATATCATAATAACAGTGATAAAATGTTATATTCCCTTCAAATGTTGAAAATAAGGACTAAATTCATTAATATATCATTAAATATTGTAATATAAGGGGTAAGGCTAAAATTAATTTATAAAACTTGTAATTATATGGGGTAAAGTAATAAAACAATTGAAAAATATGGTTTAAAACTATAATTATCCCTTCAAATATTGAAAATAAGTATTTAATTCATAAAAATCTCATTTAATATAAGATTTTAGGGGTTGGGTTATTTATTTTTTTTATAAATTTTGTAAAAATATGGGGTATTGTAATAAAATACGTTAAAATCAATGAAAAATTTCAATAAAATCATTACAGATATTGAAAATAACGGCTAACTTCATAAAAATATCATTAAATATTGTAATATAAGGGGTACGGCTAAAATTATTTAATAAAACTTGTAATTATATGGGGTAAAATAATAAAACAATTGAAAAATATGGTTTAAAACAATAATTATCCCTTCAAATATTGAAAATAAATAATTAATTCATAAAAATCTCATTTAATATAGGATTTCAGGGGTTTGGTTCATTATTTTATTATAAATCTTGTAAACACTTGGATATTGTAATAGATTATATCATAATAACAGTGATATAATGTTATATTCCCTTCAAATATTGAAAATAAGGACTAAATTCATTAAAATCTCATTAAATATTGTAATATAAGGGGTAAGGCTAAAATTATTTTATAAAACTTGTAATTATATGGGGTAAAGTAATAAAACAATTGAAAAATATGGTTTAAAACAATAATTATCCCTTCAAATATTGAAAATAAGTATTAAATTCATAAAAATCTCATTGAATATAAGGTTTTAGGGGTTTAGGGGTTGGGTTCAACAATTTTTTATACATTTTGTAAAAATATGGGGTATAGTAATAAAATACGTAAAATCAATGAAAAATTTCAATAAAATCCTTACAGATATTGAAAATAAGGGCTAAACTCATTAAAATATCATTAAATATTGTAATATAAGGGGTACGGCTAAAATTATTTTATAAAACTTGTAATTATATGTGGTAAAGTAATACAACAATTGAAAAATATGGTTTAAAACAATATTTATCCCTTCAAATATTGAAAATAAGTATTAAACTCATAAAAATCTCATTTAATATAAGATTTTAGGGGTTGGGTTCAACATTGTTTTATAAATTTTGTAAAAATATGGGCTATAGTAATAAAATACGTTAAAATCAATGAAAAATTTCAATAAAATCCTTACAGATATTGAAAATAAGGGCTAAACTCATTAAAATATCATTAAATATTGTAATATAAGGGGTACGGCTAAAATTATTTAATAAAACTTGTAATTATATGGGGTAAAATATTAAAACAATTGAAAAATATGGTTTAAAACAATAATTATCCCTTCAAATATTGAAAATAAGTATTAAATTCATAAAAATCTCATTTAATATAAGATTTTAGGGGTTGGGTTCAACATTTTTTTATAAATTTTGTAAAAATATGGGATATTGTAATAGATTATATCATAATCACAGTGATAAAATGTTATATTCCCTTCAAATGTTGAAAATAAGGACTAAATTCATTAATATATCATTAAATATTGTAATATAAGGGGTAAGGCTAAAATTAATTTATAAAACTTGTAATTATATGGGGTAAAGTAATACAACAATTGAAAAATATGGTTTAAAACAATAATTATCCCTTCAAATATTGAAAATAAGTATTTAATTCATAAAAATCTCATTTAATATAAGATTTTAGGGGTTGGGTTATTCATTTTTTTTATAAATTTTGTAAAAATATGGAGTATAGTAATAAAATCCGTAAAATCAATGAAAAATTTCAATAAAATCCTTACAGATATTGAAAATAAAGGCTAAAGTCATAAAAATTTCATTAAATATTGTAATATAAGATGTACGGCTAAAATTATTTTATAAAACTTGTAATTATATGGGGTAAAGTAATAAAACAATTGAAAAATATGGTTTAAAACTATAATTATCCCTTCAAATATTGAAAATAAGTATTTAATTCATAAAAATCTCATTTAATATAAGATTTTAGGGGTTGGGTTATTTATTTTTTTTATAAATTTTGTAAAAATATGGGGTATTGTAATAAAATACGTTAAAATCAATGAAAAATTTCAATAAAATCATTACAGATATTGAAAATAACGGCTAACTTCATAAAAATATCATTAAATATTGTAATATAAGGGGTACGGCTAAAATTATTTAATAAAACTTGTAATTATATGGGGTAAAGTAATAAAACAATTGAAAAATATGGTTTAAAACAATAATTATCCCTTCAAATATTGAAAATAAGTATTAAATTCATAAAAATCTCATTTAATATAGGATTTCAGGGGTTTGGTACATTATTTTATTATAAATCTTGTAAACACTTGGATATTGTAATAGATTATATCATAATAACAGTGATAAAATGATATATTCCCTTCAAATGTTGAAAATAAGGACTAAATTCATTAATATATCATTAAATATTGTAATATAAGGGGTAAGGCTAAAATTATTTTATAAAACTTGTAATTATATGGGGTAAAGTAATAAAACAATTGAAAAATATGGTTTAAAACAATAATTATCCCTTCAAATATTGAAAATAAGTATTAAATTCATAAAAATCTCATTTAATATAGGATTTCAGGGGTTTGGTTCATTATTTTATTATAAATCATGTAAACACTTGGATATTGTAATAGATTATATCATAATAACAGTGATATAATGTTATATTCCCTTCAAATATAGAAAATAAGGACTAAATTCATTAAAATATCATTAAATATTGTAATATAAGGGGTACGGCTAAAATTATTTTATAAAACTTGTAATTATATGGGGTAAAGTAATAAAACAATTGAAAAATATGGTTTAAAACAATAATTATCCCTTCAAATATTGAAAATAAGGGCTAAATTCATAAAAATTTCATTAAATATTGTAATATAAGGGGTACGGCTAAAATTATTTTATAAAACTTGTAATTATATGGGGTAAAGTAATACAACAATTGAAAAATATAGTTTAAAACAATATTTATCCCTTCAAATATTGAAAATAAGTATTAAACTCATAAAAATCTCATTTAATATAAGATTTTAGGGGTTGGGTTCAACATTGTTTAATAAATTTTGTAAAAATATGGGCTATAGTAATAAAATACGTTAAAATCAATGAAAAATTTCAATAAAATCCTTACAGATATTGAAAATAAGGGCTAAACTCATTAAAATATCATTAAATATTGTAATATAAGGGGTACGGCTAAAATTATTTAATAAAACTTGTAATTATATGGGGTAAAATAATAAAACAATTGAAAAATATGGTTTAAAACAATAATTATCCCTTCAAATATTCAAAATAAGTATTAAATTCATAAAAATCTCGTTTAATATAGGATTTCAGGAGTTGGGGCCAACGATTTTTTATAAATTTTGTAAAAATATGGAGTATAGTAATAAAATCCGTAAAATCAATGAAAAATTTCAATAAAATCATTACAGATATTGAAAAAAAGGGCTAAATTCATAAAAATATCATTAAATATTGTAATATAAGGGGTACGGCTAAAATTATTTAATAAAACTTGTAATTATATGGGGTAAAGTAATAAAACAATTGAAAAATATGGTTTAAAACAAAAATTATCCCTTCAAATATTGAAAATAAGTATTAAATTCATAAAAATCTCATTTAATACAGGATTTCAGGGGTTTGGTACATTATTTTATTATAAATCTTGTAAACACTTGGATATTGTAATAGATTATATCATAATAACAGTGATAAAATGTTATATTCCCTTCAAATGTTGAAAATAAGGACTAAATTCATTAATATATCATTAAATATTGTAATATAAGGGGTAAGGCTAAAATTAATTTATAAAACTTGTAATTATATGGGGTAAAGTAATAAAACAATTGAAAAATATGGTTTAAAACTATAATTATCCCTTCAAATATTGAAAATAAGTATTTAATTCATAAAAATCTCATTTAATATAAGATTTTAGGGGTTGGGTTATTTATTTTTTTTATAAATTTTGTAAAAATATGGGGTATTGTAATAAAATACGTTAAAATCAATGAAAAATTTCAATAAAATCATTACAGATATTGAAAATAACGGCTAACTTCATAAAAATATCATTAAATATTGTAATATAAGGGGTACGGCTAAAATTATTTAATAAAACTTGTAATTATATGGGGTAAAATAATAAAACAATTGAAAAATATGGTTTAAAACAAAAATTATCCATTCAAATATTGAAAATAAGTATTAAATTCATAAAAATTTCATTTAATACAGGATTTCAGGGGTTTGGTACATTATTTTATTATAAATCTTGTAAACACTTGGATATTGTAATAGATTATATCATAATAACAGTGATAAAATGATATATTCCCTTCAAATGTTGAAAATAAGGACTAAATTCATTAATATATCATTAAATATTGTAATATAAGGGGTAAGGCTAAAATTATTTTATAAAACTTGTAATTATATGGGGTAAAGTAATAAAACAATTGAAAAATATGGTTTAAAACAATAATTATCCCTTCAAATATTGAAAATAAGTATTAAATTCATAAAAATCTCATTTAATATAGGATTTCAGGGGTTTGGTTCATTATTTTATTATAAATCATGTAAACACTTGGATATTGTAATAGATTATATCATAATAACAGTGATATAATGTTATATTCCCTTCAAATATAGAAAATAAGGACTAAATTCATTAAAATATCATTAAATATTGTAATATAAGGGGTACGGCTAAAATTATTTTATAAAACTTGTAATTATATGGGGTAAAGTAATAAAACAATTGAAAAATATGGTTTAAAACAATAATTATCCCTTCAAATATTGAAAATAAGGGCTAAATTCATAAAAATTTCATTAAATATTGTAATATAAGGGGTACGGCTAAAATTATTTTATAAAACTTGTAATTATATGGGGTAAAGTAATACAACAATTGAAAAATATAGTTTAAAACAATATTTATCCCTTCAAATATTGAAAATAAGTATTAAACTCATAAAAATCTCATTTAATATAAGATTTTAGGGGTTGGGTTCAACATTGTTTAATAAATTTTGTAAAAATATGGGCTATAGTAATAAAATACGTTAAAATCAATGAAAAATTTCAATAAAATCCTTACAGATATTGAAAATAAGGGCTAAACTCATTAAAATATCATTAAATATTGTAATATAAGGGGTACGGCTAAAATTATTTAATAAAACTTGTAATTATATGGGGTAAAATAATAAAACAATTGAAAAATATGGTTTAAAACAATAATTATCCCTTCAAATATTCAAAATAAGTATTAAATTCATAAAAATCTCGTTTAATATAGGATTTCAGGAGTTGGGGCCAACGATTTTTTATAAATTTTGTAAAAATATGGAGTATAGTAATAAAATCCGTAAAATCAATGAAAAATTTCAATAAAATCCTTACAGATATTGAAAATAAAGGCTAAAGTCATAAAAATTTCATTAAATATTGTAATATAAGATGTACGGCTAAAATTATTTTATAAAACTTGTAATTATATGGGGTAAAGTAATAAAACAATTGAAAAATATGGTTTAAAACAATAATTATCCCTTCAAATATTGAAAATAAGTATTTAATTCATAAAAATCTCATTTAATATAAGATTTTAGGGGTTGGGTTATTCATTTTTTTTATAAATTTTGTAAAAATATGGGGTATTGTAATAAAATACGTTAAAATCAATGAAAAATTTCAATAAAATCATTACAGATATTGAAAAAAAGGGCTAAATTCATAAAAATATCATTAAATATTGTAATATAAGGGGTACGGCTAAAATTATTTAATAAAACTTGTAATTATATGGGGTAAAGTAATAAAACAATTGAAAAATATGGTTTAAAACAATAATTATCCCTTCAAATATTGAAAATAAGTATTAAATTCATAAAAATCTCATTTAATATAGGATTTCAGGGGTTTGGTTCATTATTTTATTATAAATCATGTAAACACTTGGATATTGTAATAGATTATATCATAATAACAGTGATATAATGTTATATTCCCTTCAAATATAGAAAATAAGGACTAAATTCATTAAAATATCATTAAATATTGTAATATAAGGGGTACGGCTAAAATTATTTTATAAAACTTGTAATTATATGGGGTAAAGTAATAAAACAATTGAAAAATATGGTTTAAAACAATAATTATCCCTTCAAATATTGAAAATAAGGGCTAAATTCATAAAAATTTCATTAAATATTGTAATATAAGGGGTACGGCTAAAATTATTTTATAAAACTTGTAATTATATGGGGTAAAGTAATACAACAATTGAAAAATATAGTTTAAAACAATATTTATCCCTTCAAATATTGAAAATAAGTATTAAACTCATAAAAATCTCATTTAATATAAGATTTTAGGGGTTGGGTTCAACATTGTTTAATAAATTTTGTAAAAATATGGGCTATAGTAATAAAATACGTTAAAATCAATGAAAAATTTCAATAAAATCCTTACAGATATTGAAAATAAGGGCTAAACTCATTAAAATATCATTAAATATTGTAATATAAGGGGTACGGCTAAAATTATTTAATAAAACTTGTAATTATATGGGGTAAAATAATAAAACAATTGAAAAATATGGTTTAAAACAATAATTATCCCTTCAAATATTCAAAATAAGTATTAAATTCATAAAAATCTCGTTTAATATAGGATTTCAGGAGTTGGGGCCAACGATTTTTTATAAATTTTGTAAAAATATGGAGTATAGTAATAAAATACGTTAAAATCAATGAAAAATTTCAATAAAATCATTA
Organism: Rhopalosiphum nymphaeae; assembly: GCA_036289425.1. Classification (NCBI taxonomy): domain Eukaryota; kingdom Metazoa; phylum Arthropoda; class Insecta; order Hemiptera; family Aphididae; genus Rhopalosiphum; species Rhopalosiphum nymphaeae. The sequence goes on along the minus strand of JAZAQC010000001.1, from coordinate 7,102,928 downwards.
CAGATATTGAAAAAAAGGGCTAAATTCATAAAAATATCATTAAATATTGTAATATAAGGGGTACGGCTAAAATTATTTAATAAAACTTGTAATTATATGGGGTAAAGTAATAAAACAATTGAAAAATATGGTTTAAAACAAAAATTATCCCTTCAAATATTGAAAATAAGTATTAAATTCATAAAAATCTCATTTAATACAGGATTTCAGGGGTTTGGTACATTATTTTATTATAAATCTTGTAAACACTTGGATATTGTAATAGATTATATCATAATAACAGTGATAAAATGTTATATTCCCTTCAAATGTTGAAAATAAGGACTAAATTCATTAATATATCATTAAATATTGTAATATAAGGGGTAAGGCTAAAATTAATTTATAAAACTTGTAATTATATGGGGTAAAGTAATAAAACAATTGAAAAATATGGTTTAAAACTATAATTATCCCTTCAAATATTGAAAATAAGTATTTAATTCATAAAAATCTCATTTAATATAAGATTTTAGGGGTTGGGTTATTTATTTTTTTTATAAATTTTGTAAAAATATGGGGTATTGTAATAAAATACGTTAAAATCAATGAAAAATTTCAATAAAATCATTACAGATATTGAAAATAACGGCTAAATTCATAAAAATATCATTAAATATTGTAATATAAGGGGTACGGCTAAAATTATTTAATAAAACTTGTAATTATATGGGGTAAAATAATAAAACAATTGAAAAATATGGTTTAAAACAAAAATTATCCATTCAAATATTGAAAATAAGTATTAAATTCATAAAAATCTCATTTAATACAGGATTTCAGGGGTTTGGTACATTATTTTATTATAAATCTTGTAAACACTTGGATATTGTAATAGATTATATCATAATAACAGTGATAAAATGATATATTCCCTTCAAATGTTGAAAATAAGGACTAAATTCATTAATATATCATTAAATATTGTAATATAAGGGGTAAGGCTAAAATTATTTTATAAAACTTGTAATTATATGGGGTAAAGTAATAAAACAATTGAAAAATATGGTTTAAAACAATAATTATCCCTTCAAATATTGAAAATAAGTATTAAATTCATAAAAATCTCATTTAATATAGGATTTCAGGGGTTTGGTTCATTATTTTATTATAAATCATGTAAACACTTGGATATTGTAATAGATTATATCATAATAACAGTGATATAATGTTATATTCCCTTCAAATATAGAAAATAAGGACTAAATTCATTAAAATATCATTAAATATTGTAATATAAGGGGTACGGCTAAAATTATTTTATAAAACTTGTAATTATATGGGGTAAAGTAATACAACAATTGAAAAATATGGTTTAAAACAATAATTATCCCTTCAAATATTGAAAATAAGGGCTAAATTCATAAAAATTTCATTAAATATTGTAATATAAGGGGTACGGCTAAAATTATTTTATAAAACTTGTAATTATATGGGGTAAAGTAATACAACAATTGAAAAATATAGTTTAAAACAATATTTATCCCTTCAAATATTGAAAATAAGTATTAAACTCATAAAAATCTCATTTAATATAAGATTTTAGGGGTTGGGTTCAACATTGTTTAATAAATTTTGTAAAAATATGGGCTATAGTAATAAAATACGTTAAAATCAATGAAAAATTTCAATAAAATCCTTACAGATATTGAAAATAAGGGCTAAACTCATTAAAATATCATTAAATATTGTAATATAAGGGGTACGGCTAAAATTATTTAATAAAACTTGTAATTATATGGGGTAAAATAATAAAACAATTGAAAAATATGGTTTAAAACAATAATTATCCCTTCAAATATTCAAAATAAGTATTAAATTCATAAAAATCTCGTTTAATATAGGATTTCAGGAGTTGGGGCCAACGATTTTTTATAAATTTTGTAAAAATATGGAGTATAGTAATAAAATCCGTAAAATCAATGAAAAATTTCAATAAAATCCTTACAGATATTGAAAATAAAGGCTAAAGTCATAAAAATTTCATTAAATATTGTAATATAAGATGTACGGCTAAAATTATTTTATAAAACTTGTAATTATATGGGGTAAAGTAATAAAACAATTGAAAAATATGGTTTAAAACAATAATTATCCCTTCAAATATTGAAAATAAGTATTTAATTCATAAAAATCTCATTTAATATAAGATTTTAGGGGTTGGGTTATTCATTTTTTTTATAAATTTTGTAAAAATATGGGGTATTGTAATAAAATACGTTAAAATCAATGAAAAATTTCAATAAAATCATTACAGATATTGAAAAAAAGGGCTAAATTCATAAAAATATCATTAAATATTGTAATATAAGGGGTACGGCTAAAATTATTTAATAAAACTTGTAATTATATGGGGTAAAGTAATAAAACAATTGAAAAATATGGATTAAAACAAAAATTATCCCTTCAAATATTGAAAATAAGTATTAAATTCATAAAAATCTCATTTAATACAGGATTTCAGGGGTTTGGTACATTATTTTATTATAAATCTTGTAAACACTTGGATATTGTAATAGATTATATCATAATAACAGTGATAAAATGTTATATTCCCTTCAAATGTTGAAAATAAGGACTAAATTCATTAATATATCATTAAATATTGTAATATAAGGGGTAAGGCTAAAATTAATTTATAAAACTTGTAATTATATGGGGTAAAGTAATAAAACAATTGAAAAATATGGTTTAAAACTATAATTATCCCTTCAAATATTGAAAATAAGTATTTAATTCATAAAAATCTCATTTAATATAAGATTTTAGGGGTTGGGTTATTTATTTTTTTTATAAATTTTGTAAAAATATGGGGTATTGTAATAAAATACGTTAAAATCAATGAAAAATTTCAATAAAATCATTACAGATATTGAAAATAACGGCTAAATTCATAAAAATATCATTAAATATTGTAATATAAGGGGTACGGCTAAAATTATTTAATAAAACTTGTAATTATATGGGGTAAAATAATAAAACAATTGAAAAATATGGTTTAAAACAAAAATTATCCATTCAAATATTGAAAATAAGTATTAAATTCATAAAAATCTCATTTAATACAGGATTTCAGGGGTTTGGTACATTATTTTATTATAAATCTTGTAAACACTTGGATATTGTAATAGATTATATCATAATAACAGTGATAAAATGATATATTCCCTTCAAATGTTGAAAATAAGGACTAAATTCATTAATATATCATTAAATATTGTAATATAAGGGGTAAGGCTAAAATTATTTTATAAAACTTGTAATTATATGGGGTAAAGTAATAAAACAATTGAAAAATATGGTTTAAAACAATAATTATCCCTTCAAATATTGAAAATAAGTATTAAATTCATAAAAATCTCATTTAATATAGGATTTCAGGGGTTTGGTTCATTATTTTATTATAAATCATGTAAACACTTGGATATTGTAATAGATTATATCATAATAACAGTGATATAATGTTATATTCCCTTCAAATATAGAAAATAAGGACTAAATTCATTAAAATATCATTAAATATTGTAATATAAGGGGTACGGCTAAAATTATTTTATAAAACTTGTAATTATATGGGGTAAAGTAATACAACAATTGAAAAATATGGTTTAAAACAATAATTATCCCTTCAAATATTGAAAATAAGTATTAAACTCATAAAAATCTCATTTAATATAAGATTTTAGGGGTTGGGTTCAACATTGTTTTATAAATTTTGTAAAAATATGGGCTATAGTAATAATATACGTTAAAATTAATGAAAAATTTCAATAAAATCCTTACAGATATTGAAAATAAGGGCTAAACTCATTAAAATATCATTAAATATTGTAATATAAGGGGTACGGCTAAAATTATTTAATAAAACTTGTAATTATATGGGGTAAAATAATAAAACAATTGAAAAATATGGTTTAAAACAATAATTATCCCTTCAAATATTGAAAATAAGTATTAAATACATAAAAATCTCATTTAATATAGGATTTCAGGGGTTTGGTACATTATTTTATTATAAATCTTGTAAACACTTGGATATTGTAATAGATTATATCATAATAACAGTGATATAATGTTATATTCCCTTCTAATATTGAAAATAAAGACTAAATTCATAAATATTTCATAAAATATTGTAATATAAGGGGTACGGCTAAAATTATTTTATAAAACTTGTAATTATATGGGGTAAAGTAATAAAACAATTGAAAAATATGGTTTAAAACAATAATTATCCCTTCAAATATTGAAAATAAAGGCTAAATTCATAAAAATTTCATTAAATATTGTAATATAAGATGTACGGCTAAAATTATTTTATAAAACTTGTAATTATATGGGGTAAAGTAATAAAACAATTGAAAAATATGGTTTAAAACAATAATTATCCCTTCAAATATTGAAAATAAGGGCTAAATTCATAAAAATTTCATTAAATATAAGATTTTAGGGGTTGGGTTTAACATTTTTTTATAAATTTTGTAAAAATATGGGATATTGTAATGAAATACGGAAAAAGCATTGGAAAAATTCAATAAAATCCCTTCAAATATTGAAAATAAAGACTAAATTCATAAATATTTCATTAAATATTGTAATATAAGGGGTACGGCTAAAATTATTTTATAAAACTTGTAATTATATGGGGTAAAGTAATACAACAATTGAAAAATATGGTTTAAAACAATAATTATCCCTTCAAAAATTGAAAATAAGGGCTAAATTCATAAAAATTTCATTAAATATTGTAATATAAGGGGTACAACTAAAATTATTTTATAAAACTTGTAATCATATGGGGTAAATAATACAACAATTGAAAAATATGGTTTAAAACAATAATTATCCCTTCAAATATTGAAAATAAGTATTAAATTCATAAAAATCTCATTTAATATAAGATTTTAGGGGTTGGGTTCAACATTTTTTTATAAATTTTGTAAAAATATGGGATATTGTAATAGATTATATCATAATCACAGTGATAAAATGTTATATTCCCTTCAAATGTTGAAAATAAGGACTAAATTCATTAATATATCATTAAATATTGTAATATAAGGGGTAAGGCTAAAATTAATTTATAAAACTTGTAATTATATGGGGTAAAGTAATAAAACAATTGAAAAATATGGTTTAAAACAATAATTATCCCTTCCAATATTGAAAATAAGTATTTAATTCATAAAAATCTCATTTAATATAAGATTTTAGGGGTTGGGTTATTAATTTTTTTTATAAATTTTGTAAAAATATGGGGTATTGTAATAAAATACGTTAAAATCAATGAAAAATTTCAATAAAATCATTACAGATATTGAAAATAAGGGCTAAATTCATAAAAATATCATTAAATATTGTAATATAAGGGGTACGGCTAAAATTATTTAATAAAACTTGTAATTATATGGGGTAAAATAATAAAACAATTGAAAAATATGGTTTAAAACAATAATTATCCCTTCAAATATTGAAAATAAGTATTAAATTCATAAAAATCTCATTTAATATAGGATTTCAGGGGTTTGGTTCATTATTTTATTATAAATCATGTAAACACTTGGATATTGTAATAGATTATATCATAATAACAGTGATATAATGTTATATTCCCTTCAAATATAGAAAATAAGGACTAAATTCATTAAAATATCATTAAATATTGTAATATAAGGGGTACGGCTAAAATTATTTTATAAAACTTGTAATTATATGGGGTAAAGTAATACAACAATTGAAAAATATGGTTTAAAACAATAATTATCCCTTCAAATATTGAAAATAAGTATTAAACTCATAAAAATCTCATTTAATATAAGATTTTAGGGGTTGGGTTCAACATTGTTTTATAAATTTTGTAAAAATATGGGCTATAGTAATAATATACGTTAAAATTAATGAAAAATTTCAATAAAATCCTTACAGATATTGAAAATAAGGGCTAAACTCATTAAAATATCATTAAATATTGTAATATAAGGGGTACGGCTAAAATTATTTAATAAAACTTGTAATTATATGGGGTAAAATAATAAAACAATTGAAAAATATGGTTTAAAACAATAATTATCCCTTCAAATATTGAAAATAAGTATTAAATACATAAAAATCTCATTTAATATAGGATTTCAGGGGTTTGGTACATTATTTTATTATAAATCTTGTAAACACTTGGATATTGTAATAGATTATATCATAATAACAGTGATATAATGTTATATTCCCTTCTAATATTGAAAATAAAGACTAAATTCATAAATATTTCATAAAATATTGTAATATAAGGGGTACGGCTAAAATTATTTTATAAAACTTGTATTTATATGGGGTAAAGTAATACAACAATTGAAAAATATGGTTAAAAACAATAATTATCCCTTCAAATATTGAAAATAAGTATTTAATTCATAAAAATCTCATTTAATATAAGATTTTAGGGGTTGGGTTATTCATTTTTTTTATAAATTTTGTAAAAATATGGTGTATTGTAATAAAATACGTTAAAATCAATGAAAAATTTCAATAAAATCATTACAGATATTGAAAATAAGGGCTAAATTCATAAAAATATCATTAAATATTGTAATATAAGGGGTACGGCTAAAATTATTTAATAAAACTTGTAATTATATGGGGTAAAGTAATAAAACAATTGAATAATATGGTTTAAAACAAAAATTATCCCTTCAAATATTGAAAATAAGTATTAAATTCATAAAAATCTCATTTAAAACAGGATTTCAGGGGTTTGGTACATTATTTTATTATAAATCTTGTAAACACTTGGATATTGTAATAGATTATATCATAATAACAGTGATAAAATGATATATTCCCTTCAAATGTTGAAAATAAGGACTAAATTCATTAATATATCATTAAATATTGTAATATAAGGGGTAAGGCTAAAATTATTTTATAAAACTTGTAATTATATGGGGTAAAGTAATAAAACAATTGAAAAATATGGTTTAAAACGATAATTATCCCTTCAAATATTGAAAATAAGTATTAAATTCATAAAAATCTCATTTAATATAGGATTTCAGGGGTTTGGTTCATTATTTTATTATAAATCATGTAAACACTTGGATATTGTAATAGATTATATCATAATAACAGTGATATAATGTTATATTCCCTTCAAATATAGAAAATAAGGACTAAATTCATTAAAATATCATTAAATATTGTAATATAAGGGGTACGGCTAAAATTATTTTATAAAACTTGTAATTATATGGGGTAAAGTAATACAACAATTGAAAAATATGGTTTAAAACAATAATTATCCCTTCAAATATTGAAAATAAGTATTAAACTCATAAAAATCACATTTAATATAAGATTTTAGGGGTTGGGTTCAACATTGTTTTATAAATTTTGTAAAAATATGGGCTATAGTAATAATATACATTAAAATTAATGAAAAATTTCAATAAAATCCTTACAGATATTGAAAATAAGGGCTAAACTCATTAAAATATCATTAAATATTGTAATATAAGGGGTACGGCTAAAATTATTTTATAAAACTTGTAATTAAATGGGGTAAAGTAATACAACAATTGAAAAATATGGTTTAAAACAATAATTATCCCTTCAAATATTGAAAATAAAGGCTAAATTCATAAAAATTTCATTAAATATTGTAATATAAGATGTACGGCTAAAATTATTTTATAAAACTTGTAATTATATGGGGTAAAGTAATAAAACAATTGAAAAATATGGTTTAAAACAATAATTATCCCTTCAAATATTGAAAATAAGGGCTAAATTCATAAAAATTTCATTAAATATAAGATTTTAGGGGTTGGGTTTAACATTTTTTTATAAATTTTGTAAAAATATGGGATATTGTAATGAAATACGGTAAAAGCATTGGAAAAATTCAATAAAATCCCTTCAAATATTGAAAATAAAGACTAAATTCATAAATATTTCATTAAATATTGTAATATAAGGGGTACGGCTAAAATTATTTTATAAAACTTGTAATTATATGGGGTAAAGTAATACAACAATTGAAAAATATGGTTTAAAACAATAATTATCCCTTCAAATATTGAAAATAAGTATTAAATTCATAAAAATCTCGTTTAATATAGGATTTCAGGGGTTTGGTTCAACATTGTTTTATAAATTTTGTAAAAATATGGGCTATAGTAATAAAATACGTTAAAATCAATGAAAAATTTCAATAAAATCCTTACAGATATTGAAAATAAGGGCTAAACTCATTAAAATATCATTAAATATTGTAATATAAGGGGTACGGCTAAAATTATTTTATAAAACTTGTAATTATATGGGGTAAAGTAATACAACAATTGAAAAATATGGTTTAAAACAATAATTATCCCTTCAAATATTGAAAATAAGTATTAAACTCATAAAAATCTCATTTAATATAAGATTTTAGGGGTTGGGTTCAACATTGTTTTATAAATTTTGTAAAAATATGGGCTATAGTAATAAAATACGTTAAAATTAATGAAAAATTTCAATAAAATCCTTACAGATATTGAAAATAAGGGCTAAACTCATTAAAATATCATTAAATATTGTAATATAAGGGGTACGGCTAAAATTATTTTATAAAACTTGTAATTATATGGGGTAAAGTAATACAACAATTGAAAAATATGGTTTAAAACAATAATTATCCCTTCAAATATTGAAAATAAGTATTAAATTCATTAAAATCTCGTTTAATATAGGATTTCAGCGGTTTGGTTCATTATTTTAATATAAATCATGTAAACACTTGGATATTGTAATAGATTATATCATAATAACAGTGATATAATGTTATATTCCCTTCAAATATAGAAAATAAGGACTAAATTCATTAAAATATCATTAAATATTGTAATATAAGGGGTACGGCTAAAATTATTTTATAAAACTTGTAATTATATGGGGTAAAGTAATACAACAATTGAAAAATATGGTTTAAAACAATAATTATCCCTTCAAATATTGAAAATAAGTATTTAATTCATAAAAATCTCATTTAATATAAGATTTTAGGGGTTGGGTTATTCATTTTTTTTATAAATTTTGTAAAAATATGGGGTATTGTAATAAAATACGTAAAATCAATGAAAAATTTCAATAAAATCCTTACAGATATTGAAAATAAGGGCTAAACTCATTAAAATATCATTAAATATTGTAATATAAGGGGTACGGCTAAAATTATTTTATAAAACTTGTAATTATATGGGGTAAAGTAATACAACAATTGAAAAATATGGTTTAAAACAATAATTATCCCTTCAAATATTGAAAATAAAGGCTAAATTCATAAAAATTTCATTAAATATTGTAATATAAGATGTACGTCTAAAATTATTTTATAAAACTTGTAATTATATGGGGTAAAGTAATAAAACAATTGAAAAATATGGTTTAAAACAATAATTATCCCTTCAAATATTGAAAATAAGGGCTAAATTCATAAAAATTTCATTAAATATAAGATTTTAGGGGTTGGGTTTAACATTTTTTTATAAATTTTGTAAAAATATGGGATATTGTAATGAAATACGGTAAAATCATTGGAAAAATTCAATAAAATCCCTTCTAATATTGAAAATAAAGACTAAATTCATAAATATTTCATAAAATATTGTAATATAAGGGGTACGGCTAAAATTATTTTATAAAACTTGTATTTATATAGGGTAAAGTAATACAACAATTGAAAAATATGGTTAAAAACAATAATTATCCCTTCAAATATTGAAAATAAGTATTTAATTCATAAAAATCTCATTTAATATAGGATTTCAGGGGTTTGGTACATTATTTTATTATAAATCTTATAAACACTTGGATATTGTAATAGATTATATCATAATAACAGTGATATAATGTTATATTCCCTTCTAATATTGAAAATAAAGACTAAATTCATAAATATTTCATAAAATATTGTAATATAAGGGGTACGGCTAAAATTATTTTATAAAACTTGTATTTATATGGGGTAAAGTAATACAACAATTGAAAAATATGGTTAAAAACAATAATTATCCCTTCAAATATTGAAAATAAGTATTTAATTCATAAAAATCTCATTTAATATAAGATTTTAGGGGTTGGGTTATTCATTTTTTTTTTAAATTTTGTAAAAATATGGGGTATTGTAATAAAATACGTTAAAATCAATGAAAAATTTCAATAAAATCATTACAGATATTGAAAATAAGGGCTAAATTCATAAAAATATCATTAAATATTGTAATATAAGGGGTACGGCTAAAATTATTTAATAAAACTTGTAATTATATGGGGTAAAGTAATAAAACAATTGAAAAATATGGTTTAAAACAAAAATTATCCCTTCAAATATTGAAAATAAGTATTAAATTCATAAAAATCTCATTTAATACAGGATTTCAGGGGTTTGGTACATTATTTTATTATAAATCTTGTAAACACTTGGATATTGTAATAGATTATATCATAATAACAGTGATAAAATGTTATATTCCCTTCAAATGTTGAAAATAAGGACTAAATTCATTAATATATCATTAAATATTGTAATATAAGGGGTAAGGCTAAAATTAATTTATAAAACTTTTAATTATATGGGGTAAAGTAATAAAACAATTGAAAAATATGGTTTAAAACAATAATTATCCCTTCAAATATTGAAAATAAGGGCTAAATTCATAAAAATTTCATTAAATATTGTAATATAAGGGGTACGACTAAAATTATTTTATAAAACTTGTAATCATATGGGGTAAATAATACAACAATTGAAAAATATGGTTTAAAACAATAATTATTCCTTCAAATATTGAAAATAAGTATTAAATTCATAAAAATCACGTTTAATATAGGATTTCAGGGGTTGGGGCCAACAATTTTTTATAAATTTTGTAAAAATATGGGGTACAGTAATAAAATACGTAAAATCAATGAAAAATTTCAATAAAATCCTTACAGATATTGAAAATAAGGGCTAACCTCATTAAAATATCAATTAATATTGTAATATAAGGGGTACGGCTAAAATTATTTTATAAAACTTGTAATTATATGGGGTAAAGTAATAAAACAATTGAAAAATATGGTTTAAAACAATAATTATCCCTTCAAATATTGAAAATAAAGGCTAAATTCATAAAAATTTCATTAAATATTGTAATATAAGATGTACGGCTAAAATTATTTTATAAAACTTGTAATTATATGGGGTAAAGTAATAAAACAATTGAAAAATATGGTTTAAAACAATAATTATCCCTTCAAATATTGAAAATAAGGGCTAAATTCATAAAAATTTCATTAAATATAAGATTTTAGGGGTTGGGTTTAACATTTTTTTATAAATTTTGTAAAAATATGGGATATTGTAATGAAATACGGTAAAAGCATTGGAAAAATTCAATAAAATCCCTTCAAATATTGAAAATAAAGACTAAATTCATAAATATTTCATTAAATATTGTAATATAAGGGGTACGGCTAAAATTATTTTATAAAACTTGTAATTATATGGGGTAAAGTAATACAACAATTGAAAAATATGGTTTAAAACAATAATTATCCCTTCAAAAATTGAAAATAAGGGCTAAATTCATAAAAATTTCATTAAATATTGTAATATAAGGGGTACGACTAAAATTATTTTATAAAACTTGTAATCATATGGGGTAAATAATACAACAATTGAAAAATATGGTTTAAAACAATAATTATCCCTTCAAATATTGAAAATAAGTATTAAATTCATAAAAATCTCATTTAATATAAGATTTTAGGGGTTGGGTTCAACATTTTTTTATAAATTTTGTAAAAATATGGGATATTGTAATGAAATACGGTAAAATCATTAGAAAAATTCAATAAAATCCCTTCTAATATTGAAAATAAAGACTAAATTCATAAATATTTCATTAAATATTGTAATATAAGGGGTACGGCTAAAATTATTTTATAAAACTTGTAATTATATGGGGTAAAGTAATAAAACAATTGAAAAATATGGTTTATAACAATAATTATCCCTTCAAATATTGAAAATAAGTATTAAATTCATAAAAATCACGTTTAATATAGGATTTCAGGGGTTGGGGCCAACAATTTTTTATAAATTTTGTAAAAATATGGGGTATAGTAATAAAATACGTAAAATCAATGAAAAATTTCAATAAAATCCTTACAGATATTGAAAATAAGGGCTAAACTCATTAAAATATCAATTAATATTGTAATATAAGGGGTACGGCTAAAATTATTTTATAAAACTTGTAATTATATGGTGTAAAGTAATAAAACAATTGAAAAATATGGTTTAAAACAATAATTATCCCTTCAAATATTGAAAATAAGTATTAAATTCATAAAAATCTCGTTTAATATAGGATTTCAGGGGTTGGGGCCAACAATTTTTTATAAATTTTGTAAAAATATGGGGTATAGTAATAAAATACGTAAAATCAATGAAAAATTTCAATAAAATCCTTACAGATATTGAAAATAAGGGCTAAACTCATTAAAATATCATTAAATATTGTAATATAAGGGGTACGGCTAAAATTATTTTATAAAACTTGTAATTATATGGGGTAAAGTAATACAACAATTGAAAAATATGGTTTAAAACAATAATTATCCCTTCAAAAATTGAAAATAAGGACTAAATTCATTAAAATCTCATTAAATATTGTAATATAAGGGGTACGGCTAAAATTATTTTATAAAACTTGTATTTATATGGGGTAAAATAATAAAACAATTGAAAAATATTGTTTAAAACAATAATTATCCCTTCAAATATTGAATATAAGTATTAAATTCATAAAAATCTCATTTAATATAAGGTTTTAGGGGTTGGGTTCAACATGTTTTTATAAATTTTGTAAAAACATGAGATATTGTAATGAAATACGGTAAAAGCATTGGAAAAATTCAATAAAATCCCTTCAAATATTGAAAATAAAGACTAAATTCATAAATATTTCATTAAATATTGTAATATAAGGGGTACGGCTAAAATTATTTTATAAAACTTGTAATTATATGGGGTAAAGTAATAAAACAATTGAAAAATATGGTTTAAAACAATAATTATCCCTTCAAATATTGAAAATAAGGGCTAAATTCATAAAAATTTCATTAAATATTGTAATATAAGGGGTACGGCTAAAATTATTTTATAAAACTTGTAATTATATGGGGTAAAGTAATAAAACAATTGAAAAATATGGTTTAAAACAATAATTATCCCTTCAAATATTGAAAATAAGTATTAAATTCATAAAAATCTCATTGAATATAAGGTTTTAGGGGTTTAGGGGTTGGGTTCAACAATTTTTTATAAATTTTGTAAAAACATGAGATATTGTAATGAAATACGGTAAAATCATTGGAAAAATTCAATAAAATCCCTTCTAATATTGAAAATAAAGACTAAATTCATAAATATTTCATTAAATATTGTAATATAAGGGGTACGGCTAAAATTATTTTATAAAACTTGTTATTATATGGGGTAAAGTAATAAAACAATTGAAAAATATGGTTTAAAACAATAATTATCCCTTCAAATATTGAAAATAAGTATTAAATTCATAAAAATCTCATTTAATATAAGATTTTAGGGGTTGGGTTCAAAATTTTTTTATAAATTTTGTAAAAATATGGGGTATAGTAATAAAATACGTTAAAATCAATGAAAAATTTCTATAAAATCCTTACAGATATTGAAAATAAGGACTAAACTCATTAAAATATCATTAAATATTGTAATATAAGGGGTACGGCTAAAATTATTTTCTAAAACTTGTAATTATATGGGGTAAAATAATAAAACAATTGAAAAAAATGGTTTAAAACAATAATTATCCCTTCAAATATTGAAAATAAGGGCTAAATTCATAAAAATTTCATTAAATATTGTAATATAAGGGGTACGGCTAAAATTGTTTTATAAAACTTGTATTTATATGGGGTAAAATAATAAAACAATTGAAAAATATGGTTTAAAACAATTATTATCCCTTCAAATATTGAAAATAAGTATTAAATTCATAAAAATCTCATTTAATATAAGATTTTAGGGGTTGGGTTATTCATTTTTTTTATAAATTTTGTAAAAATATGGGGTATTGTAATAAAATACGTTAAAATCAATGAAAAATTTCAATAAAATCATTACAGATATTGAAAATAAGGGCTAAATTCATAAAAATATCATTAAATATTGTAATATAAGGGGTACGGCTAAAATTATTTAATAAAACTTGTAATTATATGGGGTAAAGTAATAAAACAATTGAAAAATATGGTTTAAAACAATAATTATCCCTTCAAATATTGAAAATAAGTATTAAATTCATAAAAATCTCATTTAATATAGGATTTCAGGGGTTTGGTACATTATTTTATTATAAATCTTGTAAACACTTGGATATTGTAATAGATTATATCATAATAACAATGATATAATGTTATATTCCCTTCAAATATTGAAAATAAGGACTAAATTCATTAAAATATCATTAAATATTGTAATATAAGGGGTACGGCTAAAATTATTTTATAAAACTTGTAATTATATGGGGTAAAGTAATACAACAATTGAAAAATATGGTTTAAAACAATAATTATCCCTTCAAATATTGAAAATAAGTATTAAATTCATAAAAATCTCGTTTAATATAGGATTTCAGGGGTTGGGGCCAACAATTTTTTATAAATTTTATAAAAATATGGGGTATAGTTATAAAATACGTAAAATCAATGAAAAATTTCAATAAAATCCTTACAGATATTGAAAATAAGGGCTAAACTCATTAAAATATCATTAAATATTGTAATATAAGGGGTACGGCTAAAATTATTTTATAAAACTTGTAATTATATGGGGTAAAGTAATACGACAATTGAAAAATATGGTTTAAAACAATAATTATCCCTTCAAAAATTGAAAATAAGGACTAAATTCATTAAAATCTCATTAAATATTGTAATATAAGGGGTACGGCTAAAATTATTTTATAAAACTTGTTATTATATGGGGTAAAGTAATAAAACAATTGAAAAATATGGTTTATAACAATAATTATCCCTTCAAATATTGAAAATAAGTATTAAATTCATAAAAATCTCGTTTAATATAGGATTTCAGGGGTTGGGGCCAACAAGTTTTTATAAATTTTGTAAAAATATGGGGTATAGTAATAAAATACGTAAAATCAATGAAAAATTTCAATAAAATCCTTACAGATATTGAAAATAAGGGCTAAACTCATTAAAATATCATTAAATATTGTAATATAAGGGGTACGGCTAAAATTATTTTATAAAACTTGTAATTATATGGGGTAAAGTAATACAACAATTGAAAAATATGGTTTAAAACAATAATTATCCCTTCAAAAATTGAAAATAAGGACTAAATTCATTAAAATCTCATTAAATATTGTAATATAAGGGGTACGGCTAAAATTATTTTATAAAACTTGTATTTATATGGGGTAAAATAATAAAACAATTGAAAAATATGGTTTAAAACAATTATTATCCCTTCAAATATTGAAAATAAGTATTAAATTCATAAAAATCTCATTTAATATAAGGTTTTAGGGGTTGGGTTCAACATTTTTTTATAAATTTTGTAAAAACATGAGATATTGTAATGAAATACGGTAAAAGCATTGGAAAAATTCAATAAAATCCCTTCAAATATTGAAAATAAAGACTAAATTCATAAATATTTCATTAAATATTGTAATATAAGGGATACGGCTAAAATTATTTTATAAAATTTGTAATTATATGGGGTAAAGTAATAAAACAATTGAAAAATATGGTTTAAAACAATAATTATCCCTTCAAATATTGAAAATAAGTATTAAATTCATAAAAATCTCATTTAATATAAGATTTTAGGGGTTGGGTTCAACATTTTTTTATAAATTTTGTAAAAATATAGGGTATAGTAATAAAATACGTTAAAATCAATGAAAAATTTCAATAAAATCCTTACAGATATTGAAAATAAGGACTAAACTCATTAAAATATCATTAAATATTGTAATATAAGGGGTACGGCTAAAATTATTTTCTAAAACTTGTAATTATATGGGGTAAAATAATAAAACAATTGAAAAAAATGGTTTAAAACAATAATTATCCCTTCAAATAATGAAAATAAGGACTAAATTCATAAAAATATCATTAAATATTGTAATATAAGGGGTACGGCTAAAATTATTTAATAAAACTTGTAATTATATGGGGTAAAGTAATAAAACAATTGAAAAATATGGTTTAAAACAATAATTATCCCTTCAAATATTGAAAATAAGTATTAAATTCATAAAAATCTCATTTAATATAGGATTTCAGGGGTTTGGTACATTATTTTATTATAAATCTTGTAAACACTTGGATATTGTAATAGATTATATCATAATAACAATGATATAATGTTATATTTCCTTCAAATATTGAAAATAAGGACTAAATTCATTAAAATATCATTAAATATTGTAATATAAGGGGTACGGCTAAAATTATTTTATAAAACTTGTAATTATATGGGGTAAAGTAATAAAACATTTGAAAAATATGATTTAAAACAATAATTATCCCTTCAAATATTGAAAATAAGTATTAAATTCATAAAAATCTCGTTTAATATATGATTTGAGGGGTCGGGTTCAACATGTTTTTATAAATTTTGTAAAAACATGAGATATTGTAATGAAATACGGTAAAAGCATTGGAAAAATTCAATAAAATCCCTTCAAATATTGAAAATAAAGACTAAATTCATAAATATTTCATTAAATATTGTAATATAAGGGGTACGGCTAAAATTATTTTATAAAACTTGTAATTATATGGGGTAAAGTAATAAAACAATTGAAAAATATGGTTTAAAACAATAATTATCCCTTCAAATATTGAAAATAAGGGCTAAATTCATAAAAATTTCATTAAATATTGTAATATAAGGGGTACGGCTAAAATTATTTTATAAAACTTGTAATTATATGGGGTAAAGTAATAAAACAATTGAAAAATATGGTTTAAAACAATAATTATCCCTTCAAATATTGAAAATAAGTATTAAATTCATAAAAATCTCATTGAATATAAGGTTTTAGGGGTTTAGGGGTTGGGTTCAACAATTTTTTATAAATTTTGTAAAAACACGAGATATTGTAATGAAATACGGTAAAATCATTGGAAAAATTCAATAAAATCCCTTCTAATATTGAAAATAAAGACTAAATTCATAAATATTTCATTAAATATTGTAATATAAGGGGTACGGCTAAAATTATTTTATAAAACTTGTTATTATATGGGGTAAAGTAATAAAACAATTGAAAAATATGGTTTAAAACAATAATTATCCCTTCAAATATTGAAAATAAGTATTAAATTCATAAAAATCTCATTTAATATAAGATTTTAGGGGTTGGGTTCAAAATTTTTTTATAAATTTTGTAAAAATATGGGGTATAGTAATAAAATACGTTAAAATCAATGAAAAATTTCTATAAAATCCTTACAGATATTGAAAATAAGGACTAAACTCATTAAAATATCATTAAATATTGTAATATAAGGGGTACGGCTAAAATTATTTTCTAAAACTTGTAATTATATGGGGTAAAATAATAAAACAATTGAAAAAAATGGTTTAAAACAATAATTATCCCTTCAAATATTGAAAATAAGGGCTAAATTCATAAAAATTTCATTAAATATTGTAATATAAGGGGTACGGCTAAAATTGTTTTATAAAACTTGTATTTATATGGGGTAAAATAATAAAACAATTGAAAAATATGGTTTAAAACAATTATTATCCCTTCAAATATTAAAAATAAGTATTAAATTCATAAAAATCTCATTTAATATAAGATTTTAGGGGTTGGGTTATTCATTTTTTTTATAAATTTTGTAAAAATATGGGGTATTGTAATAAAATACGTTAAAATCAATGAAAAATTTCAATAAAATCATTACAGATATTGAAAATAAGGGCTAAATTCATAAAAATATCATTAAATATTGTAATATAAGGGGTACGGCTAAAATTATTTAATAAAACTTGTAATTATATGGGGTAAAGTAATAAAACAATTGAAAAATATGGTTTAAAACAATAATTATCCCTTCAAATATTGAAAATAAGTATTAAATTCATAAAAATCTCATTTAATATAGGATTTCAGGGGTTTGGTACATTATTTTATTATAAATCTTGTAAACACTTGGATATTGTAATAGATTATATCATAATAACAATGATATAATGTTATATTCCCTTCAAATATTGAAAATAAGGACTAAATTCATTAAAATATCATTAAATATTGTAATATAAGGGGTACGGCTAAAATTATTTTATAAAACTTGTAATTATATGGGGTAAAGTAATACAACAATTGAAAAATATGGTTTAAAACAATAATTATCCCTTCAAATATTGAAAATAAGTATTAAATTCATAAAAATCTCGTTTAATATAGGATTTCAGGGGTTGGGGCCAACAATTTTTTATAAATTTTATAAAAATATGGGGTATAGTTATAAAATACGTAAAATCAATGAAAAATTTCAATAAAATCCTTACAGATATTGAAAATAAGGGCTAAACTCATTAAAATATCATTAAATATTGTAATATAAGGGGTACGGCTAAAATTATTTTATAAAACTTGTAATTATATGGGGTAAAGTAATACGACAATTGAAAAATATGGTTTAAAACAATAATTATCCCTTCAAAAATTGAAAATAAGGACTAAATTCATTAAAATCTCATTAAATATTGTAATATAAGGGGTACGGCTAAAATTATTTTATAAAACTTGTATTTATATGGGGTAAAATAATAAAACAATTGAAAAATATGGTTTAAAACAATAATTATCCCTTCAAATATTGAAAATAAGTATTAAATTCATAAAAATCTCATTTAATATAATGTTTTAGGGTTTGGGTTCAACATTTTTTTATAAATTTTGTAAACACATGAGATATTGTAATGAAATACGGTAAAAGCATTGGAAAAATTCAATAAAATCCCTTCAAATATTGAAAATAAAGACTAAATTCATAAATATTTCATTAAATATTGTAATATAAGGGGTAAGGCTAAAATTATTTTATAAAACTTGTAATTATATGGGGTAAATAATACAACAATTGTAAAATATGGTTTAAAACAATAATTATACCTTCAAATATTGAAAATAAGTATTAAATTCATTAATATATCATTAAATATTTTAATATAAGGGGTAAGGCTAAAATTAATTTATAAAACTTGTAATTTTATGGGGTAAAGTAATAAAACAATTGAAAAATATGGTTTAAAACAATAATTATCCCTTCAAATATTGAAAATAAGGGCTAAATTCATAAAAATTTCATTAAATATTGTAATATAAGGTGTACGACTAAAACTATTTTATAAAACTTGTAATTATATGGGGTAAAGTAATAAAACAATTGAAAAATATGGTTTAAAACAATAATTATCCCTTCAAAAATTGAAAATAAGGACTAAATTCATTAAAATCTCATTTAATATAAGATTTTAGGGGTTGGGTTCAACATTTTTTTATAAATTTTGTAAAAATATGGGATATTGTAATGAAATACGGTAAAATCATTAGAAAAATTCAATAAAATCCCTTCTAATATTGAAAATAAAGACTAAATTCATAAATATTTCATTAATTATTGTAATATAAGGGGTACGGCTAAAATTATTTTATAAAACTTGTAATTATATGGGGTAAAGTAATAAAACAATTGAAAAATATGGTTTAAAACAATAATTATCCCTTCAAATACTGAAAATAAGTATTAAATTCATAAAAATCATGTTTAATATAGGATTTCAGGGGTTGGGGCCAACAATTTTTTATAAATTTTGTAAAAATATGGGGTATAGTAATAAAATACGTAAAATCAATGAAAAATTTCAATAAAATCCTTACAGATATTGAAAATAAGGGCTAAACTCATTAAAATATCATTAAATATTGTAATATAAGGGGTACAGCTAAAATTATTTTATAAAACTTGTAATTATATGGGGTAAAGTAATAAAACAATTGAAAAATATGGTTTAAAACAATAATTATCCCTTCAAATATTGAAAATAAGTATTAAATTCATAAAAATCTCGTTTAATATAGGATTTCAGGGGTTGGGGCCAACAATTTTTTATAAATTATGTAAAAATATGGGGTATAGTAATAAAATACGTAAAATCAATGAAAAATTTCAATAAAATCCTTACAGATATTGAAAATAAGGGCTAAACTCATTAAAATATCATTAAATATTGTAATATAAGGGGTACGGCTAAAATTATTTTATAAAACTTGTAATTATATGGGGTAAAGTAATACAACAATTGAAAAATATGGTTTAAAACAATAATTATCCCTTCAAAAATTGAAAATAAGGACTAAATTCATTAAAATCTCATTAAATATTGTAATATAAGGGGTACGGCTAAATTTATTTTATAAAACTTGTATTTATATGGGGTAAAATAATAAAACAATTGAAAAATATGGTTTAAAACAATTATTATCCCTTCAAATATTGAAAATAAGTATTAAATTCATAAAAATCTCATTTAATACAGGATTTCAGGGGTTTGGTACATTATTTTATTATAAATCTTGTAAACACTTGGATATTGTAATAGATTATATCATAATAACAGTGATAAAATGTTATATTCCCTTCAAATGTTGAAAATAAGGACTAAATTCATTAATATATCATTAAATATTGTAATATAAGGGGTAAGGCTAAAATTATTTTATAAAACTTGTAATTATATGGGGTAAAGTAATAAAACAATTGAAAAATATGGTTTAAAACAATAATTATCCCTTCAAATATTGAAAATAAGGGCTAAATTCATAAAAATTTCATTAAATATTGTAATATAAGGGGTACGACTAAAATTATTTTATAAAACTTGTAATTATATGGGGTAATTAATACAACAATTGAAAAATATGGTTTAAAACAATAATTATCCCTTCAAATATTGAAAATAAGTATTAAATTCATAAAAATCTCGTTTAATATAGGATTTCAGGGGTTGGGGCCAACGATTTTTTATAAATTTGGTAAAAATATGGGGTATAGTAATAAAATACGTAAAATCAATGAAAAATTTCAATAAAATCCTTACAGATATTGAAAATAAGGGCTAAACTCATTAAAATATCATTAAATATTGTAATATAAGGGGTACGGCTAAAATTATTTTATAAAACTTGTAATTATATGGGGTAAAGTAATACAACAATTGAAAAATATGGTTTAAAACAATAATTATCCCTTCAAAAATTGAAAATAAGGACTAAATTCATTAAAATCTCATTAAATATTGTAATATAAGGGGTACGGCTAAAATTATTTTATAAAACTTGTATTTATATGGGGTAAAATAATAAAACAATTGAAAAATATGGTTTAAAACAATTATTATCCCTTCAAATATTGAAAATAAGTATTAAATTCATAAAAATCTCATTTAATATAAGGTTTTAGGGGTTGGGTTCAACATTTTTTTATAAATTTTGTAAAAACATGAGATATTGTAATGAAATACGGTAAAAGCATTGGAAAAATTCAATAAAATCCCTTCAAATATTGAAAATAAAGACTAAATTCATAAATATTTCATTAAATATTGTAATATAAGGGATACGGCTAAAATTATTTTATAAAATTTGTAATTATATGGGGTAAAGTAATAAAACAATTGAAAAATATGGTTTAAAACAATAATTATCCCTTCAAATATTGAAAATAAGTATTAAATTCATAAAAATCTCATTTAATATAAGATTTTAGGGGTTGGGTTCAACATTTTTTTATAAATTTTGTAAAAATATAGGGTATAGTAATAAAATACGTTAAAATCAATGAAAAATTTCAATAAAATCCTTACAGATATTGAAAATAAGGACTAAACTCATTAAAATATCATTAAATATTGTAATATAAGGGGTACGGCTAAAATTATTTTCTAAAACTTGTAATTATATGGGGTAAAATAATAAAACAATTGAAAAAAATGGTTTAAAACAATAATTATCCCTTCAAATAATGAAAATAAGGACTAAATTCATAAAAATATCATTAAATATTGTAATATAAGGGGTACGGCTAAAATTATTTAATAAAACTTGTAATTATATGGGGTAAAGTAATAAAACAATTGAAAAATATGGTTTAAAACAATAATTATCCCTTCAAATATTGAAAATAAGTATTAAATTCATAAAAATCTCATTTAATATAGGATTTCAGGGGTTTGGTACATTATTTTATTATAAATCTTGTAAACACTTGGATATTGTAATAGATTATATCATAATAACAATGATATAATGTTATATTTCCTTCAAATATTGAAAATAAGGACTAAATTCATTAAAATATCATTAAATATTGTAATATAAGGGGTACGGCTAAAATTATTTTATAAAACTTGTAATTATATGGGGTAAAGTAATAAAACATTTGAAAAATATGATTTAAAACAATAATTATCCCTTCAAATATTGAAAATAAGTATTAAATTCATAAAAATCTCGTTTAATATATGATTTGAGGGGTTGAGTTCAACATGTTTTTATAAATTTTGTAAAAACATGAGATATTGTAATGAAATACGGTAAAAGCATTGGAAAAATTCAATAAAATCCCTTCAAATATTGAAAATAAAGACTAAATTCATAAATATTTCATTAAATATTGTAATATAAGGGGTACGGCTAAAATTATTTTATAAAACTTGTAATTATATGGGGTAAAGTAATAAAACAATTGAAAAATATGGTTTAAAACAATAATTATCCCTTCAAATATTGAAAATAAGGGCTAAATTCATAAAAATTTCATTAAATATTGTAATATAAGGGGTACGGCTAAAATTATTTTATAAAACTTGTAATTATATGGGGTAAAGTAATAAAACAATTGAAAAATATGGTTTAAAACAATAATTATCCCTTCAAATATTGAAAATAAGTATTAAATTCATAAAAATCTCATTGAATATAAGGTTTTAGGGGTTTAGGGGTTGGGTTCAACAATTTTTTATAAATTTTGTAAAAACATGAGATATTGTAATGAAATACGGTAAAATCATTGGAAAAATTCAATAAAATCCCTTCTAATATTGAAAATAAAGACTAAATTCATAAATATTTCATTAAATATTGTAATATAAGGGGTACGGCTAAAATTATTTTATAAAACTTGTTATTATATGGGGTAAAGTAATAAAACAATTGAAAAATATGGTTTAAAACAATAATTATCCCTTCAAATATTGAAAATAAGTATTAAATTCATAAAAATCTCATTTAATATAAGATTTTAGGGGTTGGGTTCAAAATTTTTTTATAAATTTTGTAAAAATATGGGGTATAGTAATAAAATACGTTAAAATCAATGAAAAATTTCTATAAAATCCTTACAGATATTGAAAATAAGGACTAAACTCATTAAAATATCATTAAATATTGTAATATAAGGGGTACGGCTAAAATTATTTTCTAAAACTTGTAATTATATGGGGTAAAATAATAAAACAATTGAAAAAAATGGTTTAAAACAATAATTATCCCTTCAAATATTGAAAATAAGGGCTAAATTCATAAAAATTTCATTAAATATTGTAATATAAGGGGTACGGCTAAAATTGTTTTATAAAACTTGTATTTATATGGGGTAAAATAATAAAACAATTGAAAAATATGGTTTAAAACAATTATTATCCCTTCAAATATTGAAAATAAGTATTAAATTCATAAAAATCTCATTTAATATAAGATTTTAGGGGTTGGGTTATTCATTTTTTTTATAAATTTTGTAAAAATATGGGGTATTGTAATAAAATACGTTAAAATCAATGAAAAATTTCAATAAAATCATTACAGATATTGAAAATAAGGGCTAAATTCATAAAAATATCATTAAATATTGTAATATAAGGGGTACGGCTAAAATTATTTAATAAAACTTGTAATTATATGGGGTAAAGTAATAAAACAATTGAAAAATATGGTTTAAAACAATAATTATCCCTTCAAATATTGAAAATAAGTATTAAATTCATAAAAATCTCATTTAATATAGGATTTCAGGGGTTTGGTACATTATTTTATTATAAATCTTGTAAACACTTGGATATTGTAATAGATTATATCATAATAACAATGATATAATGTTATATTCCCTTCAAATATTGAAAATAAGGACTAAATTCATTAAAATATCATTAAATATTGTAATATAAGGGGTACGGCTAAAATTATTTTATAAAACTTGTAATTATATGGGGTAAAGTAATACAACAATTGAAAAATATGGTTTAAAACAATAATTATCCCTTCAAATATTGAAAATAAGTATTAAATTCATAAAAATCTCGTTTAATATAGGATTTCAGGGGTTGGGGCCAACAATTTTTTATAAATTTTATAAAAATATGGGGTATAGTTATAAAATACGTAAAATCAATGAAAAATTTCAATAAAATCCTTACAGATATTGAAAATAAGGGCTAAACTCATTAAAATATCATTAAATATTGTAATATAAGGGGTACGGCTAAAATTATTTTATAAAACTTGTAATTATATGGGGTAAAGTAATACGACAATTGAAAAATATGGTTTAAAACAATAATTATCCCTTCAAAAATTGAAAATAAGGACTAAATTCATTAAAATCTCATTAAATATTGTAATATAAGGGGTACGGCTAAAATTATTTTATAAAACTTGTATTTATATGGGGTAAAATAATAAAACAATTGAAAAATATGGTTTAAAACAATAATTATCCCTTCAAATATTGAAAATAAGTATTAAATTCATAAAAATCTCATTTAATATAATGTTTTAGGGTTTGGGTTCAACATTTTTTTATAAATTTTGTAAACACATGAGATATTGTAA
The DNA here is from genome assembly GCA_036289425.1 of Rhopalosiphum nymphaeae. Lineage (NCBI taxonomy): Eukaryota > Metazoa > Arthropoda > Insecta > Hemiptera > Aphididae > Rhopalosiphum > Rhopalosiphum nymphaeae. Next base: position 7,077,882 of record JAZAQC010000001.1, on the reverse strand, counting down.
TGAAATACGGTAAAAGCATTGGAAAAATTCAATAAAATCCCTTCAAATATTGAAAATAAAGACTAAATTCATAAATATTTCATTAAATATTGTAATATAAGGGGTAAGGCTAAAATTATTTTATAAAACTTGTAATTATATGGGGTAAATAATACAACAATTGTAAAATATGGTTTAAAACAATAATTATACCTTCAAATATTGAAAATAAGTATTAAATTCATTAATATATCATTAAATATTTTAATATAAGGGGTAAGGCTAAAATTAATTTATAAAACTTGTAATTTTATGGGGTAAAGTAATAAAACAATTGAAAAATATGGTTTAAAACAATAATTATCCCTTCAAATATTGAAAATAAGGGCTAAATTCATAAAAATTTCATTAAATATTGTAATATAAGGTGTACGACTAAAACTATTTTATAAAACTTGTAATTATATGGGGTAAAGTAATAAAACAATTGAAAAATATGGTTTAAAACAATAATTATCCCTTCAAAAATTGAAAATAAGGACTAAATTCATTAAAATCTCATTTAATATAAGATTTTAGGGGTTGGGTTCAACATTTTTTTATAAATTTTGTAAAAATATGGGATATTGTAATGAAATACGGTAAAATCATTAGAAAAATTCAATAAAATCCCTTCTAATATTGAAAATAAAGACTAAATTCATAAATATTTCATTAATTATTGTAATATAAGGGGTACGGCTAAAATTATTTTATAAAACTTGTAATTATATGGGGTAAAGTAATAAAACAATTGAAAAATATGGTTTAAAACAATAATTATCCCTTCAAATACTGAAAATAAGTATTAAATTCATAAAAATCTCGTTTAATATAGGATTTCAGGGGTTGGGGCCAACAATTTTTTATAAATTATGTAAAAATATGGGGTATAGTAATAAAATACGTAAAATCAATGAAAAATTTCAATAAAATCCTTACAGATATTGAAAATAAGGGCTAAACTCATTAAAATATCATTAAATATTGTAATATAAGGGGTACGGCTAAAATTATTTTATAAAACTTGTAATTATATGGGGTAAAGTAATACAACAATTGAAAAATATGGTTTAAAACAATAATTATCCCTTCAAAAATTGAAAATAAGGACTAAATTCATTAAAATCTCATTAAATATTGTAATATAAGGGGTACGGCTAAATTTATTTTATAAAACTTGTATTTATATGGGGTAAAATAATAAAACAATTGAAAAATATGGTTTAAAACAATTATTATCCCTTCAAATATTGAAAATAAGTATTAAATTCATAAAAATCTCATTTAATACAGGATTTCAGGGGTTTGGTACATTATTTTATTATAAATCTTGTAAACACTTGGATATTGTAATAGATTATATCATAATAACAGTGATAAAATGTTATATTCCCTTCAAATGTTGAAAATAAGGACTAAATTCATTAATATATCATTAAATATTGTAATATAAGGGGTAAGGCTAAAATTATTTTATAAAACTTGTAATTATATGGGGTAAAGTAATAAAACAATTGAAAAATATGGTTTAAAACAATAATTATCCCTTCAAATATTGAAAATAAGGGCTAAATTCATAAAAATTTCATTAAATATTGTAATATAAGGGGTACGACTAAAATTATTTTATAAAACTTGTAATTATATGGGGTAAATAATACAACAATTGAAAAATATGGTTTAAAACAATAATTATCCCTTCAAATATTGAAAATAAGTATTAAATTCATAAAAATCTCGTTTAATATAGGATTTCAGGGGTTGGGGCCAACGATTTTTTATAAATTTGGTAAAAATATGGGGTATAGTAATAAAATACGTAAAATCAATGAAAAATTTCAATAAAATCCTTACAGATATTGAAAATAAGGGCTAAACTCATTAAAATATCATTAAATATTGTAATATAAGGGATACGGCTAAAATTATTTTATGAATCTTGTAATTATATGGGGTAAAGTAATACAACAATTGAAAAATATGGTTTAAAACAATAATTATCCCTTCAAATATTGAAAATAAGTATTAAATTCATAAAAATCTCATTTAATATAAGATTTTAGGGGTTGGGTTATTCATTTTTTTTTTAAATTTTGTAAAAATATGGGGTATTGTAATAAAATACGTTAAAATCAATGAAAAATTTCAATAAAATCATTACAGATATTGAAAATAAGGGCTAAATTCATAAAAATATCATTAAATATTGTAATATAAGGGGTACGGCTAAAATTATTTAATAAAACTTGTAATTATATGGGGTAAAGTAATAAAACAATTGAAAAATATGGTTTAAAACAAAAATTATCCCTTCAAATATTGAAAATAAGTATTAAATTCATAAAAATCTCATTTAATACAGGATTTCAGGGGTTTGGTACATTATTTTATTATAAATCTTGTAAACACTTGGATATTGTAATAGATTATATCATAATAACAGTGATAAAATGTTATATTCCCTTCAAATGTTGAAAATAAGGACTAAATTCATTAATATATCATTAAATATTGTAATATAAGGGGTAAGGCTAAAATTAATTTATAAAACTTTTAATTATATGGGGTAAAGTAATAAAACAATTGAAAAATATGGTTTAAAACAAAAATTATCCCTTCAAATATTGAAAATAAGTATTAAATTCATAAAAATCACGTTTAATATAGGATTTCAGGGGTTGGGGCCAACAATTTTTTATAAATTTTGTAAAAATATGGGGTACAGTAATAAAATACGTAAAATCAATGAAAAATTTCAATAAAATCCTTACAGATATTGAAAATAAGGGCTAAACTCATTAAAATATCAATTAATATTGTAATATAAGGGGTACGGCTAAAATTATTTTATAAAACTTGTAATTATATGGGGTAAAGTAATAAAACAATTGAAAAATATGGTTTAAAACAATAATTATCCCTTCAAATATTGAAAATAAAGGCTAAATTCATAAAAATTTCATTAAATATTGTAATATAAGATGTACGGCTAAAATTATTTTATTAAACTTGTAATTATATGGGGTAAAGTAATAAAACAATTGAAAAATATGGTTTAAAACAATAATTATCCCTTCAAATATTGAAAATAAGGGCTAAATTCATAAAAATTTCATTAAATATAAGATTTTAGGGGTTGGGTTTAACATTTTTTTATAAATTTTGTAAAAATATGGGATATTGTAATGAAATACGGTAAAAGCATTGGAAAAATTCAATAAAATCCCTTCAAATATTGAAAATAAAGACTAAATTCATAAATATTTCATTAAATATTGTAATATAAGGGGTACGGCTAAAATTATTTTATAAAACTTGTAATTATATGGGGTAAAGTAATACAACAATTGAAAAATATGGTTTAAAACAATAATTATCCCTTCAAAAATTGAAAATAAGGGCTAAATTCATAAAAATTTCATTAAATATTGTAATATAAGGGGTACGACTAAAATTATTTTATAAAACTTGTAATCATATGGGGTAAATAATACAACAATTGAAAAATATGGTTTAAAACAATAATTATCCCTTCAAATATTGAAAATAAGTATTAAATTCATAAAAATCTCATTTAATATAAGATTTTAGGGGTTGGGTTCAACATTTTTTTATAAATTTTGTAAAAATATGGGATATTGTAATGAAATACGGTAAAATCATTAGAAAAATTCAATAAAATCCCTTCTAATATTGAAAATAAAGACTAAATTCATAAATATTTCATTAAATATTGTAATATAAGGGGTACGGCTAAAATTATTTTATAAAACTTGTAATTATATGGGGTAAAGTAATAAAACAATTGAAAAATATGGTTTATAACAATAATTATCCCTTCAAATATTGAAAATAAGTATTAAATTCATAAAAATCACGTTTAATATAGGATTTCAGGGGTTGGGGCCAACAATTTTTTATAAATTTTGTAAAAATATGGGGTATAGTAATAAAATACGTAAAATCAATGAAAAATTTCAATAAAATCCTTACAGATATTGAAAATAAGGGCTAAACTCATTAAAATATCAATTAATATTGTAATATAAGGGGTACGGCTAAAATTATTTTATAAAACTTGTAATTATATGGGGTAAAGTAATACAACAATTGAAAAATATGGTTTAAAACAATAATTATCCCTTCAAAAATTGAAAATAAGGACTAAATTCATTAAAATCTCATTAAATATTGTAATATAAGGGGTACGGCTAAAATTATTTTATAAAACTTGTATTTATATGGGGTAAAATAATAAAACAATTGAAAAATATTGTTTAAAACAATAATTATCCCTTCAAATATTGAATATAAGTATTAAATTCATAAAAATCTCATTTAATATAAGGTTTTAGGGGTTGGGTTCAACATGTTTTTATAAATTTTGTAAAAACATGAGATATTGTAATGAAATACGGTAAAAGCATTGGAAAAATTCAATAAAATCCCTTCAAATATTGAAAATAAAGACTAAATTCATAAATATTTCATTAAATATTGTAATATAAGGGGTACGGCTAAAATTATTTTATAAAACTTGTAATTATATGGGGTAAAGTAATAAAACAATTGAAAAATATGGTTTAAAACAATAATTATCCCTTCAAATATTGAAAATAAGGGCTAAATTCATAAAAATTTCATTAAATATTGTAATATAAGGGGTACGGCTAAAATTATTTTATAAAACTTGTAATTATATGGGGTAAAGTAATAAAACAATTGAAAAATATGGTTTAAAACAATAATTATCCCTTCAAATATTGAAAATAAGTATTAAATTCATAAAAATCTCATTGAATATAAGGTTTTAGGGGTTTAGGGGTTGGGTTCAACAATTTTTTATAAATTTTGTAAAAACATGAGATATTGTAATGAAATACGGTAAAATCATTGGAAAAATTCAATAAAATCCCTTCTAATATTGAAAATAAAGACTAAATTCATAAATATTTCATTAAATATTGTAATATAAGGGGTACGGCTAAAATTATTTTATAAAACTTGTTATTATATGGGGTAAAGTAATAAAACAATTGAAAAATATGGTTTAAAACAATAATTATCCCTTCAAATATTGAAAATAAGTATTAAATTCATAAAAATCTCATTTAATATAAGATTTTAGGGGTTGGGTTCAAAATTTTTTTATAAATTTTGTAAAAATATGGGGTATAGTAATAAAATACGTTAAAATCAATGAAAAATTTCTATAAAATCCTTACAGATATTGAAAATAAGGACTAAACTCATTAAAATATCATTAAATATTGTAATATAAGGGGTACGGCTAAAATTATTTTCTAAAACTTGTAATTATATGGGGTAAAATAATAAAACAATTGAAAAAAATGGTTTAAAACAATAATTATCCCTTCAAATATTGAAAATAAGGGCTAAATTCATAAAAATTTCATTAAATATTGTAATATAAGGGGTACGGCTAAAATTGTTTTATAAAACTTGTATTTATATGGGGTAAAATAATAAAACAATTGAAAAATATGGTTTAAAACAATTATTATCCCTTCAAATATTGAAAATAAGTATTAAATTCATAAAAATCTCATTTAATATAAGATTTTAGGGGTTGGGTTATTCATTTTTTTTATAAATTTTGTAAAAATATGGGGTATTGTAATAAAATACGTTAAAATCAATGAAAAATTTCAATAAAATCATTACAGATATTGAAAATAAGGGCTAAATTCATAAAAATATCATTAAATATTGTAATATAAGGGGTACGGCTAAAATTATTTAATAAAACTTGTAATTATATGGGGTAAAGTAATAAAACAATTGAAAAATATGGTTTAAAACAATAATTATCCCTTCAAATATTGAAAATAAGTATTAAATTCATAAAAATCTCATTTAATATAGGATTTCAGGGGTTTGGTACATTATTTTATTATAAATCTTGTAAACACTTGGATATTGTAATAGATTATATCATAATAACAATGATATAATGTTATATTCCCTTCAAATATTGAAAATAAGGACTAAATTCATTAAAATATCATTAAATATTGTAATATAAGGGGTACGGCTAAAATTATTTTATAAAACTTGTAATTATATGGGGTAAAGTAATACAACAATTGAAAAATATGGTTTAAAACAATAATTATCCCTTCAAATATTGAAAATAAGTATTAAATTCATAAAAATCTCGTTTAATATAGGATTTCAGGGGTTGGGGCCAACAATTTTTTATAAATTTTGTAAAAATATGGGGTATAGTTATAAAATACGTAAAATCAATGAAAAATTTCAATAAAATCCTTACAGATATTGAAAATAAGGGCTAAACTCATTAAAATATCATTAAATATTGTAATATAAGGGGTACGGCTAAAATTATTTTATAAAACTTGTAATTATATGGGGTAAAGTAATAAAACAATTGAAAAATATGGTTTAAAACAATAATTATCCCTTCAAATATTGAAAATAAGTATTAAATTCATAAAAATCTCGTTTAATATAGGATTTCAGGGGTTGGGGCCAACAATTTTTTATAAATTATGTAAAAATATGGGGTATAGTAATAAAATACGTAAAATCAATGAAAAATTTCAATAAAATCCTTACAGATATTGAAAATAAGGGCTAAACTCATTAAAATATCATTAAATATTGTAATATAAGGGGTACGGCTAAAATTCTTTTATAAAACTTGTAATTATATGGGGTAAAGTAATACAACAATTGAAAAATATGGTTTAAAACAATAATTATCCCTTCAAAAATTGAAAATAAGGACTAAATTCATTAAAATCTCATTAAATATTGTAATATAAGGGTACCCCTTATTAGGGGTTGGGTTCAACATTTTTTTATAAATTTTGTAAAAACATGAGATATTGTAATGAAATACGGTAAAAGCATTGGAAAAATTCAATAAAATCCCTTCAAATATTGAAAATAAAGACTAAATTCATAAATATTTCATTAAATATTGTAATATAAGGGATACGGCTAAAATTATTTTATAAAACTTGTAATTATATGGGGTAAAGTAATAAAACAATTGAAAAATATGGTTTAAAACAATAATTATCCCTTCAAATATTGAAAATAAGTATTAAATTCATAAAAATCTCATTTAATATAGGATTTCAGGGGTTTGGTACATTATTTTATTATAAATCTTGTAAACACTTGGATATTGTAATAGATTATATCATAATAACAATGATATAATGTTATATTTCCTTCAAATATTGAAAATAAGGACTAAATTCATTAAAATATCATTAAATATTGTAATATAAGGGGTACGGCTAAAATTATTTTATAAAACTTGTATTTATATGGGGTAAAATAATAAAACAATTGAAAAATATGGTTTAAAACAATAATTATCCCTTCAAATATTGAAAATAAGTATTAAATTCATAAAAATCTCATTTAATATAAGGTTTTAGGGTTTGGGTTCAACAATTTTTTTAAATTTTGTAAAAACATGAGATATTGTAATGAAATACGGTAAAAGCATTGGAAAAATTCAATAAAATCCCTTCAAATATTGAAAATAAAGACTAAATTCATAAATATTTCATTAAATATTGTAATATAAGGGGTAAGGCTAAAATTAATTTATAAAACTTGTAATTATATGGGGTAAAGTAATAAAACAATTGAAAAATATGGTTTAAAACAATAATTATCCCTTCAAATATTGAAAATAAGTATTGAATTTATAAAAATCACGTTTAATATAGGATTTCAGGGGTTGGGGCCAACAATTTTTTATAAATTTTGTAAAAATATGGGGTATAGTAATAAAATACGTAAAATCAATGAAAAATTTCAATAAAATCCTTACAGATATTGAAAATAAGGGCTAAACTCATTAAAATATCATTAAATATTGTAATATAAGGGGTACGGCTAAAATTATTTTATAAAACTTGTAATTTTATGGGGTAAAGTAATAAAACAATTGAAAAATATGGTTTAAAACAATAATTATCCCTTCAAATATTGAAAATAAGTATTAAATTCATAAAAATCTCGTTTAATATAGGATTTCAGGGGTTGGGGCTAACAATTTTTTATAAATTTTGTAAAAATATGGGGTATAGTAATAAAATACGTAAAATCAATGAAAAATTTCAATAAAATCCTTACAGATATTGAAAATAAGGGCTAAACTCATTAAAATATCATTAAATATTGTAATATAAGGGGTACGGCTAAAATTCTTTTATAAAACTTGTAATTATATGGGGTAAAGTAATACAACAATTGAAAAATATGGTTTAAAACAATAATTATCCCTTCAAAAATTGAAAATAAGGACTAAATTCATTAAAATCTCATTAAATATTGTAATATAAGGGGTACGGCTAAAATTGTTTTATAAAACTTGTAATTATATGGGGTAAAGTAATAAAACAATTGAAAAATATGGTTTAAAACAATAATTATCCCTTCAAATATTGAAAATAAGTATTAAATTCATAAAAATCTCATTTAATATAGGATTTCAGGGGTTTGGTACATTATTTTATTATAAATCTTGTAAACACTTGGATATTGTAATAGATTATATCATAATAACAATGATAAAATGTTATATTCCCTTCAAATGTTGAAAATAAGGACTAAATTCATTAATATATCATTAAATATTGTAATATAAGGGGTAAGGCTAAAATTATTTTATAAAACTTGTAATTATATGGGGTAAAGTAATAAAACAATTGAAAAATATGGTTTAAAACAATAATTATCCCTTCAAATATTGAAAATAAGGGCTAAACTCATTAAAATATCATTAAATATTGTAATATAAGGGATACGGCTAAAATTATTTTATGAATCTTGTAATTATATGGGGTAAAGTAATACAACAATTGAAAAATATGGTTTAAAACAATAATTATCCCTTCAAATATTGAAAATAAGTATTAAATTCATAAAAATCTCATTTAATATAAGATTATAGGGGTTGGGTTCAACATTTTTTTATAAATTTTGTAAAAATATGGGATATTGTAATGAAATACGGTAAAATCATTGGAAAAATTCAATAAAATCCCTTCTAATATTGAAAATAAAGACTAAATTCATAAATATTTCATAAAATATTGTAATATAAGGGGTACGGCTAAAATTATTTTATAAAACTTGTAATTATATGGGGTAAAGTAATAAAACAATTGAAAAATATGGTTTAAAACAATAATTATCCCTTCAAATATTGAAATTAAGTATTAAATTCATAAAAATCTCGTTTAATATAGGATTTCAGGGGTTGGGGCCAACAATTTTTTATAAATTTTGTAAAAATATGGGGTATAGTAATAAAATACGTAAAATCAATGAAAAATTTCAATAAAATCCTTACAGATATTGAAAATAAGGGCTAAACTCATTAAAATATCATTAAATATTGTAATATAAGGGGTACGGCAAAAATTATTTTATAAAACTTGTAATTATATGGGGTAAAGTAATACAACTATTGAAAAATATGGTTTAAAACAATAATTATCCCTTCAAAAATTGAAAATAAGGACTAAATTCATTAAAATCTCATTAAATATTGTAATATAAGGGGTACGGCTAAAATTATTTTATAAAACTTGTATTTATATGGGGTAAAATAATAAAACAATTGAAAAATATGGTTTAAAAACAATAATTATCCCTTCAAATATTGAAAATAAGTATTAAATTCATAAAAATCTCATTTAATATAAGGTTTTAGGGGTTGGGTTCAACATTTTTTTATAAATTTTGTAAAAACATGAGATATTGTAATGAAATACGGTAAAAGCATTGGAAAAATTCAATAAAATCCCTTCAAATATTGAAAATAAAGACTAAATTCATAAATATTTCATTAAATATTGTAATATAAGGGGTACGGCTAAAATTATTTTATAAAACTTGTAATTATATGGGGTAAAGTAATAAAACAATTGAAAAATATGGTTTAAAACAATAATTATCCTTTCAAATATTGAAAATAAGGGCTAAATTCATAAAAATTTCATTAAATATTGTAATATAAGGGGTACGGCTAAAATTATTTTATAAAACTTGTAATTATATGGGGTAAAGTAATAAAACAATTGAAAAATATGGTTTAAAACAATAATTATCCCTTCAAATATTGAAAATAAGTATTAAATTCATAAAAATCTCATTGAATATAAGGTTTTAGGGGTTAAGGGGTTGGGTTCAACAATTTTTTATAAATTTTGTAAAAGCATGAGATATTGTAATGAAATACGGTAAAATCATTGGAAAAATTCAATAAAATCCCTTCTAATATTGAAAATAAAGACTAAATTCATAAATATTTCATTAAATATTGTAATATAAGGGGTACGGCTAAAATTATTTTATAAAACTTGTAATTATATGGGGTAAAGTAATAAAACAATTTAAAAATATGGTTTAAAACAATAATTATCCCTTCAAATATTGAAAATAAGTATTAAATTCATAAAAATCTCATTTAATATAAGATTTTAGGGGTTGGGTTCAACATTTTTTTATAAATTTTGTAAAAATATAGGGTATAGTAATAAAATACGTTAAAATCAATGAAAAATTTCAATAAAATCCTTACAGATATTGAAAATAAGGACTAAACTCATTAAAATATCATTAAATATTGTAATATAAGGGGTACGGCTAAAATTATTTTCTAAAACTTGTAATTATATGGGGTAAAATAATAAAACAATTGAAAAAAATGGTTTAAAACAATAATTATCCCTTCAAATATTGAAAATAAGGGCTAAATTCATAAAAATTTCATTAAATATTGTAATATAAGGGGTACGGCTAAAATTGTTTTATAAAACTTGTAATTATATGGGGTAAAGTAATAAAACAATTGAAAAATATGGTTTAAAACAATAATTATCCCTTCAAATATTGAAAATAAGTATTAAATTCATAAAAATCTCATTTAATATAGGATTTCAGTGGTTTGGTACATTATTTTATTATAAATCTTGTAAACACTTGGATATTGTAATAGATTATATCATAATAACAATGATATAATGTTATATTTCCTTCAAATATTGAAAATAAGGACTAAATTCATTAAAATATCATTAAATATTGTAATATAAGGGGTACGGCTAAAATTATTTTATAAAACTTGTATTTATATGGGGTAAAATAATAAAACAATTGAAAAATATGGTTTAAAACAATAATTATCCCTTCAAATATTGAAAATAAGTATTAGATTCATAAAAATCTCATTTAATTAAAGATTTTAGGGTTTGGGTTCAACAATTTTTTATAAATTTTGTAAAAACATGAGATATTGTAATGAAATACGGTAAAAGCATTGGAAAAATTCAATAAAATCCCTTCAAATATTGAAAATAAAGACTAAATTCATAAATATTTCATTAAATATTGTAATATAAGGGGTAAGGCTAAAATTAATTTATAAAACTTGTAATTATATGGGGTAAAGTAATAAAACAATTGAAAAATATGGTTTAAAACAATAATTATCCCTTCAAATATTGAAAATAAGTATTAAATTCATAAAAATCACGTTTAATATAGGATTTCAGGGGTTGGGGCCAACAATTTTTTATAAATTTTGTAAAACTATTGGGTATAGTAATAAAATACGTAAAATCAATGAAAAATTTCAATAAAATCCTTACAGATATTGAAAATAAGGGCTAAACTCATTAAAATATCATTAAATATTGTAATATAAGGGGTACGGCTAAAATTATTTTATAAAACTTGTAATTTTATGGGGTAAAGTAATAAAACAATTGAAAAATATGGTTTAAAACAATAATTATCCCTTCAAATATTGAAAATAAGTATTAAATTCATAAAAATCTCATTAAATATTGTAATATAAGGGGTACGGCTAAAATTATTTTATAAAACTTGTATTTATATGGGGTAAAATAATAAAACAATTGAAAAATATGGTTTAAAACAATTATTATCCCTTCAAATATTGAAAATAAGTATTAAATTCATAAAAATCTCATTTAATACAGGATTTCAGGGGTTTGGTACATTATTTTATTATAAATCTTGTAAACACTTGGATATTGTAATAGATTATATCATAATAACAGTGATAAAATGTTATATTCCCTTCAAATGTTGAAAATAAGGACTAAATTCATTAATATATCATTAAATATTGTAATATAAGGGGTAAGGCTAAAATTATTTTATAAAACTTGTAATTATATGGGGTAAAGTAATAAAACAATTGAAAAATATGGTTTAAAACAATAATTATCCCTTCAAATATTGAAAATAAGGGCTAAATTCATAAAAATTTCATTAAATATTGTAATATAAGGGGTACGACTAAAATTATTTTATAAAACTTGTAATTATATGGGGTAAATAATACAACAATTGAAAAATATGGTTTAAAACAATAATTATCCCTTCAAATATTGAAAATAAGTATTAAATTCATAAAAATCTCGTTTAATATAGGATTTCAGGGGTTGGGGCCAACGATTTTTTATAAATTTTGTAAAAATATGGGGTATAGTAATAAAATACGTAAAATCAATGAAAAATTTCAATAAAATCCTTACAGATATTGAAAATAAGGGCTAAACTCATTAAAATATCATTAAATATTGTAATATAAGGGATACGGCTAAAATTATTTTATAAATCTTGTAATTATATGGGGTAAAGTAATACAACAATTGAAAAATATGGTTTAAAACAATAATTATCCCTTCAAATATTGAAAATAAGTATTAAATTCATAAAAATCTCATTTAATATAAGATTTAAGGGGTTGGGTTCAACATTTTTTTATAAATTTTGTAAAAATATGGGATATTGTAATGAAATACGGTAAAATCATAGGAAAAATTCAATAAAATCCCTTCTAATATTGAAAATAAAGACTAAATTCATAAATATTTCATAAAATATTGTAATATAAGGGGTACGGCTAAAATTATTTTATAAAACTTGTAATTATATGGGGTAAAGTAATAAAACAATTGAAAAATATGGTTTAAAACAATAATTATCCCTTCAAATATTGAAATTAAGTATTAAATTCATAAAAATCTCGTTTAATATAGGATTTCAGGGGTTGGGGCCAACAATTTTTTATAAATTTTGTAAAAATATGGGGTATAGTAATAAAATACGTAAAATCAATGAAAAATTTCAATAAAATCCTTACAGATATTGAAAATAAGGGCTAAACTCATTAAAATATCATTAAATATTGTAATATAAGGGGTACGGCTAAAATTATTTTATAAAACTTGTAATTATATGGGGTAAAGTAATACAACTATTGAAAAATATGGTTTAAAACAATAATTATCCCTTCAAAAATTGAAAATAAGGACTAAATTCATTAAAATCTCATTAAATATTGTAATATAAGGGGTACGGCTAAAATTATTTTATAAAACTTGTATTTATATGGGGTAAAATAATAAAACAATTGAAAAATATGGTTTAAAACAATAATTATCCCTTCAAATATTGAAAATAAGTATTAAATTCATAAAAATCTCATTTAATATAAGGTTTTAGGGGTTGGGTTCAACATTTTTTTATAAATTTTGTAAAAACATGAGATATTGTAATGAAATACGGTAAAAGCATTGGAAAAATTCAATAAAATCCCTTCAAATATTGAAAATAAAGACTAAATTCATAAATATTTCATTAAATATTGTAATATAAGGGGTACGGCTAAAATTATTTTATAAAACTTGTAATTATATGGGGTAAAGTAATAAAACAATTTAAAAATATGGTTTAAAACAATAATTATCCCTTCAAATATTGAAAATAAGTATTAAATTCATAAAAATCTCATTTAATATAAGATTTTAGGGGTTGGGTTCAACATTTTTTTATAAATTTTGTAAAAATATGGGGTATAGTAATAAAATACGTTAAAATCAATGAAAAATTTCAATAAAATCCTTACAGATATTGAAAATAAGGACTAAACTCATTAAAAAATCATTAAATATTGTAATATAAGGGGTACGGCTAAAATTATGTAATAAAACTTGTAATTATATGGGGTAAAATAATAAAACAATTGAAAAATATGGTTTAAAACAATAATTATCCCTTCAAATATTGAAAATAAGGGCTAAATTCATAAAATTTTCATTAAATATTGTAATATAAGGGGTACGGCTAAAATTGTTTTATAAAACTTGTAATTATATGGGGAAAAGTAATAAAACAATTGAAAAATATGGTTTAAAACAATAATTATCCCTTCAAATATTGAAAATAAAGGCTAAATTCATAAAAATTTCATTAAATATTGTAATATAAGGGGTACGGCTAAAATTATTTTATAAAACTTGTAATTATATGGGGTAAAGTAATAAAACAATTGAAAAATATGGTTTAAAACAATAATTATCCCTTCAAATATTGAAAATAAGTATTAAATTCATAAAAATCTCATTTAATATAGGATTTCAGGGGTTTGGTATATTATTTTATTATAAATCTTGTAAACACTTGGATATTGTAATAGATTATATCATAATAACAATGATATAATGTTATATTCCCTTCAAATATTGAAAATAAGGACTAAATTCATAAAAATCTCGTTTAATATAGGATTTCAGGGGTTGGGGCCAACAATTTTTTATAAATTTTGTAAAAATATGGGGTATAGTAATAAAATAAGTAAAATCAATGAAAAATTTCAATAAAATCCTTACAGATATTGAAAATAAGTGCTAAACTCATTAAAATATCATTAAATATTGTAATATAAGGGGTACGGCTAAAATTATTTTATAAAACTTGTAATTATATGGGGTAAAGTAATAAAACAATTCAAAAATATGGTTTAAAACAATAATTATTCCTTCAAATATTGAAAATAAGTATTAAATTCATAAAAATCTCATTTAATATAAGATTTTAGGGGTTGGGTTCAACATTTTTTTATAAATTTTGTAAAAATATGGGGTATAGTAATAAAATACGTTAAAATCAATGAAAAATTTCAATAAAATCCTTACAGATATTGAAAATAAGGACTAAACTCATGAAAATATCATTAAATATTGTAATATAAGGGGTACGGCTAAAATTATTTTATAAAACTTGTAATTATATGGGGTAAAGTAATAAAACAATTTAAAAATATGGTTTAAAACAATAATTATCCCTTCAAATATTGAAAATAAGTATTAAATTCATAAAAATCTCATTTAATATAAGATTTTAGGGGTTGGGTTCAACATTTTTTTATAAATTTTGTAAAAATATGGGGTATAGTAATAAAATACGTTAAAATCAATGAAAAATTTCAATAAAATCCTTACAGATATTGAAAATAAGGACTAAACTCATTAAAAAATCATTAAATATTGTAATATAAGGGGTACGGCTAAAATTATGTAATAAAACTTGTAATTATATGGGGTAAAATAATAAAACAATTGAAAAATATGGTTTAAAACAATAATTATCCCTTCAAATATTGAAAATAAGGGCTAAATTCATAAAATTTTCATTAAATATTGTAATATAAGGGGTACGGCTAAAATTGTTTTATAAAACTTGTAATTATATGGGGAAAAGTAATAAAACAATTGAAAAATATGGTTTAAAACAATAATTATCCCTTCAAATATTGAAAATAAAGGCTAAATTCATAAAAATTTCATTAAATATTGTAATATAAGGGGTACGGCTAAAATTATTTTATAAAACTTGTAATTATATGGGGTAAAGTAATAAAACAATTGAAAAATATGGTTTAAAACAATAATTATCCCTTCAAATATTGAAAATAAGTATTAAATTCATAAAAATCTCATTTAATATAGGATTTCAGGGGTTTGGTATATTATTTTATTATAAATCTTGTAAACACTTGGATATTGTAATAGATTATATCATAATAACAATGATATAATGTTATATTCCCTTCAAATATTGAAAATAAGGACTAAATTCATAAAAATCTCGTTTAATATAGGATTTCAGGGGTTGGGGCCAACAATTTTTTATAAATTTTGTAAAAATATGGGGTATAGTAATAAAATAAGTAAAATCAATGAAAAATTTCAATAAAATCCTTACAGATATTGAAAATAAGTGCTAAACTCATTAAAATATCATTAAATATTGTAATATAAGGGGTACGGCTAAAATTATTTTATAAAACTTGTAATTATATGGGGTAAAGTAATAAAACAATTCAAAAATATGGTTTAAAACAATAATTATTCCTTCAAATATTGAAAATAAGTATTAAATTCATAAAAATCTCATTTAATATAAGATTTTAGGGGTTGGGTTCAACATTTTTTTATAAATTTTGTAAAAATATGGGGTATAGTAATAAAATACGTTAAAATCAATGAAAAATTTCAATAAAATCCTTACAGATATTGAAAATAAGGACTAAACTCATGAAAATATCATTAAATATTGTAATATAAGGGGTACGGCTAAAATTATGTAATAAAACTTGTAATTATATGGGGTAAAATAATAAAACAATTGAAGAATATGGTTTAAAACAATAATTATCCCTTCAAATATTGAAAATAAGGGCTAAATTCATAAAAATTTCATTAAATATTGTAATATAAGTGGTACGGCTAAAATTGTTTTATAAAACTTGTAATTATATGGGGTAAAGTTATAAAACAATTGAAAAATATGGTTTAAAACAATAATTATCCCTTCAAATATTGAAAATAAGTATTAAATTCATAAAAATCTCATTTAATATAAGATTTTAGGGGTTGGGTTCAACATTTTTTTATAAATTTTGTAAAAATATGGGGTATTGTAATAAAATACGTTAAAATCAATGAAAAATTTCAATAAAATCATTACAGATATTGAAAATAAGGGCTTAATTCATAAAAATATCATTAAATATTGTAATATAAGGGGTACGGCTAAAATTATTTTATAAAACTTGTAATTATATGGGGTAAAGTAATAAAACAATTGAAAAATATGGTTTAAAACAATAATTATCCCTTCAAATATTGAAAATAAGTATTAAATTAATAAAAATCTTATTTAATATAAGATTTTAGGGGTTGGGTTCAACATTTTTTTATAAATTTTGTAAAAATATGAGGTATTGTAATAAAATACGTTAAAATCAATGAAAAATTTCAATAAAATCATTACAGATATTGAAAATAAGGGCTAAATTCATAAAAATATCATTAAATATTGTAATATAAGGGGTACGGCTAAAATAATTTTATAAAACTTGTAATTATATGGGGTAAAGTAATAAAACAATTGAAAAATATGGTTTAAAACAATAATTATCCCTTCAAATATTGAAAATAAGTATTAAATTAATAAAAATCTCATTTAATATAGGATTTCAGGGGTTTGGTACATTATTTTATTATAAATCTTGTAAACACTTGGATATTGAAATAGATTATATCATAATAACAATGATATAATGTTATATTCCCTTCAAATATTGAAAATAAGGACTAAATTCATTAAAATATCATTAAATATTGAAATATAAGGGGTACGGCAAAAATTATTTTATAAAACTTGTAATTATATGGGGTAAAGTAATAAAACAATTGAAAAATATGGTTTAAAACAATAATTATCCCTTCAAATATTGAAAATAAGTATTAAATTCATAAAAATCTCATTAAATATTGTAATATAAGGGGTACGGCTAAAATTATTTTATAAAACTTGTAATTATATGGGGTAAAGTAATAAAACAATTGAAAAATATGGTTTAAAAGAATAATGATCCCTTCAAATATTGAAAATAAGGGCTAAATTCATAAAAATTTCATTAAATATTGTAATATAAGGGGTACGGCTAAAATTATTTTATAAAACTTGTAATTATATGGGGTAAAATAAAAAAACAATTGAAAAATATGGTTTAAAACAATAATTATCCCTTCAAATATTGAAAATAAGTATTAAATTCATAAAAATCTCATTTCATATAGGATTTCAGGGGTTTGGTACATTATTTTATTATAAATCTTGTAAACACTTGGATATTGTAATAGATTATATCATAATAACAGTGATAAAATGTTATATTCCCTTCAAATATTGAAAATAAGGACTAAATTCATAAAAATATCATTAAATATTGTAATATAAGGGGTACGGCTAAAATTATTTTATAAAACTTGTAATTATATGGGGTAAAGTAATAAAACAATTGAAAAATATGGTTTAAAACAATAATTATCCCTTCAAATATTGATAATAAGTATTAAATTCATAAAAATCTCATTTAATATAAGATTTTAGGGGTTGGGTTCAACATTTTTTTATAAATTTTGTAAAAAATGGGATATTGTAATGAAATACGGTAAAATCATTAGAAAAATTCAATAAAATCCCTTCTTATATTGAAAATAAAGACTAAATTCATAACTATTTCATTAAATATTGTAATATACGGGGTACGGCTAAAATTATTTTATAAAACTTGTAATTATATGGGGTAAAGTAATAAAACAATTGAAAAATATGGTTTAAAACAATAATTATCCCTTCAAATATTGAAAATAAGTATTAAATTCATAAAAATCTCGTTTAATATAGGATTTCAGGGGTTGGGGCCAACAATTTTTTATAAATATTGTAAAAATATGGGGTATAGTAATAAAATACGTAAAATCAATGAAAAATTTCAATAAAATTCTTACAGATATTGAAAATAAGGGCTAAACTCATTAAAATATCATTAAATATTGTAATATAAGGGGTACGGCTAAAATTATTTAATAAAACTTGTAATTATATGGGGTAAAATAATAAAACAATTGAAAAATATGGTTTAAAACAATAATTATCCCTTCAAATATTGAAAATAAGTATTAAATTCATAAAAAACTCATTTAATATATGATTTCAGGGGTTTGGTACATTATTTTATTATAAGTCTTGTAAACACTTGGATATTGTAATAGATTATATCATAATAACAGTGATAAAATGTTATATTCCCTTCAAATATTGAAAATAAGGACTAAATTCATTAAAATCTAATTAAATATTGTAAAATAAGGGGTACGGCTAAAATTATTTTATAAAACTTGTAATTATATGGGGTAAAGTAATAAAACAATTGAAAAATATGGTTTAAAACAATAATTATCCCTTCAAATATTGAAAATTAGTATTAAATTCATAAAAATCTCATTAAATATTGTAATATAAGGGGTACGGCTAAAATTATTTTATAAAACTTGTAATTATATGGGGTAAAGTAATAAAACAATTGAAAAATATGGTTTAAAAGAATAATGATCCCTTCAAATATTGAAAATAAGGGCTAAATTCATAAAAATTTCATTAAATATTGTAATATAAGGGGTACGGCTAAAATTATTTTATAAAACTTGTAATTATATGGGGTAAAGTAATAAAACAATTGAAAAATATGGTTTAAAACAATAATTATCCCTTCAAATATTGAAAATAAGTATTAAATTCATAAAAATCTCGTTTAATATAGGATTTCAGGGGTTGGGGCCAACAATTTTTTATAAATATTGTAAAAATATGGGGTATAGTAATAAAATACGTAAAATCAATGAAAAATTTCAATAAAATTCTTACAGATATTGAAAATAAGGGCTAAACTCATTAAAATATCATTAAATATTGTAATATAAGGGGTACGGCTAAAATTATTTTATAAAACTTGTAATTATATAGGGTAAAATAAAAAAACAATTGAAAAATATGGTTTAAAACAATAATTATCCCTTCAAATATTGAAAATAAGTATTAAATTCATAAAAATCTCATTTAATATAGGATTTCAGGGGTTTGGTACATTATTTTATTATAAATCTTGTAAACACTTGGATATTGTAATAGATTATATCATAATAACAGTGATAAAATGTTATATTCCCTTCAAATATTGAAAATAAGGACTAAATTCATAAAAATATCATTAAATATTGTAATATAAGGGTTACGGCTAAAATTATTTTATAAAACTTGTAATTTTATGGGGTAAAGTAATAAAACAATTGAAAAATATGGTTTAAAACAATAATTATCCCTTCAAATATTGAAAATAAGTATTAAATTCATAAAAATCACGTTTAATATAGGATTTCAGGGGTTGGGGCCAACAATTTTTTATAAATTTTGTAAAAACATGAGATATTGTAATGAAATACGGTAAAAGCATTGGAAAAATTCAATAAAATCCCTTCAAATATTGAAAATAAAGACTAAATTCATAAATATTTCATTAAATATTGTAATATAAGGGGTAAGGCTAAAATTATTTTATAAAACTTTTAATTATATGTGGTAAAGTAATAAAACAATTGAAAAATATGGTTTAAAACAATAATTATCCCTTCAAATATTGAAAATAAGTATTAAATTCATAAAAATCACGTTTAATATAGGATTTCAGGGGTTGGGGCCAACAATTTTTTATAAATTTTGTAAAACTATGGGGTATAGTAATAAAATACGTAAAATCAATGAAAAATTTCAATAAAATCCTTACAGATATTGAAAATAAGGGCTAAACTCATTAAAATATCATTAAATATTGTAATATAAGGGGTACGGCTAAAATTATTTTATAAAACTTGTAATTTTATGGGGTAAAGTAATAAAACAATTGAAAAATATGGTTTAAAACAATAATTATCCCTTCAAATATTGAAAATAAGTATTAAATTCATAAAAATCTCGTTTAATATAGGATTTCAGGGGTTGGGGCCAACAATTTTTTATAAATTTTGTAAAAATATGGGTTATAGTAATAAAATACGTAAAATCAATGAAAAATTTCAATAAAATCCTTACAGATATTGAAAATAAGGGCTAAACTCATTAAAATATCATTAAATATTGTAATATAAGGGGTACGGCTAAAATTATTTTATAAAACTTGTAATTATATGGGGTAAAGTAATACAACAATTGAAAAATATGGTTTAAAACAATAATTATCCCTTCAAAAATTGAAAATAAGGACTAAATTCATTAAAATCTCATTAAATATTGTAATATAAGGGGTACGGCTAAAATTATTTTATAAAACTTGTATTTATATGGGGTAAAATAATAAAACAATTGAAAAATATGGTTTAAAACAATTATTATCCCTTCAAATATTGAAAATAAGTATTAAATTCATAAAAATCTCATTTAATACAGGATTTCAGGGGTTTGGTACATTATTTTATTATAAATCTTGTAAACACTTGGATATTGTAATAGATTATATCATAATAACAGTGATAAAATGTTATATTCCCTTCAAATGTTGAAAATAAGGACTAAATTCATTAATATATCATTAAATATTGTAATATAAGGGGTAAGGCTAAAATTATTTTATAAAACTTGTAATTATATGGGGTAAAGTAATAAAACAATTGAAAAATATGGTTTAAAACAATAATTATCCCTTCAAATATTGAAAATAAGGGCTAAATTCATAAAAATTTCATTAAATATTGTAATATAAGGGGTACGACTAAAATTATTTTATAAAACTTGTAATTATATGGGGTAAATAATACAACAATTGAAAAATATGGTTTAAAACAATAATTATCCCTTCAAATATTGAAAATAAGTATTAAATTCATAAAAATCTCGTTTAATATAGGATTTCAGGGGTTGGGGCCAACGATTTTTTATAAATTTTGTAAAAATATGGGGTATAGTAATAAAATACGTAAAATCAATGAAAAATTTCAATAAAATCCTTACAGATATTGAAAATAAGGGCTAAACTCATTAAAATATCATTAAATATTGTAATATAAGGGATACGGCTAAAATTATTTTATAAATCTTGTAATTATATGGGGTAAAGTAATACAACAATTGAAAAATATGGTTTAAAACAATAATTATCCCTTCAAATATTGAAAATAAGTATTAAATTCATAAAAATCTCATTTAATATAAGATTTTAGGGGTTGGGTTCAACATTTTTTTATAAATTTTGTAAAAATATGGGATATTGTAATGAAATACGGTAAAATCATAGGAAAAATTCAATAAAATCCCTTCTAATATTGAAAATAAAGACTAAATTCATAAATATTTCATAAAATATTGTAATATAAGGGGTACGGCTAAAATTATTTTATAAAACTTGTAATTATATGGGGTAAAGTAATAAAACAATTGAAAAATATGGTTTAAAACAATAATTATCCCTTCAAATATTGAAATTAAGTATTAAATTCATAAAAATCTCGTTTAATATAGGATTTCAGGGGTTGGGGCCAACAATTTTTTATAAATTTTGTAAAAATATGGGGTATAGTAATAAAATACGTAAAATCAATGAAAAATTTCAATAAAATCCTTACAGATATTGAAAATAAGGGCTAAACTCATTAAAATATCATTAAATATTGTAATATAAGGGGTACGGCTAAAATTATTTTATAAAACTTGTAATTATATGGGGTAAAGTAATACAACTATTGAAAAATATGGTTTAAAACAATAATTATCCCTTCAAAAATTGAAAATAAGGACTAAATTCATTAAAATCTCATTAAATATTGTAATATAAGGGGTACGGCTAAAATTATTTTATAAAACTTGTATTTATATGGGGTAAAATAATAAAACAATTGAAAAATATGGTTTAAAACAATAATTATCCCTTCAAATATTGAAAATAAGTATTAAATTCATAAAAATCTCATTTAATATAAGGTTTTAGGGGTTGGGTTCAACATTTTTTTATAAATTTTGTAAAAACATGAGATATTGTAATGAAATACGGTAAAAGCATTGGAAAAATTCAATAAAATCCCTTCAAATATTGAAAATAAAGACTAAATTCATAAATATTTCATTAAATATTGTAATATAAGGGGTACGGCTAAAATTATTTTATAAAACTTGTAATTATATGGGGTAAAGTAATAAAACAATTGAAAAATATGGTTTAAAACAATAATTATCCTTTCAAATATTGAAAATAAGGGCTAAATTCATAAAAATTTCATTAAATATTGTAATATAAGGGGTACGGCTAAAATTATTTTATAAAACTTGTAATTATATGGGGTAAAGTAATACAACAATTGAAAAATATGGTTTAAAACAATAATTATCCCTTCAAATATTGAAAATAAGTATTAAATTCATAAAAATCTCGTTTAATATAGGATTTCAGGGGTTGGGGCCAACAATTTTTTATAAATTTTGTAAAAATATGGGGTATAGTAATAAAATACGTAAAATCAATGAAAAATTTCAATAAAATCCTTACAGATATTGAAAATAAGGGCTAAACTCATTAAAATATCATTAAATATTGTAATATAAGGGGTACGGCTAAAATTATTTTATAAAACTTGTAATTATATGGGGTAAAGTAATACGACAATTGAAAAATATGGTTTAAAACAATAATTATCCCTTCAAAAATTGAAAATAAGGAATAAATTCATTAAAATCTCATTAAATATTGTAATATAAGGGGTACGGCTAAAATTATTTTATAAAACTTGTATTTATATGGGGTAAAATAATAAAACAATTGAAAAATATGGTTTAAAACAATAATTATCCCTTTAAATATTGAAAATAAGTATTAAATTCATAAAAATCTCATTTAATATAAGGTTTTAGGGGTTGGGTTCAACATTTTTTTATAAATTTTGTAAAAACATGAGATATTGTAATGAAATACGGTAAAAGCATTGGAAAAATTCAATAAAATCCCTTCAAATATTGAAAATAAAGACTAAATTCATAAATATTTCATTAAATATTGTAATATAAGGGGTACGGCTAAAATTATTTTATAAAACTTGTAATTATATGGGGTAAAGTAATAAAACAATTGAAAAATATGGTTTAAAACAATAATTATCCCTTCAAATATTGAAAATAAGGGCTAAATTCATAAAAATTTCATTAAATATTGTAATATAAGGGGTACGGCTAAAATTATTTTATAAAACTTGTAATTATATGGGGTAAAGTAATAAAACAATTGAAAAATATGGTTTAATACAATAATTATCCCTTCAAATATTGAAAATAAGTATTAAATTCATAAAAATCTCATTGAATATAAGGTTTTAGGGGTTAAGGGGTTGGGTTCAACAATTTTTTATAAATTTTGTAAAAGCATGAGATATTGTAATGAAATACGGTAAAATCATTGGAAAAATTCAATAAAATCCCTTCTAATATTGAAAATAAAGACTAAATTCATAAATATTTCATTAAATATTGTAATATAAGGGGTACGGCTAAAATTATTTTATAAAACTTGCAATTATATGGGGTAAAGTAATAAAACAATTTAAAAATATGGTTTAAAACAATAATTATCCCTTCAAATATTGAAAATAAGTATTAAATTCATAAAAATCTCATTTAATATAAGATTTTAGGGGTTGGGTTCAACATTTTTTTATAAATTTTGTAAAAATATGGGGTATAGTAATAAAATACGTTAAAATCAATGAAAAATTTCAATAAAATCCTTACAGATATTGAATATAAGGACTAAACTCATTAAAAAATCATTAAATATTGTAATATAAGGGGTACGGCTAAAATTATGTAATAAAACTTGTAATTATATGGGGTAAAATAATAAAACAATTGAAAAATATGGTTTAAAACAATAATTATCCCTTCAAATATTGAAAATAAGGGCTAAATTCATAAAATTTTCATTAAATATTGTAATATAAGGGGTACGGCTAAAATTGTTTTATAAAACTTGTAATTATATGGGGAAAAGTAATAAAACAATTGAAAAATATGGTTTAAAACAATAATTATCCCTTCAAATATTGAAAATAAAGGCTAAATTCATAAAAATTTCATTAAATATTGTAATATAAGGGGTACGGCTAAAATTATTTTATAAAACTTGTAATTATATGGGGTAAAGTAATAAAACAATTGAAAAATATGGTTTAAAACAATAATTATCCCTTCAAATATTGAAAATAAGTATTAAATTCATAAAAATCTCATTTAATATAGGATTTCAGGGGTTTGGTATATTATTTTATTATAAATCTTGTAAACACTTGGATATTGTAATAGATTATATCATAATAACAATGATATAATGTTATATTCCCTTCAAATATTGAAAATAAGGACTAAATTCATAAAAATCTCGTTTAATATAGGATTTCAGGGGTTGGGGCCAACAATTTTTTATAAATATTGTAAAAATATGGGGTATAGTAATAAAATACGTAAAATCAATGAAAAATTTCAATAAAATCCTTACAGATATTGAAAATAAGTGCTAAACTCATTAAAATATCATTAAATATTGTAATATAAGGGGTACGGCTAAAATTATTTTATAAAACTTGTAATTATATGGGGTAAAGTAATAAAACAATTCAAAAATATGGTTTAAAACAATAATTATTCCTTCAAATATTGAAAATAAGTATTAAATTCATAAAAATCTCATTTAATATAAGATTTTAGGGGTTGGGTTCAACATTTTTTTATAAATTTTGTAAAAATATGGGGTATAGTAATAAAATACGTTAAAATCAATGAAAAATTTCAATAAAATCCTTACAGATATTGAAAATAAGGACTAAACTCATGAAAATATCATTAAATATTGTAATATAAGGGGTACGGCTAAAATTATGTAATAAAACTTGTAATTATATGGGGTAAAATAATAAAACAATTGAAGAATATGGTTTAAAACAATAATTATCCCTTCAAATATTGAAAATAAGGGCTAAATTCATAAAAATTTCATTAAATATTGTAATATAAGTGGTACGGCTAAAATTGTTTTATAAAACTTGTAATTATATGGGGTAAAGTAATAAAACAATTGAAAAATATGGTTTAAAACAATAATTATCCCTTCAAATATTGAAAATAAGTATTAAATTCATAAAAATCTCATTTAATATAAGATTTTAGGGGTTGGGTTCAACATTTTTTTATAAATTTTGTAAAAATATGGGGTATTGTAATAAAATACGTTAAAATCAATGAAAAATTTCAATAAAATCATTACAGATATTGAAAATAAGGGCTTAATTCATAAAAATATCATTAAATATTGTAATATAAGGGGTACGGCTAAAATTATTTTATAAAACTTGTAATTATATGGGGTAAAGTAATAAAACAATTGAAAAATATGGTTTAAAACAATAATTATCCCTTCAAATATTGAAAATAAGTATTAAATTAATAAAAATCTTATTTAATATAAGATTTTAGGGGTTGGGTTCAACATTTTTTTATAAATTTTGTAAAAATATGAGGTATTGTAATAAAATACGTTAAAATCAATGAAAAATTTCAATAAAATCATTACAGATATTGAAAATAAGGGCTAAATTCATAAAAATATCATTAAATATTGTAATATAAGGGGTACGGCTAAAATTATTTTATAAAACTTGTAATTATATGGGGTAAAGTAATAAAACAATTGAAAAATATGGTTTAAAACAATAATTATCCCTTCAAATATTGAAAATAAGTATTAAATTAATAAAAATCTCATTTAATATAGGATTTCAGGGGTTTGGTACATTATTTTATTATAAATCTTGTAAACACTTGGATATTGAAATAGATTATATCATAATAACAATGATATAATGTTATATTCCCTTCAAATATTGAAAATAAGGACTAAATTCATTAAAATATCATTAAATATTGAAATATAAGGGGTACGGCTAAAATTATTTTATAAAACTTGTAATTATATGGGGTAAAGTAATAAAACAATTGAAAAATATGGTTTAAAACAATAATTATCCCTTCAAATATTGAAAATAAGTATTAAATTCATAAAAATCTCATTAAATATTGTAATATAAGGGGTACGGCTAAAATTATTTTATAAAACTTGTAATTATATGGGGTAAAGTAATAAAACAATTGAAAAATATGGTTTAAAAGAATAATGATCCCTTCAAATATTGAAAATAAGGGCTAAATTCATAAAAATTTCATTAAATATTGTAATATAAGGGGTACGGCTAAAATTATTTTATAAAACTTGTAATTATATGGGGTAAAATAAAAAAACAATTGAAAAATATGGTTTAAAACAATAATTATCCCATCAAATATTGAAAATAAGTATTAAATTCATAAAAATCTCATTTAATATAGGATTTCAGGGGTTTGGTACATTATTTTATTATAAATCTTGTAAACACTTGGATATTGTAATAGATTATATCATAATAACAGTGATAAAATGTTATATTCCCTTCAAATATTGAAAATAAGTATTAAATTCATAAAAATCTCATTTAATATAAGATTTTAGGGGTTGGGTTCAACATTTTTTTATAAATTTTGTAAAAAATGGGATATTGTAATGAAATACGGTAAAATCATTAGAAAAATTCAATAAAATCCCTTCTTATATTGAAAATAAAGACTAAATTCATAACTATTTCATTAAATATTGTAATATAAGGGGTACGGCTAAAATTATTTTATAAAACTTGTAATTATATGGGGTAAAGTAATAAAACAATTGAAAAATATGGTTTAAAACAATAATTATCCCTTCAAATATTGAAAATAAGTATTAAATTCATAAAAATCTCGTTTAATATAGGATTTCAGGGGTTGGGGCCAACAATTTTTTATAAATATTGTAAAAATATGGGGTATAGTAATAAAATACGTAAAATCAATGAAAAATTTCAATAAAATTCTTACAGATATTGAAAATAAGGGCTAAACTCATTAAAATATCATTAAATATTGTAATATAAGGGGTACGGCTAAAATTATTTAATAAAACTTGTAATTATATGGGGTAAAATAATAAAACAATTGAAAAATATGGTTTAAAACAATAATTATCCCTTCAAATATTGAAAATAAGTATTAAATTCATAAAAAACTCATTTAATATAGGATTTCAGGGGTTTGGTACATTATTTTATTATAAGTCTTGTAAACACTTGGATATTGTAATAGATTATATCATAATAACAGTGATAAAATGTTATATTCCCTTCAAATATTGAAAATAAGGACTAAATTCATTAAAATCTAATTAAATATTGTAAAATAAGGGGTACGGCTAAAATTATTTTATAAAACTTGTAATTATATGGGGTAAAGTAATAAAACAATTGAAAAATATGGTTTAAAACAATAATTATCCCTTCAAATATTGAAAATTAGTATTAAATTCATAAAAATCTTATTAAATATTGTAATATAAGGGGTACGGCTAAAATTATTTTATAAAACTTGTAATTATATGGGGTAAAGTAATAAAACAATTGAAAAATATGGTTTAAAAGAATAATGATCCCTTCAAATATTGAAAATAAGGGCTAAATTCATAAAAATTTCATTAAATATTGTAATATAAGGGGTACGGCTAAAATTATTTTATAAAACTTGTAATTATATGGGGTAAAGTAATAAAACAATTGAAAAATATGGTTTAAAACAATAATTATCCCTTCAAATATTGAAAATAAGTATTAAATTCATAAAAATCTCGTTTAATATAGGATTTCAGGGGTTGGGGCCAACAATTTTTTATAAATATTGTAAAAATATGGGGTATAGTAATAAAATACGTAAAATCAATGAAAAATTTCAATAAAATTCTTACAGATATTGAAAATAAGGGCTAAACTCATTAAAATATCATTAAATATTGTAATATAAGGGGTACGGCTAAAATTATTTTATAAAACTTGTAATTATATAGGGTAAAATAAAAAAACAATTGAAAAATATGGTTTAAAACAATAATTATCCCTTCAAATATTGAAAATAAGTATTAAATTCATAAAAATCTCATTTAATATAGGATTTCAGGGGTTTGGTACATTATTTTATTATAAATCTTGTAAACACTTGGATATTGTAATAGATTATATCATAATAACAGTGATAAAATGTTATATTCCCTTCAAATATTGAAAATAAGGACTAAATTCATAAAAATATCATTAAATATTGTAATATAAGGGGTACGGCTAAAATTATTTTATAAAACTTGTAATTATATGGGGTAAAGTAATAAAACAATTGAAAAATATGGTTTAAAACAATAATTATCCCTTCAAATATTGAAAATAAGTATTAAATTCATAAAAATCTCATTTAATATAAGATTTTAGGGGTTGGGTTCAACATTTTTTTTATAAAACTTGTAATTATATGGGGTAAAGTAATAAAACAATTGAAAAATATGGTTTAAAACAATAATTATCCCTTCAAATATTGAAAATAAGGGCTAAATTCATAAAAATTTCATTAAATATTGTAATATAAGAGGTACGGCTAAAATTATTTTATAAAACTTGTAATTATATGGGGTAAAGTAATAAAACAATTGAAAAGTATGGTTTAAAACAATAATTATCCCTTCAAATATTGAAAATAAGTATTAAATTCATAAAAATCTCGTTTAATATAGGATTTCAGGGGTTGGGGCCAACAATTTTTTATAAATTTTGTAAAAATATGGGGTATAGTAATAAAATACGTAAAATCAATGAAAAATTTCAATAAAATCCTTACAGATATTGAAAATAAGGGCTAAACTCATTAAAATATCATTAAATATTGTAATATAAGGGGTACGGCTAAAATTATTTTATAAAACTTGTAATTATATGGGGTAAAGTAATACAACAATAGAAAAATATGGTTTAAAACATTAATTATCCCTTCAAATATTGAAAATAAGTATTAAATTCATAAAAATCTCATTTAATATAAGATTTTAGGGGTTTGGTACATTATTTTATTATAAATCTTGTAAACACTTGGATATTGTAATAGATTATATCATAATAACAGTGATAAAATGTTATATTCCCTTCAAATATTGTAAATAAGGACTAAATTCATAAATATTTCATTAAATATTGTTATATAAGGGGTACGGCTAAAATTATTTTATAAAACTTGTAATTATATGGGGTAAAGTAATAAAACAATTGAAAAATATGGTTTAAAACAATAATTATCCCTTCAAATATTGAAAATGAGGGCTAAATTCATAAAAATTTCATTAAATATTGTAATATAAGAGGTAGGGCTAAAATTATTTTATAAAACTTGTAATTATATGGGGTAAAGTAATAAAACAATTTAAAAATATGGTTTAAAACATTAATTATCCCTTCAAATATTGAAAATAAGTATTAAATTCATAAAAATCTCATTTAATATAAGATTTTAGGGGTTGGGTTCAACATTTTTTTATAAATTTTGTAAAAATATGGGATATTGTAATGAAATACGGTAAAATCATTAGAAAAATTCAATAAAATCCCTTCTAATATTGAAAATAAAGACTAAATTCATAAATATTTCATTAAATATTGTTATATAAGGGGTACGGCTAAAATTATTTTATAAAACTTGTAATTATATGGGGTAAAGTAATAAAACAATTGAAAAATATGGTTTAAAAGAATAATGATCCCTTCAAATATTGAAAATAAGGGCTAAATTCATAAAAATTTCATTAAATATTGTAATATAAGGGGTACGGCTAAAATTATTTTATAAAACTTGTAATTATATGGGGTAAAGTAATAAAACAATTGAAAAATATGGTTTAAAACAATAATTATCCCTTCAAATATTGAAAATAAGTATTAAATTCATAAAAATCTCGTTTAATATAGGATTTCAGGGGTTGGGGCCAACAATTTTTTATAAATATTGTAAAAATATGGGGTATAGTAATAAAATACGTAAAATCAATGAAAAATTTCAATAAAATTCTTACAGATATTGAAAATAAGGGCTAAACTCATTAAAATATCATTAAATATTGTAATATAAGGGGTACGGCTAAAATTATTTTATAAAACTTGTAATTATATAGGGTAAAATAAAAAAACAATTGAAAAATATGGTTTAAAACAATAATTATCCCTTCAAATATTGAAAATAAGTATTAAATTCATAAAAATCTCATTTAATATAGGATTTCAGGGGTTTGGTACATTATTTTATTATAAATCTTGTAAACACTTGGATATTGTAATAGATTATATCATAATAACAGTGATAAAATGTTATATTCCCTTCAAATATTGAAAATAAGGACTAAATTCATAAAAATATCATTAAATATTGTAATATAAGGGGTACGGCTAAAATTATTTTATAAAACTTGTAATTATATGGGGTAAAGTAATAAAACAATTGAAAAATATGGTTTAAAACAATAATTATCCCTTCAAATATTGAAAATAAGTATTAAATTCATAAAAATCTCATTTAATATAAGATTTTAGGGGTTGGGTTCAACATTTTTTTTATAAAACTTGTAATTATATGGGGTAAAGTAATAAAACAATTGAAAAATATGGTTTAAAACAATAATTATCCCTTCAAATATTGAAAATAAGGGCTAAATTCATAAAAATTTCATTAAATATTGTAATATAAGAGGTACGGCTAAAATTATTTTATAAAACTTGTAATTATATGGGGTAAAGTAATAAAACAATTGAAAAGTATGGTTTAAAACAATAATTATCCCTTCAAATATTGAAAATAAGTATTAAATTCATAAAAATCTCGTTTAATATAGGATTTCAGGGGTTGGGGCCAACAATTTTTTATAAATTTTGTAAAAATATGGGGTATAGTAATAAAATACGTAAAATCAATGAAAAATTTCAATAAAATCCTTACAGATATTGAAAATAAGGGCTAAACTCATTAAAATATCATTAAATATTGTAATATAAGGGGTACGGCTAAAATTATTTTATAAAACTTGTAATTATATGGGGTAAAGTAATACAACAATAGAAAAATATGGTTTAAAACATTAATTATCCCTTCAAATATTGAAAATAAGTATTAAATTCATAAAAATCTCATTTAATATAAGATTTTAGGGGTTTGGTACATTATTTTATTATAAATCTTGTAAACACTTGGATATTGTAATAGATTATATCATAATAACAGTGATAAAATGTTATATTCCCTTCAAATATTGTAAATAAGGACTAAATTCATAAATATTTCATTAAATATTGTTATATAAGGGGTACGGCTAAAATTATTTTATAAAACTTGTAATTATATGGGGTAAAGTAATAAAACAATTGAAAAATATGGTTTAAAACAATAATTATCCCTTCAAATATTGAAAATGAGGGCTAAATTCATAAAAATTTCATTAAATATTGTAATATAAGAGGTAGGGCTAAAATTATTTTATAAAACTTGTAATTATATGGGGTAAAGTAATAAAACAATTTAAAAATATGGTTTAAAACATTAATTATCCCTTCAAATATTGAAAATAAGTATTAAATTCATAAAAATCTCATTTAATATAAGATTTTAGGGGTTGGGTTCAACATTTTTTTATAAATTTTGTAAAAATATGGGATATTGTAATGAAATACGGTAAAATCATTAGAAAAATTCAATAAAATCCCTTCTAATATTGAAAATAAAGACTAAATTCATAAATATTTCATTAAATATTGTTATATAAGGGGTACGGCTAAAATTATTTTATAAAACTTGTAATTATATGGGGTAAAGTAATAAAACAATTGAAAAATATGGTTTAAAACAATAATTATCCCTTCAAATATTGAAAATAAGTATTAAATTCATAAAAATCTCGTTTAATATAGGATTTCAGGGGTTGGGGCCAACAATTTTTTATAAATATTGTAAAAATATGGGGTTTAGTAATAAAATACGTAAAATCAATGAAAAATTTCAAGAAAATCCTTACAGATATTGAAAATAAGGGCTAAATTCATTAAATAATCATTAAATATTGTAATATAAGGGGTACGACTAAAATTATTTAATAAAACTTGTAATTATATGGGGTAAAATAAAAAAACAATTGAAAAATATGGTTTAAAACAATAATTATCCCTTCAAATATTGAAAATAAGTATTAAATTCATAAAAATCTCATTTAATATAGGATTTCAGGGGTTTGGTACATTATTTTATTATAAATCTTGTAAACACTTGGATATTGTAATAGATTATATCATAATAACAGTGATAAAATGTTATATTCCCTTCAAATATTGAAAATAAGGACTAAATTCATAAAAATATCATTAAATATTGTAATATAAGGGGTACGGCTAAAATTATTTTATAAAACTTGTAATTGTATGGGGTAAAGTAATAAAACAATTGAAAAATATGGTTTAAAACAATAATTATCCCATCAAATATTGAAAATAAGTATTAAATTCATAAAAATCTCATTTAATATAAGGTTTTAGGGGTTGGGTTCAACATTTTTTTATAAATTTTGTAAAAACATGAGATATTGTAATGAAATACGGTAAAATCATTGGAAAAATTCAATAAAATCCTTACAGATATTGAAAATGAGGGCTAAACTCATTAAAATATCATTAAATATTGTAATATAAGGGGTACGGCTAAAAATATTTAATAAAACTTGTAATTATATGGGGTAAAGTAATAAAACAATTGAAAAATATGGTTTAAAACAATAATTATCCCTTCAAATATTGAAAATAAGGGCTAAATTCATAAAAATTTCATTAAATATTGTAATATAAGAGGTACGGCTAAAATTATTTTATAAAACTTGTAATTATATGGGGTAAAGTAATAAAACAATTGAAAAATATGGTTTAAAACAATAATTATCCCTTCAAATATTGAAAATAAGGACAAAATTCATTAAAATATCATTAAATATTGTAATATAAGGGGTACGGCTAAAATTATTTTATAAAACTTGTAATTATATGGGGTAAAGTAATTAAACAATTGAAAAATATGGTTTTAAACAATAATTATCCCTTCAAATATTGAAAATAAGTATTAAATTCATAAAAATCTCATTTAATATAGGATTTCAGGGGTTTGGTACATTATTTTATTATAAATCTTGTAAACACTTGGATATTGTAATAGATTATATCATAATAACAATGATATAATGTTATATTCCCTTCAAATATTGAAAATAAGGACTAAATTCATTAAAATATCATTAAATATTGTAATATAAGGGGTACGGCTAAAATTATTTTATAAAACTTGTAATTATATGGGGTAAAGTAATAAAACAATTGAAAAATATGGTTTAAAACAATAATTATCCCTTCAAATATTGAAAATAAGTATTAAATTCATAAAAATCTCGTTTAATATAGGATTTCAGGGGTTGGGGCCAACAATTTTTTATAAATATTGTAAAAATATGGGGTATAGTAATAAAATACGTAAAATCAATGAAAAATTTCAATAAAATCCTTACAGATATTGAAAATAAGGGTTAAATTCATTAAAATCTAATTAAATATTGTATAATAAGGGGTACGGCTAAAATTATTTTATAAAACTTGTAATTATATGGGGTAAAGTAATAAAACAATTGAAAAATATGGTTTAAAACAATAATTATCCCTTCAAATATTGAAAATAAGTATTAAATTCATAAAAATCTCATTTAATATAGGATTTCAGGGGTTTGGTACATTATTTTATTATAAATCTTGTAAACACTTGGATATTGTAATAGATTATATCATAATAACAGTGATAAAATGTTATATTCCCTTCAAATATTGAAAATAAGGACTAAATTCATAAATATATCTTTAAATATTGTAATATAAGGGGTACGGCTAAAATTATTTTATAAAACTTGTAATTATATGGGGTAAAGTAATAAAACAATTGAAAAATATGGTTTAAAACAATAATTATCCCTTCAAATATTGAAAATAAGTATTAAATTCATAAAAATCTCATTTAATTTAAGATTTTAGGGGTTGGGTTCAACATTTTTTTATAAATTTTGTAAAAATATGGGGTATAGTAATAAAATACGTTAAAATCAATGAAAAATTTCAATAAAATCCTTACAGATATTGAAAATGAGGGCTAAACTCATTAAAATATCATTAAATATTGTAATATAAGGGGTACGGCTAAAAATATTTAATAAAACTTGTAATTATATGGGGTAAAGTAATAAAACAATTGAAAAATATGGTTTAAAACAATAATTATCCCTTCAAATATTGAAAATAAGGGCTAAATTCATAAAAATTTCATTAAATATTGTAATATAAGAGGTACGGCTAAAATTATTTTATAAAACTTGTAATTATATGGGGTAAAGTAATAAAACAATTGAAAAATATGGTTTAAAACAATAATTATCCCTTCAAATATTGAAAATAAGGACAAAATTCATTAAAATATCATTAAATATTGTAATATAAGGGGTACGGCTAAAATTATTTTATAAAACTTGTAATTATATGGGGTAAAGTAATTAAACAATTGAAAAATATGGTTTTAAACAATAATTATTCCTTCAAATATTGAAAATAAGTATTAAATTCATAAAAATCTATTTTAATATAGGATTTCAGGGGTTGGGGCCAACAATTTTTTATAAATTTTGTAAAAATATGGGGTATAGTAATAAAATATGTAAAATCAATGAAAAATTTCAATAAAATCCTTACAGATATTGAAAATAAGGGCTAAACTCATTAAAATATCATTAAATATTGTAATATAAGGGGTACGGCTAAAATTATTTAATAAAACTTGTAATTATATGGGGTAAAATAATAAAACAATTGAAAAATATGGTTTAAAACAATAATTATCCCTTCAAATATTGAAAATAAGTATTAAATTCATAAAAATCTCATTTATTATAAGATTTTAGGGGTTGGGTTCAACATTTTTTTTATAAATTTTGTAAAAATATGGGGTATTGTAATAAAATACGTTAAAATCAATGAAAAATTTCAATAAAATAATTACAGATATTGAAAATAAGGGCTAAATTCATAAAAATATCATTAAATATTGTAATATAAGGGGTACGGCTAAAATTATTTTACAAAACTTGTAATTATATGGGGTAAAGTAATAAAACAATTGAAAAATATGGTTTAAAACAATAATTATCCCTTCAAATATTGAAAATAAGTATTAAATTCATAAAAATCTCATTTAATATAGGATTTCAGGGGTTTGGTACATTATTTTATTATAAATCTTGTAAACACTTGGATATTGTAATAGATTATATCATAATAACAATGATATAATGTTATATTCCCTTCAAATATTGAAAATAAGGACTAAATTCATTAAAATATCATTAAATATTGTAATATAAGGGGTACGGCTAAAATTATTTTATAAAACTTGTAATTATATGGGGTAAAGTAATAAAACAATTGAAAAATATGGTTTAAAACAATAATTATCCCTTCAAATATTGAAAATAAGTATTAAATTCATAAAAATCTCGTTTAATATAGGATTTCAGGGGTTGGGGCCAACAATTTTTTATAAATATTGTAAAAATATGGGGTATAGTAATAAAATACGTAAAATCAATGAAAAATTTCAATAAAATCCTTACAGATATTGAAAATAAGGGCTAAACTCATTAAAATATCATTAAATATTGTAATATAAGGGGTACGGCTAAAATTATTTAATAAAACTTGTAATTATATGGGGTAAAATAATAAAACAATTGAAAAATATGGTTTAAAACAATAATTATCCCTTCAAATATTGAAAATAAGTATTAAATTCATAAAAATCTCATTTAATATAGGATTTCAGGGGTTTGGTACATTATTTTATTATAAATCTTGTAAACACTTGGATATTGTAATAGATTATATCATAATAACAGTGATAAAATGTTATATTCCCTTCAAATATTGAAAATAAGGACTAAATTCATAAAAATATCTTTAAATATTGTAATATAAGGGGTACGGCTAAAATTATTTAATAAAACTTGTAATTATATGGAGTAAAATAAAAAAACAATTGAAAAATATGGTTTAAAACAATAATTATCCCTTCAAATATTGAAAATAAGTATTAAATTCATAAAAATCTCATTTAATATAGGATTTCAGGGGTTTGGTACATTATTTTATTATAAATCTTGTATACACTTGGATATTGTAATAGATTATATCATAATAACAGTGATATAATGTTATATTCCCTTCAAATATTGAAAATAAGGACTAAATTCATAAAAATATCTTTAAATATTGTAATATAAGGGGTACGGCTAAAATTATTTTATAAAACTTGTAATTATATGGGGTAAAGTAATAAAATAATTGAAAAATATGGTTTAAAACAATAATTATCCCTTCAAATATTGAAAATAAGTATTAAATTCATAAAAATCTCATTTAATATAAGGTTTTAAGGGTTGGGTTCAACATTTTTTTATAAATTTTGTAAAAACATGAGATATTGTAATGAAATACGGTAAAATCATTTGAAAAATTCAATAAAATCCCTTCTAATATTGAAAATAAAGACTAAATTCATTAATATTTCATTAAATATTGTAATATAAGTGGTACGGCTAAAATTATTTTATAAAACTTGTAATTATATGGGGTAAAGTAATAAAACAATTGAAAAATATGGTTTAAAACAATAATTATCCCTTCAAATATTGAAATAAGTATTAAATTCATAAAAATCTCTTTAATATAAGATTTTAGGGGTTGGGTTCAACATTTTTTTATAAATTTTGTAAAAATATGGGGTATTGTAATAAAATACGTTAAAATCAATGAAAAATTTCAATAAAATCCTTACAGATATTGAAAATAAGGGTTAAATTCATTAAAATCTAATTAAATATTGTAATATAAGGGGTACGGCTAAAATTATTTTATAAAACTTGTAATTATATGGGGTAAAGTAATAAAACAATTGAAAAATATGGTTTAAAACAATAATTATCCCTTCAAATATTGGAAATAAGGGCTAAATTCATAAAAATTTCATTAAATATTGTAATATAAGAGGTACGGCTAAAATTATTTTATAAAACTTGTAATTATATGGGGTAAAGTAATAAAACAATTGAAAAATATGGTTTAAAACAATAATTATCCCTTCAAATATTGAAAATAAGTATTAAATTCATAAAAATCTCGTTTAATATAGGATTTCAGGGGTTGGGGCCAACAATTTTTTATAAATTTTGTAAAAATATGGGGTATAGTAATAAAATATGTAAAATCAATGAAAAATTTCAATAAAATCCTTACAGATATTGAAAATAAGGGCTAAACTCATTAAAATATCATTAAATATTGTAATATAAGGGGTACGGCTAAAATTATTTAATAAAACTTGTAATTATATGGGGTAAAATAATAAAACAATTGAAAAATATGGTTTAAAACAATAATTATCCCTTCAAATATTGAAAATAGGTATTAAATTCATAAAAATCTCATTTATTATAAGATTTTAGGGGTTGGGTTCAACATTTTTTTTATAAATTTTGTAAAAATATGGGGTATTGTAATAAAATACGTTAAAATCAATGAAAAATTTCAATAAAATCATTACAGATATTGAAAATAAGGGCTAAATTCATAAAAATATCATTAAATATTGTAATATAAGGGGTACGGCTAAAATTATTTTATAAAAAATGTAATTATATGGGGTAAAGTAATAAAACAATTGAAAAATATGGTTTAAAACAATAATTATCCCTTCAAATATTGAAAATAAGTATTAAATTCATAAAAATCTCATTTAATATAGGATTTCAGGGGTTTGGTACATTATTTTATTATAAATCTTGTAAACACTTGGATATTGTAATAGATTATATCATAATAACAATGATATAATGTTATATTCCCTTCAAATATTGAAAATAAGGACTAAATTCATTAAAATATCATTAAATATTGTAATATAAGGGGTACGGCTAAAATTATTTTATAAAACTTGTAATTATATGGGGTAAAATAAAAAAACAATTGAAAAATATAGTTTAAAACAATAATTATCCCTTCAAATATTGAAAATAAGTATTAAATTCATAAAAATCTCATTTAATATAGGATTTCAGGGGTTGGGGCCAACATTTTTTTATAAATTTTGTAAAAACATGAGATATTGTAATGAAATACGGTAAAATCATTGGAAAAATTCAATAAAATCCCTTCTAATATTGAAAATAAAGACTAAATTCATTAATATTTCATTAAATATTGTAATATAAGTGGTACGGCTAAAATTATTTTATAAAACTTGTAATTATATGGGGTAAAGTAATAAAACAATTGAAAAATATGGTTTAAAACAATAATTATCCCTTCAAATATTGAAAATAAGTATTAAATTCATAAAAATCTCATTTAATTTAAGATTTTAGGGGTTGGGTTCAACATTTTTTTATAAATTTTGTAAAAATATGGGGTATAGTAATAAAATACGTTAAAATCAATGAAAAATTTCAATAAAATCCTTACAGATATTGAAAATGAGGGTTAAACTCATTAAAATATCATTAAATATTGTAATATAAGGGGTACGGCTAAAAATATTTAATTAAACTTGTAATTATATGGGGTAAAATAATAAAACAATTGAAAAATATGGTTTAAAACAATAATTATCCCTTCAAATATTGAAAATAAGTATTAAATTCATAAAAATCTCATTTAATATAAGGTTTTAGGGGTTGGGTTCAACATTTTTTTATAAATTTTGTAAAAACATGAGATAATGTAATAAAATACGGTAAAATCATTGGAAAAATTCAATAAAATCCCTTCTAATATTGAAAATAAAGACTAAATTCATTAATATTTCATTAAATATTGTAATATAAGTGGTACGGCTAAAATTATTTTATAAAACTTGTAATTATATGGGGTAAAGTAATAAAACAATTGAAAAATATGGTTTAAAACAATAATTATCCCTTCAAATATTGAAAATAAGTATTAAATTCATAAAAATCTCTTTAATATAAGATTTTAGGGGTTGGGTTCAACATTTTTTTATAAATTTTGTAAAAATATGGGGTATAGTAATAAAATACGTTAAAATCAATGAAAAATTTCAATAAAATCCTTACAGATATTGAAAATAAGGGTTAAATTCATTAAAATCTAATTAAATATTGTAATATAAGGGGTAGGGCTAAAATTATTTTATAAAACTTGTAATTATATGGGGTAAAGTAATAAAACAATTGAAAAATATGGTTTAAAA
This sequence comes from Rhopalosiphum nymphaeae, assembly GCA_036289425.1. Lineage (NCBI taxonomy): Eukaryota > Metazoa > Arthropoda > Insecta > Hemiptera > Aphididae > Rhopalosiphum > Rhopalosiphum nymphaeae. The sequence continues at coordinate 7,037,793 of JAZAQC010000001.1, read as the reverse complement.
CAATAATTATCCCTTCAAATATTGAAAATAAGTATTAAATTCATAAAAATCTCATTTAATATAGGATTTCAGGGGTTTGGTACATTATTTTATTATAAATCTTGTAAACACTTGGATATTGTAATAGATTATATCATAATAACAGTGATAAAATGTTATATTCCCTTCAAATATTGAAAATAAGGACTAAATTCATAAAAATATCTTTAAATATTGTAATATAAGGGGTACGGCTAAAATTATTTTATAAAACTTGTAATTATATGGGGAAAAGTAATAAAACAATTGAAAAATATGGTTTAAAACAATAATTATCCCTTCAAATATTGAAAATAAAGGCTAAATTCATAAAAATTTCATTAAATATTGTAATATAAGAGGTACGGCTAAAATTATTTTATAAAACTTGTAATTATATGGGGTAAAGTAATAAAACAATTGAAAAATATGGTTTAAAACAATAATTATCCCTTCAAATATTGAAAATAAGTATTAAATTCATAAAAATCTCGTTTAATATAGGATTTCAGGGGTTGGGGCCAACAATTTTTTATAAATTTTGTAAAAATATGGGGTATAGTAATAAAATACGTAAAATCAATGAAAAATTTCAATAAAATCCTTACAGATATTGAAAATAAGGGCTAAACTCATTAAAATATCATTAAATATTGTAATATAAGGGGTACGGCTAAAATTATTTTATAAAACTTGTAATTATATGTGGTAAAGTAATAAAACAATTGAAAAATATGGTTTAAAACAATAATTATCCCTTCAAATATTGAAAATAAGTATTAAATTCATAAAAATCTCATTTAATATAGGATTTCAGGGGTTTGGTACATTATTTTATTATAAATCTTGTAAACACTTGGATATTGTAATAGATTATATCATAATAACAGTGATATAATGTTATATTCCCTTCAAATATTGAAAATAAGGACTAAATTCATTAAAATATCATTAAATATTGTAATATAAGGGGTACGGCTAAAATTATTTTATAAAACTTGTAATTATATGGGGTAAAGTAATAAAACAATTGAAAAATACGGTTTAAAACAATAATTATCCCTTCAAATATTGAAAATAAGTATTAAATTCATAAAAATCTCGTTTAATATAGGATTTCAGGGGTTGGGGCCAACAATTTTTTATAAATTTTGTAAAAATATGGGGTATAGTAATAAAATACGTAAAATCAATGAAAAATTTCAATAAAATCCTTACAGATATTGAAAATAAGGGCTAAACTCATTAAAATATCATTAAATATTGTAATATAAGGGGTACGGCTAAAATTATTTTATAAAACTTGTAATTATATGGGGTAAAGTAATAAAACAATTGAAAAATATGGTTTAAAACAATAATTATCCCTTCAAATATTGAAAATAAGTATTAAATTCATAAAAATCTCGTTTAATATAGGCTTTCAGGGGTTGGGGCAAACAATTTTTTATAAATTTTGTAAAAATATGGAGTATAGTAATAAAATACGTAAAATCAATGAAAAATTTCAATAAAATCCTTACAGATATTGAAAATATGGGCTAAATTCATTAAAATATCGTTAAATATTGTAATATAAGGGGTACGGCTAAAATTATTTAATAAAACTTGTAATTATATGGGGTAAAGTAATAAAACAATTGAAAAATATGGTTTAAAACAATAATTATCCCTTCAAATATTGAAAATAAGTATTAAATTCATAAAAATCTCGTTTAATATAGGATTTCAGGGGTTGGGGCCAACAATTTTTTATAAATTTTGTAAAAATATGGGGTATAGTAATAAAATATGTAAAATCAATGAAAAATTTCAATAAAATCCTTACAGATATTGAAAATAAGGGCTAAACTCATTAAAATATCATTAAATATTGTAATATAAGGGGTACGGCTAAAATTATTTAATAAAACTTGTAATTATATGGGGTAAAATAATAAAACAATTGAAAAATATGGTTTAAAACAATAATTATCCCTTCAACTATTGAAAATAAGTATTAAATTCATAAAAATCTCATTTATTATAAGATTTTAGGGGTTGGGGCCAACAATTTTTTATAAATTTTGTAAAAATATGGGGTATAGTAATAAAATATGTAAAATCAATGAAAAATTTCAATAAAATCATTACAGATGTTGAAAATAAGGGCTAAATTCATAAAAATATCATTAAATATTGTAATATAAGGGGTACGGCTAAAATTATTTTATAAAACTTGTAATTATATGGGGTAAAGTAATAAAACAATTGAAAAATATGGTTTAAAACAATAATTATCCCTTCAAATATTGAAAATAAGTATTAAATTCATAAAAATCTCATTTAATATAGGATTTCAGGGGTTTGGTACATTATTTTATTATAAATCTTGTAAACACTTGGATATTGTAATAGATTATATCATAATAACAATGATATAATGTTATATTCCCTTCAAATATTGAAAATAAGGACTAAATTCATTAAAATATCATTAAATATTGTAATATAAGGGGTACGGCTAAAATTATTTTATAAAACTTGTAATTATATGGGGTAAAGTAATAAAACAATTGAAAAATATGGTTTAAAACAATAATTATCCCTTCAAATATTGAAAATAAGTATTAAATTCATAAAAATCTCATTTAATTTAAGATTTTAGGGGTTGGGTTCAACATTTTTTTATAAATTTTTAAACACTTGGATATTGTAATAGATTATATCATAGTAACAGTGATAAAATGTTATATTCCCTTCAAATATTGAAAATAAGGACTAAATTCATAAAAATATCTTTAAATATTGTAATATAAGGGGTACGGCTAAAATTATTTTATAAAACTTGTAATTATATGGGGTAAAATAAAAAAACAATTGAAAAATATGGTTTAAAACAATAATTATCCCTTCAAATATTGAAAATAAGTATTAAATTCATAAAAATCTCATTTAATATAGGATTTCAGGGGTTTGGTACATTATATATTATAAATCTTGTAAACACTTGGATATTGTAATAGATTATATCATAATAACAATGATATAATGTTATATTCCCTTCAAATATTGAAAATAAGGACTAAATTCATTAAAATATCATTAAATATTGTAATATAAGGGGTACGGCTAAAATTATTTTATAAAACTTGTAATTATATGGGGTAAAGTAATAAAACAATTGAAAAATATGGTTTAAAACAATAATTATCCCTTCAAATATTGAAAATAAGTATTAAATTCATAAAAATCTCGTTTAATATAGGATTTCAGGGGTTGGGGCCAACAATTTTTTATAAATATTGTAAAAATATGGGGTATAGTAATAAAATACGTAAAATCAATGAAAAATTTCAATAAAATCCTTACAGATATTGAAAATAAGGGCTAAACTCATTAAAATATCATTAAATATTGTAATATAAGGGGTACGGCTAAAATTATTTAATAAAACTTGTAATTATATGGGGTAAAATAATAAAACAATTGAAAAATATGGTTTAAAACAATAATTATCCCTTCAAATATTGAAAATAAGTATTAAATTCATAAAAAGCTCATTTAATATAGGATTTCAGGGGTTTGGTACATTATTTTATTATAAATCTTGTAAACACTTGGATATTGTAATAGATTATATCATAATAACAGTGATAAAATGTTATATTCCCTTCAAATATTGAAAATAAGGACTAAATTCATAAAAATATCTTTAAATATTGTAATATAAGGGGTACGGCTAAAATTATTTTATAAAACTTGTAATTATATGGGGAAAAGTAATAAAACAATTGAAAAATATGGTTTAAAACAATAATTATCCCTTCAAATATTGAAAATAAGGGCTAAATTCATAAAAATTTCATTAAATATTGTAATATAAGAGGTACGGCTAAAATTATTTTATAAAACTTGTAATTATATGGGGTAAAGTAATAAAACAATTGAAAAATATGGTTTAAAACAATAATTATCCCTTCAAATATTGAAAATAAGTATTAAATTCATAAAAATCTCGTTTAATATAGGATTTCAGGGGTTGGGGCCAACAATTTTTTATAAATTTTGTAAAAATATGGGGTATAGTAATAAAATACGTAAAATCAATGAAAAATTTCAATAAAATCCTTACAGATATTGAAAATAAGGGCTAAACTCATTAAAATATCATTAAATATTGTAATATAAGGGGTACGGCTAAAATTATTTTATAAAACTTGTAATTATATGGGGTAAAGTAATAAAACAATTGAAAAATATGGTTTAAAACAATAATTATCCCTTCAAATATTGAAAATAAGTATTAAATTCATAAAAATCTCATTTAATATAGGATTTCAGGGGTTTGGTACATTATTTTATTATAAATCTTGTAAACACTTGGATATTGTAATAGATTATATCATAATAACAGTGATATAATGTTATATTCCCTTCAAATATTGAAAATAAGGACTAAATTCATTAAAATATCATTAAATATTGTAATATAAGGGGTACGGCTAAAATTATTTTATAAAACTTGTAATTATATGGGGTAAAGTAATAAAACAATTGAAAAATACGGTTTAAAACAATAATTATCCCTTCAAATATTGAAAATAAGTATTAAATTCATAAAAATCTCGTTTAATATAGGCTTTCAGGGGTTGGGGCAAACAATTTTTTATAAATTTTGTAAAAATATGGAGTATAGTAATAAAATACGTAAAATCAATGAAAAATTTCAATAAAATCCTTACAGATATTGAAAATATGGGCTAAATTCATTAAAATATCGTTAAATATTGTAATATAAGGGGTACGGCTAAAATTATTTAATAAAACTTGTAATTATATGGGGTAAAATAAAAAAACAATTGAAAAATATGGTTTAAAACAATAATTATCCCTTCAAATATTGAAAATAAGTATTAAATTCATAAAAATCTCATTTAATTTAAGATTTTAGGGGTTGGGTTCAACATTTTTTTATAAATTTTGTAAACACTTGGATATTGTAATAGATTATATCATAATAACAGTGATAAAATGTTATATTCCCTTCAAATATTGAAAATAAGGACTAAATTCATAAAAATATCTTTAAATATTGTAATATAAGGGGTACGGCTAAAATTATTTTATAAAACTTGTAATTATATGGGGTAAAATAAAAAAACAATTGAAAAATATGGTTTAAAACAATAATTATCCCTTCAAATATTGAAAATAAGTATTAAATTCATAAAAATCTCATTTAATATAGGATTTCAGGGGTTTGGTACATTATTTTATTATAAATCTTGTAAACACTTGGTTATTGTAATAGATTATATCATAATAACAATGATATAATGTTATATTCCCTTCAAATATTGAAAATAAGTATTAAATTCATAAAAATCTCATTTAATATAGGATTTCAGGGGTTTGGTACATTATTTTATTATAAATCTTGTAAACACTTGGATATTGTAATAGATTATATCATAATAACAGTGATATAATGTTATATTCCCTTCAAATATTGAAAATAAGGACTAAATTCATTATAATATCATTAAATATTGTAATATAAGGGGTACGGCTAAAATTATTTTATAAAACTTGTAATTATATGGGGTAAAGTAATACAACAATTGAAAAATATGGTTTAAAACAATAATTATCCCTTCAAATATTGAAAATAAGTATTAAATTCATAAAAATCTCATTTAATATAGGATTTCAGGGGTTTGGTACATTATTTTATTATAAATCTTGTAAACACTTGGATATTGTAATAGATTATATCATAATAACAGTGATAAAATGTTATATTCCCTTCAAATATTGAAAATAAGGACTAAATTCATAAAAATATCTTTAAATATTGTAATATAAGGGGTACGGCTAAAATTATTTTATAAAACTTGTAATTATATGGGGTAAAGTAATAAAACAATTGAAAAATATGGTTTAAAACAATAATTATCCCTTCAAATATTGAAAATAAGTATTAAATTCATAAAAATCTCATTTAATATAAGGTTTTAGGGGTTGGGTTCAACATTTTTTTATAAATTTTGTAAAAACATGAGATATTGTAATGAAATACGGTAAAATCATTGGAAAAATTCAATAAAATCCCTTCTAATATTGAAAATAAAGACTAAATTCATTAATATTTCATTAAATATTGTAATATAAGTGGTACGGCTAAAATTATTTTATAATACTTGTAATTATATGGGGTAAAGTAATAAAACAATTGAAAAATATGGTTTAAAACAATAATTATCCCTTCAAATATTGAAAATAAGTATTAAATTCATAAAAATCTCTTTAATATAAGATTTTAGGGGTTGGGTTCAACATTTTTTTATAAATTTTGTAAAAATATGGGGTATAGTAATAAAATACGTTAAAATCAATGAAAAATTTCAATAAAATCCTTACAGATATTGAAAATAAGGGTTAAATTCATTAAAATCTAATTAAATATTGTAATATAAGGGGTACGGCTAAAATTATTTTATAATACTTGTAATTATATGGGGTAAAGTAATAAAACAATTGAAAAATATGGTTTAAAACAATAATTATACCTTCAAATATTGAAAATAAGTATTAAATTCATAAAAATCTCATTTAATATAGGATTTCAGGGGTTTGGTACATTATTTTATTATAAATCTTGTAAACACTTGGATATTGTAATAGATTATATCATAATAACAGTAATAAAATGTTATATTCCCTTCAAATATTGAAAATAAGGACTAAATTCATAAAAATATCTTTAAATATTGTAATATAAGGGGTACGGCTAAAATTATTTTATAAAACTTGTAATTATTTGGGGTAAAGTAATAAAACAATTGAAAAATATGGTTTAAAACAATAATTATCCCTTCAAATATTGAAAATAAGGGCTAAATTCATAAAAATTTCATTAAATATTGTAATATAAGGGGTACGGCTAAAATTATTTTATAAAACTTGTAATTATTTGGGGTAAAGTAATAAAACAATTGAAAAATATGGTTTAAAACAATAATTATCCCTTCAAATATTGAAAATAAGGGCTAAATTCATAAAAATTTCATTAAATATTGTAATATAAGAGGTACGGCTAAAATTATTTTATAAAACTTGTAATTATATGGGGTAAAGTAATAAAACAATTGAAAAATATGGTTTAAAACAATAATTATCCCTTCAAATATTGAAAATAAGGACTAAATTCATTAAAATATCATTAAATATTGTAATATAAGGGGTACGGCTAAAATTATTTTATAAAACTTGTAATTATATGGGGTAAAGTAATAAAACAATTGAAAAATATGGTTTAAAACAATAATTATCCCTTCAAATATTGAAAATAAGTATTAAATTCATAAAAATCTCGTTTAATATAGGATTTCTGGGGTTGGGGCCAACAATTTTTTATAAATTTTGTAAAAATATGGGGTATAGTAATAAAATATGTAAAATCAATGAAAAATTTCAATAAAATCATTACTGATGTTGAAAATAAGGGCTAAATTCATAAAAATATCATTAAATATTGTAATATAAGGGGTACGGCTAAAATTATTTTATAAAACTTGTAATTATATGGGGTAAAGTAATAAAACAATTGAAAAATATGGTTTAAAACAATAATTATCCCTTCAAATATTGAAAATAAGTATTAAATTCATAAAAATCTCATTTAATATAGGATTTCAGGGGTTTGGTACATTATTTTATTATAAATCTTGTAAACACTTGGATATTGTAATAGATTATATCATAATAACAATGATATAATGTTATATTCCCTTCAAATATTGAAAATAAGGACTAAATTCATTAAAATATCATTAAATATTGTAATATAAGGGGTACGGCTAAAATTATTTTATAAAACTTGTAATTATATGGGGTAAAGTAATAAAACAATTGAAAAATATGGTTTAAAACAATAATTATCCCTTCAAATATTGAAAATAAGTATTAAATTCATAAAAATCTCATTTAATTTAAGATTTTAGGGGTTGGGTTCAACATTTTTTTATAAATTTTGTAAACACTTGGATATTGTAATAGATTATATCATAATAACAGTGATAAAATGTTATATTCCCTTCAAATATTGAAAATAAGGACTAAATTCATAAAAATATCTTTAAATATTGTAATATAAGGGGTACGGCTAAAATTATTTTATAAAACTTGTAATTATATGGGGTAAAATAAAAAAACAATTGAAAAATATGGTTTAAAACAATAATTATCCCTTCAAATATTGAAAATAAGTATTAAATTCATAAAAATCTCATTTAATATAGGATTTCAGGGGTTTGGTACATTATTTTATTATAAATCTTGTAAACACTTGGTTATTGTAATAGATTATATCATAATAACAATGATATAATGTTATATTCCCTTCAAATATTGAAAATAAGTATTAAATTCATAAAAATCTCATTTAATATAGGATTTCAGGGGTTTGGTACATTATTTTATTATAAATCTTGTAAACACTTGGATATTGTAATAGATTATATCATAATAACAGTGATATAATGTTATATTCCCTTCAAATATTGAAAATAAGGACTAAATTCATTATAATATCATTAAATATTGTAATATAAGGGGTACGGCTAAAATTATTTTATAAAACTTGTAATTATATGGGGTAAAGTAATACAACAATTGAAAAATATGGTTTAAAACAATAATTATCCCTTCAAATATTGAAAATAAGTATTAAATTCATAAAAATCTCATTTAATATAGGATTTCAGGGGTTTGGTACATTATTTTATTATAAATCTTGTAAACACTTGGATATTGTAATAGATTATATCATAATAACAGTGATATAATGTTATATTCCCTTCAAATATTGAAAATAAGGACTAAATTCATTATAATATCATTAAATATTGTAATATAAGGGGTACGGCTAAAATTATTTTATAAAACTTGTAATTATATGGGGTAAAGTAATACAACAATTGAAAAATATGGTTTAAAACAATAATTATCCCTTCAAATATTGAAAATAAGTATTAAATTCATAAAAATCTCATTTAATATAGGATTTCAGGGGTTTGGTACATTATTTTATTATAAATCTTGTAAACACTTGGATATTGTAATAGATTATATCATAATAACAGTGATAAAATGTTATATTCCCTTCAAATATTGAAAATAAGGACTAAATTCATAAAAATATCTTTAAATATTGTAATATAAGGGGTACGGCTAAAATTATTTTATAAAACTTGTAATTATATGGGGTAAAGTAATAAAACAATAGAAAAATATGGTTTAAAACAATAATTATCCCTTCAAATATTGAAAATAAGTATTAAATTCATAAAAATCTCATTTAATATAAGGTTTTAGGGGTTGGGTTCAACATTTTTTTATAAATTTTGTAAAAACATGAGATATTGTAATGAAATACGGTAAAATCATTGGAAAAATTCAATAAAATCCCTTCTAATATTGAAAATAAAGACTAAATTCATTAATATTTCATTAAATATTGTAATATAAGTGGTACGGCTAAAATTATTTTATAATACTTGTAATTATATGGGGTAAAGTAATAAAACAATTGAAAAATATGGTTTAAAACAATAATTATCCCTTCAAATATTGAAAATAAGTATTAAATTCATAAAAATCTCTTTAATATAAGATTTTAGGGGTTGGGTTCAACATTTTTTTATAAATTTTGTAAAAATATGGGGTATAGTAATAAAATACGTTAAAATCAATGAAAAATTTCAATAAAATCCTTACAGATATTGAAAATAAGGGTTAAATTCATTAAAATCTAATTAAATATTGTAATATAAGGGGTACGGCTAAAATTATTTTATAATACTTGTAATTATATGGGGTAAAGTAATAAAACAATTGAAAAATATGGTTTAAAACAATAATTATACCTTCAAATATTGAAAATAAGTATTAAATTCATAAAAATCTCATTTAATATAGGATTTCAGGGGTTTGGTACATTATTTTATTATAAATCTTGTAAACACTTGGATATTGTAATAGATTATATCATAATAACAGTGATAAAATGTTATATTCCCTTCAAATATTGAAAATAAGGACTAAATTCATAAAAATATCTTTAAATATTGTAATATAAGGGGTACGGCTAAAATTATTTTATAAAACTTGTAATTATATGGGGTAAAGTAATAAAACAATTGAAAAATATGGTTTAAAACAATAATTATCCCTTCAAATATTGAAAATAAGGGCTAAATTCATAAAAATTTCATTAAATATTGTAATATAAGAGGTACGGCTAAAATTATTTTATAAAATTTGTAATTATATGGGGTAAAGTAATAAAACAATTGAAAAATATGGTTTAAAACAATAATTATCCCTTCAAATATTGAAAATAAGGACTAAATTCATTAAAATATCATTAAATATTGTAATATAAGGGGTACGGCTAAAATTATTTTATAAAACTTGTAATTATATGGGGTAAAGTAATAAAACAATTGAAAAATATGGTTTAAAACAATAATTATCCCTTCAAATATTGAAAATAAGTATTAAATTCATAAAAATCTCGTTTAATATAGGATTTCAGGGGTTGGGGCCAACAATTTTTTATAAATTTTGTAAAAATATGGGGTATAGTAATAAAATATGTAAAATCAATGAAAAATTTCAATAAAATCATTACAGATGTTGAAAATAAGGGCTAAATTCATAAAAATATCATTAAATATTGTAATATAAGGGGTACGGCTAAAATTATTTTATAAAACTTGTAATTATATGGGGTAAAGTAATAAAACAATTGAAAAATATGGTTTAAAACAATAATTATCCCTTCAAATATTGAAAATAAGTATTAAATTCATAAAAATCTCATTTAATATAGGATTTCAGGGGTTTGGTACATTATTTTATTATAAATCTTGTAAACACTTGGATATTGTAATAGATTATATCATAATAACAATGATATAATGTTATATTCCCTTCAAATATTGAAAATAAGGACTAAATTCATTAAAATATCATTAAATATTGTAATATAAGGGGTACGGCTAAAATTATTTTATAAAACTTGTAATTATATGGGGTTAAGTAATAAAACAATTGAAAAATATGGTTTAAAACAATAATTATCCCTTCAAATATTGAAAATAAGTATAAAATTCATAAAAATCTCATTAAATATTGTAATATAAGAGGTACGGCTAAAATTATTTTATAAAACTTGTAATTATATGGGGTAAAGTAATAAAACAATTGAAAAATATGGTTTAAAACAATAATTATCCCTTCAAATATTGAAAATAAGTATTAAATTCATAAAAATCTCATTTAATATAAGGTTTTAGGGGTTGGGTTCAACATTTTTTTATAAATTTTGTAAAAACATGAGATATTGTAATGAAATACGGTAAAATCATTGGAAAAATTCAATAAAATCCCTTCTAATATTGAAAATAAAGACTAAATTCATAAATATTTCATTAAATATTGTAATATAAGGGGTACGGCTAAAATTATTTTATAAAACTTGTAATTATATGGGGTAAAGTAATAAAACAATTGAAAAATATGGTTTAAAACAATAATTATCCCTTCAAATATTGAAAATACGTATTAAATTCATAAAAATCTCTTTAATATAAGATTTTAGGGGTTGGGTTCAACATTTTTTTATAAATTTTGTAAAAATATGGGGTATAGTAATAAAATACGTTAAAATCAATGAAAAATTTCAATAAAATCCTTACAGATATTGAAAATAAGGGCTAAATTCATTAAAATCTAATTAAATATTGTAATATAAGGGGTACGGCTAAAATTATTTTATAAAACTTGTAATTATATGGGGTAAAGTAATAAAACAATTGAAAAATATGGTTTAAAACAATAATTATCCCTTCAAATATTGAAAATAAGTATTAAATTCATAAAAATCTCATTTAATATAAGATTTTAGGGGTTGGGTTCAACATTTTTTTTATAAATTTTGTAAAAATATGGGGTATTGTAATAAAATACGTTAAAATCAATGAAAAATTTCAATAAAATCATTACAGATATTGAAAATAAGGGCTAAATTCATAAAAATATCATTAAATATTGTAATATAAGGGGTAAGGCTAAAATTATTTTATAAAACTTGTAATTATATGGGGTAAAGTAATAAAACAATTGAAAAATAAGGTTTAAAACAATAATTATCCCTTCAAATATTGAAAATAAGTATTAAATTCATAAAAATCTCATTTAATATAGGATTTCAGGGGTTTGGTACATTATTTTATTATAAATCTTGTAAACACTTGGTTATTGTAATAGATTATATCATAATAACAGTGATAAAATGTTATATTCCCTTCAAATATTGAAAATAAGGACTAAATTCATAAAAATATCTTTAAATATTGTAATATAAGGGGTACGGCTAAAATTATTTAATAAAACTTGTAATTATATGGGGGAAAATAAAAAAACAATTGAAAAATATGGTTTAAAACAATAATTATCCCTTCAAATATTGAAAATAAGTATTAAATTCATAAAAATCTCATTTAATATAGGATTTCAGGGGTTTGGTACATTATTTTATTATAAATCTTGTAAACACTTGGTTAATGTTATAGATTATATCATAATAACAATGATATAATGTTATATTCCCTTCAAATATTGAAAATAAGTATTAAATTCATAAAAATCTCATTTAATATAGGATTTCAGGGGTTTGGTACATTATTTTATTATAAATCTTGTAAACACTTGGATATTGTAATAGATTATATCATAATAACAGTGATATAATGTTATATTCCCTTCAAATATTGAAAATAAGGACTAAATTCATTATAATATCATTAAATATTGTAATATAAGGGGTACGGCTAAAATTATTTTATAAAACTTGTAATTATATGGGGTAAAGTAATACAACAATTGAAAAATATGGTTTAAAACAATAATTATCCCTTCAAATATTGAAAATAAGTATTAAATTCATAAAAATCTCATTTAATATAGGATTTCAGGGGTTTGGTACATTATTTTATTATAAATCTTGTAAACACTTGGATATTGTAATAGATTATATCATAATAACAGTGATAAAATGTTATATTCCCTTCAAATATTGAATATAAGGACTAAATTCATAAAAATATCTTTAAATATTGTAATATAAGGGGTACGGCTAAAATTATTTTATAAAACTTGTAATTATATGGGGTAAAGTAATAAAACAATTGAAAAATATGGTTTAAAACAATAATTATCCCTTCAAATATTGAAAATAAGTATTAAATTCATAAAAATCTCATTTAATATAAGGTTTTAGGGGTTGGGTTCAACATTTTTTTATAAATTTTGTAAAAACATGAGATATTGTAATGAAATACGGTAAAATCATTGGAAAAATTCAATAAAATCCCTTCTAATATTGAAAATAAAGACTAAATTCATTAATATTTCATTAAATATTGTAATATAAGTGGTACGGCTAAAATTATTTTATAAAACTTGTAATTATATGGGGTAAAGTAATAAAACAATTGAAAAATATGGTTTAAAACAATAATTATCCCTTCAAATATTGAAAATAAGTATTAAATTCATAAAAATCTCTTTAATATAAGATTTTAGGGGTTGGGTTCAACATTTTTTTATAAATTTTGTAAAAATATGGGGTATAGTAATAAAATACGTTAAAATCAATGAAAAATTTCAATAAAATCCTTACAGATATTGAAAATAAGGGTTAAATTCATTAAAATCTAATTAAATATTGTAATATAAGGGGTACGGCTAAAATTATTTTATAAAACTTGTAATTATATGGGGTAAAGTAATAAAACAATTGAAAAATATGGTTTAAAACAATAATTATACCTTCAAATATTGAAAATAAGTATTAAATTCATAAAAATCTCATTTAATAAAGGATTTCAGGGGTTTGGTACATTATTTTATTATAAATTTTGTAAACACTTGGATATTGTAATAGATTATATCATAATAACAGTGATAAAATGTTATATTCCCTTCAAATATTGAAAATAAGGACTAAATTCATAAAAATATCTTTAAATATTGTAATATAAGGGGTACGGCTAAAATTATTTTATAAAACTTGTAATTATATGGGGTAAAGTAATAAAACAATTGAAAAATATGGTTTAAAACAATAATTATCCCTTCAAATATTGAAAATAAGGGCTAAATTCATAAAAATTTCATTAAATATTGTAATATAAGGGGTACGGCTAAAATTATTTTATAAAACTTGTAATTATATGGGGTAAAGTAATAAAACAATTGAAAAATATGGTTTAAAACAATAATTATCCCTTCAAATATTGAAAATAAGTATTAAATTCATAAAAATCTCGTTTAATATAGGATTTCAGGGGTTGGGGCCAACAATTTTTTATAAATTTTGTAAACATATGGGGTATAGTAATAAAATATGTAAAATCAATGAAAAATTTCAATAAAATCCTTACAGATATTGAAAATAAGGGCTAAACTCATTAAAATATCATTAAATATTGTAATATAAGGGGTACGGCTAAAATTATTTAATAAAACTTGTAATTATATGGGGTAAAATAATAAAACAATTGAAAAATATGGTTTAAAACAATAATTATCCCTTCAAATATTGAAAATAAGTATTAAATTCATAAAAATCTCATTTATTATAAGATTTTAGGGGTTGGGTTCAACATTTTTTTTATAAATTTTGTAAAAATATGGGGTATTGTAATAAAATACGTTAAAATCAATGAAAAATTTCAATAAAATCATTACAGATATTGAAAATAAGGGCTAAATTCATAAAAATATCATTAAATATTGTAATATAAGGGGTACGGCTAAAATTATTTTATAAAACTTGTAATTATATGGGGTAAAGTAATAAAACAATTGAAAAATATGGTTTAAAACAATAATTATCCCTTCAAATATTGAAAATAAGTATTAAATTCATAAAAATCTCATTTAATATAGGATTTCAGGGGTTTGGTACATCATTTTATTATAAATCTTGTAAACACTTGGATATTGTAATAGATTATATCATAATAACAATGATATAATGTTATATTCCCTTCAAATATTGAAAATAAGGACTAAATTCATTAAAATATCATTAAATATTGTAATATAAGGGGTACGGCTAAAATTATTTTATAAAACTTGTAATTATATGGGGTAAAGTAATAAAACAATTGAAAAATATGGTTTAAAACAATAATTATCCCTTCAAATATTGAAAATAAGTATTAAATTCATAAAAATCTCGTTTAATATAGGATTTCAGGGGTTGGGGCCAACAATTTTTTAAAAATTTTGTAAAAATATGGGGTATAGTAATAAAATACGTTAAAATCAATGAAAAATTTCAATAAAATCCTTACAGATATTGAAAATAAGGGTTAAATTCATTAAAATCTAATTAAATATTGTAATATAAGGGGTACGGCTAAAATTATTTTATAAAACTTGTAATTATATGGGGTAAAGTAATAAAACAATTGAAAAATATGGTTTAAAACAATAATTATCCCTTCAAATATTGAAAATAAGTATTAAATTCATAAAAATCTCATTTAATATAGGATTTCAGGGGTTTGGTACATTATTTTATTATAAATCTTGTAAACACTTGGATATTGTAATAGATTATATCATAATAACAGTGATAAAATGTTATATTCCCTTCAAATATTGAATATAAGGACTAAATTCATAAAAATATCTTTAAATATTGTAATATAAGGGGTACGGCTAAAATTATTTTATAAAACTTGTAATTATATGGGGTAAAGTAATAAAACAATTGAAAAATATGGTTTAAAACAATAATTATCCCTTCAAATATTGAAAATAAGTATTAAATTCATAAAAATCTCATTTAATATAAGGTTTTAGGGGTTGGGTTCAACATTTTTTTATAAATTTTGTAAAAACATGAGATATTGTAATGAAATACGGTAAAATCATTGGAAAAATTCAATAAAATCCCTTCTAATATTGAAAATAAAGACTAAATTCATTAATATTTCATTAAATATTGTAATATAAGTGGTACGGCTAAAATTATTTTATAAAACTTGTAATTATATGGGGTAAAGTAATAAAACAATTGAAAAATATGGTTTAAAACAATAATTATCCCTTCAAATATTGAAAATAAGTATTAAATTCATAAAAATCTCTTTAATATAAGATTTTAGGGGTTGGGTTCAACATTTTTTTATAAATTTTGTAAAAATATGGGGTATAGTAATAAAATACGTTAAAATCAATGAAAAATTTCAATAAAATCCTTACAGATATTGAAAATAAGGGTTAAATTCATTAAAATCTAATTAAATATTGTAATATAAGGGGTACGGCTAAAATTATTTTATAAAACTTGTAATTATATGGGGTAAAGTAATAAAACAATTGAAAAATATGGTTTAAAACAATAATTATACCTTCAAATATTGAAAATAAGTATTAAATTCATAAAAATCTCATTTAATAAAGGATTTCAGGGGTTTGGTACATTATTTTATTATAAATTTTGTAAACACTTGGATATTGTAATAGATTATATCATAATAACAGTGATAAAATGTTATATTCCCTTCAAATATTGAAAATAAGGACTAAATTCATAAAAATATCTTTAAATATTGTAATATAAGGGGTACGGCTAAAATTATTTTATAAAACTTGTAATTATATGGGGTAAAGTAATAAAACAATTGAAAAATATGGTTTAAAACAATAATTATCCCTTCAAATATTGAAAATAAGGGCTAAATTCATAAAAATTTCATTAAATATTGTAATATAAGGGGTACGGCTAAAATTATTTTATAAAACTTGTAATTATATGGGGTAAAGTAATAAAACAATTGAAAAATATGGTTTAAAACAATAATTATCCCTTCAAATATTGAAAATAAGTATTAAATTCATAAAAATCTCGTTTAATATAGGATTTCAGGGGTTGGGGCCAACAATTTTTTATAAATTTTGTAAACATATGGGGTATAGTAATAAAATATGTAAAATCAATGAAAAATTTCAATAAAATCCTTACAGATATTGAAAATAAGGGCTAAACTCATTAAAATATCATTAAATATTGTAATATAAGGGGTACGGCTAAAATTATTTAATAAAACTTGTAATTATATGGGGTAAAATAATAAAACAATTGAAAAATATGGTTTAAAACAATAATTATCCCTTCAAATATTGAAAATAAGTATTAAATTCATAAAAATCTCATTTATTATAAGATTTTAGGGGTTGGGTTCAACATTTTTTTTATAAATTTTGTAAAAATATGGGGTATTGTAATAAAATACGTTAAAATCAATGAAAAATTTCAATAAAATCATTACAGATATTGAAAATAAGGGCTAAATTCATAAAAATATCATTAAATATTGTAATATAAGGGGTACGGCTAAAATTATTTTATAAAACTTGTAATTATATGGGGTAAAGTAATAAAACAATTGAAAAATATGGTTTAAAACAATAATTATACCTTCAAATATTGAAAATAAGTATTAAATTCATAAAAATCTCATTTAATAAAGGATTTCAGGGGTTTGGTACATTATTTTATTATAAATTTTGTAAACACTTGGATATTGTAATAGATTATATCATAATAACAGTGATAAAATGTTATATTCCCTTCAAATATTGAAAATAAGGACTAAATTCATAAAAATATCTTTAAATATTGTAATATAAGGGGTACGGCTAAAATTATTTTATAAAACTTGTAATTATATGGGGTAAAGTAATAAAACAATTGAAAAATATGGTTTAAAACAATAATTATCCCTTCAAATATTGAAAATAAGGGCTAAATTCATAAAAATTTCATTAAATATTGTAATATAAGGGGTACGGCTAAAATTATTTTATAAAACTTGTAATTATATGGGGTAAAGTAATAAAACAATTGAAAAATATGGTTTAAAACAATAATTATCCCTTCAAATATTGAAAATAAGTATTAAATTCATAAAAATCTCGTTTAATATAGGATTTCAGGGGTTGGGGCCAACAATTTTTTATAAATTTTGTAAACATATGGGGTATAGTAATAAAATATGTAAAATCAATGAAAAATTTCAATAAAATCCTTACAGATATTGAAAATAAGGGCTAAACTCATTAAAATATCATTAAATATTGTAATATAAGGGGTACGGCTAAAATTATTTAATAAAACTTGTAATTATATGGGGTAAAATAATAAAACAATTGAAAAATATGGTTTAAAACAATAATTATCCCTTCAAATATTGAAAATAAGTATTAAATTCATAAAAATCTCATTTATTATAAGATTTTAGGGGTTGGGTTCAACATTTTTTTTATAAATTTTGTAAAAATATGGGGTATTGTAATAAAATACGTTAAAATCAATGAAAAATTTCAATAAAATCATTACAGATATTGAAAATAAGGGCTAAATTCATAAAAATATCATTAAATATTGTAATATAAGGGGTACGGCTAAAATTATTTTATAAAACTTGTAATTATATGGGGTAAAGTAATAAAACAATTGAAAAATATGGTTTAAAACAATAATTATCCCTTCAAATATTGAAAATAAGTATTAAATTCATAAAAATCTCATTTAATATAGGATTTCAGGGGTTTGGTACATTATTTTATTATAAATCTTGTAAACACTTGGATATTGTAATAGATTATATCATAATAACAATGATATAATGTTATATTCCCTTCAAATATTGAAAATAAGGACTAAATTCATTAAAATATCATTAAATATTGTAATATAAGGGGTACGGCTAAAATTATTTTATAAAACTTGTAATTATATGGGGTAAAGTAATAAAACAATTGAAAAATATGGTTTAAAACAATAATTATCCCTTCAAATATTGAAAATAAGTATTAAATTCATAAAAATCTCGTTTAATATAGGATTTCAGGGGTTGGGGCCAACAATTTTTTAAAAATTTTGTAAAAATATGGGGTATAGTAATAAAATACGTAAAATCAATGAAAAATTTCAATAAAATCCTTACAGATATTGAAAATAAGGGCTAAACTCATTAAAATATCATTAAATATTGTAATATAAGGGGTACGGCTAAAATTATTTAATAAAACTTGTAATTATATGGGGTAAAATAATAAAACAATTGAAAAATATGGTTTAAAACAATAATTATCCCTTCAAATATTGAAAATAAGTATTAAATTCATAAAAAGCTCATTTAATATAGGATTTCAGGGGTTTGGTACATTATTTTATTATAAATCTTGTAAACACTTGGATATTGTAATAGATTATATCATAATAACAGTGATAAAATGTTATATTCCCTTCAAATATTGAAAATAAGAACTAAATTCATAAAAATATCTTTAAATATTGTAATATAAGGGGTACGGCTAAAATTATTTAATAAAACTTGTAATTATATGGAGTAAAATAAAAAAACAATTGAAAAATATGGTTTAAAACAATAATTATCCCTTCAAATATTGAAAATAAGTATTAAATTCATAAAAATCTCATTTAATATAGGATTTCAGGGGTTTGGTACATTATTTTATTATAAATCTTGTAAACACTTGGATATTGTAATAGATTATATCATAATAACAGTGATATAATGTTATATTCCCTTCAAATATTGAAAATAAGGACTAAATTCATTATAATATCATTAAATATTGTAATATAAGGGGTACGGCTAAAATTATTTTATAAAACTTGTAATTATATGGGGTAAAGTAATACAACAATTGAAAAATATGGTTTAAAACAATAATTATCCCTTCAAATATTGAAAATAAGTATTAAATTCATAAAAATCTCATTTAATATAGGATTTCAGGGGTTTGGTACATTATTTTATTATAAATCTTGTAAACACTTGGATAATGTAATAGATTATATCATAATAACAGTGATAAAATGTTATATTCCCTTCAAATATTGAAAATAAGGACTAAATTCATAAAAATATCTTTAAATATTGTAATATAAGGGGTACGGCTAAAATTATTTTATAAAACTTGTAATTATATGGGGTAAAGTAATAAAACAATTGAAAAATATGGTTTAAAACAATAATTATCCCTTCAAATATTGAAAATAAGGGCTAAATTCATAAAAATTTCATTAAATATTGTAATATAAGGGGTACGGCTAAAATTATTTTATAAAACTTGTAATTATATGGGGTAAAGTAATAAAACAATTGAAAAATATGGTTTAAAACAATAATTATCCCTTCAAATATTGAAAATAAGTATTAAATTCATAAAAATCTCGTTTAATATAGGATTTCAGGGGTTGGGGCCAACAATTTTTTATAAATTTTGTAAACATATGGGGTATAGTAATAAAATATGTAAAATCAATGAAAAATTTCAATAAAATCCTTACAGATATTGAAAATAAGGGCTAAACTCATTAAAATATCATTAAATATTGTAATATAAGGGGTACGGCTAAAATTATTTAATAAAACTTGTAATTATATGGGGTAAAATAATAAAACAATTGAAAAATATGGTTTAAAACAATAATTATCCCTTCAAATATTGAAAATAAGTATTAAATTCATAAAAATCTCATTTAATTTACGATTTTAGGGGTTGGGTTCAACATTTTTTTATAAATTTTGTAAACACTTGGTTATTGTAATAGATTATATCATAATAACAGTGATAAAATGTTATATTCCCTTCAAATATTGAAAATAAGGACTAAATTCATAAAAATATCTTTAAATATTGTAATATAAGGGGTACGGCTAAAATTATTTTATAAAACTTGTAATTATATGGGGTAAAGTAATAAAACAATTGAAAAATATGGTTTAAAACAATAATTATCCCTCAAATATTGAAAATAAGGGCTAAATTCATATAAATTTCATTAAATATTGTAATATAAGAGGTACGGCTAAAATTATTTTATAAAACTTGTAATTATATGGGGTAAAGTAATAAAACAATTGAAAAATATGGTTTAAAACAATAATTATCCCTTCAAATATTGAAAATAAGTATTAAATTCATAAAAATCTCATTTAATATAAGGTTTTAGGGGTTGGGTTCAACATTTTTTTATAAATTTTGTAAAAACATGAGATATTGTAATGAAATACGGTAAAATCATTGGAAAAATTCAATAAAATCCCTTCTAATATTGAAAATAAAGACTAAATTCATAAATATTTCATTAAATATTGTAATATAAGGGGTACGGCTAAAATTATTTTATAAAACTTGTAATTATATGGGGTAAAGAAATAAAACAATTGAAAAATATGGTTTAAAACAATAATTATCCCTTCAAATATTGAAAATAAGTATTAAATTCATAAAAATCTCTTTAATATAAGATTTTAGGGGTTGGGTTCAACATTTTTTTATAAATTTTGTAAAAATATGGGGTATAGTAATAAAATACGTTAAAATCAATGAAAAATTTCAATAAAATCCTTACAGATATTGAAAATAAGGGCTAAATTCATTAAAATCTAATTAAATATTGTAATATAAGGGGTACGGCTAAAATTATTTTATAAAACTTGTAATTATATGGAGTAAAATAAAAAAACAATTGAAAAATATGGTTTAAAACAATAATTATCCCTTCAAATATTGAAAATAAGGACTAAATTCATTATAATATCATTAAATATTGTAATATAAGGGGTACGGCTAAAATTATTTTATAAAACTTGTAATTATATGGGGTAAAGTAATACAACAATTGAAAAATATGGTTTAAAACAATAATTATCCCTTCAAATATTGAAAATAAGTATTAAATTCATAAAAATCTCATTTAATATAGGATTTCAGGGGTTTGGTACATTATTTTATTATAAATCTTGTAAACACTTGGATAATGTAATAGATTATATCATAATAACAGTGATAAAATGTTATATTCCCTTCAAATATTGAAAATAAGGACTAAATTCATAAAAATATCTTTAAATATTGTAATATAAGGGGTACGGCTAAAATTATTTTATAAAACTTGTAATTATATGGGGTAAAGTAATAAAACAATTGAAAAATATGGTTTAAAACAATAATTATCCCTTCAAATATTGAAAATAAGTATTAAATTCATAAAAATTTCATTAAATATTGTAATATAAGAGGTACGGCTAAAATTATTTTATAAAACTTGTAATTATATGGGGTAAAGTAATAAAACAATTGAAAAATATGGTTTAAAACAATAATTATCCCTTCAAATATTGAAAATAAGTATTAAATTCATAAAAATCTCGTTTAATATAGGCTTTCAGGGGTTGGGGCCAACAATTTTTTATAAATTTTGTAAAAATATGGGGTATAGTAATAAAATACGTAAAATCAATGAAAAATTTCAATAAAATCCTTACAGATATTGAAAATATGGGCTAAATTCATTAAAATATCGTTAAATATTGTAATATAAGGGGTACGGCTAAAATTATTTAATAAAACTTGTAATTATATGGGGTAAAATAAAAAAACAATTGAAAAATATGGTTTAAAACAATAATTATCCCTTCAAATATTGAAAATAAGTATTAAATTCATAAAAATCTCATTTAATTTACGATTTTAGGTGTTGGGTTCAACATTTTTTTATAAATTTTGTAAACACTTGGATATTGTAATAGATTATATCATAATAACAGTGATAAAATGTTATATTCCCTTCAAATATTGAAAATAAGGACTAAATTCATAAAAATATCTTTAAATATTGTAATATAAGGGGTACGGCTAAAATTATTTTATAAAACTTGTAATTATATGGGGTAAAGTAATAAAACAATTGAAAAATATGGTTTAAAACAATAATTATCCCTTCAAATATTGAAAATAAGGGCTAAATTCATATAAATTTCATTAAATATTGTAATATAAGAGGTACGGCTAAAATTATTTTATAAAACTTGTAATTATATGGGGTAAAGTAATAAAACAATTGAAAAATATGGTTTAAAACAATAATTATCCCTTCAAATATTGAAAATAAGTATTAAATTCATAAAAATCTCATTTAATATAAGGTTTTAGGGGTTGGGTTCAACATTTTTTTATAAATTTTGTAAAAACATGAGATATTGTAATGAAATACGGTAAAATCATTGGAAAAATTCAATAAAATCCCTTCTAATATTGAAAATAAAGACTAAATTCATAAATATTTCATTAAATATTGTAATATAAGGGGTACGGCTAAAATTATTTTATAAAACTTGTAATTATATGGGGTAAAGTAATAAAACAATTGAAAAATATGGTTTAAAACAATAATTATCCCTTCAAATATTGAAAATAAGTATTAAATTCATAAAAATCTCGTTTAATATAGGCTTTCAGGGGTTGGGGCCAACAATTTTTTATAAATTTTGTAAAAATATGGGGTATAGTAATAAAATACGTAAAATCAATGAAAAATTTCAATAAAATCCTTACAGATATTGAAAATATGGGCTAAATTCATTAAAATATCGTTAAATATTGTAATATAAGGGGTACGGCTAAAATTATTTAATAAAACTTGTAATTATATGGGGTAAAATAAAAAAACAATTGAAAAATATGGTTTAAAACAATAATTATCCCTTCAAATATTGAAAATAAGTATTAAATTCATAAAAATCTCATTTAATTTACGATTTTAGGGGTTGGGTTCAACATTTTTTTATAAATTTTGTAAACACTTGGTTATTGTAATAGATTATATCATAATAACAGTGATAAAATGTTATATTCCCTTCAAATATTGAAAATTAGGACTAAATTCATAAAAATATCTTTAAATATTGTAATATAAGGGGTACGGCTAAAATTATTTTATAAAACTTGTAATTATATGGGGTAAAGTAATAAAACAATTGAAAAATATGGTTTAAAACAATAATTATCCCTTCAAATATTGAAAATAAGGGCTAAATTCATAAAAATTTCATTAAATATTGTAATATAAGAGGTACGGCTAAAATTATTTTATAAAACTTGTAATTATATGGGGTAAAGTAATAAAACAATTGAAAAATATGGTTTAAAACAATAATTATCCCTTCAAATATTGAAAATAAGTATTAAATTCATAAAAATCTCGTTTAATATAGGATTTCAGGGGTTGGGGCCAACAATTTTTTATAAATTTTGTAAAAATATGGGGTATAGTAATAAAATACGTAAAATCAATGAAAAATTTCAATAAAATCCTTACAGATATTGAAAATAAGGGCTAAACTCATTAAAATATCATTAAATATTGTAATATAAGGGGTACGGCTAAAATTATTTTATAAAACTTGTAATTATATGGGGTAAAGTAATAAAACAATTGAAAAATATGGTTTAAAACAATAATTATCCCTTCAAATATTGAAAATAAGTATTAAATTCATAAAAATCTCATTTAATATAGGATTTCAGGGGTTTGGTACATTATTTTATTATAAATCTTGTAAACACTTGGATATTGTAATAGATTATATCATAATAACAGTGATATAATGTTATATTCCCTTCAAATATTGAAAATAAGGACTAAATTCATTAAAATATCATTAAATATTGTAATATAAGGGGTACGGCTAAAATTATTTTATAAAACTAGTAATTATATGGGGTAAAGTAATAAAACAATTGAAAAATATGGTTTAAAACAATAATTATCCCTTCAAATATTGAAAATAAGGGCTAAATTCATAAAAATTTCATTAAATATTGTAATATAAGAGGTACGGCTAAAATTATTTTATAAAACTTGTAATTATATGGGGTAAAGTAATAAAACAATTGAAAAATATGGTTTAAAACAATAATTATCCCTTCAAATATTGAAAATAAGTATTAAATTCATAAAAATCTCGTTTAATATAGGATTTCAGGGGTTGGGGCCAACAATTTTTTATAAATTTTGTAAAAATATGGGGTATAGTAATAAAATACGTAAAATCAATGAAAAATTTCAATAAAATCCTTACAGATATTGAAAATAAGGGCTAAACTCATTAAAATATCATTAAATATTGTAATATAAGGGGTACGGCTAAAATTATTTAATAAAACTTGTAATTATATGGAGTAAAATAAAAAAACAATTGAAAAATATGGTTTAAAACAATAATTATCCCTTCAAATATTGAAAATAAGTATTAAATTCATAAAAATCTCATTTAATATAGGATTTCAGGGGTTTGGTACATTATTTTATTATAAATCTTGTAAACACTTGGATATTGTAATAGATTATATCATAATAACAGTGATAAAATGTTATATTCCCTTCAAATATTGAAAAGAAGGACTAAATTCATAAAAATATCTTTAAATATTGTAATATAAGGGGTACGGCTAAAATTATTTTATAAAACTTGTAATTATATGGGGAAAAGTAATAAAACAATTGAAAAATATGGTTTAAAACAATAATTATCCCTTCAAATATTGAAAATAAAGGCTAAATTCATAAAAATTTCATTAAATATTGTAATATAAGAGGTACGGCTAAAATTATTTTATAAAACTTGTAATTATATGGGGTAAAATAATAAAACAATTGAAAAATATGGTTTAAAACAATAATTATCCCTTCAAATATTGAAAATAAGTATTAAATTCATAAAAATCTCATTTATTATAAGATTTTAGGGGTTGGGGCCAACAATTTTTTATAAATTTTGTAAAAATATGGGGTATAGTAATAAAATATGTAAAATCAATGAAAAATTTCAATAAAATCATTACAGATGTTGAAAATAAGGGCTAAATTCATAAAAATATCATTAAATATTGTAATATAAGGGGTACGGCTAAAATTATTTTATAAAACTTGTAATTATATGGGGTAAAGTAATAAAACAATTGAAAAATATGGTTTAAAACAATAATTATCCCTTCAAATATTGAAAATAAGTATTAAATTCATAAAAATCTCATTTAATATAGGATTTCAGGGGTTTGGTACATTATTTTATTATAAATCTTGTAAACACTTGGATATTGTAATAGATTATATCATAATAACAATGATATAATGTTATATTCCCTTCAAATATTGAAAATAAGGACTAAATTCATTAAAATATCATTAAATATTGTAATATAAGGGGTACGGCTAAAATTATTTTATAAAACTTGTAATTATATGGGGTAAAGTAATAAAACAATTGAAAAATATGGTTTAAAACAATAATTATCCCTTCAAATATTGAAAATAAGTATTAAATTCATAAAAATCTCATTTAATTTAAGATTTTAGGGGTTGGGTTCAACATTTTTTTATAAATTTTTAAACACTTGGATATTGTAATAGATTATATCATAGTAACAGTGATAAAATGTTATATTCCCTTCAAATATTGAAAATAAGGACTAAATTCATAAAAATATCTTTAAATATTGTAATATAAGGGGTACGGCTAAAATTATTTTATAAAACTTGTAATTATATGGGGTAAAATAAAAAAACAATTGAAAAATATGGTTTAAAACAATAATTATCCCTTCAAATATTGAAAATAAGTATTAAATTCATAAAAATCTCATTTAATATAGGATTTCAGGGGTTTGGTACATTATATATTATAAATCTTGTAAACACTTGGATATTGTAATAGATTATATCATAATAACAATGATATAATGTTATATTCCCTTCAAATATTGAAAATAAGGACTAAATTCATTAAAATATCATTAAATATTGTAATATAAGGGGTACGGCTAAAATTATTTTATAAAACTTGTAATTATATGGGGTAAAGTAATAAAACAATTGAAAAATATGGTTTAAAACAATAATTATCCCTTCAAATATTGAAAATAAGTATTAAATTCATAAAAATCTCGTTTAATATAGGATTTCAGGGGTTGGGGCCAACAATTTTTTATAAATATTGTAAAAATATGGGGTATAGTAATAAAATACGTAAAATCAATGAAAAATTTCAATAAAATCCTTACAGATATTGAAAATAAGGGCTAAACTCATTAAAATATCATTAAATATTGTAATATAAGGGGTACGGCTAAAATTATTTAATAAAACTTGTAATTATATGGGGTAAAATAATAAAACAATTGAAAAATATGGTTTAAAACAATAATTATCCCTTCAAATATTGAAAATAAGTATTAAATTCATAAAAAGCTCATTTAATATAGGATTTCAGGGGTTTGGTACATTATTTTATTATAAATCTTGTAAACACTTGGATATTGTAATAGATTATATCATAATAACAGTGATAAAATGTTATATTCCCTTCAAATATTGAAAATAAGGACTAAATTCATAAAAATATCTTTAAATATTGTAATATAAGGGGTACGGCTAAAATTATTTTATAAAACTTGTAATTATATGGGGAAAAGTAATAAAACAATTGAAAAATATGGTTTAAAACAATAATTATCCCTTCAAATATTGAAAATAAGGGCTAAATTCATAAAAATTTCATTAAATATTGTAATATAAGAGGTACGGCTAAAATTATTTTATAAAACTTGTAATTATATGGGGTAAAGTAATAAAACAATTGAAAAATATGGTTTAAAACAATAATTATCCCTTCAAATATTGAAAATAAGTATTAAATTCATAAAAATCTCGTTTAATATAGGATTTCAGGGGTTGGGGCCAACAATTTTTTATAAATTTTGTAAAAATATGGGGTATAGTAATAAAATACGTAAAATCAATGAAAAATTTCAATAAAATCCTTACAGATATTGAAAATAAGGGCTAAACTCATTAAAATATCATTAAATATTGTAATATAAGGGGTACGGCTAAAATTATTTAATAAAACTTGTAATTATATGGAGTAAAATAAAAAAACAATTGAAAAATATGGTTTAAAACAATAATTATCCCTTCAAATATTGAAAATAAGTATTAAATTCATAAAAATCTCATTTAATATAGGATTTCAGGGGTTTGGTACATTATTTTATTATAAATCTTGTAAACACTTGGATATTGTAATAGATTATATCATAATAACAGTGATATAATGTTATATTCCCTTCAAATATTGAAAATAAGGACTAAATTCATTAAAATATCATTAAATATTGTAATATAAGGGGTACGGCTAAAATTATTTTATAAAACTTGTAATTATATGGGGTAAAGTAATAAAACAATTGAAAAATACGGTTTAAAACAATAATTATCCCTTCAAATATTGAAAATAAGTATTAAATTCATAAAAATCTCGTTTAATATAGGCTTTCAGGGGTTGGGGCAAACAATTTTTTATAAATTTTGTAAAAATATGGAGTATAGTAATAAAATACGTAAAATCAATGAAAAATTTCAATAAAATCCTTACAGATATTGAAAATATGGGCTAAATTCATTAAAATATCGTTAAATATTGTAATATAAGGGGTACGGCTAAAATTATTTAATAAAACTTGTAATTATATGGGGTAAAGTAATAAAACAATTGAAAAATATGGTTTAAAACAATAATTATCCCTTCAAATATTGAAAATAAGTATTAAATTCATAAAAATCTCGTTTAATATAGGATTTCAGGGGTTGGGGCCAACAATTTTTTATAAATTTTGTAAAAATATGGGGTATAGTAATAAAATATGTAAAATCAATGAAAAATTTCAATAAAATCCTTACAGATATTGAAAATAAGGGCTAAACTCATTAAAATATCATTAAATATTGTAATATAAGGGGTACGGCTAAAATTATTTAATAAAACTTGTAATTATATGGGGTAAAATAATAAAACAATTGAAAAATATGGTTTAAAACAATAATTATCCCTTCAAATATTGAAAATAAGTATTAAATTCATAAAAATCTCATTTATTATAAGATTTTAGGGGTTGGGGCCAACAATTTTTTATAAATTTTGTAAAAATATGGGGTATAGTAATAAAATATGTAAAATCAATGAAAAATTTCAATAAAATCATTACAGATGTTGAAAATAAGGGCTAAATTCATAAAAATATCATTAAATATTGTAATATAAGGGGTACGGCTAAAATTATTTTATAAAACTTGTAATTATATGGGGTAAAGTAATAAAACAATTGAAAAATATGGTTTAAAACAATAATTATCCCTTCAAATATTGAAAATAAGTATTAAATTCATAAAAATCTCATTTAATATAGGATTTCAGGGGTTTGGTACATTATTTTATTATAAATCTTGTAAACACTTGGATATTGTAATAGATTATATCATAATAACAATGATATAATGTTATATTCCCTTCAAATATTGAAAATAAGGACTAAATTCATTAAAATATCATTAAATATTGTAATATAAGGGGTACGGCTAAAATTATTTTATAAAACTTGTAATTATATGGGGTAAAGTAATAAAACAATTGAAAAATATGGTTTAAAACAATAATTATCCCTTCAAATATTGAAAATAAGTATTAAATTCATAAAAATCTCATTTAATTTAAGATTTTAGGGGTTGGGTTCAACATTTTTTTATAAATTTTTAAACACTTGGATATTGTAATAGATTATATCATAGTAACAGTGATAAAATGTTATATTCCCTTCAAATATTGAAAATAAGGACTAAATTCATAAAAATATCTTTAAATATTGTAATATAAGGGGTACGGCTAAAATTATTTTATAAAACTTGTAATTATATGGGGTAAAATAAAAAAACAATTGAAAAATATGGTTTAAAACAATAATTATCCCTTCAAATATTGAAAATAAGTATTAAATTCATAAAAATCTCATTTAATATAGGATTTCAGGGGTTTGGTACATTATATATTATAAATCTTGTAAACACTTGGATATTGTAATAGATTATATCATAATAACAATGATATAATGTTATATTCCCTTCAAATATTGAAAATAAGGACTAAATTCATTAAAATATCATTAAATATTGTAATATAAGGGGTACGGCTAAAATTATTTTATAAAACTTGTAATTATATGGGGTAAAGTAATAAAACAATTGAAAAATATGGTTTAAAACAATAATTATCCCTTCAAATATTGAAAATAAGTATTAAATTCATAAAAATCTCGTTTAATATAGGATTTCAGGGGTTGGGGCCAACAATTTTTTATAAATATTGTAAAAATATGGGGTATAGTAATAAAATACGTAAAATCAATGAAAAATTTCAATAAAATCCTTACAGATATTGAAAATAAGGGCTAAACTCATTAAAATATCATTAAATATTGTAATATAAGGGGTACGGCTAAAATTATTTAATAAAACTTGTAATTATATGGGGTAAAATAATAAAACAATTGAAAAATATGGTTTAAAACAATAATTATCCCTTCAAATATTGAAAATAAGTATTAAATTCATAAAAAGCTCATTTAATATAGGATTTCAGGGGTTTGGTACATTATTTTATTATAAATCTTGTAAACACTTGGATATTGTAATAGATTATATCATAATAACAGTGATAAAATGTTATATTCCCTTCAAATATTGAAAATAAGGACTAAATTCATAAAAATATCTTTAAATATTGTAATATAAGGGGTACGGCTAAAATTATTTTATAAAACTTGTAATTATATGGGGAAAAGTAATAAAACAATTGAAAAATATGGTTTAAAACAATAATTATCCCTTCAAATATTGAAAATAAGGGCTAAATTCATAAAAATTTCATTAAATATTGTAATATAAGAGGTACGGCTAAAATTATTTTATAAAACTTGTAATTATATGGGGTAAAGTAATAAAACAATTGAAAAATATGGTTTAAAACAATAATTATCCCTTCAAATATTGAAAATAAGTATTAAATTCATAAAAATCTCGTTTAATATAGGATTTCAGGGGTTGGGGCCAACAATTTTTTATAAATTTTGTAAAAATATGGGGTATAGTAATAAAATACGTAAAATCAATGAAAAATTTCAATAAAATCCTTACAGATATTGAAAATAAGGGCTAAACTCATTAAAATATCATTAAATATTGTAATATAAGGGGTACGGCTAAAATTATTTTATAAAACTTGTAATTATATGGGGTAAAGTAATAAAACAATTGAAAAATATGGTTTAAAACAATAATTATCCCTTCAAATATTGAAAATAAGTATTAAATTCATAAAAATCTCATTTAATATAGGATTTCAGGGGTTTGGTACATTATTTTATTATAAATCTTGTAAACACTTGGATATTGTAATAGATTATATCATAATAACAGTGATATAATGTTATATTCCCTTCAAATATTGAAAATAAGGACTAAATTCATTAAAATATCATTAAATATTGTAATATAAGGGGTACGGCTAAAATTATTTTATAAAACTTGTAATTATATGGGGTAAAGTAATAAAACAATTGAAAAATACGGTTTAAAACAATAATTATCCCTTCAAATATTGAAAATAAGTATTAAATTCATAAAAATCTCGTTTAATATAGGCTTTCAGGGGTTGGGGCAAACAATTTTTTATAAATTTTGTAAAAATATGGAGTATAGTAATAAAATACGTAAAATCAATGAAAAATTTCAATAAAATCCTTACAGATATTGAAAATATGGGCTAAATTCATTAAAATATCGTTAAATATTGTAATATAAGGGGTACGGCTAAAATTATTTAATAAAACTTGTAATTATATGGGGTAAAATAAAAAAACAATTGAAAAATATGGTTTAAAACAATAATTATCCCTTCAAATATTGAAAATAAGTATTAAATTCATAAAAATCTCATTTAATTTAAGATTTTAGGGGTTGGGTTCAACATTTTTTTATAAATTTTGTAAACACTTGGATATTGTAATAGATTATATCATAATAACAGTGATAAAATGTTATATTCCCTTCAAATATTGAAAATAAGGACTAAATTCATAAAAATATCTTTAAATATTGTAATATAAGGGGTACGGCTAAAATTATTTTATAAAACTTGTAATTATATGGGGTAAAATAAAAAAACAATTGAAAAATATGGTTTAAAACAATAATTATCCCTTCAAATATTGAAAATAAGTATTAAATTCATAAAAATCTCATTTAATATAGGATTTCAGGGGTTTGGTACATTATTTTATTATAAATCTTGTAAACACTTGGTTATTGTAATAGATTATATCATAATAACAATGATATAATGTTATATTCCCTTCAAATATTGAAAATAAGTATTAAATTCATAAAAATCTCATTTAATATAGGATTTCAGGGGTTTGGTACATTATTTTATTATAAATCTTGTAAACACTTGGATATTGTAATAGATTATATCATAATAACAGTGATATAATGTTATATTCCCTTCAAATATTGAAAATAAGGACTAAATTCATTATAATATCATTAAATATTGTAATATAAGGGGTACGGCTAAAATTATTTTATAAAACTTGTAATTATATGGGGTAAAGTAATACAACAATTGAAAAATATGGTTTAAAACAATAATTATCCCTTCAAATATTGAAAATAAGTATTAAATTCATAAAAATCTCATTTAATATAGGATTTCAGGGGTTTGGTACATTATTTTATTATAAATCTTGTAAACACTTGGATATTGTAATAGATTATATCATAATAACAGTGATAAAATGTTATATTCCCTTCAAATATTGAAAATAAGGACTAAATTCATAAAAATATCTTTAAATATTGTAATATAAGGGGTACGGCTAAAATTATTTTATAAAACTTGTAATTATATGGGGTAAAGTAATAAAACAATTGAAAAATATGGTTTAAAACAATAATTATCCCTTCAAATATTGAAAATAAGTATTAAATTCATAAAAATCTCATTTAATATAAGGTTTTAGGGGTTGGGTTCAACATTTTTTTATAAATTTTGTAAAAACATGAGATATTGTAATGAAATACGGTAAAATCATTGGAAAAATTCAATAAAATCCCTTCTAATATTGAAAATAAAGACTAAATTCATTAATATTTCATTAAATATTGTAATATAAGTGGTACGGCTAAAATTATTTTATAATACTTGTAATTATATGGGGTAAAGTAATAAAACAATTGAAAAATATGGTTTAAAACAATAATTATCCCTTCAAATATTGAAAATAAGTATTAAATTCATAAAAATCTCTTTAATATAAGATTTTAGGGGTTGGGTTCAACATTTTTTTATAAATTTTGTAAAAATATGGGGTATAGTAATAAAATACGTTAAAATCAATGAAAAATTTCAATAAAATCCTTACAGATATTGAAAATAAGGGTTAAATTCATTAAAATCTAATTAAATATTGTAATATAAGGGGTACGGCTAAAATTATTTTATAATACTTGTAATTATATGGGGTAAAGTAATAAAACAATTGAAAAATATGGTTTAAAACAATAATTATACCTTCAAATATTGAAAATAAGTATTAAATTCATAAAAATCTCATTTAATATAGGATTTCAGGGGTTTGGTACATTATTTTATTATAAATCTTGTAAACACTTGGATATTGTAATAGATTATATCATAATAACAGTAATAAAATGTTATATTCCCTTCAAATATTGAAAATAAGGACTAAATTCATAAAAATATCTTTAAATATTGTAATATAAGGGGTACGGCTAAAATTATTTTATAAAACTTGTAATTATTTGGGGTAAAGTAATAAAACAATTGAAAAATATGGTTTAAAACAATAATTATCCCTTCAAATATTGAAAATAAGGGCTAAATTCATAAAAATTTCATTAAATATTGTAATATAAGAGGTACGGCTAAAATTATTTTATAAAACTTGTAATTATATGGGGTAAAGTAATAAAACAATTGAAAAATATGGTTTAAAACAATAATTATCCCTTCAAATATTGAAAATAAGGACTAAATTCATTAAAATATCATTAAATATTGTAATATAAGGGGTACGGCTAAAATTATTTTATAAAACTTGTAATTATATGGGGTAAAGTAATAAAACAATTGAAAAATATGGTTTAAAACAATAATTATCCCTTCAAATATTGAAAATAAGTATTAAATTCATAAAAATCTCTTTAATATAAGATTTTAGGGGTTGGGTTCAACATTTTTTTATAAATTTTGTAAAAATATGGGGTATAGTAATAAAATACGTTAAAATCAATGAAAAATTTCAATAAAATCATTACAGATGTTGAAAATAAGGGCTAAATTCATAAAAATATCATTAAATATTGTAATATAAGGGGTACGGCTAAAATTATTTTATAAAACTTGTAATTATATGGGGTAAAGTAATAAAACAATTGAAAAATATGGTTTAAAACAATAATTATCCCTTCAAATATTGAAAATAAGTATTAAATTCATAAAAATCTCATTTAATATAGGATTTCAGGGGTTTGGTACATTATTTTATTATAAATCTTGTAAACACTTGGATATTGTAATAGATTATATCATAATAACAATGATATAATGTTATATTCCCTTCAAATATTGAAAATAAGGACTAAATTCATTAAAATATCATTAAATATTGTAATATAAGGGGTACGGCTAAAATTATTTTATAAAACTTGTAATTATATGGGGTAAAGTAATAAAACAATTGAAAAATATGGTTTAAAACAATAATTATCCCTTCAAATATTGAAAATAAGTATTAAATTCATAAAAATCTCATTTAATTTAAGATTTTAGGGGTTGGGTTCAACATTTTTTTATAAATTTTGTAAACACTTGGATATTGTAATAGATTATATCATAATAACAGTGATAAAATGTTATATTCCCTTCAAATATTGAAAATAAGGACTAAATTCATAAAAATATCTTTAAATATTGTAATATAAGGGGTACGGCTAAAATTATTTTATAAAACTTGTAATTATATGGGGTAAAATAAAAAAACAATTGAAAAATATGGTTTAAAACAATAATTATCCCTTCAAATATTGAAAATAAGTATTAAATTCATAAAAATCTCATTTAATATAGGATTTCAGGGGTTTGGTACATTATTTTATTATAAATCTTGTAAACACTTGGTTATTGTAATAGATTATATCATAATAACAATGATATAATGTTATATTCCCTTCAAATATTGAAAATA
This sequence comes from Rhopalosiphum nymphaeae, assembly GCA_036289425.1. Lineage (NCBI taxonomy): Eukaryota > Metazoa > Arthropoda > Insecta > Hemiptera > Aphididae > Rhopalosiphum > Rhopalosiphum nymphaeae. The sequence continues at coordinate 7,002,669 of JAZAQC010000001.1, read as the reverse complement.
AGTATTAAATTCATAAAAATCTCATTTAATATAGGATTTCAGGGGTTTGGTACATTATTTTATTATAAATCTTGTAAACACTTGGATATTGTAATAGATTATATCATAATAACAGTGATATAATGTTATATTCCCTTCAAATATTGAAAATAAGGACTAAATTCATTATAATATCATTAAATATTGTAATATAAGGGGTACGGCTAAAATTATTTTATAAAACTTGTAATTATATGGGGTAAAGTAATACAACAATTGAAAAATATGGTTTAAAACAATAATTATCCCTTCAAATATTGAAAATAAGTATTAAATTCATAAAAATCTCATTTAATATAGGATTTCAGGGGTTTGGTACATTATTTTATTATAAATCTTGTAAACACTTGGATATTGTAATAGATTATATCATAATAACAGTGATAAAATGTTATATTCCCTTCAAATATTGAAAATAAGGACTAAATTCATAAAAATATCTTTAAATATTGTAATATAAGGGGTACGGCTAAAATTATTTTATAAAACTTGTAATTATATGGGGTAAAGTAATAAAACAATTGAAAAATATGGTTTAAAACAATAATTATCCCTTCAAATATTGAAAATAAGTATTAAATTCATAAAAATCTCATTTAATATAAGGTTTTAGGGGTTGGGTTCAACATTTTTTTATAAATTTTGTAAAAACATGAGATATTGTAATGAAATACGGTAAAATCATTGGAAAAATTCAATAAAATCCCTTCTAATATTGAAAATAAAGACTAAATTCATTAATATTTCATTAAATATTGTAATATAAGTGGTACGGCTAAAATTATTTTATAATACTTGTAATTATATGGGGTAAAGTAATAAAACAATTGAAAAATATGGTTTAAAACAATAATTATCCCTTCAAATATTGAAAATAAGTATTAAATTCATAAAAATCTCTTTAATATAAGATTTTAGGGGTTGGGTTCAACATTTTTTTATAAATTTTGTAAAAATATGGGGTATAGTAATAAAATACGTTAAAATCAATGAAAAATTTAAATAAAATCCTTACAGATATTGAAAATATGGGCTAAATTCATTAAAATATCGTTAAATATTGTAATATAAGGGGTACGGCTAAAATTATTTAATAAAACTTGTAATTATATGGGGTAAAATAAAAAAACAATTGAAAAATATGGTTTAAAACAATAATTATCCCTTCAAATATTGAAAATAAGTATTAAATTCATAAAAATCTCATTTAATTTAAGATTTTAGGGGTTGGGTTCAACATTTTTTTATAAATTTTGTAAACACTTGGATATTGTAATAGATTATATCATAATAACAGTGATAAAATGTTATATTCCCTTCAAATATTGAAAATAAGGACTAAATTCATAAAAATATCTTTAAATATTGTAATATAAGGGGTACGGCTAAAATTATTTTATAAAACTTGTAATTATATGGGGTAAAATAAAAAAACAATTGAAAAATATGGTTTAAAACAATAATTATCCCTTCAAATATTGAAAATAAGTATTAAATTCATAAAAATCTCATTTAATATAGGATTTCAGGGGTTTGGTACATTATTTTATTATAAATCTTGTAAACACTTGGTTATTGTAATAGATTATATCATAATAACAATGATATAATGTTATATTCCCTTCAAATATTGAAAATAAGTATTAAATTCATAAAAATCTCATTTAATATAGGATTTCAGGGGTTTGGTACATTATTTTATTATAAATCTTGTAAACACTTGGATATTGTAATAGATTATATCATAATAACAGTGATATAATGTTATATTCCCTTCAAATATTGAAAATAAGGACTAAATTCATTATAATATCATTAAATATTGTAATATAAGGGGTACGGCTAAAATTATTTTATAAAACTTGTAATTATATGGGGTAAAGTAATACAACAATTGAAAAATATGGTTTAAAACAATAATTATCCCTTCAAATATTGAAAATAAGTATTAAATTCATAAAAATCTCATTTAATATAGGATTTCAGGGGTTTGGTACATTATTTTATTATAAATCTTGTAAACACTTGGATATTGTAATAGATTATATCATAATAACAGTGATAAAATGTTATATTCCCTTCAAATATTGAAAATAAGGACTAAATTCATAAAAATATCTTTAAATATTGTAATATAAGGGGTACGGCTAAAATTATTTTATAAAACTTGTAATTATATGGGGTAAAGTAATAAAACAATTGAAAAATATGGTTTAAAACAATAATTATCCCTTCAAATATTGAAAATAAGTATTAAATTCATAAAAATCTCATTTAATATAAGGTTTTAGGGGTTGGGTTCAACATTTTTTTATAAATTTTGTAAAAACATGAGATATTGTAATGAAATACGGTAAAATCATTGGAAAAATTCAATAAAATCCCTTCTAATATTGAAAATAAAGACTAAATTCATTAATATTTCATTAAATATTGTAATATAAGTGGTACGGCTAAAATTATTTTATAATACTTGTAATTATATGGGGTAAAGTAATAAAACAATTGAAAAATATGGTTTAAAACAATAATTATCCCTTCAAATATTGAAAATAAGTATTAAATTCATAAAAATCTCTTTAATATAAGATTTTAGGGGTTGGGTTCAACATTTTTTTATAAATTTTGTAAAAATATGGGGTATAGTAATAAAATACGTTAAAATCAATGAAAAATTTCAATAAAATCCTTACAGATATTGAAAATAAGGGTTAAATTCATTAAAATCTAATTAAATATTGTAATATAAGGGGTACGGCTAAAATTATTTTATAATACTTGTAATTATATGGGGTAAAGTAATAAAACAATTGAAAAATATGGTTTAAAACAATAATTATACCTTCAAATATTGAAAATAAGTATTAAATTCATAAAAATCTCATTTAATATAGGATTTCAGGGGTTTGGTACATTATTTTATTATAAATCTTGTAAACACTTGGATATTGTAATAGATTATATCATAATAACAGTAATAAAATGTTATATTCCCTTCAAATATTGAAAATAAGGACTAAATTCATAAAAATATCTTTAAATATTGTAATATAAGGGGTACGGCTAAAATTATTTTATAAAACTTGTAATTATTTGGGGTAAAGTAATAAAACAATTGAAAAATATGGTTTAAAACAATAATTATCCCTTCAAATATTGAAAATAAGGGCTAAATTCATAAAAATTTCATTAAATATTGTAATATAAGAGGTACGGCTAAAATTATTTTATAAAACTTGTAATTATATGGGGTAAAGTAATAAAACAATTGAAAAATATGGTTTAAAACAATAATTATCCCTTCAAATATTGAAAATAAGGACTAAATTCATTAAAATATCATTAAATATTGTAATATAAGGGGTACGGCTAAAATTATTTTATAAAACTTGTAATTATATGGGGTAAAGTAATAAAACAATTGAAAAATATGGTTTAAAACAATAATTATCCCTTCAAATATTGAAAATAAGTATTAAATTCATAAAAATCTCTTTAATATAAGATTTTAGGGGTTGGGTTCAACATTTTTTTATAAATTTTGTAAAAATATGGGGTATAGTAATAAAATACGTTAAAATCAATGAAAAATTTCAATAAAATCATTACAGATGTTGAAAATAAGGGCTAAATTCATAAAAATATCATTAAATATTGTAATATAAGGGGTACGGCTAAAATTATTTTATAAAACTTGTAATTATATGGGGTAAAGTAATAAAACAATTGAAAAATATGGTTTAAAACAATAATTATCCCTTCAAATATTGAAAATAAGTATTAAATTCATAAAAATCTCATTTAATATAGGATTTCAGGGGTTTGGTACATTATTTTATTATAAATCTTGTAAACACTTGGATATTGTAATAGATTATATCATAATAACAATGATATAATGTTATATTCCCTTCAAATATTGAAAATAAGGACTAAATTCATTAAAATATCATTAAATATTGTAATATAAGGGGTACGGCTAAAATTATTTTATAAAACTTGTAATTATATGGGGTAAAGTAATAAAACAATTGAAAAATATGGTTTAAAACAATAATTATCCCTTCAAATATTGAAAATAAGTATTAAATTCATAAAAATCTCATTTAATTTAAGATTTTAGGGGTTGGGTTCAACATTTTTTTATAAATTTTGTAAACACTTGGATATTGTAATAGATTATATCATAATAACAGTGATAAAATGTTATATTCCCTTCAAATATTGAAAATAAGGACTAAATTCATAAAAATATCTTTAAATATTGTAATATAAGGGGTACGGCTAAAATTATTTTATAAAACTTGTAATTATATGGGGTAAAATAAAAAAACAATTGAAAAATATGGTTTAAAACAATAATTATGCCTTCAAATATTGAAAATAAGTATTAAATTCATAAAAATCTCATTTAATATAAGGTTTTAGGGGTTGGGTTCAACATTTTTTTATAAATTTTGTAAAAACATGAGATATTGTAATGAAATACGGTAAAATCATTGGAAAAATTCAATAAAATCCCTTCTAATATTGAAAATAAAGACTAAATTCATTAATATTTCATTAAATATTGTAATATAAGTGGTACGGCTAAAATTATTTTATAATACTTGTAATTATATGGGGTAAAGTAATAAAACAATTGAAAAATATGGTTTAAAACAATAATTATCCCTTCAAATATTGAAAATAAGTATTAAATTCATAAAAATCTCTTTAATATAAGATTTTAGGGGTTGGGTTCAACATTTTTTTATAAATTTTGTAAAAATATGGGGTATAGTAATAAAATACGTTAAAATCAATGAAAAATTTCAATAAAATCCTTACAGATATTGAAAATAAGGGTTAAATTCATTAAAATCTAATTAAATATTGTAATATAAGGGGTACGGCTAAAATTATTTTATAATACTTGTAATTATATGGGGTAAAGTAATAAAACAATTGAAAAATATGGTTTAAAACAATAATTATACCTTCAAATATTGAAAATAAGTATTAAATTCATAAAAATCTCATTTAATATAGGATTTCAGGGGTTTGGTACATTATTTTATTATAAATCTTGTAAACACTTGGATATTGTAATAGATTATATCATAATAACAGTGATAAAATGTTATATTCCCTTCAAATATTGAAAATAAGGACTAAATTCTTAAAAATATCTTTAAATATTGTAATATAAGGGGTACGGCTAAAATTATTTTATAAAATTTGTAATTATATGGGGTAAAGTAATAAAACAATTGAAAAATATGGTTTAAAACAATAATTATCCCTTCAAATATTGAAAATAAGGGCTAAATTCATAAAAATTTCATTAAATATTGTAATATAAGAGGTACGGCTAAAATTATTTTATAAAATTTGTAATTATATGGGGTAAAGTAATAAAACAATTGAAAAATATGGTTTAAAACAATAATTATCCCTTCAAATATTGAAAATAAGGACTAAATTCATTGAAATATCATTAAATATTGTAATATAAGGGGTACGGCTAAAATTATTTTATAAAACTTGTAATTATATGGGGTAAAGTAATAAAACAATTGAAAAATATGGTTTAAAACAATAATTATCCCTTCAAATATTGAAAATAAGTATTAAATTCATAAAAATCTCGTTTAATATAGGATTTCAGGGGTTGGGGCCAACAATTTTTTATAAATTTTGTAAAAATATGGGGTATAGTAATAAAATATGTAAAATCAATGAAAAATTTCAATAAAATCATTACAGATGTTGAAAATAAGGGCTAAATTCATAAAAATATCATTAAATATTGTAATATAAGGGGTACGGCTAAAATTATTTTATAAAACTTGTAATTATATGGGGTAAAGTAATAAAACAATTGAAAAATATGGTTTAAAACAATAATTATCCCTTCAAATATTGAAAATAAGTATTAAATTCATAAAAATCTCATTTAATATAGGATTTCAGGGGTTTGGTACATTATTTTATTATAAATCTTGTAAACACTTGGATATTGTAATAGATTATATCATAATAACAATGATATAATGTTATATTCCCTTCAAATATTGAAAATAAGGACTAAATTCATTAAAATATCATTAAATATTGTAATATAAGGGGTACGGCTAAAATTATTTTATAAAACTTGTAATTATATGGGGTAAAGTAATAAAACAATTGAAAAATATGGTTTAAAACAATAATTATCCCTTCAAATATTGAAAATAAGTATAAAATTCATAAAAATCTCATTAAATATTGTAATATAAGAGGTACGGCTAAAATTATTTTATAAAACTTGTAATTATATGGGGTAAAGTAATAAAACAATTGAAAAATATGGTTTAAAACAATAATTATCCCTTCAAATATTGAAAATAAGTATTAAATTCATAAAAATCTCATTTAATATAAGGTTTTAGGGGTTGGGTTCAACATTTTTTTATAAATTTTGTAAAAACATGAGATATTGTAATGAAATACGGTAAAATCATTGGAAAAATTCAATAAAATCCCTTCTAATATTGAAAATAAAGACTAAATTCATAAATATTTCATTAAATATTGTAATATAAGGGGTACGGCTAAAATTATTTTATAAAACTTGTAATTATATGGGGTAAAGTAATAAAACAATTGAAAAATATGGTTTAAAACAATAATTATCCCTTCAAATATTGAAAATACGTATTAAATTCATAAAAATCTCTTTAATATAAGATTTTAGGGGTTGGGTTCAACATTTTTTTATAAATTTTGTAAAAATATGGGGTATAGTAATAAAATACGTTAAAATCAATGAAAAATTTCAATAAAATCCTTACAGATATTGAAAATAAGGGCTAAATTCATTAAAATCTAATTAAATATTGTAATATAAGGGGTACGGCTAAAATTATTTTATAAAACTTGTAATTATATGGGGTAAAGTAATAAAACAATTGAAAAATATGGTTTAAAACAATAATTATCCCTTCAAATATTGAAAATAAGTATTAAATTCATAAAAATCTCATTTAATATAAGATTTTAGGGGTTGGGTTCAACATTTTTTTTATAAATTTTGTAAAAATATGGGGTATTGTAATAAAATACGTTAAAATCAATGAAAAATTTCAATAAAATCATTACAGATATTGAAAATAAGGGCTAAATTCATAAAAATATCATTAAATATTGTAATATAAGGGGTACGGCTAAAATTATTTTATAAAACTTGTAATTATATGGGGTAAAGTAATAAAACAATTGAAAAATAAGGTTTAAAACAATAATTATCCCTTCAAATATTGAAAATAAGTATTAAATTCATAAAAATCTCATTTAATATAGGATTTCAGGGGTTTGGTACATTATTTTATTATAAATCTTGTAAACACTTGGTTATTGTAATAGATTATATCATAATAACAGTGATAAAATGTTATATTCCCTTCAAATATTGAAAATAAGGACTAAATTCATAAAAATATCTTTAAATATTGTAATATAAGGGGTACGGCTAAAATTATTTAATAAAACTTGTAATTATATGGGGGAAAATAAAAAAACAATTGAAAAATATGGTTTAAAACAATAATTATCCCTTCAAATATTGAAAATAAGTATTAAATTCATAAAAATCTCATTTAATATAGGATTTCAGGGGTTTGGTACATTATTTTATTATAAATCTTGTAAACACTTGGTTAATGTAATAGATTATATCATAATAACAATGATATAATGTTATATTCCCTTCAAATATTGAAAATAAGTATTAAATTCATAAAAATCTCATTTAATATAGGATTTCAGGGGTTTGGTACATTATTTTATTATAAATCTTGTAAACACTTGGATATTGTAATAGATTATATCATAATAACAGTGATATAATGTTATATTCCCTTCAAATATTGAAAATAAGGACTAAATTCATTATAATATCATTAAATATTGTAATATAAGGGGTACGGCTAAAATTATTTTATAAAACTTGTAATTATATGGGGTAAAGTAATACAACAATTGAAAAATATGGTTTAAAACAATAATTATCCCTTCAAATATTGAAAATAAGTATTAAATTCATAAAAATCTCATTTAATATAGGATTTCAGGGGTTTGGTACATTATTTTATTATAAATCTTGTAAACACTTGGATATTGTAATAGATTATATCATAATAACAGTGATAAAATGTTATATTCCCTTCAAATATTGAATATAAGGACTAAATTCATAAAAATATCTTTAAATATTGTAATATAAGGGGTACGGCTAAAATTATTTTATAAAACTTGTAATTATATGGGGTAAAGTAATAAAACAATTGAAAAATATGGTTTAAAACAATAATTATCCCTTCAAATATTGAAAATAAGTATTAAATTCATAAAAATCTCATTTAATATAAGGTTTTAGGGGTTGGGTTCAACATTTTTTTATAAATTTTGTAAAAACATGAGATATTGTAATGAAATACGGTAAAATCATTGGAAAAATTCAATAAAATCCCTTCTAATATTGAAAATAAAGACTAAATTCATTAATATTTCATTAAATATTGTAATATAAGTGGTACGGCTAAAATTATTTTATAAAACTTGTAATTATATGGGGTAAAGTAATAAAACAATTGAAAAATATGGTTTAAAACAATAATTATCCCTTCAAATATTGAAAATAAGTATTAAATTCATAAAAATCTCTTTAATATAAGATTTTAGGGGTTGGGTTCAACATTTTTTTATAAATTTTGTAAAAATATGGGGTATAGTAATAAAATACGTTAAAATCAATGAAAAATTTCAATAAAATCCTTACAGATATTGAAAATAAGGGTTAAATTCATTAAAATCTAATTAAATATTGTAATATAAGGGGTACGGCTAAAATTATTTTATAAAACTTGTAATTATATGGGGTAAAGTAATAAAACAATTGAAAAATATGGTTTAAAACAATAATTATACCTTCAAATATTGAAAATAAGTATTAAATTCATAAAAATCTCATTTAATAAAGGATTTCAGGGGTTTGGTACATTATTTTATTATAAATTTTGTAAACACTTGGATATTGTAATAGATTATATCATAATAACAGTGATAAAATGTTATATTCCCTTCAAATATTGAAAATAAGGACTAAATTCATAAAAATATCTTTAAATATTGTAATATAAGGGGTACGGCTAAAATTATTTTATAAAACTTGTAATTATATGGGGTAAAGTAATAAAACAATTGAAAAATATGGTTTAAAACAATAATTATCCCTTCAAATATTGAAAATAAGGGCTAAATTCATAAAAATTTCATTAAATATTGTAATATAAGGGGTACGGCTAAAATTATTTTATAAAACTTGTAATTATATGGGGTAAAGTAATAAAACAATTGAAAAATATGGTTTAAAACAATAATTATCCCTTCAAATATTGAAAATAAGTATTAAATTCATAAAAATCTCGTTTAATATAGGATTTCAGGGGTTGGGGCCAACAATTTTTTATAAATTTTGTAAACATATGGGGTATAGTAATAAAATATGTAAAATCAATGAAAAATTTCAATAAAATCCTTACAGATATTGAAAATAAGGGCTAAACTCATTAAAATATCATTAAATATTGTAATATAAGGGGTACGGCTAAAATTATTTAATAAAACTTGTAATTATATGGGGTAAAATAATAAAACAATTGAAAAATATGGTTTAAAACAATAATTATCCCTTCAAATATTGAAAATAAGTATTAAATTCATAAAAATCTCATTTATTATAAGATTTTAGGGGTTGGGTTCAACATTTTTTTTATAAATTTTGTAAAAATATGGGGTATTGTAATAAAATACGTTAAAATCAATGAAAAATTTCAATAAAATCATTACAGATATTGAAAATAAGGGCTAAATTCATAAAAATATCATTAAATATTGTAATATAAGGGGTACGGCTAAAATTATTTTATAAAACTTGTAATTATATGGGGTAAAGTAATAAAACAATTGAAAAATATGGTTTAAAACAATAATTATCCCTTCAAATATTGAAAATAAGTATTAAATTCATAAAAATCTCATTTAATATAGGATTTCAGGGGTTTGGTACATTATTTTATTATAAATCTTGTAAACACTTGGATATTGTAATAGATTATATCATAATAACAATGATATAATGTTATATTCCCTTCAAATATTGAAAATAAGGACTAAATTCATTAAAATATCATTAAATATTGTAATATAAGGGGTACGGCTAAAATTATTTTATAAAACTTGTAATTATATGGGGTAAAGTAATAAAACAATTGAAAAATATGGTTTAAAACAATAATTATCCCTTCAAATATTGAAAATAAGTATAAAATTCATAAAAATCTCATTAAATATTGTAATATAAGAGGTACGGCTAAAATTATTTTATAAAACTTGTAATTATATGGGGTAAAGTAATAAAACAATTGAAAAATATGGTTTAAAACAATAATTATCCCTTCAAATATTGAAAATAAGTATTAAATTCATAAAAATCTCATTTAATATAAGGTTTTAGGGGTTGGGTTCAACATTTTTTTATAAATTTTGTAAAAACATGAGATATTGTAATGAAATACGGTAAAATCATTGGAAAAATTCAATAAAATCCCTTCTAATATTGAAAATAAAGACTAAATTCATAAATATTTCATTAAATATTGTAATATAAGGGGTACGGCTAAAATTATTTTATAAAACTTGTAATTATATGGGGTAAAGTAATAAAACAATTGAAAAATATGGTTTAAAACAATAATTATCCCTTCAAATATTGAAAATAAGTATTAAATTCATAAAAATCTCATTTAATATAAGATTTTAGGGGTTGGGTTCAACATTTTTTTTATAAATTTTGTAAAAATATGGGGTATTGTAATAAAATACGTTAAAATCAATGAAAAATTTCAATAAAATCATTACAGATATTGAAAATAAGGGCTAAATTCATAAAAATATCATTAAATATTGTAATATAAGGGGTACGGCTAAAATTATTTTATAAAACTTGTAATTATATGGGGTAAAGTAATAAAACAATTGAAAAATAAGGTTTAAAACAATAATTATCCCTTCAAATATTGAAAATAAGTATTAAATTCATAAAAATCTCATTTAATATAGGATTTCAGGGGTTTGGTACATTATTTTATTATAAATCTTGTAAACACTTGGTTATTGTAATAGATTATATCATAATAACAGTGATAAAATGTTATATTCCCTTCAAATATTGAAAATAAGGACTAAATTCATAAAAATATCTTTAAATATTGTAATATAAGGGGTACGGCTAAAATTATTTAATAAAACTTGTAATTATATGGGGGAAAATAAAAAAACAATTGAAAAATATGGTTTAAAACAATAATTATCCCTTCAAATATTGAAAATAAGTATTAAATTCATAAAAATCTCATTTAATATAGGATTTCAGGGGTTTGGTACATTATTTTATTATAAATCTTGTAAACACTTGGTTAATGTAATAGATTATATCATAATAACAATGATATAATGTTATATTCCCTTCAAATATTGAAAATAAGTATTAAATTCATAAAAATCTCATTTAATATAGGATTTCAGGGGTTTGGTACATTAATTTATTATAAATCTTGTAAACACTTGGATATTGTAATAGATTATATCATAATAACAGTGATAAAATGTTATATTCCCTTCAAATATTGAAAATAAGGACTAAATTCATAAAAATATCTTTAAATATTGTAATATAAGGGGTACGGCTAAAATTATTTTATAAAACTTGTAATTATGTGGGGTAAAGTAATAAAACAATTGAAAAATATGGTTTAAAACAATAATTATCCCTTCAAATATTGAAAATAAGTATTAAATTCATAAAAATTTCATTAAATATTGTAATATAAGAGGTACGGCTAAAATTATTTTATAAAACTTGTAATTATATGGGGTAAAGTAATAAAACAATTGAAAAATATGGTTTAAAACAATAATTATCCCTTCAAATATTGAAAATAAGTATTAAATTCATAAAAATCTCGTTTAATATAGGCTTTCAGGGGTTGGGGCCAACAATTTTTTATAAATTTTGTAAAAATATGGGGTATAGTAATAAAATACGTAAAATCAATGAAAAATTTCAATAAAATCCTTACAGATATTGAAAATATGGGCTAAATTCATTAAAATATCGTTAAATATTGTAATATAAGGGGTACGGCTAAAATTATTTAATAAAACTTGTAATTATATGGGGTAAAATAAAAAAACAATTGAAAAATATGGTTTAAAACAATAATTATCCCTTCAAATATTGAAAATAAGTATTAAATTCATAAAAATCTCATTTAATTTACGATTTTAGGGGTTGGGTTCAACATTTTTTTATAAATTTTGTAAACACTTGGTTATTGTAATAGATTATATCATAATAACAGTGATAAAATGTTATATTCCCTTCAAATATTAAAAATAAGGACTAAATTCATAAAAATATCTTTAAATATTGTAATATAAGGGGTACGGCTAAAATTATTTTATAAAACTTGTAATTATATGGGGTAAAGTAATAAAACAATTGAAAAATATGGTTTAAAACAATAATTATCCCTCAAATATTGAAAATAAGGGCTAAATTCATATAAATTTCATTAAATATTGTAATATAAGAGGTACGGCTAAAATTATTTTATAAAACTTGTAATTATATGGGGTAAAGTAATAAAACAATTGAAAAATATGGTTTAAAACAATAATTATCCCTTCAAATATTGAAAATAAGTATTAAATTCATAAAAATCTCATTTATTATAAGATTTTAGGGGTTGGGTTCAACATTTTTTTTATAAATTTTGTAAAAATATGGGGTATTGTAATAAAATACGTTAAAATCAATGAAAAATTTCAATAAAATCATTACAGATATTGAAAATAAGGGCTAAATTCATAAAAATATCATTAAATATTGTAATATAAGGGGTACGGCTAAAATTATTTTATAAAACTTGTAATTATATGGGGTAAAGTAATAAAACAATTGAAAAATATGGTTTAAAACAATAATTATCCCTTCAAATATTGAAAATAAGTATTAAATTCATAAAAATCTCATTTAATATAGGATTTCAGGGGTTTGGTACATTATTTTATTATAAATCTTGTAAACACTTGGATATTGTAATAGATTATATCATAATAACAATGATATAATGTTATATTCCCTTCAAATATTGAAAATAAGGACTAAATTCATTAAAATATCATTAAATATTGTAATATAAGGGGTACGGCTAAAATTATTTTATAAAACTTGTAATTATATGGGGTAAAGTAATAAAACAATTGAAAAATATGGTTTAAAACAATAATTATCCCTTCAAATATTGAAAATAAGTATTAAATTCATAAAAATCTCGTTTAATATAGGATTTCAGGGGTTGGGGCCAACAATTTTTTAAAAATTTTGTAAAAATATGGGGTATAGTAATAAAATACGTTAAAATCAATGAAAAATTTCAATAAAATCCTTACAGATATTGAAAATAAGGGTTAAATACATTAAAATCTAATTAAATATTGTAATATAAGGGGTACGGCTAAAATTATTTTATAAAACTTGTAATTATATGGGGTAAAGTAATAAAACAATTGAAAAATATGGTTTAAAACAATAATTATACCTTCAAATATTGAAAATAAGTATTAAATTCATAAAAATCTCATTTAATAAAGGATTTCAGGGGTTTGGTACATTATTTTATTATAAATTTTGTAAACACTTGGATATTGTAATAGATTATATCATAATAACAGTGATAAAATGTTATATTCCCTTCAAATATTGAAAATAAGGACTAAATTCATAAAAATATCTTTAAATATTGTAATATAAGGGGTACGGCTAAAATTATTTTATAAAACTTGTAATTATATGGGGTAAAGTAATAAAACAATTGAAAAATATGGTTTAAAACAATAATTATCCCTTCAAATATTGAAAATAAGGGCTAAATTCATAAAAATTTCATTAAATATTGTAATATAAGGGGTACGGCTAAAATTATTTTATAAAACTTGTAATTATATGGGGTAAAGTAATAAAACAATTGAAAAATATGGTTTAAAACAATAATTATCCCTTCAAATATTGAAAATAAGTATTAAATTCATAAAAATCTCGTTTAATATAGGATTTCAGGGGTTGGGGCCAACAATTTTTTATAAATTTTGTAAACATATGGGGTATAGTAATAAAATATGTAAAATCAATGAAAAATTTCAATAAAATCCTTACAGATATTGAAAATAAGGGCTAAACTCATTAAAATATCATTAAATATTGTAATATAAGGGGTACGGCTAAAATTATTTAATAAAACTTGTAATTATATGGGGTAAAATAATAAAACAATTGAAAAATATGGTTTAAAACAATAATTATCCCTTCAAATATTGAAAATAAGTATTAAATTCATAAAAAGCTCATTTAATATAGGATTTCAGGGGTTTGGTACATTATTTTATTATAAATCTTGTAAACACTTGGATATTGTAATAGATTATATCATAATAACAGTGATAAAATGTTATATTCCCTTCAAATATTGAAAATAAGAACTAAATTCATAAAAATATCTTTAAATATTGTAATATAAGGGGTACGGCTAAAATTATTTAATAAAACTTGTAATTATATGGAGTAAAATAAAAAAACAATTGAAAAATATGGTTTAAAACAATAATTATCCCTTCAAATATTGAAAATAAGTATTAAATTCATAAAAATCTCATTTAATATAGGATTTCAGGGGTTTGGTACATTATTTTATTATAAATCTTGTAAACACTTGGATATTGTAATAGATTATATCATAATAACAGTGATATAATGTTATATTCCCTTCAAATATTGAAAATAAGGACTAAATTCATTATAGTATCATTAAATATTGTAATATAAGGGGTACGGCTAAAATTATTTTATAAAACTTGTAATTATATGGGGTAAAGTAATACAACAATTGAAAAATATGGTTTAAAACAATAATTATCCCTTCAAATATTGAAAATAAGTATTAAATTCATAAAAATCTCATTTAATATAGGATTTCAGGGGTTTGGTACATTATTTTATTATAAATCTTGTAAACACTTGGATAATGTAATAGATTATATCATAATAACAGTGATAAAATGTTATATTCCCTTCAAATATTGAAAATAAGGACTAAATTCATAAAAATATCTTTAAATATTGTAATATAAGGGGTACGGCTAAAATTATTTTATAAAACTTGTAATTATATGGGGTAAAGTAATAAAACAATTGAAAAATATGGTTTAAAACAATAATTATCCCTTCAAATATTGAAAATAAGTATTAAATTCATAAAAATTTCATTAAATATTGTAATATAAGAGGTACGGCTAAAATTATTTTATAAAACTTGTAATTATATGGGGTAAAGTAATAAAACAATTGAAAAATATGGTTTAAAACAATAATTATCCCTTCAAATATTGAAAATAAGTATTAAATTCATAAAAATCTCGTTTAATATAGGCTTTCAGGGGTTGGGGCCAACAATTTTTTATAAATTTTGTAAAAATATGGGGTATAGTAATAAAATACGTAAAATCAATGAAAAATTTCAATAAAATCCTTACAGATATTGAAAATATGGGCTAAATTCATTAAAATATCGTTAAATATTGTAATATAAGGGGTACGGCTAAAATTATTTAATAAAACTTGTAATTATATGGGGTAAAATAAAAAAACAATTGAAAAATATGGTTTAAAACAATAATTATCCCTTCAAATATTGAAAATAAGTATTAAATTCATAAAAATCTCATTTAATTTACGATTTTAGGGGTTGGGTTCAACATTTTTTTATAAATTTTGTAAACACTTGGTTATTGTAATAGATTATATCATAATAACAGTGATAAAATGTTATATTCCCTTCAAATATTGAAAATAAGGACTAAATTCATAAAAATATCTTTAAATATTGTAATATAAGGGGTACGGCTAAAATTATTTTATAAAACTTGTAATTATATGGGGTAAAGTAATAAAACAATTGAAAAATATGGTTTAAAACAATAATTATCCCTCAAATATTGAAAATAAGGGCTAAATTCATATAAATTTCATTAAATATTGTAATATAAGAGGTACGGCTAAAATTATTTTATAAAACTTGTAATTATATGGGGTAAAGTAATAAAACAATTGAAAAATATGGTTTAAAACAATAATTATCCCTTCAAATATTGAAAATAAGTATTAAATTCATAAAAATCTCATTTAATATAAGGTTTTAGGGGTTGGGTTCAACATTTTTTTATAAATTTTGTAAAAACATGAGATATTGTAATGAAATACGGTAAAATCATTGGAAAAATTCAATAAAATCCCTTCTAATATTGAAAATAAAGACTAAATTCATAAATATTTCATTAAATATTGTAATATAAGGGGTACGGCTAAAATTATTTTATAAAACTTGTAATTATATGGGGTAAAGTAATAAAACAATTGAAAAATATGGTTTAAAACAATAATTATCCCTTCAAATATTGAAAATAAGTATTAAATTCATAAAAATCTCTTTAATATAAGATTTTAGGGGTTGGGTTCAACATTTTTTTATAAATTTTGTAAAAATATGGGGTATAGTAATAAAATACGTTAAAATCAATGAAAAATTTCAATAAAATCCTTACAGATATTGAAAATAAGGGCTAAATTCATTAAAATCTAATTAAATATTGTAATATAAGGGGTACGGCTAAAATTATTTTATAAAACTTGTAATTATATGGAGTAAAATAAAAAAACAATTGAAAAATATGGTTTAAAACAATAATTATCCCTTCAAATATTGAAAATAAGGACTAAATTCATTATAATATCATTAAATATTGTAATATAAGGGGTACGGCTAAAATTATTTTATAAAACTTGTAATTATATGAGGTAAAGTAATACAACAATTGAAAAATATGGTTTAAAACAATAATTATCCCTTCAAATATTGAAAATAAGTATTAAATTCATAAAAATCTCATTTAATATAGGATTTCAGGGGTTTGGTACATTATTTTATTATAAATCTTGTAAACACTTGGATAATGTAATAGATTATATCATAATAACAGTGATAAAATGTTATATTCCCTTCAAATATTGAAAATAAGGACTAAATTCATAAAAATATCTTTAAATATTGTAATATAAGGGGTACGGCTAAAATTATTTTATAAAACTTGTAATTATATGGGGTAAAGTAATAAAACAATTGAAAAATATGGTTTAAAACAATAATTATCCCTTCAAATATTGAAAATAAGTATTAAATTCATAAAAATTTCATTAAATATTGTAATATAAGAGGTACGGCTAAAATTATTTTATAAAACTTGTAATTATATGGGGTATAGTAATAAAATACGTTAAAATCAATGAAAAATTTCAATAAAATCCTTACAGATATTGAAAATAAGGGCTAAATTCATTAAAATCTAATTAAATATTGTAATATAAGGGGTACGGCTAAAATTATTTTATAAAACTTGTAATTATATGGAGTAAAATAAAAAAACAATTGAAAAATATGGTTTAAAACAATAATTATCCCTTCAAATATTGAAAATAAGGACTAAATTCATTATAATATCATTAAATATTGTAATATAAGGGGTACGGCTAAAATTATTTTATAAAACTTGTAATTATATGGGGTAAAGTAATACAACAATTGAAAAATATGGTTTAAAACAATAATTATCCCTTCAAATATTGAAAATAAGTATTAAATTCATAAAAATCTCATTTAATATAGGATTTCAGGGGTTTGGTACATTATTTTATTATAAATCTTGTAAACACTTGGATAATGTAATAGATTATATCATAATAACAGTGATAAAATGTTATATTCCCTTCAAATATTGAAAATAAGGACTAAATTCATAAAAATATCTTTAAATATTGTAATATAAGGGGTACGGCTAAAATTATTTTATAAAACTTGTAATTATATGGGGTAAAGTAATAAAACAATTGAAAAATATGGTTTAAAACAATAATTATCCCTTCAAATATTGAAAATAAGTATTAAATTCATAAAAATTTCATTAAATATTGTAATATAAGAGGTACGGCTAAAATTATTTTATAAAACTTGTAATTATATGGGGTAAAGTAATAAAACAATTGAAAAATATGGTTTAAAACAATAATTATCCCTTCAAATATTGAAAATAAGTATTAAATTCATAAAAATCTCGTTTAATATAGGCTTTCAGGGGTTGGGGCCAACAATTTTTTATAAATTTTGTAAAAATATGGGGTATAGTAATAAAATACGTAAAATCAATGAAAAATTTCAATAAAATCCTTACAGATATTGAAAATATGGGCTAAATTCATTAAAATATCGTTAAATATTGTAATATAAGGGGTACGGCTAAAATTATTTAATAAAACTTGTAATTATATGGGGTAAAATAAAAAAACAATTGAAAAATATGGTTTAAAACAATAATTATCCCTTCAAATATTGAAAATAAGTATTAAATTCATAAAAATCTCATTTAATTTACGATTTTAGGGGTTGGGTTCAACATTTTTTTATAAATTTTGTAAACACTTGGATATTGTAATAGATTATATCATAATAACAGTGATAAAATGTTATATTCCCTTCAAATATTGAAAATAAGGACTAAATTCATAAAAATATCTTTAAATATTGTAATATAAGGGGTACGGCTAAAATTATTTTATAAAACTTGTAATTATATGGGGTAAAGTAATAAAACAATTGAAAAATATGGTTTAAAACAATAATTATCCCTTCAAATATTGAAAATAAGGGCTAAATTCATATAAATTTCATTAAATATTGTAATATAAGAGGTACGGCTAAAATTATTTTATAAAACTTGTAATTATATGGGGTAAAGTAATAAAACAATTGAAAAATATGGTTTAAAACAATAATTATCCCTTCAAATATTGAAAATAAGTATTAAATTCATAAAAATCTCATTTAATATAAGGTTTTAGGGGTTGGGTTCAACATTTTTTTATAAATTTTGTAAAAACATGAGATATTGTAATGAAATACGGTAAAATCATTGGAAAAATTCAATAAAATCCCTTCTAATATTGAAAATAAAGACTAAATTCATAAATATTTCATTAAATATTGTAATATAAGGGGTACGGCTAAAATTATTTTATAAAACTTGTAATTATATGGGGTAAAGTAATAAAACAATTGAAAAATATGGTTTAAAACAATAATTATCCCTTCAAATATTGAAAATAAGTATTAAATTCATAAAAATCTCTTTAATATAAGATTTTAGGGGTTGGGTTCAACATTTTTTTATAAATTTTGTAAAAATATGGGGTATAGTAATAAAATACGTTAAAATCAATGAAAAATTTCAATAAAATCCTTACAGATATTGAAAATAAGGGCTAAATTCATTAAAATCTAATTAAATATTGTAATATAAGGGGTACGGCTAAAATTATTTTATAAAACTTGTAATTATATGGGGTAAAGTAATAAAACAATTGAAAAATATGGTTTAAAACAATAATTATCCATTCAAATATTGAAAATAAGTATTAAATTCATAAAAATCTCGTTTAATATAGGCTTTCAGGGGTTGGGGCCAACAATTTTTTATAAATTTTGTAAAAATATGGGGTATAGTAATAAAATACGTAAAATCAATGAAAAATTTCAATAAAATCCTTACAGATATTGAAAATATGGGCTAAATTCATTAAAATATCGTTAAATATTGTAATATAAGGGGTACGGCTAAAATTATTTAATAAAACTTGTAATTATATGGGGTAAAATAAAAAAACAATTGAAAAATATGGTTTAAAACAATAATTATCCCTTCAAATATTGAAAATAAGTATTAAATTCATAAAAATCTCATTTAATTTACGATTTTAGGGGTTGGGTTCAACATTTTTTTATAAATTTTGTAAACACTTGGTTATTGTAATAGATTATATCATAATAACAGTGATAAAATGTTATATTCCCTTCAAATATTGAAAATTAGGACTAAATTCATAAAAATATCTTTAAATATTGTAATATAAGGGGTACGGCTAAAATTATTTTATAAAACTTGTAATTATATGGGGTAAAGTAATAAAACAATTGAAAAATATGGTTTAAAACAATAATTATCCCTTCAAATATTGAAAATAAGGGCTATATTCATATAAATTTCATTAAATATTGTAATATAAGAGGTACGGCTAAAATTATTTTATAAAACTTGTAATTATATGGGGTAAAGTAATAAAACAATTGAAAAATATGGTTTAAAACAATAATTATCCCTTCAAATATTGAAAATAAGTATTAAATTCATAAAAATCTCATTTAATATAAGGTTTTAGGGGTTGGGTTCAACATTTTTTTATAAATTTTGTAAAAACATGAGATATTGTAATGAAATACGGTAAAATCATTGGAAAAATTCAATAAAATCCCTTCTAATATTGAAAATAAAGACTAAATTCATAAATATTTCATTAAATATTGTAATATAAGGGGTACGGCTAAAATTATTTTATAAAACTTGTAATTATATGGGGTAAAGTAATAAAACAATTGAAAAATATGGTTTAAAACAATAATTATCCCTTCAAATATTGAAAATAAGTATTAAATTCATAAAAATCTCTTTAATATAAGATTTTAGGGGTTGGGTTCAACATTTTTTTATAAATTTTGTAAAAATATGGGGTATAGTAATAAAATACGTTAAAATCAATGAAAAATTTCAATAAAATCCTTACAGATATTGAAAATAAGGGCTAAATTCATTAAAATCTAATTAAATATTGTAATATAAGGGGTACGGCTAAAATTATTTTATAAAACTTGTAATTATATGGAGTAAAATAAAAATACAATTGAAAAATATGGTTTAAAACAATAATTATCCCTTCAAATATTGAAAATAAGGACTAAATTCATTATAATATCATTAAATATTGTAATATAAGGGGTACGGCTAAAATTATTTTATAAAACTTGTAATTATATGGGGTAAAGTAATACAACAATTGAAAAATATGGTTTAAAACAATAATTATCCCTTCAAATATTGAAAATAAGTATTAAATTCATAAAAATCTCATTTAATATAGGATTTCAGGGGTTTGGTACATTATTTTATTATAAATCTTGTAAACACTTGGATAATGTAATAGATTATATCATAATAACAGTGATAAAATGTTATATTCCCTTCAAATATTGAAAATAAGGACTAAATTCATAAAAATATCTTTAAATATTGTAATATAAGGGGTACGGCTAAAATTATTTTATAAAACTTGTAATTATATGGGGTAAAGTAATAAAACAATTGAAAAATATGGTTTAAAACAATAATTATCCCTTCAAATATTGAAAATAAGTATTAAATTCATAAAAATTTCATTAAATATTGTAATATAAGAGGTACGGCTAAAATTATTTTATAAAACTTGTAATTATATGGGGTAAAGTAATAAAACAATTGAAAAATATGGTTTAAAACAATAATTATCCCTTCAAATATTGAAAATAAGTATTAAATTCATAAAAATCTCGTTTAATATAGGCTTTCAGGGGTTGGGGCCAACAATTTTTTATAAATTTTGTAAAAATATGGGGTATAGTAATAAAATACGTAAAATCAATGAAAAATTTCAATAAAATCCTTACAGATATTGAAAATATGGGCTAAATTCATTAAAATATCGTTAAATATTGTAATATAAGGGGTACGGCTAAAATTATTTAATAAAACTTGTAATTATATGGGGTAAAATAAAAAAACAATTGAAAAATATGGTTTAAAACAATAATTATCCCTTCAAATATTGAAAATAAGTATTAAATTCATAAAAATCTCATTTAATTTACGATTTTAGGGGTTGGGTTCAACATTTTTTTATAAATTTTGTAAACACTTGGTTATTGTAATAGATTATATCATAATAACAGTGATAAAATGTTATATTCCCTTCAAATATTGAAAATAAGGACTAAATTCATAAAAATATCTTTAAATATTGTAATATAAGGGGTACGGCTAAAATTATTTTATAAAACTTGTAATTATATGGGGTAAAGTAATAAAACAATTGAAAAATATGGTTTAAAACAATAATTATCCCTCAAATATTGAAAATAAGGGCTAAATTCATATAAATTTCATTAAATATTGTAATATAAGAGGTACGGCTAAAATTATTTTATAAAACTTGTAATTATATGGGGTAAAGTAATAAAACAATTGAAAAATATGGTTTAAAACAATAATTATCCCTTCAAATATTGAAAATAAGTATTAAATTCATAAAAATCTCATTTAATATAAGGTTTTAGGGGTTGGGTTCAACATTTTTTTATAAATTTTGTAAAAACATGAGATATTGTAATGAAATACGGTAAAATCATTGGAAAAATTCAATAAAATCCCTTCTAATATTGAAAATAAAGACTAAATTCATAAATATTTCATTAAATATTGTAATATAAGGGGTACGGCTAAAATTATTTTATAAAACTTGTAATTATATGGGGTAAAGTAATAAAACAATTGAAAAATATGGTTTAAAACAATAATTATCCCTTCAAATATTGAAAATAAGTATTAAATTCATAAAAATCTCTTTAATATAAGATTTTAGGGGTTGGGTTCAACATTTTTTTATAAATTTTGTAAAAATATGGGGTATAGTAATAAAATACGTTAAAATCAATGAAAAATTTCAATAAAATCCTTACAGATATTGAAAATAAGGGCTAAATTCATTAAAATCTAATTAAATATTGTAATATAAGGGGTACGGCTAAAATTATTTTATAAAACTTGTAATTATATGGAGTAAAATAAAAAAACAATTGAAAAATATGGTTTAAAACAATAATTATCCCTTCAAATATTGAAAATAAGGACTAAATTCATTATAATATCATTAAATATTGTAATATAAGGGGTACGGCTAAAATTATTTTATAAAACTTGTAATTATATGGGGTAAAGTAATACAACAATTGAAAAATATGGTTTAAAACAATAATTATCCCTTCAAATATTGAAAATAAGTATTAAATTCATAAAAATCTCATTTAATATAGGATTTCAGGGGTTTGGTACATTATTTTATTATAAATCTTGTAAACACTTGGATAATGTAATAGATTATATCATAATAACAGTGATAAAATGTTATATTCCCTTCAAATATTGAAAATAAGGACTAAATTCATAAAAATATCTTTAAATATTGTAATATAAGGGGTACGGCTAAAATTATTTTATAAAACTTGTAATTATATGGGGTAAAGTAATAAAACAATTGAAAAATATGGTTTAAAACAATAATTATCCCTTCAAATATTGAAAATAAGTATTAAATTCATAAAAATCTCTTTAATATAAGATTTTAGGGGTTGGGTTCAACATTTTTTTATAAATTTTGTAAAAATATGGGGTATAGTAATAAAATACGTTAAAATCAATGAAAAATTTCAATAAAATCCTTACAGATATTGAAAATAAGGGCTAAATTCATTAAAATCTAATTAAATATTGTAATATAAGGGGTACGGCTAAAATTATTTTATAAAACTTGTAATTATATGGGGTAAAGTAATAAAACAATTGAAAAATATGGTTTAAAACAATAATTATCCATTCAAATATTGAAAATAAGTATTAAATTCATAAAAATCTCGTTTAATATAGGCTTTCAGGGGTTGGGGCCAACAATTTTTTATAAATTTTGTAAAAATATGGGGTATAGTAATAAAATACGTAAAATCAATGAAAAATTTCAATAAAATCCTTACAGATATTGAAAATATGGGCTAAATTCATTAAAATATCGTTAAATATTGTAATATAAGGGGTACGGCTAAAATTATTTAATAAAACTTGTAATTATATGGGGTAAAATAAAAAAACAATTGAAAAATATGGTTTAAAACAATAATTATCCCTTCAAATATTGAAAATAAGTATTAAATTCATAAAAATCTCATTTAATTTACGATTTTAGGGGTTGGGTTCAACATTTTTTTATAAATTTTGTAAACACTTGGTTATTGTAATAGATTATATCATAATAACAGTGATAAAATGTTATATTCCCTTCAAATATTGAAAATTAGGACTAAATTCATAAAAATATCTTTAAATATTGTAATATAAGGGGTACGGCTAAAATTATTTTATAAAACTTGTAATTATATGGGGTAAAGTAATAAAACAATTGAAAAATATGGTTTAAAACAATAATTATCCCTTCAAATATTGAAAATAAGGGCTATATTCATATAAATTTCATTAAATATTGTAATATAAGAGGTACGGCTAAAATTATTTTATAAAACTTGTAATTATATGGGGTAAAGTAATAAAACAATTGAAAAATATGGTTTAAAACAATAATTATCCCTTCAAATATTGAAAATAAGTATTAAATTCATAAAAATCTCATTTAATATAAGGTTTTAGGGGTTGGGTTCAACATTTTTTTATAAATTTTGTAAAAACATGAGATATTGTAATGAAATACGGTAAAATCATTGGAAAAATTCAATAAAATCCCTTCTAATATTGAAAATAAAGACTAAATTCATAAATATTTCATTAAATATTGTAATATAAGGGGTACGGCTAAAATTATTTTATAAAACTTGTAATTATATGGGGTAAAGTAATAAAACAATTGAAAAATATGGTTTAAAACAATAATTATCCCTTCAAATATTGAAAATAAGTATTAAATTCATAAAAATCTCTTTAATATAAGATTTTAGGGGTTGGGTTCAACATTTTTTTATAAATTTTGTAAAAATATGGGGTATAGTAATAAAATACGTTAAAATCAATGAAAAATTTCAATAAAATCCTTACAGATATTGAAAATAAGGGCTAAATTCATTAAAATCTAATTAAATATTGTAATATAAGGGGTACGGCTAAAATTATTTTATAAAACTTGTAATTATATGGAGTAAAATAAAAATACAATTGAAAAATATGGTTTAAAACAATAATTATCCCTTCAAATATTGAAAATAAGGACTAAATTCATTATAATATCATTAAATATTGTAATATAAGGGGTACGGCTAAAATTATTTTATAAAACTTGTAATTATATGGGGTAAAGTAATACAACAATTGAAAAATATGGTTTAAAACAATAATTATCCCTTCAAATATTGAAAATAAGTATTAAATTCATAAAAATCTCATTTAATATAGGATTTCAGGGGTTTGGTACATTATTTTATTATAAATCTTGTAAACACTTGGATAATGTAATAGATTATATCATAATAACAGTGATAAAATGTTATATTCCCTTCAAATATTGAAAATAAGGACTAAATTCATAAAAATATCTTTAAATATTGTAATATAAGGGGTACGGCTAAAATTATTTTATAAAACTTGTAATTATATGGGGTAAAGTAATAAAACAATTGAAAAATATGGTTTAAAACAATAATTATCCCTTCAAATATTGAAAATAAGTATTAAATTCATAAAAATTTCATTAAATATTGTAATATAAGAGGTACGGCTAAAATTATTTTATAAAACTTGTAATTATATGGGGTAAAGTAATAAAACAATTGAAAAATATGGTTTAAAACAATAATTATCCCTTCAAATATTGAAAATAAGTATTAAATTCATAAAAATCTCGTTTAATATAGGCTTTCAGGGGTTGGGGCCAACAATTTTTTATAAATTTTGTAAAAATATGGGGTATAGTAATAAAATACGTAAAATCAATGAAAAATTTCAATAAAATCCTTACAGATATTGAAAATATGGGCTAAATTCATTAAAATATCGTTAAATATTGTAATATAAGGGGTACGGCTAAAATTATTTAATAAAACTTGTAATTATATGGGGTAAAATAAAAAAACAATTGAAAAATATGGTTTAAAACAATAATTATCCCTTCAAATATTGAAAATAAGTATTAAATTCATAAAAATCTCATTTAATTTACGATTTTAGGGGTTGGGTTCAACATTTTTTTATAAATTTTGTAAACACTTGGATATTGTAATAGATTATATCATAATAACAGTGATAAAATGTTATATTCCCTTCAAATATTGAAAATAAGGACTAAATTCATAAAAATATCTTTAAATATTGTAATATAAGGGGTACGGCTAAAATTATTTTATAAAACTTGTAATTATATGGGGTAAAGTAATAAAACAATTGAAAAATATGGTTTAAAACAATAATTATCCCTTTAAATATTGAAAATAAGGGCTAAATTCATATAAATTTCATTAAATATTGTAATATAAGAGGTACGGCTAAAATTATTTTATAAAACTTGTAATTATATGGGGTAAAGTAATAAAACAATTGAAAAATATGGTTTAAAACAATAATTATCCCTTCAAATATTGAAAATAAGTATTAAATTCATAAAAATCTCATTTAATATAAGGTTTTAGGGGTTGGGTTCAACATTTTTTTATAAATTTTGTAAAAACATGAGATATTGTAATGAAATACGGTAAAATCATTGGAAAAATTCAATAAAATCCCTTCTAATATTGAAAATAAAGACTAAATTCATAAATATTTCATTAAATATTGTAATATAAGGGGTACGGCTAAAATTATTTTATAAAACTTGTAATTATATGGGGTAAAGTAATAAAACAATTGAAAAATATGGTTTAAAACAATAATTATCCCTTCAAATATTGAAAATAAGTATTAAATTCATAAAAATCTCTTTAATATAAGATTTTAGGGGTTGGGTTCAACATTTTTTTATAAATTTTGTAAAAATATGTGGTATAGTAATAAAATACGTTAAAATCAATGAAAAATTTCAATAAAATCCTTACAGATATTGAAAATAAGGGCTAAATTCATTAAAATCTAATTAAATATTGTAATATAAGGGGTACGGCTAAAATTATTTTATAAAACTTGTAATTATATGGAGTAAAATAAAAAAACAATTGAAAAATATGGTTTAAAACAATAATTATCCCTTCAAATATTGAAAATAAGGACTAAATTCATTATAATATCATTAAATATTGTAATATAAGGGGTACGGCTAAAATTATTTTATAAAACTTGTAATTATATGGGGTAAAGTAATACAACAATTGAAAAATATGGTTTAAAACAATAATTATCCCTTCAAATATTGAAAATAAGTATTAAATTCATAAAAATCTCATTTAATATAGGATTTCAGGGGTTTGGTACATTATTTTATTATAAATCTTGTAAACACTTGGATAATGTAATAGATTATATCATAATAACAGTGATAAAATGTTATATTCCCTTCAAATATTGAAAATAAGGACTAAATTCATAAAAATATCTTTAAATATTGTAATATAAGGGGTACGGCTAAAATTATTTTATAAAACTTGTAATTATATGGGGTAAAGTAATAAAACAATTGAAAAATATGGTTTAAAACAATAATTATCCCTTCAAATATTGAAAATAAGTATTAAATTCATAAAAATTTCATTAAATATTGTAATATAAGAGGTACGGCTAAAATTATTTTATAAAACTTGTAATTATATGGGGTAAAGTAATAAAACAATTGAAAAATATGGTTTAAAACAATAATTATCCCTTCAAATATTGAAAATAAGTATTAAATTCATAAAAATCTCGTTTAATATAGGCTTTCAGGGGTTGGGGCCAACAATTTTTTATAAATTTTGTAAAAATATGGGGTATAGTAATAAAATACGTAAAATCAATGAAAAATTTCAATAAAATCCTTACAGATATTGAAAATATGGGCTAAATTCATTAAAATATCGTTAAATATTGTAATATAAGGGGTACGGCTAAAATTATTTAATAAAACTTGTAATTATATGGGGTAAAATAAAAAAACAATTGAAAAATATGGTTTAAAACAATAATTATCCCTTCAAATATTGAAAATAAGTATTAAATTCATAAAAATCTCATTTAATTTACGATTTTAGGGGTTGGGTTCAACATTTTTTTATAAATTTTGTAAACACTTGGATATTGTAATAGATTATATCATAATAACAGTGATAAAATGTTATATTCCCTTCAAATATTGAAAATAAGGACTAAATTCATAAAAATATCTTTAAATATTGTAATATAAGGGGTACGGCTAAAATTATTTTATAAAACTTGTAATTATATGGGGTAAAGTAATAAAACAATTGAAAAATATGGTTTAAAACAATAATTATCCCTTCAAATATTGAAAATAAGGGCTAAATTCATATAAATTTCATTAAATATTGTAATATAAGAGGTACGGCTAAAATTATTTTATAAAACTTGTAATTATATGGGGTAAAGTAATAAAACAATTGAAAAATATGGTTTAAAACAATAATTATCCCTTCAAATATTGAAAATAAGTATTAAATTCATAAAAATCTCATTTAATATAAGGTTTTAGGGGTTGGGTTCAACATTTTTTTATAAATTTTGTAAAAACATGAGATATTGTAATGAAATACGGTAAAATCATTGGAAAAATTCAATAAAATCCCTTCTAATATTGAAAATAAAGACTAAATTCATAAATATTTCATTAAATATTGTAATATAAGGGGTACGGCTAAAATTATTTTATAAAACTTGTAATTATATGGGGTAAAGTAATAAAACAATTGAAAAATATGGTTTAAAACAATAATTATCCCTTCAAATATTGAAAATAAGTATTAAATTCATAAAAATCTCTTTAATATAAGATTTTAGGGGTTGGGTTCAACATTTTTTTATAAATTTTGTAAAAATATGGGGTATAGTAATAAAATACGTTAAAATCAATGAAAAATTTCAATAAAATCCTTACAGATATTGAAAATAAGGGCTAAATTCATTAAAATCTAATTAAATATTGTAATATAAGGGGTACGGCTAAAATTATTTTATAAAACTTGTAATTATATGGGGTAAAGTAATAAAACAATTGAAAAATATGGTTTAAAACAATAATTATCCATTCAAATATTGAAAATAAGTATTAAATTCATAAAAATCTCGTTTAATATAGGCTTTCAGGGGTTGGGGCCAACAATTTTTTATAAATTTTGTAAAAATATGGGGTATAGTAATAAAATACGTAAAATCAATGAAAAATTTCAATAAAATCCTTACAGATATTGAAAATATGGGCTAAATTCATTAAAATATCGTTAAATATTGTAATATAAGGGGTACGGCTAAAATTATTTAATAAAACTTGTAATTATATGGGGTAAAATAAAAAAACAATTGAAAAATATGGTTTAAAACAATAATTATCCCTTCAAATATTGAAAATAAGTATTAAATTCATAAAAATCTCATTTAATTTACGATTTTAGGGGTTGGGCTCAACATTTTTTTATAAATTTTGTAAACACTTGGTTATTGTAATAGATTATATCATAATAACAGTGATAAAATGTTATATTCCCTTCAAATATTGAAAATTAGGACTAAATTCATAAAAATATCTTTAAATATTGTAATATAAGGGGTACGGCTAAAATTATTTTATAAAACTTGTAATTATATGGGGTAAAGTAATAAAACAATTGAAAAATATGGTTTAAAACAATAATTATCCCTTCAAATATTGAAAATAAGGGCTATATTCATATAAATTTCATTAAATATTGTAATATAAGAGGTACGGCTAAAATTATTTTATAAAACTTGTAATTATATGGGGTAAAGTAATAAAACAATTGAAAAATATGGTTTAAAACAATAATTATCCCTTCAAATATTGAAAATAAGTATTAAATTCATAAAAATCTCATTTAATATAAGGTTTTAGGGGTTGGGTTCAACATTTTTTTATAAATTTTGTAAAAACATGAGATATTGTAATGAAATACGGTAAAATCATTGGAAAAATTCAATAAAATCCCTTCTAATATTGAAAATAAAGACTAAATTCATAAATATTTCATTAAATATTGTAATATAAGGGGTACGGCTAAAATTATTTTATAAAACTTGTAATTATATGGGGTAAAGTAATAAAACAATTGAAAAATATGGTTTAAAACAATAATTATCCCTTCAAATATTGAAAATAAGTATTAAATTCATAAAAATCTCTTTAATATAAGATTTTAGGGGTTGGGTTCAACATTTTTTTATAAATTTTGTAAAAATATGGGGTATAGTAATAAAATACGTTAAAATCAATGAAAAATTTCAATAAAATCCTTACAGATATTGAAAATAAGGGCTAAATTCATTAAAATCTAATTAAATATTGTAATATAAGGGGTACGGCTAAAATTATTTTATAAAACTTGTAATTATATGGAGTAAAATAAAAATACAATTGAAAAATATGGTTTAAAACAATAATTATCCCTTCAAATATTGAAAATAAGGACTAAATTCATTATAATATCATTAAATATTGTAATATAAGGGGTACGGCTAAAATTATTTTATAAAACTTGTAATTATATGGGGTAAAGTAATACAACAATTGAAAAATATGGTTTAAAACAATAATTATCCCTTCAAATATTGAAAATAAGTATTAAATTCATAAAAATCTCATTTAATATAGGATTTCAGGGGTTTGGTACATTATTTTATTATAAATCTTGTAAACACTTGGATAATGTAATAGATTATATCATAATAACAGTGATAAAATGTTATATTCCCTTCAAATATTGAAAATAAGGACTAAATTCATAAAAATATCTTTAAATATTGTAATATAAGGGGTACGGCTAAAATTATTTTATAAAACTTGTAATTATATGGGGTAAAGTAATAAAACAATTGAAAAATATGGTTTAAAACAATAATTATCCCTTCAAATATTGAAAATAAGTATTAAATTCATAAAAATTTCATTAAATATTGTAATATAAGAGGTACGGCTAAAATTATTTTATAAAACTTGTAATTATATGGGGTAAAGTAATAAAACAATTGAAAAATATGGTTTAAAACAATAATTATCCCTTCAAATATTGAAAATAAGTATTAAATTCATAAAAATCTCGTTTAATATAGGCTTTCAGGGGTTGGGGCCAACAATTTTTTATAAATTTTGTAAAAATATGGGGTATAGTAATAAAATACGTAAAATCAATGAAAAATTTCAATAAAATCCTTACAGATATTGAAAATATGGGCTAAATTCATTAAAATATCGTTAAATATTGTAATATAAGGGGTACGGCTAAAATTATTTAATAAAACTTGTAATTATATGGGGTAAAATAAAAAAACAATTGAAAAATATGGTTTAAAACAATAATTATCCCTTCAAATATTGAAAATAAGTATTAAATTCATAAAAATCTCATTTAATTTACGATTTTAGGGGTTGGGTTCAACATTTTTTTATAAATTTTGTAAACACTTGGATATTGTAATAGATTATATCATAATAACAGTGATAAAATGTTATATTCCCTTCAAATATTGAAAATAAGGACTAAATTCATAAAAATATCTTTAAATATTGTAATATAAGGGGTACGGCTAAAATTATTTTATAAAACTTGTAATTATATGGGGTAAAGTAATAAAACAATTGAAAAATATGGTTTAAAACAATAATTATCCCTTTAAATATTGAAAATAAGGGCTAAATTCATATAAATTTCATTAAATATTGTAATATAAGAGGTACGGCTAAAATTATTTTATAAAACTTGTAATTATATGGGGTAAAGTAATAAAACAATTGAAAAATATGGTTTAAAACAATAATTATCCCTTCAAATATTGAAAATAAGTATTAAATTCATAAAAATCTCATTTAATATAAGGTTTTAGGGGTTGGGTTCAACATTTTTTTATAAATTTTGTAAAAACATGAGATATTGTAATGAAATACGGTAAAATCATTGGAAAAATTCAATAAAATCCCTTCTAATATTGAAAATAAAGACTAAATTCATAAATATTTCATTAAATATTGTAATATAAGGGGTACGGCTAAAATTATTTTATAAAACTTGTAATTATATGGGGTAAAGTAATAAAACAATTGAAAAATATGGTTTAAAACAATAATTATCCCTTCAAATATTGAAAATAAGTATTAAATTCATAAAAATCTCGTTTAATATAAGATTTTAGGGGTTGGGTTCAACATTTTTTTATAAATTTTGTAAAAATATGGGGTATAGTAATAAAATACGTTAAAATCAATGAAAAATTTCAATAAAATCCTTACAGATATTGAAAATAAGGGCTAAATTCATTAAAATCTAATTAAATATTGTAATATAAGGGGTACGGCTAAAATTATTTTATAAAACTTGTAATTATATGGGGTAAAGTAATAAAACAATTGAAAAATATGGTTTAAAACAATAATTATCCCTTCAAATATTGAAAATAAGTATTAAATTCATAAAAATCTCATTTAATATAAGATTTTAGGGGTTGGGTTCAACATTTTTTTTATACATTTTGTAAAAATATGGGGTATTGTAATAAAATACGTTAAAATCAATGAAAAATTTCAATAAAATCATTACAGATATTGAAAATAAGGGCTAAATTCATAAAAATATCATTAAATATTGTAATATAAGGGGTACGGCTAAAATTATTTTATAAAACTTGTAATTATATGGGGTAAAGTAATAAAACAATTGAAAAATAAGGTTTAAAACAATAATTATCCCTTCAAATATTGAAAATAAGTATTAAATTCATAAAAATCTCATTTAATATAGGATTTCAGGGGTTTGGTACATTATTTTATTATAAATCTTGTAAACACTTGGATATTGTAATAGATTATATCATAATAACAGTGATAAAATGTTATATTCCCTTCAAATATTGAAAATAAGGACTAAATTCATAAAAATATCTTTAAATATTGTAATATAAGGGGTACGGCTAAAATTATTTAATAAAACTTGTAATTATATGGGGTAAAATAAAAAAACAATTGAAAAATATGGTTTAAAACAATAATTATCCCTTCAAATATTGAAAATAAGTATTAAATTCATAAAAATCTCATTTAATATAGGATTTCAGGGGTTTGGTACATTATTTTATTATAAATCTTGTAAACACTTGGTTATTGTAATAGATTATATCATAATAACAATGATATAATGTTATATTCCCTTCAAATATTGAAAATAAGTATTAAATTCATAAAAATCTCATTTAATATAGGATTTCAGGGGTTTGGTACATTATTTTATTATAAATCTTGTAAACACTTGGATATTGTAATAGATTATATCATAATAACAGTGATATAATGTTATATTCCCTTCAAATATTGAAAATAAGGACTAAATTCATTATAATATCATTAAATATTGTAATATAAGGGGTACGGCTAAAATTATTTTATAAAACTTGTAATTATATGGGGTAAAGTAATACAACAATTGAAAAATATGGTTTAAAACAATAATTATCCCTTCAAATATTGAAAATAAGTATTAAATTCATAAAAATCTCATTTAATATAGGATTTCAGGGGTTTGGTACATTATTTTATTATAAATCTTGTAAACACTTGGATATTGTAATAGATTATATCATAATAACAGTGATAAAATGTTATATTCCCTTCAAATATTGAAAATAAGGACTAAATTCATAAAAATATCTTTAAATATTGTAATATAAGGGGTACGGCTAAAACTATTTTATAAAACTTGTAATTATATGGGGTAAAGTAATAAAACAATTGAAAAATATGGTTTAAAACAATAATTATCCCTTCAAATATTGAAAATAAGGGCTAAATTCATAAAAATTTCATTAAATATTGTAATATAAGAGGTACGGCTAAAATTATTTTATAAAACTTGTAATTATATGGGGTAAAGTAATAAAACAATTGAAAAATATGGTTTAAAACAATAATTATCCCTTCAAATATTGAAAATAAGTATTAAATTCATAAAAATCTCGTTTAATATAGGATTTCAGGGGTTGGGGCCAACAGATTTTTATAAATTTTGTAAAAATATGGGGTATAGTAATAAAATACGTAAAATCAATGAAAAATTTCAATAAAATCCTTACAGATATTGAAAATAAGGGCTAAACTCATTAAAATATCATTAAATATTGTAATATAAGGGGTACGGCTAAAATTATTTAATAAAACTTGTAATTATATGGGGTAAAATAATAAAACAATTGAAAAATATGGTTTAAAACAATAATTATCCCTTCAAATATTGAAAATAAGTATTAAATTCATAAAAATCTCATTTAATATAGGATTTCAGGGTTTGGTACATTATTTTATTATAAATCTTGTAAACTCTTGGATATTGTAATAGATTATATCATAATAACAGTGATAAAATGTTATATTCCCTTCAAATATTGAAAATAAGGACTAAATTCATAAAAATATCATTATATATTGTAATATAAGGGGTACGGCTAAAATTATTTTATAAAACTTGTAATTATATGGGGTAAAGTAATAAAACAATTGAAAAATATGGTTTAAAACAATAATTATCCCTTCAAATATTGAAAATAAGTATTAAATTCATAAAAATTTCATTAAATATTGTAATATAAGAGGTACGGCTAAAATTATTTTATAAAACTTGTAATTATATGGGGTAAAGTAATAAAACAATTGAAAAATATGGTTTAAAACAATAATTATCCCTTCAAATATTGAAAATAAGTATTAAATTCATAAAAATCTCATTTAATATAAGGTTTTAGGGGTTGGGTTCAGCATTTTTTTATAAATTTTGTAAAAACATGAGATATTGTAATGAAATACGGTAAAATCATTGGAAAAATTCAATAAAATCCCTTCTAATATTGAAAATAAAGACTAAATTCATAAATATTTCATTAAATATTGTAAAATAAGGGGTACGGCTAAAATAATTTTATAAAACTTGAAATTATATGGGGTAAAGTAATAAAACAATTGAAAAATATGGTTTAAAACAATAATTATCCCTTCAAATATTGAAAATAAGTATTAAATTCATAAAAATCTCTTTAATATAAGATTTTAGGGGTTGGGTTCAACATTTTTTTATAAATTTTGTAAAAATATGGGGTATAGTAATAAAATACGTAAAATCAATGAAAAATTTCAATAAAATCCTTACAGATATTGAAAATAAGGGCTAAACTCATTAAAATATCATTAAATATTGTAATATAAGGGGTACGGCTAAAATTATTTAATAAAACTTGTAATTATATGGGGTAAAATAAAAAAACAATTGAAAAATATGGTTTAAAACAATAATTATCCCTTCAAATATTGAAAATAAGGGCTAAATTCATAAAAATTTCATTAAATATTGTAATATAAGAGGTACGGCTAAAATTATTTTATAAAACTTGTAATTATATGGGGTAAAGTAATAAAACAATTGAAAAATATGGTTTAAAACAATAATTATCCCTTCAAATATTGAAAATAAATATTAAATTCATAAAAATCTCATTTAATATAGGATTTCAGGGGTTTGATACATTATTTTATTATAAATCTTGTAAACACTTGGATATTGTAGTAGATTATATCATAATAACAATGATATAATGTTATATTCCCTTCAAATATTGAAAATAAGTATTAAATTCATAAAAATCTCATTTAATATAGGATTTCAGGGGTTTGGTACATTATTTTATTATAAATCTTGTAAACACTTGGATATTGTAATAGATTATATCATAATAACAATGATATAATGTTATATTCCCTTCAAATATTGAAAATAAGGACTAAATTCATTAAAATATCATTAAATATTGTAATATAAGGGGTACGGCTAAAATTATTTTATAAAACTTGTAATTATATGGGGTAAAGTAATAAAACAATTGAAAAATATGGTTTAAAACAATAATTATCCCTTCAAATATTGAAAATAAGTATTAAATTCATAAAAATCTCGTTTAATATAAGATTTTAGGGGTTGGGTTCAACATTTTTTTATAAATTTTGTAAAAATATGGGGTATAGTAATAAAATACGTTAAAATCAATGAAAAATTTCAATAAAATCCTTACAGATATTGAAAATAAGGGCTAAATTCATTAAAATCTAATTAAATATTGTAATATAAGGGGTACGGCTAAAATTATTTTATAAAACTTGTAATTATATGGGGTAAAGTAATAAAACAATTGAAAAATATGGTTTAAAACAATAATTATCCCTTCAAATATTGAAAATAAGTATTAAATTCATAAAAATCTCATTTAATATAAGATTTTAGGGGTTGGGTTCAACATTTTTTTTATACATTTTGTAAAAATATGGGGTATTGTAATAAAATACGTTAAAATCAATGAAAAATTTCAATAAAATCATTACAGATATTGAAAATAAGGGCTAAATTCATAAAAATATCATTAAATATTGTAATATAAGGGGTACGGCTAAAATTATTTTATAAAACTTGTAATTATATGGGGTAAAGTAATAAAACAATTGAAAAATAAGGTTTAAAACAATAATTATCCCTTCAAATATTGAAAATAAGTATTAAATTCATAAAAATCTCATTTAATATAGGATTTCAGGGGTTTGGTACATTATTTTATTATAAATCTTGTAAACACTTGGATATTGTAATAGATTATATCATAATAACAGTGATAAAATGTTATATTCCCTTCAAATATTGAAAATAAGGACTAAATTCATAAAAATATCTTTAAATATTGTAATATAAGGGGTACGGCTAAAATTATTTAATAAAACTTGTAATTATATGGGGTAAAATAAAAAAACAATTGAAAAATATGGTTTAAAACAATAATTATCCCTTCAAATATTGAAAATAAGTATTAAATTCATAAAAATCTCATTTAATATAGGATTTCAGGGGTTTGGTACATTATTTTATTATAAATCTTGTAAACACTTGGTTATTGTAATAGATTATATCATAATAACAATGATATAATGTTATATTCCCTTCAAATATTGAAAATAAGTATTAAATTCATAAAAATCTCATTTAATATAGGATTTCAGGGGTTTGGTACATTATTTTATTATAAATCTTGTAAACACTTGGATATTGTAATAGATTATATCATAATAACAGTGATATAATGTTATATTCCCTTCAAATATTGAAAATAAGGACTAAATTCATTATAATATCATTAAATATTGTAATATAAGGGGTACGGCTAAAATTATTTTATAAAACTTGTAATTATATGGGGTAAAGTAATACAACAATTGAAAAATATGGTTTAAAACAATAATTATCCCTTCAAATATTGAAAATAAGTATTAAATTCATAAAAATCTCATTTAATATAGGATTTCAGGGGTTTGGTACATTATTTTATTATAAATCTTGTAAACACTTGGATATTGTAATAGATTATATCATAATAACAGTGATAAAATGTTATATTCCCTTCAAATATTGAAAATAAGGACTAAATTCATAAAAATATCTTTAAATATTGTAATATAAGGGGTACGGCTAAAACTATTTTATAAAACTTGTAATTATATGGGGTAAAGTAATAAAACAATTGAAAAATATGGTTTAAAACAATAATTATCCCTTCAAATATTGAAAATAAGGGCTAAATTCATAAAAATTTCATTAAATATTGTAATATAAGAGGTACGGCTAAAATTATTTTATAAAACTTGTAATTATATGGGGTAAAGTAATAAAACAATTGAAAAATATGGTTTAAAACAATAATTATCCCTTCAAATATTGAAAATAAGTATTAAATTCATAAAAATCTCGTTTAATATAGGATTTCAGGGGTTGGGGCCAACAGATTTTTATAAATTTTGTAAAAATATGGGGTATAGTAATAAAATACGTAAAATCAATGAAAAATTTCAATAAAATCCTTACAGATATTGAAAATAAGGGCTAAACTCATTAAAATATCATTAAATATTGTAATATAAGGGGTACGGCTAAAATTATTTAATAAAACTTGTAATTATATGGGGTAAAATAATAAAACAATTGAAAAATATGGTTTAAAACAATAATTATCCCTTCAAATATTGAAAATAAGTATTAAATTCATAAAAATCTCATTTAATATAGGATTTCAGGGTTTGGTACATTATTTTATTATAAATCTTGTAAACTCTTGGATATTGTAATAGATTATATCATAATAACAGTGATAAAATGTTATATTCCCTTCAAATATTGAAAATAAGGACTAAATTCATAAAAATATCATTATATATTGTAATATAAGGGGTACGGCTAAAATTATTTTATAAAACTTGTAATTATATGGGGTAAAGTAATAAAACAATTGAAAAATATGGTTTAAAACAATAATTATCCCTTCAAATATTGAAAATAAGTATTAAATTCATAAAAATTTCATTAAATATTGTAATATAAGAGGTACGGCTAAAATTATTTTATAAAACTTGTAATTATATGGGGTAAAGTAATAAAACAATTGAAAAATATGGTTTAAAACAATAATTATCCCTTCAAATATTGAAAATAAGTATTAAATTCATAAAAATCTCATTTAATATAAGGTTTTAGGGGTTGGGTTCAGCATTTTTTTATAAATTTTGTAAAAACATGAGATATTGTAATGAAATACGGTAAAATCATTGGAAAAATTCAATAAAATCCCTTCTAATATTGAAAATAAAGACTAAATTCATAAATATTTCATTAAATATTGTAAAATAAGGGGTACGGCTAAAATAATTTTATAAAACTTGAAATTATATGGGGTAAAGTAATAAAACAATTGAAAAATATGGTTTAAAACAATAATTATCCCTTCAAATATTGAAAATAAGTATTAAATTCATAAAAATCTCTTTAATATAAGATTTTAGGGGTTGGGTTCAACATTTTTTTATAAATTTTGTAAAAATATGGGGTATAGTAATAAAATACGTAAAATCAATGAAAAATTTCAATAAAATCCTTACAGATATTGAAAATAAGGGCTAAACTCATTAAAATATCATTAAATATTGTAATATAAGGGGTACGGCTAAAATTATTTAATAAAACTTGTAATTATATGGGGTAAAATAAAAAAACAATTGAAAAATATGGTTTAAAACAATAATTATCCCTTCAAATATTGAAAATAAATATTAAATTCATAAAAATCTCATTTAATATAGGATTTCAGGGGTTTGATACATTATTTTATTATAAATCTTGTAAACACTTGGATATTGTAGTAGATTATATCATAATAACAATGATATAATGTTATATTCCCTTCAAATATTGAAAATAAGTATTAAATTCATAAAAATCTCATTTAATATAGGATTTCAGGGGTTTGGTACATTATTTTATTATAAATCTTGTAAACACTTGGATATTGTAATAGATTATATCATAATAACAATGATATAATGTTATATTCCCTTCAAATATTGAAAATAAGGACTAAATTCATTAAAATATCATTAAATATTGTAATATAAGGGGTACGGCTAAAATTATTTTATAAAACTTGTAATTATATGGGGTAAAGTAATAAAAC
The DNA here is from genome assembly GCA_036289425.1 of Rhopalosiphum nymphaeae. Classification (NCBI taxonomy): domain Eukaryota; kingdom Metazoa; phylum Arthropoda; class Insecta; order Hemiptera; family Aphididae; genus Rhopalosiphum; species Rhopalosiphum nymphaeae. Next base: position 6,963,030 of record JAZAQC010000001.1, on the reverse strand, counting down.
AATTGAAAAATATGGTTTAAAACAATAATTATCCCTTCAAATATTGAAAATAAGTATTAAATTCATAAAAATCTCGTTTAATATAGGATTTCAGGGGTTGGGGCCAACAATTTTTTATAAATATTGTAAAAATATGGGGTATAGTAATAAAATACGTAAAATCAATGAAAAATTTCAATAAAATCCTTACAGATATTGAAAATAAGGGCTAAACTCATTAAAATATCATTAAATATTGTAATATAAGGGGTACGGCTAAAATTATTTAATAAAACTTGTAATTATATGGGGTAAAATAATAAAACAATTGAAAAATATGGTTTAAAACAATAATTATCCCTTCAAATATTGAAAATAAGTATTAAATTCATAAAAATCTCATTTAATATTGTAATATAAGAGGTACGGCTAAAATTATTTTATAAAACTTGTAATTATATGGGGTAAAGTAATAAAACAATTGAAAAATATGGTTTAAAACAATAATTATCCCTTCAAATATTGAAAATAAGTATTAAATTCATAAAAATCTCGTTTAATATAGGATTTCAGGGGTTGGGGCCAACAATTTTTTAAAAATTTTGTAAAAATATGGGGTATAGTAATAAAATACGTAAAATCAATGAAAAATTTCAATAAAATCCTTACAGATATTGAAAATAAGGGTTAAACTCATTAAAATATCATTAAATATTGTAATATAAGGGGTACGGCTAAAATTATTTTATAAAACTTGTAATTATATAGGGGAAAGTAATACAACAATAGAAAAATATGGTTTAAAACATTAATTATCCCTTCAAATATTGAAAATAAGTATTAAATTCATAAAAATCTCATTTAATATAAGATTTTAGGGGTTGGGTTCAACATTTTTTTATAAATTTTGTAAAAATATGGGATATTGTAATGAAATACGGTAAAATCATTAGAAAAATTCAATAAAATCCCTTCTAATATTGAAAATAAAGACTAAATTCATAAATATTTCATTAAATATTGTAATATAAGGGGTAGGGCTTAAATTATTTTATAAAACTTGTAATTATATGGGGTAAAGTAATAAAACAATTGAAAAATATGGTTTAAAACAATAATTATCCCTTCAAATATTGAAAATAAGTATTAAATTCATAAAAATCTCATTTAATATAAGATTTTAGGGGTTGGGTTCAACATTTTTTTTATAAATTTTGTAAAAATATGGGGTATTGTAATAGAATACGTTAAAATCAATGAAAAATTTCAATAAAATCATTACAGATATTGAAAATAAGGGCTAAATTCATAAAAATATCATTAAATATTGTAATATAAGGGGTACGGCTAAAATTATTTTATAAAACTTGTAATTATATGGGGTAAAGTAATAAAACAATTGAAAAATATGGTTTAAAACAATAATTATCCCTTCAAATATTGAAAATAAATATTAAATTCATAAAAATCTCATTTAATATAGGATTTCAGGGGTTTGATACATTATTTTATTATAAATCTTGTAAACACTTGGATATTGTAGTAGATTATATCATAATAACAATGATATAATGTTATATTCCCTTCAAATATTGAAAATAAGTATTAAATTCATAAAAATCTCATTTAATATAGGATTTCAGGGGTTTGGTACATTATTTTATTATAAATCTTGTAAACACTTGGATATTGTAATAGATTATATCATAATAACAATGATATAATGTTATATTCCCTTCAAATATTGAAAATAAGGACTAAATTCATTAAAATATCATTAAATATTGTAATATAAGGGGTACGGCTAAAATTATTTTATAAAACTTGTAATTATATGGGGTAAAGTAATAAAACAATTGAAAAATATGGTTTAAAACAATAATTATCGCTTCAAATATTGAAAATAAGTATTAAATTCATAAAAATCTCGTTTAATATAGGATTTCAGGGGTTGGGGCCAACAATTTTTTATAAATATTGTAAAAATATGGGGTATAGTAATAAAATACGTAAAATCAATGAAAAATTTCAATAAAATCCTTACAGATATTGAAAATAAGGGCTAAACTCATTAAAATATCATTAAATATTGTAATATAAGGGGTACGGCTAAAATTATTTAATAAAACTTGTAATTATATGGGGTAAAATAATAAAACAATTGAAAAATATGGTTTAAAACAATAATTATCCCTTCAAATATTGAAAATAAGTATTAAATTCATAAAAATCTCATTTAATATAGGATTTCAGGGTTTGGTACATTATTTTATTATAAATCTTGTAAACTCTTGGATATTGTAATAGATTATATCATAATAACAGTGATAAAATGTTATATTCCCTTCAAATATTGAAAATAAGGACTAAATTCAAAAATTTTTCATTAAATATTGTAATATAAGGGGTACGGCTAAAATTATTTTATAAAACTTGTAATTATATGGGGTAAAGTAATAAAACAATTGAAAAATATGGTTTAAAACAATAATTATCCCTTCAAATATTGAAAATAAGTATTAAATTCATAAAAATTTCATTTAATATAGGATTTCAGGGGTTTGGTACATTATTTTATTATAAATCTTGTAAACACTTGGATATTGTAGTAGATTATATCATAATAACAATGATATAATGTTATATTCCCTTCAAATATTGAAAATAAGGACTAAATTCATTAAAATATCATTAAATATTGTAATATAAGGGGTACGGCTAAAATTATTTTATAAAACTTGTAATTATATGGGGTAAAGTAATAAAACAATTGAAAAATATGGTTTAAAACAATAATTATCCCTTCAAATATTGAAAATAAGTATTAAATTCATAAAAATCTCGTTTAATATAGGATTTCAGGGGTTGGGGCCAACAATTTTTTATAAATATTGTAAAAATATGGGGTATAGTAATAAAATACGTAAAATCAATGAAAAATTTCAATAAAATCCTTACAGATATTGAAAATAAGGGCTAAACTCATTAAAATATCATTAAATATTGTAATATAAGGGGTACGGCTAAAATTATTTAATAAAACTTGTAATTATATGGGGTAAAATAATAAAACAATTGAAAAATATGGTTTAAAACAATAATTATCCCTTCAAATATTGAAAATAAGTATTAAATTCATAAAAATCTCATTTAATATAGGATTTCAGGGTTTGGTACATTATTTTATTATAAATCTTGTAAACTCTTGGATATTGTAATAGATTATATCATAATAACAGTGATAAAATGTTATATTCCCTTCAAATATTGAAAATAAGGACTAAATTCATAAATTTTTCATTAAATATTGTAATATAAGGGGTACGGCTAAAATTATTTTATAAAACTTGTAATTATATGGGGTAAAGTAATAAAACAATTGAAAAATATGGTTTAAAACAATAATTATCCCTTCAAATATTGAAAATAAGTATTAAATTCATAAAAATCTCATTTAATATAAGGTTTTAGGGGTTGGGTTCAACATTTTTTTATAAATTTTGTAAAAACATGAGATATTGTAATGAAATACGGTAAAATCATTGGAAAAATTCAATAAAATCCCTTCTAATATTGAAAATATAGACTAAATTCATAAATTTTTCATTAAATATTGTAATATAAGGGGTACGGCTAAAATTATTTTATAAAACTTGTAATTATATGGGGTAAAATAATAAAACAATTGAAAAATATGGTTTAAAACAATAATTATCCCTTCAAATATTGAAAATAAGTATTAAATTCATAAAAATCTCATTTAATATAGGATTTCAGGGGTTTGGTACATTATTTTATTATAAATCTTGTAAACACTTGGATATTGTAATAGATTATATCATAATAACAATGATATAATGTTATATTCCCTTCAAATATTGAAAATAAGTATTAAATTCATAAAAATCTCATTTAATATAGGATTTCAGGGGTTTGGTACATTATTTTATTATAAATCTTGTAAACACTTGGATATTGTAATAGATTATATCATAGTAACAGTGATAAAATGTTATATTCCCTTCAAATATTGAAAATAAGGACTAAATTCATTAAAATATCATTAAATATTGTAATATAAGGGGTACGGCTAAAATTATTTTATAAAACTTGTAATTATATGGGGTAAAGTAATAAAACAATTGAAAAATATGGTTTAAAACAATAATTATCGCTTCAAATATTGAAAATAAGTATTAAATTCATAAAAATCTCGTTTAATATAGGATTTCAGGGGTTGGGGCCAACAATTTTTTATAAATATTGTAAAAATATGGGGTATAGTAATAAAATACGTAAAATCAATGAAAAATTTCAATAAAATCCTTACAGATATTGAAAATAAGGGCTAAACTCATTAAAATATCATTAAATATTGTAATATAAGGGGTACGGCTAAAATTATTTAATAAAACTTGTAATTATATGGGGTAAAATAATAAAATAATTGAAAAATATGGTTTAAAACAATAATTATCCCTTCAAATATTGAAAATAAGTATTAAATTCATAAAAATCTCATTTAATATAGGATTTCAGGGTTTGGTACATTATTTTATTATAAATCTTGTAAACTCTTGGATATTGTAATAGATTATATCATAATAACAGTGATAAAATGTTATATTCCCTTCAAATATTGAAAATAAGGACTAAATTCAAAAATTTTTCATTAAATATTGTAATATAAGGGGTACGGCTAAAATTATTTTATAAAACTTGTAATTATATGGGGTAAAGTAATAAAACAATTGAAAAATATGGTTTAAAACAATAATTATCCCTTCAAATATTGAAAATAAGTATTAAATTCATAAAAATTTCATTTAATATAGGATTTCAGGGGTTTGGTACATTATTTTATTATAAATCTTGTAAACACTTGGATATTGTAGTAGATTATATCATAATAACAATGATATAATGTTATATTCCCTTCAAATATTGAAAATAAGGACTAAATTCATTAAAATATCATTAAATATTGTAATATAAGGGGTACGGCTAAAATTATTTTATAAAACTTGTAATTATATGGGGTAAAGTAATAAAACAATTGAAAAATATGGTTTAAAACAATAATTATCCCTTCAAATATTGAAAATAAGTATTAAATTCATAAAAATCTCGTTTAATATAGGATTTCAGGGGTTGGGGCCAACAATTTTTTATAAATATTGTAAAAATATGGGGTATAGTAATAAAATACGTAAAATCAATGAAAAATTTCAATAAAATCCTTACAGATATTGAAAATAAGGGCTAAACTCATTAAAATATCATTAAATATTGTAATATAAGGGGTACGGCTAAAATTATTTAATAAAACTTGTAATTATATGGGGTAAAATAATAAAACAATTGAAAAATATGGTTTAAAACAATAATTATCCCTTCAAATATTGAAAATAAGTATTAAATTCATAAAAATCTCATTTAATATAGGATTTCAGGGTTTGGTACATTATTTTATTATAAATCTTGTAAACTCTTGGATATTGTAATAGATTATATCATAATAACAGTGATAAAATGTTATATTCCCTTCAAATATTGAAAATAAGGACTAAATTCATAAATTTTTCATTAAATATTGTAATATAAGGGGTACGGCTAAAATTATTTTATAAAACTTGTAATTATATGGGGTAAAGTAATAAAACAATTGAAAAATATGGTTTAAAACAATAATTATCCCTTCAAATATTGAAAATAAGTATTAAATTCATAAAAATCTCATTTAATATAAGGTTTTAGGGGTTGGGTTCAACATTTTTTTATAAATTTTGTAAAAACATGAGATATTGTAATGAAATACGGTAAAATCATTGGAAAAATTCAATAAAATCCCTTCTAATATTGAAAATATAGACTAAATTCATAAATTTTTCATTAAATATTGTAATATAAGGGGTACGGCTAAAATTATTTTATAAAACTTGTAATTATATGGGGTAAAATAATAAAACAATTGAAAAATATGGTTTAAAACAATAATTATCCCTTCAAATATTGAAAATAAGTATTAAATTCATAAAAATCTCATTTAATATAGGATTTCAGGGGTTTGGTACATTATTTTATTATAAATCTTGTAAACACTTGGATATTGTAATAGATTATATCATAATAACAATGATATAATGTTATATTCCCTTCAAATATTGAAAATAAGTATTAAATTCATAAAAATCTCATTTAATATAGGATTTCAGGGGTTTGGTACATTATTTTATTATAAATCTTGTAAACACTTGGATATTGTAATAGATTATATCATAATAACAATGATATAATGTTATATTCCCTTCAAATATTGAAAATAAGGACTAAATTCATAAAAATATCATTAAATATTGTAATATAAGGGGTACGGCTAAAATTATTTTATAAAACTTGTAATTATATGGGGTAAAGTAATAAAACAATTGAAAAATATGGTTTAAAACAATAATTATCGCTTCAAATATTGAAAATAAGTATTAAATTCATAAAAATCTCGTTTAATATAGGATTTCAGGGGTTGGGGCCAACAATTTTTTATAAATATTGTAAAAATATGGGGTATAGTAATAAAATACGTAAAATCAATGAAAAATTTCAATAAAATCCTTACAGATATTGAAAATAAGGGCTAAACTCATTAAAATATCATTAAATATTGTAATATAAGGGGTACGGCTAAAATTATTTAATAAAACTTGTAATTATATGGGGTAAAATAATAAAACAATTGAAAAATATGGTTTAAAACAATAATTATCCCTTCAAATATTGAAAATAAGTATTAAATTCATAAAAATCTCATTTAATATAGGATTTCAGGGTTTGGTACATTATTTTATTATAAATCTTGTAAACTCTTGGATATTGTAATAGATTATATCATAATAACAGTGATAAAATGTTATATTCCCTTCAAATATTGAAAATAAGGACTAAATTCATAAATTTTTCATTAAATATTGTAATATAAGGGGTACGGGTAAAATTATTTTATAAAACTTGTAATTATATGGGGTAAAGTAATAAAACAATTGAAAAATATGGTTTAAAACAATAATTATCCCTTCAAATATTGAAAATAAGTATTAAATTCATAAAAATTTCATTAAATATTGTAATATAAGAGGTACGGCTAAAATTATTTTATAAAACTTGTATATATATGGGGTAAAGTAATAAAACAATTGAAAAATATGGTTTAAAACAATAATTATCCCTTCAAATATTGAAAATAAGTATTAAATTCATAAAAATCTCATTTAATATAAGGTTTTAGGGGTTGGGTTCAACATTTTTTTATAAATTTTGTAAAAACATGAGATATTGTAATGAAATACGGTAAAATCATTGGAAAAATTCAATAAAATCCCTTCTAATATTGAAAATATAGACTAAATTCATAAATTTTTCATTAAATATTGTAATATAAGGGGTACGGCTAAAATTATTTTATAAAACTTGTAATTATATGGGGTAAAATAATAAAACAATTGAAAAATATGGTTTAAAACAATAATTATCCCTTCAAATATTGAAAATAAGTATTAAATTCATAAAAATCTCATTTAATATAGGATTTCAGGGGTTTGGTACATTATTTTATTATAAATCTTGTAAACACTTGGATATTGTAATAGATTATATCATAATAACAATGATATAATGTTATATTCCCTTCAAATATTGAAAATAAGTATTAAATTCATAAAAATCTCATTTAATATAGGATTTCAGGGGTTTGGTACATTATTTTATTATAAATCTTGTAAACACTTGGATATTGTAATAGATTATATCATAATAACAATGATATAATGTTATATTCCCTTCAAATATTGAAAATAAGGACTAAATTCATTAAAATATCATTAAATATTGTAATATAAGGGGTACGGCTAAAATTATTTTATAAAACTTGTAATTATATGGGGTAAAGTAATAAAACAATTGAAAAATATGGTTTAAAACAATAATTATCCCTTCAAATATTGAAAATAAGTATTAAATTCATAAAAATCTCATTTAATATAGGATTTCAGGGTTTGGTACATTATTTTATTATAAATCTTGTAAACTCTTGGATATTGTAATAGATTATATCATAATAACAGTGATAAAATGTTATATTCCCTTCAAATATTGAAAATAAGGACTAAATTCATAAATTTTTCATTAAATATTGTAATATAAGGGGTACGGCTAAAATTATTTTATAAAACTTGTAATTATATGGGGTAAAGTAATAAAACAATTGAAAAATATGGTTTAAAACAATAATTATCCCTTCAAATATTGAAAATAAATATTAAATTCATAAAAATTTCATTAAATATTGTAATATAAGAGGTACGGCTAAAATTATTTTATAAAACTTGTAATTATATGGGGTAAAGTAATAAAACAATTGAAAAATATGGTTTAAAACAATAATTATCCCTTCAAATATTGAAAATAAGTATTAAATTCATAAAAATCTCATTTAATATAAGGTTTTAGGGGTTGGGTTCAACATTTTTTTATAAATTTTGTAAAAACATGAGATATTGTAATGAAATACGGTAAAATCATTGGAAAAATTCAATAAAATCCCTTCTAATATTGAAAATATAGACTAAATTCATAAATTTTTCATTAAATATTGTAATATAAGGGGTACGGCTAAAATTATTTTATAAAACTTGTAATTATATGGGGTAAAATAATAAAACAATTGAAAAATATGGTTTAAAACAATAATTATCCCTTCAAATATTGAAAATAAGTATTAAATTCATAAAAATCTCATTTAATATAGGATTTCAGGGGTTTGGTACATTATTTTATTATAAATCTTGTAAACACTTGGATATTGTAATAGATTATATCATAATAACAATGATATAATGTTATATTCCCTTCAAATATTGAAAATAAGTATTAAATTCATAAAAATCTCATTTAATATAGGATTTCAGGGGTTTGGTACATTATTTTATTATAAATCTTGTAAACACTTGGATATTGTAATAGATTATATCACAGTAACAGTGATAAAATGTTATATTCCCTTCAAATATTGAAAATAAGGACTAAATTCATAAAAATATCATTAAGTATTGTTATATAAGAGGTACGGCTAAAATTATTTTATAAAACTTGTAATTATATGGGGTAAAATAATAAAACAATTGAAAAATATGGTTTAAAACAATAATTATCCCTTCAAATATTGAAAATAAGTATTAAATTCATAAAAATCTCATTTAATATAGGATTTCAGGGGTTTGGTACAATATTTTATTATAAATCTTGTAAACACTTGGATATTGTAATAGATTATATCATAATAACAGTGATAAAATGTTATATTCCCTTCAAATATTGAAAATAAGGACTAAATTCATAAAAATATCATTATATATTGTAATATAAGGGGTACGGCTAAAATTATTTTATAAAACTTGTAATTATATGGGGTAAAGTAATAAAACAATTGAAAAATATGGTTTAAAACAATAATTATCCCTTCAAATATTGAAAATAAGGGCTAAATTCATAAAAATTTCATTAAATATTGTAATATAAGAGGTACGGCTAAAATTATTTTATAAAACTTGTAATTATATGGGGTAAAGTAATAAAACAATTGAAAAATATGGTTTAAAACAATAATTATCCCTTCAAATATTGAAAATAAGTATTAAATTCATAAAAATCTCGTTTAATATAGGATTTCAGGGGTTGGGGCCAACAATTTTTTATAAATTTTGTAAAAATATGGGGTATAGTAATAAAATACGTAAAATCAATGAAAAATTTCAATAAAATCCTTACAGATATTGAAAATAAGGGCTAAACTCATTAAAATATCATTAAATATTGTAATATAAGGGGTACGGCTAAAATTATTTAATAAAACTTGTAATTATATGGGGTAAAATAATAAAACAATTGAAAAATATGGTTTAAAACAATAATTATCCCTTCAAATATTGAAAATAAGTATTAAATTCATAAAAATCTCATTTAATATAGGATTTCAGGGTTTGGTACATTATTTTATTATAAATCTTGTAAACTCTTGGATATTGTAATAGATTATATCATAATAACAGTGATAAAATGTTATATTCCCTTCAAATATTGAAAATAAGGACTAAATTCATAATAATATCATTATATATTGTAATATAAGGGGTACGGCTAAAATTATTTTATAAAACTTGTAATTATATGGGGTAAAGTAATAAAACAATTGAAAAATATGGTTTAAAACAATAATTATCCCTTCAAATATTGAAAATAAGTATTAAATTCATAAAAATTTCATTAAATATTGTAATATAAGAGGTACGGCTAAAATTATTTTATAAAACTTGTAATTATATGGGGTAAAGTAATAAAACAATTGAAAAATATGGTTTAAAACAATAATTATCCCTTCAAATATTGAAAATAAGTATTAAATTCATAAAAATCTCATTTAATATAAGGTTTTAGGGGTTGGGTTCAACATTTTTTTATAAATTTTGTAAAAACATGAGATATTGTAATGAAATACGGTAAAATCATTGGAAAAATTCAATAAAATCCCTTCTAATATTGAAAATAAAGACTAAATTCATAAATATTTCATTAAATATTGTAATATAAGGGGTACGGCTAAAATAATTTTATAAAACTTGAAATTATATGGGGTAAAGTAATAAAACAATTGAAAAATATGGTTTAAAACAATAATTATCCCTTCAAATATTGAAAATAAGTATTAAATTCATAAAAATCTCTTTAATATAAGATTTTAGGGGTTGGGTTCAACATTTTTTTATAAATTTTGTAAAAATATGGGGTATAGTAATAAAATACGTTAATATCAATGAAAAATTTCAATAAAATCCTTACAGATATTGAAAATAAGGGCTAAATTCATTAAAATCTAATTAAATATTGTAATATAAGGGGTACGGCTAAAATTATTTTATAAAACTTGTAATTATATGGGGTAAAGTAATAAAACAATTGAAAAATATGGTTTAAAACAATAATTATCCCTTCAAATATTGAAAATAAGGGCTAAATTCATAAAAATTTCATTAAATATTGTAATATAAGAGGTACGGCTAAAATTATTTTATAAAACTTGTAATTATATGGGGTAAAGTAATAAAACAATTGAAAAATATGGTTTAAAACAATAATTATCCCTTCAAATATTGAAAATAAGTATTAAATTCATAAAAATCTCGTTTAATATAGGATTTCAGGGGTTGGGGCCAACAATTTTTTAAAAATTTTGTAAAAATATGGGGTATAGTAATAAAATACGTAAAATCAATGAAAAATTTCAATAAAATCCTTACAGATATTGAAAATAAGGGTTAAACTCATTAAAATATCATTAAATATTGTAATATAAGGGGTACGGCTAAAATTATTTTATAAAACTTGTAATTATATAGGGGAAAGTAATACAACAATAGAAAAATATGGTTTAAAACATTAATTATCCCTTCAAATATTGAAAATAAGTATTAAATTCATAAAAATCTCATTTAATATAGGATTTCAGGGGTTTGGTACAATATTTTATTATAAATCTTGTAAACACTTGGATATTGTAATAGATTATATCATAATAACAGTGATAAAATGTTATATTCCCTTCAAATATTGAAAATAAGGACTAAATTCATAAAAATATCATTATATATTGTAATATAAGGGGTACGGCTAAAATTATTTTATAAAACTTGTAATTATATGGGGTAAAGTAATAAAACAATTGAAAAATATGGTTTAAAACAATAATTATCCCTTCAAATATTGAAAATAAGGGCTAAATTCATAAAAATTTCATTAAATATTGTAATATAAGAGGTACGGCTAAAATTATTTTATAAAACTTGTAATTATATGGGGTAAAGTAATAAAACAATTGAAAAATATGGTTTAAAACAATAATTATCCCTTCAAATATTGAAAATAAGTATTAAATTCATAAAAATCTCGTTTAATATAGGATTTCAGGGGTTGGGGCCAACAATTTTTTATAAATTTTGTAAAAATATGGGGTATAGTAATAAAATACGTAAAATCAATGAAAAATTTCAATAAAATCCTTACAGATATTGAAAATAAGGGCTAAACTCATTAAAATATCATTAAATATTGTAATATAAGGGGTACGGCTAAAATTATTTAATAAAACTTGTAATTATATGGGGTAAAATAATAAAACAATTGAAAAATATGGTTTAAAACAATAATTATCCCTTCAAATATTGAAAATAAGTATTAAATTCATAAAAATCTCATTTAATATAGGATTTCAGGGGTTTGGTACATTATTTTATTATAAATCTTGTAAACACTTGGATATTGTAATAGATTATATCATAATAACAATGATATAATGTTATATTCCCTTCAAATATTGAAAATAAGTATTAAATTCATAAAAATCTCATTTAATATAGGATTTCAGGGGTTTGGTACATTATTTTATTATAAATCTTGTAAACACTTGGATATTGTAATAGATTATATCACAGTAACAGTGATAAAATGTTATATTCCCTTCAAATATTGAAAATAAGGACTAAATTCATAAAAATATCATTAAGTATTGTTATATAAGAGGTACGGCTAAAATTATTTTATAAAACTTGTAATTATATGGGGTAAAATAATAAAACAATTGAAAAATATGGTTTAAAACAATAATTATCCCTTCAAATATTGAAAATAAGTATTAAATTCATAAAAATCTCATTTAATATAGGATTTCAGGGGTTTGGTACAATATTTTATTATAAATCTTGTAAACACTTGGATATTGTAATAGATTATATCATAATAACAGTGATAAAATGTTATATTCCCTTCAAATATTGAAAATAAGGACTAAATTCATAAAAATATCATTATATATTGTAATATAAGGGGTACGGCTAAAATTATTTTATAAAACTTGTAATTATATGGGGTAAAGTAATAAAACAATTGAAAAATATGGTTTAAAACAATAATTATCCCTTCAAATATTGAAAATAAGGGCTAAATTCATAAAAATTTCATTAAATATTGTAATATAAGAGGTACGGCTAAAATTATTTTATAAAACTTGTAATTATATGGGGTAAAGTAATAAAACAATTGAAAAATATGGTTTAAAACAATAATTATCCCTTCAAATATTGAAAATAAGTATTAAATTCATAAAAATCTCGTTTAATATAGGATTTCAGGGGTTGGGGCCAACAATTTTTTATAAATTTTGTAAAAATATGGGGTATAGTAATAAAATACGTAAAATCAATCAAAAATTTCAATAAAATCCTTACAGATATTGAAAATAAGGGCTAAACTCATTAAAATATCATTAAATATTGTAATATAAGGGGTACGGCTAAAATTATTTAATAAAACTTGTAATTATATGGGGTAAAATAATAAAACAATTGAAAAATATGGTTTAAAACAATAATTATCCCTTCAAATATTGAAAATAAGTATTAAATTCATAAAAATCTCATTTAATATAGGATTTCAGGGTTTGGTACATTATTTTATTATAAATCTTGTAAACTCTTGGATATTGTAATAGATTATATCATAATAACAGTGATAAAATGTTATATTCCCTTCAAATATTGAAAATAAGGACTAAATTCATAATAATATCATTATATATTGTAATATAAGGGGTACGGCTAAAATTATTTTATAAAACTTGTAATTATATGGGGTAAAGTAATAAAACAATTGAAAAATATGGTTTAAAACAATAATTATCCCTTCAAATATTGAAAATAAGTATTAAATTCATAAAAATTTCATTAAATATTGTAATATAAGAGGTACGGCTAAAATTATTTTATAAAACTTGTAATTATATGGGGTAAAGTAATAAAACAATTGAAAAATATGGTTTAAAACAATAATTATCCCTTCAAATATTGAAAATAAGTATTAAATTCATAAAAATCTCATTTAATATAAGGTTTTAGGGGTTGGGTTCAAAATTTTTTTATAAATTTTGTAAAAACATGAGATATTGTAATGAAATACGGTAAAATCATTGGAAAAATTCAATAAAATCCCTTCTAATATTGAAAATAAAGACTAAATTCATAAATATTTCATTAAATATTGTAATATAAGGGGTACGGCTAAAATAATTTTATAAAACTTGAAATTATATGGGGTAAAGTAATAAAACAATTGAAAAATATGGTTTAAAACAATAATTATCCCTTCAAATATTGAAAATAAGTATTAAATTCATAAAAATCTCTTTAATATAAGATTTTAGGGGTTGGGTTCAACATTTTTTTATAAATTTTGTAAAAATATGGGGTATAGTAATAAAATACGTTAATATCAATGAAAAATTTCAATAAAATCCTTACAGATATTGAAAATAAGGGCTAAATTCATTAAAATCTAATTAAATATTGTAATATAAGGGGTACGGCTAAAATTATTTTATAAAACTTGTAATTATATGGGGTAAAGTAATAAAACAATTGAAAAATATGGTTTAAAACAATAATTATCCCTTCAAATATTGAAAATAAGGGCTAAATTCATAAAAATTTCATTAAATATTGTAATATAAGAGGTACGGCTAAAATTATTTTATAAAACTTGTAATTATATGGGGTAAAGTAATAAAACAATTGAAAAATATGGTTTAAAACAATAATTATCCCTTCAAATATTGAAAATAAGTATTAAATTCATAAAAATCTCGTTTAATATAGGATTTCAGGGGTTGGGGCCAACAATTTTTTAAAAATTTTGTAAAAATATGGGGTATAGTAATAAAATACGTAAAATCAATGAAAAATTTCAATAAAATCCTTACAGATATTGAAAATAAGGGTTAAACTCATTAAAATATCATTAAATATTGTAATATAAGGGGTACGGCTAAAATTATTTTATAAAACTTGTAATTATATAGGGGAAAGTAATACAACAATAGAAAAATATGGTTTAAAACATTAATTATCCCTTCAAATATTGAAAATAAGTATTAAATTCATAAAAATCTCATTTAATATAAGATTTTAGGGGTTGGGTTCAACATTTTTTTATAAATTTTGTAAAAATATGGGATATTGTAATGAAATACGGTAAAATCATTAGAAAAATTCAATAAAATCCCTTCTAATATTGAAAATAAAGACTAAATTCATAAATATTTCATTAAATATAGTAATATAAGGGGTACGGCTAAAACTATTTTATAAAACTTGTAATTATATGGGGTAAAGTAATAAAACAATTGAAAAATATGGTTTAAAACAATAATTATCCCTTCAAATATTGAAAATAAGTATTAAATTCATAAAAATCTCGTTTAATATAGGATTTCAGGGGTTTGATACATTATTTTATTATAAATCTTGTAAACACTTGGATATTGTAGTAGATTATATCATAATAACAATGATATAATGTTATATTCCCTTCAAATATTGAAAATAAGTATTAAATTCATAAAAATCTCATTTAATATAGGATTTCAGGGGTTTGGTACATTATTTTATTATAAATCTTGTAAACACTTGGATATTGTAATAGATTATATCATAATAACAATGATATAATGTTATATTCCCTTCAAATATTGAAAATAAGGACTAAATTCATTAAAATATCATTAAATATTGTAATATAAGGGGTACGGCTAAAATTATTTTATAAAACTTGTAATTATATGGGGTAAAGTAATAAAACAATTGAAAAATATGGTTTAAAACAATAATTATCCCTTCAAATATTGAAAATAAGTATTAAATTCATAAAAATCTCGTTTAATATAGGATTTCAGGGGTTGGGGCCAACAATTTTTTATAAATATTGTAAAAATACGGGGTATAGTAATAAAATACGTAAAATCAATGAAAAATTTCAATAAAATCCTTACAGATATTGAAAATAAGGGCTAAACTCATTAAAATATCATTAAATATTGTAATATAAGGGGTACGGCTAAAATTATTTAATAAAACTTGTAATTATATGGGGTAAAATAATAAAACAATTGAAAAATATGGTTTAAAACAATAATTATCCCTTCAAATATTGAAAATAAGTATTAAATTCATAAAAATCTCATTTAATATAGGATTTCAGGGTTTGGTACATTATGTTATTATAAATCTTGTAAACTCTTGGATATTGTAATAGATTATATCATAATAACAGTGATAAAATGTTATATTCCCTTCAAATATTGAAAATAAGGACTAAATTCATAAAAATATCATTATATATTGTAATATAAGGGGTACGGCTAAAATTATTTTATAAAACTTGTAATTATATGGGGTAAAGTAATAAAACAATTGAAAAATATGGTTTAAAACAATAATTATCCCTTCAAATATTGAAAATAAATATTAAATTCATAAAAATCTCATTTAATATAGGATTTCAGGGGTTTGATACATTATTTTATTATAAATCTTGTAAACACTTGGATATTGTAGTAGATTATATCATAATAACAATGATATAATGTTATATTCCCTTCAAATATTGAAAATAAGTATTAAATTCATAAAAATCTCATTTAATATAGGATTTCAGGGGTTTGGTACATTATTTTATTATAAATCTTGTAAACACTTGGATATTGTAATAGATTATATCATAATAACAATGATATAATGTTATATTCCCTTCAAATATTGAAAATAAGGACTAAATTCATTAAAATATCATTAAATATTGTAATATAAGGGGTACGGCTAAAATTATTTTATAAAACTTGTAATTATATGGGGTAAAGTAATAAAACAATTGAAAAATATGGTTTAAAACAATAATTATCCCTTCAAATATTGAAAATAAGTATTAAATTCATAAAAATCTCGTTTAATATAGGATTTCAGGGGTTGGGGCCAACAATTTTTTATAAATATTGTAAAAATACGGGGTATAGTAATAAAATACGTAAAATCAATGAAAAATTTCAATAAAATCCTTACAGATATTGAAAATAAGGGCTAAACTCATTAAAATATCATTAAATATTGTAATATAAGGGGTACGGCTAAAATTATTTAATAAAACTTGTAATTATATGGGGTAAAATAATAAAACAATTGAAAAATATGGTTTAAAACAATAATTATCCCTTCAAATATTGAAAATAAGTATTAAATTCATAAAAATCTCATTTAATATAGGATTTCAGGGTTTGGTACATTATTTTATTATAAATCTTGTAAACTCTTGGATATTGTAATAGATTATATCATAATAACAGTGATAAAATGTTATATTCCCTTCAAATATTGAAAATAAGGACTAAATTCATAAAAATATCATTATATATTGTAATATAAGGGGTACGGCTAAAATTATTTTATAAAACTTGTAATTATATGGGGTAAAGTAATAAAACAATTGAAAAATATGGTTTAAAACAATAATTATCCCTTCAAATATTGAAAATAAGTATTAAATTCATAAAAATTTCATTAAATATTGTAATATAAGAGGTACGGCTAAAATTATTTTATAAAACTTGTAATTATATGGGGTAAAGTAATAAAACAATTGAAAAATATGGTTTAAAACAATAATTATCCCTTCAAATATTGAAAATAAGTATTAAATTCATAAAAATCTCATTTAATATAAGGTTTTAGGGGTTGGGTTCAACATTTTTTTATAAATTTTGTAAAAACATGAGATATTGTAATGAAATACGGTAAAATCATTGGAAAAATTCAATAAATTCCCTTCTAATATTGAAAATATAGACTAAATTCATAAATTTTTCATTAAATATTGTAATATAAGGGGTACGGCTAAAATTATTTTATAAAACTTGTAATTATATGGGGTAAAATAATAAAACAATTGAAAAATATGGTTTAAAACAATAATTATCCCTTCAAATATTGAAAATAAGTATTAAATTCATAAAAATCTCATTTAATATAGGATTTCAGGGGTTTGGTACATTATTTTATTATAAATCTTGTAAACACTTTGATATTGTAATAGATTATATCATAATAACAATGATATAATGTTATATTCCCTTCAAATATTGAAAATAAGTATTAAATTCATAAAAATCTCATTTAATATAGGATTTCAGGGGTTTGGTACATTATTTTATTATAAATCTTGTAAACACTTGGATATTGTAATAGATTATATCATTGTAACAGTGATAAAATGTTATATTCCCTTCAAATATTGAAAATAAGGACTAAATTCATAAAAATATCATTAAATATTGTAATATAAGGGGTACGGCTAAAATTATTTTATAAAACTTGTAATTATATGGGGTAAAGTAATAAAACAATTGAAAAATATGGTTTAAAACAATAATTATCCCTTCAAATATTGAAAATAAGGGCTAAATTCATAAAAATTTCATTAAATATTGTAATATAAGAGGTACGGCTAAAATTATTTTATAAAACTTGTAATTATATGGGGTAAAGTAATAAAACAATTGAAAAATATGGTTTAAAACAATAATTATCCCTTCAAATATTGAAAATAAGTATTAAATTCATAAAAATCTCATTTAATATAGGATTTCAGGGGTTTGGTACATTATTTTATTATAAATCTTGTAAACACTTGGATATTGTAATAGATTATATCATAATAACAGTGATAAAATGTTATATTCCCTTCAAATATTGAAAATAAGGACTAAATTCATAAAAATATCATTATATATTGTAATATAAGGGGTACGGCTAAAATTATTTTATAAAACTTGTAATTATATGGGGTAAAGTAATAAAACAATTGAAAAATATGGTTTAAAACAATAATTATCCCTTCAAATATTGAAAATAAGTATTAAATTCATAAAAATTTCATTAAATATTGTAATATAAGAGGTACGGCTAAAATTATTTTTTAAAACTTGTAATTATATGGGGTAAAGTAATAAAACAATTGAAAAATATGGTTTAAAACAATAATTATCCCTTCAAATATTGAAAATAAGTATTAAATTCATAAAAATCTCATTTAATATAAGGTTTTAGGGGTTGGGTTCAACATTTTTTTATAAATTTTGTAAAAACATGAGATATTGTAATGAAATACGGTAAAATCATTGGAAAAATTCAATAAAATCCCTTCTAATATTGAAAATAAAGACTAAATTCATAAATATTTCATTAAATATTGTAATATAAGAGGTACGGCTAAAATTATTTTATAAAACTTGTAATTATATGGGGTAAAGTAATAAAACAATTGAAAAATATGGTTTAAAACAATAATTATCCCTTCAAATATTGAAAATAAGTATTAAATTCATAAAAATCTCGTTTAATATAGGATTTCAGGGGTTGGGGCCAACAATTTTTTATAAATATTGTAAAAATATGGGGTATAGTAATAAAATACGTAAAATCAATGAAAAATTTCAATAAAATCCTTACAGATATTGAAAATAAGGTCTAAACTCATTAAAATATCATTAAATATTGTAATATAAGGGGTACGGCTAAAATTATTTAATAAAACTTGTAATTATATGGGGTAAAATAAAAAAACAATTGAAAAATATGGTTTAAAACAATAATTATCCCTTCAAATATTGAAAATAAGTATTAAATTCATAAAAATCTCATTTAATATAGGATTTCAGGGGTTTGGTACATTATTTTATTATAAATCTTGTAAACACTTGGATATTGTAATAGATTATATCATAATAACAGTGATAAAATGTTATATTACCTTCAAATATTGAAAATAAGGACTAAATTCATAAAAATATCATTAAATATTGTAATATAAGAGGTACGGCTAAAATTATTTTATAAAACTTGTAATTATATGGGGTAAAGTAATAAAACAATTGAAAAATATGGTTTAAAACAATAATTATCCCATCAAATATTGAAAATAAGTATTAAATTCATAAAAATCTCATTTAATATAAGGTTTTAGAGGTTGGGTTCAACATTTTTTTATAAATTTTGTAAAAACATGAGATATTGTAATGAAATACGGTAAAATCATTGGAAAAATTCAATAAAATCCCTTCTAATATTGAAAATAAAGACTAAATTCATAAATTTTTCATTAAATATTGTAATATAAGGGGTACGGCTAAAATTATTTTATAAAACTTGTAATTATATGGGGTAAAGTAATAAAACAATTGAAAAATATGGTTTAAAACAATAATTATCCCTTCAAATATTGAAAATAAGTATTAAATTCATAAAAATTTCATTAAATATTGTAATATAAGAGGTACGGCTAAAATTATTTTATAAAACTTGTAATTATATGGGGTAAAGTAATAAAACAATTGAAAAATATGGTTTAAAACAATAATTATCCCTTCAAATATTGAAAATAAGTATTAAATTCATAAAAATCTCATTTAATATAAGGTTTTAGGGGTTGGGTTCAACATTTTTTTATAAATTTTGTAAAAACATGAGATATTGTAATGAAATACGGTAAAATCATTGGAAAAATTCAATAAATTCCCTTCTAATATTGAAAATATAGACTAAATTCATAAATTTTTCATTAAATATTGTAATATAAGGGGTACGGCTAAAATTATTTTATAAAACTTGTAATTATATGGGGTAAAATAATAAAACAATTGAAAAATATGGTTTAAAACAATAATTATCCCTTCAAATATTGAAAATAAGTATTAAATTCATAAAAATCTCATTTAATATAGGATTTCAGGGGTTTGGTACATTATTTTATTATAAATCTTGTAAACACTTTGATATTGTAATAGATTATATCATAATAACAATGATATAATGTTATATTCCCTTCAAATATTGAAAATAAGTATTAAATTCATAAAAATCTCATTTAATATAGGATTTCAGGGGTTTGGTACATTATTTTATTATAAATCTTGTAAACACTTGGATATTGTAATAGATTATATCATTGTAACAGTGATAAAATGTTATATTCCCTTCAAATATTGAAAATAAGGACTAAATTCATAAAAATATCATTAAATATTGTAATATAAGGGGTACGGCTAAAATTATTTTATAAAACTTGTAATTATATGGGGTAAAGTAATAAAACAATTGAAAAATATGGTTTAAAACAATAATTATCCCTTCAAATATTGAAAATAAGGGCTAAATTCATAAAAATTTCATTAAATATTGTAATATAAGAGGTACGGCTAAAATTATTTTATAAAACTTGTAATTATATGGGGTAAAGTAATAAAACAATTGAAAAATATGGTTTAAAACAATAATTATCCCATCAAATATTGAAAATAAGTATTAAATTCATAAAAATCTCATTTAATATAAGGTTTTAGAGGTTGGGTTCAACATTTTTTTATAAATTTTGTAAAAACATGAGATATTGTAATGAAATACGGTAAAATCATTGGAAAAATTCAATAAAATCCCTTCTAATATTGAAAATAAAGACTAAATTCATAAATTTTTCATTAAATATTGTAATATAAGGGGTACGGCTAAAATTATTTTATAAAACTTGTAATTATATGGGGTAAAGTAATAAAACAATTGAAAAATATGGTTTAAAACAATAATTATCCCTTCAAATATTGAAAATAACGGCTAAATTCATAAAAATTTCATTAAATATTGTAATATAAGAGGTACGGCTAAAATTATTTTATAAAACTTGTAATTATATGGGGTAAAGTAATAAAACAATTGAAAAATATGGTTTAAAACAATAATTATCCCATCAAATATTGAAAATAAGTATTAAATTCATAAAAATCTCATTTAATATAGGATTTCAGGGGTTTGGTACATTATTTTATTATAAATCTTGTAAACACTTGGATATTGTAATAGATTATATCATAATAACAGTGATAAAATGTTATATTCCCTTCAAATATTGAAAATAAGGACTAAATTCATAAAAATATCATTATATATTGTAATATAAGGGGTACGGCTAAAATTATTTTATAAAACTTGTAATTATATGGGGTAAAGTAATAAAACAATTGAAAAATATGGTTTAAAACAATAATTATCCCTTCAAATATTGAAAATAAGTATTAAATTCATAAAAATTTCATTAAATATTGTAATATAAGAGGTACGGCTAAAATTATTTTATAAAACTTGTAATTATATGGGGTAAAGTAATAAAACAATTGAAAAATATGGTTTAAAACAATAATTATCCCTTCAAATATTGAAAATAAGTATTAAATTCATAAAAATCTCATTTAATATAAGGTTTTAGGGGTTGGGTTCAACATTTTTTTATAAATTTTGTAAAAACATGAGATATTGTAATGAAATACGGTAAAATCATTGGAAAAATTCAATAAAATCCCTTCTAATATTGAAAATAAAGACTAAATTCATAAATATTTCATTAAATATTGTAATATAAGAGGTACGGCTAAAATTATTTTATAAAACTTGTAATTATATGGGGTAAAGTAATAAAACAATTGAAAAATATGGTTTAAAACAATAATTATCCCTTCAAATATTGAAAATAAGTATTAAATTCATAAAAATCTCGTTTAATATAGGATTTCAGGGGTTGGGGCCAACAATTTTTTATAAATATTGTAAAAATATGGGGTATAGTAATAAAATACGTAAAATCAATGAAAAATTTCAATAAAATCCTTACAGATATTGAAAATAAGGTCTAAACTCATTAAAATATCATTAAATATTGTAATATAAGGGGTACGGCTAAAATTATTTAATAAAACTTGTAATTATATGGGGTAAAATAAAAAAACAATTGAAAAATATGGTTTAAAACAATAATTATCCCTTCAAATATTGAAAATAAGTATTAAATTCATAAAAATCTCATTTAATACAGGATTTCAGGGGTTTGGTACATTATTTTATTATAAATCTTGTAAACACTTGGATATTGTAATAGATTATATCATAATAACAGTGATAAAATGTTATATTACCTTCAAATATTGAAAATAAGGACTAAATTCATAAAAATATCATTAAATATTGTAATATAAGAGGTACGGCTAAAATTATTTTATAAAACTTGTAATTATATGGGGTAAAGTAATAAAACAATTGAAAAATATGGTTTAAAACAATAATTATCCCATCAAATATTGAAAATAAGTATTAAATTCATAAAAATCTCATTTAATATAAGGTTTTAGAGGTTGGGTTCAACATTTTTTTATAAATTTTGTAAAAACATGAGATATTGTAATGAAATACGGTAAAATCATTGGAAAAATTCAATAAAATCCCTTCTAATATTGAAAATAAAGACTAAATTCATAAATTTTTCATTAAATATTGTAATATAAGGGGTACGGCTAAAATTATTTTATAAAACTTGTAATTATATGGGGTAAAGTAATAAAACAATTGAAAAATATGGTTTAAAACAATAATTATCCCTTCAAATATTGAAAATAAGTATTAAATTCATAAAAATCTCGTTTAATATAGGATTTCAGGGGTTGGGGCCAACAATTTTTTATAAATATTGTAAAAATATGGGGTATAGTAATAAAATACGTAAAATCAATGAAAAATTTCAATAAAATCCTTACAGATATTGAAAATAAGGTCTAAACTCATTAAAATATCATTAAATATTGTAATATAAGGGGTACGGCTAAAATTATTTAATAAAACTTGTAATTATATGGGGTAAAATAAAAAAACAATTGAAAAATATGGTTTAAAACAATAATTATCCCTTCAAATATTGAAAATAAGTATTAAATTCATAAAAATCTCATTTAATATAGGATTTCAGGGGTTTGGTACATTATTTTATTATAAATCTTGTAAACACTTGGATATTGTAATAGATTATATCATAATAACAGTGATAAAATGTTATATTACCTTCAAATATTGAAAATAAGGACTAAATTCATAAAAATATCATTAAATATTGTAATATAAGAGGTACGGCTAAAATTATTTTATAAAACTTGTAATTATATGGGGTAAAGTAATAAAACAATTGAAAAATATGGTTTAAAACAATAATTATCCCATCAAATATTGAAAATAAGTATTAAATTCATAAAAATCTCATTTAATATAAGGTTTTAGAGGTTGGGTTCAACATTTTTTTATAAATTTTGTAAAAACATGAGATATTGTAATGAAATACGGTAAAATCATTGGAAAAATTCAATAAAATCCCTTCTAATATTGAAAATAAAGACTAAATTCATAAATTTTTCATTAAATATTGTAATATAAGGGGTACGGCTAAAATTATTTTATAAAACTTGTAATTATATGGGGTAAAGTAATAAAACAATTGAAAAATATGGTTTAAAACAATAATTATCCCTTCAAATATTGAAAATAAGTATTAAATTCATAAAAATTTCATTAAATATTGTAATATAAGAGGTACGGCTAAAATTATTTTATAAAACTTGTAATTATATGGGGTAAAGTAATAAAACAATTGAAAAATATGGTTTAAAACAATAATTATCCCTTCAAATATTGAAAATAAGTATTAAATTCATAAAAATCTCATTTAATATAAGGTTTTAGGGGTTGGGTTCAACATTTTTTTATAAATTTTGTAAAAACATGAGATATTGTAATGAAATACGGTAAAATCATTGGAAAAATTCAATAAATTCCCTTCTAATATTGAAAATATAGACTAAATTCATAAATTTTTCATTAAATATTGTAATATAAGGGGTACGGCTAAAATTATTTTATAAAACTTGTAATTATATGGGGTAAAATAATAAAACAATTGAAAAATATGGTTTAAAACAATAATTATCCCTTCAAATATTGAAAATAAGTATTAAATTCATAAAAATCTCATTTAATATAGGATTTCAGGGGTTTGGTACATTATTTTATTATAAATCTTGTAAACACTTTGATATTGTAATAGATTATATCATAATAACAATGATATAATGTTATATTCCCTTCAAATATTGAAAATAAGTATTAAATTCATAAAAATCTCATTTAATATAGGATTTCAGGGGTTTGGTACATTATTTTATTATAAATCTTGTAAACACTTGGATATTGTAATAGATTATATCATTGTAACAGTGATAAAATGTTATATTCCCTTCAAATATTGAAAATAAGGACTAAATTCATAAAAATATCATTAAATATTGTAATATAAGGGGTACGGCTAAAATTATTTTATAAAACTTGTAATTATATGGGGTAAAGTAATAAAACAATTGAAAAATATGGTTTAAAACAATAATTATCCCTTCAAATATTGAAAATAAGGGCTAAATTCATAAAAATTTCATTAAATATTGTAATATAAGAGGTACGGCTAAAATTATTTTATAAAACTTGTAATTATATGGGGTAAAGTAATAAAACAATTGAAAAATATGGTTTAAAACAATAATTATCCCTTCAAATATTGAAAATAAGTATTAAATTCATAAAAATCTCATTTAATATAGGATTTCAGGGGTTTGGTACATTATTTTATTATAAATCTTGTAAACACTTGGATATTGTAATAGATTATATCATAATAACAGTGATAAAATGTTATATTCCCTTCAAATATTGAAAATAAGGACTAAATTCATAAAAATATCATTATATATTGTAATATAAGGGGTACGGCTAAAATTATTTTATAAAACTTGTAATTATATGGGGTAAAGTAATAAAACAATTGAAAAATATGGTTTAAAACAATAATTATCCCTTCAAATATTGAAAATAAGTATTAAATTCATAAAAATTTCATTAAATATTGTAATATAAGAGGTACGGCTAAAATTATTTTATAAAACTTGTAATTATATGGGGTAAAGTAATAAAACAATTGAAAAATATGGTTTAAAACAATAATTATCCCTTCAAATATTGAAAATAAGTATTAAATTCATAAAAATCTCGTTTAATATAGGATTTCAGGGGTTGGGGCCAACAATTTTTTATAAATATTGTAAAAATATGGGGTATAGTAATAAAATACGTAAAATCAATGAAAAATTTCAATAAAATCCTTACAGATATTGAAAATAAGGTCTAAACTCATTAAAATATCATTAAATATTGTAATATAAGGGGTACGGCTAAAATTATTTAATAAAACTTGTAATTATATGGGGTAAAATAATAAAACAATTGAAAAATATGGTTTAAAACAATAATTATCCCTTCAAATATTGAAAATAAGTATTAAATTCATAAAAATCTCATTTAATACAGGATTTCAGGGGTTTGGTACATTATTTTATTATAAATCTTGTAAACACTTGGATATTGTAATAGATTATATCATAATAACAGTGATAAAATGTTATATTACCTTCAAATATTGAAAATAAGGACTAAATTCATAAAAATATCATTAAATATTGTAATATAAGAGGTACGGCTAAAATTATTTTATAAAACTTGTAATTATATGGGGTAAAGTAATAAAACAATTGAAAAATATGGTTTAAAACAATAATTATCCCATCAAATATTGAAAATAAGTATTAAATTCATAAAAATCTCATTTAATATAAGGTTTTAGAGGTTGGGTTCAACATTTTTTTATAAATTTTGTAAAAACATGAGATATTGTAATGAAATACGGTAAAATCATTGGAAAAATTCAATAAAATCCCTTCTAATATTGAAAATAAAGACTAAATTCATAAATTTTTCATTAAATATTGTAATATAAGGGGTACGGCTAAAATTATTTTATAAAACTTGTAATTATATGGGGTAAAGTAATAAAACAATTGAAAAATATGGTTTAAAACAATAATTATCCCTTCAAATATTGAAAATAACGGCTAAATTCATAAAAATTTCATTAAATATTGTAATATAAGAGGTACGGCTAAAATTATTTTATAAAACTTGTAATTATATGGGGTAAAGTAATAAAACAATTGAAAAATATGGTTTAAAACAATAATTATCCCATCAAATATTGAAAATAAGTATTAAATTTATAAAAATCTCATTTAATATAAGGTTTTAGGGGTTGGGTTCAACATTTTTTTATAAATTTTGTAAAAACATGAGATATTGTAATGAAATACGGTAAAATCATTGGAAAAATTCAATAAAATCCCTTCTAATATTGAAAATATAGACTAAATTCATAAATTTTTCATTAAATATTGTAATATAAGGGGTACGGCTAAAATTATTTTATAAAACTTGTAATTATATGGGGTAAAGTAATAAAACAATTGAAAAATATGGTTTAAAACAATAATTATCCCTTCAAATATTGAAAATAAGTATTAAATTCATAAAAATCTCGTTTAATATAGGATTTCAGGGGTTGGGGCCAACAATTTTTTATAAATTTTGTAAAAATATGGGGTATAGTAATAAAATATGTAAAATCAATGAAAAATTTCAATAAAATCCTTACAGATATTGAAAATAAGGGCTAAACTCATTAAAATATCATTAAATATTGTAATATAAGGGGTACGGCTAAAATTATTTAATAAAACTTGTAATTATATGGGGTAAAATAATAAAACAATTGAAAAATATGGTTTAAAACAATAATTATCCCTTCAAATATTGAAAATAAGTATTAAATTCATAAAAATCTCATTTAATATAGGATTTCAGGGGTTTGGTACATTATTTTATTATAAATCTTGTAAACACTTGGATATTGTAATAGATTATATCATAATAACAATGATATAATGTTATATTCCCTTCAAATATTGAAAATAAATATTAAATTCATAAAAATCTCATTTAATATAGGATTTCAGGGGTTTGGTACATTATTTTATTATAAATCTTGTAAACACTTGGATATTGTAATAGATTATATCATTGTAACAGTGATAAAATGTTATATTCCCTTCAAATATTGAAAATAAGGACTAAATTCATAAAAATATCATTAAATATTGTAATATAAGGGGTACGGCTAAAATTATTTTATAAAACTTGTAATTATATGGGGTAAAGTAATAAAACAATTGAAAAATATGGTTTAAAACAATAATTATCCCTTCAAATATTGAAAATAAGGGCTAAATTCATAAAAATTTCATTAAATATTGTAATATAAGAGGTACGGCTAAAATTATTTTATAAAACTTGTAATTATATGGGGTAAAGTAATAAAACAATTGAAAAATATGGTTTAAAACAATAATTATCCCTTCAAATATTGAAAATAAGTATTAAATTCATAAAAATCTCATTTAATATAGGATTTCAGGGGTTTGGTACATTATTTTATTATAAATCTTGTAAACACTTGGATATTGTAATAGATTATATCATAATAACAGTGATAAAATGTTATATTCCCTTCAAATATTGAAAATAAGGACTAAATTCATAAAAATATCATTATATATTGTAATATAAGGGGTACGGCTAAAATTATTTTATAAAACTTGTAATTATATGGGGTAAAGTAATAAAACAATTGAAAAATATGGTTTAAAACAATAATTATCCCTTCAAATATTGAAAATAAGTATTAAATTCATAAAAATTTCATTAAATATTGTAATATAAGAGGTACGGCTAAAATTATTTTATAAAACTTGTAATTATATGGGGTAAAGTAATAAAACAATTGAAAAATATGGTTTAAAACAATAATTATCCCTTCAAATATTGAAAATAAGTATTAAATTCATAAAAATCTCATTTAATATAAGGTTTTAGGGGTTGGGTTCAACATTTTTTTATAAATTTTGTAAAAACATGAGATATTGTAATGAAATACGGTAAAATCATTGGAAAAATTCAATAAAATCCCTTCTAATATTGAAAATAAAGACTAAATTCATAAATATTTCATTAAATATTGTAATATAAGAGGTACGGCTAAAATTATTTTATAAAACTTGTAATTATATGGGGTAAAGTAATAAAACAATTGAAAAATATGGTTTAAAACAATAATTATCCCTTCAAATATTGAAAATAAGTATTAAATTCATAAAAATCTCGTTTAATATAGGATTTCAGGGGTTGGGGCCAACAATTTTTTATAAATATTGTAAAAATATGGGGTATAGTAATAAAATACGTAAAATCAATGAAAAATTTCAATAAAATCCTTACAGATATTGAAAATAAGGTCTAAACTCATTAAAATATCATTAAATATTGTAATATAAGGGGTACGGCTAAAATTATTTAATAAAACTTGTAATTATATGGGGTAAAATAAAAAAACAATTGAAAAATATGGTTTAAAACAATAATTATCCCTTCAAATATTGAAAATAAGTATTAAATTCATAAAAATCTCATTTAATATAGGATTTCAGGGGTTTGGTACATTATTTTATTATAAATCTTGTAAACACTTGGATATTGTAATAGATTATATCATAATAACAGTGATAAAATGTTATATTACCTTCAAATATTGAAAATAAGGACTAAATTCATAAAAATATCATTAAATATTGTAATATAAGAGGTACGGCTAAAATTATTTTATAAAACTTGTAATTATATGGGGTAAAGTAATAAAACAATTGAAAAATATGGTTTAAAACAATAATTATCCCATCAAATATTGAAAATAAGTATTAAATTCATAAAAATCTCATTTAATATAAGGTTTTAGAGGTTGGGTTCAACATTTTTTTATAAATTTTGTAAAAACATGAGATATTGTAATGAAATACGGTAAAATCATTGGAAAAATTCAATAAAATCCCTTCTAATATTGAAAATAAAGACTAAATTCATAAATTTTTCATTAAATATTGTAATATAAGGGGTACGGCTAAAATTATTTTATAAAACTTGTAATTATATGGGGTAAAGTAATAAAACAATTGAAAAATATGGTTTAAAACAATAATTATCCCTTCAAATATTGAAAATAACGGCTAAATTCATAAAAATTTCATTAAATATTGTAATATAAGAGGTACGGCTAAAATTATTTTATAAAACTTGTAATTATATGGGGTAAAGTAATAAAACAATTGAAAAATATGGTTTAAAACAATAATTATCCCATCAAATATTGAAAATAAGTATTAAATTTATAAAAATCTCATTTAATATAAGGTTTTAGGGGTTGGGTTCAACATTTTTTTATAAATTTTGTAAAAACATGAGATATTGTAATGAAATACGGTAAAATCATTGGAAAAATTCAATAAAATCCCTTCTAATATTGAAAATATAGACTAAATTCATAAATTTTTCATTAAATATTGTAATATAAGGGGTACGGCTAAAATTATTTTATAAAACTTGTAATTATATGGGGTAAAGTAATAAAACAATTGAAAAATATGGTTTAAAACAATAATTATCCCTTCAAATATTGAAAATAAGTATTAAATTCATAAAAATCTCGTTTAATATAGGATTTCAGGGGTTGGGGCCAACAATTTTTTATAAATTTTGTAAAAATATGGGGTATAGTAATAAAATATGTAAAATCAATGAAAAATTTCAATAAAATCCTTACAGATATTGAAAATAAGGGCTAAACTCATTAAAATATCATTAAATATTGTAATATAAGGGGTACGGCTAAAATTATTTTATAAAACTTGTAATTATATGGGGTAAAATAAAAAAACAATTGAAAAATATGGTTTAAAACAATAATTATCCCTTCAAATATTGAAAATAAGGGCTAAATTCATAAAAATTTCATTAAATATTGTAATATAAGAGGTACGGCTAAAATTATTTTATAAAACTTGTAATTATATGGGGTAAAGTAATAAAACAATTGAAAAATATGGTTTAAAACAATAATTATCCCTTCAAATATTGAAAATAAGTATTAAATTCATAAAAATCTCATTTAATATAGGATTTCAGGGGTTTGGTACATTATTTTATTATAAATCTTGTAAACACTTGGATATTGTAATAGATTATATCATAATAACAGTGATAAAATGTTATATTCCCTTCAAATATTGAAAATAAGGACTAAATTCATAAAAATATCATTAAATATTGTAATATAAGAGGTACGGCTAAAATTATTTTATAAAACTTGTAATTATATGGGGTAAAATAATAAAACAATTGAAAAATATGGTTTAAAACAATAATTATCCCTTCAAATATTGAAAATAAGTATTAAATTCATAAAAATCTCATTTAATATAGGATTTCAGGGGTTTGGTACATTATTTTATTATAAATCTTGTAAACACTTGGATAGTGTAATAGATTATATCATAATAACAGTGATAAAATGTTATATTCCCTTCAAATATTGATAATAAGGACTAAATTCATAAAAATATCATTATATATTGTAATATAAGGGGTACGGCTAAAATTATTTTATAAAACTTGTAATTATATGGGGTAAAGTAATAAAACAATTGAAAAATATGGTTTAAAACAATAATTATCCCTTCAAATATTGAAAATAAGTATTAAATTCATAAAAATTTCATTAAATATTGTAATATAAGAGGTACGGCTAAAATTATTTTATAAAACTTGTAATTATATGGGGTAAAGTAATAAAACAATTGAAAAATATGGTTTAAAACAATAATTATCCCTTCAAATATTGAAAATAAGTATTAAATTCATAAAAATCTCGTTTAATATAGGATTTCAGGGGTTGGGGCCAACAATTTTTTATAAATATTGTAAAAATATGGGGTATAGTAATAAAATACATAAAATCAATGAAAAATTTCAATAAAATCCTTACAGATATTGAAAATAAGGTCTAAACTCATTAAAATATCATTAAATATTGTAATATAAGGGGTACGGCTAAAATTATTTAATAAAACTTGTAATTATATGGGGTAAAATAAAAAAACAATTGAAAAATATGGTTTAAAACAATAATTATCCCTTCAAATATTGAAAATAAGTATTAAATTCATAAAAATCTCATTTAATATAGGATTTCAGGGGTATGGTACATTATTTTATTATAAATCTTGTAAACACTTGGATATTGTAATAGATTATATCATAATAACAGTGATAAAATGTTATATTCCCTTCAAATATTGAAAATATGGACTAAATTCATAAAAATATCATTAAATATTGTAATATAAGAGGTACGGCTAAAATTATTTTATAAAACTTGTAATTATATGGGGTAAAGTAATAAAACAATTGAAAAATATGGTTTAAAACAATAAATATCCCATCAAATATTGAAAATAAGTATTAAATTCATAAAAATCTCATTTAATATAAGGTTTTAGAGGTTGGGTTCAACATTTTTTTATAAATTTTGTAAAAACATGAGATATTGTAATGAAATACGGTAAAATCATTGGAAAAATTCAATAAAATCCCTTCTAATATTGAAAATAAAGACTAAATTCATAAATTTTTCATTAAATATTGTAACATAAGGAGTACGGCTAAAATTATTTTATAAAACTTGTAATTATATGGGGTAAAGTAATAAAACAATTGAAAAATATGGTTTAAAACAATAATTATCCCTTCAAATATTGAAAATAAGTATTAAATTCATAAAAATTTCATTAAATATTGTAATATAAGAGGTACGGCTAAAATTATTTTATAAAACTTGTAATTATATGGGGTAAAGTAATAAAACAATTGAAAAATATGGTTTAAAACAATAATTATCCCTTCAAATATTGAAAATAAGTATTAAATTCATAAAAATCTCATTTAATATAAGGTTTTAGGGGTTGGGTTCAACATTTTTTTATAAATTTTGTAAAAACATGAGATATTGTAATGAAATACGGTAAAATCATTGGAAAAATTCAATAAAATCCCTTCTAATATTGAAAATAAAGACTAAATTCATAAATATTTCATTAAATATTGTAATATAAGGGGTACGGCTAAAATTATTTTATAAAACTTGTAATTATATGGGGTAAAGTAATAATACAATTGAAAAATATGGTTTAAAACAATAATTATCCCTTCAAATATTGAAAATAAGTATTAAATTCATAAAAATCTCTTTAATATAAGATTTTAGGGGTTGGGTTCAACATTTTTTTATAAATTTTGTAAAAATATGGGGTATAGTAATAAAATACGTTAAAATCAATGAAAAATTTCAATAAAATCCTTACAGATATTGAAAATAAGGGCTAAATTCATTAAAATCTAATTAAATATTGTAATATAAGGGGTACGGCTAAAATTATTTTATAAAACTTGTAATTATATGGGGTAAAGTAATAAAACAATTGAAAAATATGGTTTAAAACAATAATTATCCCTTCAAATATTGAAAATAAGTATTAAATTCATAAAAATCTCGTTTAATATAGGATTTCAGGGGTTGGGGCCAACAATTTTTTATAAATATTGCAAAAATATGGGGTATAGTAATAAAATACATAAAATCAATGAAAAATTTCAATAAAATCCTTACAGATATTGAAAATAAGGTCTAAACTCATTAAAATATCATTAAATATTGTAATATAAGGGGTACGGCTAAAATTATTTAATAAAACTTGTAATTATATGGGGTAAAATAAAAAAACAATTGAAAAATATGGTTTAAAACAATAATTATCCCTTCAAATATTGAAAATAAGTATTAAATTCATAAAAATCTCATTTAATATAGGATTTCAGGGGTATGGTACATTATTTTATTATAAATCTTGTAAACACTTGGATATTGTAATAGATTATATCATAATAACAGTGATAAAATGTTATATTCCCTTCAAATATTGACAATATGGACTAAATTCATAAAAATATCATTAAATATTGTAATATAAGAGGTACGGCTAAAATTATTTTATAAAACTTGTAATTATATGGGGTAAAGTAATAAAACAATTGAAAAATATGGTTTAAAACAATAATTATCCCATCAAATATTGAAAATAAGTATTAAATTCATAAAAATCTCATTTAATATAAGGTTTTAGAGGTTGGGT
The DNA here is from genome assembly GCA_036289425.1 of Rhopalosiphum nymphaeae. Lineage (NCBI taxonomy): Eukaryota > Metazoa > Arthropoda > Insecta > Hemiptera > Aphididae > Rhopalosiphum > Rhopalosiphum nymphaeae. Next base: position 6,929,201 of record JAZAQC010000001.1, on the reverse strand, counting down.
TCAACATTTTTTTATAAATTTTGTAAAAACATGAGATATTGTAATGAAATACGGTAAAATCATTGGAAAAATTCAATAAAATCCCTTCTAATATTGAAAATAAAGACTAAATTCATAAATTTTTCATTAAATATTGTAATATAAGGGGTACGGCTAAAATTATTTTATAAAACTTGTAATTATATGGGGTAAAGTAATAAAACAATTGAAAAATATGGTTTAAAACAATAATTATCCCTTCAAATATTGTAAATAACGGCTAAATTCATAAAAATTTCATTAAATATTGTAATATAAGAGGTACGGCTAAAATTATTTTATAAAACTTGTAATTATATGGGGTAAAGTAATAAAACAATTGAAAAATATGGTTTAAAACAATAATTATCCCATCAAATATTGAAAATAAGTATTAAATTCATAAAAATCTCATTTAATATAAGGTTTTAGGGGTTGGGTTCAACATTTTTTTATAAATTTTGTAAAAACATGAGATATTGTAATGAAATACGGTAAAATCATTGGAAAAATTCAATAAAATCCCTTCTAATATTGAAAATATAGACTAAATTCATAAATTTTTCATTAAATATTGTAATATAAGGGGTACGGCTAAAATTATTTTATAAAACTTGTAATTATATGGGGTAAAATAATAAAACAATTGAAAAATATGGTTTAAAACAATAATTATCCCTTCAAATATTGAAAATAAGTATTAAATTCATAAAAATCTCATTTAATATATGATTTAAGGGGTTTGGTACATTATTTTATTATTAATCTTGTAAACACTTGGATATTGTAATAGATTATATCATAATAACAATGATATAATGTTATATTCCCTTCAAATATTGAAAATAAGTATTAAATTCATAAAAATCTCATTTAATATAGGATTTCAGGGGTTTGGTACATTATTTTATTATAAATCTTGTAAACACTTGGATATTGTAATAGATTATATCATAATAACAGTGATAAAATGTTATATTCCCTTCAAATATTGAAAATAAGGACTAAATTCATAAAAATATCATTAAATATTGTAATATAAGGGGTACGGCTAAAATTATTTTATAAAACTTGTAATTATATGGGGTAAAGTAATAAAACAATTGAAAAATATGGTTTAAAACAATAATTATCCCTTCAAATATTGAAAATAAGTATTAAATTCATAAAAATCTCATTTAATATAAGGTTTTAGGGGTTGGGTTCAACATTTTTTTATAAATTTTGTAAAAACATGAGATATTGTAATGAAATACGGTAAAATCATTGGAAAAATTCAATAAAATCCCTTCTAATATTGAAAATAAAGACTAAATTCATAAATATTTCATTAAATATTGTAATATAAGGGGTACGGCTAAAATTATTTTATAAAACTTGTAATTATATGGGGTAAAGTAATAATACAATTGAAAAATATGGTTTAAAACAATAATTATCCCTTCAAATATTGAAAATAAGTATTAAATTCATAAAAATCTCTTTAATATAAGATTTTAGGGGTTGGGTTCAACATTTTTTTATAAATTTTGTAAAAATATGGGGTATAGTAATAAAATACGTTAAAATCAATGAAAAATTTCAATAAAATCCTTACAGATATTGAAAATAAGGGCTAAATTCATTAAAATCTAATTAAATATTGTAATATAAGGGGTACGGCTAAAATTATTTTATAAAACTTGTAATTATATGGGGTAAAGTAATAAAACAATTGAAAAATATGGTTTAAAACAATAATTATCCCTTCAAATATTGAAAATAAGTATTAAATTCATAAAAATCTCGTTTAATATAGGATTTCAGGGGTTGGGGCCAACAATTTTTTATAAATATTGTAAAAATATGGGGTATAGTAATAAAATACATAAAATCAATGAAAAATTTCAATAAAATCCTTACAGATATTGAAAATAAGGTCTAAACTCATTAAAATATCATTAAATATTGTAATATAAGGGGTACGGCTAAAATTATTTAATAAAACTTGTAATTATATGGGGTAAAATAAAAAAACAATTGAAAAATATGGTTTAAAACAATAATTATCCCTTCAAATATTGAAAATAAGTATTAAATTCATAAAAATCTCATTTAATATAGGATTTCAGGGGTATGGTACATTATTTTATTATAAATCTTGTAAACACTTGGATATTGTAATAGATTATATCATAATAACAGTGATAGAATGTTATATTCCCTTCAAATATTGAAAATATGGACTAAATTCATAAAAATATCATTAAATATTGTAATATAAGAGGTACGGCTAAAATTATTTTATAAAACTTGTAATTATATGGGGTAAAGTAATAAAACAATTGAAAAATATGGTTTAAAACAATAATTATCCCATCAAATATTGAAAATAAGTATTAAATTCATAAAAATCTCATTTAATATAAGGTTTTAGAGGTTGGGTTCAACATTTTTTTATAAATTTTGTAAAAACATGAGATATTGTAATGAAATACGGTAAAATCATTGGAAAAATTCAATAAAATCCCTTCTAATATTGAAAATAAAGACTAAATTCATAAATTTTTCATTAAATATTGTAATATAAGGGGTACGGCTAAAATTATTTTATAAAACTTGTAATTATATGGGGTAAAGTAATAAAACAATTGAAAAATATGGTTTAAAACAATAATTATCCCTTCAAATATTGTAAATAACGGCTAAATTCATAAAAATTTCATTAAATATTGTAATATAAGAGGTACGGCTAAAATTATTTTATAAAACTTGTAATTATATGGGGTAAAGTAATAAAACAATTGAAAAATATGGTTTAAAACAATAATTATCCCATCAAATATTGAAAATAAGTATTAAATTCATAAAAATCTCATTTAATATAAGGTTTTAGGGGTTGGGTTCAACATTTTTTTATAAATTTTGTAAAAACATGAGATATTGTAATGAAATACGGTAAAATCATTGGAAAAATTCAATAAAATCCCTTCTAATATTGAAAATATAGACTAAATTCATAAATTTTTCATTAAATATTGTAATATAAGGGGTACGGCTAAAATTATTTTATAAAACTTGTAATTATATGGGGTAAAATAATAAAACAATTGAAAAATATGGTTTAAAACAATAATTATCCCTTCAAATATTGAAAATAAGTATTAAATTCATAAAAATCTCATTTAATATATGATTTAAGGGGTTTGGTACATTATTTTATTATTAATCTTGTAAACACTTGGATATTGTAATAGATTATATCATAATAACAATGATATAATGTTATATTCCCTTCAAATATTGAAAATAAGTATTAAATTCATAAAAATCTCATTTAATATAGGATTTCAGGGGTTTGGTACATTATTTTATTATAAATCTTGTAAACACTTGGATATTGTAATAGATTATATCATAATAACAGTGATAAAATGTTATATTCCCTTCAAATATTGAAAATAAGGACTAAATTCATAAAAATATCATTAAATATTGTAATATAAGGGGTACGGCTAAAATTATTTTATAAAACTTGTAATTATATGGGGTAAAGTAATAAAACAATTGAAAAATATGGTTTAAAACAATAATTATCCCTTCAAATATTGAAAATAAGGGCTAAATTCATAAAAATTTCATTAAATATTGTAATATAAGAGGTACGGCTAAAATTATTTTATAAAACTTGTAATTATATGGGGTAAAGTAATAAAACAATTGAAAAATATGGTTTAAAACAATAATTATCCCTTCAAATATTGAAAATAAGTATTAAATTCATAAAAATCTCATTTAATATAGGATTTCAGGGGTTTGGTACATTATTTTATTATAAATCTTGTAAACACTTGGATATTGTAATAGATTATATCATAATAACAGTGATAAAATGTTATATTCCCTTCAAATATTGAAAATAAGGACTAAATTCATAAAAATATCATTAAATATTGTAATATAAGAGGTACGGCTAAAATTATTTTATAAAACTTGTAATTATATGGGGTAAAGTAATAAAACAATTGAAAAATATGGTTTAAAACAATAATTATCCCATCAAATATTGAAAATAAGTATTAAATTCATAAAAATCTCATTTAATATAAGGTTTTAGTGGTTGGGTTCAACATTTTTATATAAATTTTGTAAAAACATGAGATATTGTAATGAAATACGGTAAAATCATTGGAAAAATTCAATAAAATCCCTTCTAATATTGAAAATAAAGACTAAATTCATAAATTTTTCATTAAATATTGTAATATAAGGGGTACGGCTAAAATTATTTTATAAAACTTGTAATTATATGGGGTAAAGTAATAAAACAATTGAAAAATATGGTTTAAAACAATAATTATCCCTTCAAATATTGAAAATAACGGCTAAATTCATAAAAATTTCATTAAATATTGTAATATAAGAGGTACGGCTAAAATTATTTTATAAAACTTGTAATTATATGGGGTAAAGTAATAAAACAATTGAAAAATATGGTTTAAAACAATAATTATCCCATCAAATATTGAAAATAAGTATTAAATTCATAAAAATCTTATTTAATATAAGGTTTTAGGGGTTGGGTTCAACATTTTTTTATAAATTTTGTAAAAACATGAGATATTGTAATGAAATACGGTAAAATCATTGGAAAAATTCAATAAAATCCCTTCTAATATTGAAAATATAGACTAAATTCATAAATTTTTCATTAAATATTGTAATATAAGGGGTACGGCTAAAATTATTTTATAAAACTTGTAATTATATGGGGTAAAATAATAAAACAATTGAAAAATATGGTTTAAAACAATAATTATCCCTTCAAATATTGAAAATAAGTATTAAATTCATAAAAATCTCATTTAATATAGGATTTCAGGGGTTTGGTACATTATTTTATTATAAATCTTGTAAACACTTGGATATTGTAATAGATTATATCATAATAACAATGATATAATGTTATATTCCCTTCAAATATTGAAAATAAGTATTAAATTCATAAAAATCTCATTTAATATAGGATTTCAGGGGTTTGGTACATTATTTTATTATAAATCTTGTAAACACTTGGATATTGTAATAGATTATATCATAATAACAGTGATAAAATGTTATATTCCCTTCAAATATTGAAAATAAGGACTAAATTCATAAAAATATCATTAAATATTGTAATATAAGGGGTACGGCTAAAATTATTTTATAAAACTTGTAATTATATGGGGTAAAGTAATAAAACAATTGAAAAATATGGTTTAAAACAATAATTATCCCTTCAAATATTGAAAATAAGGGCTAAATTCATAAAAATTTCATTAAATATTGTAATATAAGAGGTACGGCTAAAATTATTTTATAAAACTTGTAATTATATGGGGTAAAGTAATAAAACAATTGAAAAATATGGTTTAAAACAATAATTATCCCTTCAAATATTGAAAATAAGTATTAAATTCATAAAAATCTCATTTAATATAAGATTTTAGGGGTTGGGTTCAACATTTTTTTATAAATTTTGTAAAAATATGGGGTATAGTAATAAAATACGTTAAAATCAATGAAAAATTTCAATAAAATCCTTACAGATATTGAAAATAAGGGCTAAATTCATTAAAATCTAATTAAATATTGTAATATAAGGGGTACGGCTAAAATTATTTTATAAAACTTGTAATTATATGGGGTAAAGTAATAAAACAATTGAAAAATATGGTTTAAAACATTAATTATCCCATCAAATATTGAAAATAAGTATTAAATTCATAAAAATCTCATTTAATATAAGGTTTTAGAGGTTGGGTTCAACATTTTTTTATAAATTTTGTAAAAACATGAGATATTGTAATGAAATACGGTAAAATCATTGGAAAAATTCAATAAAATCCCTTCTAATATTGAAAATAAAGACTAAATTCATAAATTTTTCATTAAATATTGTAATATAAGGGGTACGGCTAAAATTATTTTATAAAACTTGTAATTATATGGGGTAAAGTAATAAAACAATTGAAAAATATGGTTTAAAACAATAATTATCCCTTCAAATATTGAAAATAAGTATTAAATTCATAAAAATCTCATTTAATATAGGATTTCAGGGGTTTGGTACATTATTTTATTATAAATCTTGTAAACACTTGGATATTGTAATAGATTATATCATAATAACAGTGATAAAATGTTATATTCCCTTCAAATATTTAAAATAAGGACTAAATTCATAAAAATATCATTAAATATTGTAATATAAGAGGTACGGCTAAAATTATTTTATAAAACTTGTAATTATATGGGGTAAAGTAATAAAACAATTGAAAAATATGGTTTAAAACAATAATTATCCCATCAAATATTGAAAATAAGTATTAAATTCATAAAAATCTCATTTAATATAAGGTTTTAGAGGTTGGGTTCAACATTTTTTTATAAATTTTGTAAAAACATGAGATATTGTAATGAAATACGGTAAAATCATTGGAAAAATTCAATAAAATCCCTTCTAATATTGAAAATAAGGGCTAAATTCATAAAAATATCATTAAATATTGTAATATTAGGGGTACGGCTAATATTATTTTATAAAACTTGTAATTATATGGGGTAAAGTAATACAACAATAGAAAAATATGGTATAAAACATTAATTATCCCTTCAAATATTGAAAATAAGTATTAAATTCATAAAAATCTCATTTAATATAAGATTTTAGGGGTTGGTTTCAACATTTTTTTATAAATTTTGTAAAAACATGAGATATTGTAATGAAATACGGTAAAATCATTGGAAAAATTCAATAAAATCCCTTCTAATATTGAAAATAAAGACTAAATTCATAAATTTTTCATTAAATATTGTAATATAAGGGGTACGGCTAAAATTATTTTATAAAACTTGTAATTATATGGGGTAAAGTAATAAAACAATTGAAAAATATGGTTTAAAACAATAATTATCCCTTCAAATATTGAAAATAACGGCTAAATTCATAAAAATTTCATTAAATATTGTAATATAAGAGGTACGGCTAAAATTATTTTATAAAACTTGTAATTATATGGGGTAAAGTAATAAAACAATTGAAAAATATGGTTTAAAACAATAATTATCCCATCAAATATTGAAAACAAGTATTAAATTCATAAAAATCTCATTTAATATAAGGTTTTAGGGGTTGGGTTCAACATTTTTTTATAAATTTTGTAAAAACATGAGATATTGTAATGAAATACGGTAAAATCATTGGAAAAATTCAATAAAATCCCTTCTAATATTGAAAATATAGACTAAATTCATAAATTTTTCATTAAATATTGTAATATAAGGGGTACGGCTAAAATTATTTTATAAAACTTGTAATTATATGGGGTAAAATAATAAAACAATTGAAAAATATGGTTTAAAACAATAATTATCCCTTCAAATATTGAAAATAAGTATTAAATTCATAAAAATCTCATTTAATATAGGATTTCAGGGGTTTGGTACATTATTTTATTATAAATCTTGTAAACACTTGGATATTGTAATAGATTATATCATAATAACAATGATATAATGTTATATTCCCTTCAAATATTGAAAATAAGTATTAAATTCATAAAAATCTCATTTAATATAGGATTTCAGGGGTTTGGTACATTATTTTATTATAAATCTTGTAAACACTTGGATATTGTAATAGATTATATCATAATAACAGTGATAAAATGTTATATTCCCTTCAAATATTGAAAATAAGGACTAAATTCATAAAAATATCATTAAATATTGTAATATAAGGGGTACGGCTAAAATTATTTTATAAAACTTGTAATTATATGGGGTAAAGTAATAAAACAATTGAAAAATATGGTTTAAAACAATAATTATCCCTTCAAATATTGAAAATAAGGGCTAAATTCATAAAAATTTCATTAAATATTGTAATATAAGAGGTACGGCTAAAATTATTTTATAAAACTTGTAATTATATGGGGTAAAGTAATAAAACAATTGAAAAATATGGTTTAAAACAATAATTATCCCTTCAAATATTGAAAATAAGTATTAAATTCATAAAAATCTCATTTAATATAAGATTTTAGGGGTTGGGTTCAACATTTTTTTATAAATTTTGTAAAAATATGGGGTATAGTAATAAAATACGTTAAAATCAATGAAAAATTTCAATAAAATCCTTACAGATATTGAAAATAAGGGCTAAATTCATTAAAATCTAATTAAATATTGTAATATAAGGGGTACGGCTAAAATTATTTTATAAAACTTGTAATTATATGGGGTAAAGTAATAAAACAATTGAAAAATATGGTTTAAAACAATAATTATCCCTTCAAATATTGAAAATAAGTATTAAATTCATAAAAATCTCGTTTAATATAGGATTTCAGGGGTTGGGCCAACAATATTTTATAAATATTGTAAAAATATGGGGTATAGTAATAAAATACGTAAAATCAATGAAAAATTTCAATAAAATCCTTACAGATATTGAAAATAAGGGCTAAACTCATTAAAATATCATTAAATATTGTAATATAAGGGGTACGGCTAAAATTATTTAATAAAACTTGTAATTATATGGGGTAAAGTAATAAAACAATTGAAAAATATGGTTTAAAACAATAATTATCCCTTCAAATATTGAAAATAAGTATTAAATTCATAAAAATCTCATTTAATATAGGATTTCAGGGGTTTGGTACATTATTTTATTATAAATCTTGTAAACACTTGGATATTGTAATAGATTATATCATAATAACAATGATATAATGTTATATTCCCTTCAAATATTGAAAATAAGGACTAAATTCATAAAAATATCTTTAAATATTGTAATATAAGGGGTACGGCTAAAATTATTTTATAAAACTTGTAATTATATGGGGTAAAGTAATAAAACAATTGAAAAATATGGTTTAAAACAATAATTATCCCTTCAAATATTGAAAATAAGTATTAAATTCATAAAAATCTCGTGTAATATAGGATTTCAGGGGTTGGGGCCAACAATATTTTATAAATATTGTAATTATATGGGGTAAAGTAATAAAACAATTGAAAAATATGGTTTAAAACAATAATTATCACTTCAAATATTGAAAATAAGGGCTAAATTCATAAAAATTTCATTAAATATTGTAATATAAGAGGTACGGCTAAAATTATTTTATAAAACTTGTAATTATATGGGGTAAAGTAATAAAACAATTGAAAAATATGGTTTAAAACAATAATTATCCCTTCAAATATTGAAAATAAGTATTAAATTCATAAAAATCTCATTTTATATAAGGTTTTAGGGGTTGGGTTCAACATTTTTTTATAAATTTTGTAAAAACATGAGATATTGTAATGAAATACGGTAAAATCATTGGAAAAATTCAATAAAATCCCTTCTAATATTGAAAATAAGGGCTAAATTCATAAAAATATCATTAAATATTGTAATATAAGGGGTACGGCTAATATTATTTTATAAAACTTGTAATTATATGGGGTAAAGTAATACAACAATAGAAAAATATGGTTTAAAACATTAATTATCCCTTCAAATATTGAAAATAAGTATTAAATTCATAAAAAGCTCATTTAATATAGGATTTCAGGGGTTTGGTACATTATTTTATTATAAATCTTGTAAACACTTGGATATTGTAATAGATTATATCATAATAACAGTGATAAAATGTTATATTCCCTTCAAATATTGAAAATAAGAACTAAATTCATAAAAATATCTTTAAATATTGTAATATAAGGGGTACGGCTAAAATTATTTAATAAAACTTGTAATTATATGGAGTAAAATAAAAAAACAATTGAAAAATATGGTTTAAAACAATAATTATCCCTTCAAATATTGAAAATAAGTATTAAATTCATAAAAATCTCATTTAATATAGGATTTCAGGGGTTTGGTACATTATTTTATTATAAATCTTGTAAACACTTGGATATTGTAATAGATTATATCATAATAACAGTGATAAAATGTTATATTCCCTTCAAATATTGAAAATAAGGACTAAATTCATAAAAATATCATTAAATATTGTAATATAAGAGGTACGGCTAAAATTATTTTATAAAACTTGTAATTATATGGGGTAAAGTAATAAAACAATTGAAAAATATGGTTTAAAACAATAATTATCCCATCAAATATTGAAAATAAGTATTAAATTCATAAAAATCTCATTTAATATAAGGTTTTAGAGGTTGGGTTCAACATTTTTTTATAAATTTTGTAAAAACATGAGATATTGTAATGAAATACGGTAAAATCATTGGAAAAATTCAATAAAATCCCTTCTAATATTGAAAATAAGGGCTAAATTCATAAAAATATCATTAAATATTGTAATATAAGGGGTACGGCTAATATTATTTTATAAAACTTGTAATTATATGGGGTAAAGTAATACAACAATAGAAAAATATGGTTTAAAACATTAATTATCCCTTCAAATATTGAAAATAAGTATTAAATTCATAAAAATCTCATTTAATATAAGATTTTAGGGGTTGGTTTCAACATTTTTTTATAAATTTTGTAAAAACATGAGATATTGTAATGAAATACGGTAAAATCATTGGAAAAATTCAATAAAATCCCTTCTAATATTGAAAATAAAGACTAAATTCATAAATTTTTCATTAAATATTGTAATATAAGGGGTACGGCTAAAATTATTTTATAAAACTTGTAATTATATGGGGTAAAGTAATAAAACAATTGAAAAATATGGTTTAAAACAATAATTATCCCTTCAAATATTGAAAATAACGGCTAAATTCATAAAAATTTCATTAAATATTGTAATATAAGAGGTACGGCTAAAATTATTTTATAAAACTTGTAATTATATGGGGTAAAGTAATAAAACAATTGAAAAATATGGTTTAAAACAATAATTATCCCATCAAATATTGAAAACAAGTATTAAATTCATAAAAATCTCATTTAATATAAGGTTTTAGGGGTTGGGTTCAACATTTTTTTATAAATTTTGTAAAAACATGAGATATTGTAATGAAATACGGTAAAATCATTGGAAAAATTCAATAAAATCCCTTCTAATATTGAAAATATAGACTAAATTCATAAATTTTTCATTAAATATTGTAATATAAGGGGTACGGCTAAAATTATTTTATAAAACTTGTAATTATATGGGGTAAAATAATAAAACAATTGAAAAATATGGTTTAAAACAATAATTATCCCTTCAAATATTGAAAATAAGTATTAAATTCATAAAAATCTCATTTAATATAGGATTTCAGGGGTTTGGTACATTATTTTATTATAAATCTTGTAAACACTTGGATATTGTAATAGATTATATCATAATAACAATGATATAATGTTATATTCCCTTCAAATATTGAAAATAAGTATTAAATTCATAAAAATCTCATTTAATATAGGATTTCAGGGGTTTGGTACATTATTTTATTATAAATCTTGTAAACACTTGGATATTGTAATAGATTACATCATAATAACAGTGATAAAATGTTATATTCCCTTCAAATATTGAAAATAAGGACTAAATTCATAAAAATATCATTAAATATTGTAATATAAGGGGTACGGCTAAAATTATTTTATAAAACTTGTAATTATATGGGGTAAAGTAATAAAACAATTGAAAAATATGGTTTAAAACAATAATTATCCCTTCAAATATTGAAAATAAGGGCTAAATTCATAAAAATTTCATTAAATATTGTAATATAAGAGGTACGGCTAAAATTATTTTATAAAACTTGTAATTATATGGGGTAAAGTAATAAAACAATTGAAAAATATGGTTTAAAACAATAATTATCCCTTCAAATATTGAAAATAAGTATTAAATTCATAAAAATCTCATTTAATATAAGATTTTAGGGGTTGGGTTCAACATTTTTTTATAAATTTTGTAAAAATATGGGGTATAGTAATAAAATACGTTAAAATCAATGAAAAATTTCAATAAAATCCTTACAGATATTGAAAATAAGGGCTAAATTCATTAAAATCTAATTAAATATTGTAATATAAGGGGTACGGCTAAAATTATTTTATAAAACTTGTAATTATATGGGGTAAAGTAATAAAACAATTGAAAAATATGGTTTAAAACAATAATTATCCCTTCAAATATTGAAAATAAGTATTAAATTCATAAAAATCTCGTTTAATATAGGATTTCAGGGGTTGGGGCCAACAATATTTTATAAATATTGTAAAAATATGGGGTATAGTAATAAAATACGTAAAATCAATGAAAAATTTCAATAAAATCCTTACAGATATTGAAAATAAGGGCTAAACTCATTAAAATATCATTAAATATTGTAATATAAGGGGTACGGCTAAAATTATTTAATAAAACTTGTAATTATATGGGGTAAAGTAATAAAACAATTGAAAAATATGGTTTAAAACAATAATTATCCCTTCAAATATTGAAAATAAGTATTAAATTCATAAAAATCTCATTTAATATAGGATTTCAGGGGTTTGGTACATTATTTTATTATAAATCTTGTAAACACTTGGATATTGTAATAGATTATATCATAATAACAATGATATAATGTTATATTCCCTTCAAATATTGAAAATAAGGACTAAATTCATAAAAATATCTTTAAATATTGTAATATAAGGGGTACGGCTAAAATTATTTTATAAAACTTGTAATTATATGGGGTAAAGTAATAAAACAATTGAAAAATATGGTTTAAAACAATAATTATCCCTTCAAATATTGAAAATAAGTATTAAATTCATAAAAATCTCGTGTAATATAGGATTTCAGGGGTTGGGGCCAACAATATTTTATAAATATTGTAATTATATGGGGTAAAGTAATAAAACAATTGAAAAATATGGTTTAAAACAATAATTATCACTTCAAATATTGAAAATAAGGGCTAAATTCATAAAAATTTCATTAAATATTGTAATATAAGAGGTACGGCTAAAATTATTTTATAAAACTTGTAATTATATGGGGTAAAGTAATAAAACAATTGAAAAATATGGTTTAAAACAATAATTATCCCTTCAAATATTGAAAATAAGTATTAAATTCATAAAAATCTCATTTTATATAAGGTTTTAGGGGTTGGGTTCAACATTTTTTTATAAATTTTGTAAAAACATGAGATATTGTAATGAAATACGGTAAAATCATTGGAAAAATTCAATAAAATCCCTTCTAATATTGAAAATAAGGGCTAAATTCATAAAAATATCATTAAATATTGTAATATAAGGGGTACGGCTAATATTATTTTATAAAACTTGTAATTATATGGGGTAAAGTAATACAACAATAGAAAAATATGGTTTAAAACATTAATTATCCCTTCAAATATTGAAAATAAGTATTAAATTCATAAAAATCTCATTTAATATAAGATTTTAGGGGTTGGTTTCAACATTTTTTTATAAATTTTGTAAAAATATGGGATATTGTAATGAAATACGGTAAAATCATTAGAAAAATTCAATAAAATCCCTTCTAATATTGAAAATAAAGACTAAATTCATAAATATTTCATTAAATATTGTAATATAAGGGGTACGGCTAAAATTATTTTATAAAACTTGTAATTATATGGGGTAAAGTAATAAAACAATTGAAAAATATGGTTTAAAACAATAATTATCCCTTCAAATATTGAAAATAACGGCTAAATTCATAAAAATTTCATTAAATATTGTAATATAAGAGGTACGGCTAAAATTATTTTATAAAACTTGTAATTATATGGGGTAAAGTAATAAAACAATTGAAAAATATGGTTTAAAACAATAATTATCCCTTCAAATATTGAAAATAAGTATTAAATTCATAAAAATCTCATTTAATATAAGATTTTAGGGGTTGGGTTCAACATTTTTTTATAAATTTTGTAAAAATATGGGGTATAGTAATAAAATACGTTAAAATCAATGAAAAATTTCAATAAAATCCTTACAGATATTGAAAATAAGGGCTAAATTCATTAAAATCTAATTAAATATTGTAATATAAGGGGTACGGCTAAAATTATTTTATAAAACTTGTAATTATATGGGGTAAAGTAATAAAACAATTGAAAAATATGGTTTAAAACAATAATTATCCCTTCAAATATTGAAAATAAGTATTAAATTCATAAAAATCTCATTTAATATAGGATTTCAGGGGTTTGGTACATTATTTTATTATAAATCTTGTAAACACTTGGATATTGTAATAGATTATATCATAATAACAATGATATAATGTTATATTCCCTTCAAATATTGAAAATAAGGACTAAATTCATAAAAATATCTTTAAATATTGTAATATAAGGGGTACGGCTAAAATTATTTTATAAAACTTGTAATTATATGGGTAAAGTAATAAAACAATTGAAAAATATGGTTTAAAACAATAATTATCACTTCAAATATTGAAAATAAGGGCTAAATTCATAAAAATTTCATTAAATATTGTAATATAAGAGGTACGGCTAAAATTATTTTATAAAACTTGTAATTATATGGGGTAAAGTAATAAAACAATTGAAAAATATGGTTTAAAACAATATTTATCCCTTCAAATATTGAAAATAAGTATTAAATTCATAAAAATCTCATTTAATATAAGATTTTAGGGGTTGGTTTCAACATTTTTTTATAAATTTTGTAAAAATATGGGATATTGTAATGAAATACGGTAAAATCATTAGAAAAATTCAATAAATTCCCTTCTAATATTGAAAATAAAGACTAAATTCATAAATATTTCATTAAATATTGTAATATAAGGGGTACGGCTAAAATTATTTTATAAAACTTGTAATTATATGGGGTAAAGTAATAAAACAATTGAAAAATATGGTTTAAAACAATAATTATCCCTTCAAATATTGAAAATAAGGGCTAAATTCATAAAAATCTCTTTAATATAAGATTTTAGGGGTTGGGTTCAACATTTTTTTATAAATTTTGTAAAAATATGGGGTATAGTAATAAAATACGTTAAAATCAATGAAAAATTTCAATAAAATCCTTACAGATATTGAAAATAAGGGCTAAATTCATTAAAATCTAATTAAATATTGTAATATAAGGGGTACGGCTAAAATTATTTTATAAAACTTGTAATTATATGGGGTATAGTAATACAACAATAGAAAAATATGGTTTAAAACATTAATTATCCCTTCAAATATTGAAAATAAGGGCTAAATTCATAAAAATCTCTTTAATATAAGATTTTAGGGGTTGGGTTCAACATATTTTTATAAATTTTGTAAAAATATGGGGTATAGTAATAAAATACGTTAAAATCAATGAAAAATTTCTATAAAATCATTACAGATATTGAAAATAAGGGCTAAATTCATAAAAATATCATTAAATATTGTAATATAAGGGGTACGGCTAAAATTATTTTATAAAACTTGTAATTATATGGGGTAAAGTAATAAAACAATTGAAAAATATGGTTTAAAACAATAATTATCCCTTCAAATATTGAAAATAAGTATTAAATTCATAAAAATCTCATTTAATATAGGATTTCAGGGGTTTGGTACATTATTTTATTATAAATCTTGTAAACACTTGGATATTGTAATAGATTATATCATAATAACAATGATATAATGTTATATTCCCTTCAAATATTGAAAATAAGGACTAAATTCATTAAAATATCATTAAATATTGTAATATAAGGGGTACGGCTAAAATTATTTTATAAAACTTGTAATTATATGGGGTAAAGTAATAAAACAATTGAAAAATATGGTTTAAAACAATAATTATCCCTTCAAATATTGAAAATAAGGGCTTAATTCATAAAAATTTCATTAAATATTGTAATATAAGAGGTACGGCTAAAATTATTTTATAAAACTTGTAATTATATGGGGTAAAGTAATAAAACAATTGAAAAATATGGTTTAAAACAATAATTATCCCTTCAAATATTGAAAATAAGTATTAAATTCATAAAAATCTCGTTTAATATAGGATTTCAGGGGTTGGGGCCAACAATATTTTATAAATATTGTAAAAATATGGGGTATAGTAATAAAATACGTAAAATCAATGAAAAATTTCAATAAAATCCTTACAGATATTGAAAATAAGGGCTAAACTCATTAAAATATCATTAAATATTGTAATATAAGGGGTACGGCTAAAATTATTTAATAAAACTTGTAATTATATGGGGTAAAGTAATAAAACAATTGAAAAATATGGTTTAAAACAATAATTATCCCTTCAAATATTGAAAATAAGTATTAAATTCATAAAAATCTCATTTAATATAGGATTTCAGGGGTTTGGTACATTATTTTATTATAAATCTTGTAAACACTTGGATATTGTAATAGATTATATCATAATAACAATGATATAATGTTATATTCCCTTCAAATATTGAAAATAAGGACTAAATTCATAAAAATCTCGTGTAATATAGGATTTCAGGGGTTGGGGCCAACAATATTTTATAAATATTGTAATTATATGGGGTAAAGTAATAAAACAATTGAAAAATATGGTTTAAAACAATAATTATCACTTCAAATATTGAAAATAAGGGCTAAATTCATAAAAATTTCATTAAATATTGTAATATAAGAGGTACGGCTAAAATTATTTTATAAAACTTGTAATTATATGGGGTAAAGTAATAAAACAATTGAAAAATATGGTTTAAAACAATAATTATCCCTTCAAATATTGAAAATAAGTATTAAATTCATAAAAATCTCATTTTATATAAGGTTTTAGGGGTTGGGTTCAACATTTTTTTATAAATTTTGTAAAAACATGAGATATTGTAATGAAATACGGTAAAATCATTGGAAAAATTCAATAAAATCCCTTCTAATATTGAAAATAAGGGCTAAATTCATAAAAATATCATTAAATATTGTAATATAAGGGGTACGGCTAATATTATTTTATAAAACTTGTAATTATATGGGGTAAAGTAATACAACAATAGAAAAATATGGTTTAAAACATTAATTATCCCTTCAAATATTGAAAATAAGTATTAAATTCATAAAAATCTCATTTAATATAAGATTTTAGGGGTTGGTTTCAACATTTTTTTATAAATTTTGTAAAAATATGTGATATTGTAATGAAATACGGTAAAATCATTAGAAAAATTCAATAAAATCCCTTCTAATATTGAAAATAAAGACTAAATTCATAAATATTTCATTAAATATTGTAATATAAGGGGTACGGCTAAAATTATTTTATAAAACTTGTAATTATATGGGGTAAAGTAATAAAACAATTGAAAAATATGGTTTAAAACAATAATTATCCCTTCAAATATTGAAAATAAGGGCTAAATTCATAAAAATCTCTTTAATATAAGATTTTAGGGGTTGGGTTCAACATTTTTTTATAAATTTTGTAAAAATATGGGGTATAGTAATAAAATACGTTAAAATCAATGAAAAATTTCAATAAAATCCTTACAGATATTGAAAATAAGGGCTAAATTCATTAAAATCTAATTAAATATTGTAATATAAGGGGTACGGCTAAAATTATTTTATAAAACTTGTAATCATATGGGGTATAGTAATACAACAATAGAAAAATATGGTTTAAAACATTAATTATCCCTTCAAATATTGAAAATAAGGGCTAAATTCATAAAAATCTCTTTAATATAAGATTTTAGGGGTTGGGTTCAACATATTTTTATAAATTTTGTAAAAATATGGGGTATAGTAATAAAATACGTTAAAATCAATGAAAAATTTCTATAAAATCATTACAGATATTGAAAATAAGGGCTAAATTCATAAAAATATCATTAAATATTGTAATATAAGGGGTACGGCTAAAATTATTTTATAAAACTTGTAATTATATGGGGTAAAGTAATAAAACAATTGAAAAATATGGTTTAAAACAATAATTATCCCTTCAAATATTGAAAATAAGTATTAAATTCATAAAAATCTCATTTAATATAGGATTTCAGGGGTTTGGTACATTATTTTATTATAAATCTTGTAATCACTTGGATATTGTAATAGATTATATCATAATAACAATGATATAATGTTATATTCCCTTCAAATATTGAAAATAAGGACTAAATTCATTAAAATATCATTAAATATTGTAATATAAGGGGTACGGCTAAAATTATTTTATAAAACTTGTAATTATATGGGGTAAAGTAATAAAACAATTGAAAAATATGGTTTAAAACAATAATTATCCCATCAAATATTGAAAATAAGTATTAAATTCATAAAAATCTCATTTAATATAAGGTTTTAGAGGTTGGGTTCAACATTTTTTTATAAATTTTGTAAAAACATGAGATATTGTAATGAAATACGGTAAAATCATTGGAAAAATTCAATAAAATCCCTTCTAATATTGAAAATAAGGGCTAAATTCATAAAAATATCATTAAATATTGTAATATAAGGGGTACGGCTAATATTATTTTATAAAACTTGTAATTATATGGGGTAAAGTAATACAACAATAGAAAAATATGGTTTAAAACATTAATTATCCCTTCAAATATTGAAAATAAGTATTAAATTCATAAAAATCTCATTTAATATAAGATTTTAGGGGTTGGTTTCAACATTTTTTTATAAATTTTGTAAAAACATGAGATATTGTAATGAAATACGGTAAAATCATTGGAAAAATTCAATAAAATCCCTTCTAATATTGAAAATAAAGACTAAATTCATAAATTTTTCATTAAATATTGTAATATAAGGGGTACGGCTAAAATTATTTTATAAAACTTGTAATTATATGGGGTAAAGTAATAAAACAATTGAAAAATATGGTTTAAAACAATAATTATCCCTTCAAATATTGAAAATAACGGCTAAATTCATAAAAATTTCATTAAATATTGTAATATAAGAGGTACGGCTAAAATTATTTTATAAAACTTGTAATTATATGGGGTAAAGTAATAAAACAATTGAAAAATATGGTTTAAAACAATAATTATCCCATCAAATATTGAAAACAAGTATTAAATTCATAAAAATCTCATTTAATATAAGGTTTTAGGGGTTGGGTTCAACATTTTTTTATAAATTTTGTAAAAACATGAGATATTGTAATGAAATACGGTAAAATCATTGGAAAAATTCAATAAAATCCCTTCTAATATTGAAAATATAGACTAAATTCATAAATTTTTCATTAAATATTGTAATATAAGGGGTACGGCTAAAATTATTTTATAAAACTTGTAATTATATGGGGTAAAATAATAAAACAATTGAAAAATATGGTTTAAAACAATAATTATCCCTTCAAATATTGAAAATAAGTATTAAATTCATAAAAATCTCATTTAATATAGGATTTCAGGGGTTTGGTACATTATTTTATTATAAATCTTGTAAACACTTGGATATTGTAATAGATTATATCATAATAACAATGATATAATGTTATATTCCCTTCAAATATTGAAAATAAGTATTAAATTCATAAAAATCTCATTTAATATAGGATTTCAGGGGTTTGGTACATTATTTTATTATAAATCTTGTAAACACTTGGATATTGTAATAGATTATATCATAATAACAGTGATAAAATGTTATATTCCCTTCAAATATTGAAAATAAGGACTAAATTCATAAAAATATCATTAAATATTGTAATATAAGGGGTACGGCTAAAATTATTTTATAAAACTTGTAATTATATGGGGTAAAGTAATAAAACAATTGAAAAATATGGTTTAAAACAATAATTATCCCTTCAAATATTGAAAATAAGGGCTAAATTCATAAAAATTTCATTAAATATTGTAATATAAGAGGTACGGCTAAAATTATTTTATAAAACTTGTAATTATATGGGGTAAAGTAATAAAACAATTGAAAAATATGGTTTAAAACAATAATTATCCCTTCAAATATTGAAAATAAGTATTAAATTCATAAAAATCTCATTTAATATAAGATTTTAGGGGTTGGGTTCAACATTTTTTTATAAATTTTGTAAAAATATGGGGTATAGTAATAAAATACGTTAAAATCAATGAAAAATTTCAATAAAATCCTTACAGATATTGAAAATAAGGGCTAAATTCATTAAAATCTAATTAAATATTGTAATATAAGGGGTACGGCTAAAATTATTTTATAAAACTTGTAATTATATGGGGTAAAGTAATAAAACAATTGAAAAATATGGTTTAAAACAATAATTATCCCTTCAAATATTGAAAATAAGTATTAAATTCATAAAAATCTCGTTTAATATAGGATTTCAGGGGTTGGGGCCAACAATATTTTATAAATATTGTAAAAATATGGGGTATAGTAATAAAATACGTAAAATCAATGAAAAATTTCAATAAAATCCTTACAGATATTGAAAATAAGGGCTAAACTCATTAAAATATCATTAAATATTGTAATATAAGGGGTACGGCTAAAATTATTTAATAAAACTTGTAATTATATGGGGTAAAGTAATAAAACAATTGAAAAATATGGTTTAAAACAATAATTATCCCTTCAAATATTGAAAATAAGTATTAAATTCATAAAAATCTCATTTAATATAGGATTTCAGGGGTTTGGTACATTATTTTATTATAAATCTTGTAAACACTTGGATATTGTAATAGATTATATCATAATAACAATGATATAATGTTATATTCCCTTCAAATATTGAAAATAAGGACTAAATTCATAAAAATATCTTTAAATATTGTAATATAAGGGGTACGGCTAAAATTATTTTATAAAACTTGTAATTATATGGGGTAAAGTAATAAAACAATTGAAAAATATGGTTTAAAACAATAATTATCCCTTCAAATATTGAAAATAAGTATTAAATTTATAAAAATCTCGTGTAATATAGGATTTCAGGGGTTGGGGCCAACAATATTTTATAAATATTGTAATTATATGGGGTAAAGTAATAAAACAATTGAAAAATATGGTTTAAAACAATAATTATCACTTCAAATATTGAAAATAAGGGCTAAATTCATAAAAATTTCATTAAATATTGTAATATAAGAGGTACGGCTAAAATTATTTTATAAAACTTGTAATTATATGGGGTAAAGTAATAAAACAATTGAAAAATATGGTTTAAAACAATAATTATCCCTTCAAATATTGAAAATAAGTATTAAATTCATAAAAATCTCATTTTATATAAGGTTTTAGGGGTTGGGTTCAACATTTTTTTATAAATTTTGTAAAAACATGAGATATTGTAATGAAATACGGTAAAATCATTGGAAAAATTCAATAAAATCCCTTCTAATATTGAAAATAAGGGCTAAATTCATAAAAATATCATTAAATATTGTAATATAAGGGGTACGGCTAATATTATTTTATAAAACTTGTAATTATATGGGGTAAAGTAATACAACAATAGAAAAATATGGTTTAAAACATTAATTATCCCTTCAAATATTGAAAATAAGTATTAAATTCATAAAAATCTCATTTAATATAAGATTTTAGGGGTTGGTTTCAACATTTTTTTATAAATTTTGTAAAAATATGGGATATTGTAATGAAATACGGTAAAATCATTAGAAAAATTCAATAAAATCCCTTCTAATATTGAAAATAAAGACTAAATTCATAAATATTTCATTAAATATTGTAATATAAGGGGTACGGCTAAAATTATTTTATAAAACTTGTAATTATATGGGGTAAAGTAATAAAACAATTGAAAAATATGGTTTAAAACAATAATTATCCCTTCAAATATTGAAAATAAGGGCTAAATTCATAAAAATCTCTTTAATATAAGATTTTAGGGGTTGGGTTCAACATTTTTTTATAAATTTTGTAAAAATATGGGGTATAGTAATAAAATACGTTAAAATCAATGAAAAATTTCAATAAAATCCTTACAGATATTGAAAATAAGGGCTAAATTCATTAAAATCTAATTAAATATTGTAATATAAGGGGTACGGCTAAAATTATTTTATAAAACTTGTAATTATATGGGGTATAGTAATACAACAATAGAAAAATATGGTTTAAAACATTAATTATCCCTTCAAATATTGAAAATAAGGGCTAAATTCATAAAAATCTCTTTAATATAAGATTTTAGGGGTTGGGTTCAACATATTTTTATAAATTTTGTAAAAATATGGGGTATAGTAATAAAATACGTTAAAATCAATGAAAAATTTCTATAAAATCATTACAGATATTGAAAATAAGGGCTAAATTCATAAAAATATCATTAAATATTGTAATATAAGGGGTACGGCTAAAATTATTTTATAAAACTTGTAATTATATGGGGTAAAGTAATAAAACAATTGAAAAATATGGTTTAAAACAATAATTATCCCTTCAAATATTGAAAATAAGTATTAAATTCATAAAAATCTCATTTAATATAGGATTTCAGGGGTTTGGTACATTATTTTATTATAAATCTTGTAAACACTTGGATATTGTAATAGATTATATCATAATAACAATGATATAATGTTATATTCCCTTCAAATATTGAAAATAAGGACTAAATTCATTAAAATATCATTAAATATTGTAATATAAGGGGTACGGCTAAAATTATTTTATAAAACTTGTAATTATATGGGGTAAAGTAATAAAACAATTGAAAAATATGGTTTAAAACAATAATTATCCCTTCAAATATTGAAAATAAGGGCTAAATTCATAAAAATTTCATTAAATATTGTAATATAAGAGGTACGGCTAAAATTATTTTATAAAACTTGTAATTATATGGGGTAAAGTAATAAAACAATTGAAAAATATGGTTTAAAACAATAATTATCCCTTCAAATATTGAAAATAAGTATTAAATTCATAAAAATCTCGTTTAATATAGGATTTCAGGGGTTGGGGCCAACAATATTTTATAAATATTGTAAAAATATGGGGTATAGTAATAAAATACGTAAAATCAATGAAAAATTTCAATAAAATCCTTACAGATATTGAAAATAAGGGCTAAACTCATTAAAATATCATTAAATATTGTAATATAAGGGGTACGGCTAAAATTATTTAATAAAACTTGTAATTATATGGGGTAAAGTAATAAAACAATTGAAAAATATGGTTTAAAACAATAATTATCCCTTCAAATATTGAAAATAAGTATTAAATTCATAAAAATCTCATTTAATATAGGATTTCAGGGGTTTGGTACATTATTTTATTATAAATCTTGTAAACACTTGGATATTGTAATAGATTATATCATAATAACAATGATATAATGTTATATTCCCTTCAAATATTGAAAATAAGGACTAAATTCATAAAAATATCTTTAAATATTGTAATATAAGGGGTACGGCTAAAATTATTTTATAAAACTTGTAATTATATGGGGTAAAGTAATAAAACAATTGAAAAATATGGTTTAAAACAATAATTATCCCTTCAAATATTGAAAATAAGTATTAAATTCATAAAAATCTCGTGTAATATAGGATTTCAGGGGTTGGGGCCAACAATATTTTATAAATATTGTAATTATATGGGGTAAAGTAATAAAACAATTGAAAAATATGGTTTAAAACAATAATTATCACTTCAAATATTGAAAATAAGGGCTAAATTCATAAAAATTTCATTAAATATTGTAATATAAGAGGTACGGCTAAAATTATTTTATAAAACTTGTAATTATATGGGGTAAAGTAATAAAACAATTGAAAAATATGGTTTAAAACAATAATTATCCCTTCAAATATTGAAAATAAGTATTAAATTCATAAAAATCTCATTTTATATAAGGTTTTAGGGGTTGGGTTCAACATTTTTTTATAAATTTTGTAAAAACATGAGATATTGTAATGAAATACGGTAAAATCATTGGAAAAATTCAATAAAATCCCTTCTAATATTGAAAATAAGGGCTAAATTCATAAAAATATCATTAAATATTGTAATATAAGGGGTACGGCTAATATTATTTTATAAAACTTGTAATTATATGGGGTAAAGTAATACAACAATAGAAAAATATGGTTTAAAACATTAATTATCCCTTCAAATATTGAAAATAAGTATTAAATTCATAAAAATCTCATTTAATATAAGATTTTAGGGGTTGGTTTCAACATTTTTTTATAAATTTTGTAAAAATATGTGATATTGTAATGAAATACGGTAAAATCATTAGAAAAATTCAATAAAATCCCTTCTAATATTGAAAATAAAGACTAAATTCATAAATATTTCATTAAATATTGTAATATAAGGGGTACGGCTAAAATTATTTTATAAAACTTGTAATTATATGGGGTAAAGTAATAAAACAATTGAAAAATATGGTTTAAAACAATAATTATCCCTTCAAATATTGAAAATAAGGGCTAAATTCATAAAAATCTCTTTAATATAAGATTTTAGGGGTTGGGTTCAACATTTTTTTATAAATTTTGTAAAAATATGGGGTATAGTAATAAAATACGTTAAAATCAATGAAAAATTTCAATAAAATCCTTACAGATATTGAAAATAAGGGCTAAATTCATTAAAATCGAATTAAATATTGTAATATAAGGGGTACGGCTAAAATTATTTTATAAAACTTGTAATTATATGGGGTATAGTAATACAACAATAGAAAAATATGGTTTAAAACATTAATTATCCCTTCAAATATTGAAAATAAGGGCTAAATTCATAAAAATCTCTTTAATATAAGATTTTAGGGGTTGGGTTCAACATATTTTTATAAATTTTGTAAAAATATGGGGTATAGTAATAAAATACGTTAAAATCAATGAAAAATTTCTATAAAATCATTACAGATATTGAAAATAAGGGCTAAATTCATAAAAATATCATTAAATATTGTAATATAAGGGGTACGGCTAAAATTATTTTATAAAACTTGTAATTATATGGGGTAAAGTAATAAAACAATTGAAAAATATGGTTTAAAACAATAATTATCCCTTCAAATATTGAAAATAAGTATTAAATTCATAAAAATCTCATTTAATATAGGATTTCAGGGGTTTGGTACATTATTTTATTATAAATCTTGTAATCACTTGGATATTGTAATAGATTATATCATAATAACAATGATATAATGTTATATTCCCTTCAAATATTGAAAATAAGGACTAAATTCATTAAAATATCATTAAATATTGTAATATAAGGGGTACGGCTAAAATTATTTTATAAAACTTGTAATTATATGGGGTAAAGTAATAAAACAATTGAAAAATATGGTTTAAAACAATAATTATCCCTTCAAATATTGAAAATAAGTATTAAATTCATAAAAATCTCATTTAATATAGGATTTCAGGGGTTTGGTACATTATTTTATTATAAATCTTGTAAACACTTGGATATTGTAATAGATTATATCATAATAACAATGATATAATGTTATATTCCCTTCAAATATTGAAAATAAGGACTAAATTCATTAAAATATCATTAAATATTGTAATATAAGGGGTACGGCTAAAATTATTTTATAAAACTTGTAATTATATGGGTAAAGTAATAAAACAATTGAAAAATATGGTTTAAAACAATAATTATCACTTCAAATATTGAAAATAAGGGCTAAATTCATAAAAATTTCATTAAATATTGTAATATAAGAGGTACGGCTAAAATTATTTTATAAAACTTGTAATTATATGGGGTAAAGTAATAAAACAATTGAAAAATATGGTTTAAAACAATAATTATCCCTTCAAATATTGAAAATAAGTATTAAATTCATAAAAATCTCATTTAATATAGGATTTCAGGGGTTTGGTACATTATTTTATTATAAATCTTGTAAACACTTGGATATTGTAATAGATTATATCATAATAACAATGATATAATGTTATATTCCCTTCAAATATTGAAAATAAGGACTAAATTCATTAAAATATCATTAAATATTGTAATATAAGGGGTACGGCTAAAATTATTTTATAAAACTTGTAATTATATGGGTAAAGTAATAAAACAATTGAAAAATATGGTTTAAAACAATAATTATCCCTTCAAATATTGAAAATAAGTATTAAATTCATAAAAATTTCATTAAATATTGTAATATAAGAGGTACGGCTAAAATTATTTTATAAAACTTGTAATTATATGGGGTAAAGTTATAAAACAATTGAAAAATATGGTTTAAAACAATAAGTATCCCTTCAAATATTGAATATAAGTATTAAATTCATAAAAATCTCATTTAATATAAGGTTTTAGGGGTTGGGTTCAACATTTTTTTATAAATTTTGTAAAAACATGAGATATTGTAATGAAATACAGTAAAATCATTGGAAAAATTCAATAAAATCCCTTCTAATATTGAAAATAAGGGCTAAATTCATAAAAATATCATTAAATATTGTAATATAAGGGGTACGGCTAAAATTATTTTATAAAACTTGTAATTATATGGGGTAAAATAATAAAACAATTGAAAAATATGGTTTAAAACAATAATTATCCCTTCAAATATTGAAAATAAGTATTAAATTCATAAAAATCTCATTTAATATAGGATTTCAGGGGTTTGGTACATTATTTTATTATAAATCTTGTAAACACTTGGATATTGTAATAGATTATATCATAATAACAATGATATAATGTTATATTCCCTTCAAATATTGAAAATAAGTATTAAATTCATAAAAATCTCATTTAATATAGGATTTCAGGGGTTTGGTACATTATTTTATTATAAATCTTGTAAACACTTGGATATTGTAATAGATTATATCATAATAACAGTGATAAAATGTTATATTCCCTTCAAATATTGAAAATAAGGACTAAATTCATAAAAATATCATTAAATATTGTAATATAAGGGGTACGGCTAAAATTATTTTATAAAACTTGTAATTATATGGGGTAAAGTAATAAAACAATTGAAAAATATGGTTTAAAACAATAATTATCCCTTCAAATATTGAAAATAAGGGCTAAATTCATAAAAATTTCATTAAATATTGTAATATAAGAGGTACGGCTAAAATTATTTTATAAAACTTGTAATTATATGGGGTAAAGTAATAAAACAATTGAAAAATATGGTTTAAAACAATAATTATCCCATCAAATATTGAAAATAAGTATTAAATTCATAAAAATCTCATTTAATATAAGATTTTAGGGGTTGGGTTCAACATTTTTTTATAAATTTTGTAAAAATATGGGGTATAGTAATAAAATACGTTAAAATCAATGAAAAATTTCAATAAAATCCTTACAGATATTGAAAATAAGGGCTAAATTCATTAAAATCTAATTAAATATTGTAATATAAGGGGTACGGCTAAAATTATTTTATAAAACTTGTAATTATATGGGGTAAAGTAATAAAACAATTGAAAAATATGGTTTAAAACAATAATTATCCCATCAAATATTGAAAATAAGTATTAAATTCATAAAAATCTCATTTAATATAAGGTTTTAGAGGTTGGGTTCAACATTTTTTTATAAATTTTGTAAAAACATGAGATATTGTAATGAAATACGGTAAAATCATTGGAAAAATTCAATAAAATCCCTTCTAATATTGAAAATAAAGACTAAATTCATAAATTTTTCATTAAATATTGTAATATAAGGGGTACGGCTAAAATTATTTTATAAAACTTGTAATTATATGGGGTAAAGTAATAAAACAATTGAAAAATATGGTTTAAAACAATAATTATCCCTTCAAATATTGAAAATAAGTATTAAATTCATAAAAATCTCATTTAATATAGGATTTCAGGGGTTTGGTACATTATTTTATTATAAATCTTGTAAACACTTGGATATTGTAATAGATTATATCATAATAACAGTGATAAAATGTTATATTCCCTTCAAATATTGAAAATAAGGACTAAATTCATAAAAATATCATTAAATATTGTAATATAAGAGGTACGGCTAAAATTATTTTATAAAACTTGTAATTATATGGGGTAAAGTAATAAAACAATTGAAAAATATGGTTTAAAACAATAATTATCCCATCAAATATTGAAAATAAGTATTAAATTCATAAAAATCTCATTTAATATAAGGTTTTAGAGGTTGGGTTCAACATTTTTTTATAAATTTTGTAAAAACATGAGATATTGTAATGAAATACGGTAAAATCATTGGAAAAATTCAATAAAATCCCTTCTAATATTGAAAATAAAGACTAAATTCATAAATTTTTCATTAAATATTGTAATATAAGGGGTACGGCTAAAATTATTTTATAAAACTTGTAATTATATGGGGTAAAGTAATAAAACAATTGAAAAATATGGTTTAAAACAATAATTATCCCTTCAAATATTGAAAATAACGGCTAAATTCATAAAAATTTCATTAAATATTGTAATATAAGAGGTACGGCTAAAATTATTTTATAAAACTTGTAATTATATGGGGTAAAGTAATAAAACAATTGAAAAATATGGTTTAAAACAATAATTATCCCATCAAATATTGAAAATAAGTATTAAATTCATAAAAATCTCATTTAATATAAGGTTTTAGAGGTTGGGTTCAACATTTTTTTATAAATTTTGTAAAAACATGAGATATTGTAATGAAATACGGTAAAATCATTGGAAAAATTCAATAAAATCCCTTCTAATATTGAAAATAAAGACTAAATTCATAAATTTTTCATTAAATATTGTAATATAAGGGGTACGGCTAAAATTATTTTATAAAACTTGTAATTATATGGGGTAAAGTAATAAAACAATTGAAAAATATGGTTTAAAACAATAATTATCCCTTCAAATATTGAAAATAACGGCTAAATTCATAAAAATTTCATTAAATATTGTAATATAAGAGGTACGGCTAAAATTATTTTATAAAACTTGTAATTATATGGGGTAAAGTAATAAAACAATTGAAAAATATGGTTTAAAACAATAATTATCCCATCAAATATTGAAAATAAGTATTAAATTCATAAAAATCTCATTTAATATAAGGTTTTAGGGGTTGGGTTCAACATTTTTTTATAAATTTTGTAAAAACATGAGATATTGTAATGAAATACGGTAAAATCATTGGAAAAATTCAATAAAATCCCTTCTAATATTGAAAATATAGACTAAATTCATAAATTTTTCATTAAATATTGTAATATAAGGGGTACGGCTAAAATTATTTTATAAAACTTGTAATTATATGGGGTAAAATAATAAAACAATTGAAAAATAGGGTTTAAAACAATAATTATCCCTTCAAATATTGAAAATAAGTATTAAATTCATAAAAATCTCATTTAATATAGGATTTCAGGGGTTTGGTACATTATTTTATTATAAATCTTGTAAACACTTGGATATTGTAATAGATTATATCATAATAACAATGATATAATGTTATATTCCCTTCAAATATTGAAAATAAGTATTAAATTCATAAAAATCTCATTTAATATAGGATTTCAGGGGTTTGGTACATTATTTTATTATAAATCTTGTAAACACTTGGATATTGTAATAGATTATATCATAATAACAGTGATAAAATGTTATATTCCCTTCAAATATTGAAAATAAGGACTAAATTCATAAAAATATCATTAAATATTGTAATATAAGGGGTACGGCTAAAATTATTTTATAAAACTTGTAATTATATGGGGTAAAGTAATAAAACAATTGAAAAATATGGTTTAAAACAATAATTATCCCTTCAAATATTGAAAATAAGGGCTAAATTCATAAAAATTTCATTAAATATTGTAATATAAGAGGTACGGCTAAAATTATTTTATAAAACTTGTAATTATATGGGGTAAAGTAATAAAACAATTGAAAAATATGGTTTAAAACAATAATTATCCCTTCAAATATTGAAAATAAGTATTAAATTCATAAAAATCTCATTTAATATAAGATTTTAGGGGTTGGGTTCAACATTTTTTTATAAATTTTGTAAAAATATGGGGTATAGTAATAAAATACGTTAAAATCAATGAAAAATTTCAATAAAATCCTTACAGATATTGAAAATAAGGGCTAAATTCATTAAAATCTAATTAAATATTGTAATATAAGGGGTACGGCTAAAATTATTTTATAAAACTTGTAATTATATGGGGTAAAGTAATAAAACAATTGAAAAATATGGTTTAAAACAATAATTATCCCTTCAAATATTGAAAATAAGTATTAAATTCATAAAAATCTCGTTTAATATAGGATTTCAGGGGTTGGGGCCAACAATATTTTATAAATTTTGTAAAAACATGAGATATTGTAATGAAATACGGTAAAATCATTGGAAAAATTCAATAAAATCCCTTCTAATATTGAAAATAAAGACTAAATTCATAAATTTTTCATTAAATATTGTAATATAAGGGGTACGGCTAAAATTATTTTATAAAACTTGTAATTATATGGGGTAAAGTAATAAAACAATTGAAAAATATGGTTTAAAACAATAATTATCCCTTCAAATATTGAAAATAACGGCTAAATTCATAAAAATTTCATTAAATATTGTAATATAAGAGGTACGGCTAAAATTATTTTATAAAACTTGTAATTATATGGGGTAAAGTAATAAAACAATTGAAAAATATGGTTTAAAACAATAATTATCCCATCAAATATTGAAAATAAGTATTAAATTCATAAAAATCTCATTTAATATAAGGTTTTAGGGGTTGGGTTCAACATTTTTTTATAAATTTTGTAAAAACATGAGATATTGTAATGAAATACGGTAAAATCATTGGAAAAATTCAATAAAATCCCTTCTAATATTGAAAATATAGACTAAATTCATAAATTTTTCATTAAATATTGTAATATAAGGGGTACGGCTAAAATTATTTTATAAAACTTGTAATTATATGGGGTAAAGTAATAAAACAATTGAAAAATATGGTTTAAAACAATAATTATCCCTTCAAATATTGAAAATAAGGGCTAAATTCATAAAAATTTCATTAAATATTGTAATATAAGAGGTACGGCTAAAATTATTTTATAAAACTTGTAATTATATGGGGTAAAGTAATAAAACAATTGAAAAATATGGTTTAAAACAATAATTATCCCTTCAAATATTGAAAATAAGTATTAAATTCATAAAAATCTCATTTAATATAAGATTTTAGGGGTTGGGTTCAACATTTTTTTATAAATTTTGTAAAAATATGGGGTATAGTAATAAAATACGTTAAAATCAATGAAAAATTTCAATAAAATCCTTACAGATATTGAAAATAAGGGCTAAATTCATTAAAATCTAATTAAATATTGTAATATAAGGGGTACGGCTAAAATTATTTTATAAAACTTGTAATTATATGGGGTAAAGTAATAAAACAATTGAAAAATATGGTTTAAAACAATAATTATCCCTTCAAATATTGAAAATAAGTATTAAATTCATAAAAATCTCGTTTAATATAGGATTTCAGGGGTTGGGGCCAACAATATTTTATAAATTTTGTAAAAACATGAGATATTGTAATGAAATACGGTAAAATCATTGGAAAAATTCAATAAAATCCCTTCTAATATTGAAAATAAAGACTAAATTCATAAATTTTTCATTAAATATTGTAATATAAGGGGTACGGCTAAAATTATTTTATAAAACTTGTAATTATATGGGGTAAAGTAATAAAACAATTGAAAAATATGGTTTAAAACAATAATTATCCCTTCAAATATTGAAAATAACGGCTAAATTCATAAAAATTTCATTAAATATTGTAATATAAGAGGTACGGCTAAAATTATTTTATAAAACTTGTAATTATATGGGGTAAAGTAATAAAACAATTGAAAAATATGGTTTAAAACAATAATTATCCCATCAAATATTGAAAATAAGTATTAAATTCATAAAAATCTCATTTAATATAAGGTTTTAGGGGTTGGGTTCAACATTTTTTTATAAATTTTGTAAAAACATGAGATATTGTAATGAAATACGGTAAAATCATTGGAAAAATTCAATAAAATCCCTTCTAATATTGAAAATATAGACTAAATTCATAAATTTTTCATTAAATATTGTAATATAAGGGGTACGGCTAAAATTATTTTATAAAACTTGTAATTATATGGGGTAAAATAATAAAACAATTGAAAAATAGGGTTTAAAACAATAATTATCCCTTCAAATATTGAAAATAAGTATTAAATTCATAAAAATCTCATTTAATATAGGATTTCAGGGGTTTGGTACA
Source organism: Rhopalosiphum nymphaeae (assembly GCA_036289425.1). Taxonomy (NCBI): domain Eukaryota; kingdom Metazoa; phylum Arthropoda; class Insecta; order Hemiptera; family Aphididae; genus Rhopalosiphum; species Rhopalosiphum nymphaeae. The sequence continues at coordinate 6,896,968 of JAZAQC010000001.1, read as the reverse complement.
TTATTTTATTATAAATCTTGTAAACACTTGGATATTGTAATAGATTATATCATAATAACAATGATATAATGTTATATTCCCTTCAAATATTGAAAATAAGTATTAAATTCATAAAAATCTCATTTAATATAGGATTTCAGGGGTTTGGTACATTATTTTATTATAAATCTTGTAAACACTTGGATATTGTAATAGATTATATCATAATAACAGTGATAAAATGTTATATTCCCTTCAAATATTGAAAATAAGGACTAAATTCATAAAAATATCATTAAATATTGTAATTTAAGGGGTACGGCTAAAATTATTTTATAAAACTTGTAATTATATGGGGTAAAGTAATAAAACAATTGAAAAATATGGTTTAAAACAATAATTATCCCTTCAAATATTGAAAATAAGGGCTAAATTCATAAAAATTTCATTAAATATTGTAATATAAGAGGTACGGCTAAAATTATTTTATAAAACTTGTAATTATATGGGGTAAAGTAATAAAACAATTGAAAAATATGGTTTAAAACAATAATTATCCCTTCAAATATTGAAAATAAGTATTAAATTCATAAAAATCTCATTTAATATAAGATTTTAGGGGTTGGGTTCAACATTTTTTTATAAATTTTGTAAAAATATGGGGTATAGTAATAAAATACGTTAAAATCAATGAAAAATTTCAATAAAATCCTTACAGATATTGAAAATAAGGGCTAAATTCATTAAAATCTAATTAAATATTGTAATATAAGGGGTACGGCTAAAATTATTTTATAAAACTTGTAATTATATGGGGTAAAGTAATAAAACAATTGAAAAATATGGTTTAAAACAATAATTATCCCTTCAAATATTGAAAATAAGTATTAAATTCATAAAAATCTCGTTTAATATAGGATTTCAGGGGTTGGGGCCAACAATATTTTATAAATATTGTAAAAATATGGGGTATAGTAATAAAATACGTAAAATCAATGAAAAATTTCAATAAAATCCTTACAGATATTGAAAATAAGGGCTAAACTCATTAAAATATCATTAAATATTGTAATATAAGGGGTACGGCTAAAATTATTTAATAAAACTTGTAATTATATGGGGTAAAGTAATAAAACAATTGAAAAATATGGTTTAAAACAATAATTATCCCTTCAAATATTGAAAATAAGTATTAAATTCATAAAAATCTCATTTAATATAGGATTTCAGGGGTTTGGTACATTATTTTATTATAAATCTTGTAAACACTTGGATATTGTAATAGATTATATCATAATAACAATGATATAATGTTATATTCCCTTCAAATATTGAAAATAAGGACTAAATTCATAAAAATATCTTTAAATATTGTAATATAAGGGGTACGGCTAAAATTATTTTATAAAACTTGTAATTATATGGGTAAAGTAATAAAACAATTGAAAAATATGGTTTAAAACAATAATTATCACTTCAAATATTGAAAATAAGGGCTAAATTCATAAAAATTTCATTAAATATTGTAATATAAGAGGTACGGCTAAAATTATTTTATAAAACTTGTAATTATATGGGGTAAAGTAATAAAACAATTGAAAAATATGGTTTAAAACAATATTTATCCCTTCAAATATTGAAAATAAGTATTAAATTCATAAAAATCTCATTTAATATAAGATTTTAGGGGTTGGTTTCAACATTTTTTTATAAATTTTGTAAAAATATGGGATATTGTAATGAAATACGGTAAAATCATTAGAAAAATTCAATAAATTCCCTTCTAATATTGAAAATAAAGACGAAATTCATAAATATTTCATTAAATATTGTAATATAAGGGGTACGGCTAAAATTATTTTATAAAACTTGTAATTATATGGGGTAAAGTAATAAAACAATTGAAAAATATGGTTTAAAACAATAATTATCCCTTCAAATATTGAAAATAAGGGCTAAATTCATAAAAATCTCTTTAATATAAGATTTTAGGGGTTGGGTTCAACATTTTTTTATAAATTTTGTAAAAATATGGGGTATAGTAATAAAATACGTTAAAATCAATGAAAAATTTCAATAAAATCCTTACAGATATTGAAAATAAGGGCTAAATTCATTAAAATCTAATTAAATATTGTAATATAAGGGGTACGGCTAAAATTATTTAATAAAACTTGTAATTATATGGGGTAAAGTAATAAAACAATTGAAAAATATCGTTTAAAACAATAATTATCCCTTCAAATATTGAAAATAAGTATTAAATTCATAAAAATCTCATTTAATATAGGATTTCAGGGGTTTGGTACATTATTTTATTATAAATCTTGTAAACACTTGGATATTGTAATAGATTATATCATAATAACAATGATATAATGTTATATTCCCTTCAAATATTGAAAATAAGTATTAAATTCATAAAAATCTCATTTAATATAGGATTTCAGGGGTTTGGTACATTATTTTATTATAAATCTTGTAAACACTTGGATATTGTAATAGATTATATCATAATAACAGTGATAAAATGTTATATTCCCTTCAAATATTGAAAATAAGGACTAAATTCATAAAAATATCATTAAATATTGTAATATAAGGGGTACGGCTAAAATTATTTTATAAAACTTGTAATTATATGGGGTAAAGTAATAAAACAATTGAAAAATATGGTTTAAAACAATAATTATCCCTTCAAATATTGAAAATAAGGGCTAAATTCATAAAAATTTCATTAAATATTGTAATATAAGAGGTACGGCTAAAATTATTTTATAAAACTTGTAATTATATGGGGTAAAGTAATAAAACAATTGAAAAATATGGTTTAAAACAATAATTATCCCTTCAAATATTGAAAATAAGTATTAAATTCATAAAAATCTCATTTAATATAAGATTTTAGGGGTTGGGTTCAACATTTTTTTATAAATTTTGTAAAAATATGGGGTATAGTAATAAAATACGTTAAAATCAATGAAAAATTTCAATAAAATCCTTACAGATATTGAAAATAAGGGCTAAATTCATTAAAATCTAATTAAATATTGTAATATAAGGGGTACGGCTAAAATTATTTTATAAAACTTGTAATTATATGGGGTAAAGTAATAAAACAATTGAAAAATATGGTTTAAAACAATAATTATCCCTTCAAATATTGAAAATAAGTATTAAATTCATAAAAATCTCGTTTAATATAGGATTTCAGGGGTTGGGGCCAACAATATTTTATAAATATTGTAAAAATATGGGGTATAGTAATAAAATACGTAAAATCAATGAAAAATTTCAATAAAATCCTTACAGATATTGAAAATAAGGGCTAAACTCATTAAAATATCATTAAATATTGTAATATAAGGGGTACGGCTAAAATTATTTAATAAAACTTGTAATTATATGGGGTAAAGTAATAAAACAATTGAAAAATATGGTTTAAAACAATAATTATCCCTTCAAATATTGAAAATAAGTATTAAATTCATAAAAATCTCATTTAATATAGGATTTCAGGGGTTTGGTACATTATTTTATTATAAATCTTGTAAACACTTGGATATTGTAATAGATTATATCATAATAACAATGATATAATGTTATATTCCCTTCAAATATTGAAAATAAGGACTAAATTCATAAAAATATCTTTAAATATTGTAATATAAGGGGTACGGCTAAAATTATTTTATAAAACTTGTAATTATATGGGTAAAGTAATAAAACAATTGAAAAATATGGTTTAAAACAATAATTATCACTTCAAATATTGAAAATAAGGGCTAAATTCATAAAAATTTCATTAAATATTGTAATATAAGAGGTACGGCTAAAATTATTTTATAAAACTTGTAATTATATGGGGTAAAGTAATAAAACAATTGAAAAATATGGTTTAAAACAATATTTATCCCTTCAAATATTGAAAATAAGTATTAAATTCATAAAAATCTCATTTAATATAAGATTTTAGGGGTTGGTTTCAACATTTTTTTATAAATTTTGTAAAAATATGGGATATTGTAATGAAATACGGTAAAATCATTAGAAAAATTCAATAAATTCCCTTCTAATATTGAAAATAAAGACTAAATTCATAAATATTTCATTAAATATTGTAATATAAGGGGTAAGGCTAAAATTATTTTATAAAACTTGTAATTATTTGGGGTAAAGTAATAAAACAATTGAAAAATATGGTTTAAAACAATAATTATCCCTTCAAATATTGAAAATAAGGGCTAAATTCATAAAAATTTCATTAAATATTGTAATATAAGGGGTACGGCTAAAATTATTTTATAAAACTTGTAATAATATGGGGTATTGTAAAAAAATACGTTAAAATCAATGAAAAATTTCAATAAAATCATTACAGATATTGAAAATAAGGGCTAAATTCATAAAAATTTCATTAAATATTGTAATATAAGGGGTACGGCTAAAATTATTTTATAAAACTTGTAATTCTATGGGGTAAAGTAATATAACAATTGAAAAATATGGTTTAAAACAATAATTTTCCCTTCAAATATTGAAAATAAGTATTAAATTCATAAAAATCTCATTTAATATAAGATTTTAGGGGTTGGGTTCAACATTTTTTTATAAATTTTTTAAAAATATGGGATATTGTAATGAAATACGGTAAAATCATTGGAAAAATTCAATAAAATCCCTTCTAATATTGAAAATAAAGACTAAATTCATAAATATTTCATTAAATATTGTAATATAAGGGGTACGGCTAAAATTATTTTATAAAACTTGTAATTATATGGGGTAAAGTAATAAAACAATTGAAAAATATGGTTTAAAACAATAATTATCCCTTCAAATATTGAAAATAAGGGCTAAATTCATAAAAATCTCTTTAATATAAGATTTTAGGGGTTGGGTTCAACATTTTTTTATAAATTTTGTAAAAATATGGGGTATAGTAATAAAATACGTTAAAATCAATGAAAAATTTCAATAAAATCCTTACAGATATTGAAAATAAGGGCTAAATTCATTAAAATATCATTAAATATTGTAATATAAGGGGTACGGCTAAAATTATTTTATAAAACTTGTAATTATATGGGGTAAAGTAATAAAACAATTGAAAAATATGGTTTAAAACAATAATTATCCCTTCAAATATTGAAAATAAGTATTAAATTCATAAAAATCTCATTTAATATAGGATTTCAGGGGTTTGGTACATTATTTTATTATAAATCTTGTAAACACTTGGATATTGTAATAGATTATATCATAATAACAGTGATAAAATGTTATATTCCCTTCAAATATTGAAAATAAGGACTAAATTCATAAAAATATCATTAAATATTGTAATATAAGGGGTACGGCTAAAATTATTTTATAAAACTTGTAATTATATGGGGTAAAGTAATAAAACAATTGAAAAATATGGTTTAAAACAATAATTATCCCTTCAAATATTGAAAATAAGGGCTAAATTCATAAAAATTTCATTAAATATTGTAATATAAGAGGTACGGCTAAAATTATTTTATAAAACTTGTAATTATATGGGGTAAAGTAATAAAACAATTGAAAAATATGGTTTAAAACAATAATTATCCCTTCAAATATTGAAAATAAGTATTAAATTCATAAAAATCTCATTTAATATAAGATTTTAGGGGTTGGGTTCAACATTTTTTTATAAATTTTGTAAAAATATGGGGTATAGTAATAAAATACGTTAAAATCAATGAAAAATTTCAATAAAATCCTTACAGATATTGAAAATAAGGGCTAAATTCATTAAAATCTAATTAAATATTGTAATATAAGGGGTACGGCTAAAATTATTTTATAAAACTTGTAATTATATGGGGTAAAGTAATAAAACAATTGAAAAATATGGTTTAAAACAATAATTATCCCTTCAAATATTGAAAATAAGTATTAAATTCATAAAAATCTCGTTTAATATAGGATTTCAGGGGTTGGGGCCAACAATATTTTATAAATATTGTAAAAATATGGGGTATAGTAATAAAATACGTAAAATCAATGAAAAATTTCAATAAAATCCTTACAGATATTGAAAATAAGGGCTAAACTCATTAAAATATCATTAAATATTGTAATATAAGGGGTACGGCTAAAATTATTTAATAAAACTTGTAATTATATGGGGTAAAGTAATAAAACAATTGAAAAATATGGTTTAAAACAATAATTATCCCTTCAAATATTGAAAATAAGTATTAAATTCATAAAAATCTCATTTAATATAGGATTTCAGGGGTTTGGTACATTATTTTATTATAAATCTTGTAAACACTTGGATATTGTAATAGATTATATCATAATAACAATGATATAATGTTATATTCCCTTCAAATATTGAAAATAAGGACTAAATTCATAAAAATATCTTTAAATATTGTAATATAAGGGGTACGGCTAAAATTATTTTATAAAACTTGTAATTATATGGGTAAAGTAATAAAACAATTGAAAAATATGGTTTAAAACAATAATTATCACTTCAAATATTGAAAATAAGGGCTAAATTCATAAAAATTTCATTAAATATTGTAATATAAGAGGTACGGCTAAAATTATTTTATAAAACTTGTAATTATATGGGGTAAAGTAATAAAACAATTGAAAAATATGGTTTAAAACAATATTTATCCCTTCAAATATTGAAAATAAGTATTAAATTCATAAAAATCTCATTTAATATAAGATTTTAGGGGTTGGTTTCAACATTTTTTTATAAATTTTGTAAAAATATGGGATATTGTAATGAAATACGGTAAAATCATTAGAAAAATTCAATAAATTCCCTTCTAATATTGAAAATAAAGACTAAATTCATAAATATTTCATTAAATATTGTAATATAAGGGGTACGGCTAAAATTATTTTATAAAACTTGTAATTATATGGGGTAAAGTAATAAAACAATTGAAAAATATGGTTTAAAACAATAATTATCCCTTCAAATATTGAAAATAAGGGCTAAATTCATAAAAATCTCTTTAATATAAGATTTTAGGGGTTGGGTTCAACATTTTTTTATAAATTTTGTAAAAATATGGGGTATAGTAATAAAATACGTTAAAATCAATGAAAAATTTCAATAAAATCCTTACAGATATTGAAAATAAGGGCTAAATTCATTAAAATATCATTAAATATTGTAATATAAGGGGTACGGCTAAAATTATTTTATAAAACTTGTAATTATATGGGGTAAAGTAATAAAACAATTGAAAAATATGGTTTAAAACAATAATTATCCCTTCAAATATTGAAAATAAGTATTAAATTCATAAAAATCTCATTTAATATAGGATTTCAGGGGTTTGGTACATTATTTTATTATAAATCTTGTAAACACTTGGATATTGTAATAGATTATATCATAATAACAATGATATAATGTTATATTCCCTTCAAATATTGAAAATAAGGACTAAATTCATTAAAATATCATTAAATATTGTAATATAAGGGGTACGGCTAAAATTATTTTATAAAACTTGTAATTATATGGGTAAAGTAATAAAACAATTGAAAAATATGGTTTAAAACAATAATTATCACTTCAAATATTGAAAATAAGGGCTAAATTCATAAAAATTTCATTAAATATTGTAATATAAGAGGTACGGCTAAAATTATTTTATAAAACTTGTAATTATATGGGGTAAAGTAATAAAACAATTGAAAAATATGGTTTAAAACAATAATTATCCCTTCAAATATTGAAAATAAGTATTAAATTCATAAAAATCTCATTTAATATAGGATTTCAGGGGTTTGGTACATTATTTTATTATAAATCTTGTAAACACTTGGATATTGTAATAGATTATATCATAATAACAATGATATAATGTTATATTCCCTTCAAATATTGAAAATAAGGACTAAATTCATTAAAATATCATTAAATATTGTAATATAAGGGGTACGGCTAAAATTATTTTATAAAACTTGTAATTATATGGGTAAAGTAATAAAACAATTGAAAAATATGGTTTAAAACAATAATTATCCCTTCAAATATTGAAAATAAGTATTAAATTCATAAAAATTTAATTAAATATTGTAATATAAGAGGTACGGCTAAAATTATTTTATAAAACTTGTAATTATATGGGGTAAAGTTATAAAACAATTGAAAAATATGGTTTAAAACAATAAGTATCCCTTCAAATATTGAATATAAGTTTTAAATTCATAAAAATCTCATTTAATATAAGGTTTTAGGGGTTGGGTTCAACATTTTTTTATAAATTTTGTAAAAACATGAGATATTGTAATGAAATACGGTAAAATCATTGGAAAAATTCAATAAAATCCCTTCTAATATTGAAAATAAGGGCTAAATTCATAAAAATATCATTAAATATTGTAATATAAGGGGTACGGCTAAAATTATTTTATAAAACTTGTAATTATATGGGGTAAAATAATAAAACAATTGAAAAATATGGTTTAAAACAATAATTATCCCTTCAAATATTGAAAATAAGTATTAAATTCATAAAAATCTCATTTAATATAGGATTTCAGGGGTTTGGTACATTATTTTATTATAAATCTTGTAAACACTTGGATATTGTAATAGATTATATCATAATAACAATGATATAATGTTATATTCCCTTCAAATATTGAAAATAAGTATTAAATTCATAAAAATCTCATTTAATATAGGATTTCAGGGGTTTGGTACATTATTTTATTATAAATCTTGTAAACACTTGGATATTGTAATAGATTATATCATAATAACAGTGATAAAATGTTATATTCCCTTCAAATATTGAAAATAAGGACTAAATTCATAAAAATATCATTAAATATTGTAATATAAGGGGTACGGCTAAAATTATTTTATAAAACTTGTAATTATATGGGGTAAAGTAATAAAACAATTGAAAAATATGGTTTAAAACAATAATTATCCCTTCAAATATTGAAAATAAGGGCTAAATTCATAAAAATTTCATTAAATATTGTAATATAAGAGGTACGGCTAAAATTATTTTATAAAACTTGTAATTATATGGGGTAAAGTAATAAAACAATTGAAAAATATGGTTTAAAACAATAATTATCCCTTCAAATATTGAAAATAAGTATTAAATTCATAAAAATCTCATTTAATATAAGATTTTAGGGGTTGGGTTCAACATTTTTTTATAAATTTTGTAAAAATATGGGGTATAGTAATAAAATACGTTAAAATCAATGAAAAATTTCAATAAAATCCTTACAGATATTGAAAATAAGGGCTAAATTCATTAAAATATCATTAAATATTGTAATATAAGGGGTACGGCTAAAATTATTTTATAAAACTTGTAATTATATGGGGTAAAGTAATAAAACAATTGAAAAATATGGTTTAAAACAATAATTATCCCTTCAAATATTGAATATAAGTATTAAATTCATAAAAATCTCATTTAATATAGGATTTCAGGGGTTTGGTACATTATTTTATTATAAATCTTGTAAACACTTGGATATTGTAATAGATTATATCATAATAACAATGATATAATGTTATATTCCCTTCAAATATTGAAAATAAGGACTAAATTCATTAAAATATCATTAAATATTGTAATATAAGGGGTACGGCTAAAATTATTTTATAAAACTTGTAATTATATGGGTAAAGTAATAAAACAATTGAAAAATATGGTTTAAAACAATAATTATCACTTCAAATATTGAAAATAAGGGCTAAATTCTTAAAAATTTCATTAAATATTGTAATATAAGGGGTACGGCTAAAATTATTTTATAAAACTTGTAATTATATGGGGTAAAGTAATACAACAATAGAAAAATATGGTTTAAAACATTAATTATCCCTTCAAATATTGAAAATAAGTATTAAATTCATAAAAATCTCAATTAATATAAGATTTTAGGGGTTGGTTTCAACATTTTTTTATAAATTTTGTAAAAATATGGGATATTGTAATGAAATACGGTAAAATCATTAGAAAAATTCAATAAAATCCCTTCTAATATTGAAAATAAAGACTAAATTCATAAATATTTCATTAAATATTGTAATATAAGGGGTACGGCTAAAATTATTTTATAAAACTTGTAATTATATGGGGTAAAGTAATAAAACAATTGAAAAATATGGTTTAAAACAATAATTATCCCTTCAAATATTGAAAATAAGGGCTAAATTCATAAAAATCTCTTTAATATAAGATTTTAGGGGTTGGGTTCAACATTTTTTTATAAATTTTGTAAAAATATGGGGTATAGTAATAAAATACGTTAAAATCAATGAAAAATTTCAATAAAATCATTACAGATATTGAAAATAAGGTCTAAATTCATAAAAATATCATTAAATATTGTAATATAAGGGGTACGGCTAAAATTATTTTATAAAACTTGTAATTATATGGGGTAAAGTAATAAAACAATTGAAAAATATGGTTTAAAACAATAATTATCCCTTCAAATATTGAAAATAAGTATTAAATTCATAAAAATCTCATTTAATATAGGATTTCAGGGGTTTGGTACATTATTTTATTATAAATCTTGTAAACACTTGGATATTGTAATAGATTATATCATAATAACAATGATATAATGTTATATTCCCTTCAAATATTGAAAATAAGTATTAAATTCATAAAAATTTCATTAAATATTGTAATATAAGAGGTACGGCTAAAATTATTTTATAAAACTTGTAATTATATGGGGTAAAGTTATAAAACAATTGAAAAATATGGTTTAAAACAATAAGTATCCCTTCAAATATTGAATATAAGTATTAAATTCATAAAAATCTCATTTAATATAAGGTTTTAGGGGTTGGGTTCAACATTTTTTTATAAATTTTGTAAAAACATGAGATATTGTAATGAAATACGGTAAAATCATTGGAAAAATTCAATAAAATCCCTTCTAATATTGAAAATAAGGGCTAAATTCATAAAAATATCATTAAATATTGTAATATAAGGGGTACGGCTAATATTATTTTATAAAACTTGTAATTATATGGGGTAAAGTAATACAACAATAGAAAAATATGGTTTAAAACATTAATTATCCCTTCAAATATTGAAAATAAGGGCTAAATTCATAAAAATCTCTTTAATATAAGATTTTAGGGGTTGGGTTCAACATTTTTTTATAAATTTTGTAAAAATATGGGGTATAGTAATAAAATACGTAAAATCAATGAAAAATTTCAATAAAATCCTTACAGATATTGAAAATAAGGGCTAAACTCAATAAAATATCATTAAATATTGTAATATAAGGGGTACGGCTAAAATTATTTAATAAAACTTGTAATTATATGGGGTAAAGTAATAAAACAATTGAAAAATATGGTTTAAAACAATAATTATCCCTTCAAATATTGAAAATAAGTATTAAATTCATAAAAATCTCATTTAATATAGGATTTCAGGGGTTTGGTACATTATTTTATTATAAATCTTGTAAACACTTGGATATTGTAATAGATTATATCATAATAACAATGATATAATGTTATATTCCCTTCAAATATTGAAAATAAGGACTAAATTCATTAAAATATCATTAAATATTGTAATATAAGGGGTACGGCTAAAATTATTTTATAAAACTTGTAATTATATGGGTAAAGTAATAAAACAATTGAAAAATATGGTTTAAAACAATAATTATCACTTCAAATATTGAAAATAAGGGCTAAATTCATAAAAATTTCATTAAATATTGTAATATAAGAGGTACGGCTAAAATTATTTTATAAAACTTGTAATTATATGGGGTAAAGTAATAAAACAATTGAAAAATATGGTTTAAAACAATAATTATCCCTTCAAATATTGAAAATAAGTATTAAATTCAAAAAAAATTTCATTAAATATTGTAATATAAGAGGTACGGCTAAAATTTTTTTATAAAACTTGTAATTATATGGGGTAAAGTAATAAAACAATTGAAAAATATGGTTTAAAACAATAATTATCCCTTCAAATATTGAAAATAAGTATTAAATTCATAAAAATCTCATTTAATATAAGGATTTAGGGGTTGGGATCAACATTTTTTTATAAATTTTGTAAAAACATGAGATATTGTAATGAAATACGGTAAAATCATTGGAAAAATTCAATAAAATCCCTTCTAATATTGAAAATAAGGGCTAAATTCATAAAAATATCATTAAATATTGTAATATAAGGGGTATGGCTAATATTATTTTATAAAACTTGTAATTATATGGGGTAAAGTAATACAACAATAGAAAAATATGGTTTAAAACATTAATTATCCCTTCAAATATTGAAAATAAGGGCTAAATTCATAAAAATTTCATTAAATATTGTAATATAAGGGGTACGACTAAAATTATTTTATAAAACTTGTAATTATATGGGGTAAAGTAATAAAACAATTGAAAAATATGGTTTAAAACAATAATTATCCCTTCAAATATTGAAAATAAGTATTAAATTCATAAAAATCTCATTTAATATAGGATTTCAGGGGTTTGGTACATTATTTTATTATAAATCTTGTAAACACTTGGATATTGTAATAGATTATATCATAATAACAATGATATAATGTTATATTCCCTTCAAATATTGAAAATAAGGACTAAATTCATAAAAATATCTTTAAATATTGTAATATAAGGGGTACGGCTAAAATTATTTTATAAAACTTGTAATTATATGGGTAAAGTAATAAAACAATTGAAAAATATGGTTTAAAACAATAATTATCACTTCAAATATTGAAAATAAGGGCTAAATTCATAAAAATTTCATTAAATATTGTAATATAAGAGGTACGGCTAAAATTATTTTATAAAACTTGTAATTATATGGGTAAAGTAATAAAACAATTGAAAAATATGGTTTAAAACAATAATTATCCCTTCAAATATTGAAAATAAGTATTAAATTCATAAAAATCTCATTTAATATAAGGTTTTAGGGGTTGGGTTCAACATTTTTTTATAAATTTTGTAAAAACATGAGATATTGTAATGAAATACGGTAAAATCATTGGAAAAATTCAATAAAATCCCTCTAATATTGAAAATAAGGGCTAAATTCATAAAAATATCATTAAATATTGTAATATAAGGGGTACGGCTAATATTATTTTATAAAACTTGTAATTATATGGGGTAAAGTAATACAACAATAGAAAAATATGGTTTAAAACATTAATTATCCCTTCAAATATTGAAAATAAGTATTAAATTCATAAAAATCTCATTTAATATAAGATTTTAGGGGTTGGTTTCAACATTTTTTTATAAATTTTGTAAAAATATGGGATATTGTAATGAAATACGGTAAAATCATTAGAAAAATTCAATAAAATCCCTTCTTATATTGAAAATAAAGACTAAATTCATAAATATTTCATTAAATATTGTAATATAAGTGGTACGGCTAAAATTATTTTATAAAACTTGTAATTATATGGGGTAAAGTAATAAAACAATTGAAAAATATGGTTTAAAACAATAATTATCCCTTCAAATATTGAAAATAAGGGCTAAATTCATAAAAATCTCTTTAATATAAGATTTTAGGGGTTGGGTTCAACATTTTTTTATAAATTTTGTAAAAATATGGGGTATAGTAATAAAATACGTTAAAATCAATGAAAAATTTCAATAAAATCCTTACAGATATTGAAAATAAGGGCTAAACTCAATAAAATATCATTAAATATTGTAATATAAGGGGTACGGCTAAAATTATTTAATAAAACTTGTAATTATATGGGGTAAAGTAATAAAACAATTGAAAAATATGGTTTAAAACAATAATTATCCCTTCAAATATTGAAAATAAGTATTAAATTCATAAAAATCTCATTTAATATAGGATTTCAGGGGTTTGGTACATTATTTTATTATAAATCTTGTAAACACTTGGATATTGTAATAGATTATATCATAATAACAATGATATAATGTTATATTCCCTTCAAATATTGAAAATAAGGACTAAATTCATTAAAATATCATTAAATATTGTAATATAAGGGGTACGGCTAAAATTATTTTATAAAACTTGTAATTATATGGGTAAAGTAATAAAACAATTGAAAAATATGGTTTAAAACAATAATTATCACTTCAAATATTGAAAATAAGGGCTAAATTCATAAAAATTTCATTAAATATTGTAATATAAGAGGTACGGCTAAAATTATTTTATAAAACTTGTAATTATATGGGGTAAAGTAATAAAACAATTGAAAAATATGGTTTAAAACAATAATTATCCCTTCAAATATTGAAAATAAGTATTAAATTCATAAATATTTCATTAAATATTGTAATATAAGGGGTACGGCTAAAATTATTTTATAAAACTTGTAATTATATGGGGTAAAGTAATAAAACAATTGAAAAATATGGTTTAAAACAATAATTATCCCTTCAAATATTGAAAATAAGGGCTAAATTCATAAAAATCTCTTTAATATAAGATTTTAGGGGTTGGGTTCAACATTTTTTTATAAATTTTGTAAAAATATGGGGTATAGTAATAAAATACGTTAAAATCAATGAAAAATTTCAATAAAATCATTACAGATATTGAAAATAAGGTCTAAATTCATAAAAATATCATTAAATATTGTAATATAAGGGGTACGGCTAAAATTATTTTATAAAACTTGTAATTATATGGGGTAAAGTAATAAAACAATTGAAAAATATGGTTTAAAACAATAATTATCCCTTCAAATATTGAAAATAAGTATTAAATTCATAAAAATCTCATTTAATATAGGATTTCAGGGGTTTGGTACATTATTTTATTATAAATCTTGTAAACACTTGGATATTGTAATAGATTATATCATAATAACAATGATATAATGTTATATTCCCTTCAAATATTGAAAATAAGTATTAAATTCATAAAAATTTCATTAAATATTGTAATATAAGAGGTACGGCTAAAATTATTTTATAAAACTTGTAATTATATGGGGTAAAGTTATAAAACAATTGAAAAATATGGTTTAAAACAATAAGTATCCCTTCAAATATTGAATATAAGTATTAAATTCATAAAAATCTCATTTAATATAAGGTTTTAGGGGTTGGGTTCAACATTTTTTTATAAATTTTGTAAAAACATGAGATATTGTAATGAAATACGGTAAAATCATTGGAAAAATTCAATAAAATCCCTTCTAATATTGAAAATAAGGGCTAAATTCATAAAAATATCATTAAATATTGTAATATAAGGGGTACGGCTAATATTATTTTATAAAACTTGTAATTATATGGGGTAAAGTAATACAACAATAGAAAAATATGGTTTAAAACATTAATTATCCCTTCAAATATTGAAAATAAGGGCTAAATTCATAAAAATCTCTTTAATATAAGATTTAAGGGGTTGGGTTCAACATTTTTTTATAAATTTTGTAAAAATATGGGGTATAGTAATAAAATACGTAAAATCAATGAAAAATTTCAATAAAATCCTTACAGATATTGAAAATAAGGGCTAAACTCAATAAAATATCATTAAATATTGTAATATAAGGGGTACGGCTAAAATTATTTAATAAAACTTGTAATTATATGGGGTAAAGTAATAAAACAATTGAAAAATATGGTTTAAAACAATAATTATCCCTTCAAATATTGAAAATAAGTATTAAATTCATAAAAATCTCATTTAATATAGGATTTCAGGGGTTTGGTACATTATTTTATTATAAATCTTGTAAACACTTGGATATTGTAATAGATTATATCATAATAACAATGATATAATGTTATATTCCCTTCAAATATTGAAAATAAGGACTAAATTCATTAAAATATCATTAAATATTGTAATATAAGAGGTACGGCTAAAATTATTTTATAAAACTTGTAATTATATGGGGTAAAGTAATAAAACAATTGAAAAATATGGTTTAAAACAATAATTATCCCTTCAAATATTGAAAATAAGTATTAAATTCATAAAAATTTCATTAAATATTGTAATATAAGAGGTACGGCTAAAATTTTTTTATAAAACTTGTAATTATATGGGGTAAAGTAATAAAACAATTGAAAAATATGGTTTAAAACAATAATTATCCCTTCAAATATTGAAAATAAGTATTAAATTCATAAAAATCTCATTTAATATAAGGATTTAGGGGTTGGGTTCAACATTTTTTTATAAATTTTGTAAAAACATGAGATATTGTAATGAAATACGGTAAAATCATTGGAAAAATTCAATAAAATCCCTTCTAATATTGAAAATAAGGGCTAAATTCATAAAAATATCATTAAATATTGTAATATAAGAGGTACGGCTAAAATTATTTTATAAAACTTGTAATTATATGGGGTAAAGTAATAAAACAATTGAAAAATATAGTTTAAAACAATAAGTATCCCTTCAAATATTGAATATAAGTATTAAATTCATAAAAATCTCATTTAATATAAGGTTTTAGGGGTTGGGTTCATCATTTTTTTATAAATTTTGTAAAAACATGAGATATTGTAATGAAATACGGTAAAATCATTGGAAAAATTCAATAAAATCCCTTCTAATATTGAAAATAAGGGCTAAATTCATAAAAATATCATTAAATATTGTAATATAAGGGGTATGGCTAATATTATTTTATAAAACTTGTAATTATATGGGGTAAAGTAATACAACAATAGAAAAATATGGTTTAAAACATTAATTATCCCTTCAAATATTGAAAATAAGGGCTAAATTCATAAAAATTTCATTAAATATTGTAATATAAGGGGTACGACTAAAATTATTTTATAAAACTTGTAATTATATGGGGTAAATAATACAACAATTGAAAAATATGGTTTAAAACAATAATTATCCCTTCAAATATTGAAAATAAGTATTAAATTCATTAATATATCATTAAATATTGTAATATATGGGGTAAGGCTAAAATTAATTTATAAAACTTGTAATTATATGGGGTAAAGTAATAAAACAATTGAAAAATATGGTTTAAAACAATAATTATCCCTTCAAATATTGAAAATAAGGGCTAAATTCATAAAAATCTCTTTAATATAAGATTTTAGGGGTTGGGTTCAACATTTTTTTATAAATTTTGTAAAAATATGGGGTATAGTAATAAAATACGTTAAAATCAATGAAAAATTTCTATAAAATCATTACAGATATTGAAAATAAGGTCTAAATTCATAAAAATATCATTAAATATTGTAATATAAGGGGTACGGCTAAAATTATTTTATAAAACTTGTAATTATATGGGGTAAAGTAATAAAACAATTGAAAAATATGGTTTAAAACAATAATTATCCCTTCAAATATTGAAAATAAGTATTAAATTCATAAAAATCTCATTTAATATAGGATTTCAGGGGTTTGGTACATTATTTTATTATAAATCTTGTAAACACTTGGATATTGTAATAGATTATATCATAATAACAATGATATAATGTTATATTCCCTTCAAATATTGAAAATAAGTATTAAATTCATAAAAATTTCATTAAATATTGTAATATAAGAGGTACGGCTAAAATTATTTTATAAAACTTGTAATTATATGGGGTAAAGTTATAAAACAATTGAAAAATATGGTTTAAAACAATAAGTATCCCTTCAAATATTGAATATAAGTATTAAATTCATAAAAATCTCATTTAATATAAGGTTTTAGGGGTTGGGTTCAACATTTTTTTATAAATTTTGTAAAAACATGAGATATTGTAATGAAATACGGTAAAATCATTGGAAAAATTCAATAAAATCCCTTCTAATATTGAAAATAAGGGCTAAATTCATAAAAATATCATTAAATATTGTAATATAAGGGGTACGGCTAATATTATTTTATAAAACTTGTAATTATATGGGGTAAAGTAATACAACAATAGAAAAATATGGTTTAAAACATTAATTATCCCTTCAAATATTGAAAATAAGGGCTAAATTCATAAAAATCTCTTTAATATAAGATTTTAGGGGTTGGGTTCAACATTTTTTTATAAATTTTGTAAAAATATGGGGTATAGTAATAAAATACGTAAAATCAATGAAAAATTTCAATAAAATCCTTACAGATATTGAAAATAAGGGCTAAACTCAATAAAATATCATTAAATATTGTAATATAAGGGGTACGGCTAAAATTATTTTATAAAACTTGTAATTATATGGGGTAAAGTAATAAAACAATTGAAAAATATGGTTTAAAACAATAATTATCCCTTCAAATATTGAAAATAAGTATTAAATTCATAAAAATCTCATTTAATATAGGATTTCAGGGGTTTGGTACATTATTTTATTATAAATCTTGTAAACACTTGGATATTGTAATAGATTATATCATAATAACAATGATATAATGTTATATTCCCTTCAAATATTGAAAATAAGGACTAAATTCATTAAAATATCATTAAATATTGTAATATAAGGGGTACGGCTAAAATTATTTTATAAAACTTGTAATTATATGGGTAAAGTAATAAAACAATTGAAAAATATGGTTTAAAACAATAATTATCACTTCAAATATTGAAAATAAGGGCTAAATTCATAAAAATTTCATTAAATATTGTAATATAAGAGGTACGGCTAAAATTATTTTATAAAACTTGTAATTATATGGGGTAAAGTAATAAAACAATTGAAAAATATGGTTTAAAACAATAATTATCCCTTCAAATATTGAAAATAAGTATTAAATTCATAAAAATTTCATTAAATATTGTAATATAAGAGGTACGGCTAAAATTTTTTTATAAAACTTGTAATTATATGGGGTAAAGTAATAAAACAATTGAAAAATATGGTTTAAAACAATAATTATCCCTTCAAATATTGAAAATAAGTATTAAATTCATAAAAATCTCATTTAATATAAGGATTTAGGGGTTGGGTTCAACATTTTTTTATAAATTTTGTAAAAACATGAGATATTGTAATGAAATACGGTAAAATCATTGGAAAAATTCAATAAAATCCCTTCTAATATTGAAAATAAGGGCTAAATTCATAAAAATATCATTAAATATTGTAATATAAGGGGTATGGCTAATATTATTTTATAAAACTTGTAATTATATGGGGTAAAGTAATACAACAATAGAAAAATATGGTTTAAAACATTAATTATCCCTTCAAATATTGAAAATAAGGGCTAAATTCATAAAAATTTCATTAAATATTGTAATATAAGGGGTACGACTAAAATTATTTTATAAAACTTGTAATTATATGGGGTAAATAATACAACAATTGAAAAATATGGTTTAAAACAATAATTATCCCTTCAAATATTGAAAATAAGTATTAAATTCATTAATATATCATTAAATATTGTAATATATGGGGTAAGGCTAAAATTAATTTATAAAACTTGTAATTATATGGGGTAAAGTAATAAAACAATTGAAAAATATGGTTTAAAACAATAATTATCCCTTCAAATATTGAAAATAAGGGCTAAATTCATAAAAATCTCTTTAATATAAGATTTTAGGGGTTGGGTTCAACATTTTTTTATAAATTTTGTAAAAATATGGGGTATAGTAATAAAATACGTTAAAATCAATGAAAAATTTCTATAAAATCATTACAGATATTGAAAATAAGGTCTAAATTCATAAAAATATCATTAAATATTGTAATATAAGGGGTACGGCTAAAATTATTTTATAAAACTTGTAATTATATGGGGTAAAGTAATAAAACAATTGAAAAATATGGTTTAAAACAATAATTATCCCTTCAAATATTGAAAATAAGTATTAAATTCATAAAAATCTCATTTAATATAGGATTTCAGGGGTTTGGTACATTATTTTATTATAAATCTTGTAAACACTTGGATATTGTAATAGATTATATCATAATAACAATGATATAATGTTATATTCCCTTCAAATATTGAAAATAAGTATTAAATTCATAAAAATTTCATTAAATATTGTAATATAAGAGGTACGGCTAAAATTATTTTATAAAACTTGTAATTATATGGGGTAAAGTTATAAAACAATTGAAAAATATGGTATAAAACAATAAGTATCCCTTCAAATATTGAATATAAGTATTAAATTCATAAAAATCTCATTTAATATAAGGTTTTAGGGGTTGGGTTCAACATTTTTTTATAAATTTTGTAAAAACATGAGATATTGTAATGAAATACGGTAAAATCATTGGAAAAATTCAATAAAATCCCTTCTAATATTGAAAATAAGGGCTAAATTCATAAAAATATCATTAAATATTGTAATATAAGGGGTACGGCTAATATTATTTTATAAAACTTGTAATTATATGGGGTAAAGTAATACAACAATAGAAAAATATGGTTTAAAACATTAATTATCCCTTCAAATATTGAAAATAAGGGCTAAATTCATAAAAATCTCTTTAATATAAGATTTTAGGGGTTGGGTTCAACATTTTTTTATAAATTTTGTAAAAATATGGGGTATAGTAATAAAATACGTAAAATCAATGAAAAATTTCAATAAAATCCTTACAGATATTGAAAATAAGGGCTAAACTCAATAAAATATCATTAAATATTGTAATATAAGGGGTACGGCTAAAATTATTTTATAAAACTTGTAATTATATGGGGTAAAGTAATAAAACAATTGAAAAATATGGTTTAAAACAATAATTATCCCTTCAAATATTGAAAATAAGTATTAAATTCATAAAAATCTCATTTAATATAGGATTTCAGGGGTTTGGTACATTATTTTATTATAAATCTTGTAAACACTTGGATATTGTAATAGATTATATCATAATAACAATGATATAATGTTATATTCCCTTCAAATATTGAAAATAAGGACTAAATTCATTAAAATATCATTAAATATTATAATATAAGGGGTACGGCTAAAATTATTTTATAAAACTTGTAATTATATGGGTAAAGTAATAAAACAATTGAAAAATATGGTTTAAAACAATAATTATCACTTCAAATATTGAAAATAAGGGCTAAATTCATAAAAATTTCATTAAATATTGTAATATAAGAGGTACGGCTAAAATTATTTTATAAAACTTGTAATTATATGGGGTACAGTAATAAAACAATTGAAAAATATGGTTTAAAACAATAATTATCCCTTCAAATATTGAAAATAAGTATTAAATTCATAAAAATTTCATTAAATATTGTAATATAAGAGGTACGGCTAAAATTTTTTTATAAAACTTGTAATTATATGGGGTAAAGTAATAAAACAATTGAAAAATATGGTTTAAAACAATAATTATCCCTTCAAATATTGAAAATAAGTATTAAATTCATAAAAATCTCATTTAATATAAGGATTTAGGGGTTGGGTTCAACATTTTTTTATAAATTTTGTAAAAACATGAGATATTGTAATGAAATACGGTAAAATCATTGGAAAAATTCAATAAAATCCCTTCTAATATTGAAAATAAGGGCTAAATTCATAAAAATATCATTAAATATTGTAATATAAGGGGTACGGCTAATATTATTTTATAAAACTTGTAATTATATGGGGTAAAGTAATACAACAATAGAAAAATATGGTTTAAAACATTAATTATCCCTTCAAATATTGAAAATAAGGGCTAAATTCATAAAAATCTCTTTAATATAAGATTTTAGGGGTTGGGTTCAACATTTTTTTATAAATTTTGTAAAAATATGGGGTATAGTAATAAAATACGTAAAATCAATGAAAAATTTCAATAAAATCCTTACAGATATTGAAAATAAGGGCTAAACTCAATAAAATATCATTAAATATTGTAATATAAGGGGTACGGCTAAAATTATTTTATAAAACTTGTAATTATATGGGGTAAAGTAATAAAACAATTGAAAAATATGGTTTAAAACAATAATTATCCCTTCAAATATTGAAAATAAGTATTAAATTCATAAAAATCTCATTTAATATAGGATTTCAGGGGTTTGGTACATTATTTTATTATAAATCTTGTAAACACTTGGATATTGTAATAGATTATATCATAATAACAATGATATAATGTTATATTCCCTTCAAATATTGAAAATAAGGACTAAATTCATTAAAATATCATTAAATATTGTAATATAAGGGGTACGGCTAAAATTATTTTATAAAACTTGTAATTATATGGGTAAAGTAATAAAACAATTGAAAAATATGGTTTAAAACAATAATTATCACTTCAAATATTGAAAATAAGGGCTAAATTCATAAAAATTTCATTAAATATTGTAATATAAGAGGTACGGCTAAAATTATTTTATAAAACTTGTAATTATATGGGGTAAAGTAATAAAACAATTGAAAAATATGGTTTAAAACAATAATTATCCCTTCAAATATTGAAAATAAGTATTAAATTCATAAAAATTTCATTAAATATTGTAATATAAGAGGTACGGCTAAAATTTTTTTATAAAACTTGTAATTATATGGGGTAAAGTAATAAAACAATTGAAAAATATGGTTTAAAACAATAATTATCCCTTCAAATATTGAAAATAAGTATTAAATTCATAAAAATCTCATTTAATATAAGGATTTAGGGGTTGGGTTCAACATTTTTTTATAAATTTTGTAAAAACATGAGATATTGTAATGAAATACGGTAAAATCATTGGAAAAATTCAATAAAATCCCTTCTAATATTGAAAATAAGGGCTAAATTCATAAAAATATCATTAAATATTGTAATATAAGGGGTATGGCTAATATTATTTTATAAAACTTGTAATTATATGGGGTAAAGTAATACAACAATAGAAAAATATGGTTTAAAACATTAATTATCCCTTCAAATATTGAAAATAAGGGCTAAATTCATAAAAATTTCATTAAATATTGTAATATAAGGGGTACGACTAAAATTATTTTATAAAACTTGTAATTATATGGGGTAAATAATACAACAATTGAAAAATATGGTTTAAAACAATAATTATCCCTTCAAATATTGAAAATAAGTATTAAATTCATTAATATATCATTAAATATTGTAATATATGGGGTAAGGCTAAAATTAATTTATAAAACTTGTAATTATATGGGGTAAAGTAATAAAACAATTGAAAAATATGGTTTAAAACAATAATTATCCCTTCAAATATTGAAAATAAGGGCTAAATTCATAAAAATCTCTTTAATATAAGATTTTAGGGGTTGGGTTCAACATTTTTTTATAAATTTTGTAAAAATATGGGGTATAGTAATAAAATACGTTAAAATCAATGAAAAATTTCTATAAAATCATTACAGATATTGAAAATAAGGTCTAAATTCATAAAAATATCATTAAATATTGTAATATAAGGGGTACGGCTAAAATTATTTTATAAAACTTGTAATTATATGGGGTAAAGTAATAAAACAATTGAAAAATATGGTTTAAAACAATAATTATCCCTTCAAATATTGAAAATAAGTATTAAATTCATAAAAATCTCATTTAATATAGGATTTCAGGGGTTTGGTACATTATTTTATTATAAATTTTGTAAAAACATGAGATATTGTAATGAAATACGGTAAAATCATTGGAAAAATTCAATAAAATCCCTTCTAATATTGAAAATAAGGGCTAAATTCATAAAAATATCATTAAATATTGTAATATAAGGGGTACGGCTAATATTATTTTATAAAACTTGTAATTATATGGGGTAAAGTAATACAACAATAGAAAAATATGGTTTAAAACATTAATTATCCCTTCAAATATTGAAAATAAGGGCTAAATTCATAAAAATCTCTTTAATATAAGATTTTAGGGGTTGGGTTCAACATTTTTTTATAAATTTTGTAAAAATATGGGGTATAGTAATAAAATACGTAAAATCAATGAAAAATTTCAATAAAATCCTTACAGATATTGAAAATAAGGGCTAAACTCAATAAAATATCATTAAATATTGTAATATAAGGGGTACGGCTAAAATTATTTTATAAAACTTGTAATTATATGGGGTAAAGTAATAAAACAATTGAAAAATATGGTTTAAAACAATAATTATCCCTTCAAATATTGAAAATAAGTATTAAATTCATAAAAATCTCATTTAATATAGGATTTCAGGGGTTTGGTACATTATTTTATTATAAATCTTGTAAACACTTGGATATTGTAATAGATTATATCATAATAACAATGATATAATGTTATATTCCCTTCAAATATTGAAAATAAGGACTAAATTCATTAAAATATCATTAAATATTGTAATATAAGGGGTACGGCTAAAATTATTTTATAAAACTTGTAATTATATGGGTAAAGTAATAAAACAATTGAAAAATATGGTTTAAAACAATAATTATCACTTCAAATATTGAAAATAAGGGCTAAATTCATAAAAATTTCATTAAATATTGTAATATAAGAGGTACGGCTAAAATTATTTTATAAAACTTGTAATTATATGGGGTACAGTAATAAAACAATTGAAAAATATGGTTTAAAACAATAATTATCCCTTCAAATATTGAAAATAAGTATTAAATTCATAAAAATTTCATTAAATATTGTAATATAAGAGGTACGGCTAAAATTTTTTTATAAAACTTGTAATTATATGGGGTAAAGTAATAAAACAATTGAAAAATATGGTTTAAAACAATAATTATCCCTTCAAATATTGAAAATAAGTATTAAATTCATAAAAATCTCATTTAATATAAGGATTTAGGGGTTGGGTTCAACATTTTTTTATAAATTTTGTAAAAACATGAGATATTCTAATGAAATACGGTAAAATCATTGGAAAAATTCAATAAAATCCCTTCTAATATTGAAAATAAGGGCTAAATTCATAAAAATATCATTAAATATTGTAATATAAGGGGTATGGCTAATATTATTTTATAAAACTTGTAATTATATGGGGTAAAGTAATACAACAATAGAAAAATATGGTTTAAAACATTAATTATCCCTTCAAATATTGAAAATAAGGGCTAAATTCATAAAAATCTCTTTAATATAAGATTTTAGGGGTTGGGTTCAACATTTTTTTATAAATTTTGTAAAAATATGGGGTATAGTAATAAAATACGTAAAATCAATGAAAAATTTCAATAAAATCCTTACAGATATTGAAAATAAGGGCTAAACTCAATAAAATATCATTAAATATTGTAATATAAGGGGTACGGCTAAAATTATTTTATAAAACTTGTAATTATATGGGGTAAAGTAATAAAACAATTGAAAAATATGGTTTAAAACAATAATTATCCCTTCAAATATTGAAAATAAGTATTAAATTCATAAAAATCTCATTTAATATAGGATTTCAGGGGTTTGGTACATTATTTTATTATAAATCTTGTAAACACTTGGATATTGTAATAGATTATATCATAATAACAATGATATAATGTTATATTCCCTTCAAATATTGAAAATAAGTATTAAATTCATAAAAATTTCATTAAATATTGTAATATAAGAGGTACGGCTAAAATTATTTTATAAAACTTGTAATTATATGGGGTAAAGTTATAAAACAATTGAAAAATATGGTTTAAAACAATAAGTATCCCTTCAAATATTGAATATAAGTATTAAATTCATAAAAATCTCATTTAATATAAGGTTTTAGGGGTTGGGTTCAACATTTTTTTATAAATTTTGTAAAAACATGAGATATTGTAATGAAATACGGTAAAATCATTGGAAAAATTCAATAAAATCCCTTCTAATATTGAAAATAAGGGCTAAATTCATAAAAATATCATTAAATATTGTAATATAAGGGGTACGGCTAATATTATTTTATAAAACTTGTAATTATATGGGGTAAAGTAATACAACAATAGAAAAATATGGTTTAAAACATTAATTATCCCTTCAAATATTGAAAATAAGGGCTAAATTCATAAAAATCTCTTTAATATAAGATTTTAGGGGTTGGGTTCAACATTTTTTTATAAATTTTGTAAAAATATGGGGTATAGTAATAAAATACGTAAAATCAATGAAAAATTTCAATAAAATCCTTACAGATATTGAAAATAAGGGCTAAACTCAATAAAATATCATTAAATATTGTAATATAAGGGGTACGGCTAAAATTATTTTATAAAACTTGTAATTATATGGGGTAAAGTAATAAAACAATTGAAAAATATGGTTTAAAACAATAATTATCCCTTCAAATATTGAAAATAAGTATTAAATTCATAAAAATCTCATTTAATATAGGATTTCAGGGGTTTGGTACATTATTTTATTATAAATCTTGTAAACACTTGGATATTGTAATAGATTATATCATAATAACAATGATATAATGTTATATTCCCTTCAAATATTGAAAATAAGGACTAAATTCATTAAAATATCATTAAATATTGTAATATAAGGGGTACGGCTAAAATTATTTTATAAAACTTGTAATTATATGGGTAAAGTAATAAAACAATTGAAAAATATGGTTTAAAACAATAATTATCACTTCAAATATTGAAAATAAGGGCTAAATTCATAAAAATTTCATTAAATATTGTAATATAAGAGGTACGGCTAAAATTTTTTTATAAAACTTGTAATTATATGGGGTAAAGTAATAAAACAATTGAAAAATATGGTTTAAAACAATAATTATCCCTTCAAATATTGAAAATAAGTATTAAATTCATAAAAATCTCATTTAATATAAGGATTTAGGGGTTGGGTTCAACATTTTTTTATAAATTTTGTAAAAACATGAGATATTGTAATGAAATACGGTAAAATCATTGGAAAAATTCAATAAAATCCCTTCTAATATTGAAAATAAGGGCTAAATTCATAAAAATATCATTAAATATTGTAATATAAGGGGTATGGCTAATATTATTTTATAAAACTTGTAATTATATGGGGTAAAGTAATACAACAATAGAAAAATATGGTTTAAAACATTAATTATCCCTTCAAATATTGAAAATAAGGGCTAAATTCATAAAAATTTCATTAAATATTGTAATATAAGGGGTACGACTAAAATTATTTTATAAAACTTGTAATTATATGGGGTAAATAATACAACAATTGAAAAATATGGTTTAAAACAATAATTATCCCTTCAAATATTGAAAATAAGTATTAAATTCATTAATATATCATTAAATATTGTAATATATGGGGTAAGGCTAAAATTAATTTATAAAACTTGTAATTATATGGGGTAAAGTAATAAAACAATTGAAAAATATGGTTTAAAACAATAATTATCACTTCAAATATTGAAAATAAGTATTAAATTCATAAAAATTTCATTAAATATTGTAATATAAGAGGTACGGCTAAAATTATTTTATAAAACTTGTAATTATATGGGGTAAAGTAATAAAACAATTGAAAAATATGGTTTAAAACAATAATTATCCCTTCAAATATTGAAAATAAGTATTAAATTCATAAAAATCTCATTTAATATAGGATTTCAGGGGTTTGGTACATTATTTTATTATAAATCTTGTAAACACTTGGATATTGTAATAGATTATATCATAATAACAATGATATAATGTTATATTCCCTTCAAATATTGAAAATAAGTATTAAATTCATAAAAATTTCATTAAATATTGTAATATAAGAGGTACGGCTAAAATTATTTTATAAAACTTGTAATTATATGGGGTAAAGTTATAAAACAATTGAAAAATATGGTTTAAAACAATAAGTATCCCTTCAAATATTGAATATAAGTATTAAATTCATAAAAATCTCATTTAATATAAGGTTTTAGGGGTTGGGGTCAACATTTTTTTATAAATTTTGTAAAAACATGAGATATTGTAATGAAATACGGTAAAATCATTGGAAAAATTCAATAAAATCCCTTCTAATATTGAAAATAAGGGCTAAATTCATAAAAATATCATTAAATATTGTAATATAAGGGGTACGGCTAATATTATTTTATAAAACTTGTAATTATATGGGGTAAAGTAATACAACAATAGAAAAATATGGTTTAAAACATTAATTATCCCTTCAAATATTGAAAATAAGGGCTAAATTCATAAAAATCTCTTTAATATAAGATTTTAGGGGTTGGGTTCAACATTTTTTTATAAATTTTGTAAAAATATGGGGTATAGTAATAAAATACGTAAAATCAATGAAAAATTTCAATAAAATCCTTACAGATATTGAAAATAAGGGCTAAACTCAATAAAATATCATTAAATATTGTAATATAAGGGGTACGGCTAAAATTATTTAATAAAACTTGTAATTATATGGGGTAAAGTAATAAAACAATTGAAAAATATGGTTTAAAACAATAATTATCCCTTCAAATATTGAAAATAAGTATTAAATTCATAAAAATCTCATTTAATATAGGATTTCAGGGGTTTGGTACATTATTTTATTATAAATCTTGTAAACACTTGGATATTGTAATAGATTATATCATAATAACAATGATATAATGTTATATTCCCTTCAAATATTGAAAATAAGGACTAAATTCATTAAAATATCATTAAATATTGTAATATAAGGGGTACGGCTAAAATTATTTTATAAAACTTGTAATTATATGGGTAAAGTAATAAAACAATTGAAAAATATGGTTTAAAACAATAATTATCACTTCAAATATTGAAAATAAGGGCTAAATTCATAAAAATTTCATTAAATATTGTAATATAAGAGGTACGGCTAAAATTATTTTATAAAACTTGTAATTATATGGGGTAAAGTAATAAAACAATTGAAAAATATGGTTTAAAACAATAATTATCCCTTCAAATATTGAAAATAAGTATTAAATTCATAAAAATTTCATTAAATATTGTAATATAAGAGGTACGGCTAAAATTTTTTTATAAAACTTGTAATTATATGGGGTAAAGTAATAAAACAATTGAAAAATATGGTTTAAAACAATAATTATCCCTTCAAATATTGAAAATAAGTATTAAATTCATAAAAATCTCATTTAATATAAGGATTTAGGGGTTGGGTTCAACATTTTTTTATAAATTTTGTAAAAACATGAGATATTGTAATGAAATACGGTAAAATCATTGGAAAAACTCAATAAAATCCCTTCTAATATTGAAAATAAGGGCTAAATTCATAAAAATATCATTAAATATTGTAATATAAGGGGTATGGCTAATATTATTTTATAAAACTTGTAATTATATGGGGTAAAGTAATACAACAATAGAAAAATATGGTTTAAAACATTAATTATCCCTTCAAATATTGAAAATAAGGGCTAAATTCATAAAAATTTCATTAAATATTGTAATATAAGGGGTACGACTAAAATTATTTTATAAAACTTGTAATTATATGGGGTAAATAATACAACAATTGAAAAATATGGTTTAAAACAATAATTATCCCTTCAAATATTGAAAATAAGTATTAAATTCATTAATATATCATTAAATATTGTAATATATGGGGTAAGGCTAAAATTAATTTATAAAACTTGTAATTATATGAGGTAAAGTAATAAAACAATTGAAAAATATGGTTTAAAACAATAATTATCACTTCAAATATTGAAAATAAGTATTAAATTCATAAAAATTTCATTAAATATTGTAATATAAGAGGTACGGCTAAAATTATTTTATAAAACTTGTAATTATATGGGGTAAAGTAATAAAACAATTGAAAAATATGGTTTAAAACAATAATTATCCCTTCAAATATTGAAAATAAGTATTAAATTCATAAAAATCTCATTTAATATAGGATTTCAGGGGTTTGGTACATTATTTTATTATAAATCTTGTAAACACTTGGATATTGTAATGAAATACGGTAAAATCATTGGAAAAATTCAATATAATCCCTTCTAATATTGAAAATAAGGGCTAAATTCATAAAAATATCATTAAATATTGTAATATAAGAGGTACGGCTAAAATTATTTTATAAAACTTGTAATTATATGGGGTAAAGTAATAAAACAATTGAAAAATATAGTTTAAAACAATAAGTATCCCTTCAAATATTGAATATAAGTATTAAATTCATAAAAATCTCATTTAATATAAGGTTTTAGGGGTTGGGTTCATCATTTTTTTATAAATTTTGTAAAAACATGAGATATTGTAATGAAATACGGTAAAATCATTGGAAAAATTCAATAAAATCCCTTCTAATATTGAAAATAAGGGCTAAATTCATAAAAATATCATTAAATATTGTAATATAAGGGGTATGGCTAATATTATTTTATAAAACTTGTAATTATATGGGGTAAAGTAATACAACAATAGAAAAATATGGTTTAAAACATTAATTATCCCTTCAAATATTGAAAATAAGGGCTAAATTCATAAAAATTTCATTAAATATTGTAATATAAGGGGTACGACTAAAATTATTTTATAAAACTTGTAATTATATGGGGTAAATAATACAACAATTGAAAAATATGGTTTAAAACAATAATTATCCCTTCAAATATTGAAAATAAGTATTAAATTCATTAATATATCATTAAATATTGTAATATATGGGGTAAGGCTAAAATTAATTTATAAAACTTGTAATTATATGGGGTAAAGTAATAAAACAATTGAAAAATATGGTTTAAAACAATAATTATCACTTCAAATATTGAAAATAAGTATTAAATTCATAAAAATTTCATTAAATATTGTAATATAAGAGGTACGGCTAAAATTATTTTATAAAACTTGTAATTATATGGGGTAAAGTAATAAAACAATTGAAAAATATGGTTTAAAACAATAAGTATCCCTTCAAATATTGAATATAAGTATTAAATTCATAAAAATCTCATTTAATATAAGGTTTTAGGGGTTGGGTTCAACATTTTTTTATAAATTTTGTAAAAACATGAGATATTGTAATGAAATACGGTAAAATCATTGGAAAAATTCAATAAAATCCCTTCTAATATTGAAAATAAGGGCTAAATTCATAAAAATATCATTAAATATTGTAATATAAGGGGTACGGCTAATATTATTTTATAAAACTTGTAATTATATAGGGTAAAGTAATACAACAATAGAAAAATATGGTTTAAAACATTAATTATCCCTTCAAATATTGAAAATATGGGCTAAATTCATAAAAATCTCTTTAATATAAGATTTTAGGGGTTGGGTTCAACATTTTTTTATAAATTTTGTAAAAATATGGGGTATAGTAATAAAATACGTTAAAATCAATGAAAATTTTCTATAAAATCATTACAGATATTGAAAATAAGGGCTAAATTCATAAAAATATCATTAAATATTGTAATATAAGGGGTACGGCTAAAATTATTTTATAAAACTTGTAATTATATGGGGTAAAGTAATAAAACAATTGAAAAATATGGTTTAAAACAATAATTATCCCTTCAAATATTGAAAATAAGTATTAAATTCATAAAAATCTCATTTAATATAGGATTTCAGGGGTTTGGTACATTATTTTATTATAAATCTTGTAAACACTTGGATATTGTAATAGATTATATCATAATAACAATGATATAATGTTATATTCCCTTCAAATATTGAAAATAAGGACTAAATTCATTAAAATATCATTAAATATTGTAATATAAGGGGTACGGCTAAAATTATTTTATAAAACTTGTAATTATATGGGTAAAGTAATAAAACAATTGAAAAATATGGTTTAAAACAATAATTATCACTTCAAATATTGAAAATAAGGGCTAAATTCATAAAAATATCATTAAATATTGTAATATAAGGGGTACGGCTAATATTATTTTATAAAACTTGTAATTATATGGGGTAAAGTAATACAACAATAGAAAAATATGGTTTAAAACATTAATTATCCCTTCAAATATTGAAAATAAGGGCTAAATTCATAAAAATCTCTTTAATATAAGATTTTAGGGGTTGGGTTCAACATTTTTTTATAAATTTTGTAAAAATATGGGGTATAGTAATAAAATACGTAAAATCAATGAAAAATTTCAATAAAATCCTTACAGATATTGAAAATAAGGGCTAAACTCAATAAAATATCATTAAATATTGTAATATAAGGGGTACGGCTAAAATTATTTAATAAAACTTGTAATTATATGGGGTAAAGTAATAAAACAATTGAAAAATATGGTTTAAAACAATAATTATCCCTTCAAATATTGAAAATAAGTATTAAATTCATAAAAATCTCATTTAATATAGGATTTCAGGGGTTTGGTACATTATTTTATTATAAATCTTGTAAACACTTGGATATTGTAATAGATTATATCATAATAACAATGATATAATGTTATATTCCCTTCAAATATTGAAAATAAGGACTAAATTCATTAAAATATCATTAAATATTGTAATATAAGGGGTACGGCTAAAATTATTTTATAAAACTTGTAATTATATGGGTAAAGTAATAAAACAATTGAAAAATATGGTTTAAAACAATAATTATCACTTCAAATATTGAAAATAAGGGCTAAATTCATAAAAATTTCATTAAATATTGTAATATAAGAGGTACGGCTAAAATTATTTTATAAAACTTGTAATTATATGGGGTAAAGTAATAAAACAATTGAAAAATATGGTTTAAAACAATAATTATCCCTTCAAATATTGAAAATAAGTATTAAATTCATAAAAATTTCATTAAATATTGTAATATAAGAGGTACGGCTAAAATTTTTTTATAAAACTTGTAATTATATGGGGTAAAGTAATAAAACAATTGAAAAATATGGTTTAAAACAATAATTATCCCTTCAAATATTGAAAATAAGTATTAAATTCATAAAAATCTCATTTAATATAAGGATTTAGGGGTTGGGTTCAACATTTTTTTATAAATTTTGTAAAAACATGAGATATTGTAATGAAATACGGTAAAATCATTGGAAAAATTCAATAAAATCCCTTCTAATATTGAAAATAAGGGCTAAATTCATAAAAATATCATTAAATATTGTAATATAAGGGGTATGGCTAATATTATTTTATAAAACTTGTAATTATATGGGGTAAAGTAATACAACAATAGAAAAATATGGTTTAAAACATTAATTATCCCTTCAAATATTGAAAATAAGGGCTAAATTCATAAAAATTTCATTAAATATTGTAATATAAGGGGTACGACTAAAATTATTTTATAAAACTTGTAATTATATGGGGTAAATAATACAACAATTGAAAAATATGGTTTAAAACAATAATTATCCCTTCAAATATTGAAAATAAGTATTAAATTCATTAATATATCATTAAATATTGTAATATATGGGGTAAGGCTAAAATTAATTTATAAAACTTGTAATTATATGAGGTAAAGTAATAAAACAATTGAAAAATATGGTTTAAAACAATAATTATCACTTCAAATATTGAAAATAAGTATTAAATTCATAAAAATTTCATTAAATATTGTAATATAAGAGGTACGGCTAAAATTATTTTATAAAACTTGTAATTATATGGGGTAAAGTAATAAAACAATTGAAAAATATGGTTTAAAACAATAATTATCCCTTCAAATATTGAAAATAAGTATTAAATTCATAAAAATCTCATTTAATATAGGATTTCAGGGGTTTGGTACATTATTTTATTATAAATCTTGTAAACACTTGGATATTGTAATGAAATACGGTAAAATCATTGGAAAAATTCAATATAATCCCTTCTAATATTGAAAATAAGGGCTAAATTCATAAAAATATCATTAAATATTGTAATATAAGAGGTACGGCTAAAATTATTTTATAAAACTTGTAATTATATGGGGTAAAGTAATAAAACAATTGAAAAATATAGTTTAAAACAATAAGTATCCCTTCAAATATTGAATATAAGTATTAAATTCATAAAAATCTCATTTAATATAAGGTTTTAGGGGTTGGGTTCATCATTTTTTTATAAATTTTGTAAAAACATGAGATATTGTAATGAAATACGGTAAAATCATTGGAAAAATTCAATAAAATCCCTTCTAATATTGAAAATAAGGGCTAAATTCATAAAAATATCATTAAATATTGTAATATAAGGGGTATGGCTAATATTATTTTATAAAACTTGTAATTATATGGGGTAAAGTAATACAACAATAGAAAAATATGGTTTAAAACATTAATTATCCCTTCAAATATTGAAAATAAGGGCTAAATTCATAAAAATTTCATTAAATATTGTAATATAAGGGGTACGACTAAAATTATTTTATAAAACTTGTAATTATATGGGGTAAATAATACAACAATTGAAAAATATGGTTTAAAACAATAATTATCCCTTCAAATATTGAAAATAAGTATTAAATTCATTAATATATCATTAAATATTGTAATATATGGGGTAAGGCTAAAATTAATTTATAAAACTTGTAATTATATGGGGTAAAGTAATAAAACAATTGAAAAATATGGTTTAAAACAATAATTATCACTTCAAATATTGAAAATAAGTATTAAATTCATAAAAATTTCATTAAATATTGTAATATAAGAGGTACGGCTAAAATTATTTTATAAAACTTGTAATTATATGGGGTAAAGTAATAAAACAATTGAAAAATATGGTTTAAAACAATAAGTATCCCTTCAAATATTGAATATAAGTATTAAATTCATAAAAATCTCATTTAATATAAGGTTTTAGGGGTTGGGTTCAACATTTTTTTATAAATTTTGTAAAAACATGAGATATTGTAATGAAATACGGTAAAATCATTGGAAAAATTCAATAAAATCCCTTCTAATATTGAAAATAAGGGCTAAATTCATAAAAATATCATTAAATATTGTAATATAAGGGGTACGGCTAATATTATTTTATAAAACTTGTAATTATATAGGGTAAAGTAATACAACAATAGAAAAATATGGTTTAAAACATTAATTATCCCTTCAAATATTGAAAATATGGGCTAAATTCATAAAAATCTCTTTAATATAAGATTTTAGGGGTTGGGTTCAACATTTTTTTATAAATTTTGTAAAAATATGGGGTATAGTAATAAAATACGTTAAAATCAATGAAAATTTTCTATAAAATCATTACAGATATTGAAAATAAGGGCTAAATTCATAAAAATATCATTAAATATTGTAATATAAGGGGTACGGCTAAAATTATTTTATAAAACTTGTAATTATATGGGGTAAAGTAATAAAACAATTGAAAAATATGGTTTAAAACAATAATTATCCCTTCAAATATTGAAAATAAGTATTAAATTCATAAAAATCTCATTTAATATAGGATTTCAGGGGTTTGGTACATTATTTTATTATAAATCTTGTAAACACTTGGATATTGTAATAGATTATATCATAATAACAATGATATAATGTTATATTCCCTTCAAATATTGAAAATAAGGACTAAATTCATTAAAATATCATTAAATATTGTAATATAAGGGGTACGGCTAAAATTATTTTATAAAACTTGTAATTATATGGGTAAAGTAATAAAACAATTGAAAAATATGGTTTAAAACAAAAATTATCACTTCAAATATTGAAAATAAGGGCTAAATTCATAAAAATTTCATTAAATATTGTAATATAAGAGGTACGGCTAAAATTATTTTATAAAACTTGTAATTATATGGGGTAAAGTAATAAAACAATTGAAAAATATGGTTTAAAACATTAATTATCCCTTCAAATATTGAAAATAAGGGCTAAATTCATAAAAATTTCATTAAATATTGTAATATAAGGGGTACGACTAAAATTATTTTATAAAACTTGTAATTATATGGGGTAAATAATACAACAATTGAAAAATATGGTTTAAAACAATAATTATCCCTTCAAATATTGAAAATAAGTATTAAATTCATTAATATATCATTAAATATTGTAATATATGGGGTAAGGCTAAAATTAATTTATAAAACTTGTAATTATATGGGGTAAAGTAATAAAACAATTGAAAAATATGGTTTAAAACAATAATTATCACTTCAAATATTGAAAATAAGTATTAAATTCATAAAAATTTCATTAAATATTGTAATATAAGAGGTACGGCTAAAATTATTTTTTAAAACTTGTAATTATATGGGGTAAAGTAATAAAACAATTGAAAAATATGGTTTAAAACAATAAGTATCCCTTCAAATATTGAATATAAGTATTAAATTCATAAAAATCTCATTTAATATAAGGTTTTAGGGGTTGGGTTCAACATTTTTTTATAAATTTTGTAAAAACATGAGATATTGTAATGAAATACGGTAAAATCATTGGAAAAATTCAATAAAATCCCTTCTAATATTGAAAATAAGGGCTAAATTCATAAAAATATCATTAAATATTGTAATATAAGAGGTACGGCTAAAATTATTTTATAAAACTTGTAATTATATGGGGTAAAGTAATAAAACAATTGAAAAATATAGTTTAAAACAATAAGTATCCCTTCAAATATTGAATATAAGTATTAAATTCATAAAAATCTCATTTAATATAAGGTTTTAGGGGTTGGGTTCATCATTTTTTTATAAATTTTGTAAAAACATGAGATATTGTAATGAAATACGGTAAAATCATTGGAAAAATTCAATAAAATCCCTTCTAATATTGAAAATAAGGGCTAAATTCATAAAAATATCATTAAATATTGTAATATAAGGGGTATGGCTAATATTATTTTATAAAACTTGTAATTATATGGGGTAAAGTAATACAACAATAGAAAAATATGGTTTAAAACATTAATTATCCCTTCAAATATTGAAAATAAGGGCTAAATTCATAAAAATTTCATTAAATATTGTAATATAAGGGGTACGACTAAAATTATTTTATAAAACTTGTAATTATATGGGGTAAATAATACAACAATTGAAAAATATGGTTTAAAACAATAATTATCCCTTCAAATATTGAAAATAAGTATTAAATTCATTAATATATCATTAAATATTGTAATATATGGGGTAAGGCTAAAATTAATTTATAAAACTTGTAATTATATGGGGTAAAGTAATAAAACAATTGAAAAATATGGTTTAAAACAATAATTATCACTTCAAATATTGAAAATAAGTATTAAATTCATAAAAATTTCATTAAATATTGTAATATAAGAGGTACGGCTAAAATTATTTTATAAAACTTGTAATTATATAGGGTAAAGTAATACAACAATAGAAAAATATGGTTTAAAACATTAATTATCCCTTCAAATATTGAAAATATGGGCTAAATTCATAAAAATCTCTTTAATATAAGATTTTAGGGGTTGGGTTCAACATTTTTTTATAAATTTTGTAAAAATATGGGGTATAGTAATAAAATACGTTAAAATCAATGAAAATTTTCTATAAAATGATTACAGATATTGAAAATAAGGGCTAAATTCATAAAAATATCATTAAATATTGTAATATAAGGGGTACGGCTAAAATTATTTTATAAAACTTGTAATTATATGGGGTAAAGTAATAAAACAATTGAAAAATATGGTTTAAAACAATAATTATCCCTTCAAATATTGAAAATAAGTATTAAATTCATAAAAATCTCATTTAATATAGGATTTCAGGGGTTTGGTACATTATTTTATTATAAATCTTGTAAACACTTGGATATTGTAATAGATTATATCATAATAACAATGATATAATGTTATATTCCCTTCAAATATTGAAAATAAGTACTAAATTCATTAAAATATCATTAAATATTGTAATATAAGGGGTACGGCTAAAATTATTTTATAAAACTTGTAATTATATGGGTAAAGTAATAAAACAATTGAAAAATATGGTTTAAAACAATAATTATCACTTCAAATATTGAAAATAAGGGCTAAACTCATTAAAATATCATTAAATATTGTAATAAAAGGGGTACGGCTAAAATTATTTTATAAAACTCGTAAATATATGGGGTAAAGTAATACAACAATTGAAAAATATGGTTTAAAACAATAATTATCCCTTCAAATATTGAAAATAAGTATTAAATTCATAAAAATCTCATTTAATATAAGATTTTAGGGGTTGGGTTCAACATTTTTTTATAAATTTTGTAAAAATATGGGGTATAGTAATAAAATACGTTAAAATCAATGAAAAATTTCAATAAAATCCTTACAGATATTGAATATAAGGGCTAAACTCATTAAAATATCATTAAATATTGTAATATAAGGGTTACGGCTAAAATTATTTTATAAAACTTGTAATTATATGGGGTAAAGTAATAAAACAATTGAAAAATATGGTTTAAAACAATAATTATCACTTCAAATATTGAAAATAAGTATTAAATTCATAAAAATTTCATTAAATATTGTAATATAAGAGGTACGGCTAAAATTATTTTATAAAACTTGTAATTATATGGGGTAAAATAATAAAACAATTGAAAAATATGGTTTAAAACAATAAGTATCCCTTCAAATATTGAATATAAGTATTAAATTCATAAAAATCTCATTTAATATAAGGTTTTAGGGGTTGGGTTCAACATTTTTTTATAAATTTTGTAAAAACATGAGATATTGTAATGAAATACGGTAAAATCATTGGAAAAATTCAATAAAATCCCTTCTAATATTGAAAATAATGGCTAAATTCATAAAAATATCATTAAATATTGTAATATAAGAGGTACGGCTAAAATTATTTTATAAAACTTGTAATTATATGGGGTAAAGTAATAAAACAATTGAAAAATATAGTTTAAAACAATAAGTATCCCTTCAAATATTGAATATAAGTATTAAATTCATAAAAATCTCATTTAATATAAGGTTTTAGGGGTTGGGTTCAACATTTTTTTATAAATTTTGTAAAAACATGAGATATTGTAATGAAATACGGTAAAATCATTGGAAAAATTCAATAAAATCCCTTCTAATATTGAAAATAAGGGCTAAATTCATAAAAATATCATTAAATATTGTAATATAAGGGGTACGGCTAATATTATTTTATAAAACTTGTAATTATATGGGTAAAGTAATAAAACAATTGAAAAATATGGTTTAAAACAATAATTATCACTTCAAATATTGAAAATAAGTATTAAATTCATAAAAATTTCATTAAATATTGTAATATAAGAGGTACGGCTAATATTATTTTATAAAACTTGTAATTATATAGGGTAAAGTAATACAACAATAGAAAAATATGGTTTAAAACATTAATTATCCCTTCAAATATTGAAAATATGGGCTAAATTCATAAAAATCTCTTTAATATAAGATTTTAGGGGTTGGGTTCAACATTTTTTTATAAATTTTGTAAAAATATGGGGTATAGTAATAAAATACGTTAAAATCAATGAAAATTTTCTATAAAATGATTACAGATATTGAAAATAAGGGCTAAATTCATAAAAATATCATTAAATATTGTAATATAAGGGGTACGGCTAAAATTATTTTATAAAACTTGTAATTATATGGGGTAAAGTAATAAAACAATTGAAAAATATGGTTTAAAACAATAATTATCCCTTCAAATATTGAAAATAAGTATTAAATTCATAAAAATCTCATTTAATATAGGATTTCAGGGGTTTGGTACATTATTTTATTATAAATCTTGTAAACACTTGGATATTGTAATAGATTATATCATAATAACAATGATATAATGTTATATTCCCTTCAAATATTGAAAATAAGTACTAAATTCATTAAAATATCATTAAATATTGTAATATAAGGGGTACGGCTAAAATTATTTTATAAAACTTGTAATTATATGGGTAAAGTAATAAAACAATTGAAAAATATGGTTTAAAACAATAATTATCACTTCAAATATTGAAAATAAGGGCTAAACTCATTAAAATATCATTAAATATTGTAATAAAAGGGGTACGGCTAAAATTATTTTATAAAACTCGTAAATATATGGGGTAAAGTAATACAACAATTGAAAAATATGGTTTAAAACAATAATTATCCCTTCAAATATTGAAAATAAGTATTAAATTCATAAAAATCTCATTTAATATAAGATTTTAGGGGTTGGGTTCAACATTTTTTTATAAATTTTGTAAAAATATGGGGTATAGTAATAAAATACGTTAAAATCAATGAAAAATTTCAATAAAATCCTTACAGATATTGAATATAAGGGCTAAACTCATTAAAATATCATTAAATATTGTAATATAAGGGTTACGGCTAAAATTATTTTATAAAACTTGTAATTATATGGGGTAAAGTAATAAAACAATTGAAAAATATGGTTTAAAACAATAATTATCACTTCAAATATTGAAAATAAGTATTAAATTCATAAAAATTTCATTAAATATAGTAATATAAGAGGTACGGCTAAAATTATTTTATAAAACTTGTAATTATATGGGGTAAAATAATAAAACAATTGAAAAATATGGTTTAAAACAATAAGTATCCCTTCAAATATTGAATATAAGTATTAAATTCATAAAAATCTCATTTAATATAAGGTTTTAGGGGTTGGGTTCAACATTTTTTTATAAATTTTGTAAAAACATGAGATATTGTAATGAAATACGGTAAAATCATTGGAAAAATTCAATAAAATCCCTTCTAATATTGAAAATAAGGGCTAAATTCATAAAAATATCATTAAATATTGTAATATAAGAGGTACGGCTAAAATTATTTTATAAAACTTGTAATTATATGGGGTAAAGTAATAAAACAATTGAAAAATATAGTTTAAAACAATAAGTATCCCTTCAAATATTGAATATAAGTATTAAATTCATAAAAATCTCATTTAATATAAGGTTTTAGGGGTTGGGTTCATCATTTTTTTATAAATTTTGTAAAAACATGAGATATTGTAATGAAATACGGTAAAATCATTGGAAAAATTCAATAAAATCCCTTCTAATATTGAAAATAAGGGCTAAATTCATAAAAATATCATTAAATATTGTAATATAAGGGGTATGGCTAATATTATTTTATAAAACTTGTAATTATATGGGGTAAAGTAATACAACAATAGAAAAATATGGTTTAAAACATTAATTATCCCTTCAAATATTGAAAATAAGGGCTAAATTCATAAAAATTTCATTAAATATTGTAATATAAGGGGTACGACTAAAATTATTTTATAAAACTTGTAATTATATGGGGTAAATAATACAACAATTGAAAAATATGGTTTAAAACAATAATTATCCCTTCAAATATTGAAAATAAGTATTAAATTCATTAATATATCATTAAATATTGTAATATATGGGGTAAGGCTAAAATTAATTTATAAAACTTGTAATTATATGGGGTAAAGTAATAAAACAATTGAAAAATATGGTTTAAAACAATAATTATCACTTCAAATATTGAAAATAAGTATTAAATTCATAAAAATTTCATTAAATATTGTAATATAAGAGGTACGGCTAAAATTATTTTATAAAACTTGTAATTATATGGGGTAAAGTAATAAAACAATTGAAAAATATGGTTTAAAACAATAAGTATCCCTTCAAATATTGAATATAAGTATTAAATTCATAAAAATCTCATTTAATATAAGGTTTTAGGGGTTGGGTTCAACATTTTTTTATAATTTTGTAAAAATATGGGGTATAGTAATAAAATACGTTAAAATCAATGAAAATTTTCTATAAAATCATTACAGATATTGAAAATAAGGGCTAAATTCATAAAAATATCATTAAATATTGTAATATAAGGGGTACGGCTAAAATTATTTTATAAAACTTGTAATTATATGGGGTAAAGTAATAAAACAATTGAAAAATATGGTTTAAAACAATAATAATCCCTTCAAATATTGAAAATAAGTATTAAATTCATAAAAATCTCATTTAATATAGGATTTCAGGGGTTTGGTACATTATTTTATTATAAATCTTGTAAACACTTGGATATTGTAATAGATTATATCATAATAACAATGATATAATGTTATATTCCCAACAAATATTGAAAATAAGGACTAAATTCATTAAAATA
Source organism: Rhopalosiphum nymphaeae (assembly GCA_036289425.1). Classification (NCBI taxonomy): domain Eukaryota; kingdom Metazoa; phylum Arthropoda; class Insecta; order Hemiptera; family Aphididae; genus Rhopalosiphum; species Rhopalosiphum nymphaeae. The sequence continues at coordinate 6,855,033 of JAZAQC010000001.1, read as the reverse complement.
TCATTAAATATTGTAATATAAGGGGTACGGCTAAAATTATTTTATAAAACTTGTAATTATATGGGTAAAGTAATAAAACAATTGAAAAATATGGTTTAAAACAATAATTATCACTTCAAATATTGAAAATAAGGGCTAAATTCATAAATATTTCATTAAATATTGTAATATAAGGGGTACGGCTAAATATATTTTATAAAACTTGTAATTATATGGGGTAAAGTAATAAAACAATTGAAAAATATGGTTTAAAACAATAATTATCCCTTCAAATATTGAAAATAAGTATTAAATTCATAAAAATTTCATTAAATATTGTAATATAAGAGGTACGGCTAAAATTATTTTATAAAACTTGTAATTATATGGGGTAAAGTAATAAAACAATTGAAAAATATGGTTTAAAACAATAAGTATCCCTTCAAATATTGAATATAAGTATTAAATTCATAAAAATCTCATTTAATATAAGGTTTTAGGGGTTGGGTTCAACATTTTTTTATAAATTTTGTAAAAACATGAGATATTGTAATGAAATACGGTAAAATCATTGGAAAAATTCAATAAAATCCCTTCTAATATTGAAAATAAGGGCTAAATTCATAAAAATATCATTAAATATTGTAATATTAGGGGTACGGCTAATATTATTTTATAAAACTTGTAATTATATAGGGTAAAGTAATACAACAATAGAAAAATATGGTTTAAAACATTAATTATCCCTTCAAATATTGAAAATAAGGGCTAAATTCATAAAAATCTCTTTAATATAAGATTTTAGGGGTTGGGTTCAACATTTTTTTATAAATTTTGTAAAAATATGGGGTATAGTAATAAAATACGTTAAAATCAATGAAAATTTTCTATAAAATCATTACAGATATTGAAAATAAGGGCTAAATTCATAAAAATATCATTAAATATTGTAATATAAGGGGTACGGCTAAAATTATTTTATAAAACTTGTAATTATATGGGGTAAAGTAATAAAACAATTGAAAAATATGGTTTAAAACAATAATTATCCCTTCAAATATTGAAAATAAGTATTAAATTCATTAAAATCTCATTTAATATAGGATTTCAGGGGTTTGGTACATTATTTTATTATAAATCTTGTAAACATTTGGATATTGTAATAGATTATATCATAATAACAATGATATAATGTTATATTCCCTTCAAATATTGAAAATAAGGACTAAATTCATTAAAATATCATTAAATATTGTAATATAAGGGGTACGGCTAAAATTATTTTATAAAACTTGTAATTATATGGGTAAAGTAATAAAACAATTGAAAAATATGGTTTAAAACAATAATTATCACTTCAAATATTGAAAATAAGTATTAAATTCATAAAAATTTCATTAAATATTGTAATATAAGAGGTACGGCTAAAATTATTTTATAAAACTTGTAATTATATGGGGTAAAGTAATAAAACAATTGAAAAATATGGTTTAAAACAATAAGTATCCCTTCAAATATTGAATATAAGTATTAAATTCATAAAAATCTCATTTAATATAGGATTTCAGGGGTTTGGTACATTATTTTATTATAAATCTTGTAAACATTTGGATATTGTAATAGATTATATCATAATAACAATGATATAATGTTATATTCCCTTCAAATATTGAAAATAAGGACTAAATTGATTTAAATATCATTAAATATTGTAATATAAGGGGTACGGCTAAAATTATTTTATAAAACTTGTAATTATATGGGTAAAGTAATAAAACAATTGAAAAATATGGTTTAAAACAATAATTATCCCTTCAAATATTGAAAATAAGTATTAAATTCATAAAAATTTCATTAAATATTGTAATATAAGAGGTACGGCTAAAATTATTTTATAAAACTTGTAATTATATGGGGTAAAGTAATAAAACAATTGAAAAATATGGTTTAAAACAATAAGTATCCCTTCAAATATTGAATATAAGTATTAAATTCATAAAAATCTCATTTAATATAAGGTTTTAGGGGTTGGGTTCAACATTTTTTTATAAATTTTGTAAAAACATGAGATATTGTAATGAAATACGGTAAAATCATTGGAAAAATTCAATAAAATCCCTTCTAATATTGAAAATAAGGGCTAAATTCATAAAAATATCATTAAATATTGTAATATAAGGGGTACGGCTAATATTATTTTATAAAACTTGTAATTATATGGGGTAAAGTAATACAACAATAGAAAAATATGGTTTAAAACATTAATTATCCCTTCAAATATTGAAAATAAGGGCAAAATTCATAAAAATCTCTTTAATATAAGATTTTAGGGGTTGGGTTCAACATTTTTTTATAAATTTTGTAAAAATATGGGGTATAGTAATAAAATACGTTAAAATCAATGAAAAATTTCTATAAAATCATTACAGATATTGAAAATAAGGGCTAAATTCATAAAAATATCATTAAATATTGTAATATAAGGGGTACGGCTAAAATTATTTTATAAAACTTGTAATTATATGGGGTAAAGTAATAAAACAATTGAAAAATATGGTTTAAAACAATAATTATCCCTTCAAATATTGAAAATAAGTATTAAATTCATAAAAATCTCATTTAATATAAGATTTTAGGGGTTGGGTTCAACATTTTTTTATAAATTTTGTAAAAATATGGGGTATAGTAATAAAATACGTTAAAATCAATGAAAAATTTCAATAAAATCCTTACAGATATTGAAAATAAGGGCTAAATTCATTAAAATCTAATTAAATATTGTAATATAAGGGGTACGGCTAAAATTATTTTATAAAACTTGTAATTATATGGGGTAAAGTAATAAAACAATTGAAAAATATGGTTTAAAACAATAAGTATCCCTTCAAATATTGAATATAAGTATTAAATTTATAAAAATCTCATTTAATATAAGGTTTTAGGGGTTGGGTTCAACATTTTTTTATAAATTTTGTAAAAACATGAGATATTGTAATGAAATACGGTAAAATCATTGGAAAAATTCAATAAAATCCCTTCTAATATTGAAAATAAGGGCTAAATTCATAAAAATATCATTAAATATTGTAATATAAGGGGTACGGCTAATATTATTTTATAAAACTTGTAATTATATAGGGTAAAGTAATACAACAATAGAAAAATATGGTTTAAAACATTAATTATCCCTTCAAATATTGAAAATAAGGGCTAAATTCATAAAAATCTCTTTAATATAAGATTTTAGGGGTTGGGTTCAACATTTTTTTATAAATTTTGTAAAAATATGGGGTATAGTAATAAAATACGTTAAAATCAATGAAAATTTTCTATAAAATCATTACAGATATTGAAAATAAGGGCTAAATTCATAAAAATATCATTAAATATTGTAATATAAGGGGTACGGCTAAAATTATTTTATAAAACTTGTAATTATATGGGGTAAAGTAATAAAACAATTGAAAAATATGGTTTAAAACAATAATTATCCCTTCAAATATTGAAAATAAGTATTAAATTCATTAAAATCTCATTTAATATAGGATTTCAGGGGTTTGGTACATTATTTTATTATAAATCTTGTAAACATTTGGATATTGTAATAGATTATATCATAATAACAATGATATAATGTTATATTCCCTTCAAATATTGAAAATAAGGACTAAATTCATTAAAATATCATTAAATATTGTAATATAAGGGGTACGGCTAAAATTATTTTATAAAACTTGTAATTATATGGGTAAAGTAATAAAACAATTGAAAAATATGGTTTAAAACAATAATTATCCCTTCAAATATTGAAAATAAGTATTAAATTCATAAAAATTTCATTAAATATTGTAATATAAGAGGTACGGCTAAAATTATTTTATAAAACTTGTAATTATATGGGGTAAAGTAATAAAACAATTGAAAAATATGGTTTAAAACAATAAGTATCCCATCAAATATTGAATATAAGTATTAAATTCATAAAAATCTCAATTAATATAGGATTTCAGGGGTTTGGTACATTATTTTATTATAAATCTTGTAAACATTTGGATATTGTAATAGATTATATCATAATAACAATGATATAATGTTATATTCCCTTCAAATATTGAAAATAAGGACTAAATTCATTAAAATATCATTAAATATTGTAATATAAGGGGTACGGCTAAAATTATTTTATAAAACTTGTAATTATATGGGTAAAGTAATAAAACAATTGAAAAATATGGTTTAAAACAATAATTATCCCTTCAAATATTGAAAATAAGTATTAAATTCATAAAAATTTCATTAAATATTGTAATATAAGAGGTACGGCTAAAATTATTTTATAAAACTTGTAATTATATGGGGTAAAGTAATAAAACAATTGAAAAATATGGTTTAAAACAATAAGTATCCCTTCAAATATTGAATATAAGTATTAAATTCATAAAAATCTCATTTAATATAAGGTTTTAGGGGTTGGGTTCAACATTTTTTTATAAATTTTGTAAAAACATGAGATATTGTAATGAAATACGGTAAAATCATTGGAAAAATTCAATAAAATCCCTTCTAATATTGAAAATAAGGGCTAAATTCATAAAAATATCATTAAATATTGTAATATAAGGGGTACGGCTAATATTATTTTATAAAACTTGTAATTATATGGGGTAAAGTAATACAACAATAGAAAAATATGGTTTAAAACATTAATTATCCCTTCAAATATTGAAAATAAGGGCTAAATTCATAAAAATCTCTTTAATATAAGATTTTAGGGGTTGGGTTCAACATTTTTTTATAAATTTTGTAAAAATATGGGGTATAGTAATAAAATACGTTAAAATCAATGAAAAATTTCTATAAAATCATTACAGATATTGAAAATAAGGGCTAAATTCATAAAAATATCATTAAATATTGTAATATAAGGGGTACGGCTAAAATTATTTTATAAAACTTGTAATTATATGGGGTAAAGTAATAAAACAATTGAAAAATATGGTTTAAAACAATAAGTATCCCTTCAAATATTGAATATAAGTATTAAATTTATAAAAATCTCATTTAATATAAGGTTTTAGGGGTTGGGTTCAACATTTTTTTATAAATTTTGTAAAAACATGAGATATTGTAATGAAATACGGTAAAATCATTGGAAAAATTCAATAAAATCCCTTCTAATATTGAAAATAAGGGCTAAATTCATAAAAATATCATTAAATATTGTAATATAAGGGGTACGGCTAATATTATTTTATAAAACTTGTAATTATATAGGGTAAAGTAATACAACAATAGAAAAATATGGTTTAAAACATTAATTATCCCTTCAAATATTGAAAATAAGGGCTAAATTCATAAAAATCTCTTTAATATAAGATTTTAGGGGTTGGGTTCAACATTTTTTTATAAATTTTGTAAAAATATGGGGTATAGTAATAAAATACGTTAAAATCAATGAAAATTTTCTATAAAATCATTACAGATATTGAAAATAAGGGCTAAATTCATAAAAATATCATTAAATATTGTAATATAAGGGGTACGGCTAAAATTATTTTATAAAACTTGTAATTATATGGGGTAAAGTAATAAAACAATTGAAAAATATGGTTTAAAACAATAATTATCCCTTCAAATATTGAAAATAAGTATTAAATTCATAAAAATCTCATTTAATATAGGATTTCAGGGGTTTGGTACATTATTTTATTATAAATCTTGTAAACACTTGGATATTGTAATAGATTATATCATAATAACAATGATATAATGTTATATTCCCTTCAAATATTGAAAATAAGGACTAAATTCATTAAAATATCATTAAATATTGTAATATAAGGGGTACGGCTAAAATTATTTTATAAAACTTGTAATTATATGGGGAAAGTAATAAAACAATTGAAAAATATGGTTTAAAACAATAATTATCACTTCAAATATTGAAAATAAGGGCTAAATTCATAAAAATTTCATTAAATATTGTAATATAAGAGGTACGGCTAAAATTATTTTATAAAACTTGTAATTATATGGGGTAAAGTAATAAAACAATTGAAAAATATGGTTTAAAACAATAATTATCCCTTCAAATATTGAAAATAAGTATTAAATTCATAAAAATCTCATTTAATATAGGATTTCAGGGGTTTGGTACATTATTTTATTATAAATCTTGTAAACACTTGGATATTGTAATAGATTATATCATAATAACAATGATATAATGTTATATTCCCTTCAAATATTGAAAATAAGGACTAAATTCATTAAAATATCATTAAATATTGTAATATAAGGGGTACGGCTAAAATTATTTTATAAAACTTGTAATTATAGGGGTAAAGTAATAAAACAATTGAAAAATATGGTTTAAAACAATAATTATCACTTCAAATATTGAAAATAAGGGCTAAATTCATAAAAATTTCATTAAATATTGTAATATAAGAGGTACGGCTAAAATTATTTTATAAAACTTGTAATTATATGGGGTAAAGTAATAAAACAATTGAAAAATATGGTTTAAAACAATAATTATCCCTTCAAATATTGAAAATAAGGGCTAAATTCATAAAAATCTCTTTAATATAAGATTTTAGGGGTTGGGTTCAACATTTTTTTATAAATTTTGTAAAAATATGGGGTATAGTAATAAAATACGTTAAAATCAATGAAAAATTTCAATAAAATCATTACAGATATTGAAAATAAGGGCTAAATTCATAAAAATATCATTAAATATTGTAATATAAGGGGTACGGCTAAAATTATTTTATAAAACTTGTAATTATATGGGGTAAAGTAATAAAACAATTGAAAAATATGGTTTAAAACAATAATTATCCCTTCAAATATTGAAAATAAGTATTAAATTCATAAAAATCTCATTTAATATAGTATTTCAGGGGTTTGGTACATTATTTTATTATAAATCTTGTAAACACTTGGATATTGTAATAGATTATATCATAATAACAATGATATAATGTTATATTCCCAACAAATATTGAAAATAAGGACTAAATTCATTAAAATATCATTAAATATTGTAATATAAGGGGTACGGCTAAAATTATTTTATAAAACTTGTAATTATATGGGTAAAGTAATAAAACAATTGAAAAATATGGTTTAAAACAATAATTATCACTTCAAATATTGAAAATAAAGGCTAAATTCATAAAAATTTCATTAAATATTGTAATATAAGAGGTACGGCTAAATATATTTTATAAAACTTGTAATTATATGGGGTAAAGTAATAAAACAATTGAAAAATATGGTTTAAAACAATAATTATCCCTTCAAATATTGAAAATAAGTATTAAATTCATAAAAATTTCATTTAATATTGTAATATAAGAGGTACGGCTAAAATTATTTTATAAAACTTGTAATTATATGGGGTAAAGTAATAAAACAATTGAAAAATATGGTTTAAAACAATAAGTATCCCTTCAAATATTGAATATAAGTATTAAATTCATAAAAATCTCATTTAATATAAGGTTTTAGGGGTTGGGTTCAACATTTTTTTATAAATTTTGTAAAAACATGAGATATTGTAATGAAATACGGTAAAATCATTGGAAAAATTCAATAAAATCCCTTCTAATATTGAAAATAAGGGCTAAATTCATAAAAATATCATTAAATATTGTAATATAAGGGGTACGGCTAATATTATTTTATAAAACTTGTAATTATATAGGGTAAAGTAATACAACAATAGAAAAATATGGTTTAAAACATTAATTATCCCTTCAAATATTGAAAATAAGGGCTAAATTCATAAAAATCTCTTTAATATAAGATTTTAGGGGTTGGGTTCAACATTTTTTTATAAATTTTGTAAAAATATGGGGTATAGTAATAAAATACGTTAAAATCAATGAAAATTTTCTATAAAATCATTACAGATATTGAAAATAAGGGCTAAATTCATAAAAATATCATTAAATATTGTAATATAAGGGGTACGGCTAAAATTATTTTATAAAACTTGTAATTATATGGGGTAAAGTAATAAAACAATTGAAAAATATGGTTTAAAACAATAATTATCCCTTCAAATATTGAAAATAAGTATTAAATTCATAAAAATCTCATTTAATATAGGATTTCAGGGGTTTGGTACATTATTTTATTATAAATCTTGTAAACACTTGGATATTGTAATAGATTATATCATAATAACAATGATATAATGTTATATTCCCTTCAAATATTGAAAATAAGGACTAAATTCATTAAAATATCATTAAATATTGTAATATAAGGGGTACGGCTAAAATTATTTTATAAAACTTGTAATTATATGGGTAAAGTAATAAAACAATTGAAAAATATGGTTTAAAACAATAATTATCACTTCAAATATTGAAAATAAGTGCTAAATTCATAAAAATTTCATTAAATATTGTAATATAAGAGGTACGGCTAAAATTATTTTATAAAACTTGTAATTATATGGGGTAAAATAATAAAACAATTGAAAAATACGGTTTAAAACAATAATTATCCCTTCAAATATTGAAAATAAGTATTAAATTCATTAAAATCTCATTTAATATAGGATTTCAGGGGATTGGTACATTATTTTATTATAAATCTTGTAAACATTTGGATATTGTAATAGATTATATCATAATAACAATGATATAATGTTATATTCCCTTCAAATATTGAAAATAAGGACTAAATTCATTAAAATATCATTAAATATTGTAATATAAGGGGTACGGCTAAAATTATTTTATAAAACTTGTAATTATATGGGTAAAGTAATAAAACAATTGAAAAATATGGTTTAAAACAATAATTATCCCTTCAAATATTGAAAATAAGTATTAAATTCATAAAAATTTCATTAAATATTGTAATATAAGAGGTACGGCTAAAATTATTTTATAAAACTTGTAATTATATGGGGTAAAGTAATAAAACAATTGAAAAATATGGTTTAAAACAATAAGTATCCCTTCAAATATTGAATATAAGTATTAAATTCATAAAAATCTCATTTAATATAAGGTTTTAGGGGTTGGGTTCAACATTTTTTTATAAATTTTGTAAAAACATGAGATATTGTAATGAAATACGGTAAAATCATTGGAAAAATTCAATAAAATCCCTTCTAATATTGAAAATAAGGGCTAAATTCATAAAAATATCATTAAATATTGTAATATAAGGGGTACGGCTAATATTATTTTATAAAACTTGTAATTATATGGGGTAAAGTAATACAACAATAGAAAAATATGGTTTAAAACATTAATTATCCCTTCAAATATTGAAAATAAGGGCTAAATTCATAAAAATCTCTTTAATATAAGATTTTAGGGGTTGGGTTCAACATTTTTTTATAAATTTTGTAAAAATATGGGGTATAGTAATAAAATACGTTAAAATCAATGAAAAATTTCTATAAAATCATTACAGATATTGAAAATAAGGGCTAAATTCATAAAAATATCATTAAATATTGTAATATAAGGGGTACGGCTAAAATTATTTTATAAAACTTGTAATTATATGGGGTAAAGTAATAAAACAATTGAAAAATATGGTTTAAAACAATAAGTATCCCTTCAAATATTGAATATAAGTATTAAATTTATAAAAATCTCATTTAATATAAGGTTTTAGGGGTTGGGTTCAACATTTTTTTATAAATTTTGTAAAAACATGAGATATTGTAATGAAATACGGTAAAATCATTGGAAAAATTCAATAAAATCCCTTCTAATATTGAAAATAAGGGCTAAATTCATAAAAATATCATTAAATATTGTAATATAAGGGGTACGGCTAATATTATTTTATAAAACTTGTAATTATATAGGGTAAAGTAATACAACAATAGAAAAATATGGTTTAAAACATTAATTATCCCTTCAAATATTGAAAATAAGGGGTAAATTCATAAAAATCTCTTTAATATAAGATTTTAGGGGTTGGGTTCAACATTTTTTTATAAATTTTGTAAAAATATGGGGTATAGTAATAAAATACGTTAAAATCAATGAAAATTTTCTATAAAATCATTACAGATATTGAAAATAAGGGCTAAATTCATAAAAATATCATTAAATATTGTAATATAAGGGGTACGGCTAAAATTATTTTATAAAACTTGTAATTATATGGGGTAAAGTAATAAAACAATTGAAAAATATGGTTTAAAACAATAATTATCCCTTCAAATATTGAAAATAAGTATTAAATTCATAAAAATCTCATTTAATATAGGATTTCAGGGGTTTGGTACATTATTTTATTATAAATCTTGTAAACACTTGGATATTGTAATAGATTATATCATAATAACAATGATATAATGTTATATTCCCTTCAAATATTGAAAATAAGGACTAAATTCATTAAAATATCATTAAATATTGTAATATAAGGGGTACGGCTAAAATTATTTTATAAAACTTGTAATTATATGGGGAAAGTAATAAAACAATTGAAAAATATGGTTTAAAACAATAATTATCACTTCAAATATTGAAAATAAGGGCTAAATTCATAAAAATTTCATTAAATATTGTAATATAAGAGGTACGGCTAAAATTATTTTATAAAACTTGTAATTATATGGGGTAAAGTAATAAAACAATTGAAAAATATGGTTTAAAACAATAATTATCCCTTCAAATATTGAAAATAAGTATTAAATTCATAAAAATCTCATTTAATATAGGATTTCAGGGGTTTGGTACATTATTTTATTATAAATCTTGTAAACACTTGGATATTGTAATAGATTATATCATAATAACAATGATATAATGTTATATTCCCTTCAAATATTGAAAATAAGGACTAAATTCATTAAAATATCATTAAATATTGTAATATAAGGGGTACGGCTAAAATTATTTTATAAAACTTGTAATTATAGGGGTAAAGTAATAAAACAATTGAAAAATATGGTTTAAAACAATAATTATCACTTCAAATATTGAAAATAAGGGCTAAATTCATAAAAATTTCATTAAATATTGTAATATAAGAGGTACGGCTAAAATTATTTTATAAAACTTGTAATTATATGGGGTAAAGTAATAAAACAATTGAAAAATATGGTTTAAAACAATAATTATCCCTTCAAATATTGAAAATAAGGGCTAAATTCATAAAAATCTCTTTAATATAAGATTTTAGGGGTTGGGTTCAACATTTTTTTATAAATTTTGTAAAAATATGGGGTATAGTAATAAAATACGTTAAAATCAATGAAAAATTTCAATAAAATCATTACAGATATTGAAAATAAGGGCTAAATTCATAAAAATATCATTAAATATTGTAATATAAGGGGTACGGCTAAAATTATTTTATAAAACTTGTAATTATATGGGGTAAAGTAATAAAACAATTGAAAAATATGGTTTAAAACAATAATTATCCCTTCAAATATTGAAAATAAGTATTAAATTCATAAAAATCTCATTTAATATAGTATTTCAGGGGTTTGGTACATTATTTTATTATAAATCTTGTAAACACTTGGATATTGTAATAGATTATATCATAATAACAATGATATAATGTTATATTCCCAACAAATATTGAAAATAAGGACTAAATTCATTAAAATATCATTAAATATTGTAATATAAGGGGTACGGCTAAAATTATTTTATAAAACTTGTAATTATATGGGTAAAGTAATAAAACAATTGAAAAATATGGTTTAAAACAATAATTATCACTTCAAATATTGAAAATAAAGGCTAAATTCATAAAAATTTCATTAAATATTGTAATATAAGAGGTACGGCTAAATATATTTTATAAAACTTGTAATTATATGGGGTAAAGTAATAAAACAATTGAAAAATATGGTTTAAAACAATAATTATCCCTTCAAATATTGAAAATAAGTATTAAATTCATAAAAATTTCATTTAATATTGTAATATAAGAGGTACGGCTAAAATTATTTTATAAAACTTGTAATTATATGGGGTAAAGTAATAAAACAATTGAAAAATATGGTTTAAAACAATAAGTATCCCTTCAAATATTGAATATAAGTATTAAATTCATAAAAATCTCATTTAATATAAGGTTTTAGGGGTTGGGTTCAACATTTTTTTATAAATTTTGTAAAAACATGAGATATTGTAATGAAATACGGTAAAATCATTGGATAAATTCAATAAAATCCCTTCTAATATTGAAAATAAGGGCTAAATTCATAAAAATATCATTAAATATTGTAATATAAGGGGTACGGCTAATATTATTTTATAAAACTTGTAATTATATAGGGTAAAGTAATACAACAATTGAAAAATATGGTTTAAAACAATAATTATCCCTTCAAATATTGAAAATAAGTATTAAATTCATAAAAATCTCATTTAATATAGGATTTCAGGGGTTTGGTACATTATTTTATTATAAATCTTGTAAACACTTGGATATTGTAATAGATTATATCATAATAACAATGATATAATGTTATATTCCCTTCAAATATTGAAAATAAGGACTAAATTCATTAAAATATCATTAAATATTGTAATATAAGGGTAACGGCTAAAATTATTTTATAAAACTTGTAATTATATGGGTAAAGTAATAAAACAATTGAAAAATATGGTTTAAAACAATAATTATCACTTCAAATATTGAAAATAAGGGCTAAATTCATAAAAATTTCATAAAATATTGTAATATAAGAGGTACGGCTAAAATTATTTTATAAAACTTGTAATTATATGGGGTAAAGTAATAAAACAATTGAAAAATATGGTTTAAAACAATAATTATCCCTTCAAATATTGAAAATAAGTATTAAATTCATAAAAATCTCATTTAATATAGGATTTCAGGGGTTTGGTACATTATTTTATTATAAATCTTGTAAACACTTGGATATTGTAATAGATTATATCATAATAACAATGATATAATGTTATATTCCCTTCAAATATTGAAAATAAGGACTAAATTCATTAAAATATCATTAAATATTGTAATATAAGGGGTACGGCTAAAATTATTTTATAAAACTTGTAATTATATGGGTAAAGTAATAAAACAATTGAAAAATATGGTTTAAAACAATAATTATCCCTTCAAATATTGAAAATAAGTATTAAATTCATAAAAATTTCATTAAATATTGTAATATAAGAGGTACGGCTAAAATTATTTTATAAAACTTGTAATTATATGGGGTAAAGTTATAAAACAATTGAAAAATATGGTTTAAAACAATAAGTATCCCTTCAAATATTGAATATAAGTATTAAATTCATAAAAATCTCATTTAATATAAGGTTTTAGGGGTTGGGTTCAACATTTTTTTATAAATTTTGTAAAAACATGAGATATTGTAATGAAATACAGTAAAATCATTGGAAAAATTCAATAAAATCCCTTCTAATATTGAAAATAAGGGCTAAATTCATAAAAATATCATTAAATATTGTAATATAAGGGGTACGGCTAATATTATTTTATAAAACTTGTAATTATATGGGGTAAAGTAATACAACAATAGAAAAATATGGTTTAAAACATTAATTATCCCTTCAAATATTGAAAATAAGGGCTAAATTCATAAAAATCTCTTTAATATAAGATTTTAGGGGTTGGGTTCAACATTTTTTTATAAATTTTGTAAAAATATGGGGTATAGTAATAAAATACGTAAAATCAATGAAAAATTTCAATAAAATCCTTACAGATATTGAAAATAAGGGCTAAACTCAATAAAATATCATTAAATATTCTAATATAAGGGGTACGGCTAAAATTATTTAATAAAACTTGTAATTATATGGGGTAAAGTAATAAAACAATTGAAAAATATGGTTTAAAACAATAATTATCCCTTCAAATATTGAAAATAAGTATTAAATTCATAAAAATCTCATTTAATATAGGATTTCAGGGGTTTGGTACATTATTTTATTATAAATCTTGTAAACACTTGGATATTGTAATAGATTATATCATAATAACAATGATATAATGTTATATTCCCTTCAAATATTGAAAATAAGGACTAAATTCATTAAAATATCATTAAATATTGTAATTTAAGGGGTACGGCTAAAATTATTTTATAAAACTTGTAATTATATGGGTAAAGTAATAAAACAATTGAAAAATATGGTTTAAAACAATAATTATCACTTCAAATATTGAAAATAAGGGCTAAATTCATAAAAATTTCATTAAATATTGTAATATAAGAGGTACGGCTAAAATTATTTTATAAAACTTGTATTTATATGGGGTAAAGTAATACAACAATAGAAAAATATGGTTTAAAACATTAATTATCCCTTCAAATATTGAAAATAAGTATTAAATTCATAAAAATCTCTTTAATATAAGATTTTAGGGGTTGGGTTCAACATTTTTTTATAAATTTTGTAAAAATATGGGGTATAGTAATAAAATACGTTAAAATCAATGAAAAATTTCTATAAAATCATTACAGATATTGAAAATAAGGGCTAAATTCATAAAAATATCATTAAATATTGTAATATAAGGGGTACGGCTAAAATTATTTTATAAAACTTGTAATTATATGGGGTAAAGTAATAAAACAATTGAAAAATATGGTTTAAAACAATAATTATCCCTTCAAATATTGAAAATAAGTATTAAATTCATAAAAATCTCATTTAATATAGGATTTCAGGGGTTTGGTACATTATTTTATTATAAATCTTGTAAACACTTGGATATTGTAATAGATTATATCATAATAACAATGATATAATGTTATATTCCCAACAAATATTGAAAATAAGGACTAAATTCATTAAAATTTCATTAAATATTGTAATATAAGAGGTACGGCTAAAATTATTTTATAAAACTTGTAATTATATGGGGTAAAGTAATAAAACAATTGAAAATTATGGTTTAAAACAATAATTATCCCTTCAAATATTGAAAATAAGTATTAAATTCATAAAAATCTCATTTAATATAGGATTTCAGGGGTTTGGTACATTATTTTATTATAAATCTTGTAAACACTTGGATATTGTAATAGATTATATCATAATAACAATGATATAATGTTATATTCCCTTCAAATATTGAAAATAAGGACTAAATTCATTAAAATATCATTAAATATTGTAATATAAGGGGTACGGCTAAAATTATTTTATAAAACTTGTAATTATATGGGTAAAGTAATAAAACAATTGAAAAATATGGTTTAAAACAATAATTATCACTTCAAATATTGAAAATAAGGGCTAAATTCATAAAAATTTCATTAAATATTGTAATATAAGAGGTACGGCTAAAATTATTTTATAAAACTTGTAATTATATGGGGTAAAGTAATAAAACAATTGAAAAATATGGTTTAAAACAATAATTATCCCTTCAAATATTGAAAATAAGTATTAAATTCATAAAAATCTCATTTAATATAGGATTTCAGGGGTTTGGTACATTATTTTATTATAAATCTTGTAAACACTTGGATATTGTAATAGATTATATCATAATAACAATGATATAATGTTATATTCCCTTCAAATATTGAAAATAAGGACTAAATTCATTAAAATATCATTAAATATTGTAATTTAAGGGGTACGGCTAAAATTATTTTATAAAACTTGTAATTATATGGGTAAAGTAATAAAACAATTGAAAAATATGGTTTAAAACAATAATTATCACTTCAAATATTGAAAATAAGGGCTAAATTCATAAAAATTTCATTAAATATTGTAATATAAGAGGTACTGCTAAAACTATTTTATAAAACTTGTAATTATATGGGGTAAAGTAATAAAACAATTGAAAAATATGGTTTAAAACAATAATTATCCCTTCAAATATTGAAAATAAGTATTAAATTCATAAAAATTTCATTAAATATTGTAATATAAGAGGTACGGCTAAAATTATTTTATAAAACTTGTAATTATATGGGGTAAAGTAATAAAACAATTGAAAAATATGGTTTAAAACAATAAGTATCCCTTCAAATATTGAATATAAGTATTAAATTCATAAAAATCTCATTTAATATAGGATTTCAGGGGTTTGGTACATTATTTTATTATAAATCTTGTAAACACTTGGATATTGTAATAGATCATATCATAATAACAATGATATAATGTTATATTCCCTTCAAATATTGAAAATAAGGACTAAATTCATTAAAATATCATTAAATATTGTAATATAAGGGGTACGGCTAAAATTATTTTATAAAACTTGTAATTATATGGGTAAAGTAATAAAACAATTGAAAAATATGGTTTAAAACAATAATTATCCCTTCAAATATTGAAAATAAGTATTAAATTCATAAAAATTTCATTAAATATTGTAATATAAGAGGTACGGCTAAAATTATTTTATAAAACTTGTAATTATATGGGGTAAAGTAATAAAAGAATTGAAAAATATGGTTTAAAACAATAAGTATCCCTTCAAATATTGAATATAAGTATTAAATTCATAAAAATCTCATTTAATATAAGGTTTTAGGGGTTGGGTTCAACATTTTTTAGTAAATTTTGTAAAAACATGAGATATTGTAATGAAATACGGTAAAATCATTGGAAAAATTCAATAAAATCCCTTCTAATATTGAAAATAAGGGCTAAATTCATAAAAATATCATTAAATATTGTAATATAAGAGGTACGGCTAAAATTATTTTATAAAACTTGTAATTATATGGGGTAAAGTAATAAAACAATTGAAAAATATGGTTTAAAACAATAATTATCCCTTCAAATATTGAAAATAAGTATTAAATTCATAAAAATCTCATTTAATATAGGATTTCAGGGGTTTGGTACATTATTTTATTATAAATCTTGTAAACACTTGGATATTGTAATAGATTATATCATAATAACAATGATATAATGTTATATTCCCTTCAAATATTGAAAATAAGGACTAAATTCATTAAAATATCATTAAATATTGTAATATAAGGGGTACGGCTAAAATTATTTTATAAAACTTGTAATTATATGGGTAAAGTAATAAAACAATTGAAAAATATGGTTTAAAACAATAATTATCCCTTCAAATATTGAAAATAAGTATTAAATTCATAAAAATTTCATTAAATATTGTAATATAAGAGGTACGGCTAAAATTATTTTATAAAACTTGTAATTATATGGGGTAAAGTTATAAAACAATTGAAAAATATGGTTTAAAACAATAAGTATCCCTTCAAATATTGAATATAAGTATTAAATTCATAAAAATCTCATTTAATATAAGGTTTTAGGGGTTGGGTTCAACATTTTTTTATAAATTTTGTAAAAACATGAGATATTGTAATGAAATACAGTAAAATCATTGGAAAAATTCAATAAAATCCCTTCTAATATTGAAAATAAGGGCTAAATTCATAAAAATATCATTAAATATTGTAATATAAGGGGTACGGCTAATATTATTTTATAAAACTTGTAATTATATGGGGTAAAGTAATACAACAATAGAAAAATATGGTTTAAAACATTAATTATCCCTTCAAATATTGAAAATAAGGGCTAAATTCATAAAAATCTCTTTAATATAAGATTTTAGGGGTTGGGTTCAACATTTTTTTATAAATTTTGTAAAAATATGGGGTATAGTAATAAAATACGTAAAATCAATGAAAAATTTCAATAAAATCCTTACAGATATTGAAAATAAGGGCTAAACTCAATAAAATATCATTAAATATTCTAATATAAGGGGTACGGCTAAAATTATTTAATAAAACTTGTAATTATATGGGGTAAAGTAATAAAACAATTGAAAAATATGGTTTAAAACAATAATTATCCCTTCAAATATTGAAAATAAGTATTAAATTCATAAAAATCTCATTTAATATAGGATTTCAGGGGTTTGGTACATTATTTTATTATAAATCTTGTAAACACTTGGATATTGTAATAGATTATATCATAATAACAATGATATAATGTTATATTCCCTTCAAATATTGAAAATAAGGACTAAATTCATTAAAATATCATTAAATATTGTAATTTAAGGGGTACGGCTAAAATTATTTTATAAAACTTGTAATTATATGGGTAAAGTAATAAAACAATTGAAAAATATGGTTTAAAACAATAATTATCACTTCAAATATTGAAAATAAGGGCTAAATTCATAAAAATTTCATTAAATATTGTAATATAAGAGGTACGGCTAAAATTATTTTATAAAACTTGTATTTATATGGGGTAAAGTAATACAACAATAGAAAAATATGGTTTAAAACATTAATTATCCCTTCAAATATTGAAAATAAGTATTAAATTCATAAAAATCTCTTTAATATAAGATTTTAGGGGTTGGGTTCAACATTTTTTTATAAATTTTGTAAAAATATGGGGTATAGTAATAAAATACGTTAAAATCAATGAAAAATTTCTATAAAATCATTACAGATATTGAAAATAAGGGCTAAATTCATAAAAATATCATTAAATATTGTAATATAAGGGGTACGGCTAAAATTATTTTATAAAACTTGTAATTATATGGGGTAAAGTAATAAAACAATTGAAAAATATGGTTTAAAACAATAATTATCCCTTCAAATATTGAAAATAAGTATTAAATTCATAAAAATCTCATTTAATATAGGATTTCAGGGGTTTGGTACATTATTTTATTATAAATCTTGTAAACACTTGGATATTGTAATAGATTATATCATAATAACAATGATATAATGTTATATTCCCAACAAATATTGAAAATAAGGACTAAATTCATTAAAATTTCATTAAATATTGTAATATAAGAGGTACGGCTAAAATTATTTTATAAAACTTGTAATTATATGGGGTAAAGTAATAAAACAATTGAAAATTATGGTTTAAAACAATAATTATCCCTTCAAATATTGAAAATAAGTATTAAATTCATAAAAATCTCATTTAATATAGGATTTCAGGGGTTTGGTACATTATTTTATTATAAATCTTGTAAACACTTGGATATTGTAATAGATTATATCATAATAACAATGATATAATGTTATATTCCCTTCAAATATTGAAAATAAGGACTAAATTCATTAAAATATCATTAAATATTGTAATATAAGGGGTACGGCTAAAATTATTTTATAAAACTTGTAATTATATGGGTAAAGTAATAAAACAATTGAAAAATATGGTTTAAAACAATAATTATCACTTCAAATATTGAAAATAAGGGCTAAATTCATAAAAATTTCATTAAATATTGTAATATAAGAGGTACGGCTAAAATTATTTTATAAAACTTGTAATTATATGGGGTAAAGTAATAAAACAATTGAAAAATATGGTTTAAAACAATAATTATCCCTTCAAATATTGAAAATAAGTATTAAATTCATAAAAATCTCATTTAATATAGGATTTCAGGGGTTTGGTACATTATTTTATTATAAATCTTGTAAACACTTGGATATTGTAATAGATTATATCATAATAACAATGATATAATGTTATATTCCCTTCAAATATTGAAAATAAGGACTAAATTCATTAAAATATCATTAAATATTGTAATTTAAGGGGTACGGCTAAAATTATTTTATAAAACTTGTAATTATATGGGTAAAGTAATAAAACAATTGAAAAATATGGTTTAAAACAATAATTATCACTTCAAATATTGAAAATAAGGGCTAAATTCATAAAAATTTCATTAAATATTGTAATATAAGAGGTACTGCTAAAACTATTTTATAAAACTTGTAATTATATGGGGTAAAGTAATAAAACAATTGAAAAATATGGTTTAAAACAATAATTATCCCTTCAAATATTGAAAATAAGTATTAAATTCATAAAAATTTCATTAAATATTGTAATATAAGAGGTACGGCTAAAATTATTTTATAAAACTTGTAATTATATGGGGTAAAGTAATAAAACAATTGAAAAATATGGTTTAAAACAATAAGTATCCCTTCAAATATTGAATATAAGTATTAAATTCATAAAAATCTCATTTAATATAGGATTTCAGGGGTTTGGTACATTATTTTATTATAAATCTTGTAAACACTTGGATATTGTAATAGATCATATCATAATAACAATGATATAATGTTATATTCCCTTCAAATATTGAAAATAAGGACTAAATTCATTAAAATATCATTAAATATTGTAATATAAGGGGTACGGCTAAAATTATTTTATAAAACTTGTAATTATATGGGTAAAGTAATAAAACAATTGAAAAATATGGTTTAAAACAATAATTATCCCTTCAAATATTGAAAATAAGTATTAAATTCATAAAAATTTCATTAAATATTGTAATATAAGAGGTACGGCTAAAATTATTTTATAAAACTTGTAATTATATGGGGTAAAGTAATAAAAGAATTGAAAAATATGGTTTAAAACAATAAGTATCCCTTCAAATATTGAATATAAGTATTAAATTCATAAAAATCTCATTAAATATAAGGTTTTAGGGGTTGGGTTCAACATTTTTTAGTAAATTTTGTAAAAACATGAGATATTGTAATGAAATACGGTAAAATCATTGGAAAAATTCAATAAAATCCCTTCTAATATTGAAAATAAGGGCTAAATTCATAAAAATATCATTAAATATTGTAATATAAGGGGTACGGCTAATATTATTTTATAAAACTTGTAATTATATGGGGTAAAGTAATACAACAATAGTAAAATATGGTTTAAAACATTAATTATCCCTTCAAATATTGAAAATAAGGGCTAAATTCATAAAAATCTCTTTAATATAAGATTTTAGGGGTTGGGTTCAACATTTTTTTATAAATTTTGTAAAAATATGGGGTATAGTAATAAAATACGTTAAAATCAATGAAAAATTTCTATAAAATCATTACAGATATTGAAAATAAGGGCTAAATTCATAAAAATATCATTAAATATTGTAATATAAGGGGTACGGCTAAAATTATTTTATAAAACTTGTAATTATATGGGGTAAAGTAATAAAACAATTGAAAAATATGGTTTAAAACAATAATTATCCCTTCAAATATTGAAAATAAGTATTAAATTCATAAAAATCTCATTTAATATAGGATTTCAGGGGTTTGGTACATTATTTTATTATAAATCTTGTAAACACTTGGATATTGTAATAGATTATATCATAATAACAATGATATAATGTTATATTCCCTTCAAATATTGAAAATAAGGACTAAATTCATTAAAATATCATTAAATATTGTAATATAAGGGGTACGGCTAAAATTATTTTATAAAACTTGTAATTATATGGGTAAAGTAATAAAACAATTGAAAAATATGGTTTAAAACAATAATTATCCCTTCAAATATTGAAAATAAGTATTAAATTCATAAAAATTTCATTAAATATTGTAATATAAGAGGTACGGCTAAAATTATTTTATAAAACTTGTAATTATATGGGGTAAAGTAATAAAACAATTGAAAAATATGGTTTAAAACAATAAGTATCCCTTCAAATATTGAATATAAGTATTAAATTCATAAAAATCTCATTTAATATAAGGTTTTAGGGGTTGGGTTCAACATTTTTTTATAAATTTTGTAAAAACATGAGATAATGTAATGAAATACGGTAAAATCATTGGAAAAATTCAATAAAATCCTTACAGATATTGAAAATAAGGGCTAAATTCATTAAAATCTAATTAAATATTGTAATATAAGGGGTACGGCTAAAATTATTTTATAAAACTTGTAATTATATGGGTAAAGTAATAAAACAATTGAAAAATATGGTTTAAAACAATAATTATCACTTCAAATATTGAAAATAAGGGCTAAATTCATAAAAATTTCATTAAATATTGTAATATAAGAGGTACGGCTAAAATTATTTTATAAAACTTGTAATTATATGGGGTAAAGTAATAAAACAATTGAAAAATATGGTTTAAAACAATAATTATCCCTTCAAATATTGAAAATAAGTATTAAATTCATAAAAATCTCATTTAATATAGGATTTCAGGGGTTTGGTACATTATTTTATTATAAATCTTGTAAACACTTGGATATTGTAATAGATTATATCATAATAACAATGATATAATGTTATATTCCCTTCAAATATTGAAAATAAGGACTAAATTCATTAAAATATCATTAAATATTGTAATTTAAGGGGTACGGCTAAAATTATTTTATAAAACTTGTAATTATATGGGTAAAGTAATAAAACAATTGAAAAATATGGTTTAAAACAATAATTATCACTTCAAATATTGAAAATAAGGGCTAAATTCATAAAAATTTCATTAAATATTGTAATATAAGAGGTACTGCTAAAACTATTTTATAAAACTTGTAATTATATGGGGTAAAGTAATAAAACAATTGAAAAATATGGTTTAAAACAATAATTATCCCTTCAAATATTGAAAATAAGTATTAAATTCATAAAAATTTCATTAAATATTGTAATATAAGAGGTACGGCTAAAATTATTTTATAAAACTTGTAATTATATGGGGTAAAGTAATAAAACAATTGAAAAATATGGTTTAAAACAATAAGTATCCCTTCAAATATTGAATATAAGTATTAAATTCATAAAAATCTCATTTAATATAGGATTTCAGGGGTTTGGTACATTATTTTATTATAAATCTTGTAAACACTTGGATATTGTAATAGATCATATCATAATAACAATGATATAATGTTATATTCCCTTCAAATATTGAAAATAAGGACTAAATTCATTAAAATATCATTAAATATTGTAATATAAGGGGTACGGCTAAAATTATTTTATAAAACTTGTAATTATATGGGTAAAGTAATAAAACAATTGAAAAATATGGTTTAAAACAATAATTATCCCTTCAAATATTGAAAATAAGTATTAAATTCATAAAAATTTCATTAAATATTGTAATATAAGAGGTACGGCTAAAATTATTTTATAAAACTTGTAATTATATGGGGTAAAGTAATAAAAGAATTGAAAAATATGGTTTAAAACAATAAGTATCCCTTCAAATATTGAATATAAGTATTAAATTCATAAAAATCTCATTTAATATAAGGTTTTAGGGGTTGGGTTCAACATTTTTTAGTAAATTTTGTAAAAACATGAGATATTGTAATGAAATACGGTAAAATCATTGGAAAAATTCAATAAAATCCCTTCTAATATTGAAAATAAGGGCTAAATTCATAAAAATATCATTAAATATTGTAATATAAGGGGTACGGCTAATATTATTTTATAAAACTTGTAATTATATGGGGTAAAGTAATACAACAATAGTAAAATATGGTTTAAAACATTAATTATCCCTTCAAATATTGAAAATAAGGGCTAAATTCATAAAAATCTCTTTAATATAAGATTTTAGGGGTTGGGTTCAACATTTTTTTATAAATTTTGTAAAAATATGGGGTATAGTAATAAAATACGTTAAAATCAATGAAAAATTTCTATAAAATCATTACAGATATTGAAAATAAGGGCTAAATTCATAAAAATATCATTAAATATTGTAATATAAGGGGTACGGCTAAAATTATTTTATAAAACTTGTAATTATATGGGGTAAAGTAATAAAACAATTGAAAAATATGGTTTAAAACAATAATTATCCCTTCAAATATTGAAAATAAGTATTAAATTCATAAAAATCTCATTTAATATAGGATTTCAGGGGTTTGGTACATTATTTTATTATAAATCTTGTAAACACTTGGATATTGTAATAGATTATATCATAATAACAATGATATAATGTTATATTCCCTTCAAATATTGAAAATAAGGACTAAATTCATTAAAATATCATTAAATATTGTAATTTAAGGGGTACGGCTAAAATTATTTTATAAAACTTGTAATTATATGGGGTAAAGTAATAAAACAATTGAAAAATATGGTTTAAAACAATAATTATCCCTTCAAATATTGAAAATAAGTATTAAATTCATAAAAATTTCATTAAATATTGTAATATAAGAGGTACGGCTAAAATTATTTTATAAAACTTGTAATTATATGGGGTAAAGTAATAAAACAATTGAAAAATATGGTTTAAAACAATAAGTATCCCTTCAAATATTGAATATAAGTATTAAATTCATAAAAATCTCATTTAATATAGGATTTCAGGGGTTTGGTACATTATTTTATTATAAATCTTGTAAACACTTGGATATTGTAATAGATCATATCATAATAACAATGATATAATGTTATATTCCCTTCAAATATTGAAAATAAGGACTAAATTCATTAAAATATCATTAAATATTGTAATATAAGGGGTACGGCTAAAATTATTTTATAAAACTTGTAATTATATGGGTAAAGTAATAAAACAATTGAAAAATATGGTTTAAAACAATAATTATCCCTTCAAATATTGAAAATAAGTATTAAATTCATAAAAATTTCATTAAATATTGTAATATAAGAGGTACGGCTAAAATTATTTTATAAAACTTGTAATTATATGGGGTAAAGTAATAAAAGAATTGAAAAATATGGTTTAAAACAATAAGTATCCCTTCAAATATTGAATATAAGTATTAAATTCATAAAAATCTCATTTAATATAAGGTTTTAGGGGTTGGGTTCAACATTTTTTAGTAAATTTTGTAAAAACATGAGATATTGTAATGAAATACGGTAAAATCATTGGAAAAATTCAATAAAATCCCTTCTAATATTGAAAATAAGGGCTAAATTCATAAAAATATCATTAAATATTGTAATATAAGGGGTACGGCTAATATTATTTTATAAAACTTGTAATTATATGGGGTAAAGTAATACAACAATAGTAAAATATGGTTTAAAACATTAATTATCCCTTCAAATATTGAAAATAAGGGCTAAATTCATAAAAATCTCTTTAATATAAGATTTTAGGGGTTGGGTTCAACATTTTTTTATAAATTTTGTAAAAATATGGGGTATAGTAATAAAATACGTTAAAATCAATGAAAAATTTCTATAAAATCATTACAGATATTGAAAATAAGGGCTAAATTCATAAAAATATCATTAAATATTGTAATATAAGGGGTACGGCTAAAATTATTTTATAAAACTTGTAATTATATGGGGTAAAGTAATAAAACAATTGAAAAATATGGTTTAAAACAATAATTATCCCTTCAAATATTGAAAATAAGTATTAAATTCATAAAAATCTCATTTAATATAGGATTTCAGGGGTTTGGTACATTATTTTATTATAAATCTTGTAAACACTTGGATATTGTAATAGATTATATCATAATAACAATGATATAATGTTATATTCCCTTCAAATATTGAAAATAAGGACTAAATTCATTAAAATATCATTAAATATTGTAATATAAGGGGTACGGCTAAAATTATTTTATAAAACTTGTAATTATATGGGTAAAGTAATAAAACAATTGAAAAATATGGTTTAAAACAATAATTATCCCTTCAAATATTGAAAATAAGTATTAAATTCATAAAAATTTCATTAAATATTGTAATATAAGAGGTACGGCTAAAATTATTTTATAAAACTTGTAATTATATGGGGTAAAGTAATAAAACAATTGAAAAATATGGTTTAAAACAATAAGTATCCCTTCAAATATTGAATATAAGTATTAAATTCATAAAAATCTCATTTAATATAAGGTTTTAGGGGTTGGGTTCAACATTTTTTTATAAATTTTGTAAAAACATGAGATAATGTAATGAAATACGGTAAAATCATTGGAAAAATTCAATAAAATCCTTACAGATATTGAAAATAAGGGCTAAATTCATTAAAATCTAATTAAATATTGTAATATAAGGGGTACGGCTAAAATTATTTTATAAAACTTGTAATTATATGGGGTAAAGTAATAAAACAATTGAAAAATATGGTTTAAAACAATAATTATCACTTCAAATATTGAAAATAAGGGCTAAATTCATAAAAATTTCATTAAATATTGTAATATAAGAGGTACGGCTAAAATTATTTTATAAAACTTGTAATTATATGGGGTAAAGTAATAAAACAATTGAAAAATATGGTTTAAAACAATAATTATCACTTCAAATATTGAAAATAAGGGCTAAATTCATAAAAATTTCATTAAATATTGTAATATAAGAGGTACGGCTAAAATTATTTTATAAAACTTGTAATTATATGGGGTAAAGTAATAAAACAATTGAAAAATATGGTTTAAAACAATAATTATCCCTTCAAAAATTGAAAATAAGTATTAAATTCATAAAAATCTCATTTAATATAGGATTTCAGGGGTTTGGTACATTATTTTATTATAAATCTTGTAAACACTTGGATATTGTAATAGATTATATCATAATAACAATGATATAATGTTATATTCCCTTCAAATATTGAAAATAAGGACTAAATTCATTAAAATATCATTAAATATTGTAATATAAGGGGTACGGCTAAAATTATTTTATAAAACTTGTAATTATATGGGTAAAGTAATAAAACAATTGAAAAATATGGTTTAAAACAATAATTATCACTTCAAATATTGAAAATAAGGGCTAAATTCATAAAAATTTCATTAAATATTGTAATATAAGAGGTACGGCTAAAATTATTTTATAAAACTTGTAAATATATGGGGTAAAGTAATAAAACAATTGAAAAATATGGTTTAAAACAATAATTATCCCTTCAAATATTGAAAATAAGGGCTAAATTCATAAAAATCTCTTTAATATAAGATTTTAGGGGTTGGGTTCAACATTTTTTTATAAATTTTGTAAAAACATGAGATATTGTAATGAAATACGGTAAAATCATTGGAAAAATTCAATAAAATCCCTTCTAATATTGAAAATAAGGGCTAAATTCATAAAAATATCATTAAATATTGTAATATAAGGGGTACGGCTAAAATTATTTTATAAAACTTGTAATTATATGGGGTAAAATAATAAAACAATTGAAAAATATGGTTTAAAACAATAATTATCCCTTCAAATATTGAAAATAAGTATTAAATTCATAAAAATCTCATTTAATATAGGATTTCAGGGGTTTGGTACATTATTTTATTATAAATCTTGTAAACACTTGGATATTGTAATAGATTATATCATAATAACAGTGATAAAATGTTATATTCCTTTCAAATATTGAAAATAAGGACTAAATTCATAAAAATATCTTTAAATATTGTAATATAAAGGGTACGGCTAAAATTATTTTATAAAACTTGTAATTATATGGGGTAAAGTAAAAAAACAATTGAAAAATATGGTTTAAAACAATAATTATCCCTTCAAATATTGAAAATAAGGGCTAAATTCATAAAAATTTCATTAAATATTGTAATATAAGGGGTACGGCTAAAATTATTTAATAAAACTTGTAATTATATGGGGTAAAATAATAAAACAATTGAAAAATATGGTTTAAAACAATAATTATCCCTTCAAATATTGAAAATAAGTATTAAATTCATAAAAATCTCATTTAATATAAGGTTTTAGGGGTTGGGTTCAACATTTTTTTATAAATTTTGTAAAAACATGAGATATTGTAATGAAATACGGTAAAATCATTGGAAAAATTCAATAAAATCCCTTCTAATATTGAAAATAAGGGCTAAATTCATAAAAATATCATTAAATATTGTAATATAAGGGGTACGGCTAAAATTATTTTATAAAACTTGTAATTATATGGGGTAAAGTAATAAAACAATTGAAAAATATGGTTTAAAACAATAATTATCCCTTCAAATATTGAAAATAAGGGCTAAATTCATAAAAATTTCATTAAATAATGTAATATAAGGGGTACGGCTAAAATTATTTAATAAAACTTGTAATTATATGGGGTAAAATAATAAAACAATTGAAAAATATGGTTTAAAACAATAATTATCCCATCAAATATTGAAAATAAGTATTAAATTCATAAAAATCTCATTTAATATAAGGTTTTAGGGGTTGGGTTCAACATTTTTTTATAAATTTTGTAAAAACATGAGATATTGTAATGAAATACGGAAAAATCATTGGAAAAATTCAATAAAATCCCTTCTAATATTGAAAATAAGTATTAAATTCATAAAAATTTCATTAAATATTGTAATATAAGAGGTACGGCTAAAATTATTTTATAAAACTTGTAATTATATGGGGTAAAGTAATAAAACAATTGAAAAATATGGTTTAAAACAATAAGTATCCCTTCAAATATTGAATATAAGTATTAAATTCATAAAAATCTCATTTAATATAGGATTTCAGGGGTTTGGTACATTATTTTATTATAAATCTTGTAAACACTTGGATATTGTAATAGATCATATCATAATAACAATGATATAATGTTATATTCCCTTCAAATATTGAAAATAAGGACTAAATTCATTAAAATATCATTAAATATTGTAATATAAGGGGTACGGCTAAAATTATTTTATAAAACTTGTAATTATATGGGTAAAGTAATAAAACAATTGAAAAATATGGTTTAAAACAATAATTATCCCTTCAAATATTGAAAATAAGTATTAAATTCATAAAAATTTCATTAAATATTGTAATATAAGAGGTACGGCTAAAATTATTTTATAAAACTTGTAATTATATGGGGTAAAGTAATAAAAGAATTGAAAAATATGGTTTAAAACAATAAGTATCCCTTCAAATATTGAATATAAGTATTAAATTCATAAAAATCTCATTTAATATAAGGTTTTAGGGGTTGGGTTCAACATTTTTTAGTAAATTTTGTAAAAACATGAGATATTGTAATGAAATACGGTAAAATCATTGGAAAAATTCAATAAAATCCCTTCTAATATTGAAAATAAGGGCTAAATTCATAAAAATATCATTAAATATTGTAATATAAGGGGTACGGCTAATATTATTTTATAAAACTTGTAATTATATGGGGTAAAGTAATACAACAATAGTAAAATATGGTTTAAAACATTAATTATCCCTTCAAATATTGAAAATAAGGGCTAAATTCATAAAAATCTCTTTAATATAAGATTTTAGGGGTTGGGTTCAACATTTTTTTATAAATTTTGTAAAAATATGGGGTATAGTAATAAAATACGTTAAAATCAATGAAAATTTTCTATAAAATCATTACAGATATTGAAAATAAGGGCTAAATTCATAAAAATATCATTAAATATTGTAATATAAGGGGTACGGCTAAAATTATTTTATAAAACTTGTAATTATATGGGGTAAAGTAATAAAACAATTGAAAAATATGGTTTAAAACAATAATTATCCCTTCAAATATTGAAAATAAGTATTAAATTCATAAAAATCTCATTTAATATAGGATTTCAGGGGTTTGGTACATTATTTTATTATAAATCTTGTAAACACTTGGATATTGTAATAGATTATATCATAATAACAATGATATAATGTTATATTCCCTTCAAATATTGAAAATAAGGACTAAATTCATTAAAATATCATTAAATATTGTAATATAAGGGGTACGGCTAAAATTATTTTATAAAACTTGTAATTATATGGGTAAAGTAATAAAACAATTGAAAAATATGGTTTAAAACAATAATTATCCCTTCAAATATTGAAAATAAGTATTAAATTCATAAAAATTTCATTAAATATTGTAATATAAGAGGTACGGCTAAAATTATTTTATAAAACTTGTAATTATATGGGGTAAAGTAATAAAACAATTGAAAAATATGGTTTAAAACAATAAGTATCCCTTCAAATATTGAATATAAGTATTAAATTCATAAAAATCTCATTTAATATAAGGTTTTAGGGGTTGGGTTCAACATTTTTTTATAAATTTTGTAAAAACATGAGATAATGTAATGAAATACGGTAAAATCATTGGAAAAATTCAATAAAATCCTTACAGATATTGAAAATAAGGGCTAAATTCATTAAAATCTAATTAAATATTGTAATATAAGGGGTACGGCTAAAATTATTTTATAAAACTTGTAATTATATGGGGTAAAGTAATAAAACAATTGAAAAATATGGTTTAAAACAATAATTATCACTTCAAATATTGAAAATAAGGGCTAAATTCATAAAAATTTCATTAAATATTGTAATATAAGAGGTACGGCTAAAATTATTTTATAAAACTTGTAATTATATGGGGTAAAGTAATAAAACAATTGAAAAATATGGTTTAAAACAATAATTATCACTTCAAATATTGAAAATAAGGGCTAAATTCATAAAAATTTCATTAAATATTGTAATATAAGAGGTACGGCTAAAATTATTTTATAAAACTTGTAATTATATGGGGTAAAGTAATAAAACAATTGAAAAATATGGTTTAAAACAATAATTATCCCTTCAAAAATTGAAAATAAGTATTAAATTCATAAAAATCTCATTTAATATAGGATTTCAGGGGTTTGGTACATTATTTTATTATAAATCTTGTAAACACTTGGATATTGTAATAGATTATATCATAATAACAATGATATAATGTTATATTCCCTTCAAATATTGAAAATAAGGACTAAATTCATTAAAATATCATTAAATATTGTAATATAAGGGGTACGGCTAAAATTATTTTATAAAACTTGTAATTATATGGGTAAAGTAATAAAACAATTGAAAAATATGGTTTAAAACAATAATTATCACTTCAAATATTGAAAATAAGGGCTAAATTCATAAAAATTTCATTAAATATTGTAATATAAGAGGTACGGCTAAAATTATTTTATAAAACTTGTAAATATATGGGGTAAAGTAATAAAACAATTGAAAAATATGGTTTAAAACAATAATTATCCCTTCAAATATTGAAAATAAGGGCTAAATTCATAAAAATCTCTTTAATATAAGATTTTAGGGGTTGGGTTCAACATTTTTTTATAAATTTTGTAAAAACATGAGATATTGTAATGAAATACGGTAAAATCATTGGAAAAATTCAATAAAATCCCTTCTAATATTGAAAATAAGGGCTAAATTCATAAAAATATCATTAAATATTGTAATATAAGGGGTACGGCTAAAATTATTTTATAAAACTTGTAATTATATGGGGTAAAATAATAAAACAATTGAAAAATATGGTTTAAAACAATAATTATCCCTTCAAATATTGAAAATAAGTATTAAATTCATAAAAATCTCATTTAATATAGGATTTCAGGGGTTTGGTACATTATTTTATTATAAATCTTGTAAACACTTGGATATTGTAATAGATTATATCATAATAACAGTGATAAAATGTTATATTCCTTTCAAATATTGAAAATAAGGACTAAATTCATAAAAATATCTTTAAATATTGTAATATAAAGGGTACGGCTAAAATTATTTTATAAAACTTGTAATTATATGGGGTAAAGTAAAAAAACAATTGAAAAATATGGTTTAAAACAATAATTATCCCT
The DNA here is from genome assembly GCA_036289425.1 of Rhopalosiphum nymphaeae. Classification (NCBI taxonomy): domain Eukaryota; kingdom Metazoa; phylum Arthropoda; class Insecta; order Hemiptera; family Aphididae; genus Rhopalosiphum; species Rhopalosiphum nymphaeae. The sequence goes on along the minus strand of JAZAQC010000001.1, from coordinate 6,823,645 downwards.
TCAAATATTGAAAATAAGGGCTAAATTCATAAAAATTTCATTAAATATTGTAATATAAGGGGTACGGCTAAAATTATTTAATAAAACTTGTAATTATATGGGGTAAAATAATAAAACAATTGAAAAATATGGTTTAAAACAATAATTATCCCTTCAAATATTGAAAATAAGTATTAAATTCATAAAAATCTCATTTAATATAAGGTTTTAGGGGTTGGGTTCAACATTTTTTTATAAATTTTGTAAAAACATGAGATATTGTAATGAAATACGGTAAAATCATTGGAAAAATTCAATAAAATCCCTTCTAATATTGAAAATAAGGGCTAAATTCATAAAAATATCATTAAATATTGTAATATAAGGGGTACGGCTAAAATTATTTTATAAAACTTGTAATTATATGGGGTAAAGTAATAAAACAATTGAAAAATATGGTTTAAAACAATAATTATCCCTTCAAATATTGAAAATAAGGGCTAAATTCATAAAAATTTCATTAAATAATGTAATATAAGGGGTACGGCTAAAATTATTTAATAAAACTTGTAATTATATGGGGTAAAATAATAAAACAATTGAAAAATATGGTTTAAAACAATAATTATCCCTTCAAATATTGAAAATAAGTATTAAATTCATAAAAATCTCATTTAATATAAGGTTTTAGGGGTTGGGTTCAACATTTTTTTATAAATTTTGTAAAAACATGAGATATTGTAATGAAATACGGAAAAATCATTGGAAAAATTCAATAAAATCCCTTCTAATATTGAAAATAAGGGCTAAATTCATAAAAATATCATTAAATATTGTAATATAAGGGGTACGGCTAAAATTATTTTATAAAACTTGTAATTATATGGGGTAAAGTAATAAAACAATTGAAAAATATGGTTTAAAACAATAAGTATCCCTTCAAATATTGAATATAAGTATTAAATTCATAAAAATCTCATTTAATATAAGGTTTTAGGGGTTGGGTTCAACATTTTTTTATAAATTTTGTAAAAACATGAGATAATGTAATGAAATACGGTAAAATCATTGGAAAAATTCAATAAAATCCTTACAGATATTGAAAATAAGGGCTAAATTCATTAAAATCTAATTAAATATTGTAATATAAGGGGTACGGCTAAAATTATTTTATAAAACTTGTAATTATATGGGGTAAAGTAATAAAACAATTGAAAAATATGGTTTAAAACAATAATTATCACTTCAAATATTGAAAATAAGGGCTAAATTCATAAAAATTTCATTAAATATTGTAATATAAGAGGTACGGCTAAAATTATTTTATAAAACTTGTAATTATATGGGGTAAAGTAATAAAACAATTGAAAAATATGGTTTAAAACAATAATTATCACTTCAAATATTGAAAATAAGGGCTAAATTCATAAAAATTTCATTAAATATTGTAATATAAGAGGTACGGCTAAAATTATTTTATAAAACTTGTAATTATATGGGGTAAAGTAATAAAACAATTGAAAAATATGGTTTAAAACAATAATTATCCCTTCAAAAATTGAAAATAAGTATTAAATTCATAAAAATCTCATTTAATATAGGATTTCAGGGGTTTGGTACATTATTTTATTATAAATCTTGTAAACACTTGGATATTGTAATAGATTATATCATAATAACAATGATATAATGTTATATTCCCTTCAAATATTGAAAATAAGGACTAAATTCATTAAAATATCATTAAATATTGTAATATAAGGGGTACGGCTAAAATTATTTTATAAAACTTGTAATTATATGGGTAAAGTAATAAAACAATTGAAAAATATGGTTTAAAACAATAATTATCACTTCAAATATTGAAAATAAGGGCTAAATTCATAAAAATTTCATTAAATATTGTAATATAAGAGGTACGGCTAAAATTATTTTATAAAACTTGTAAATATATGGGGTAAAGTAATAAAACAATTGAAAAATATGGTTTAAAACAATAATTATCCCTTCAAATATTGAAAATAAGGGCTAAATTCATAAAAATCTCTTTAATATAAGATTTTAGGGGTTGGGTTCAACATTTTTTTATAAATTTTGTAAAAACATGAGATATTGTAATGAAATACGGTAAAATCATTGGAAAAATTCAATAAAATCCCTTCTAATATTGAAAATAAGGGCTAAATTCATAAAAATATCATTAAATATTGTAATATAAGGGGTACGGCTAAAATTATTTTATAAAACTTGTAATTATATGGGGTAAAATAATAAAACAATTGAAAAATATGGTTTAAAACAATAATTATCCCTTCAAATATTGAAAATAAGTATTAAATTCATAAAAATCTCATTTAATATAGGATTTCAGGGGTTTGGTACATTATTTTATTATAAATCTTGTAAACACTTGGATATTGTAATAGATTATATCATAATAACAGTGATAAAATGTTATATTCCTTTCAAATATTGAAAATAAGGACTAAATTCATAAAAATATCTTTAAATATTGTAATATAAAGGGTACGGCTAAAATTATTTTATAAAACTTGTAATTATATGGGGTAAAGTAAAAAAACAATTGAAAAATATGGTTTAAAACAATAATTATCCCTTCAAATATTGAAAATAAGGGCTAAATTCATAAAAATTTCATTAAATATTGTAATATAAGGGGTACGGCTAAAATTATTTAATAAAACTTGTAATTATATGGGGTAAAATAATAAAACAATTGAAAAATATGGTTTAAAACAATAATTATCCCTTCAAATATTGAAAATAAGTATTAAATTCATAAAAATCTCATTTAATATAAGGTTTTAGGGGTTGGGTTCAACATTTTTTTATAAATTTTGTAAAAACATGAGATATTGTAATGAAATACGGTAAAATCATTGGAAAAATTCAATAAAATCCCTTCTAATATTGAAAATAAGGGCTAAATTCATAAAAATATCATTAAATATTGTAATATAAGGGGTACGGCTAAAATTATTTTATAAAACTTGTAATTATATGGGGTAAAGTAATAAAACAATTGAAAAATATGGTTTAAAACAATAATTATCCCTTCAAATATTGAAAATAAGGGCTAAATTCATAAAAATTTCATTAAATAATGTAATATAAGGGGTACGGCTAAAATTATTTAATAAAACTTGTAATTATATGGGGTAAAATAATAAAACAATTGAAAAATATGGTTTAAAACAATAATTATCCCTTCAAATATTGAAAATAAGTATTAAATTCATAAAAATCTCATTTAATATAAGGTTTTAGGGGTTGGGTTCAACATTTTTTTATAAATTTTGTAAAAACATGAGATATTGTAATGAAATACGGAAAAATCATTGGAAAAATTCAATAAAATCCCTTCTAATATTGAAAATAAGGGCTAAATTCATAAAAATATCATTAAATATTGTAATATAAGGGGTACGGCTAAAATAATTTTATAAAACTTGTAATTATATGGGGTAAAGTAATAAAACAATTGAAAAATATGGTTTAAAACAATAATTATCCCTTCAAATATTGAAAATAAGTATTAAATTCATAAAAATCTCGTTTAATATAGGATTTCAGGGGCTGTGGCCAACAATTTTTTATAAATTTTGTAAAAATATGGGGTATAGTAATAAAATACGTAAAATCAATGAAAAATTTCAATAAAATCCTTACAGATATTGAAAATAAGGGCTAAACTCATTAAAATATCATTAAATATTGTAATATAAGGGGTACGGCTAAAATTATTTAATAAAACTTGTAATTATATGGGGTAAAATAATAAAACAATTGAAAAATATGGTTTAAAACAATAATTATCCCTTCAAATATTGAAAATAAGTATTAAATTCATGAACATCTCATTTAATATAGGATTTCAGGGGTTTGGTACATTATTTTATTATAAATCTTGTAAACACTTGGATATTCTAATAGATTATATCATAATAACAGTGATAAAATGTTATATTCCCTTCAAATATTGAAAATAAGGACTAAATTCATAAAAATATCTTTAAATATTGTAATATAAGGGGTACGGCTAAAATTATTTTATAAAACTTGTAATTATATGGGGTAAAGTAATAAAACAATTGAAAAATATGGTTTAAAACAATAATTATCCCTTCAAATATTGAAAATAAGTATTAAATTCATAAAAATCTCATTTAATATAAGATTTTAGGGGTTGGGTTCAACATTTTTTTATAAATTTTGTAAAAATATGGGGTATTGTAATAAAATACGTTAAAATCAATGAAAAATTTCAATAAAATCATTACAGATATTGAAAATATGGGCTAAATTCATAAAAATATCATTAAATATTGTAATATAAGGGGTACGGCTAAAATTATTTTATAAAACTTGTAATTATATGGGGTAAAGTAATAAAACAATTGAAAAATATGGTTTAAAACAATAATTATCCCTTCAAATATTGAAAATAAGTATTAAATTCATAAAAATCTCGTTTAATATAAGGTTTTAGGGGTTGGGTTCAACATTTTTTTATAAATTTTGTAAAAACATGAGATAATGTAATGAAATACGGTAAAATCATTGGAAAAATTCAATAAAATCCTTACAGATATTGAAAATAAGGGCTAAATTCATTAAAATCTAATTAAATATTGTAATATAAGGGGTACGGCTAAAATTATTTTATAAAACTTGTAATTATATGGGGTAAAGTAATAAAACAATTGAAAAATATGGTTTAAAACAATAATTATCACTTCAAATATTGAAAATAAGGGCTAAATTCATAAAAATTTCATTAAATATTGTAATATAAGAGGTACGGCTAAAATTATTTTATAAAACTTGTAATTATATGGGGTAAAGTAATAAAACAATTGAAAAATATGGTTTAAAACAATAATTATCCCTTCAAAAATTGAAAATAAGTATTAAATTCATAAAAATCTCATTTAATATAGGATTTCAGGGGTTTGGTACATTATTTTATTATAAATCTTGTAAACACTTGGATATTGTAATAGATTATATCATAATAACAATGATATAATGTTATATTCCCTTCAAATATTGAAAATAAGGACTAAATTCATTAAAATATCATTAAATATTGTAATATAAGGGGTACGGCTAAAATTATTTTATAAAACTTGTAATTATATGGGTAAAGTAATAAAACAATTGAAAAATATGGTTTAAAACAATAATTATCACTTCAAATATTGAAAATAAGGGCTAAATTCATAAAAATTTCATTAAATATTGTAATATAAGAGGTACGGCTAAAATTATTTTATAAAACTTGTAAATATATGGGGTAAAGTAATAAAACAATTGAAAAATATGGTTTAAAACAATAATTATCCCTTCAAATATTGAAAAAAAGGGCTAAATTCATAAAAATCTCTTTAATATAAGATTTTAGGGGTTGGGTTCAACATTTTTTTATAAATTTTGTAAAAACATGAGATATTGTAATGAAATACGGTAAAATCATTGGAAAAATTCAATAAAATCCCTTCTAATATTGAAAATAAGGGCTAAATTCATAAAAATATCATTAAATATTGTAATATAAGGGGTACGGCTAAAATTATTTTATAAAACTTGTAATTATATGGGGTAAAATAATAAAACAATTGAAAAATATGGTTTAAAACAATAATTATCCCTTCAAATATTGAAAATAAGTATTAAATTCATAAAAATCTCATTTAATATAGGATTTCAGGGGTTTGGTACATTATTTTATTATAAATCTTGTAAACACTTGGATATTGTAATAGATTATATCATAATAACAGTGATAAAATGTTATATTCCTTTCAAATATTGAAAATAAGGACTAAATTCATAAAAATATCTTTAAATATTGTAATATAAAGGGTACGGCTAAAATTATTTTATAAAACTTGTAATTATATGGGGTAAAGTAAAAAAACAATTGAAAAATATGGTTTAAAACAATAATTATCCCTTCAAATATTGAAAATAAGGGCTAAATTCATAAAAATTTCATTAAATATTGTAATATAAGGGGTACGGCTAAAATTATTTAATAAAACTTGTAATTATATGGGGTAAAATAATAAAACAATTGAAAAATATGGTTTAAAACAATAATTATCCCTTCAAATATTGAAAATAAGTATTAAATTCATAAAAATCTCATTTAATATAAGGTTTTAGGGGTTGGGTTCAACATTTTTTTATAAATTTTGTAAAAACATGAGATATTGTAATGAAATACGGTAAAATCATTGGAAAAATTCAATAAAATCCCTTCTAATATTGAAAATAAGGGCTAAATTCATAAAAATATCATTAAATATTGTAATATAAGGGGTACGGCTAAAATTATTTTATAAAACTTGTAATTATATGGGGTAAAGTAATAAAACAATTGAAAAATATGGTTTAAAACAATAATTATCCCTTCAAATATTGAAAATAAGGGCTAAATTCATAAAAATTTCATTAAATAATGTAATATAAGGGGTACGGCTAAAATTATTTAATAAAACTTGTAATTATATGGGGTAAAATAATAAAACAATTGAAAAATATGGTTTAAAACAATAATTATCCCTTCAAATATTGAAAATAAGTATTAAATTCATAAAAATCTCGTTTAATATAGGATTTCAGGGGCTGTGGCCAACAATTTTTTATAAATTTTGTAAAAATATGGGGTATAGTAATAAAATACGTAAAATCAATGAAAAATTTCAATAAAATCCTTACAGATATTGAAAATAAGGGCTAAACTCATTAAAATATCATTAAATATTGTAATATAAGGGGTACGGCTAAAATTATTTAATAAAACTTGTAATTATATGGGGTAAAATAATAAAACAATTGAAAAATATGGTTTAAAACAATAATTATCCCTTCAAATATTGAAAATAAGTATTAAATTCATGAACATCTCATTTAATATAGGATTTCAGGGGTTTGGTACATTATTTTATTATAAATCTTGTAAACACTTGGATATTCTAATAGATTATATCATAATAACAGTGATAAAATGTTATATTCCCTTCAAATATTGAAAATAAGGACTAAATTCATAAAAATATCTTTAAATATTGTAATATAAGGGGTACGGCTAAAATTATTTTATAAAACTTGTAATTATATGGGGTAAAGTAATAAAACAATTGAAAAATATGGTTTAAAACAATAATTATCCCTTCAAATATTGAAAATAAGTATTAAATTCATAAAAATCTCATTTAATATAAGATTTTAGGGGTTGGGTTCAACATTTTTTTATAAATTTTGTAAAAATATGGGGTATTGTAATAAAATACGTTAAAATCAATGAAAAATTTCAATAAAATCATTACAGATATTGAAAATATGGGCTAAATTCATAAAAATATCATTAAATATTGTAATATAAGGGGTACGGCTAAAATTATTTTATAAAACTTGTAATTATATGGGGTAAAGTAATAAAACAATTGAAAAATATGGTTTAAAACAATAATTATCCCTTCAAATATTGAAAATAAGTATTAAATTCATAAAAATCTCGTTTAATATAGGATTTCAGGGGCTGTGGCCAACAATTTTTTATAAATTTTGTAAAAATATGGGGTATAGTAATAAAATACGTAAAATCAATGAAAAATTTCAATAAAATCCTTACAGATATTGAAAATAAGGGCTAAACTCATTAAAATATCATTAAATATTGTAATATAAGGGGTACGGCTAAAATTATTTAATAAAACTTGTAATTATATGGGGTAAAATAATAAAACAATTGAAAAATATGGTTTAAAACAATAATTATCCCTTCAAATATTGAAAATAAGTATTAAATTCATGAACATCTCATTTAATATAGGATTTCAGGGGTTTGGTACATAATTTTATTATAAATCTTGTAAACACTTGGATATTCTAATAGATTATATCATAATAACAGTGATAAAATGTTATATTCCCTTCAAATATTGAAAATAAGGACTAAATTCATAAAAATATCTTTAAATATTGTAATATAAGGGGTACGGCTAAAATTATTTTATAAAACTTCTAATTATATGGGGTAAAGTAATAAAACAATTGAAAAATATGGTTTAAAACAATAATTATCCCTTCAAATATTGAAAATATGGGCTAAATTCATAAAAATATCATTAAATATTGTAATATAAGGGGTACGGCTAAAATTATTTTATAAAACTTGTAATTATATGGGGTAAAGTAATAAAACAATTGAAAAATATGGTTTAAAACAATAATTATCCCTTCAAATATTGAAAATAAGTATTAAATTCATAAAAATCTCGTTTAATATAGGATTTCAGGGGTTGTGGCCAACAATTTGTTATAAATTTTGTAAAAATATGGGGTATAGTAATAAAATACGTAAAATCAATGAAAAATTTCAATAAAATCGTTACAGATATTGAAAATAAGGGCTAAACTCATTAAAATATCATTAAATATTGTAATATTAGGGGTACGGCTAAAATTATTTAATAAAACTTGTAATTATATGGGGTAAAATAATAAAACAATTGAAAAATATGGTTTAAAACAATAATTATCCCTTCAAAAATTGAAAATAAGTATTAAATTCCTAAACATCTCATTTAATATAGGATTTCAGGGGTTTGGTACATTATTTTATTATAAATCTTGTAAACACATGGATATTGTAATAGATTATATCATAATAACAGTGATAAAATGTTATATTCCCTTCAAATATTGAAAATAAGGACTAAATTCATAAAAATATCTTTAAATATTGTAATATAAGGGGTACGGCTAAAATTATTTTATAAAACTTGTAATTATATGGGGTAAAGTAATAAAACAATTGAAAAATATGGTTTAAAACAATAATTATCCCTTCAAATATTGAAAATAAGGGCTAAATTCATAAAAATTTCATTAAATATTGTAATATAAGAGGTACGGCTAAAATTATTTTATAAAACTTGTAATTATATGGGGTAAAGTAATAAAACAATTGAAAAATATGGTTTAAAACAATAATTATCCCTTCAAATATTGAAAATAAGTATTAAATTCATAAAAATCTCATTTAATATTGGATTTCAGGGGTTTGGTACATTATTTTATTATAAATCTTGTAAACACTTGGATATTGTAATAGATTATATCATAATAACAGTGATAAAATGTTATATTCCCTTCAAATATTGAAAATAAGGACTAAATTCATAAAAATATCATTAAATATTGTAATTTAAGGGGTACGGCTAAAATTATTTTATAAAACTTGTAATTATATGGGGTAAAGTAATAAAACAATTGAAAAATATGGTTTAAAACAATAATTATCCCTTCAAATATTGAAAATAAGGGCTAAATTCATAAAAATTTCATTAAATATTGTAATATAAGAGGTACGGCTAAAATTATTTTATAAAACTTGTAATTATATGGGGTAAAGTAATAAAACAATTGAAAAATATGGTTTAAAACAATAATTATCCCTTCAAATATTGAAAATAAGTATTAAATTCATAAAAATCTCATTTAATATAGGATTTCAGGGGTTTGGTACATTATTTTATTATAAATCTTGTAAACACTTGGATATTGTAATAGATTATATCATAATAACAGTGATATAATGTTATATTCCCTTCAAATATTGAAAATAAGGACTAAATTCATTAAAATATCATTAAATATTGTAATATCAGGGGTACGGCTAAAATTATTTTATAAAACTCGTAATTATATGGGGTAAAGTAATACAACAATTGAAAAATATGGTTTAAAACAATAATTATCCCTTCAAATATTGAAAATAAGTATTAAATTCATAAAAATCTTATTTAATATAAGATTTTAGGGGTTGGGTTATTCATTTTTTTTATAAATTTTGTAAAAATATGGGGTATTGTAATAAAATACGTTAAAATCAATGAAAAATTTCAATAAAATCATTACAGATATTGAAAATAAGGGCTAAATTCATAAAAATATCATTAAATATTGTAATATAAGGGGTACGGCTAAAATTATTTTATAAAACTTCTAATTATATGGGGTAAAGTAATAAAACTATTGAAAAATATGGTTTAAAACAATAATTATCCCTTCAAATATTGAAAATAAGTATTAAATTCATAAAAATCTCTTTAATATAAGATTTTAGGGGTTGGGTTCAACATTTTTTTATAAATTTTGTAAAAATATGGGGTATTGTAATAAAATACGTTAAAATCAATGAAAAATTTCAATAAAATCCTTACAGATATTGAAAATAAGGGCTAAACTCATTAAAATATCATTAAATATTGTAATATAAGGGGTACGGCTAAAATTATTTAATAAAACTTGTAATTATATGGGGTAAAATAATAAAACAATTGAAAAATATGGTTTAAAACAATAATTATCCCTTCAAATATTGAAAATAAGTATTAAATTCATAAACATCTCAATTAATATAGGATTTCAGGGGTTTGGTACATTATTTTATTATAAATCTTGTAAACACTTGGATATTGTAATAGATTATATCATAATAACAGTGATAAAATGTTATATTCCCTTCAAATATTGAAAATAAGGACTAAATTCATAAAAATATCTTTAAATATTGTAATATAAGGGGTACGGCTAAAATTATTTTATAAAACTTGTAATTATATGGGGTAAAGTAATAAAACAATTGAAAAATATGGTTTAAAACAATAATTATCCCTTCAAATATTGAAAATAAGGGCTAAATTCATAAAAATCTCATTTAATATAGGATTTCAGGGGTTTGGTACATTATTTTATTATAAATCTTGTAAACACTTGGATATTGTAATAGATTATATCATAATAACAGTGATATAATGTTATATTCCCTTCAAATATTGAAAATAAGGACTAAATTCATTAAAATATCATTAAATATTGTAATATAAGGGTTACGGCTAAAATTATTTTATAAAACTTGTAATTATATGGGGTAAAGTAATAAAACAATTGAAAAATATGGTTTAAAACAATAATTATCCCTTCAAATATTGAAAATAAGGGCTAAATTCATAAAAATTTCATTAAATATTGTAATATAAGGGGTACGGCTAAAATTATTTAATAAAACTTGTAATTATATGGGGTAAAATAATATAACAATTGAAAAATATGGTTTAAAACAATAATTATCCCTTCAAATATTGAAAATAAGTATTAAATTCATAAAAATCTCATTTAATATAAGGTTTTAGGGGTTGGGTTCAACATTTTTTTATAAATTTTGTAAAAACATGAGATATTGTAATGAAATACGGTAAAATCATTGGAAAAATTCAATAAAATCCCTTCTAATATTGAAAATAAGGGCTAAATTCATAAAAATATCATTAAATATTGTAATATAAGGGGTACGGATAAAATTATTTTATAAAACTTGTAATTATATGGGGTAAAGTAATAAAACAATTGAAAAATATGGTTTAAAACAATAATTATCCCTTCAAATATTGAAAATAAGTATTAAATTCATAAAAATCTCGTTTAATATAGGATTTCAGGGGTTGTGGCCAACAATTTTTTATAAATTTTGTAAAAATATGGGGTATAGTAATAAAATACGTAAAATCAATGAAAAATTTCAATAAAATCCTTACAGATATTGAAAATAAGGGCTAAACTCATTAAAATATCATTAAATATTGTAATATAAGGGGTACGGCTAAAATTATTTAATAAAACTTGTAATTATATGGGGTAAAATAATAAAACAATTGAAAAATATGGTTTAAAACAATAATTATCCCTTCAAATATTGAAAATAAGTATTACATTCATAAAAATCTTATTTAATATAAGATTTTAGGGGTTGGGTTATTCATTTTTTTTATAAATTTTGTAAAAATATGGGGTATTGTAATAAAATACGTTAAAATCAATGAAAAATTTCAATAAAATCCTTACAGATATTGAAAATAAGGGCTAAACTCATTAAAATATCATTAAATATTGTAATATAAGGGGTACGGCTAAAATTATTTAATAAAACTTGTAATTATATGGGGTAAAATAATAAAACAATTGAAAAATATGGTTTAAAACAATAATTATCCCTTCAAATATTGAAAATAAGTATTAAATTCATAAAAATCTCATTTAATATAGGATGTCAGGGGTTTGGTACATTATTTTATTATAAATCTTGTAAACACTTGGATATTGTAATAGATTATATCATAATAACAGTGATAAAATGTTATATTCCCTTCAAATATTGAAAATAAGGACTAAATTCATAAAAATATCATAAAATATTGTAATATAAGGGGTAAAGCTAAAATTATTTTATAAAACTTGTAATTATATGGGGTAAAAAAATAAAACAATTGAAAAATATGGTTTAAAACAATAATTATCCCTTCAAATATTGAAAATAAGTATTAAATTCATAAAAATCTCATTTAATATAGGATTTCAGGGGTTTGGTACATTATTTTATTATAAATCTTGTAAACACTTGGATATTGTAATAGATTATATCATAATAACAGTGATATAATGTTATATTCCCTTCAAATATTGAAAATAAGGACTAAATTCATTAAAATATCATTAAATATTGTAATATAAGGGTTACGGCTAAAATTATTTTATAAAACTTGTAATTATATGGGGTAAAGTAATAAAACAATTGAAAAATATGGTTTAAAACAATAATTATCCCTTCAAATATTGAAAATAAGGGCTAAATTCATAAAAATTTCATTAAATATTGTAATATAAGGGGTACGGCTAAAATTATTTAATAAAACTTGTAATTATATGGGGTAAAATAATAAAACAATTGAAAAATATGGTTTAAAACAATAATTATCCCTTCAAATATTGAAAATTAGTATTAAATTCATAAAAATCTCATTTAATATAAGGTTTTAGGGGTTGGGTTCAACATTTTTTTATAAATTTTGTAAAAACATGAGATATTGTAATGAAATACGGTAAAATCATTGGAAAAATTCAATAAAATCCCTTCTAATATTGAAAATAAGGGCTAAATTCATAAAAATATCATTAAATATTGTAATATAAGGGGTACGGATAAAATTATTTTATAAAACTTGTAATTATATGGGGTAAAGTAATAAAACAATTGAAAAATATGGTTTAAAACAATAATTATCCCTTCAAATATTGAAAATAAGTATTAAATTCATAAAAATCTCGTTTAATATAGGATTTCAGGGGTTGTGGCCAACAATTTTTTATAAATTTTGTAAAAATATGGGGTATAGTAATAAAATACGTAAAATCAATGAAAAATTTCAATAAAATCCTTACAGATATTGAAAATAAGGGCTAAACTCATTAAAATATCATTAAATATTGTAATATAAGGGGTACGGCTAAAATTATTTAATAAAACTTGTAATTATATGGGGTAAAATAATAAAACAATTGAAAAATATGGTTTAAAACAATAATTATCCCTTCAAATATTGAAAATAAGTATTACATTCATAAAAATCTTATTTAATATAAGATTTTAGGGGTTGGGTTATTCATTTTTTTTATAAATTTTGTAAAAATATGGGGTATTGTAATAAAATACGTTAAAATCAATGAAAAATTTCAATAAAATCCTTACAGATATTGAAAATAAGGGCTAAACTCATTAAAATATCATTAAATATTGTAATATAAGGGGTACGGCTAAAATTATTTAATAAAACTTGTAATTATATGGGGTAAAATAATAAAACAATTGAAAAATATGGTTTAAAACAATAATTATCCCTTCAAATATTGAAAATAAGTATTAAATTCATAAAAATCTCATTTAATATAGGATGTCAGGGGTTTGGTACATTATTTTATTATAAATCTTGTAAACACTTGGATATTGTAATAGATTATATCATAATAACAGTGATAAAATGTTATATTCCCTTCAAATATTGAAAATAAGGACTAAATTCATAAAAATATCATAAAATATTGTAATATAAGGGGTAAAGCTAAAATTATTTTATAAAACTTGTAATTATATGGGGTAAAGTAATAAAACAATTGAAAAATATGGTTTAAAACAATAATTATCCCTTCAAATATTGAAAATAAGGGCTAAATTCATAAAAATTTCATTAAATATTGTAATATAAGAGGTACGGCTAAAATTATTTTATAAAACTTGTAATTATATGGGGTAAAAAAATAAAACAATTGAAAAATATGGTTTAAAACAATAATTATCCCTTCAAATATTGAAAATAAGTATTAAATTCATAAAAATCTCATTTAATATAGGATTTCAGGGGTTTGGTACATTATTTTATTATAAATCTTGTAAACACTTGGATATTGTAATAGATTATATCATAATAACAGTGATATAATGTTATATTCCCTTCAAATATTGAAAATAAGGACTAAATTCATTAAAATATCATTAAATATTGTAATATAAGGGTTACGGCTAAAATTATTTTATAAAACTTGTAATTATATGGGGTAAAGTAATAAAACAATTGAAAAATATGGTTTAAAACAATAATTATCCCTTCAAATATTGAAAATAAGGGCTAAATTCATAAAAATTTCATTAAATATTGTAATATAAGGGGTACGGCTAAAATTATTTAATAAAACTTGTAATTATATGGGGTAAAATAATAAAACAATTGAAAAATATGGTTTAAAACAATAATTATCCCTTCAAATATTGAAAATTAGTATTAAATTCATAAAAATCTCATTTAATATAAGGTTTTAGGGGTTGGGTTCAACATTTTTTTATAAATTTTGTAAAAACATGAGATATTGTAATGAAATACGGTAAAATCATTGGAAAAATTCAATAAAATCCCTTCTAATATTGAAAATAAGGGCTAAATTCATAAAAATATCATTAAATATTGTAATATAAGGGGTACGGATAAAATTATTTTATAAAACTTGTAATTATATGGGGTAAAGTAATAAAACAATTGAAAAATATGGTTTAAAACAATAATTATCCCTTCAAATATTGAAAATAAGTATTAAATTCATAAAAATCTCGTTTAATATAGGATTTCAGGGGTTGTGGCCAACAATTTTTTATAAATTTTGTAAAAATATGGGGTATAGTAATAAAATACGTAAAATCAATGAAAAATTTCAATAAAATCCTTACAGATATTGAAAATAAGGGCTAAACTCATTAAAATATCATTAAATATTGTAATATAAGGGGTACGGCTAAAATTATTTAATAAAACTTGTAATTATATGGGGTAAAATAATAAAACAATTGAAAAATATGGTTTAAAACAATAATTATCCCTTCAAATATTGAAAATAAGTATTACATTCATAAAAATCTTATTTAATATAAGATTTTAGGGGTTGGGTTATTCATTTTTTTTATAAATTTTGTAAAAATATGGGGTATTGTAATAAAATACGTTAAAATCAATGAAAAATTTCAATAAAATCCTTACAGATATTGAAAATAAGGGCTAAACTCATTAAAATATCATTAAATATTGTAATATAAGGGGTACGGCTAAAATTATTTAATAAAACTTGTAATTATATGGGGTAAAATAATAAAACAATTGAAAAATATGGTTTAAAACAATAATTATCCCTTCAAATATTGAAAATAAGTATTAAATTCATAAAAATCTCATTTAATATAGGATGTCAGGGGTTTGGTACATTATTTTATTATAAATCTTGTAAACACTTGGATATTGTAATAGATTATATCATAATAACAGTGATAAAATGTTATATTCCCTTCAAATATTGAAAATAAGGACTAAATTCATAAAAATATCATAAAATATTGTAATATAAGGGGTAAAGCTAAAATTATTTTATAAAACTTGTAATTATATGGGGTAAAGTAATAAAACAATTGAAAAATATGGTTTAAAACAATAATTATCCCTTCAAATATTGAAAATAAGGGCTAAATTCATAAAAATTTCATTAAATATTGTAATATAAGAGGTACGGCTAAAATTATTTTATTAAACTTGTAATTATATGGGGTAAAGTAATAAAACAATTGAAAAATATGGTTTAAAACAATAATTATCCCTTCAAATATTGAAAATAAGTATTAAATTCATAAAAATCTCGTTTAATATAGGATTTCAGGGGTTGGGGCCAACAATTTTTTATAAATTTTGTAAAATATGGGGTATAGTAATAAAATACGTAAAATCAATGAAAAATTTCAATAAAATCCTTACAGATATTGAAAATAAGGGCTAAACTCATTAAAATATCATTAAATATTGTAATATAAGGGGTACGGCTAAAATTATTTAATAAAACTTGTAATTATATGGGGTAAAATAATAAAACAATTGAAAAATATGGTTTAAAACAATAATTATCCCTTCAAATATTGAAAATAAGTATTAAATTCATAAAAATTTCTTTAATATAAGATTTTAGGGGTTGGGTTCAACATTTTTTTATAAATTTTGTAAAAATATGGGGTATAGTAATAAAATACGTTAAAATCAATGAAAAATTTCAATAAAATCCTTACAGATATTGAAAATAAGGTCTAAATTCATTAAAATCTAATTAAATATTGTAATATAAGGGGTACGGCTAAAATTATTTTATAAAACTTGTAATTATATGGGGTAAAGTAATAAAACAATTGAAAAATATGGTTTAAAACAATAATTATCCCTTCAAATATTGAAAATAAGTATTAAATTCATAAAAATCTCATTAAATATAAGATTTTAGGGGTTGGGTTCAACATTTTTTTATAAATTTTGTAAAAATATGGGGTATTGTAATAAAATACGTTAAAATCAATGAAAAATTTCAATAAAATCATTACAGATATTGAAAATATGGGCTAAATTCATAAAAATATCATTAAATATTGTAATATAAGGGGTACGGCTAAAATTATTTTATAAAACTTGTAATTATATGGGGTAAAGTAATAAAACAATTGAAAAATATGGTTTAAAACAATAATTATCCCTTCAAATATTGAAAATAAGTATTAAATTCATAAAAATCTCTTTAATATAAGATTTTAGGGGTTGGGTTCAACATTTTTTTATAAATTTTGTAAAAATATGGGGTATAGTAATAAAATACGTTAAAATCAATGAAAAATTTCAATAAAATCCTTACAGATATTGAAAATAAGGGCTAAATTCATTAAAATCTAATTAAATATTTTAATATAAGGGGTACGGCTAAAATTATTTTATAAAACTTGTAATTATATGAAGTAAAGTAATAAACCAATTGAAAAATATGGTTTAAAACAATAATTATCCCTTCAAATATTGAAAATAAGGGCTAAATTCATAAAAATTTCATTAAATATTGTAATATAAGAGGTACGGCTAAAATTATTTTATTAAACTTGTAATTATATGGGGTAAAGTAATAAAATAATTGAAAAATATGGTTTAAAACAATAATTATCCCTTCAAATATTGAAAATAAGTATTAAATTCATAAAACTCTCATTTAATATAAGATTTTAGGGGTTGGGTTCAACATTTTTTTATAAATTTTGTAAAAACATGAGATATTGTAATGAACTACGGTAAAATCATTGGAAAAATTCAATAAAATCCCTTCTAATATTGAAAATAAAGACTAAATTCATAAATATTTCATTAAATATTGTAATATAAGGGGTACGGCTAAAATTATTTTATAAAACTTGTAATTATATGGGGTAAAATAATAAAACAATTGAAAAATATGGTTTAAAACAATAATTATCCCTTCAAATATTGAAAATAAGTATTAAATTCATAAAAATCTCATTTAATATAGGATGTCAGGGGTTTGGTACATTATTTTATTATAAATCTTGTAAACACTTGGATATTGTAATAGATTATATCATAATAACAGTGATAAAATGTTATATTCCCTTCAAATATTGAAAATAAGGACTAAATTCATAAAAATATCATAAAATATTGTAATATAAGGGGTAAAGCTAAAATTATTTTATAAAACTTGTAATTATATGGGGTAAAGTAATAAAACAATTGAAAAATATGGTTTAAAACAATAATTATCCCTTCAAATATTGAAAATAAGGGCTAAATTCATAAAAATTTCATTAAATATTGTAATATAAGAGGTACGGCTAAAATTATTTTATTAAACTTGTAATTATATGGGGTAAAGTAATAAAACAATTGAAAAATATGGTTTAAAACAATAATTATCCCTTCAAATATTGAAAATAAGTATTAAATTCATAAAAATCTCTTTAATATAAGATTTTAGGGGTTGGGTTCAACATTTTTTTATAAATTTTGTAAAAATATGGGGTATAGTAATAAAATACGTTAAAATCAATGAAAAATTTCAATAAAATCCTTACAGATATTGAAAATAAGGGCTAAATTCATTAAAATCTAATTAAATATTTTAATATAAGGGGTACGGCTAAAATTATTTTATAAAACTTGTAATTATATGAAGTAAAGTAATAAACCAATTGAAAAATATGGTTTAAAACAATAATTATCCCTTCAAATATTGAAAATAAGGGCTAAATTCATAAAAATTTCATTAAATATTGTAATATAAGAGGTACGGCTAAAATTATTTTATTAAACTTGTAATTATATGGGGTAAAGTAATAAAATAATTGAAAAATATGGTTTAAAACAATAATTATCCCTTCAAATATTGAAAATAAGTATTAAATTCATAAAACTCTCATTTAATATAAGATTTTAGGGGTTGGGTTCAACATTTTTTTATAAATTTTGTAAAAACATGAGATATTGTAATGAACTACGGTAAAATCATTGGAAAAATTCAATAAAATCCCTTCTAATATTGAAAATAAAGACTAAATTCATAAATATTTCATTAAATATTGTAATATAAGGGGTACGGCTAAAATTATTTTATAAAACTTGTAATTATATGGGGTAAAATAATAAAACAATTGAAAAATATGGTTTAAAACAATAATTATCCCTTCAAATATTGAAAATAAGTATTAAATTCATAAAAATCTCATTTAATATAGGATGTCAGGGGTTTGGTACATTATTTTATTATAAATCTTGTAAACACTTGGATATTGTAATAGATTATATCATAATAACAGTGATAAAATGTTATATTCCCTTCAAATATTGAAAATAAGGACTAAATTCATAAAAATATCATAAAATATTGTAATATAAGGGGTAAAGCTAAAATTATTTTATAAAACTTGTAATTATATGGGGTAAAGTAATAAAACAATTGAAAAATATGGTTTAAAACAATAATTATCCCTTCAAATATTGAAAATAAGGGCTAAATTCATAAAAATTTCATTAAATATTGTAATATAAGAGGTACGGCTAAAATTATTTTATTAAACTTGTAATTATATGGGGTAAAGTAATAAAACAATTGAAAAATATGGTTTAAAACAATAATTATCCCTTCAAATATTGAAAATAAGTATTAAATTCATAAAAATCTCGTTTAATATAGGATTTCAGGGGTTGGGGCCAACAATTTTTTATAAATTTTGTAAAATATGGGGTATAGTAATAAAATACGTAAAATCAATGAAAAATTTCAATAAAATCCTTACAGATATTGAAAATAAGGGCTAAACTCATTAAAATATCATTAAATATTGTAATATAAGGGGTACGGCTAAAATTATTTAATAAAACTTGTAATTATATGGGGTAAAATAATAAAACAATTGAAAAATATGGTTTAAAACAATAATTATCCCTTCAAATATTGAAAATAAGTATTAAATTCATAAAAATTTCTTTAATATAAGATTTTAGGGGTTGGGTTCAACATTTTTTTATAAATTTTGTAAAAATATGGGGTATAGTAATAAAATACGTTAAAATCAATGAAAAATTTCAATAAAATCCTTACAGATATTGAAAATAAGGGCTAAATTCATTAAAATCTAATTAAATATTGTAATATAAGGGGTACGGCTAAAATTATTTTATAAAACTTGTAATTATATGGGGTAAAATAATAAAACAATTGAAAAATATGGTTTAAAACAATAATTATCCCTTCAAATATTGAAAATAAGTATTAAATTCATAAAAATCTCATTTAATATAGGATGTCAGGGGTTTGGTACATTATTTTATTATAAATCTTGTAAACACTTGGATATTGTAATAGATTATATCATAATAACAGTGATAAAATGTTATATTCCCTTCAAATATTGAAAATAAGGACTAAATTCATAAAAATATCATAAAATATTGTAATATAAGGGGTAAAGCTAAAATTATTTTATAAAACTTGTAATTATATGGGGTAAAAAAATAAAACAATTGAAAAATATGGTTTAAAACAATAATTTTCCCTTCAAATATTGAAAATAAGTATTAAATTCATAAAAATCTCATTTAATATAGGATTTCAGGGGTTTGGTACATTATTTTATTATAAATCTTGTAAACACTTGGATATTGTAATAGATTATATCATAATAACAGTGATATAATGTTATATTCCCTTCAAATATTGAAAATAAGGACTAAATTCATTAAAATATCATTAAATATTGTAATATAAGGGTTACGGCTAAAATTATTTTATAAAACTTGTAATTATATGGGGTAAAGTAATAAAACAATTGAAAAATATGGTTTAAAACAATAATTATCCCTTCAAATATTGAAAATAAGGGCTAAATTCATAAAAATTTCATTAAATATTGTAATATAAGGGGTACGGCTAAAATTATTTAATAAAACTTGTAATTATATGGGGTAAAATAATAAAACAATTGAAAAATATGGTTTAAAACAATAATTATCCCTTCAAATATTGAAAATTAGTATTAAATTCATAAAAATCTCATTTAATATAAGGTTTTAGGGGTTGGGTTCAACATTTTTTTATAAATTTTGTAAAAACATGAGATATTGTAATGAAATACGGTAAAATCATTGGAAAAATTCAATAAAATCCCTTCTAATATTGAAAATAAGGGCTAAATTCATAAAAATATCATTAAATATTGTAATATAAGGGGTACGGATAAAATTATTTTATAAAACTTGTAATTATATGGGGTAAAGTAATAAAACAATTGAAAAATATGGTTTAAAACAATAATTATCCCTTCAAATATTGAAAATAAGTATTAAATTCATAAAAATCTCGTTTAATATAGGATTTCAGGGGTTGTGGCCAACAATTTTTTATAAATTTTGTAAAAATATGGGGTATAGTAATAAAATACGTAAAATCAATGAAAAATTTCAATAAAATCCTTACAGATATTGAAAATAAGGGCTAAACTCATTAAAATATCATTAAATATTGTAATATAAGGGGTACGGCTAAAATTATTTAATAAAACTTGTAATTATATGGGGTAAAATAATAAAACAATTGAAAAATATGGTTTAAAACAATAATTATCCCTTCAAATATTGAAAATAAGTATTACATTCATAAAAATCTTATTTAATATAAGATTTTAGGGGTTGGGTTATTCATTTTTTTTATAAATTTTGTAAAAATATGGGGTATTGTAATAAAATACGTTAAAATCAATGAAAAATTTCAATAAAATCCTTACAGATATTGAAAATAAGGGCTAAACTCATTAAAATATCATTAAATATTGTAATATAAGGGGTACGGCTAAAATTATTTAATAAAACTTGTAATTATATGGGGTAAAATAATAAAACAATTGAAAAATATGGTTTAAAACAATAATTATCCCTTCAAATATTGAAAATAAGTATTAAATTCATAAAAATCTCATTTAATATAGGATGTCAGGGGTTTGGTACATTATTTTATTATAAATCTTGTAAACACTTGGATATTGTAATAGATTATATCATAATAACAGTGATAAAATGTTATATTCCCTTCAAATATTGAAAATAAGGACTAAATTCATAAAAATATCATAAAATATTGTAATATAAGGGGTAAAGCTAAAATTATTTTATAAAACTTGTAATTATATGGGGTAAAGTAATAAAACAATTGAAAAATATGGTTTAAAACAATAATTATCCCTTCAAATATTGAAAATAAGGGCTAAATTCATAAAAATTTCATTAAATATTGTAATATAAGAGGTACGGCTAAAATTATTTAATAAAACTTGTAATTATATGGGGTAAAATAATAAAACAATTGAAAAATATGGTTTAAAACAATAATTATCCCTTCAAATATTGAAAATAAGTATTAAATTCATAAAAATTTCTTTAATATAAGATTTTAGGGGTTGGGTTCAACATTTTTTTATAAATTTTGTAAAAATATGGGGTATAGTAATAAAATACGTTAAAATCAATGAAAAATTTCAATAAAATCCTTACAGATATTGAAAATAAGGTCTAAATTCATTAAAATCTAATTAAATATTGTAATATAAGGGGTACGGCTAAAATTATTTTATAAAACTTGTAATTATATGGGGTAAAGTAATAAAACAATTGAAAAATATGGTTTAAAACAATAATTATCCCTTCAAATATTGAAAATAAGTATTAAATTCATAAAAATCTCATTAAATATAAGATTTTAGGGGTTGGGTTCAACATTTTTTTATAAATTTTGTAAAAATATGGGGTATTGTAATAAAATACGTTAAAATCAATGAAAAATTTCAATAAAATCATTACAGATATTGAAAATATGGGCTAAATTCATAAAAATATCATTAAATATTGTAATATAAGGGGTACGGCTAAAATTATTTTATAAAACTTGTAATTATATGGGGTAAAGTAATAAAACAATTGAAAAATATGGTTTAAAACAATAATTATCCCTTCAAATATTGAAAATAAGTATTAAATTCATAAAAATCTCTTTAATATAAGATTTTAGGGGTTGGGTTCAACATTTTTTTATAAATTTTGTAAAAATATGGGGTATAGTAATAAAATACGTTAAAATCAATGAAAAATTTCAATAAAATCCTTACAGATATTGAAAATAAGGGCTAAATTCATTAAAATCTAATTAAATATTTTAATATAAGGGGTACGGCTAAAATTATTTTATAAAACTTGTAATTATATGAAGTAAAGTAATAAACCAATTGAAAAATATGGTTTAAAACAATAATTATCCCTTCAAATATTGAAAATAAGGGCTAAATTCATAAAAATTTCATTAAATATTGTAATATAAGAGGTACGGCTAAAATTATTTTATTAAACTTGTAATTATATGGGGTAAAGTAATAAAATAATTGAAAAATATGGTTTAAAACAATAATTATCCCTTCAAATATTGAAAATAAGTATTAAATTCATAAAACTCTCATTTAATATAAGATTTTAGGGGTTGGGTTCAACATTTTTTTATAAATTTTGTAAAAACATGAGATATTGTAATGAACTACGGTAAAATCATTGGAAAAATTCAATAAAATCCCTTCTAATATTGAAAATAAAGACTAAATTCATAAATATTTCATTAAATATTGTAATATAAGGGGTACGGCTAAAATTATTTTATAAAACTTGTAATTATATGGGGTAAAATAATAAAACAATTGAAAAATATGGTTTAAAACAATAATTATCCCTTCAAATATTGAAAATAAGTATTAAATTCATAAAAATCTCATTTAATATAGGATGTCAGGGGTTTGGTACATTATTTTATTATAAATCTTGTAAACACTTGGATATTGTAATAGATTATATCATAATAACAGTGATAAAATGTTATATTCCCTTCAAATATTGAAAATAAGGACTAAATTCATAAAAATATCATAAAATATTGTAATATAAGGGGTAAAGCTAAAATTATTTTATAAAACTTGTAATTATATGGGGTAAAGTAATAAAACAATTGAAAAATATGGTTTAAAACAATAATTATCCCTTCAAATATTGAAAATAAGGGCTAAATTCATAAAAATTTCATTAAATATTGTAATATAAGAGGTACGGCTAAAATTATTTTATTAAACTTGTAATTATATGGGGTAAAGTAATAAAACAATTGAAAAATATGGTTTAAAACAATAATTATCCCTTCAAATATTGAAAATAAGTATTAAATTCATAAAAATCTCGTTTAATATAGGATTTCAGGGGTTGGGGCCAACAATTTTTTATAAATTTTGTAAAATATGGGGTATAGTAATAAAATACGTAAAATCAATGAAAAATTTCAATAAAATCCTTACAGATATTGAAAATAAGGGCTAAACTCATTAAAATATCATTAAATATTGTAATATAAGGGGTACGGCTAAAATTATTTAATAAAACTTGTAATTATATGGGGTAAAATAATAAAACAATTGAAAAATATGGTTTAAAACAATAATTATCCCTTCAAATATTGAAAATAAGTATTAAATTCATAAAAATCTCATTAAATATAAGATTTTAGGGGTTGGGTTCAACATTTTTTTATAAATTTTGTAAAAATATGGGGTATTGTAATAAAATACGTTAAAATCAATGAAAAATTTCAATAAAATCATTACAGATATTGAAAATATGGGCTAAATTCATAAAAATATCATTAAATATTGTAATATAAGGGGTACGGCTAAAATTATTTTATAAAACTTGTAATTATATGGGGTAAAGTAATAAAACAATTGAAAAATATGGTTTAAAACAATAATTATCCCTTCAAATATTGAAAATAAGTATTAAATTCATAAAAATCTCTTTAATATAAGATTTTAGGGGTTGGGTTCAACATTTTTTTATAAATTTTGTAAAAATATGGGGTATAGTAATAAAATACGTTAAAATCAATGAAAAATTTCAATAAAATCCTTACAGATATTGAAAATAAGGGCTAAATTCATTAAAATCTAATTAAATATTGTAATATAAGGGGTACGGCTAAAATTATTTTATAAAACTTGTAATTATATGGGGTAAAGTAATAAAACAATTGAAAAATATGGTTTAAAACAATAATTATCCCTTCAAATATTGAAAATAAGTATTAAATTCATAAAAATCTCATTTAATATAAGATTTTAGGGGTTGGGTTCAACATTTTTTTATAAATTTTGTAAAAATATGGGGTATTGTAATAAAATACGTTAAAATCAATGAAAAATTTCAATAAAATCATTACAGATATTGAAAATATGGGCTAAATTCATAAAAATATCATTAAATATTGTAATATAAGGGGTACGGCTAAAATTATTTTATAAAACTTGTAATTATATGGGGTAAAGTAATAAAACAATTGAAAAATATGGTTTAAAACAATAATTATCCCTTCAAATATTGAAAATAAGTATTAAATTCATAAAACTCTCATTTAATATAAGATTTTAGGGGTTGGGTTCAACATTTTTTTATAAATTTTGTAAAAACATGAGATATTGTAATGAACTACGGTAAAATCATTGGAAAAATTCAATAAAATCCCTTCTAATATTGAAAATAAAGACTAAATTCATAAATATTTCATTAAATATTGTAATATAAGGGGTACGGCTAAAATTATTTTATAAAACTTGTAATTATATGGGGTAAAATAATAAAACAATTGAAAAATATGGTTTAAAACAATAATTATCCCTTCAAATATTGAAAATAAGTATTAAATTCATAAAAATCTCATTTAATATAGGATGTCAGGGGTTTGGTACATTATTTTATTATAAATCTTGTAAACACTTGGATATTGTAATAGATTATATCATAATAACAGTGATAAAATGTTATATTCCCTTCAAATATTGAAAATAAGGACTAAATTCATAAAAATATCATTAAATATTGTAATATAAGGGGTAAAGCTAAAATTATTTTATAAAACTTGTAATTATATGTGGTAAAAAAATAAAACAATTGAAAAATATGGTTTAAAACAATAATTATCCCTTCAAATATTGAAAATAAGGGCTAAATTCATAAAAATTTCATTAAATATTGTAATATAAGGGGTACGACTAAAATTATTTTATAAAACTTGTAATTATATGGGGTAAAGTAATAAAACAATTGAAAAATATGGTTTAAAACAATAATTATCCCTTCAAATATTGAAAATAAGTATTAAATTCATAAAAATCACATTTAATATAGAATTTCAGGGGTTTGGTACATTATTTTATTATAAATCTTGTAAACACTTGGATATTGTAATAGATTATATCATAATAACAGTGATATAATGTTATATTCCCTTCAAATATTGAAAATAAGGACTAAATTCATTAAAACATCATTAAATATTGTAATATAAGGGTTTCAGCTAAAATTATTTTATAAAACTTGTAATTATATGGGGTAAAGTAATACAACAATTGAAAAATATGGTTTAAAACAATAATTATCCCTTCAAATATTGAAAATAAGTATTAAATTCATAAAAATCTCATTTAATATAAGGTTTTAGGGGTTGGGTTCAACATTTTTTTATAAATTTTGTAAAAATATGGGGTATTGTAATAAAATACGTTAAAATCAATGAAAAATTTCAATAAAATCATTACAAATATTGAAAATAAGGGCTAAATTCATAAAAATATCATTAAATATTGTAATATAAGGGGTACGGCTAAAATTATTTTATAAAACTTGTAATTATATGGGGTAAAGTAATAAAACAATTGAAAAATATGGTTTAAAACAATAATTATCCCTTCAAATATTGAAAATAAGTATTAAATTCATAAAAATCTCGTTTAATATAGGATTTCAGGGGTTGGGGCCAACAATTTTTTATAAATTTTGTAAAAATATGGGGTATAGTAATAAAATACGTAAAATCAATGAAAAATTTCAATAAAATCCTTACAGATATTGAAAATAAGGACTAAATTCATTAAAATATCATTAAATATTTTAATATAAGGGGTACGGCTAAAATTATTTAATAAAACTTGTAATTATATGGGGTAAAATAATAAAACAATTGAAAAGTATGGTTTAAAACAATAATTATCCCTTCAAATATTGAAAATAAGTATTAAATTCATAAAAATTTCTTTAATATAAGATTTTAGGGGTTGGGTTCAACATTTTTTTATAAATTTTGTAAAAATATGGGGTATAGTAATAAAATACGTTAAAATCAATGAAAAATTTCAATAAAATCCTTACAGATATTGAAAATAAGGGCTAAATTCATTAAAATCTAATTAAATATTGTAATATAAGGGGTACGGCTAAAATTATTTTATAAAACTTGTAATTATATGGGGTAAAGTAATAAAACAATTGAAAAATATGGTTTAAAACAATAATTATCCCTTCAAATATTGAAAATAAGTATTAAATTCGTAAAAATCTCATTTAATATAAGATTTTAGGGGTTGGGTTCAACATTTTTTTATAAATTTTGTAAAAATATGGGGTATTGTAATAAAATACGTTAAAATCAATGAAAAATTTCAATAAAATCATTACAGATATTGAAAATATGGGCTAAATTCATAAAAATATCATTAAATATTGTAATATAAGGGGTACGGCTAAAATTATTTTATAAAACTTGTAATTATATGGGGTAAAGTAATAAAACAATTGAAAAATATGGTTTAAAACAATAATTATCCCTTCAAATATTGAAAATAAGTATTAAATTCATAAAAATCTCTTTAATATAAGATTTTAGGGGTTGGGTTCAACATTTTTTTATAAATTTTGTAAAAATATGGGGTATAGTAATAAAATACGTTAAAATCAATGAAAAATTTCAATAAAATCCTTACAGATATTGAAAATAAAGACTAAATTCATAAATATTTCATTAAATATTGTAATATAAGGGGTACGGCTAAAATTATTTTATAAAACTTGTAATTATATGGGGTAAAATAATAAAACAATTGAAAAATATGGTTTAAAACAATAATTATCCCTTCAAATATTGAAAATAAGTATTAAATTCATAAAAATCTCATTTAATATAGGATGTCAGGGGTTTGGTACATTATTTTATTATAAATCTTGTAAACACTTGGATATTGTAATAGATTATATCATAATAACAGTGATAAAATGTTATATTCCCTTCAAATATTGAAAATAAGGACTAAATTCATAAAAATATCATTAAATATTGTAATATAAGGGGTAAAGCTAAAATTATTTTATAAAACTTGTAATTATATGTGGTAAAAAAATAAAACAATTGAAAAATATGGTTTAAAACAATAATTATCCCTTCAAATATTGAAAATAAGGGCTAAATTCATAAAAATTTCATTAAATATTGTAATATAAGGGGTACGACTAAAATTATTTTATAAAACTTGTAATTATATGGGGTAAAGTAATAAAACAATTGAAAAATATGGTTTAAAACAATAATTATCCCTTCAAATATTGAAAATAAGTATTAAATTCATAAAAATCACATTTAATATAGAATTTCAGGGGTTTGGTACATTATTTTATTATAAATCTTGTAAACACTTGGATATTGTAATAGATTATATCATAATAACAGTGATATAATGTTATATTCCCTTCAAATATTGAAAATAAGGACTAAATTCATTAAAACATCATTAAATATTGTAATATAAGGGTTTCGGCTAAAATTATTTTATAAAACTTGTAATTATATGGGGTAAAGTAATACAACAATTGAAAAATATGGTTTAAAACAATAATTATCCCTTCAAATATTGAAAATAAGTATTAAATTCATAAAAATCTCATTTAATATAAGGTTTTAGGGGTTGGGTTCAACATTTTTTTATAAATTTTGTAAAAATATGGGGTATTGTAATAAAATACGTTAAAATCAATGAAAAATTTCAATAAAATCATTACAAATATTGAAAATAAGGGCTAAATTCATTAAAATATCATTAAATATTTTAATATAAGGGGTACGGCTAAAATTATTTTATAAAACTTGTAATTATATGGGGTAAAATAATAAAACAATTGAAAAATATGGTTTAAAACAATAATTATCCCTTCAAATATTGAAAATAAGTATTAAATTCATAAAAATCTCATTTAATATAGGATTTCAGGGGTTTGGTACATTATTTTATTATAAATCTTGTAAACACTTGGATATTGTAATAGATTATATCATAATAACAGTGATATAATGTTATATTCCCTTCAAATATTGAAAATAAGGACTAAATTCATTAAAATATCATTAAATATTGTAATATAAGGGTTACGGCTAAAATTATTTTATAAAACTTGTAATTATATGGGGTAAAGTAATAAAACAATTGAAAAATATGGTTTAAAACAATAATTATCCCTTCAAATATTGAAAATAAGTATTAAATTCATAAAAATTTCTTTAATATAAGATTTTAGGGGTTGGGTTCAACATTTTTTTATAAATTTTGTAAAAATATGGGGTATAGTAATAAAATACGTTAAAATCAATGAAAAATTTCAATAAAATCCTTACAGATATTGAAAATAAGGGCTAAATTCATTAAAATCTAATTAAATATTGTAATATAAGGGGTACGGCTAAAATTATTTTATAAAACTTGTAATTATATGGGGTAAAGTAATAAAACAATTGAAAAATATGGTTTAAAACAATAATAATCCCTTCAAATATTGAAAATAAGTATTAAATTCGTAAAAATCTCATTTAATATAAGATTTTAGGGGTTGGGTTCAACATTTTTTTATAAATTTTGTAAAAATATGGGGTATTGTAATAAAATACGTTAAAATCAATGAAAAATTTCAATAAAATCATTACAGATATTGAAAATATGGGCTAAATTCATAAAAATATCATTAAATATTGTAATATAAGGGGTACGGCTAAAATTATTTTATAAAACTTGTAATTATATGGGGTAAAGTAATAAAACAATTGAAAAATATGGTTTAAAACAATAATTATCCCTTCAAATATTGAAAATAAGTATTAAATTCATAAAAATCTCTTTAATATAAGATTTTAGGGGTTGGGTTCAACATTTTTTTATAAATTTTGTAAAAATATGGGGTATAGTAATAAAATACGTTAAAATCAATGAAAAATTTCAATAAAATCCTTACAGATATTGAAAATAAGGGCTAAATTCATTAAAATCTAATTAAATATTTCAATATAAGGGGTACGGCTAAAATTATTTTATAAAACTTGTAATTATATGAAGTAAAGTAATAAACCAATTGAAAAATATGGTTTAAAACAATAATTATCCCTTCAAATATTGAAAATAAGTATTAAATTCATAAAACTCTCATTTAATATAAGATTTTAGGGGTTGGGTTCAACATTTTTTTATAAATTTTGTAAAAACATGAGATATTGTAATGAACTACGGTAAAATCATTGGAAAAATTCAATAAAATCCCTTCTAATATTGAAAATAAAGACTAAATTCATAAATATTTCATTAAATATTGTAATATAAGGGGTACGGCTAAAATTATTTTATAAAACTTGTAATTATATGGGGTAAAATAATAAAACAATTGAAAAATATGGTTTAAAACAATAATTATCCCTTCAAATATTGAAAATAAGTATTAAATTCATAAAAATCTCATTTAATATAGGATGTCAGGGGTTTGGTACATTATTTTATTATAAATCTTGTAAACACTTGGATATTGTAATAGATTATATCATAATAACAGTGATAAAATGTTATATTCCCTTCAAATATTGAAAATAAGGACTAAATTCATAAAAATATCATTAAATATTGTAATATAAGGGGTAAAGCTAAAATTATTTTATAAAACTTGTAATTATATGTGGTAAAAAAATAAAACAATTGAAAAATATGGTTTAAAACAATAATTATCCCTTCAAATATTGAAAATAAGGGCTAAATTCATAAAAATTTCATTAAATATTGTAATATAAGGGGTACGACTAAAATTATTTTATAAAACTTGTAATTATATGGGGTAAAGTAATAAAACAATTGAAAAATATGGTTTAAAACAATAATTATCCCTTCAAATATTGAAAATAAGTATTAAATTCATAAAAATCACATTTAATATAGAATTTCAGGGGTTTGGTACATTATTTTATTATAAATCTTGTAAACACTTGGATATTGTAATAGATTATATCATAATAACAGTGATATAATGTTATATTCCCTTCAAATATTGAAAATAAGGACTAAATTCATTAAAACATCATTAAATATTGTAATATAAGGGTTTCGGCTAAAATTATTTTATAAAACTTGTAATTATATGGGGTAAAGTAATACAACAATTGAAAAATATGGTTTAAAACAATAATTATCCCTTCAAATATTGAAAATAAGTATTAAATTCATAAAAATCTCATTTAATATAAGGTTTTAGGGGTTGGGTTCAACATTTTTTTATAAATTTTGTAAAAATATGGGGTATTGTAATAAAATACGTTAAAATCAATGAAAAATTTCAATAAAATCATTACAAATATTGAAAATAAGGGCTAAATTCATAAAAATATCATTAAATATTGTATTATAAGGGGTACGGCTAAAATTATTTTATAAAACTTGTAATTATATGGGGTAAAGTAATAAAACAATTGAAAAATATGGTTTAAAACAATAATTATCCCTTCAAATATTGAAAATAAGTATTAAATTCATAAAAATCTCGTTTAATATAGGATTTCAGGGGTTGGGGCCAACAATTTTTTATAAATTTTGTAAAAATATGGGGTATAGTAATAAAATACGTAAAATCAATGAAAAATTTCAATAAAATCCTTACAGATATTGAAAATAAGGACTAAATTCATTAAAATATCATTAAATATTTTAATATAAGGGGTACGGCTAAAATTATTTTATAAAACTTGTAATTATATGGGGTAAAATAATAAAACAATTGAAAAATATGGTTTAAAACAATAATTATCCCTTCAAATATTGAAAATAAGTATTAAATTCATAAAAATCTCATTTAATATAGGATTTCAGGGGTTTGGTACATTATTTTATTATAAATCTTGTAAACACTTGGATATTGTAATAGATTATATCATAATAACAGTGATATAATGTTATATTCCCTTCAAATATTGAAAATAAGGACTAAATTCATTAAAATATCATTAAATATTGTAATATAAGAGGTAAAGCTAAAATTATTTTATAAAACTTGTAATTATATGGGGTAAAAAAATAAAACAATTGAAAAATATGGTTTAAAACAATAATTATCCCTTCAAATATTGAAAATAAGGGCTAAATTCATAAAAATTTCATTAAATATTGTAATAGAAGGGGTACGACTAAAATTATTTTATAAAACTTGTAATTATATGGGGTAAAGTATTAAAACAATTGAAAAATATGGTTTAAAACAATAATTATCCCTTCACATATTGAAAATAAGTATTAAATTCATAAAAATCTCTTTAATATAAGATTTTAGGGGTTGGGTTCAACATTTTTTTATAAATTTTGTAAAAATATGGGGTATAGTAATAAAATACGTTAAAATCAATGAAAAATTTCAATAAAATCCTTACAGATATTGAAAATAAGGGCTAAACTCATTAAAATATCATTAAATATTGTAATATAAGGGGTACGGCTAAAATTATTTAATAAAACTTGTAATTATATGGGGTAAAATAATAAAACAATTGAAAAATATGGTTTAAAACAATAATTATCCCTTCAAATATTGAAAATAAGTATTAAATTCATAAAAATCTCTTTAATATAAGATTTTAGGGGTTGGGTTCAACATTTTTTTATAAATTTTGTAAAAATATGGGGTATAGTAATAAAATACGTTAAAATCAATGAAAAATTTCAATAAAATCCTTACAGATATTGAAAATAAGGGCCAAATTCATTAAAATCTAATTAAATATTGTAATATAAGGGGTACGGCTAAAATTATTTTATAAAACTTGTAATTATATGGGGTAAAGTAATACAACAATTGAAAAATATGGTTTAAAACAATAATTATCCCTTCAAATATTGAAAATAAGTATTAAATTCATAAAAATCTCATTTAATATAAGGTTTTAGGGGTTGGGTTCAACATTTTTTTATAAATTTTGTAAAAATATGGGGTATTGTAATAAAATACGTTAAAATCAATGAAAAATTTCAATAAAATCATTACAAATATTGAAAATAAGGGCTAAATTCATAAAAATATCATTAAATATTGTAATATAAGGGGTACGGCTAAAATTATTTTATAAAACTTGTAATTATATGGGGTAAAGTAATAAAACAATTGAAAAATATGGTTTAAAACAATAATTATCCCTTCAAATATTGAAAATAAGTATTAAATTCATAAAAATCTCGTTTAATATAGGATTTCAGGGGTTGGGGCCAACAATTTTTTATAAATTTTGTAAAAATATGGGGTATAGTAATAAAATACGTAAAATCAATGAAAAATTTCAATAAAATCCTTACAGATATTGAAAATAAGGACTAAATTCATTAAAATATCATTAAATATTTTAATATAAGGGGTACGGCTAAAATTATTTTATAAAACTTGTAATTATATGGGGTAAAATAATAAAACAATTGAAAAATATGGTTTAAAACAATAATTATCCCTTCAAATATTGAAAATAAGTATTAAATTCATAAAAATCTCATTTAATATAGGATTTCAGGGGTTTGGTACATTATTTTATTATAAATCTTGTAAACACTTG
The DNA here is from genome assembly GCA_036289425.1 of Rhopalosiphum nymphaeae. Taxonomy (NCBI): domain Eukaryota; kingdom Metazoa; phylum Arthropoda; class Insecta; order Hemiptera; family Aphididae; genus Rhopalosiphum; species Rhopalosiphum nymphaeae. The sequence goes on along the minus strand of JAZAQC010000001.1, from coordinate 6,790,099 downwards.
GATATTGTAATAGATTATATCATAATAACAGTGATATAATGTTATATTCCCTTCAAATATTGAAAATAAGGACTAAATTCATTAAAATATCATTAAATATTGTAATATAAGAGGTAAAGCTAAAATTATTTTATAAAACTTGTAATTATATGGGGTAAAAAAATAAAACAATTGAAAAATATGGTTTAAAACAATAATTATCCCTTCAAATATTAAAAATAAGGGCTAAATTCATAAAAATTTCATTAAATATTGTAATATAAGAGGTACGGCTAAAATTATTTTATAAAACTTGTAATTATATGGGGTAAAGTAATAAAACAATTGAAAAATATGGTTTAAAACAATAATTATCCCTTCAAATATTGAAAATAAGTATTAAATTCATAAATATCTCATTTAATATAAGGTTTTAGGGGTTGGGTTCAACATTTTTTTATAAATTTTGTAAAAATATGGGGTATAGTAATAAAATACGTTAAAATCAATGAAAAATTTCAATAAAATCCTTACAGATATTGAAAATAAGGGCTAAATTCATTAAAATCTAATTAAATATTGTAATATAAGGGGTACGGCTAAAATTATTTTATAAAACTTGTAATTATATGGGGTAAAGTAATAAAACAATTGAAAAATATGGTTTAAAACAATAATTATCCCTTCAAATATTGAAAATAAGTATTAAATTCATAAAACTCTCATTTAATATAAGATTTTAGGGGTTGGGTTCAACATTTTTTTATAAATTTTGTAAAAACATGAGATATTGTAATGAACTACGGTAAAATCATTGGAAAAATTCAATAAAATCCCTTCTAATATTGAAAATAAAGACTAAATTCATAAATATTTCATTAAATATTGTAATATAAGGGGTACGGCTAAAATTATTTTATAAAACTTGTAATTATATGGGGTAAAATAATAAAACAATTGAAAAATATGGTTTAAAACAATAATTATCCCTTCAAATATTGAAAATAAGTATTAAATTCATAAAAATCTCATTTAATATAGGATTTCAGGGGTTTGGTACATTATTTTATTATAAATCTTGTAAACACTTGGATATTGTAATAGATTATATCATAATAACAGTGATATAATGTTATATTCCCTTCAAATATTGAAAATAAGGACTAAATTCATTAAAATATCATTAAATATTGTAATATAAGAGGTAAAGCTAAAATTATTTTATAAAACTTGTAATTATATGGGGTAAAAAAATAAAACAATTGAAAAATATGGTTTAAAACAATAATTATCCCTTCAAATATTGAAAATAAGGGCTAAATTCATAAAAATTTCATTAAATATTGTAATATAAGAGGTACGGCTAAAATTATTTTATAAAACTTGTAATTATATGGGGTAAAGTAATACAACAATTGAAAAATATGGTTTAAAACAATAATTATCCCTTCAAATATTGAAAATAAGGGCTAAATTCATAAAAATTTCATTAAATATTGTAATAGAAGGGGTACGACTAAAATTATTTTATAAAACTTGTAATTATATGGGGTAAAGTATTAAAACAATTGAAAAATATGGTTTAAAACAATAATTATCCCTTCAAATATTGAAAATAAGTATTAAATTCATAAAAATCTCTTTAATATAAGATTTTAGGGGTTGGGTTCAACATTTTTTTATAAATTTTGTAAAAATATGGGGTATAGTAATAAAATACGTTAAAATCAATGAAAAATTTCAATAAAATCCTTACAGATATTGAAAATAAGGGCTAAACTCATTAAAATATCATTAAATATTGTAATATAAGGGGTACGGCTAAAATTATTTAATAAAACTTGTAATTATATGGGGTAAAATAATAAAACAATTGAAAAATATGGTTTAAAACAATAATTATCCCTTCAAATATTGAAAATAAGTATTAAATTCATAAAAATCTCTTTAATATAAGATTTTAGGGGTTGGGTTCAACATTTTTTTATAAATTTTGTAAAAATATGGGGTATAGTAATAAAATACGTTAAAATCAATGAAAAATTTCAATAAAATCCTTACAGATATTGAAAATAAGGGCCAAATTCATTAAAATCTAATTAAATATTGTAATATAAGGGGTACGGCTAAAATTATTTTATAAAACTTGTAATTATATGGGGTAAAGTAATAAAACAATTGAAAAATATGGTTTAAAACAATAATTATCCCTTCAAATATTGAAAATAAGTATTAAATTCATAAAAATCTCTTTAATATAAGATTTTAGGGGTTGGGTTCAACATTTTTTTATAAATTTTGTAAAAATATGGGGTATAGTAATAAAATACGTTAAAATCAATGAAAAATTTCAATAAAATCCTTACAGATATTGAAAATAAGGGCTAAACTCATTAAAATATCATTAAATATTGTAATATAAGGGGTACGGCTAAAATTATTTAATAAAACTTGTAATTATATGGGGTAAAATAATAAAACAATTGAAAAATATGGTTTAAAACAATAATTATCCCTTCAAATATTGAAAATAAGTATTAAATTCATAAAAATCTCGTTTAATATAGGATTTCAGGGGTTGGGGCCAACAATTTTTTATAAATTTTGTAAAAATATGGGGTATAGTAATAAAATACGTAAAATCAATGAAAAATTTCAATAAAATCCTTACAGATATTGAAAATAAGGACTAAATTCATTAAAATATCATTAAATATTTTAATATAAGGGGTACGGCTAAAATTATTTTATAAAACTTGTAATTATATGGGGTAAAATAATAAAACAATTGAAAAATATGGTTTAAAACAATAATTATCCCTTCAAATATTGAAAATAAGTATTAAATTCATAAAAATCTCATTTAATATAGGATTTCAGGGGTTTGGTACATTATTTTATTATAAATCTTGTAAACACTTGGATATTGTAATAGATTTTATCATAATAACAGTGATATAATGTTATATTCCCTTCAAATATTGAAAATAAGGACTAAATTCATTAAAATATCATTAAATATTGTAATATAAGAGGTAAAGCTAAAATTATTTTATAAAACTTGTAATTATATGGGGTAAAAAAATAAAACAATTGAAAAATATGGTTTAAAACAATAATTATCCCTTCAAATATTAAAAATAAGGGCTAAATTCATAAAAATTTCATTAAATATTGTAATATAAGAGGTACGGCTAAAATTATTTTATAAAACTTGTAATTATATGGGGTAAAGTAATAAAACAATTGAAAAATATGGTTTAAAACAATAATTATCCCTTCAAATATTGAAAATAAGTATTAAATTCATAAATATCTCATTTAATATAAGGTTTTAGGGGTTGGGTTCAACATTTTTTTATAAATTTTGTAAAAACTTGGGGTATAGTAATAAAATACGTTAAAATCAATGAAAAATTTCAATAAAATCCTTACAGATATTGAAAATAAGGGCTAAATTCATTAAAATCTAATTAAATATTGTAATATAAGGGGTACGGCTAAAATTATTTTATAAAACTTGTAATTATATGGGGTAAAGTAATAAAACAATTGAAAAATATGGTTTAAAACAATAATTATCCCTTCAAATATTGAAAATAAGTATTAAATTCATAAAACTCTCATTTAATATAAGATTTTAGGGGTTGGGTTCAACATTTTTTTATAAATTTTGTAAAAACATGAGATATTGTAATGAACTACGGTAAAATCATTGGAAAAATTCAATAAAATCCCTTCTAATATTGAAAATAAAGACTAAATTCATAAATATTTCATTAAATATTGTAATATAAGGGGTACGGCTAAAATTATTTTATAAAACTTGTAATTATATGGGGTAAAATAATAAAACAATTGAAAAATATGGTTTAAAACAATAATTATCCCTTCAAATATTGAAAATAAGTATTAAATTCATAAAAATCTCATTTAATATAGGATTTCAGGGGTTTGGTACATTATTTTATTATAAATCTTGTAAACACTTGGATATTGTAATAGATTATATCATAATAACAGTGATATAATGTTATATTCCCTTCAAATATTGAAAATAAGGACTAAATTCATTAAAATATCATTAAATATTGTAATATAAGAGGTAAAGCTAAAATTATTTTATAAAACTTGTAATTATATGGGGTAAAAAAATAAAACAATTGAAAAATATGGTTTAAAACAATAATTATCCCTTCAAATATTGAAAATAAGGGCTAAATTCATAAAAATTTCATTAAATATTGTAATATAAGAGGTACGGCTAAAATTATTTTATAAAACTTGTAATTATATGGGGTAAAGTAATACAACAATTGAAAAATATGGTTTAAAACAATAATTATCCCTTCAAATATTGAAAATAAGGGCTAAATTCATAAAAATTTCATTAAATATTGTAATAGAAGGGGTACGACTAAAATTATTTTATAAAACTTGTAATTATATGGGGTAAAATAATAAAACAATTGAAAAATATGGTTTAAAACAATAATTATCCCTTCAAATATTGAAAATAAGTATTAAATTCATAAAAATCTCTTTAATATAAGATTTTAGGGGTTGGGTTCAACATTTTTTTATAAATTTTGTAAAAATATGGGGTATAGTAATAAAATACGTTAAAATCAATGAAAAATTTCAATAAAATCCTTACAGATATTGAAAATAAGGGCTAAATTCATTAAAATCTAATTAAATATTGTAATTTAAGGGGTACGCCTAAAATTATTTTATAAAACTTGTAATTATATGGGGTAAAGTAATAAAACAATTGAAAAATATGGTTTAAAACAATAATTATCCCTTCAAATATTGAAAATAAGTATTAAATTCATAAAACTCTCATTTAATATAAGATTTTAGGGGTTGGGTTCAACATTTTTTTATAAATTTTGTAAAAACATGAGATATTGTAATGAACTACGGTAAAATCATTGGAAAAATTCAATAAAATCCCTTCTAATATTGAAAATAAAGACTAAATTCATAAATATTTCATTAAATATTGTAATATAAGGGGTACGGCTAAAATTATTTTATAAAACTTGTAATTATATGGGGTAAAGTAATACAACAATTGAAAAATATGGTTTAAAACAATAATTATCCCTTCAAATATTGAAAATAAGTATTAAATTCATAAAAATCTCATTTAATATAGGATTTCAGGGGTTTGGTACATTATTTTATTATAAATCTTGTAAACACTTGGATATTGTAATAGATTATATCATAATAACAGTGATATAATGTTATATTCCCTTCAAATATTGAAAATAAGGACTAAATTCATTAAAATATCATTAAATATTGTAATATAAGAGGTAAAGCTAAAATTATTTTATAAAACTTGTAATTATATGGGGTAAAAAAATAAAACAATTGAAAAATATGGTTTAAAACAATAATTATCCCTTCAAATATTGAAAATAAGGGCTAAATTCATAAAAATTTTATTAAATATTGTAATATAAGAGGTACGGCTAAAATTATTTTATAAAACTTGTAATTATATGGGGTAAAGTAATACAACAATTGAAAAATATGGTTTAAAACAATAATTATCCCTTCAAATATTGAAAATAAGGGCTAAATTCATAAAAATTTCATTAAATATTGTAATAGAAGGGGTACGACTAAAATTATTTTATAAAACTTGTAATTATATGGGGTAAAGTATTAAAACAATTGAAAAATATGGTTTAAAACAATAATTATCCCTTCAAATATTGAAAATAAGTATTAAATTCATAAAAATCTCTTTAATATAAGATTTTAGGGGTTGGGTTCAACATTTTTTTATAAATTTTGTAAAAATATGGGGTATAGTAATAAAATACGTTAAAATCAATGAAAAATTTCAATAAAATCCTTACAGATATTGAAAATAAGGGCTAAACTCATTAAAATATCATTAAATATTGTAATATAAGGGGTACGGCTAAAATTATTTAATAAAACTTGTAATTATATGGGGTAAAATAATAAAACAATTGAAAAATATGGTTTAAAACAATAATTATCCCTTCAAATATTGAAAATAAGTATTAAATTCATAAAAATCTCTTTAATATAAGATTTTAGGGGTTGGGTTCAACATTTTTTTATAAATTTTGTAAAAATATGGGGTATAGTAATAAAATACGTTAAAATCAATGAAAAATTTCAATAAAATCCTTACAGATATTGAAAATAAGGGCCAAATTCATTAAAATCTAATTAAATATTGTAATATAAGGGGTACGGCTAAAATTATTTTATAAAACTTGTAATTATATGGGGTAAAGTAATAAAACAATTGAAAAATATGGTTTAAAACAATAATTATCCCTTCAAATATTGAAAATAAATATTAAATTCATAAAAATCTCTTTAATATAAGATTTTAGGGGTTGGGATCAACATTTATTTATAAATTTTGTAAAAATATGGGGTATAGTAATAAAATACGTTAAAATCAATGAAAAATTTCAATAAAATCCTTACAGATATTGAAAATAAGGGCTAAATTCATTAAAATCTAATTAAATATTGTAATTTAAGGGGTACGCCTAAAATTATTTTATAAAACTTGTAATTATATGGGGTAAAGTAATAAAACAATTGAAAAATATGGTTTAAAACAATAATTATCCCTTCAAATATTGAAAATAAGTATTAAATTCATAAAACTCTCATTTAATATAAGATTTTAGGGGTTGGGTTCAACATTTTTTTATAAATTTTGTAAAAACATGAGATATTGTAATGAACTACGGTAAAATCATTGGAAAAATTCAATAAAATCCCTTCTAATATTGAAAATAAAGACTAAATTCATAAATATTTCATTAAATATTGTAATATAAGGGGTACGGCTAAAATTATTTTATAAAACTTGTAATTATATGGGGTAAAATAATAAAACAATTGAAAAATATGGTTTAAAACAATAATTATCCCTTCAAATATTGAAAATAAGTATTAAATTCATAAAAATCTCATTTAATATAGGATTTCAGGGGTTTGGTACATTATTTTATTATAAATCTTGTAAACACTTGGATATTGTAATAGATTATATCATAATAACAGTGATATAATGTTATATTCCCTTCAAATATTGAAAATAAGGACTAAATTCATTAAAATATCATTAAATATTGTAATATAAGAGGTAAAGCTAAAATTATTTTATAAAACTTGTAATTATATGGGGTAAAAAAATAAAACAATTGAAAAATATGGTTTAAAACAATAATTATCCCTTCAAATATTGAAAATAAGGGCTAAATTCATAAAAATTTCATTAAATATTGTAATATAAGAGGTACGGCTAAAATTATTTTATAAAACTTGTAATTATATGGGGTAAAGTAATAAAACAATTGAAAAATATGGTTTAAAACAATAATTATCCCTTCAAATATTGAAAATAAGTATTAAATTCATAAAAATCTCGTTTAATATAGGATTTCAGGGGTTGGGGCCAACAATTTTTTATAAATTTTGTAAAAATATGGGGTATAGTAATAAAATACGTAAAATCAATGAAAAATTTCAATAAAATCCTTACAGATATTGAAAATAAGGGCTAAACTCATTAAAATATCATTAAATATTGTAATATAAGGGGTACGGCTAAAATTATTTAATAAAACTTGTAATTATATGGGGTAAAATAATAAAACAATTGAAAAATATGGTTTAAAACAATAAATATCCCTTCAAATATTGAAAATAAGTATTAAATTCATAAAAATCTCTTTAATATAAGATTTTAGGGGTTGGGTTCAACATTTTTTTATAAATTTTGTAAAAATATGGGGTATAGTAATAAAATACGTTAAAATCAATGAAAAATTTCAATAAAATCCTTACAGATATTGAAAATAAGGGCCAAATTCATTAAAATCTAATTAAATATTGTAATATAAGGGGTACGGCTAAAATTATTTTATAAAACTTGTAATTATATGGGGTAAAGTAATAAAACAATTGAAAAATATGGTTTAAAACAATAATTATCCCTTCAAATATTGAAAATAAATATTAAATTCATAAAAATCTCTTTAATATAAGATTTTAGGGGTTGGGATCAACATTTATTTATAAATTTTGTAAAAATATGGGGTATAGTAATAAAATACGTTAAAATCAATGAAAAATTTCAATAAAATCCTTACAGATATTGAAAATAAGGGCTAAATTCATTAAAATCTAATTAAATATTGTAATTTAAGGGGTACGCCTAAAATTATTTTATAAAACTTGTAATTATATGGGGTAAAGTAATAAAACAATTGAAAAATATGGTTTAAAACAATAATTATCCCTTCAAATATTGAAAATAAGTATTAAATTCATAAAACTCTCATTTAATATAAGATTTTAGGGGTTGGGTTCAACATTTTTTTATAAATTTTGTAAAAACATGAGATATTGTAATGAACTACGGTAAAATCATTGGAAAAATTCAATAAAATCCCTTCTAATATTGAAAATAAAGACTAAATTCATAAATATTTCATTAAATATTGTAATATAAGGGGTACGGCTAAAATTATTTTATAAAACTTGTAATTATATGGGGTAAAATAATAAAACAATTGAAAAATATGGTTTAAAACAATAATTATCCCTTCAAATATTGAAAATAAGTATTAAATTCATAAAAATCTCATTTAATATAGGATTTCAGGGGTTTGGTACATTATTTTATTATAAATCTTGTAAACACTTGGATATTGTAATAGATTATATCATAATAACAGTGATATAATGTTATATTCCCTTCAAATATTGAAAATAAGGACTAAATTCATTAAAATATCATTAAATATTGTAATATAAGAGGTAAAGCTAAAATTATTTTATAAAACTTGTAATTATATGGGGTAAAAAAATAAAACAATTGAAAAATATGGTTTAAAACAATAATTATCCCTTCAAATATTGAAAATAAGGGCTAAATTCATAAAAATTTCATTAAATATTGTAATATAAGAGGTACGGCTAAAATTATTTTATAAAACTTGTAATTATATGGGGTAAAGTAATAAAACAATTGAAAAATATGGTTTAAAACAATAATTATCCCTTCAAATATTGAAAATAAGTATTAAATTCATAAAAATCTCGTTTAATATAGGATTTCAGGGGTTGGGGCCAACAATTTTTTATAAATTTTGTAAAAATATGGGGTATAGTAATAAAATACGTAAAATCAATGAAAAATTTCAATAAAATCCTTACAGATATTGAAAATAAGGGCTAAACTCATTAAAATATCATTAAATATTGTAATATAAGGGGTACGGCTAAAATTATTTAATAAAACTTGTAATTATATGGGGTAAAATAATAAAACAATTGAAAAATATGGTTTAAAACAATAAATATCCCTTCAAATATTGAAAATAAGTATTAAATTCATAAAAATCTCTTTAATATAAGATTTTAGGGGTTGGGTTCAACATTTTTTTATTATAAATCTTGTAAACACTTGGATATTGTAATAGATTATATCATAATAACAGTGATAAAATGTTATATTCCCTTCAAATATTGAAAATAAGGACTAAATTCATAAAAATATCTTTAAATATTGTAATATAAGGGGTACGGCTAAAATTATTTTATAAAACTTGTAATTATATGGGGTAAAGTAATAAAACAATTGAAAAATATGGTTTAAAACAATAATTATCCCTTCAAATATTGAAAATAAGTATTAAATTCATAAAACTCTCATTTAATATAAGATTTTAGGGGTTGGGTTCAACATTTTTTTATAAATTTTGTAAAAACATGAGATATTGTAATGAACTACGGTAAAATCATTGGAAAAATTCAATAAAATCCCTTCTAATATTGAAAATAAAGACTAAATTCATAAATATTTCATTAAATATTGTAATATAAGGGGTACGGCTAAAATTATTTTATAAAACTTGTAATTATATGGGGTAAAATAATAAAACAATTGAAAAATATGGTTTAAAACAATAATTATCCCTTCAAATATTGAAAATAAGTATTAAATTCATAAAAATCTCATTTAATATAGGATTTCAGGGGTTTGGTACATTATTTTATTATAAATCTTGTAAACACTTGGATATTGTAATAGATTATATCATAATAACAGTGATAAAATGTTTTATTCCCTTCAAATATTGAAAATAAGGACTAAATTCATTAAAATATCATTAAATATTGTAATATAAGAGGTAAAGCTAAAATTATTTTATAAAACTTGTAATTATATGGGGTAAAAAAATAAAACAATTGAAAAATATGGTTTAAAACAATAATTATCCCTTCAAATATTGAAAATAAGGGCTAAATTCATAAAAATTTCATTAAATATTGTAATATAAGAGGTACGGCTAAAATTAGTTTATAAAACTTGTAATTATATGGGGGTAAAGTAATAAAACAATTGAAAAATATGGTTTAAAACAATAATTATCCCTTCAAATATTGAAAATAAGTATTAAATTCATAAAACTCTCATTTAATATAAGATTTTAGGGGTTGGGTTCAACATTTTTTTATAAATTTTGTAAAAACATGAGATATTGTAATGAACTACGGTAAAATCATTGGAAAAATTCAATAAAATCCCTTCTAATATTGAAAATAAAGACTAAATTCATAAATATTTCATTAAATATTGTAATATAAGGGGTACGGCTAAAATTATTTTATAAAACTTGTAATTATATGGGGTAAAATAATAAAACAATTGAAAAATATGGTTTAAAACAATAATTATCCCTTCAAATATTGAAAATAAGTATTAAATTCATAAAAATCTCATTTAATATAGGATTTCAGGGGTTTGGTACATTATTTTATTATAAATCTTGTAAACACTTGGATATTGTAATAGATTATATCATAATAACAGTGATAAAATGTTTTATTCCCTTCAAATATTGAAAATAAGGACTAAATTCATTAAAATATCATTAAATATTGTAATATAAGAGGTAAAGCTAAAATTATTTTATAAAACTTGTAATTATATGGGGTAAAAAAATAAAACAATTGAAAAATATGGTTTAAAACAATAATTATCCCTTCAAATATTGAAAATAAGGGCTAAATTCATAAAAATTTCATTAAATATTGTAATATAAGAGGTACGGCTAAAATTAGTTTATAAAACTTGTAATTATATGGGGTAAAGTAATAAAACAATTGAAAAATATGGTTTAAAACAATAATTATCCCTTCAAATATTGAAAATAAGTATTAAATTCATAAAAATCTCGTTTAATATAGGATTTCAGGGGTTGGGGCCAACAATTTTTTATAAATTTTGTAAAAATATGGGGTATAGTAATAAAATACGTAAAATCAATGAAAAATTTCAATAAAATCCTTACAGATATTGAAAATAAGGGCTAAACTCATTAAAATATCATTAAATATTGTAATATAAGGGGTACGGCTAAAATTATTTAATAAAACTTGTAATTATATGGGGTAAAATAATAAAACAATTGAAAAATATGGTTTAAAACAATAATTATCCCTTCAAATATTGAAAATAAGTATTAAATTCATAAAAATCTCATTTAATATAGGATTTCAGGGGTTTGGTACATTATTTTATTATAAATCTTGTAAACACTTGGATATTGTAATAGATTATATCATAATAACAGTGATAAAATGTTATATTCCCTTCAAATATTGAAAATAAGGACTAAATTCATAAAAATATCTTTAAATATTGTAATATAAGGGGTACGGCTAAAATTATTTTATAAAACTTGTAATTATATGGGGTAAAGTAATAAAACAATTGAAAAATATTGTTTAAAACAATAATTATCCCTTCAAATATTGAAAATAAGGGCTAAATTCATAAAAATTTCATTAAATATTGTAATATAAGAGGTACGGCTAAAATTATTTTATAAAACTTGTAATTATATGGGGTAAAGTAATAAAACAATTGAAAAATATGGTTTAAAACAATAATTATCCCTTCAAATATTGAAAATAAGTATTAAATTCATAAAAATCTCATTTAATATAAGGTTTTAGGGGTTGGGTTCAACATTTTTTTATAAATTTTGTAAAAATATGGGGTATAGTAATAAAATACGTTAAAATCAATGAAAAATTTCAATAAAATCCTTACAGATATTGAAAATAAGGGCTAAATTCATTAAAATCTAATTAAATATTGTAATATAAGGGGTACGGCTAAAATTATTTTATAAAACTTGTAATTATATGGGGTAAAGTAATAAAACAATTGAAAAATATGGTTTAAAACAATAATTATCCCTTCAAATATTGAAAATAAGTATTAAATTCATAAAAATCTCATTTAATATAAGGTTTTAGGGGTTGGGTTCAACATTTTTTTATAAATTTTGTAAAAACATGAGATATTGTAATGAAATACGGTAAAATCATTGGAAAAATTCAATAAAATCCCTTCTTATATTGAAAATAAAGACTAAATTCATAAATATTTCATTGAATATTGTAATATAAGGGGTACGGCTAAAATTATTTTATAAAACTTGTAATTATATGGGGTAAAGTAATACAACAATTGAAAAATATGGTTTAAAACAATAATTATCCCTTCAAATATTGAAAATAAGTATTAAATTCATAAAAATCTCGTTTAATATAGGATTTCAGGGGTTGGGGCCAACAATTTTTTATAAATTTTGTAAAAATATGGGGTATAGTAATAAAATACGTTAAAATCAATGAAAAATTTCAATAAAATCATTACAAATATTGAAAATAAGGGCTAAATTCATAAAAATATCATTAAATATTGTAATATAAGGGGTACGGCTAAAATTATTTTATAAAACTTGTAATTATATGGGGTAAAGTAATAAAACAATTGAAAAATATGGTTTAAAACAATAATTATCCCTTCAAATATTGAAAATAAGGGCTAAATTCATAAAAATTTCATTAAATATAGGATTTCAGGGGTTTGGTACATTATTTTATTATAAATCTTGTAAACACTTGGATATTGTAATAGATTATATCATAATAACAGTGATAAAATGTTATATTCCCTTCAAATATTGAAAATAAGGACTAAATTCATAAAAATATCTTTAAATATTGTAATATAAGGGGTACGGCTAAAATTATTTTATAAAACTTGTAATTATATGGGGTAAAGTAATAAAACAATTGAAAAATATGGTTTAAAACAATAATTATCCCTTCAAATATTGAAAATAAGGGCTAAATTCATAAAAATTTCATTAAATATTGTAATATAAGAGGTACGGCTAAAATTATTTTATAAAACTTGTAATTATATGGTGTAAAGTAATAAAACAATTGAAAAATATGGTTTAAAACAATAATTATCCCTTCAAATATTGAAAATAAGTATTAAATTCATAAAAATCTCATTTAATATAAGGTTTTAGGGGTTGGGTTCATCATTTTTTTATAAATTTTGTAAAAATATGGGGTATAGTAATAAAATACGTAAAATCAATGAAAAATTTCAATAAAATCCTTACAGATATTGAAAATAAGGGCTAAATTCATTAAAATCTAATTAAATATTGTAATATAAGGGGTACGGCTAAAATTATTTTATAAAACTTGTAATTATATGGGGTAAAGTAATAAAACAATTGAAAAATATGGTTTAAAACAATAATTATCCCTTCAAATATTGAAAATAAGTATTAAATTCATAAAAATCTCATTTAATATAAGGTTTTAGGGGTTGGGTTCATCATTTTTTTATAAATTTTGTAAAAATATGGGGTATAGTAATAAAATACGTTAAAATCAATGAAAAATTTCAATAAAATCCTTACAGATATTGAAAATAAGGGCTAAACTCATTAAAATATCATTAAATATTGTAATATAAGGGGTATGGCTAAAATTATTTAATAAAACTTGTAATTATATAGGGTAAAATAATAAAACAATTGAAAAATGTGGTTTAAAACAATAATTATCCCTTCAAATATTGAAAATAAGTATTAAATTCATAAAAATCTCATTTAATATAGGATTTCAGGGGTTTGGTACATTATTTTATTATAAATATTGTAAACACTTGGATATTGTAATAGATTATATCATAATAACAATGATATAATGTTATATTCCCTTCAAATATTGAAAATAAGGACTAAATTCATTAAAATATCATTAAATACTGTAATATAAGGGTTACAGCTAAAATTATTTTATAAAACTTGTAATTATTTGGGGTAAAGTAATACAACAATTGAAAAATATGGTTTAAAACAATAATTATCCCTTCAAATATTGAAAATAAGTATTAAATTCATAAAAATCTCATTTAATATAAGGTTTTAGGGGTTGGGTTCAACATTTTTTTATAAATTTTGTAAAAATATGGGGTATTGTAATAAAATACGTTAAAATCAATGAAAAATTTCAATAAAATCATTACAAATATTGAAAATAAGGGCTAAATTCATAAAAATATCATTAAATATTGTAATATAAGGGGTATGGCTAAAATTATTTAATAAAACTTGTAATTATATAGGGTAAAATAATAAAACAATTGAAAAATATGGTTTAAAACAATAATTATCCCTTCAAATATTGAAAATAAGTATTAAATTCATAAAAATCTCATTTAATATAGGATTTCAGGGGTTTGGTACATTATTTTATTATAAATCTTGTAAACACTTGGATATTGTAATAGATTATATCATAATAACAGTGATAAAATGTTATATTCCCTTCAAATATTGAAAATAAGGACTAAATTCATAAAAATATCATTAAATATTGTAATATAAGGGGTAAAGCTAAAATTATTTTATAAAACTTGTAATTATATGGGGTAAAAAAATAAAACAATTGAAAAATATGGTTTAAAACAATAATTATCCCTTCAAATATTGAAAATAAGGGCTAAATTCATAAAAATTTCATTAAATATTGTAATATAAGAGGTACGGCTAAAATTATTTTATAAAACTTGTAATTATATGGGGTAAAGTAATAAAACAATTGAAAAATATGGTTTAAAACAATAATTATCCCTTCAAATATTGAAAATAAGTATTAAATTCATAAAAATCTCATTTAATATAAGGTTTTAGGGGTTGGGTTCATCATTTTTTTATAAATTTTGTAAAAATATGGGGTATAGTAATAAAATACGTTAAAATCAATGAAAAATTTCAATAAAATCGTTACAGATATTGAAAATAAGGGCTAAACTCATTAAAATATCATTAAATATTGTAATATAAGGGGTATGGCTAAAATTATTTAATAAAACTTGTAATTATATAGGGTAAAATAATAAAACAATTGAAAAATATGGTTTAAAACAATAATTATCCCTTCAAATATTGAAAATAAGGGCTAAATTCATAAAAATTTCATTAAATAATGTAATATAAGAGGTACGGCTAAAATTATTTTATAAAACTTGTAATTATATGGGGTAAAGTAATAAAACAATTGAAAAATATGGTTTAAAACAATAATTATCCCTTCAAATATTGAAAATAAGTATTAAATTCATAAAAATCTCATTTAATATAAGGTTTTAGGGGTTGGGTTCAACATTTTTTTATAAATTTTGTAAAAACATGAGATATTGTAATGAAATACGGTAAAATCATTGGAAAAATTCAATAAAATCCCTTCTTATATTGAAAATAAAGACTAAATTCATAAATATTTCATTGAATATTGTAATATAAGGGGTACGGCTAAAATTATTTTATAAAACTTGTAATTATATGGGGTAAAGTAATACAACAATTGAAAAATATGGTTTAAAACAATAATTATCCCTTCAAATATTGAAAATAAGTATTAAATTCATAAAAATCTCGTTTAATATAGGATTTCAGGGGTTGGGGCCAACAATTGTTTATAAATTTTGTAAAAATATGGGGTATAGTAATAAAATACGTTAAAATCAATGAAAAATTTCAATAAAATCATTACAAATATTGAAAATAAGGGCTAAATTCATAAAAATATCATTAAATATTGTAATATAAGGGGTACGGCTAAAATTATTTTATAAAACTTGTAATTATATGGGGTAAAGTAATAAAACAATTGAAAAATATGGTTTAAAACAATAATTATCCCTTCAAATATTGAAAATAAGGGCTAAATTCATAAAAATTTCATTAAATATTGTAATATAAGGGGTACGGCTAAAATTATTTTATAAAACTTGTAATTATATGGGGTAAAGTAATAAAACAATTGAAAAATATGGTTTAAAACAATAATTATCCCTTCAAATATTGAAAATAAGTATTAAATTCATAAAAATCTCATTGAATATAAGGTTTTAGGGGTTTAGGGGTTGGGTTCAACAATTTTTTATAAATTTTGTAAAAACATGAGATATTGTAATGAACTACGGTAAAATCATTGGAAAAATTCAATAAAATCCCTTCTAATATTGAAAATAAAGACTAAATTCATAAATATTTCATTAAATATTGTAATATAAGGGGTACGGCTAAAATTATTTTATAAAACTTGTAATTATATGGGGTAAAATAATAAAACAATTGAAAAATACGGTTTAAAACAATAATTATCCCTTCAAATATTGAAAATAAGTATTAAATTCATAAAAATCTCATTTAATATAGGATTTCAGGGGTTTGGTACATTATTTTATTATAAATCTTGTAAACACTTGGATATTGTAATAGATTATATCATAATAACAGTGATAAAATGTTATATTCCCTTCAAATATTGAAAATAAGGACTAAATTCATAAAAATATCTTTAAATATTGTAATATAAGGGGTACGGCTAAAATTATTTTATAAAACTTGTAATTATATGGGGTAAAGTAATAAAACAATTGAAAAATATGGTTTAAAACAATAATTATCCCTTCAAATATTGAAAATAAGGGCTAAATTCATAAAAATTTCATTAAATATTGTAATATAAGAGGTACGGCTAAAATTATTTTATAAAACTTGTAATTATATGGTGTAAAGTAATAAAACAATTGAAAAATATGGTTTAAAACAATAATTATCCCTTCAAATATTGAAAATAAGTATTAAATTCATAAAAATCTCATTTAATATAAGGTTTTAGGGGTTGGGTTCATCATTTTTTTATATATTTTGTAAAAATATGGGGTATAGTAATAAAATACGTAAAATCAATGAAAAATTTCAATAAAATCCTTACAGATATTGAAAATAAGGGCTAAATTCATTAAAATCTAATTAAATATTGTAATATAAGGGGTACGGCTAAAATTATTTTATAAAACTTGTAATTATATGGGGTAAAGTAATAAAACAATTGAAAAATATGGTTTAAAACAATAATTATCCCTTCAAATATTGAAAATAAGTATTAAATTCATAAAAATCTCATTTAATATAAGGTTTTAGGGGTTGGGTTCATCATTTTTTTATAAATTTTGTAAAAATATGGGGTATAGTAATAAAATACGTTAAAATCAATGAAAAATTTCAATAAAATCCTTACAGATATTGAAAATAAGGGCTAAACTCATTAAAATATCATTAAATATTGTAATATAAGGGGTATGGCTAAAATTATTTAATAAAACTTGTAATTATATAGGGTAAAATAATAAAACAATTGAAAAATGTGGTTTAAAACAATAATTATCCCTTCAAATATTGAAAATAAGTATTAAATTCATAAAAATCTCATTTAATATAGGATTTCAGGGGTTTGGTACATTATTTTATTATAAATATTGTAAACACTTGGATATTGTAATAGATTATATCATAATAACAATGATATAATGTTATATTCCCTTCAAATATTGAAAATAAGGACTAAATTCATTAAAATATCATTAAATACTGTAATATAAGGGTTACAGCTAAAATTATTTTATAAAACTTGTAATTATTTGGGGTAAAGTAATACAACAATTGAAAAATATGGTTTAAAACAATAATTATCCCTTCAAATATTGAAAATAAGTATTAAATTCATAAAAATCTCATTTAATATAAGGTTTTAGGGGTTGGGTTCAACATTTTTTTATAAATTTTGTAAAAATATGGGGTATTGTAATAAAATACGTTAAAATCAATGAAAAATTTCAATAAAATCATTACAAATATTGAAAATAAGGGCTAAATTCATAAAAATATCATTAAATATTGTAATATAAGGGGTATGGCTAAAATTATTTAATAAAACTTGTAATTATATAGGGTAAAATAATAAAACAATTGAAAAATATGGTTTAAAACAATAATTATCCCTTCAAATATTGAAAATAAGTATTAAATTCATAAAAATCTCATTTAATATAGGATTTCAGGGGTTTGGTACATTATTTTATTATAAATATTGTAAACACTTGGATATTGTAATAGATTATATCATAATAACAATGATATAATGTTATATTCCCTTCAAATATTGAAAATAAGGACTAAATTCATTAAAATATCATTAAATACTGTAATATAAGGGTTACAGCTAAAATTATTTTATAAAACTTGTAATTATTTGGGGTAAAGTAATACAACAATTGAAAAATATGGTTTAAAACAATAATTATCCCTTCAAATATTGAAAATAAGTATTAAATTCATAAAAATCTCATTTAATATAAGGTTTTAGGGGTTGGGTTCAACATTTTTTTATAAATTTTGTAAAAATATGGGGTATTGTAATAAAATACGTTAAAATCAATGAAAAATTTCAATAAAATCATTACAAATATTGAAAATAAGGGCTAAATTCATAAAAATATCATTAAATATTGTAATATAAGGGGTATGGCTAAAATTATTTAATAAAACTTGTAATTATATAGGGTAAAATAATAAAACAATTGAAAAATATGGTTTAAAACAATAATTATCCCTTCAAATATTGAAAATAAGTATTAAATTCATAAAAATCTCATTTAATATAGGATTTCAGGGGTTTGGTACATTATTTTATTATAAATATTGTAAACACTTGGATATTGTAATAGATTATATCATAATAACAATGATATAATGTTATATTCCCTTCAAATATTGAAAATAAGGACTAAATTCATTAAAATATCATTAAATATTGTAATATAAGGGTTACAGCTAAAATTATTTTATAAAACTTGTAATTATTTGGGGTAAAGTAATACAACAATTGAAAAATATGGTTTAAAACAATAATTATCCCTTCAAATATTGAAAATAAGTATTAAATTCATAAAAATCTCATTTAATATAAGGTTTTAGGGGTTGGGTTCAACATTTTTTTTTAAATTTTGTAAAAATATGGGGTATTGTAATAAAATACGTTAAAATCAATGAAAAATTTCAATAAAATCATTACAAATATTGAAAATAAGGGCTAAATTCATAAAAATATCATTAAATATTGTAATATAAGGGGTATGGCTAAAATTATTTAATAAAACTTGTAATTATATAGGGTAAAATAATAAAACAATTGAAAAATATGGTTTAAAACAATAATTATCCCTTCAAATATTGAAAATAAGTATTAAATTCATAAAAATCTCATTTAATATAGGATTTCAGGGGTTTGGTACATTATTTTATTATAAATCTTGTAAACACTTGGATATTGTAATAGATAATATCATAATAACAGTGATAAAATGTTATATTCCCTTCAAATATTGAAAATAAGGACTAAATTCATAAAAATATCATTAAATATTGTAATATAAGGGGTAAAGCTAAAATTATTTTATAAAACTTGTAATTATATGGGGTAAAAAAATAAAACAATTGAAAAATATGGTTTAAAACAATAATTATCCCTTCAAATATTGAAAATAAGGGCTAAATTCATAAAAATTTCATTAAATATTGTAATATAAGAGGTACGGCTAAAATTATTTTATAAAACTTGTAATTATATGGGGTAAAGTAATAAAACAATTGAAAAATATGGTTTAAAACAATAATTATCCCTTCAAATATTGAAAATAAGTATTAAATTCATAAAAATCTCATTTAATATAAGGTTTTAGGGGTTGGGTTCATCATTTTTTTATAAATTTTGTAAAAATATGGGGTATAGTAATAAAATACGTTAAAATCAATGAAAAATTTCAATAAAATCCTTACAGATATTGAAAATAAGGGCTAAACTCATTAAAATATCATTAAATATTGTAATATAAGGGGTATGGCTAAAATTATTTAATAAAACTTGTAATTATATAGGGTAAAATAATAAAACAATTGAAAAATATGGTTTAAAACAATAATTATCCCTTCAAATATTGAAAATAAGTATTAAATTCATAAAAATCTCGTTTAATATAGGATTTCAGGGGTTGGGGCCAACAATTTTTTATAAATTTTGTAAAAATATGGGGTATAGTTATAAAATACGTAAAATCAATGAAAAATTTCAATAAAATCCTTACAGATATTGAAAATAAGGGCTAAATTCATTAAAATCTAATTAAATATTGTAATATAAGGGGTACGGCTAAAATTATTTTATAAAACTTGTAATTATATGGGGTAAAGTAATAAAACAATTGAAAAATATGGTTTAAAACAATAATTATCCCTTCAAATATTGAAAATAAGTATTAAATTCATAAAAATCTCATTTAATATAAGGTTTTAGGGGTTGGGTTCATTATTTTATTATAAATCTTGTAAAAATATGGGGTATTGTAATAAAATACGTTAAAATCAATGAAAAATTTCAATAAAATCATTACAAATATTGGAAATAAGGGCTAAATTCATTAAAATATCATTAAATATTGTAATATAAGGGGTACGGCTAAAATTATTTAATAAAACTTGTAATTATATGGGGTAAAATAATAAAACAATTGAAAAATATGGTTTAAAACAATAATTATCCCTTCAAATATTGAAAATAAGTATTAAATTCATAAAAATCTCATTTAATATAGGATTTCAGGGGTTTGGTACATTATTTTATTATAAATTTTGTAAAAACATGAGATATTGTAATGAAATACGTTAAAATCAATGAAAAATTTCAATAAAATCATTACAAATATTGAAAATAAGGGCTAAATTCATAAAAATATCATTAAATATTGTAATATAAGGGGTACGGCTAAAATTATTTTATAAAACTTGTAATTATATGGGGTAAAGTAATAAAACAATTGAAAAATATGGTTTAAAACAATAATTATCCCTTCAAATATTGAAAATAAGGGCTAAATTCATAAAAATTTCATTAAATATTGTAATATAAGGGGTACGGCTAAAATTATTTTATAAAACTTGTAATTATATGGGGTAAAGTAATAAAACAATTGAAAAATATGGTTTAAAACAATAATTATCCCTTCAAATATTGAAAATAAGTATTAAATTCATAAAAATCTCATTGAATATAAGGTTTTAGGGGTTTAGGGGTTGGGTTCAACAATTTTTTATAAATTTTGTAAAAACATGAGATATTGTAATGAACTACGGTAAAATCATTGGAAAAATTCAATAAAATCCCTTCTAATATTGAAAATAAAGACTAAATTCATAAATATTTCATTAAATATTGTAATATAAGGGGTACGGCTAAAATTATTTTATAAAACTTGTAATTATATGGGGTAAAATAATAAAACAATTGAAAAATATGGTTTAAAACAATAATTATCCCTTCAAATATTGAAAATAAGTATTAAATTCATAAAAATCTCATTTAATATAGGATTTCAGGGGTTTGGTACATTATTTTATTATAAATCTTGTAAACACTTGGATATTGTAATAGATTATATCATAATAACAGTGATAAAATGTTATATTCCCTTCAAATATTGAAAATAAGGACTAAATTCATAAAAATATCATTAAATATTGTAATATAAGGGGTAAAGCTAAAATTATTTTATAAAACTTGTAATTATATGGGGTAAAAAAATAAAACAATTGAAAAATATGGTTTAAAACAATAATTATCCCTTCAAATATTGAAAATAAGGGCTAAATTCATAAAAATTTCATTAAATATTGTAATATAAGAGGTACGGCTAAAATTATTTTATAAAACTTGTAATTATATGGGGTAAAGTAATAAAACAATTGAAAAATATGGTTTAAAACAATAATTATCCCTTCAAATATTGAAAATAAGTATTAAATTCATAAAAATCTCATTTAATATAAGGTTTTAGGGGTTGGGTTCATCATTTTTTTATAAATTTTGTAAAAATATGGGGTATAGTAATAAAATACGTTAAAATCAATGAAAAATTTCAATAAAATCCTTACAGATATTGAAAATAAGGGCTAAACTCATTAAAATATCATTAAATATTGTAATATAAGGGGTATGGCTAAAATTATTTAATAAAACTTGTAATTATATAGGGTAAAATAATAAAACAATTGAAAAATATGGTTTAAAACAATAATTATCCCTTCAAATATTGAAAATAAGTATTAAATTCATAAAAATCTCGTTAAATATAGGATTTCAGGGGTTGGGGCCAACAATTTTTTATAAATTTTGTAAAAATATGGGGTATAGTTATAAAATACGTAAAATCAATGAAAAATTTCAATAAAATCCTTACAGATATTGAAAATAAGGGCTAAATTCATTAAAATCTAATTAAATATTGTAATATAAGGGGTACGGCTAAAATTATTTTATAAAACTTGTAATTATATGGGGTAAAGTAATAAAACAATTGAAAAATATGGTTTAAAACAATAATTATCCCTTCAAATATTGAAAATAAGTATTAAATTCATAAAAATCTCATTTAATATAAGGTTTTAGGGGTTGGGTTCATCATTTTTTTATAAATTTTGTAAAAATATGGGGTATAGTAATAAAATACGTTAAAATCAATGAAAAATTTCAATAAAATCCTTACAGATATTGAAAATAAGGGCTAAACTCATTAAAATATCATTAAATATTGTAATATAAGGGGTATGGCTAAAATTATTTAATAAAACTTGTAATTATATAGGGTAAAATAATAAAACAATTGAAAAATATGGTTTAAAACAATAATTATCCCTTCAAATATTGAAAATAAGTATTAAATTCATAAAAATCTCATTTAATATAGGATTTCAGGGGTTTAGTACATTATTTTATTATAAATATTGTAAACACTTGGATATTGTAATAGATTATATCATAATAACAATGATATAATGTTATATTCCCTTCAAATATTGAAAATAAGGACTAAATTCATTAAAATATCATTAAATATTGTAATATAAGGGTTACGGCTAAAATTATTTTATAAAACTTGTAATTATTTGGGGTAAAGTAATACAACAATTGAAAAATATGGTTTAAAACAATAATTATCCCTTCAAATATTGAAAATAAGTATTAAATTCATAAAAATCTCATTTAATATAAGGTTTTAGGGGTTGGGTTCAACATTTTTTTATAAATTTTGTAAAAATATGGGGTATTGTAATAAAATACGTTAAAATCAATGAAAAATTTCAATAAAATCATTACAAATATTGAAAATAAGGGCTAAATTCATAAAAATATCATTAAATATTGTAATATAAGGGGTACGGCTAAAATTATTTTATAAAACTTGTAATTATATGGGGTAAAGTAATAAAACAATTGAAAAATATAGTTTAAAACAATAATTATCCCTTCAAATATTGAAAATAAGGGCTAAATTCATAAAAATTTCATTAAATAATGTAATATAAGAGGTACGGCTAAAATTATTTTATAAAACTTGTAATTATATGGGGTAAAGTAATAAAACAATTGAAAAATATGGTTTAAAACAATAATTATCCCTTCAAATATTGAAAATAAGTATTAAATTCATAAAAATCTCATTTAATATAAGGTTTTAGGGGTTGGGTTCAACATTTTTTTATAAATTTTGTAAAAACATGAGATATTGTAATGAAATACGGTAAAATCATTGGAAAAATTCAATAAAATCCCTTCTTATATTGAAAATAAAGACTAAATTCATAAATATTTCATTAAATATTATAATATAAGGGGTACGGCTAAAATTATTTTATAAAACTTGTAATTATATGGGGTAAAGTATTAAAACAATTGAAAAATATGGTTTAAAACAATAATTATCCCTTCAAATATTGAAAATAAGTATTAAATTCATAAAAATCTCATTTAATATAGGATTTCAGGGGTTGGGGCCAACAATTTTTTATAAATTTTGTAAAAATATGGGGTATAGTAATAAAATACGTAAAATCAATGAAAAATTTCAATAAAATCCTTACAGATATTGAAAATAAGGGCTAAACTCATTAAAATATCATTAAATATTGTAATATAAGGGGTACGGCTAAAATTATTTTATAAAACTTGTAATTATATGGGGTAAAGTAATAAAACAATTGAAAAATATGGTTTAAAACAATAATTATCCCTTCAAATATTGAAAATAAGTATTAAATTCATAAAAATCTCATTGAATATAAGGTTTTAGGGGTTTAGGGGTTGGGTTCAACAATTTTTTATAAATTTTGTAAAAACATGAGATATTGTAATGAACTACGGTAAAATCATTGGAAAAATTCAATAAAATCCCTTCTATTATTGAAAATAAAGACTAAATTCATAAATATTTCATTAAATATTGTAATATAAGGGGTACGGCTAAAATTATTTAATAAAACTTGTAATTATATGGGGTAATATAATAAAACAATTGAAAAATATGGTTTAAAACAATAATTATCCCTTCAAATATTGAAAATAAGTATTAAATTCATAAAAATCTCATTTAATATAGGATTTCAGGGGTTTGGTACATTATTTTATTATAAATCTTGTAAACACTTGGATATTGTAATAGATTATATCATAATAACAGTGATAAAATGTTATATTCCCTTCAAATATTGAAAATAAGGACTAAATTCATTAAAATCTCATTAAATATTGTAATATAAGGGGTAAGGCTAAAATTATTTTATAAAACTTGTAATTATATGGGGTAAAGTAATAAAACAATTGAAAAATATGGTTTAAAACAATAATTATCCCTTCAAATATTGAAAATAAGTATTAAATTCATAAAAATCTCATTTAATATAGGATTTCAGGGGTTTGGTACATTATTTTATTATAAATCTTGTAAAAATATGGGGTATTGTAATAAAATACGTTAAAATCAATGAAAAATTTCAATAAAATCATTACAAATATTGGAAATAAGGGCTAAATTCATTAAAATATCATTAAATATTGTAATATAAGGGGTACGGCTAAAATTATTTAATAAAACTTGTAATTATATGGGGTAAAATAATAAAACAATTGAAAAATATGGTTTAAAACAATAATTATCCCTTCAAATATTGAAAATAAGTATTAAATTCATAAAAATCTCATTTAATATAGGATTTCAGGGGTTTGGTACATTATTTTATTATAAATCTTGTAAACACTTGGATATTGTAATAGATTATATCATAATAACAGTGATAAAATGTTATATTCCCTTCAAATATTGAAAATAAGGACTAAATTCATAAAAATATCTTTAAATATTGTAATATAAGGGGTACGGCTAAAATTATTTTATAAAACTTGTAATTATATGGGGTAAAGTAATAAAACAATTGAAAAATATGGTTTAAAACAATAATTATCCCTTCAAATATTGAAAATAAGTATTAAATTCATAAAAATCTCTTTAATATAAGATTTTAGGGGTTGGGTTCAACATTTTTTTATAAATTTTGTAAAAATTTGGGGTATAGTAATAAAATACGTTAAAATCAATGAAAAATTTCAATAAAATCCTTACAGATATTGAAAATAAGGGCTAAATTCATTAAAATCTAATTAAATATTGTAATATAAGGGGTACGGCTAAAATTATTTTATAAAACTTGTAATTATATGGGGTAAAGTAATAAAACAATTGAAAAATATGGTTTAAAACAATAATTATCCCTTCAAATATTGAAAATAAGTATTAAATTCATAAAAATCTCATTTAATATAGGATTTCAGGGGTTTGGTACATTATTTTATTATAAATATTGTAAACACTTGGATATTGTAATAGATTATATCATAATAACAATGATATAATGTTATATTCCCTTCAAATATTGAAAATAAGGACTAAATTCATTAAAATATCATTAAATATTGTAATATAAGGGGTAAGGCTAAAATTATTTTATAAAACTTGTAATTATATGGGGTAAAGTAATAAAACAATTGAAAAATATGGTTTAAAACAATAATTATCCCTTCAAATATTGAAAATAAGTATTAAATTCATAAAAATCTCATTTAATATAGGATTTCAGGGGTTTGGTACATTATTTTATTATAAATCTTGTAAACACTTGGATATTGTAATAGATTATATCATAATAACAGTGATAAAATGTTATATTCCCTTCAAATATTGAAAATAAGGACTAAATTCATAAAAATATCTTTAAATATTGTAATATAAGGGGTACGGCTAAAATTATTTTATAAAACTTGTAATTATATGGGGTAAAGTAATACAACAATTGAAAAATATGGTTAAAAACAATAATTATCCCTTCAAATATTGAAAATAAGTATTTAATTCATAAAAATCTCATTTAATATAAGATTTTAGGGGTTGGGTTATTCATTTTTTTTATAAATTTTGTAAAAATATGGGGTATTGTAATAAAATACGTTAAAATCAATGAAAAATTTCAATAAAATCCTTACAGATATTGAAAATAAGGGCTAAATTCATTAAAATCTAATTAAATATTGTAATATAAGGGGTACGGCTAAAATTATTTTATAAAACTTGTAATTATATGGGGTAAAGTAATAAAACAATTGAAAAATATGGTTTAAAACAATAATTATCCCTTCAAATATTGAAAATAAGTATTAAATTCATAAAAATCTCATTTAATATAGGATTTCAGGGGTTTGGTACATTATTTTATTATAAATATTGTAAACACTTGGATATTGTAATAGATTATATCATAATAACAATGATATAATGTTATATTCCCTTCAAATATTGAAAATAAGGACTAAATTCATTATAATATCATTAAATATTGTAATATAAGGGTTACGGCTAAAATTATTTTATAAAACTTGTAATTATTTGGGGTAAAGTAATACAACAATTGAAAAATATGGTTAAAAACAATAATTATCCCTTCAAATATTGAAAATAAGTATTAAATTCATAAAAATCTCATTTAATATAAGGTTTTAGGGGTTGGGTTCAACATTTTTTTATAAATTTTGTAAAAATATGGGGTATTGTAATAAAATACTTTAAAATCAATGAAAAATTTCAATAAAATCATTACAAATATTGAAAATAAGGGCTAAATTCATAAAAATATCATTAAATATTGTAATATAAGGGGTGCGGCTAAAATTATTTTATAAAACTTGTAATTATATGGGGTAAAGTAATAAAACAATTGAAAAATATGGTTTAAAACAATAATTATCCCTTCAAATATTGAAAATAAGTATTAAATTCATAAAAATCTCATTTAAGATAAGGTTTTAGGGGTTGGGTTCAACTTTTTTTTATAAATTTTGTAAAAACATGAGATATTGTAATGAAATACGGTAAAATCATTGGATAAATTCAATAAAATCCCTTCTTATATTGAAAATAAAGACTAAATTCATAAATATTTCATTAAATATTGTAATATAAGGGGTACGGCTAAAATTATTTTATAAAACTTGTAATTATATGGGGTAAAGTAATAAAACAATTGAAAAATATGGTTTAAAACAATAATTATCCCTTCAAATATTGAAAATAAGTATTAAATTCATAAAAATCTCATTTAATATAGGATTTCAGGGGTTGGGGCCAACAATTTTTTATAAATTTTGTAAAAATATGGGGTATAGTAATAAAATACGTAAAATCAATGAAAAATTTCAATAAAATCCTTACAGATATTGAAAATAAGGGCTAAACTCATTAAAATATCATTAAATATTGTAATATAAGGGGTACGGCTAAAATTATTTTATAAAACTTGTAATTATATGGGGTAAAGTAATACAACAATTGAAAAATATGGTTTAAAACAATAATTATCCCTTCAAAAATTGAAAATAAGGACTAAATTCATTAAAATCTCATTAAATATTGTAATATAAGGGGTACGGCTAAAATTATTTTATAAAACTTGTATTTATATGGGGTAAAATAATAAAACAATTGAAAAATATGGTTTAAAACAATAATTATCCCTTCAAATATTGAAAATATGTATTAAATTCCTAAAAATCTCATTTCATATAAGGTTTTAGGGGTTGGGTTCAACATTTTTTTATAAATTTTGTAAGAACATGAGATATTGTAATGAAATACGGTAAAAGCATTGGAAAAATTCAATAAAATCCCTTCAAATATTGAAAATAAAGACTAAATTCATAAATATTTCATTAAATATTGTAATATAAGGGGTACGGCTAAAATTATTTTATAAAACTTGTAATTATATGGGGTAAAGTAATAAAACAATTGAAAAATATGGTTTAAAACAATAATTATCCCTTCAAATATTGAAAATAAGGGCTAAATTCATAAAAATTTCATTAAATATTGTAATATAAGGGGTACGGCTAAAATTATTTTATAAAACTTGTAATTATATGGGGTAAAGTAATAAAACAATTGAAAAATATGGTTTAAAACAATAATTATCCCTTCAAATATTGAAAATAAGTATTAAATTCATAAAAATCTCGTTTAATATAGGATTTCAGGGGTTGTGGCCAACAATTTTTTATAAATTTTGTAAAAATATGGGGTATAGTAATAAAATACGTAAAATCAATGAAAAATTTCAATAAAATCCTTACAGATATTGAAAATAAGGGCTAAACTCATTAAAATATCATTAAATATTGTAATATAAGGGGTACGGCTAAAATTATTTAATAAAACTTGTAATTATATGGGGTAAAATAATAAAACAATTGAAAAATATGGTTTAAAACAATAATTATCCCTTCAAATATTGAAAATAAGTATTACATTCATAAAAATCTTATTTAATATAAGATTTTAGGGGTTGGGTTATTCATTTTTTTTATAAATTTTGTAAAAATATGGGGTATTGTAATAAAATACGTTAAAATCAATGAAAAATTTCAATAAAATCCTTACAGATATTGAAAATATGGGCTAAACTCATTAAAATATCATTAAATATTGTAATATAAGGGGTACGGCTAAAATTATTTAATAAAACTTGTAATTATATGGGGTAAAATAATAAAACAATTGAAAAATATGGTTTAAAACAATAATTATCCCTTCAAATATTGAAAATAAGTATTAAATTCATAAAAATCTCATTTAATATAGGATGTCAGGGGTTTGGTACATTATTTTATTATAAATCTTGTAAACACTTGGATATTGTAATAGATTATATCATAATAACAGTGATAAAATGTTATATTCCCTTCAAATATTGAAAATAAGGACTAAATTCATAAAAATATCATAAAATATTGTAATATAAGGGGTAAAGCTAAAATTATTTTATAAAACTTGTAATTATATGGGGTAAAAAAATAAAACAATTGAAAAATATGGTTTAAAACAATAATTATCCCTTCAAATATTGAAAATAAGTATTAAATTCATAAAAATCTCATTTAATATAGGATTTCAGGGGTTTGGTACATTATTTTATTATAAATCTTGTAAACACTTGGATATTGTAATAGATTATATCATAATAACAGTGATATAATGTTATATTCCCTTCAAATATTGAAAATAAGGACTAAATTCATTAAAATATCATTAAATATTGTAATATAAGGGTTACGGCTAAAATTATTTTATAAAACTTGTAATTATATGGGGTAAAGTAATAAAACAATTGAAAAATATGGTTTAAAACAATAATTATCCCTTCAAATATTGAAAATAAGGGCTAAATTCATAAAAATTTCATTAAATATTGTAATATAAGGGGTACGGCTAAAATTATTTAATAAAACTTGTAATTATATGGGGTAAAATAATAAAACAATTGAAAAATATGGTTTAAAACAATAATTATCCCTTCAAATATTGAAAATAAGTATTAAATTCATAAAAATCTCATTTAATATAGGATGTCAGGGGTTTGGTACATTATTTTATTATAAATCTTGTAAACACTTGGATATTGTAATAGATTATATCATAATAACAGTGATAAAATGTTATATTCCCTTCAAATATTGAAAATAAGGACTAAATTCATAAAAATATCATAAAATATTGTAATATAAGGGGTGCGGCTAAAATTATTTTATAAAACTTGTAATTATATGGGGTAAAGTAATAAAACAATTGAAAAATATGGTTTAAAACAATAATTATCCCTTCAAATATTGAAAATAAGTATTAAATTCATAAAAATCTCATTTAAGATAAGGTTTTAGGGGTTGGGTTCAACTTTTTTTTATAAATTTTGTAAAAACATGAGATATTGTAATGAAATACGGTAAAATCATTGGATAAATTCAATAAAATCCCTTCTTATATTGAAAATAAAGACTAAATTCATAAATATTTCATTAAATATTGTAATATAAGGGGTACGGCTAAAATTATTTTATAAAACTTGTAATTATATGGGGTAAAGTAATAAAACAATTGAAAAATATGGTTTAAAACAATAATTATCCCTTCAAATATTGAAAATAAGTATTAAATTCATAAAAATCTCATTTAATATAGGATTTCAGGGGTTGGGGCCAACAATTTTTTATAAATTTTGTAAAAATATGGGGTATAGTAATAAAATACGTAAAATCAATGAAAAATTTCAATAAAATCCTTACAGATATTGAAAATAAGGGCTAAACTCATTAAAATATCATTAAATATTGTAATATAAGGGGTACGGCTAAAATTATTTTATAAAACTTGTAATTATATGGGGTAAAGTAATACAACAATTGAAAAATATGGTTTAAAACAATAATTATCCCTTCAAAAATTGAAAATAAGGACTAAATTCATTAAAATCTCATTAAATATTGTAATATAAGGGGTACGGCTAAAATTATTTTATAAAACTTGTATTTATATGGGGTAAAATAATAAAACAATTGAAAAATATGGTTTAAAACAATAATTATCCCTTCAAATATTGAAAATATGTATTAAATTCCTAAAAATCTCATTTAATATAAGGTTTTAGGGGTTGGGTTCAACATTTTTTTATAAATTTTGTAAGAACATGAGATATTGTAATGAAATACG
Source organism: Rhopalosiphum nymphaeae (assembly GCA_036289425.1). Classification (NCBI taxonomy): domain Eukaryota; kingdom Metazoa; phylum Arthropoda; class Insecta; order Hemiptera; family Aphididae; genus Rhopalosiphum; species Rhopalosiphum nymphaeae. The sequence goes on along the minus strand of JAZAQC010000001.1, from coordinate 6,758,889 downwards.
GTAAAAGCATTGGAAAAATTCAATAAAATCCCTTCAAATATTGAAAATAAAGACTAAATTCATAAATATTTCATTAAATATTGTAATATAAGGGGTACGGCTAAAATTATTTTATAAAACTTGTAATTATATGGGGTAAAGTAATAAAACAATTGAAAAATATGGTTTAAAACAATAATTATCCCTTCAAATATTGAAAATAAGGGCTAAATTCATAAAAATTTCATTAAATATTGTAATATAAGGGGTACGGCTAAAATTATTTTATAAAACTTGTAATTATATGGGGTAAAGTAATAAAACAATTGAAAAATATGGTTTAAAACAATAATTATCCCTTCAAATATTGAAAATAAGTATTAAATTCATAAAAATCTCGTTTAATATAGGATTTCAGGGGTTGTGGCCAACAATTTTTTATAAATTTTGTAAAAATATGGGGTATAGTAATAAAATACGTAAAATCAATGAAAAATTTCAATAAAATCCTTACAGATATTGAAAATAAGGGCTAAACTCATTAAAATATCATTAAATATTGTAATATAAGGGGTACGGCTAAAATTATTTAATAAAACTTGTAATTATATGGGGTAAAATAATAAAACAATTGAAAAATATGGTTTAAAACAATAATTATCCCTTCAAATATTGAAAATAAGTATTACATTCATAAAAATCTTATTTAATATAAGATTTTAGGGGTTGGGTTATTCATTTTTTTTATAAATTTTGTAAAAATATGGGGTATTGTAATAAAATACGTTAAAATCAATGAAAAATTTCAATAAAATCCTTACAGATATTGAAAATATGGGCTAAACTCATTAAAATATCATTAAATATTGTAATATAAGGGGTACGGCTAAAATTATTTAATAAAACTTGTAATTATATGGGGTAAAATAATAAAACAATTGAAAAATATGGTTTAAAACAATAATTATCCCTTCAAATATTGAAAATAAGTATTAAATTCATAAAAATCTCATTTAATATAGGATGTCAGGGGTTTGGTACATTATTTTATTATAAATCTTGTAAACACTTGGATATTGTAATAGATTATATCATAATAACAGTGATAAAATGTTATATTCCCTTCAAATATTGAAAATAAGGACTAAATTCATAAAAATATCATAAAATATTGTAATATAAGGGGTAAAGCTAAAATTATTTTATAAAACTTGTAATTATATGGGGTAAAAAAATAAAACAATTGAAAAATATGGTTTAAAACAATAATTATCCCTTCAAATATTGAAAATAAGTATTAAATTCATAAAAATCTCATTTAATATAGGATTTCAGGGGTTTGGTACATTATTTTATTATAAATCTTGTAAACACTTGGATATTGTAATAGATTATATCATAATAACAGTGATATAATGTTATATTCCCTTCAAATATTGAAAATAAGGACTAAATTCATTAAAATATCATTAAATATTGTAATATAAGGGTTACGGCTAAAATTATTTTATAAAACTTGTAATTATATGGGGTAAAGTAATAAAACAATTGAAAAATATGGTTTAAAACAATAATTATCCCTTCAAATATTGAAAATAAGGGCTAAATTCATAAAAATTTCATTAAATATTGTAATATAAGGGGTACGGCTAAAATTATTTAATAAAACTTGTAATTATATGGGGTAAAATAATAAAACAATTGAAAAATATGGTTTAAAACAATAATTATCCCTTCAAATATTGAAAATTAGTATTAAATTCATAAAAATCTCATTTAATATAAGGTTTTAGGGGTTGGGTTCAACATTTTTTTATAAATTTTGTAAAAACATGAGATATTGTAATGAAATACGGTAAAATCATTGGAAAAATTCAATAAAATCCCTTCTAATATTGAAAATAAGGGCTAAATTCATAAAAATATCATTAAATATTGTAATATAAGGGGTACGGATAAAATTATTTTATAAAACTTGTAATTATATGGGGTAAAGTAATAAAACAATTGAAAAATATGGTTTAAAACAATAATTATCCCTTCAAATATTGAAAATAAGTATTAAATTCATAAAAATCTCGTTTAATATAGGATTTCAGGGGTTGTGGCCAACAATTTTTTATAAATTTTGTAAAAAATGGGGTATAGTAATAAAATACGTAAAATCAATGAAAAATTTCAATAAAATCCTTACAGATATTGAAAATAAGGGCTAAACTCATTAAAATATCATTAAATATTGTAATATAAGGGGTACGGCTAAAATTATTTAATAAAACTTGTAATTATATGGGGTAAAATAATAAAACAATTGAAAAATATGGTTTAAAACAATAATTATCCCTTCAAATATTGAAAATAAGTATTACATTCATAAAAATCTTATTTAATATAAGATTTTAGGGGTTGGGTTATTCATTTATTTTATAAATTTTGTAAAAATATGGGGTATTGTAATAAAATACGTTAAAATCAATGAAAAATTTCAATAAAATCCTTACAGATATTGAAAATAAGGGCTAAACTCATTAAAATATCATTAAATATTGTAATATAAGGGGTACGGCTAAAATTATTTAATAAAACTTGTAATTATATGGGGTAAAGTAATAAAACAATTGAAAAATATGGTTTAAAACAATAATTATCCCTTCAAATATTGAAAATAAGTATTAAATTCATAAAAATCTCATTTAATATAGGATGTCAGGGGTTTGGTACATTATTTTATTATAAATCTTGTAAACACTTGGATATTGTAATAGATTATATCATAATAACAGTGATAAAATGTTATATTCCCTTCAAATATTGAAAATAAGGACTAAATTCATAAAAATATCATAAAATATTGTAATATAAGGGGTAAAGCTAAAATTATTTTATAAAACTTGTAATTATATGGGGTAAAGTAATAAAACAATTGAAAAATATGGTTTAAAACAATAATTATCCCTTCAAATATTGAAAATAAGGGCTAAATTCATAAAAATTTCATTAAATATTGTAATATAAGAGGTACGGCTAAAATTATTTTATTAAACTTGTAATTATATGGGGTAAAGTAATAAAACAATTGAAAAATATGGTTTAAAACAATAATTATCCCTTCAAATATTGAAAATAAGTATTAAATTCATAAAAATCTCGTTTAATATAGGATTTCAGGGGTTGGGGCCAACAATTTTTTATAAATTTTGTAAAATATGGGGTATAGTAATAAAATACGTAAAATCAATGAAAAATTTCAATAAAATCCTTACAGATATTGAAAATAAGGGCTAAACTCATTAAAATATCATTAAATATTGTAATATAAGGGGTACGTCTAAAATTATTTAATAAAACTTGTAATTATATGGGGTAAAATAATAAAACAATTGAAAAATATGGTTTAAAACAATAATTATCCCTTCAAATATTGAAAATAAGTATTAAATTCATAAAAATCTCTTTAATATTAGATTTTAGGGGTTGGGTTCAAAATTTTTTTATAAATTTTGTAAAAATATGGGGTATAGTAATAAAATACGTTAAAATCAATGAAAAATTTCAATAAAATCCTTACAGATATTGAAAATAAGGGCCAAATTCATTAAAATCTAATTAAATATTGTAATATAAGGGGTACGGCTAAAATTATTTTATAAAACTTGTAATTATATGGGGTAAAGTAATAAAACAATTGAAAAATATGGTTTAAAACAATAATTATCCCTTCAAATATTGAAAATAAGTATTAAATTCATAAAAATCTCTTTAATATAAGATTTTAGGGGTTGGGTTCAACATTTTTTTATAAATTTTGTTAAAATATGGGGTATAGTAATAAAATACGTTAAAATCAATGAAAAATTTCAATAAAATCCTTACAGATATTGAAAATAAGGGCTAAATTCATTAAAATCTAATTAAATATTGTAATATAAGGGGTACGCCTAAAATTATTTTATAAAACTTGTAATTATATGGGGTAAAGTAATAAAACAATTGAAAAATATGGTTTAAAACAATAATTATCCCTTCAAATATTGAAAATAAGTATTAAATTCATAAAACTCTCATTTAATATAAGATTTTAGGGGTTGGGTTCAACATTTTTTTATAAATTTTGTAAAAACATGAGATATTGTAATGAACTACGGTAAAATCATTGGAAAAATTCAATAAAATCCCTTCTAATATTGAAAATAAAGACTAAATTCATAAATATTTCATTAAATATTGTAATATAAGGGGTACGGCTAAAATTATTTTATAAAACTTGTAATTATATGGGGTAAAATAATAAAACAATTGAAAAATATGGTTTAAAACAATAATTATCCCTTCAAATATTGAAAATAAGTATTAAATTCATAAAAATCTCATTTAATATAGGATTTCAGGGGTTTGGTACATTATTTTATTATAAATCTTGTAAACACTTGGATATTGTAATAGATTATATCATAATAACAGTGATATAATGTTATATTCCCTTCAAATATTGAAAATAAGGACTAAATTCATTAAAATATCATTAAATATTGTAATATAAGAGGTAAAGCTAAAATTATTTTATAAAACTTGTAATTATATGGGGTAAAAAAATAAAACAATTGAAAAATATGGTTTAAAACAATAATTATCCCTTCAAATATTAAAAATAAGGGCTAAATTCATAAAAATTTCATTAAATATTGTAATATAAGAGGTACGGCTAAAATTATTTTATAAAACTTGTAATTATATGGGGTAAAGTAATAAAACAATTGAAAAATATGGTTTAAAACAATAATTATCCCTTCAAATATTGAAAATAAGTATTAAATTCATAAATATCTCATTTAATATAAGGTTTTAGGGGTTGGGTTCAACATTTTTTTATAAATTTTGTAAAAATATGGGGTATAGTAATAAAATACGTTAAAATCAATGAAAAATTTCAATAAAATCCTTACAGATATTGAAAATAAGGGCTAAATTCATTAAAATCTAATTAAATATTGTAATATAAGGGGTACGGCTAAAATTATTTTATAAAACTTGTAATTATATGGGGTAAAGTAATAAAACAATTGAAAAATATGGTTTAAAACAATAATTATCCCTTCAAATATTGAAAATAAGTATTAAATTCATAAAACTCTCATTTAATATAAGATTTTAGGGGTTGGGTTCAACATTTTTTTATAAATTTTTTAAAAACATGAGATATTGTAATGAACTACGGTAAAATCATTGGAAAAATTCAATAAAATCCCTTCTAATATTGAAAATAAAGACTAAATTCATAAATATTTCATTAAATATTGTAATATAAGGGGTACGGCTAAAATTATTTTATAAAACTTGTAATTATATGGGGTAAAATAATAAAACAATTGAAAAATATGGTTTAAAACAATAATTATCCCTTCAAATATTGAAAATAAGTATTAAATTCATAAAAATCTCATTTAATATAGGATTTCAGGGGTTTGGTACATTATTTTATTATAAATCTTGTAAACACTTGGATATTGTAATAGATTATATCATAATAACAGTGATATAATGTTATATTCCCTTCAAATATTGAAAATAAGGACTAAATTCATTAAAATATCATTAAATATTGTAATATAAGAGGTAAAGCTAAAATTATTTTATAAAACTTGTAATTATATGGGGTAAAAAAATAAAACAATTGAAAAATATGGTTTAAAACAATAATTATCCCTTCAAATATTGAAAAAAAGGGCTAAATTCATAAAAATTTCATTAAATATTGTAATATAAGAGGTACGGCTAAAATTATTTTATAAAACTTGTAATTATATGGGGTAAAGTAATACAACAATTGAAAAATATGGTTTAAAACAATAATTATCCCTTCAAATATTGAAAATAAGGGCTAAATTCATAAAAATTTCATTAAATATTGTAATAGAAGGGGTACGACTAAAATTATTTTATAAAACTTGTAATTATATGGGGTAAAGTATTAAAACAATTGAAAAATATGGTTTAAAACAATAATTATCCCTTCAAATATTGAAAATAAGTATTAAATTCATAAAAATCTCTTTAATATAAGATTTTAGGGGTTGGGTTCAACATTTTTTTATAAATTTTGTAAAAATATGGGGTATAGTAATAAAATACGTTAAAATCAATGAAAAATTTACAAATAAAATCCTTACAGATATTGAAAATAAGGGCTAAACTCATTAAAATATCATTAAATATTGTAATATAAGGGGTACGGCTAAAATTATTTAATAAAACTTGTAATTATATGGGGTAAAATAATAAAACAATTGAAAAATATGGTTTAAAACAATAATTATCCCTTCAAATATTGAAAATAAGTATTAAATTCATAAAAATCTCTTTAATATAAGATTTTAGGGGTTGGGTTCAACATTTTTTTATAAATTTTGTAAAAATATGGGGTATAGTAATAAAATACGTTAAAATCAATGAAAAATTTCAATAAAATCCTTACAGATATTGAAAATAAGGGCTAAATTCATTAAAATATCATTAAATATTGTAATATAAGGGGTACGGATAAAATTATTTTATAAAACTTGTAATTATATGGGGTAAAGTAATAAAACAATTGAAAAATATGGTTTAAAACAATAATTATCCCTTCAAATATTGAAAATAAGTATTAAATTCATAAAAATCTCGTTTAATATAGGATTTCAGGGGTTGTGGCCAACAATTTTTTATAAATTTTGTAAAAAATGGGGTATAGTAATAAAATACGTAAAATCAATGAAAAATTTCAATAAAATCCTTACAGATATTGAAAATAAGGGCTAAACTCATTAAAATATCATTAAATATTGTAATATAAGGGGTACGGCTAAAATTATTTAATAAAACTTGTAATTATATGGGGTAAAATAATAAAACAATTGAAAAATATGGTTTAAAACAATAATTATCCCTTCAAATATTGAAAATAAGTATTACATTCATAAAAATCTTATTTAATATAAGATTTTAGGGGTTGGGTTATTCATTTATTTTATAAATTTTGTAAAAATATGGGGTATTGTAATAAAATACGTTAAAATCAATGAAAAATTTCAATAAAATCCTTACAGATATTGAAAATAAGGGCTAAACTCATTAAAATATCATTAAATATTGTAATATAAGGGGTACGGCTAAAATTATTTAATAAAACTTGTAATTATATGGGGTAAAGTAATAAAACAATTGAAAAATATGGTTTAAAACAATAATTATCCCTTCAAATATTGAAAATAAGTATTAAATTCATAAAAATCTCATTTAATATAGGATGTCAGGGGTTTGGTACATTATTTTATTATAAATCTTGTAAACACTTGGATATTGTAATAGATTATATCATAATAACAGTGATAAAATGTTATATTCCCTTCAAATATTGAAAATAAGGACTAAATTCATAAAAATATCATAAAATATTGTAATATAAGGGGTAAAGCTAAAATTATTTTATAAAACTTGTAATTATATGGGGTAAAGTAATAAAACAATTGAAAAATATGGTTTAAAACAATAATTATCCCTTCAAATATTGAAAATAAGGGCTAAATTCATAAAAATTTCATTAAATATTGTAATATAAGAGGTACGGCTAAAATTATTTTATTAAACTTGTAATTATATGGGGTAAAGTAATAAAACAATTGAAAAATATGGTTTAAAACAATAATTATCCCTTCAAATATTGAAAATAAGTATTAAATTCATAAAAATCTCGTTTAATATAGGATTTCAGGGGTTGGGGCCAACAATTTTTTATAAATTTTGTAAAATATGGGGTATAGTAATAAAATACGTAAAATCAATGAAAAATTTCAATAAAATCCTTACAGATATTGAAAATAAGGGCTAAACTCATTAAAATATCATTAAATATTGTAATATAAGGGGTACGTCTAAAATTATTTAATAAAACTTGTAATTATATGGGGTAAAATAATAAAACAATTGAAAAATATGGTTTAAAACAATAATTATCCCTTCAAATATTGAAAATAAGTATTAAATTCATAAAAATCTCTTTAATATAAGATTTTAGGGGTTGGGTTCAAAATTTTTTTATAAATTTTGTAAAAATATGGGGTATAGTAATAAAATACGTTAAAATCAATGAAAAATTTCAATAAAATCCTTACAGATATTGAAAATAAGGGCCAAATTCATTAAAATCTAATTAAATATTGTAATATAAGGGGTACGGCTAAAATTATTTTATAAAACTTGTAATTATATGGGGTAAAGTAATAAAACAATTGAAAAATATGGTTTAAAACAATAATTATCCCTTCAAATATTGAAAATAAGTATTAAATTCATAAAAATCTCTTTAATATAAGATTTTAGGGGTTGGGTTCAACATTTTTTTATAAATTTTGTTAAAATATGGGGTATAGTAATAAAATACGTTAAAATCAATGAAAAATTTCAATAAAATCCTTACAGATATTGAAAATAAGGGCTAAATTCATTAAAATCTAATTAAATATTGTAATATAAGGGGTACGCCTAAAATTATTTTATAAAACTTGTAATTATATGGGGTAAAGTAATAAAACAATTGAAAAATATGGTTTAAAACAATAATTATCCCTTCAAATATTGAAAATAAGTATTAAATTCATAAAACTCTCATTTAATATAAGATTTTAGGGGTTGGGTTCAACATTTTTTTATAAATTTTGTAAAAACATGAGATATTGTAATGAACTACGGTAAAATCATTGGAAAAATTCAATAAAATCCCTTCTAATATTGAAAATAAAGACTAAATTCATAAATATTTCATTAAATATTGTAATATAAGGGGTACGGCTAAAATTATTTTATAAAACTTGTAATTATATGGGGTAAAATAATAAAACAATTGAAAAATATGGTTTAAAACAATAATTATCCCTTCAAATATTGAAAATAAGTATTAAATTCATAAAAATCTCATTTAATATAGGATTTCAGGGGTTTGGTACATTATTTTATTATAAATCTTGTAAACACTTGGATATTGTAATAGATTATATCATAATAACAGTGATATAATGTTATATTCCCTTCAAATATTGAAAATAAGGACTAAATTCATTAAAATATCATTAAATATTGTAATATAAGAGGTAAAGCTAAAATTATTTTATAAAACTTGTAATTATATGGGGTAAAAAAATAAAACAATTGAAAAATATGGTTTAAAACAATAATTATCCCTTCAAATATTAAAAATAAGGGCTAAATTCATAAAAATTTCATTAAATATTGTAATATAAGAGGTACGGCTAAAATTATTTTATAAAACTTGTAATTATATGGGGTAAAGTAATAAAACAATTGAAAAATATGGTTTAAAACAATAATTATCCCTTCAAATATTGAAAATAAGTATTAAATTCATAAATATCTCATTTAATATAAGGTTTTAGGGGTTGGGTTCAACATTTTTTTATAAATTTTGTAAAAATATGGGGTATAGTAATAAAATACGTTAAAATCAATGAAAAATTTCAATAAAATCCTTACAGATATTGAAAATAAGGGCTAAATTCATTAAAATCTAATTAAATATTGTAATATAAGGGGTACGGCTAAAATTATTTTATAAAACTTGTAATTATATGGGGTAAAGTAATAAAACAATTGAAAAATATGGTTTAAAACAATAATTATCCCTTCAAATATTGAAAATAAGTATTAAATTCATAAAACTCTCATTTAATATAAGATTTTAGGGGTTGGGTTCAACATTTTTTTATAAATTTTTTAAAAACATGAGATATTGTAATGAACTACGGTAAAATCATTGGAAAAATTCAATAAAATCCCTTCTAATATTGAAAATAAAGACTAAATTCATAAATATTTCATTAAATATTGTAATATAAGGGGTACGGCTAAAATTATTTTATAAAACTTGTAATTATATGGGGTAAAATAATAAAACAATTGAAAAATATGGTTTAAAACAATAATTATCCCTTCAAATATTGAAAATAAGTATTAAATTCATAAAAATCTCATTTAATATAGGATTTCAGGGGTTTGGTACATTATTTTATTATAAATCTTGTAAACACTTGGATATTGTAATAGATTATATCATAATAACAGTGATATAATGTTATATTCCCTTCAAATATTGAAAATAAGGACTAAATTCATTAAAATATCATTAAATATTGTAATATAAGAGGTAAAGCTAAAATTATTTTATAAAACTTGTAATTATATGGGGTAAAAAAATAAAACAATTGAAAAATATGGTTTAAAACAATAATTATCCCTTCAAATATTGAAAAAAAGGGCTAAATTCATAAAAATTTCATTAAATATTGTAATATAAGAGGTACGGCTAAAATTATTTTATAAAACTTGTAATTATATGGGGTAAAGTAATACAACAATTGAAAAATATGGTTTAAAACAATAATTATCCCTTCAAATATTGAAAATAAGGGCTAAATTCATAAAAATTTCATTAAATATTGTAATAGAAGGGGTACGACTAAAATTATTTTATAAAACTTGTAATTATATGGGGTAAAGTATTAAAACAATTGAAAAATATGGTTTAAAACAATAATTATCCCTTCAAATATTGAAAATAAGTATTAAATTCATAAAAATCTCTTTAATATAAGATTTTAGGGGTTGGGTTCAACATTTTTTTATAAATTTTGTAAAAATATGGGGTATAGTAATAAAATACGTTAAAATCAATGAAAAATTTACAAATAAAATCCTTACAGATATTGAAAATAAGGGCTAAACTCATTAAAATATCATTAAATATTGTAATATAAGGGGTACGGCTAAAATTATTTAATAAAACTTGTAATTATATGGGGTAAAATAATAAAACAATTGAAAAATATGGTTTAAAACAATAATTATCCCTTCAAATATTGAAAATAAGTATTAAATTCATAAAAATCTCTTTAATATAAGATTTTAGGGGTTGGGTTCAACATTTTTTTATAAATTTTGTAAAAATATGGGGTATAGTAATAAAATACGTTAAAATCAATGAAAAATTTCAATAAAATCCTTACAGATATTGAAAATAAGGGCCAAATTCATTAAAATCTAATTAAATATTGTAATATAAGGGGTACGGCTAAAATTATTTTATAAAACTTGTAATTATATGGGGTAAAGTAATAAAACAATTGAAAAATATGGTTTAAAACAATAATTATCCCTTCAAATATTGAAAATAAGTATTAAATTCATAAAAATCTCTTTAATATAAGATTTTAGGGGTTGGGTTCAACATTTTTTTATAAATTTTGTAAAAATATGGGGTATAGTAATAAAATACGTTAAAATCAATGAAAAATTTCAATAAAATCCTTACAGATATTGAAAATAAGGGCTAAATTCATTAAAATCTAATTAAATATTGTAATTTAAGGGGTACGCCTAAAATTATTTTATAAAACTTGTAATTATATGGGGTAAAGTAATAAAACAATTGAAAAATATGGTTTAAAACAATAATTATCCCTTCAAATATTGAAAATAAGTATTAAATTCATAAAACTCTCATTTAATATAAGATTTTAGGGGTTGGGTTCAACATTTTTTTATAAATTTTGTAAAAACATGAGATATTGTAATGAACTACGGTAAAATCATTGGAAAAATTCAATAAAATCCCTTCTAATATTGAAAATAAAGACTAAATTCATAAATATTTCATTAAATATTGTAATATAAGGGGTACGGCTAAAATTATTTTATAAAACTTGTAATTATATGGGGTAAAATAATAAAACAATTGAAAAATATGGTTTAAAACAATAATTATCCCTTCAAATATTGAAAATAAGTATTAAATTCATAAAAATCTCATTTAATATAGGATTTCAGGGGTTTGGTACATTATTTTATTATAAATCTTGTAAACACTTGGATATTGTAATAGATTATATCATAATAACAGTGATATAATGTTATATTCCCTTCAAATATTGAAAATAAGGACTAAATTCATTAAAATATCATTAAATATTGTAATATAAGAGGTAAAGCTAAAATTATTTTATAAAACTTGTAATTATATGGGGTAAAAAAATAAAACAATTGAAAAATATGGTTTAAAACAATAATTATCCCTTCAAATATTGAAAATAAGGGCTAAATTCATAAAAATTTCATTAAATATTGTAATATAAGAGGTACGGCTAAAATTATTTTATAAAACTTGTAATTATATGGGGTAAAGTAATACAACAATTGAAAAATATGGTTTAAAACAATAATTATCCCTTCAAATATTGAAAATAAGTATTAAATTCATAAAAATCTCTTTAATATAAGATTTTAGGGGTTGGGTTCAACATTTTTTTATAAATTTTGTAAAAATATGGGGTATAGTAATAAAATACGTTAAAATCAATGAAAAATTTCAATAAAATCCTTACAGATATTGAAAATAAGGGCCAAATTCATTAAAATCTAATTAAATATTGTATTATAAGGGGTACGGCTAAAATTATTTTATAAAACTTGTAATTATATGGGGTAAAGTAATAAAACAATTGAAAACTATGGTTTAAAACAATAATTATCCCTTCAAATATTGAAAATAAGTATTAAATTCATAAAAATCTCTTTAATATAAGATTTTAGGGGTTGGGTTCAACATTTATTTATAAATTTTGTAAAAATATGGGGTATAGTAATAAAATACGTTAAAATCAATGAAAAATTTCAATAAAATCCTTACAGATATTGAAAATAAGGGCTAAATTCATTAAAATCTAATTAAATATTGTAATTTAAGGGGTACGCCTAAAATTATTTTATAAAACTTGTAATTATATGGGGTAAAGTAATAAAACAATTGAAAAATATGGTTTAAAACAATAATTATCCCTTCAAATATTGAAAATAAGTATTAAATTCATAAAACTCTCATTTAATATAAGATTTTAGGGGTTGGGTTCAACATTTTTTTATAAATTTTGTAAAAACATGAGATATTGTAATGAACTACGGTAAAATCATTGGAAAAATTCAATAAAATCCCTTCTAATATTGAAAATAAAGACTAAATTCATAAATATTTCATTAAATATTGTAATATAAGGGGTACGGCTAAAATTATTTTATAAAACTTGTAATTATATGGGGTAAAATAATAAAACAATTGAAAAATATGGTTTAAAACAATAATTATCCCTTCAAATATTGAAAATAAGTATTAAATTCATAAAAATCTCATTTAATATAGGATTTCAGGGGTTTGGTACATTATTTTATTATAAATCTTGTAAACACTTGGATATTGTAATAGATTATATCATAATAACAGTGATATAATGTTATATTCCCTTCAAATATTGAAAATAAGGACTAAATTCATTAAAATATCATTAAATATTGTAATATAAGAGGTAAAGCTAAAATTATTTTATAAAACTTGTAATTATATGGGGTAAAAAAATAAAACAATTGAAAAATATGGTTTAAAACAATAATTATCCCTTCAAATATTGAAAATAAGGGCTAAATTCATAAAAATTTCATTAAATATTGTAATATAAGAGGTACGGCTAAAATAATTTTATAAAACTTGTAATTATATGGGGTAAAGTAATAAAACAATTGAAAAATATGGTTTAAAACAATAATTATCCCTTCAAATATTGAAAATAAGTATTAAATTCATAAAAATCTCGTTTAATATAGGATTTCAGGGGTTGGGGCCAACAATTTTTTATAAATTTTGTAAAAATATGGGGTATAGTAATAAAATACGTAAAATCAATGAAAAATTTCAATAAAATCCTTACAGATATTGAAAATAAGGGCTAAACTCATTAAAATATCATTAAATATTGTAATATAAGGGGTACGGCTAAAATTATTTAATAAAACTTGTAATTATATGGGGTAAAATAATAAAACAATTGAAAAATATGGTTTAAAACAATAATTATCCCTTCAAATATTGAAAATAAGTATTAAATTCATAAAAATCTCATTTAATATAGGATTTCAGGGGTTTGGTACATTATTTTATTATAAATCTTGTAAACACTTGGATATTGTAATAGATTATATCATAATAACAGTGATAAAATGTTATATTCCCTTCAAATATTGATAATAAGGACTAAATTCATAAAAATATCTTTAAATATTGTAATATAAGGGGTACGGCTAAAATTATTTTATAAAACTTGTAATTATATGGGGTAAAATAATAAAACAATTGAAAAATATGGTTTAAAACAATAATTATCCCTTCAAATATTGAAAATAAGTATTAAATTCATAAAACTCTCATTTAATATAAGATTTTAGGGGTTGGGTTCAACATTTTTTTATAAATTTTGTAAAAACATGAGATATTGTAATGAACTACGGTAAAATCATTGGAAAAATTCAATAAAATCCCTTCTAATATTGAAAATAAAGACTAAATTCATAAATATTTCATTAAATATTGTAATATAAGGGGTACGGCTAAAATTATTTTATAAAACTTGTAATTATATGGGGTAAAATAATAAAACAATTGAAAAATATGGTTTAAAACAATAATTATCCCTTCAAATATTGAAAATAAGTATTAAATTCATAAAAATCTCATTTAATATAGGATTTCAGGGGTTTGGTACATTATTTTATTATAAATCTTGTAAACACTTGGATATTGTAATAGATTATATCATAATAACAGTGATATAATGTTATATTCCCTTCAAATATTGAAAATAAGGACTAAATTCATTAAAATATCATTAAATATTGTAATATAAGAGGTAAAGCTAAAATTATTTTATAAAACTTGTAATTATATGGGGTAAAAAAATAAAACAATTGAAAAATATGGTTTAAAACAATAATTATCCCTTCAAATATTGAAAATAAGGGCTAAATTCATAAAAATTTCATTAAATATTGTAATATAAGAGGTACGGCTAAAATTATTTTATAAAACTTGTAATTATATGGGGTAAAGTAATACAACAATTGAAAAATATGGTTTAAAACAATAATTATCCCTTCAAATATTGAAAATAAGGGCTAAATTCATAAAAATTTCATTAAATATTGTAATAGAAGGGGTACGACTAAAATTATTTTATAAAACTTGTAATTATATGGGGTAAAGTATTAAAACAATTGAAAAATATGGTTTAAAACAATAATTATCCCTTCAAATATTGAAAATAAGTATTAAATTCATAAAAATCTCTTTAATATAAGATTTTAGGGGTTGGGTTCAACATTTTTTTATAAATTTTGTAAAAATATGGGGTATAGTAATAAAATACGTTAAAATCAATGAAAAATTTCAATAAAATCCTTACAGATATTGAAAATAAGGGCTAAACTCATTAAAATATCATTAAATATTGTAATATAAGGGGTACGGCTAAAATTATTTAATAAAACTTGTAATTATATGGGGTAAAATAATAAAACAATTGAAAAATATGGTTTAAAACAATAATTATCCCTTCAAATATTGAAAATAAGTATTAAATTCATAAAAATCTCTTTAATATAAGATTTTAGGGGTTGGGTTCAACATTTTTTTATAAATTTTGTAAAAATATGGGGTATAGTAATAAAATACGTTAAAATCAATGAAAAATTTCAATAAAATCCTTACAGATATTGAAAATAAGGGCCAAATTCATTAAAATCTAATTAAATATTGTAATATAAGGGGTACGGCTAAAATTATTTTATAAAACTTGTAATTATATGGGGTAAAGTAATAAAACAATTGAAAAATATGGTTTAAAACAATAATTATCCCTTCAAATATTGAAAATAAGTATTAAATTCATAAAAATCTCTTTAATATAAGATTTTAGGGGTTGGGTTCAACATTTATTTATAAATTTTGTAAAAATATGGGGTATAGTAATAAAATACGTTAAAATCAATGAAAAATTTCAATAAAATCCTTACAGATATTGAAAATAAGGGCTAAATTCATTAAAATCTAATTAAATATTGTAATTTAAGGGGTACGCCTAAAATTATTTTATAAAACTTGTAATTATATGGGGTAAAGTAATAAAACAATTGAAAAATATGGTTTAAAACAATAATTATCCCTTCAAATATTGAAAATAAGTATTAAATTCATAAAACTCTCATTTAATATAAGATTTTAGGGGTTGGGTTCAACATTTTTTTATAAATTTTGTAAAAACATGAGATATTGTAATGAACTACGGTAAAATCATTGGAAAAATTCAATAAAATCCCTTCTAATATTGAAAATAAAGACTAAATTCATAAATATTTCATTAAATATTGTAATATAAGGGGTACGGCTAAAATTATTTTATAAAACTTGTAATTATATGGGGTAAAATAATAAAACAATTGAAAAATATGGTTTAAAACAATAATTATCCCTTCAAATATTGAAAATAAGTATTAAATTCATAAAAATCTCATTTAATATAGGATTTCAGGGGTTTGGTACATTATTTTATTATAAATCTTGTAAACACTTGGATATTGTAATAGATTATATCATAATAACAGTGATATAATGTTATATTCCCTTCAAATATTGAAAATAAGGACTAAATTCATTAAAATATCATTAAATATTGTAATATAAGAGGTAAAGCTAAAATTATTTTATAAAACTTGTAATTATATGGGGTAAAAAAATAAAACAATTGAAAAATATGGTTTAAAACAATAATTATCCCTTCAAATATTGAAAATAAGGGCTAAATTCATAAAAATTTCATTAAATATTGTAATATAAGAGGTACGGCTAAAATTATTTTATAAAACTTGTAATTATATGGGGTAAAGTAATACAACAATTGAAAAATATGGTTTAAAACAATAATTATCCCTTCAAATATTGAAAATAAGTATTAAATTCATAAAAATCTCTTTAATATAAGATTTTAGGGGTTGGGTTCAACATTTTTTTATAAATTTTGTAAAAATATGGGGTATAGTAATAAAATACGTTAAAATCAATGAAAAATTTCAATAAAATCCTTACAGATATTGAAAATAAGGGCCAAATTCATTAAAATCTAATTAAATATTGTAATATAAGGGGTACGGCTAAAATTATTTTATAAAACTTGTAATTATATGGGGTAAAGTAATAAAACAATTGAAAACTATGGTTTAAAACAATAATTATCCCTTCAAATATTGAAAATAAGTATTAAATTCATAAAAATCTCTTTAATATAAGATTTTAGGGGTTGGGTTCAACATTTATTTATAAATTTTGTAAAAATATGGGGTATAGTAATAAAATACGTTAAAATCAATGAAAAATTTCAATAAAATCCTTACAGATATTGAAAATAAGGGCTAAATTCATTAAAATCTAATTAAATATTGTAATTTAAGGGGTACGCCTAAAATTATTTTATAAAACTTGTAATTATATGGGGTAAAGTAATAAAACAATTGAAAAATATGGTTTAAAACAATAATTATCCCTTCAAATATTGAAAATAAGTATTAAATTCATAAAACTCTCATTTAATATAAGATTTTAGGGGTTGGGTTCAACATTTTTTTATAAATTTTGTAAAAACATGAGATATTGTAATGAACTACGGTAAAATCATTGGAAAAATTCAATAAAATCCCTTCTAATATTGAAAATAAAGACTAAATTCATAAATATTTCATTAAATATTGTAATATAAGGGGTACGGCTAAAATTATTTTATAAAACTTGTAATTATATGGGGTAAAATAATAAAACAATTGAAAAATATGGTTTAAAACAATAATTATCCCTTCAAATATTGAAAATAAGTATTAAATTCATAAAAATCTCATTTAATATAGGATTTCAGGGGTTTGGTACATTATTTTATTATAAATCTTGTAAACACTTGGATATTGTAATAGATTATATCATAATAACAGTGATATAATGTTATATTCCCTTCAAATATTGAAAATAAGGACTAAATTCATTAAAATATCATTAAATATTGTAATATAAGAGGTAAAGCTAAAATTATTTTATAAAACTTGTAATTATATGGGGTAAAAAAATAAAACAATTGAAAAATATGGTTTAAAACAATAATTATCCCTTCAAATATTGAAAATAAGGGCTAAATTCATAAAAATTTCATTAAATATTGTAATATAAGAGGTACGGCTAAAATAATTTTATAAAACTTGTAATTATATGGGGTAAAGTAATAAAACAATTGAAAAATATGGTTTAAAACAATAATTATCCCTTCAAATATTGAAAATAAGTATTAAATTCATAAAAATCTCGTTTAATATAGGATTTCAGGGGTTGGGGCCAACAATTTTTTATAAATTTTGTAAAAATATGGGGTATAGTAATAAAATACGTAAAATCAATGAAAAATTTCAATAAAATCCTTACAGATATTGAAAATAAGGGCTAAACTCATTAAAATATCATTAAATATTGTAATATAAGGGGTACGGCTAAAATTATTTAATAAAACTTGTAATTATATGGGGTAAAATAATAAAACAATTGAAAAATATGGTTTAAAACAATAATTATCCCTTCAAATATTGAAAATAAGTATTAAATTCATAAAAATCTCATTTAATATAGGATTTCAGGGGTTTGGTACATTATTTTATTATAAATCTTGTAAACACTTGGATATTGTAATAGATTATATCATAATAACAGTGATAAAATGTTATATTCCCTTCAAATATTGATAATAAGGACTAAATTCATAAAAATATCTTTAAATATTGTAATATAAGGGGTACGGCTAAAATTATTTTATAAAACTTGTAATTATATGGGGTAAAATAATAAAACAATTGAAAAATATGGTTTAAAACAATAATTATCCCTTCAAATATTGAAAATAAGTATTAAATTCATAAAACTCTCATTTAATATAAGATTTTAGGGGTTGGGTTCAACATTTTTTTATAAATTTTGTAAAAACATGAGATATTGTAATGAACTACGGTAAAATCATTGGAAAAATTCAATAAAATCCCTTCTAATATTGAAAATAAAGACTAAATTCATAAATATTTCATTAAATATTGTAATATAAGGGGTACGGCTAAAATTATTTTATAAAACTTGTAATTATATGGGGTAAAATAATAAAACAATTGAAAAATATGGTTTAAAACAATAATTATCCCTTCAAATATTGAAAATAAGTATTAAATTCATAAAAATCTCATTTAATATAGGATTTCAGGGGTTTGGTACATTATTTTATTATAAATCTTGTAAACACTTGGATATTGTAATAGATTATATCATAATAACAGTGATATAATGTTATATTCCCTTCAAATATTGAAAATAAGGACTAAATTCATTAAAATATCATTAAATATTGTAATATAAGAGGTAAAGCTAAAATTATTTTATAAAACTTGTAATTATATGGGGTAAAAAAATAAAACAATTGAAAAATATGGTTTAAAACAATAATTATCCCTTCAAATATTGAAAATAAGGGCTAAATTCATAAAAATTTCATTAAATATTGTAATATAAGAGGTACGGCTAAAATTATTTTATAAAACTTGTAATTATATGGGGTAAAGTAATACAACAATTGAAAAATATGGTTTAAAACAATAATTATCCCTTCAAATATTGAAAATAAGGGCTAAATTCATAAAAATTTCATTAAATATTGTAATAGAAGGGGTACGACTAAAATTATTTTATAAAACTTGTAATTATATGGGGTAAAGTATTAAAACAATTGAAAAATATGGTTTAAAACAATAATTATCCCTTCAAATATTGAAAATAAGTATTAAATTCATAAAAATCTCTTTAATATAAGATTTTAGGGGTTGGGTTCAACATTTTTTTATAAATTTTGTAAAAATATGGGGTATAGTAATAAAATACGTTAAAATCAATGAAAAATTTCAATAAAATCCTTACAGATATTGAAAATAAGGGCCAAATTCATTAAAATCTAATTAAATATTGTAATATAAGGGGTACGGCTAAAATTATTTTATAAAACTTGTAATTATATGGGGTAAAGTAATAAAACAATTGAAAAATATGGTTTAAAACAATAATTATCCCTTCAAATATTGAAAATAAGTATTAAATTCATAAAAATCTCTTTAATATAAGATTTTAGGGGTTGGGTTCAACATTTATTTATAAATTTTGTAAAAATATGGGGTATAGTAATAAAATACGTTAAAATCAATGAAAAATTTCAATAAAATCCTTACAGATATTGAAAATAAGGGCTAAATTCATTAAAATCTAATTAAATATTGTAATTTAAGGGGTACGCCTAAAATTATTTTATAAAACTTGTAATTATATGGGGTAAAGTAATAAAACAATTGAAAAATATGGTTTAAAACAATAATTATCCCTTCAAATATTGAAAATAAGTATTAAATTCATAAAACTCTCATTTAATATAAGATTTTAGGGGTTGGGTTCAACATTTTTTTATAAATTTTGTAAAAACATGAGATATTGTAATGATCTACGGTAAAATCATTGGAAAAATTCAATAAAATCCCTTCTAATATTGAAAATAAAGACTAAATTCATAAATATTTCATTAAATATTGTAATATAAGGGGTACGGCTAAAATTATTTTATAAAACTTGTAATTATATGGGGTAAAATAATAAAACAATTGAAAAATATGGTTTAAAACAATAATTATCCCTTCAAATATTGAAAATAAGTATTAAATTCATAAAAATCTCATTTAATATAGGATTTCAGGGGTTTGGTACATTATTTTATTATAAATCTTGTAAACACTTGGATATTGTAATAGATTATATCATAATAACAGTGATATAATGTTATATTCCCTTCAAATATTGAAAATAAGGACTAAATTCATTAAAATATCATTAAATATTGTAATATAAGAGGTAAAGCTAAAATTATTTTATAAAACTTGTAATTATATGGGGTAAAAAAATAAAACAATTGAAAAATATGGTTTAAAACAATAATTATCCCTTCAAATATTGAAAATAAGGGCTAAATTCATAAAAATTTCATTAAATATTGTAATATAAGAGGTACGGCTAAAATAATTTTATAAAACTTGTAATTATATGGGGTAAAGTAATAAAACAATTGAAAAATATGGTTTAAAACAATAATTATCCCTTCAAATATTGAAAATAAGTATTAAATTCATAAAAATCTCGTTTAATATAGGATTTCAGGGGTTGGGGCCAACAATTTTTTATAAATTTTGTAAAAATATGGGGTATAGTAATAAAATACGTAAAATCAATGAAAAATTTCAATAAAATCCTTACAGATATTGAAAATAAGGGCTAAACTCATTAAAATATCATTAAATATTGTAATATAAGGGGTACGGCTAAAATTATTTAATAAAACTTGTAATTATATGGGGTAAAATAATAAAACAATTGAAAAATATGGTTTAAAACAATAATTATCCCTTCAAATATTGAAAATAAGTATTAAATTCATAAAAATCTCATTTAATATAGGATTTCAGGGGTTTGGTACATTATTTTATTATAAATCTTGTAAACACTTGGATATTGTAATAGATTATATCATAATAACAGTGATAAAATGTTATATTCCCTTCAAATATTGATAATAAGGACTAAATTCATAAAAATATCTTTAAATATTGTAATATAAGGGGTACGGCTAAAATTATTTTATAAAACTTGTAATTATATGGGGTAAAGTAATAAAACAATTGAAAAATATGGTTTAAAACAATAATTATCCCTTCAAATATTGAAAATAAGTATTAAATTCATAAATATCTCATTTAATATAAGGTTTTAGGGGTTGGGTTCAACATTTTTTTATACATTTTGTAAAAATATGGGGTATAGTAATAAAATACGTTAAAATCAATGAAAAATTTCAATAAAATCCTTACAGATATTGAAAATAAGGGCTAAATTCATTAAAATCTAATTAAATATTGTAATATAAGGGGTACGGCTAAAATTATTTTATAAAACTTGTAATTATATGGGGTAAAGTAATAAAACAATTGAAAAATATGGTTTAAAACAATAATTATCCCTTCAAATATTGAAAATAAGTATTAAATTCATAAAACTCTCATTTAATATAAGATTTTAGGGGTTGGGTTCAACATTTTTTTATAAATTTTGTAAAAACATGAGATATTGTAATGAACTACGGTAAAATCATTGGAAAAATTCAATAAAATCCCTTCTAATATTGAAAATAAAGACTAAATTCATAAATATTTCATTAAATATTGTAATATAAGGGGTACGGCTAAAATTATTTTATAAAACTTGTAATTATATGGGGTAAAATAATAAAACAATTGAAAAATATGGTTTAAAACAATAATTATCCCTTCAAATATTGAAAATAAGTATTAAATTCATAAAAATCTCATTTAATATAGGATTTCAGGGGTTTGGTACATTATTTTATTATAAATCTTGTAAACACTTGGATATTGTAATAGATTATATCATAATAACAGTGATATAATGTTATATTCCCTTCAAATATTGAAAATAAGGACTAAATTCATTAAAATATCATTAAATATTGTAATATAAGAGGTAAAGCTAAAATTATTTTATAAAACTTGTAATTATATGGGGTAAAAAAATAAAACAATTGAAAAATATGGTTTAAAACAATAATTATCCCTTCAAATATTGAAAATAAGGGCTAAATTCATAAAAATTTCATTAAATATTGTAATATAAGAGGTACGGCTAAAATTATTTTATAAAACTTGTAATTATATGGGGTAAAGTAATAAAACAATTGAAAAATATGGTTTAAAACAATAATTATCCCTTCAAATATTGAAAATAAGTATTAAATTCATAAAAATCTCGTTTAATATAGGATTTCAGGGGTTGGGGCCAACAATTTTTTATAAATTTTGTAAAAATATGGGGTATAGTAATAAAATACGTAAAATCAATGAAAAATTTCAATATAATCCTTACAGATATTGAAAATAAGGGCTAAACTCATTAAAATATCATTAAATATTGTAATATAAGGGGTACGGCTAAAATTATTTAATAAAACTTGTAATTATATGGGGTAAAATAATAAAACAATTGAAAAATATGGTTTAAAACAATAATTATCCCTTCAAATATTGAAAATAAGTATTAAATTCATAAAAATCTCATTTAATATAGGATTTCAGGGGTTTGGTACATTATTTTATTATAAATCTTGTAAACACTTGGATATTGTAATAGATTATATCATAATAACAGTGATAAAATGTTATATTCCCTTCAAATATTGAAAATAAGGACTAAATTCATAAAAATATCTTTAAATATTGTAATATAAGGGGTACGGCTAAAATTATTTTATAAAACTTGTAATTATATGGGGTAAAGTAATAAAACAATTGAAAAATATGGTTTAAAACAATAATTATCCCTTCAAATATTGAAAATAAGTATTAAATTCATAAAACTCTCATTTAATATAAGATTTTAGGGGTTGGGTTCAACATTTTTTTATAAATTTTGTAAAAACATGAGATATTGTAATGAACTACGGTAAAATCATTGGAAAAATTCAATAAAATCCCTTCTAATATTGAAAATAAAGACTAAATTCATAAATATTTCATTAAATATTGTAATATAAGGGGTACGGCTAAAATTATTTTATAAAACTTGTAATTATATGGGGTAAAATAATAAAACAATTGAAAAATATGGTTTAAAACAATAATTATCCCTTCAAATATTGAAAATAAGTATTAAATTCATAAAAATCTCATTTAATATAGGATTTCAGGGGTTTGGTACATTATTTTATTATAAATCTTGTAAACACTTGGATATTGTAATAGATTATATCATAATAACAGTGATAAAATGTTTTATTCCCTTCAAATATTGAAAATAAGGACTAAATTCATTAAAATATCATTAAATATTGTAATATAAGAGGTAAAGCTAAAATTATTTTATAAAACTTGTAATTATATGGGGTAAAAAAATAAAACAATTGAAAAATATGGTTTAAAACAATAATTATCCCTTCAAATATTGAAAATAAGGGCTAAATTCATAAAAATTTCATTAAATATTGTAATATAAGAGGTACGGCTAAAATTAGTTTATAAAACTTGTAATTATATGGGGTAAAGTAATAAAACAATTGAAAAATATGGTTTAAAACAATAATTATCCCTTCAAATATTGAAAATAAGTATTAAATTCATAAAAATCTCGTTTAATATAGGATTTCAGGGGTTGGGGCCAACAATTTTTTATAAATTTTGTAAAAATATGGGGTATAGTAATAAAATACGTAAAATCAATGAAAAATTTCAATAAAATCCTTACAGATATTGAAAATAAGGGCTAAACTCATTAAAATATCATTAAATATTGTAATATAAGGGGTACGGCTAAAATTATTTAATAAAACTTGTAATTATATGGGGTAAAATAATAAAACAATTGAAAAATATGGTTTAAAACAATAATTATCCCTTCAAATATTGAAAATAAGTATTAAATTCATAAAAATCTCATTTAATATAGGATTTCAGGGGTTTGGTACATTATTTTATTATAAATCTTGTAAACACTTGGATATTGTAATAGATTATATCATAATAACAGTGATAAAATGTTATATTCCCTTCAAATATTGAAAATAAGGACTAAATTCATAAAAATATCTTTAAATATTGTAATATAAGGGGTACGGCTAAAATTATTTTATAAAACTTGTAATTATATGGGGTAAAGTAATAAAACAATTGAAAAATATTGTTTAAAACAATAATTATCCCTTCAAATATTGAAAATAAGGGCTAAATTCATAAAAATTTCATTAAATATTGTAATATAAGAGGTACGGCTAAAATTATTTTATAAAACTTGTAATTATATGGGGTAAAATAATAAAACAATTGAAAAATATGGTTTAAAACAATAATTATCCCTTCAAATATTGAAAATAAGTATTAAATTCATAAAAATTTCTTTAATATAAGATTTTAGGGGTTGGGTTCAACATTTTTTTATAAATTTTGTAAAAATATGGGGTATAGTAATAAAATACGTTAAAATCAATGAAAAATTTCAATAAAATCCTTAGAGATATTGAAAATAAGGGCTAAATTCATTAAAATCTAATTAAATATTGTAATATAAGGGGTACGGCTAAAATTATTTTATAAAACTTGTAATTATATGGGGTAAAGTAATAAAACAATTGAAAAATATGGTTTAAAACAATAATTATCCCTTCAAATATTGAAAATAAGTATTAAATTCATAAAAATCTCATTTAATATAAGGTTTTAGGGGTTGGGTTCAACATTTTTTTATAAATTTTGTAAAAACATGAGATATTGTAATGAAATACGGTAAAATCATTGGAAAAATTCAATAAAATCCCTTCTTATATTGAAAATAAAGACTAAATTCATAAATATTTCATTAAATATTGTAATATAAGGGGTACGGCTAAAATTATTTTATAAAACTTGTAATTATATGGGGTAAAGTAATACAACAATTGAAAAATATGGTTTAAAACAATAATTATCCCTTCAAATATTGAAAATAAGTATTAAATTCATAAAAATCTCGTTTAATATAGGATTTCAGGGGTTGGGGCCAACAATTTTTTATAAATTTTGTAAAAATATGGGGTATAGTAATAAAATACGTAAAATCAATGAAAAATTTCAATAAAATCCTTACAGATATTGAAAATAAGGGCTAAACTCATTAAAATATCATTAAATATTGTAATATAAGGGGTACGGCTAAAATTATTTAATAAAACTTGTAATTATATGGGGTAAAATAATAAAACAATTGAAAAATATGGTTTAAAACAATAATTATCCCTTCAAATATTGAAAATAAGGGCTAAATTCATAAAAATTTCATTAAATATTGTAATATAAGGGGTACGGCTAAAATTATTTTATAAAACTTGTAATTATATGGGGTAAAGTAATAAAACAATTGAAAAATATGGTTTAAAACAATAATTATCCCTTCAAATATTGAAAATAAGTATTAAATTCATAAAAATCTCATTGAATATAAGGTTTTAGGGGTTTAGGGGTTGGGTTCAACAATTTTTTATAAATTTTGTAAAAACATGAGATATTGTAATGAACTACGGTAAAATCATTGGAAAAATTCAATAAAATCCCTTCTAATATTGAAAATAAAGACTAAATTCATAAATATTTCATTAAATATTGTAATATAAGGGGTACGGCTAAAATTATTTTATAAAACTTGTAATTATATGGGGTAAAATAATAAAACAATTGAAAAATATGGTTTAAAACAATAATTATCCCTTCAAATATTGAAAATAAGTATTAAATTCATAAAAATCTCATTTAATATAGGATTTCAGGGGTTTGGTACATTATTTTATTATAAATCTTGTAAACACTTGGATATTGTAATAGATTATATCATAATAACAGTGATAAAATGTTATATTCCCTTCAAATATTGAAAATAAGGACTAAATTCATAAAAATATCTTTAAATATTGTAATATAAGGGGTACGGCTAAAATTATTTTATAAAACTTGTAATTATATGGGGTAAAGTAATAAAACAATTGAAAAATATGGTTTAAAACAATAATTATCCCTTCAAATATTGAAAATAAGGGCTAAATTCATAAAAATTTCATTAAATATTGTAATATAAGAGGTACGGCTAAAATTATTTTATAAAACTTGTAATTATATGGTGTAAAGTAATAAAACAATTGAAAAATATGGTTTAAAACAATAATTATCCCTTCAAATATTGAAAATAAGTATTAAATTCATAAAAATCTCATTTAATATAAGGTTTTAGGGGTTGGGTTCATCATTTTTTTATAAATTTTGTAAAAATATGGGGTATAGTAATAAAATACGTAAAATCAATGAAAAATTTCAATAAAATCCTTACAGATATTGAAAATAAGGGCTAAATTCATTAAAATCTAATTAAATATTGTAATATAAGGGGTACGGCTAAAATTATTTTATAAAACTTGTAATTATATGGGGTAAAGTAATAAAACAATTGAAAAATATGGTTTAAAACAATAATTATCCCTTCAAATATTGAAAATAAGTATTAAATTCATAAAAATCTCATTTAATATAAGGTTTTAGGGGTTGGGTTCATCATTTTTTTATAAATTTTGTAAAAATATGGGGTATAGTAATAAAATACGTTAAAATCAATGAAAAATTTCAATAAAATCCTTACAGATATTGAAAATAAGGGCTAAACTCATTAAAATATCATTAAATATTGTAATATAAGGGGTATGGCTAAAATTATTTAATAAAACTTGTAATTATATAGGGTAAAATAATAAAACAATTGAAAAATATGGTTTAAAACAATAATTATCCCTTCAAATATTGAAAATAAGTATTAAATTCATAAAAATCTCATTTAATATAGGATTTCAGGGGTTTGGTACATTATTTTATTATAAATATTGTAAACACTTGGATATTGTAATAGATTATATCATAATAACAATGATATAATGTTATATTCCCTTCAAATATTGAAAATAAGGACTAAATTCATTAAAATATCATTAAATATTGTAATATAAGGGTTACAGCTAAAATTATTTTATAAAACTTGTAATTATTTGGGGTAAAGTAATACAACAATTGAAAAATATGGTTTAAAACAATAATTATCCCTTCAAATATTGAAAATAAGTATTAAATTCATAAAAATCTCATTTAATATAAGGTTTTAGGGGTTGGGTTCAACATTTTTTTATAAATTTTGTAAAAATATGGGGTATTGTAATAAAATACGTTAAAATCAATGAAAAATTTCAATAAAATCATTACAAATATTGAAAATAAGGGCTAAATTCATAAAAATATCATTAAATATTGTAATATAAGGGGTACGGCTAAAATTATTTTATAAAACTTGTAATTATATGGGGTAAAGTAATAAAACAATTGAAAAATATGGTTTAAAACAATAATTATCCCTTCAAATATTGAAAATAAGTATTAAATTCATAAAAATCTCATTTAATATAAGGTTTTAGGGGTTGGGTTCAACATTTTTTTATAAATTTTGTAAAAACATGAGATATTGTAATGAAATACGTTAAAATCAATGAAAAATTTCAATAAAATCATTACAAATATTGAAAATAAGGGCTAAATTCATAAAAATTTCATTAAATATTGTAATATAAGGGGTACGGCTAAAATTATTTTATAAAACTTGTAATTATATGGGGTAAAGTAATAAAACAATTGAAAAATATGGTTTAAAACAATAATTATCCCTTCAAATATTGAAAATAAGTATTAAATTCATAAAAATCTCATTGAATATAAGGTTTTAGGGGTTTAGGGGTTGGGTTCAACAATTTTTTATAAATTTTGTAAAAACATGAGATATTGTAATGAACTACGGTAAAATCATTGGAAAAATTCAATAAAATCCCTTCTAATATTGAAAATAAAGACTAAATTCATAAATATTTCATTAAATATTGTAATATAAGGGGTACGGCTAAAATTATTTTATAAAACTTGTAATTATATGGGGTAAAATAATAAAACAATTGAAAAATATGGTTTAAAACAATAATTATCCCTTCAAATATTGAAAATAAGTATTAAATTCATAAAAATCTCATTTAATATAGGATTTCAGGGGTTTGGTACATTATTTTATTATAAATCTTGTAAACACTTGGATATTGTAATAGATTATATCATAATAACAGTGATAAAATGTTATATTCCCTTCAAATATTGAAAATAAGGACTAAATTCATAAAAATATCATTAAATATTGTAATATAAGGGGTAAAGCTAAAATTATTTTATAAAACTTGTAATTATATGGGGTAAAAAAATAAAACAATTGAAAAATATGGTTTAAAACAATAATTATCCCTTCAAATATTGAAAATAAGGGCTAAATTCATAAAAATTTCATTAAATATTGTAATATAAGAGGTACGGCTAAAATTATTTTATAAAACTTGTAATTATATGGGGTAAAGTAATAAAACAATTGAAAAATATGGTTTAAAACAATAATTATCCCTTCAAATATTGAAAATAAGTATTAAATTCATAAAAATCTCATTTAATATAAGGTTTTAGGGGTTGGGTTCATCATTTTTTTATAAATTTTGAAAAATATGGTGTATAGTAATAAAATACGTTAAAATCAATGAAAAATTTCAATAAAATCCTTACAGATATTGAAAATAAGGGCTAAACTCATTAAAATATCATTAAATATTGTAATATAAGGGGTATGGCTAAAATTATTTAATAAAACTTGTAATTATATAGGGTAAAATAATAAAACAATTGAAAAATATGGTTTAAAACAATAATTATCCCTTCAAATATTGAAAATAAGTATTAAATTCATAAAAATCTCGTTTAATATAGGATTTCAGGGGTTGGGGCCAACAATTTTTTATAAATTTTGTAAAAATATGGGGTATAGTTATAAAATACGTAAAATCAATGAAAAATTTCAATAAAATCCTTACAGATATTGAAAATAAGGGCTAAATTCATTAAAATCTAATTAAATATTGTAATATAAGGGGTACGGCTAAAATTATTTTATAAAACTTGTAATTATATGGGGTAAAGTAATAAAACAATTGAAAAATATGGTTTAAAACAATAATTATCCCTTCAAATATTGAAAATAAGTATTAAATTCATAAAAATCTCATTTAATATAAGGTTTTAGGGGTTGGGTTCATCATTTTTTTATAAATTTTGTAAAAATATGGGGTATAGTAATAAAATACGTTAAAATCAATGAAAAATTTCAATAAAATCCTTACAGATATTGAAAATAAGGGCTAAACTCATTAAAATATCATTAAATATTGTAATATAAGGGGTATGGCTAAAATTATTTAATAAAACTTGTAATTATATAGGGTAAAATAATAAAACAATTGAAAAATATGGTTTAAAACAATAATTATCCCTTCAAATATTGAAAATAAGTATTAAATTCATAAAAATCTCATTTAATATAGGATTTCAGGGGTTTGGTACATTATTTTATTATAAATATTGTAAACACTTGGATATTGTAATAGATTATATCATAATAACAATGATATAATGTTATATTCCCTTCAAATATTGAAAATAAGGACTAAATTCATTAAAATATCATTAAATATTGTAATATAAGGGTTACGGCTAAAATTATTTTATAAAACTTGTAATTATTTGGGGTAAAGTAATACAACAATTGAAAAATATGGTTTAAAACAATAATTATCCCTTCAAATATTGAAAATAAGTATTAAATTCATAAAAATCTCATTTAATATAAGGTTTTAGGGGTTGGGTTCAACATTTTTTTATAAATTTTGTAAAAATATGGGGTATTGTAATAAAATACGTTAAAATCAATGAAAAATTTCAATAAAATCATTACAAATATTGAAAATAAGGGCTAAATTCATAAAAATATCATTAAATATTGTAATATAAGGGGTACGGCTAAAATTATTTTATAAAACTTGTAATTATATGGGGTAAAGTAATAAAACAATTGAAAAATATGGTTTAAAACAATAATTATCCCTTCAAATATTGAAAATAAGTATTAAATTCATAAAAATCTCATTTAATATAAGGTTTTAGGGGTTGGGTTCAACATTTTTTTATAAATTTTGTAAAAACATGAGATATTGTAATGAACTACGGTAAAATCATTGGAAAAATTCAATAAAATCCCTTCTAATATTGAAAATAAAGACTAAATTCATAAATATTTCATTAAATATTGTAATATAAGGGGTACGGCTAAAATTATTTAATAAAACTTGTAATTATATGGGGTAATATAATAAAACAATTGAAAAATATGGTTTAAAACAATAATTATCCCTTCAAATATTGAAAATAAGTATTAAATTCATAAAAATCTCATTTAATATAGGATTTCAGGGGTTTGGTACATTATTTTATTATAAATCTTGTAAACACTTGGATATTGTAATAGATTATATCATAATAACAGTGATAAAATGTTATATTCCCTTCAAATATTGAAAATAAGGACTAAATTCATTAAAATCTCATTAAATATTGTAATATAAGGGGTAAGGCTAAAATTATTTTATAAAACTTGTAATTATATGGGGTAAAGTAATAAAACAATTGAAAAATATGGTTTAAAACAATAATTATCCCTTCAAATATTGAAAATAAGTATTAAATTCATAAAAATCTCATTTAATATAGGATTTCAGGGGTTTGGTACATTATTTTATTATAAATCTTGTAAAAATATGGGGTATTGTAATAAAATACGTTAAAATCAATGAAAAATTTCAATAAAATCATTACAAATATTGGAAATAAGGGCTAAATTCATTAAAATATCATTAAATATTGTAATATAAGGGGTACGGCTAAAATTATTTAATAAAACTTGTAATTATATGGGGTAAAATAATAAAACAATTGAAAAATATGGTTTAAAACAATAATTATCCCTTCAAATATTGAAAATAAGTATTAAATTCATAAAAATCTCATTTAATATAGGATTTCAGGGGTTTGGTACATTATTTTATTATAAATCTTGTAAACACTTGGATATTGTAATAGATTATATCATAATAACAGTGATAAAATGTTATATTCCCTTCAAATATTGAAAATAAGGACTAAATTCATAAAAATATCTTTAAATATTGTAATATAAGGGGTACGGCTAAAATTATTTTATAAAACTTGTAATTATATGGGGTAAAGTAATAAAACAATTGAAAAATATGGTTTAAAACAATAATTATCCCTTCAAATATTGAAAATAAGTATTAAATTCATAAAAATCTCATTTAATATAGGATTTCAGGGGTTTGGTACATTATTTTATTATAAATCTTGTAAAAATATGGGGTATTGTAATAAAATACGTTAAAATCAATGAAAAATTTCAATAAAATCATTACAAATATTGGAAATAAGGGCTAAATTCATAAAAATATCATTAAATATTGTAATATAAGGGGTAAGGCTAAAATTATTTTATAAAACTTGTAATTATATGGGGTAAAGTAATAAAACAATTGAAAAATATGGTTTAAAACAATAATTATCCCTTCAAATATTGAAAATAAGGACTAAATTCATTAAAATCTCATTAAATATTGTAATATAAGGGGTAAGGCTAAAATTATTTTATAAAACTTGTAATTATATGGGGTAAAAAAATAAAACAATTGAAAAATATGGTTTAAAACAATAATTATCCCTTCAAATATTGAAAATAAGTATTAAATTCATAAAAATCTCATTTAATATAGGATTTCAGGGGTTTGGTACATTATTTTATTATAAATCTTGTAAAAATATGGGGTATTGTAATAAAATACGTTAAAATCAATGAAAAATTTCAATAAAATCATTACAAATATTGGAAATAAGGGCTAAATTCATAAAAATATCATTAAATATTGTAATATAAGGGGTACGGCTAAAATTATTTTATAAAACTTGTAATTATATGGGGTAAAGTAATAAAACAATTGAAAAATATGGTTTAAAACAATAATTATCCCTTCAAATATTGAAAATAAGTATTAAATTCATAAAAATCTCGTTTAATATAGGATTTCAGGGGTTGGGGCCAACAATTTTTTATAAATTTTGTAAAAATATGGGGTATAGTTATAAAATACGTAAAATCAATGAAAAATTTCAATAAAATCCTTACAGATATTGAAAATAAGGGCTAAACTCATTAAAATATCATTAAATATTGTAATATAAGGGGTACGGCTAAAATTATTTAATAAAACTTGTAATTATATGGGGTAAAATAATAAAACAATTGAAAAATATGGTTTAAAACAATAATTATCCCTTCAAATATTGAAAATAAGTATTAAATTCATAAAAATCTCATTTAATATAGGATTTCAGGGGTTTGGTACATTATTTTATTATAAATCTTTTAAACACTTGGATATTGTAATAGATTATATCATAATAACAGTGATAAAATGTTATATTCCCTTCAAATATTGAAAATAAGGACTAAATTCATAAAAATATCTTTAAATATTGTAATATAAGGGGTACGGCTAAAATTATTTTATAAAACTTGTAATTATATGGGGTAAAGTAATAAAACAATTGAAAAATATGGTTTAAAACAATAATTATCCCTTCAAATATTGAAAATAAGTATTAAATTCATAAAAATCTCTTTAATATAAGATTTTAGGGGTTGGGTTCAACATTTTTTTATAAATTTTGTAAAAATATGGGGTATAGTAATAAAATACGTTAAAATCAATGAAAAATTTCAATAAAATCCTTACAGATATTGAAAATAAGGGCTAAATTCATTAAAATCTAATTAAATATTGTAATATAAGGGGTACGGCTAAAATTATTTTATAAAACTTGTAATTATATGGGGTAAAGTAATAAAACAATTGAAAAATATGGTTTAAAACAATAATTATCCCTTCAAATATTGAAAATAAGTATTAAATTCATAAAAATCTCATTTAATATAGGATTTCAGGGGTTTGGTACATTATTTTATTATAAATATTGTAAACACTTGGATATTGTAATAGATTATATCATAATAACAATGATATAATGTTATATTCCCTTCAAATATTGAAAATAAGGACTAAATTCATTATAATATCATTAAATATTGTAATATAAGGGTTACGGCTAAAATTATTTTATAAAACTTGTAATTATTTGGGGTAAAGTAATACAACAATTGAAAAATATGGTTTAAAACAATAATTATCCCTTCAAATATTGAAAATAAGTATTAAATTCATAAAAATCTCATTTAATATAAGGTTTTAGGGGTTGGGTTCAACATTTTTTTATAAATTTTGTAAAAATATGGGGTATTGTAATAAAATACGTTAAAATCAATGAAAAATTTCAATAAAATCATTACAAATATTGAAAATAAGGGCTAAATTCATAAAAATATCATTAAATATTGTAATATAAGGGGTGCGGCTAAAATTATTTTATAAAACTTGTAATTATATGGGGTAAAGTAATAAAACAATTGAAAAATATGGTTTAAAACAATAATTATCCCTTCAAATATTGAAAATAAGTATTAAATTCATAAAAATCTCATTTAAGATAAGGTTTTAGGGGTTGGGTTCAACTTTTTTTTATAAATTTTGTAAAAACATGAGATATTGTAATGAAATACGGTAAAATCATTGGATAAATTCAATAAAATCCCTTCTTATATTGAAAATAAAGACTAAATTCATAAATATTTCATTAAATATTGTAATATAAGGGGTACGGCTAAAATTATTTTATAAAACTTGTAATTATATGGGGTAAAGTAATAAAACAATTGAAAAATATGGTTTAAAACAATAATTATCCCTTCAAATATTGAAAATAAGTATTAAATTCATAAAAATCTCATTTAATATAGGATTTCAGGGGTTGGGGCCAACAATTTTTTATAAATTTTGTAAAAATATGGGGTATAGTAATAAAATACGTAAAATCAATGAAAAATTTCAATAAAATCCTTACAGATATTGAAAATAAGGGCTAAACTCATTAAAATATCATTAAATATTGTAATATAAGGGGTACGGCTAAAATTATTTTATAAAACTTGTAATTATATGGGGTAAAGTAATACAACAATTGAAAAATATGGTTTAAAACAATAATTATCCCTTCAAATATTGAAAATAAGTATTAAATTCATAAAAATCTCATTTAATATAGGATTTCAGGGGTTTGGTACATTATTTTATTATAAATATTGTAAACACTTGGATATTGTAATAGATTATATCATAATAACAATGATATAATGTTATATTCCCTTCAAATATTGAAAATAAGGACTAAATTCATTAAAATATCATTAAATATTGTAATATAAGGGGTAAGGCTAAAATTATTTTATAAAACTTGTAATTATATGGGGTAAAGTAATAAAACAATTGAAAAATATGGTTTAAAACAATAATTATCCCTTCAAATATTGAAAATAAGTATTAAATTCATAAAAATCTCATTTAATATAGGATTTCAGGGGTTTGGTACATTATTTTATTATAAATCTTGTAAACACTTGGATATTGTAATAGATTATATCATATTAACAGTGATAAAATGTTATATTCCCTTCAAATATTGAAAATAAGGACTAAATTCATTAAAATCTCATTAAATATTGTAATATAAGGGGTAAGGCTAAAATTATTTTATAAAACTTGTAATTATATGGGGTAAAGTAATAAAACAATTGAAAAATATGGTTTAAAACAATAATTATCCCTTCAAATATTGAAAATAAGTATTAAATTCATAAAAATCTCATTTAATATAGGATTTCAGGGGTTTGGTACATTATTTTATTATAAATCTTGTAAAAATATGGGGTATTGTAATAAAATACGTTAAAATCAATGAAAAATTTCAATAAAATCATTACAAATATTGGAAATAAGGGCTAAATTCATAAAAATATCATTAAATATTGTAATAAAAGGGGTACGGCTAAAATTATTTTATAAAACTTGTAATTATATGGGGTAAAGTAATAAAACAATTGAAAAATATGGTTTAAAACAATAATTATCCCTTCAAATATTGAAAATAAGTATTAAATTCATAAAAATCTCGTTTAATATAGGATTTCAGGGGTTGGGGCCAACAATTTTTTATAAATTTTGTAAAAATATGGGGTATAGTTATAAAATACGTAAAATCAATGAAAAATTTCAATAAAATCCTTACAGATATTGAAAATAAGGGCTAAACTCATTAAAATATCATTAAATATTGTAATATAAGGGGTACGGCTAAAATTATTTAATAAAACTTGTAATTATATGGGGTAAAATAATAAAACAATTGAAAAATATGGTTTAAAACAATAATTATCCCTTCAAATATTGAAAATAAGTATTAAATTCATAAAAATCTCATTTAATATAGGATTTCAGGGGTTTGGTACATTATTTTATTATAAATCTTTTAAACACTTGGATATTGTAATAGATTATATCATAATAACAGTGATAAAATGTTATATTCCCTTCAAATATTGAAAATAAGGACTAAATTCATAAAAATATCTTTAAATATTGTAATATAAGGGGTACGGCTAAAATTATTTTATAAAACTTGTAATTATATGGGGTAAAGTAATAAAACAATTGAAAAATATGGTTTAAAACAATAATTATCCCTTCAAATATTGAAAATAAGTATTAAATTCATAAAAATCTCTTTAATATAAGATTTTAGGGGTTGGGTTCAACATTTTTTTATAAATTTTGTAAAAATATGGGGTATAGTAATAAAATACGTTAAAATCAATGAAAAATTTCAATAAAATCCTTACAGATATTGAAAATAAGGGCTAAATTCATTAAAATCTAATTAAATATTGTAATATAAGGGGTACGGCTAAAATTATTTTATAAAACTTGTAATTATATGGGGTAAAGTAATAAAACAATTGAAAAATATGGTTTAAAACAATAATTATCCCTTCAAATATTGAAAATAAGTATTAAATTCATAAAAATCTCATTTAATATAGGATTTCAGGGGTTTGGTACATTATTTTATTATAAATATTGTAAACACTTGGATATTGTAATAGATTATATCATAATAACAATGATATAATGTTATATTCCCTTCAAATATTGAAAATAAGGACTAAATTCATTATAATATCATTAAATATTGTAATATAAGGGTTACGGCTAAAATTATTTTATAAAACTTGTAATTATTTGGGGTAAAGTAATACAACAATTGAAAAATATGGTTTAAAACAATAATTATCCCTTCAAATATTGAAAATAAGTATTAAATTCATAAAAATCTCATTTAATATAAGGTTTTAGGGGTTGGGTTCAACATTTTTTTATAAATTTAGTAAAAATATGGGGTATTGTAATAAAATACGTTAAAATCAATGAAAAATTTCAATAAAATCATTACAAATATTGAAAATAAGGGCTAAATTCATAAAAATATCATTAAATATTGTAATATAAGGGGTGCGGCTAAAATTATTTTATAAAACTTGTAATTATATGGGGTAAAGTAATAAAACAATTGAAAAATATGGTTTAAAACAATAATTATCCCTTCAAATATTGAAAATAAGTATTAAATTAATAAAAATCTCATTTAAGATAAGGTTTTAGGGGTTGGGTTCAACTTTTTTTTATAAATTTTGTAAAAACATGAGATATTGTAATGAAATACGGTAAAATCATTGGATAAATTCAATAAAATCCCTTCTTATATTGAAAATAAAGACTAAATTCATAAATATTTCATTAAATATTGTAATATAAGGGGTACGGCTAAAATTATTTTATAAAACTTGTAATTATATGGGGTAAAGTAATAAAACAATTGAAAAATATGGTTTAAAACAATAATTATCCCTTCAAATATTGAAAATAAGTATTAAATTCATAAAAATCTCATTTAATATAGGATTTCAGGGGTTGGGGCCAACAATTTTTTATAAATTTTGTAAAAATATGGGGTATAGTAATAAAATACGTAAAATCAATGAAAAATTTCAATAAAATCCTTACAGATATTGAAAATAAGGGCTAAACTCATTAAAATATCATTAAATATTGTAATATAAGGGGTACGGCTAAAATTATTTTATAAAACTTGTAATTATATGGGGTAAAGTAATACAACAATTGAAAAATATGGTTTAAAACAATAATTATCCCTTCAAAAATTGAAAATAAGGACTAAATTCATTAAAATCTCATTAAATATTGTAATATAAGGGGTACGGCTAAAATTATTTTATAAAACTTGTATTTATATGGGGTAAAATAATAAAACAATTGAAAAATATGGTTTAAAACAATAATTATCCCTTCAAATATTGAAAATATGTATTAAATTCCTAAAAATCTCATTTAATATAAGGTTTTAGGGGTTGGGTTCAACATTTTTTTATAAATTTTTTAAGAACATGAGATATTGTAATGAAATACGGTAAAAGCATTGGAAAAATTCAATAAAATCCCTTCAAATATTGAAAATAAAGACTAAATTCATAAATATTTCATTAAATATTGTAATATAAGGGGTACGGCTAAAATTATTTAATAAAACTTGTAATTAT
The DNA here is from genome assembly GCA_036289425.1 of Rhopalosiphum nymphaeae. Classification (NCBI taxonomy): domain Eukaryota; kingdom Metazoa; phylum Arthropoda; class Insecta; order Hemiptera; family Aphididae; genus Rhopalosiphum; species Rhopalosiphum nymphaeae. Next base: position 6,720,716 of record JAZAQC010000001.1, on the reverse strand, counting down.
ATGGGGTAAAATAATAAAACAATTGAAAAATATGGTTTAAAACAATAATTATCCCTTCAAATATTGAAAATAAGTATTAAATTCATAAAAATCTCATTTAATATAGGATTTCAGGGGTTTGGTACATTATTTTATTATAAATCTTGTAAAAATATGGGGTATTGTAATAAAATACGTAAAATCAATGAAAAATTTCAATAAAATCCTTACAGATATTGAAAATAAGGGCTAAACTCATTAAAATATCATTAAATATTGTAATATAAGGGGTACGGCTAAAATTATTTTATAAAACTTGTAATTATATGGGGTAAAGTAATAAAACAATTGAAAAATATGGTTTAAAACAATAATTATCCCTTCAAATATTGAAAATAAGTATTAAATTCATAAAAATCTCGTTTAATATAGGATTTCAGGGGTTGGGGCCAACAATTTTTTATAAATTTTGTAAAAATATGGGGTATAGTTATAAAATACGTAAAATCAATGAAAAATTTCAATAAAATCCTTACAGATATTGAAAATAAGGGCTAAACTCATTAAAATATCATTAAATATTGTAATATAAGGGGTACGGCTAAAATTATTTAATAAAACTTGTAATTATATGGGGTAAAATAATAAAACAATTGAAAAATATGGTTTAAAACAATAATTATCCCTTCAAATATTGAAAATAAGTATTAAATTCATAAAAATCTCATTTAATATAGGATTTCAGGGGTTTGGTACATTATTTTATTATAAATCTTGTAAACACTTGGATATTGTAATAGATTATATCATAATAACAGTGATAAAATGTTATATTCCCTTCAAATATTGAAAATAAGGACTAAATTCATAAAAATATCTTTAAATATTGTAATATAAGGGGTACGGCTAAAATTATTTTATAAAACTTGTAATTATATGGGGTAAAGTAATAAAACAATTGAAAAATATGGTTTAAAACAATAATTATCCCTTCAAATATTGAAAATAAGTATTAAATACATAAAAATCTCTTTAATATAAGATTTTAGGGGTTGGGTTCAACATTTTTTTATAAATTTTGTAAAAATATGGGGTATAGTAATAAAATACGTTAAAATCAATGAAAAATTTCAATAAAATCCTTACAGATATTGAAAATAAGGGCTAAATTCATTAAAATCTAATTAAATATTGTAATATAAGGGGTACGGCTAAAATTATTTTATAAAACTTGTAATTATATGGGGTAAAGTAATAAAACAATTGAAAAATATGGTTTAAAACAATAATTATCCCTTCAAATATTGAAAATAAGTATTAAATTCATAAAAATCTCATTTAATATAGGATTTCAGGGGTTTGGTACATTATTTTATTATAAATATTGTAAACACTTGGATATTGTAATAGATTATATCATAATAACAATGATATAATGTTATATTCCCTTCAAATATTGAAAATAAGGACTAAATTCATTATAATATCATTAAATATTGTAATATAAGGGTTACGGCTAAAATTATTTTATAAAACTTGTAATTATTTGGGGTAAAGTAATACAACAATTGAAAAATATGGTTTAAAACAATAATTATCCCTTCAAATATTGAAAATAAGTATTAAATTCATAAAAATCTCATTTAATATAAGGTTTTAGGGGTTGGGTTCAACATTTTTTTATAAATTTTGTAAAAATATGGGGTATTGTAATAAAATACGTTAAAATCAATGAAAAATTTCAATAAAATCATTACAAATATTGAAAATAAGGGCTAAATTCATAAAAATATCATTAAATATTGTAATATAAGGGGTACGGCTAAAATTATTTTATAAAACTTGTAATTATATGGGGTAAAGTAATAAAACAATTGAAAAATATGGTTTAAAACAATAATTATCCCTTCAAATATTGAAAATAAGTATTAAATTCATAAAAATCTCATTTAAGATAAGGTTTTAGGGGTTGGGTTCAACTTTTTTTTATAAATTTTGTAAAAACATGAGATATTGTAATGAAATACGGTAAAATCATTGGATAAATTCAATAAAATCCCTTCTTATATTGAAAATAAAGACTAAATTCATAAATATTTCATTAAATATTGTAATATAAGGGGTACGGCTAAAATTATTTTATAAAACTTGTAATTATATGGGGTAAAGTAATAAAACAATTGAAAAATATGGTTTAAAACAATAATTATCCCTTCAAATATTGAAAATAAGTATTAAATTCATAAAAATCTCATTTAAGATAAGGTTTTAGGGGTTGGGGCCAACAATTTTTTATAAATTTTGTAAAAATATGGGGTATAGTAATAAAATACGTAAAATCAATGAAAAATTTCAATAAAATCCTTACAGATATTGAAAATAAGGGCTAAACTCATTAAAATATCATTAAATATTGTAATATAAGGGGTACGGCTAAAATTATTTTATAAAACTTGTAATTATATGGGGTAAAGTAATACAACAATTGAAAAATATGGTTTAAAACAATAATTATCCCTTCAAAAATTGAAAATAAGGACTAAATTCATTAAAATCTCATTAAATATTGTAATATAAGGGGTACGGCTAAAATTATTTTATAAAACTTGTATTTATATGGGGTAAAATAATAAAACAATTGAAAAATATGGTTTAAAACAATAATTATCCCTTCAAATATTGAAAATATGTATTAAATTCCTAAAAATCTCATTTAATATAAGGTTTTAGGGGTTGGGTTCAACATTTTTTTATAAATTTTGTAAGAACATGAGATATTGTAATGAAATACGGTAAAAGCATTGGAAAAATTCAATAAAATCCCTTCAAATATTGAAAATAAAGACTAAATTCATAAATATTTCATTAAATATTGTAATATAAGGGGTACGGCTAAAATTATTTAATAAAACTTGTAATTATATGGGGTAAAATAATAAAACAATTGAAAAATATGGTTTAAAACAATAATTATCCCTTCAAATATTGAAAATAAGTATTAAATTCCTAAAAATCTCATTTAATATAAGGTTTTAGGGGTTGGGTTCAACATTTTTTTATAAATTTTGTAAGAACATGAGATATTGTAATGAAATACGGTAAAAGCATTGGAAAAATTCAATAAAATCCCTTCAAATATTGAAAATAAAGACTAAATTCATAAATATTTCATTAAATATTGTAATATAAGGGGTACGGCTAAAATTATTTTATAAAACTTGTAATTATATGGGGTAAAGTAATAAAACAATTGAAAAATATGGTTTAAAACAATCATTATCCCTTCAAATATTGAAAATAAGGGCTAAATTCATAAAAATTTCATTAAATATTGTAATATAAGGGGTACGGCTAAAATTATTTTATAAAACTTGTAATTATATGGGGTAAAGTAATAAAACAATTGAAAAATATGGTTTAAAACAATAATTATCCCTTCAAATATTGAAAATAAGTATTAAATTCATAAAAATCTCATTGAATATAAGGTTTTAGGGGTTTAGGGGTTGGGTTCAACAATTTTTTATAAATTTTGTAAAAACATGAGATATTGTAATGAACTACGGTAAAATCATTGGAAAAATTCAATAAAATCCCTTCTAATATTGAAAATAAAGACTAAATTCATAAATATTTCATTAAATATTGTAATATAAGGGGTACGGCTAAAATTATTTAATAAAACTTGTAATTATATGGGGTAAAATAATAAAACAATTGAAAAATATGGTTTAAAACAATAATTATCCCTTCAAATATTGAAAATAAGTATTAAATTCATAAAAATCTCATTTAATATAGGATTTCAGGGGTTTGGTACATTATTTTATTATAAATCTTGTAAACACTTGGATATTGTAATAGATTATATCATAATAACAGTGATAAAATGTTATATTCCCTTCAAATATTGAAAATAAGGACTAAATTCATTAAAATCTCATTAAATATTGTAATATAAGGGGTAAGGCTAAAATTATTTTATAAAACTTGTAATTATATGGGGTAAAGTAATAAAACAATTGAAAAATATGGTTTAAAACAATAATTATCCCTTCAAATATTGAAAATAAGTATTAAATTCATAAAAATCTCATTTAATATAGGATTTCAGGGGTTTGGTACATTATTTTATTATAAATCTTGTAAACACTTGGATATTGTAATAGATTATATCATAATAACAGTGATAAAATGTTATATTCCCTTCAAATATTGAAAATAAGGACTAAATTCATTAAAATCTCATTAAATATTGTAATATAAGGGGTAAGGCTAAAATTATTTTATAAAACTTGTAATTATATGGGGTAAAGTAATAAAACAATTGAAAAATATGGTTTAAAACAATAATTATCCCTTCAAATATTGAAAATAAGGGTTAAATTCATAAAAATTTCATTAAATATTGTAATATAAGGGGTACGACTAAAATTATTTTATAAAACTTGTAATTATATGGGGTAAAGTAATACAACAATTGAATCATATGGTTTAAAACAATAATTATCCCTTCAAATATTGAAAATAAGTATTAAATTCATAAAAATCTCGTTTAATATAGGATTTCAGGGGTTGGGGCCAACAATTTTTTATAAATTTTGTAAAAATATGGGGTATAGTAATAAAATACGTAAAATCAATGAAAAATTTCAATAAAATCCTTACAGATATTGAAAATAAGGGCTAAACTCATTATAATATCATTAAATATTGTAATATAAGGGGTACGGCTAAAATTATTTTATTAAACTTGTAATTATATGGGGTAAAGTAATAAAACAATTGAAAAATATGGTTTAAAACAATAATTATCCCTTCAAATATTGGAAATAAGTATTAAATTCATAAAAATCTCATTTAATATAGGATTTCAGGGGTTTGGTACATTATTTTATTATAAATCTTGTAAACACTTGGATATTGTAATAGATTATATCATAATAACAATGATATAATGTTATATTCCCTTCAAATATTGAAAATAAGGACTAAATTCATTAAAATATCATTAAATATTGTAATATAAGGGGTACGGCTAAAATTATTTTATAAAACTTGTAATTATATGGGGTAAAGTAATACAACAATTGAAAAATATGGTTTAAAACAATAATTATCCCTTCAAATATTGAAAATAAGTATTAAATTCATAAAAATCTCGTTTAATATAGGATTTCAGGGGTTGGGGCCAACAATTTTTTATAAATTTTGTAAAAATATGGGGTATAGTAATAAAATACGTAAAATCAATGAAAAATTTCAATAAAATCCTTACAGATATTGAAAATAAGGGCTAAACTCATTAAAATATCATTAAATATTGTAATATAAGGGGTACGGCTAAAATTATTTTATAAAACTTGTAATTATATGGGGTAAAGTAATACAACAATTGAAAAATTTGGTTTAAAACAATAATTATCCCCTCAAAAATTGAAAATAAGGACTAAATTCATTAAAACTTCATTAAATATTGTAATATAAGGGGTACGGCTAAAATTATTTTATAAAACTTGTATTTATATGGGGTAAAATAATAAAACAATTGAAAAATATGGTTTAAAACAATAATTATCCCTTCAAATATTGAAAATAAGTATTAAATTCATAAAAATCTCATTTAATATAAGGTTTTAGGGGTTGGGTTCAACATTTTTTTATAAATTTTGTAAAAACATGAGATATTGTAATGAAATACGGTAAAAGCATTGGAAAAATTCAATAAAATCCCTTCAAATATTGAAAATAAAGACTAAATTCATAAATATTTCATTAAATATTGTAATATAAGGGGTACGGCTAAAATTATTTTATAAAACTTTTAATTATATGGGGTAAAGTAATAAAACAATTGAAAAATATGGTTTAAAACAATAATTATCCCTTCAAATATTGAAAATAAGGGCTAAATTCATAAAAATTTCATTAAATATTGTAATATAAGGGGTACGGCTAAAATTATTTTATAAAACTTGTAATTATATGGGGTAAAGTAATAAAACAATTGAAAAATATGGTTTAAAACAATAATTATCCCTTCAAATATTGAAAATAAGTATTAAATTCATAAAAATCTCATTGAATATAAGGTTTTAGGGGTTTAGGGGTTGGGTTAAACAATTTTTTATAAATTTTGTAAAAACATGAGATATTGTAATGAAATACGGTAAAATCATTGGAAAAATTAAATAAAATCCCTTCTAATATTGAAAATAAAGACTAAATTCATAAATATTTCATTAAATATTGTAATATAAGGGGTACGGCTAAAATTATTTTATAAAACTTGTAATTATATGGGGTAAAGTAATAAAACAATTGAAAAATATGGTTTAAAACAATAATTATCCCTTCAAATATTGAAAATAAGTATTAAATTCATAAAAATCTCATTTAATATAGGATTTCAGGGGTTTGGTACATTATTTTATTATAAATCTTGTAAACACTTGGATATTGTAATAGATTATATCATAATAACAATGATATAATGTTATATTCCCTTCAAATATTGAAAATAAGGACTAAATTCATTAAAATATCATTAAATATTGTAATATAAGGGGTACGGCTAAAATTATTTTATAAAACTTGTAATTATATGGGGTAAAGTAATACAACAATTGAAAAATATGGTTTAAAACAATAATTATCCCTTCAAATATTGAAAATAAGTATTAAATTCATAAAAATCTCGTTTAATATAGGATTTCAGGGGTTGGGGCCAACAATTTTTTATAAATTTTGTAAAAATATGGGGTATAGTAATAAAATACGTAAAATCAATGAAAAATTTCAATAAAATCCTTACAGATATTGAAAATAAGGGCTAAACTCATTAAAATATCATTAAATATTGTAATATAAGGGGTACGGCTAAAATTATTTTATAAAACTTGTAATTATATGGGGTAAAGTAATACAACAATTGAAAAATATGGTTTAAAACAATAATTATCCCCTCAAAAATTGAAAATAAGGACTAAATTCATTAAAATCTCATTAAATATTGTAATATAAGGGGTACGGCTAAAATTATTTTATAAAACTTGTATTTATATGGGGTAAAATAATAAAACAATTGAAAAATATGGTTTAAAACAATAATTATCCCTTCAAATATTGAAAATAAGTATTAAATTCATAAAAATCTCATTTAATATAAGGTTTTAGGGGTTGGGTTCAACATTTTTTTATAAATTTTGTAAAAACATGAGATATTGTAATGAAATACGGTAAAAGCATTGGAAAAATTCAATAAAATCCCTTCAAATATTGAAAATAAAGACTAAATTCATAAATATTTCATTAAATATTGTAATATAAGGGGTACGGCTAAAATTATTTTATAAAACTTTTAATTATATGGGGTAAAGTAATAAAACAATTGAAAAATATGGTTTAAAACAATAATTATCCCTTCAAATATTGAAAATAAGGGCTAAATTCATAAAAATTTCATTAAATATTGTAATATAAGGGGTACGGCTAAAATTATTTTATAAAACTTGTAATTATATGGGGTAAAGTAATACAACAATTGAAAAATTTGGTTTAAAACAATAATTATCCCCTCAAAAATTGAAAATAAGGACTAAATTCATTAAAACTTCATTAAATATTGTAATATAAGGGGTACGGCTAAAATTATTTTATAAAACTTGTATTTATATGGGGTAAAATAATAAAACAATTGAAAAATATGGTTTAAAACAATAATTATCCCTTCAAATATTGAAAATAAGTATTAAATTCATAAAAATCTCATTTAATATAAGGTTTTAGGGGTTGGGTTCAACATTTTTTTATAAATTTTGTAAAAACATGAGATATTGTAATGAAATACGGTAAAAGCATTGGAAAAATTCAATAAAATCCCTTCAAATATTGAAAATAAAGACTAAATTCATAAATATTTCATTAAATATTGTAATATAAGGGGTACGGCTAAAATTATTTTATAAAACTTTTAATTATATGGGGTAAAGTAATAAAACAATTGAAAAACATGGTTTAAAACAATAATTATCCCTTCAAATATTGAAAATAAGGGCTAAATTCATAAAAATTTCATTAAATATTGTAATATAAGGGGTACGGCTAAAATTATTTTATAAAACTTGTAATTATATGGGGTAAAGTAATAAAACAATTGAAAAATATGGTTTAAAACAATAATTATCCCTTCAAATATTGAAAATAAGTATTAAATTCATAAAAATCTCATTGAATATAAGGTTTTAGGGGTTTAGGGGTTGGGTTAAACAATTTTTTATAAATTTTGTAAAAACATGAGATATTGTAATGAAATACGGTAAAATCATTGGAAAAATTAAATAAAATCCCTTCTAATATTGAAAATAAAGACTAAATTCATAAATATTTCATTAAATATTGTAATATAAGGGGTACGGCTAAAATTATTTTATAAAACTTGTAATTATATGGGGTAAAGTAATAAAACAATTGAAAAATATGGTTTAAAACAATAATTATCCCTTCAAATATTGAAAATAAGTATTAAATTCATAAAAATCTCATTTAATATAGGATTTCAGGGGTTTGGTACATTATTTTATTATAAATCTTGTAAACACTTGGATATTGTAATAGATTATATCATAATAACAATGATATAATGTTATATTCCCTTCAAATATTGAAAATAAGGACTAAATTCATTAAAATATCATTAAATATTGTAATATAAGGGGTACGGCTAAAATTATTTTATAAAACTTGTAATTATATGGGGTAAAGTAATACAACAATTGAAAAATATGGTTTAAAACAATAATTATCCCTTCAAATATTGAAAATAAGTATTAAATTCATAAAAATCTCGTTTAATATAGGATTTCAGGGGTTGGGGCCAACAATTTTTTATAAATTTTGTAAAAATATGGGGTATAGTAATAAAATACGTAAAATCAATGAAAAATTTCAATAAAATCCTTACAGATATTGAAAATAAGGGCTAAACTCATTAAAATATCATTAAATATTGTAATATAAGGGGTACGGCTAAAATTATTTTATAAAACTTGTAATTATATGGGGTAAAGTAATACAACAATTGAAAAATATGGTTTAAAACAATAATTATCCCCTCAAAAATTGAAAATAAGGACTAAATTCATTAAAATCTCATTAAATATTGTAATATAAGGGGTACGGCTAAAATTATTTTATAAAACTTGTATTTATATGGGGTAAAATAATAAAACAATTGAAAAATATGGTTTAAAACAATAATTATCCCTTCAAATATTGAAAATAAGTATTAAATTCATAAAAATCTCATTTAATATAAGGTTTTAGGGGTTGGGTTCAACATTTTTTTATAAATTTTGTAAAAACATGAGATATTGTAATGAAATACGGTAAAAGCATTGGAAAAATTCAATAAAATCCCTTCAAATATTGAAAATAAAGACTAAATTCATAAATATTTCATTAAATATTGTAATATAAGGGGTACGGCTAAAATTATTTTATAAAACTTTTAATTATATGGGGTAAAGTAATAAAACAATTGAAAAATATGGTTTAAAACAATAATTATCCCTTCAAATATTGAAAATAAGGGCTAAATTCATAAAAATTTCATTAAATATTGTAATATAAGGGGTACGGCTAAAATTATTTTATAAAACTTGTATTTATATGGGGTAAAATAATAAAACAATTGAAAAATATGGTTTAAAACAATAATTATCCCTTCAAATATTGAAAATAAGTATTAAATTCATAAAAATCTCATTTAATATAAGGATTTAGGGGTTGGGTTCAACATTTTTTTATAAATTTTGTAAAAACATGAGATATTGTAATGAAATACGGTAAAAGCATTGGAAAAATTCAATAAAATCCCTTCAAATATTGAAAATAAAGACTAAATTCATAAATATTTCATTAAATATTGTAATATAAGGGGTACGGCTAAAATTATTTTATAAAACTTGTAATTATATGGGGTAAAGTAATAAAACAATTGAAAAATATGGTTTAAAACAATAATTATCCCTTCAAATATTGAAAATAAGTATTAAATTCATAAAAATCTCATTGAATATAAGGTTTTAGGGGTTTAGGGGTTGGGTTAAACAATTTTTTATAAATTTTGTAAAAACATGAGATATTGTAATGAAATACGGTAAAATCATTGGAAAAATTCAATAAAATCCCTTCTAATATTGAAAATAAAGACTAAATTCATAAATATTTCATTAAATATTGTAATATAAGGGGTACGGCTAAAATTATTTTATAAAACTTGTAATTATATGGGGTAAAGTAATAAAACAATTGAAAAATATGGTTTAAAACAATAATTATCCCTTCAAATATTGAAAATAAGTATTAAATTCATAAAAATCTCATTTAATATAAGATTTTAGGGGTTGGGTTCAACATTTTTTTATAAATTTTGTAATTATATGGGGTAAAGTAATAAAACAATTGAAAAATATGGTTTAAAACAATAATTATCCCTTCAAATATTGAAAATAAGTATTAAATTCATAAAAATCTCATTTAATATAGGATTTCAGGGGTTTGGTACATTATTTTATTATAAATCTTGTAAACACTTGGATATTGTAATAGATTATATCATAATAACAGTGATAAAATGTTATATTCCCTTCAAATATTGAAAATAAGGGCTAAATTCATAAAAATATCATTAAATATTGAAATATAAGGGGTACGGCTAAAATTATTTAATTAAACTTGTAATTATATGGGGTAAAGTAATAAAACAATTGAAAAATATGATTTAAAACTATAATTATCCCTTCAAATATTGAAAATAAGTATTAAATTCATAAAAATCTCGTTTAATATAGGATTTCAGGGGTTGGGGCCAACAATTTTTTATAAATTTTGTAAAAATATGGGGTATAGTAATAAAATACGTAAAATCAATGAAAAATTTCAATAAAATCCTTACAGATATTGAAAATAAGGGCTAAACTCATTAAAATATCATTAAATATTGTAATATAAGGGGTACGGCTAAAATTATTTAATTAAACTTGTAATTATATGGGGTAAAATAATAAAACAATTGAAAAATATGGTTTAAAACAATAATTATCCCCTCAAAAATTGAAAATAAGTATTAAATTCATAAAAATCTCGTTTAATATAGGATTTCAGGGGTTGTGGCCAACAATTTTTTATAAATTTTGTAAAAATATGGGGTATAGTAATAAAATACGTAAAATCAATGAAAAATTTCAATAAAATCCTTACAGATATTGAAAATAAGGGCTAAATTCATAAAAATATCATTAAATATTGTAATATAAGGGGTACGGCTAAAATTATTTAATTAAACTTGTAATTATATGGGGTAAAGTAATAAAACAATTGAAAAATATGGTTTAAAACAATAATTATCCCTTCAAATATTGAAAATAAGTATTAAATTCATAAAAATCTCATTTAATATAAGATTTTAGGGGTTGGGTTCAACATTTTTTTATAAATTTTGTAAAAATATGGGGTATAGTAATAAAATACGTAAAATCAATGAAAAATTTCAATAAAATCCTTACAGATATTGAAAATAAGGGCTAAAATCATTAAAATATCATTAAATATTGTAATATAAGGGGTACGGCTAAAATTATTTTATAAAACTTGTAATTATATGGGGTAAAGTAATAAAACAATTGAAAAATATGGTTTAAAACAATAATTATCCCTTCAAATATTGAAAATAAGGGCTAAATTCATAAAAATTTCATTAAATATTGTAATATAAGGGGTACGGCTAAAATTATTTTATAAAACTTGTAATTATATGGGGTAAAGTAATAAAACAATTGAAAAATATGGTTTAAAACAATAATTATCCTTTCAAATATTGAAAATAAGTATTAAATTCATAAAAATCTCATTGAATATAAGGTTTTAGGGTTTTAGGGGTTGGGTTCAACATTTTTTTATAAATTTTGTAAAAACATGAGATATTGTAATGAAATACGGTAAAATCATTGGAAAAATTCAATAAAATCCCTTCTAATATTGAAAATAAGGGCTAAATTCAAAAAAATATCATTAAATATTGTAATATAAGGGGTACGGCTAAAATTATTTTATAAAACTTGTAATTATATGGGGTAAAGTAATAAAACAATTGAAAAATATGGTTTAAAACAATAATTATCCCTTCAAATATTGAAAATAAGTATTAAATTCATAAAAATCTCGTTTAATATAGGATTTCAGGGGTTGGGGCCAACAATTTTTTATAAATTTTGTAAAAATATGGGGTATAGTAATAAAATACGTAAAATTAATGAAAAATTTCAATATAATCCTTACAGATATTGAAAACAAGGGCTAAACTCATTAAAATATCATTAAATATTGTAATATAAGGGGTACGGCTAAAATTATTTTATTAAACTTGTAATTATATGGGGTAAAGTAATAAAACAATTGAAAAATATGGTTTAAAACAATAATTATCCCTTCAAATATTGAAAATAAGTATTAAATTCATAAAAATCTCATTTAATATAAGGTTTTAGGGGTTGGGTTCAACATTATTTTATAAATTTTGTAAAAACATGAGATATTGTAATGAAATACGGTAAAATCATTGGAAAAATTCAATAAAATCCCTTCTTATATTGAAAATAAAGACTAAATTCATAAATATTTCATTAAATATTGTAATATAAGGGGTACGGCTAAAATTATTTTATAAAACTTGTAATTATATGGGGTAAAGTAATAAAACAATTGAAAAATATGGTTTAAAACAATAATTATCCCTTCAAATATTGAAAATAAGTATTAAATTCATAAAAATCTCATTTAATATAGGATTTCAGGGGTTTGGTACATTATTTTATTATAAATCTTGTAAACACTTGGATATTGTAATAGATTATATCATAATAACAATGATATAATGTTATATTCCCTTCAAATATTGAAAATAAGGACTAAATTCATTAAAATATCATTAAATATTGTAATATAAGGGGTACGGCTAAAATTATTTTATAAAACTTGTAATTATATGGGGTAAAGTAATACAACAATTGAAAAATATGGTTTAAAACAATAATTATCCCTTCAAATATTGAAAATAAGTATTAAATTCATAAAAATCTCGTTTAATATAGGATTTCAGGGGTTGGGGCCAACAATTTTTTATAAATTTTGTAAAAATATGGGGTATAGTAATAAAATACGTAAAATCAATGAAAAATTTCAATAAAATCCTTACAGATATTGAAAATAAGGGCTAAACTCATTAAAATATCATTAAATATTGTAATATAAGGGGTACGGCTAAAATTATTTTATAAAACTTGTAATTATATAGGGTAAAGTAATACAACAATTGAAAAATATGGTTTAAAACAATAATTATCCCTTCAAAAATTGAAAATAAGGACTAAATTCATTAAAATCTCATTAAATATTGTAATATAAGGGGTACGGCTAAAATTATTTTATAAAACTTGTATTTATATAGGGTAAAATAATAAAACAATTGAAAAATATGGTTTAAAACAATAATTATCCCTTCAAATATTGAAAATAAGTATTAAATTCATAAAAATCTCATTTAATATAAGGTTTTAGGGGTTGGGTTCAACATTTTTTTATAAATTTTGTAAAAACATGAGATATTGTAATGAAATACGGTAAAAGCATTGGAAAAATTCAATAAAATCCCTTCAAATATTGAAAATAAAGACTAAATTCATAAATATTTCATTAAATATTGTAATATAAGGGGTACGGCTAAAATTATTTTATAAAACTTGTAATTATATGGGGTAAAGTAATAAAACAATTGAAAAATATGGTTTAAAACAATAATTATCCCTTCAAATATTGAAAATAAGGGCTAAATTCATAAAAATTTCATTAAATATTGTAATATAAGGGGTACGGCTAAAATTATTTTATAAAACTTGTAATTATATGGGGTAAAGTAATAAAACAATTGAAAAATATGGTTTAAAACAATAATTATCCCTTCAAATATTGAAAATAAGTATTAAATTCATAAAAATCTCATTGAATATAAGGTTTTAGGGGTTTAGGGGTTGGGTTAAACAATTTTTTATAAATTTTGTAAAAACATGAGATATTGTAATGAAATACGGTAAAATCATTGGAAAAATTCAATAAAATCCCTTCTAATATTGAAAATAAAGACTAAATTCATAAATATTTCATTAAATATTGTAATATAAGGGGTACGGCTAAAATTATTTTATAAAACTTGTAATTATATGGGGTAAAGTAATAAAACAATTGAAAAATATGGTTTAAAACAATAATTATCCCTTCAAATATTGAAAATAAGTATTAAATTCATAAAAATCTCATTTAATATAAGATTTTAGGGGTTGGGTTCAACATTTTTTTATAAATTTTGTAATTATATGGGGTAAAGTAATAAAACAATTGAAAAATATGGTTTAAAACAATAATTATCCCTTCAAATATTGAAAATAAGTATTAAATTCATAAAAATCTCATTTAATATAGGATTTCAGGGGTTTGGTACATTATTTTATTATAAATCTTGTAAACACTTGGATATTGTAATAGATTATATCATAATAACAGTGATAAAATGTTATATTCCCTTCAAATATTGAAAATAAGGACTAAATTCATAAAAATATCTTTAAATATTGTAATATAAGGGGTACGGCTAAAATTATTTTATAAAACTTGTAATTATATGGGGTAAAGTAATAAAACAATTGAAAAATATGGTTTAAAACAATAATTATCCCTTCAAATATTGAAAATAAGTATTAAATTCATAAAAATCTCATTTAATATAGGATTTCAGGGGTTTGGTACATTATTTTATTATAAATCTTGTAAACACTTGGATATTGTAATAGATTATATCATAATAACAGTGATATAATGTTATATTCCCTTCAAATATTGAAAATAAGGACTAAATTCATTAAAATATCATTAAATATTGTAATATAAGGGTTACGGCTAAAATTATTTTATAAAACTTGTAATTATATGGGGTAAAGTAATACAACAATTGAAAAATATGGTTTAAAACAATAATTATCCCTTCAAATATTGAAAATAAGTATTAAATTCATAAAAATCTTATTTAATATAAGATTTTAGGGGTTGGGTTATTCATTTTTTTTATAAATTTTGTAAAAATATGGGGTATTGTAATAAAATACGTTAAAATCATTGGAAAAATTCAATAAAATCCTTACAGATATTGAAAATAAGGGCTAATCTCATTAAAATATCATTAAATATTGTAATATAAGGGGTACGGCTAAAATTATTTAATAAAACTTGTAATTATATGGGGTAAAATAATAAAACAATTGAAAAATATGGTTTAAAACAATAATTATCCCTTCAAATATTGAAAATAAGTATTAAATTCATAAAAATCTCATTTAATATAGGATTTCAGGGGTTTGGTACATTATTTTATTATAAATCTTGTAAACACTTGGATATTGTAATAGATTATATCATAATAACAGTGATATAATGTTATATTCCCTTCAAATATTGAAAATAAGGACTAAATTCATTAAAATATTATTAAATATTGTAATATAAGGGTTACGGCTAAAATTATTTTATAAAACTTGTAATTATATGGGGTAAAGTAATACAACAATTGAAAAATATGGTTTAAAACAATAATTATCCCTTCAAATATTGAAAATAACTATTAAATTCATAAAAATCTTATTTAATATAAGATTTTAGGGGTTGGGTTATTCATTTTTTTTATAAATTTTGTAAAAATATGGGGTATTGTAATAAAATACGTTAAAATCAATGAAAAATTTCAATAAAATCATTACAGATATTGAAAATAAGGGCTAAATTCATAAAAATATCATTAAATATTGTAATATAAGGGGTACGGCTAAAATTATTTAATTAAACTTGTAATTATATGGGGTAAAGTAATAAAACAATTGAAAAATATGGTTTAAAACAATAATTATCCCTTTAAATATTGAAAATAAGGGCTAAATTCATAAAAATTTCATTAAATATTGTAATATAAGGGGTACGGCTAAAATTATTTTATAAAACTTGTAATTATATGGGGTAAAGTAATAAAACAATTGAAAAATATGGTTTAAAACAATAATTATCCCTTCAAATATTGAAAATAAGTATTAAATTCATAAAAATCTCATTGAATATAAGGTTTTAGGGGTTTAGGGGTTGGGTTAAACAATTTTTTATAAATTTTGTAAAAACATGAGATATTGTAATGAAATACGGTAAAATCATTGGAAAAATTCAATAAAATCCCTTCTAATATTGAAAATAAAGACTAAATTCATAAATATTTCATTAAATATTGTAATATAAGGGGTACGGCTAAAATTATTTTATAAAACTTGTAATTATATGGGGTAAAGTAATAAAACAATTGAAAAATATGGTTTAAAACAATAATTATCCCTTCAAATATTGAAAATAAGTATTAAATTCATAAAAATCTCATTAAATATTGTAATATAAGGGGTACGGCTAAAATTATTTTATAAAACTTGTATTTATATGGGGTAAAATAATAAAACAATTGAAAAATATGGTTTAAAACAATAATTATCCCTTCAAATATTGAAAATAAGTATTAAATTCATAAAAATCTCATTTAATATAAGGATTTAGGGGTTGGGTTCAACATTTTTTTATAAATTTTGTAAAAACATGAGATATTGTAATGAAATACGGTAAAAGCATTGGAAAAATTCAATAAAATCCCTTCAAATATTGAAAATAAAGACTAAATTCATAAATATTTCATTAAATATTGTAATATAAGGGGTACGGCTAAAATTATTTTATAAAACTTGTAATTATATGGGGTAAAGTAATAAAACAATTGAAAAATATGGTTTAAAACAATAATTATCCCTTCAAATATTGAAAATAAGTATTAAATTCATAAAAATCTCATTGAATATAAGGTTTTAGGGGTTTAGGGGTTGGGTTAAACAATTTTTTATAAATTTTGTAAAAACATGAGATATTGTAATGAAATACGGTAAAATCATTGGAAAAATTCAATAAAATCCCTTCTAATATTGAAAATAAAGACTAAATTCATAAATATTTCATTAAATATTGTAATATAAGGGGTACGGCTAAAATTATTTTATAAAACTTGTAATTATATGGGGTAAAGTAATAAAACAATTGAAAAATATGGTTTAAAACAATAATTATCCCTTCAAATATTGAAAATAAGTATTAAATTCATAAAAATCTCATTTAATATAAGATTTTAGGGGTTGGGTTCAACATTTTTTTATAAATTTTGTAATTATATGGGGTAAAGTAATAAAACAATTGAAAAATATGGTTTAAAACAATAATTATCCCTTCAAATATTGAAAATAAGTATTAAATTCATAAAAATCTCATTTAATATAGGATTTCAGGGGTTTGGTACATTATTTTATTATAAATCTTGTAAACACTTGGATATTGTAATAGATTATATCATAATAACAGTGATAAAATGTTATATTCCCTTCAAATATTGAAAATAAGGACTAAATTCATAAAAATATCTTTAAATATTGTAATATAAGGGGTACGGCTAAAATTATTTTATAAAACTTGTAATTATATGGGGTAAAGTAATAAAACAATTGAAAAATATGGTTTAAAACAATAATTATCCCTTCAAATATTGAAAATAAGTATTAAATTCATAAAAATCTCATTTAATATAGGATTTCAGGGGTTTGGTACATTATTTTATTATAAATCTTGTAAACACTTGGATATTGTAATAGATTATATCATAATAACAGTGATATAATGTTATATTCCCTTCAAATATTGAAAATAAGGACTAAATTCATTAAAATATCATTAAATATTGTAATATAAGGGTTACGGCTAAAATTATTTTATAAAACTTGTAATTATATGGGGTAAAGTAATACAACAATTGAAAAATATGGTTTAAAACAATAATTATCCCTTCAAATATTGAAAATAAGTATTAAATTCATAAAAATCTTATTTAATATAAGATTTTAGGGGTTGGGTTATTCATTTTTTTTATAAATTTTGTAAAAATATGGGGTATTGTAATAAAATACGTTAAAATCATTGGAAAAATTCAATAAAATCCTTACAGATATTGAAAATAAGGGCTAATCTCATTAAAATATCATTAAATATTGTAATATAAGGGGTACGGCTAAAATTATTTAATAAAACTTGTAATTATATGGGGTAAAATAATAAAACAATTGAAAAATATGGTTTAAAACAATAATTATCCCTTCAAATATTGAAAATAAGTATTAAATTCATAAAAATCTCATTTAATATAGGATTTCAGGGGTTTGGTACATTATTTTATTATAAATCTTGTAAACACTTGGATATTGTAATAGATTATATCATAATAACAGTGATATAATGTTATATTCCCTTCAAATATTGAAAATAAGGACTAAATTCATTAAAATATTATTAAATAATGTAATATAAGGGTTACGGCTAAAATTATTTTATAAAACTTGTAATTATATGGGGTAAAGTAATACAACAATTGAAAAATATGGTTTAAAACAATAATTATCCCTTCAAATATTGAAAATAACTATTAAATTCATAAAAATCTTATTTAATATAAGATTTTAGGGGTTGGGTTATTCATTTTTTTTATAAATTTTGTAAAAATATGGGGTATTGTAATAAAATACGTTAAAATCAATGAAAAATTTCAATAAAATCATTACAGATATTGAAAATAAGGGCTAAATTCATAAAAATATCATTAAATATTGTAATATAAGGGGTACGGCTAAAATTATTTAATTAAACTTGTAATTATATGGGGTAAAATAATAAAACAATTGAAAAATATGGTTTAAAACAATAATTATCCCTTCAAATATTGAAAATAAGTATTAAATTCATAAAAATCTCGTTTAATATAAGATTTCAGGGGTTGGGGCCAACAATTTTTTATAAATTTTGTAAAAATATGGGGTATAGTAATAAAATACGTAAAATCAATGAAAAATTTCAATAAAATCCTTACAGATATTGAAAATAAGGGCTAAACTCATTAAAATATCATTAAATATTGTAATATAAGGGGTACGGCTAAAATTATTTAATTAAACTTGTAATTATATGGGGTAAAATAATAAAACAATTGAAAAATATGGTTTAAAACAATAATTATCCCTTCAAATATTGAAAATAAGTATTAAATTCATAAAAATCTCGTTTAATATAGGATTTCAGTGGTTGTGGCCAACAATTTTTTATAAATTTTGTAAAAATATGGGGTATAGTAATAAAATACGTAAAATCAATGAAAAATTTCAATAAAATCCTTACAGATATTGAAAATAAGGGCTAAATTCATTAAAATCTAATTAAATATTGTAATATAAGGGGTACGGCTAAAATTATTTTATAAAACTTGTAATTATATGGGGTAAAGTAATAAAACAATTGAAAAATATGGTTTAAAACAATAATTATCCCTTCAAATATTGAAAATAAGTATTAAATTCATAAAAATCTCATTTAATATAAGATTTTAGGGGTTGGGTTCAACATTTTTTTATAAATTTTGTAAAAATATGGGGTATAGTAATAAAATACGTAAAATCAATGAAAAATTTCAATAAAATCCTAACAGATATTGAAAATAAGGGCTAAACTCATTAAAATATCATTAAATATTGTAATATAAGGGGTACGGCTAAAATTATTTTATAAAACTTGTAATTATATGGGGTAAAGTAATACAAATATTGAAAAATATGGTTTAAAACAATAATTATCCCTTCAAAAATTGAAAATAAGGACTAAATTCATTAAAATCTCATTAAATATTGTAATATAAGGGGTACGGCTAAAATTATTTTATAAAACTTGTATTTATATGGGGTAAAATAATAAAACAATTGAAAAATATGGTTTAAAACAATAATTATCCCTTCAAATATTGAAAATAAGTATTAAATTCATAAAAATCTCATTGAATATAAGGTTTTAGGGGTTTAGGGGTTGGGTTAAACAATTTTTTATAAATTTTGTAAAAACATGAGATATTGTAATGAAATACGGTAAAATCATTGGAAAAATTCAATAAAATCCCTTCTAATATTGAAAATAAAGACTAAATTCATAAATATTTCATTAAATATTGTAATATAAGGGGTACGGCTAAAATTATTTTATAAAACTTGTAATTATATGGGGTAAAGTAATACAACAATTGAAAAATATGGTTTAAAACAATAATTATCCCTTCAAATATTGAAAATAAGTATTAAATTCATAAAAATCTCTTTAATATAAGATTTTAGGGGTTGGGTTCAACATTTTTTTTATAAATTTTGTAAAAATATGGGGTATAGTAATAAAATACGTAAAATCAATGAAAAATTTCAATAAAATCCTTACAGATATTGAAAATAAGGGCTAAACTCATTAAAATATCATTAAATATTGTAATATAAGGGGTACGGCTAAAATTATTTAATTTAACTTGTAATTATATGGGGTAAAGTAATAAAACAATTGAAAAATATGGTTTAAAACAATAATTATCCCTTCAAATATTGAAAATAAGGGCTAAATTCATAAAAATTTCATTAAATATTGTAATATAAGGGGTACGGCTAAAATTATTTTATAAAACTTGTAATTATATGGGGTAAAGTAATAAAACAATTGAAAAATATGGTTTAAAACAATAATTATCCCTTCAAATATTGAAAATAAGTATTAAATTCATAAAAATCTCATTGAATATAAGGTTTTAGGGGTTTAGGGGTTGGGTTAAACAATTTTTTATAAATTTTGTTAAAACATGAGATATTGTAATGAAATACGGTAAAATCATTGGAAAAATTCAATAAAATCCCTTCTAATATTGAAAATAAAGACTAAATTCATAAATATTTCATTAAATATTGTAATATAAGGGGTACGGCTAAAATTATTTTATAAAACTTGTAATTATATGGGGTAAAGTAATACAACAATTGAAAAATATGGTTTAAAACAATAATTATCCCTTCAAATATTGAAAATAAGTATTAAATTCATAAAAATCTCGTTTAATATAGGATTTCAGGGGTTGTGGCCAACAATTTTTTATAAATTTTGTAAAAATATGGGGTATAGTAATAAAATACGTAAAATCAATGAAAAATTTCAATAAAATCCTTACAGATATTGAAAATAATGGCTAAATTCATTAAAATCTAATTTAATATTGTAATATAAGGGGTACGGCTAAAATTATTTTATAAAACTTGTATTTATATGGGGTAAAATAATAAAACAATTGAAAAATATGGTTTAAAACAATAATTATCCCTTCAAATATTGAAAATAAGTATTAAATTCATAAAAATCTCATTTAATATAAGGTTTTAGGGGTTGGGTTCAACATTTTTTTATAAATTTTGTAAAAACATGAGATATTGTAATGAAATACGGTAAAAGCATTGGAAAAATTCAATAAAATCCCTTCAAATATTGAAAATAAAGACTAAATTCATAAATATTTCATTAAATATTGTAATATAAGGGGTACGGCTAAAATTATTTTATAAAACTTGTAATTATATGGCGTAAAGTAATAAAACAATTGAAAAATATGGTTTAAAACAATAATTATCCCTTCAAATATTGAAAATAAGGGCTAAATTCATAAAAATTTCATTAAATATTGTAATATAAGGGGTACGGCTAAAATTATTTTATAAAACTTGTAATTATATGGGGTAAAGTAATAAAACAATTGAAAAATATGGTTTAAAACAATAATTATCCCTTCAAATATTGAAAATAAGTATTAAATTCATAAAAATCTTATTGAATATAAGGTTTTAGGGGTTTAGGGGTTGGGTTAAACAATTTTTTATAAATTTTGTAAAAACATGAGATATTGTAATGAAATACGGTAAAATCATTGGAAAAATTCAATAAAATCCCTTCTAATATTGAAAATAAAGACTAAATTCATAAATATTTCATTAAATATTGTAATATAAGGGGTACGGCTAAAATTATATTATAAAACTTGTAATTATATGGGGTAAAGTAATAAAACAATTGAAAAATATGGTTTAAAACAATAATTATCCCTTCAAATATTGAAAATAAGTATTAAATTCATAAAAATCTCATTTAATATAAGATTTTAGGGGTTGGGTTCAACATTTTTTTATAAATTTTGTAATTATATGGGGTAAAGTAATAAAACAATTGAAAAATATGGTTTAAAACAATAATTATCCCTTCAAATATTGAAAATAAATATTAAATTCATAAAAATCTCATTGAATATAAGGTTTTAGGGGTTTAGGGGTTGGGTTAAACAATTTTTTATAAATTTTGTAAAAACATGAGATATTGTAATGAAATACGGTAAAATCATTGGAAAAATTCAATAAAATCCCTTCTAATATTGAAAATAAAGACTAAATTCATAAATATTTCATTAAATATTGTAATATAAGGGGTACGGCTAAAATTATTTTATAAAACTTGTAATTATATGGGGTAAAGTAATAAAACAATTGAAAAATATGGTTTAAAACAATAATTATCCCTTCAAATATTGAAAATAAGTATTAAATTCATAAAAATCTCATTTAATATAAGATTTTAGGGGTTGGGTTCAACATTTTTTTATAAATTTTGTAATTATATGGGGTAAAGTAATAAAACAATTGAAAAATATGGTTTAAAACAATAATTATCCCTTCAAATATTGAAAATAAGTATTAAATTCATAAAAATCTCATTGAATATAAGGTTTTAGGGGTTTAGGGGTTGGGTTCAACAATTTTTTATAAATTTTGTAAAAACATGAGATATTGTAATGAAATACGGTAAAAGCATTGGAAAAATTCAATAAAATACCTTCAAATATTGAAAATAAAGACTAAATTCATAAATATTTCATTAAATATTGTAATATAAGGGGTACGGCTAAAATTATTTTATAAAACTTGTAATTATATGGGGTAAAGTAATAAAACAATTGAAAAATATGGTTTAAAACAATAATTATCCCTTCAAATATTGAAAATAAGGGCTAAATTCATAAAAATTTCATTAACTATTGTAATATAAGAGGTACGGCTAAAATTATTTTATAAAACTTGTAATTATATGGGGTAAAGTAATATAACAATTGAAAAATATGGTTTAAAACAATAATTATCCCTTCAAATATTGAAAATAAGTATTAAATTCATAAAAATCTCATTTAATATAGGATTTCAGGGGTTTGGTACATTATTTTATTATAAATCTTGTAAACACTTGGATATTGTAATAGATTATATCATAATAACAGTGATATAATGTTATATTCCCTACAAATATTGAAAATAAGGACTAAATTCATTAAAATCTCATTAAATATTGTAATATAAGGGGTACGGCTAAAATTATTTTATAAAACTTGTATTTATATGGGGTAAAGTAATACAACAATTGAAAAATATGGTTTAAAACAATAATTATCCCTTCAAATATTGAAAATAACTATTAAATTCATAAAAATCTTATTTAATATAAGATTTTAGGGGTTGGGTTATTCATTTTTTTTATAAATTTTGTAAAAATATGGGGTATTGTAATAAAATACGTTAAAATCAATGAAAAATTTCAATAAAATCATTACAGATATTGAAAATAAGGGCTAAATTCATAAAAATATCATTAAATATTGTAATATAAGGGGTACGGCTAAAATTATTTAATTAAACTTGTAATTATATGGGGTAAAATAATAAAACAATTGAAAAATATGGTTTAAAACAATAATTATCCCTTCAAATATTGAAAATAAGTATTAAATTCATAAAAATCTCGTTTAATATAGGATTTCAGGGGTTGGGGCCAACAATTTTTTATAAATTTTGTAAAAATATGGGGTATAGTAATAAAATACGTAAAATCAATGAAAAATTTCAATAAAATCCTTACAGATATTGAAAATAAGGGCTAAACTCATTAAAATATCATTAAATATTGTAATATAAGGGGTACGGCTAAAATTATTTAATTAAACTTGTAATTATATGGGGTAAAATAATAAAACAATTGAAAAATATGGTTTAAAACAATAATTATCCCTTCAAATATTGAAAATAAGTATTAAATTCATAAAAATCTCGTTTAATATAGGATTTCAGGGGTTGTGGCCAACAATTTTTTATAAATTTTGTAAAAATATGGGGTATAGTAATAAAATACGTAAAATCAATGAAAAATTTCAATAAAATCCTTACAGATATTGAAAATAAGGGCTAAACTCATTAAAATATCATTAAATATTGTAATATAAGGGGTACGGCTAAAATTATTTTATAAAACTTGTAATTATATGGGGTAAAGTAATACAACAATTGAAAAATATGGTTTAAAACAATAATTATCCCTTCAAAAATTGAAAATAAGGACTAAATTCATTAAAATCTCATTAAATATTGTAATATAAGGGGTACGGCTAAAATTATTTTATAAAACTTGTATTTATATGGGGTAAAATAATAAAACAATTGAAAAATATGGTTTAAAACAATAATTATCCCTTCAAATATTGAAAATAAGTATTAAATTCATAAAAATCTCATTTAATATAAGGTTTTAGGGGTTGGGTTCAACATTTTTTTATAAATTTTGTAAAAACATGAGATATTGTAATGAAATACGGTAAAAGCATTGGAAAAATTCAATAAAATCCCTTCAAATATTGAAAATAAAGACTAAATTCATAAATATTTCATTAAATATTGTAATATAAGGGGTACGGCTAAAATTATTTTATAAAACTTGTAATTATATGGGGTAAAGTAATAAAACAATTGAAAAATATGGTTTAAAACAATAATTATCCCTTCAAATATTGAAAATAAGTATTAAATTCATAAAAATCTCATTGAATATAAGGTTTTAGGGGTTTAGGGGTTGGGTTAAACAATTTTTTATAAATTTTGTAAAAACATGAGATATTGTAATGAAATACGGTAAAATCATTGGAAAAATTCAATAAAATCCCTTCTAATATTGAAAATAAAGACTAAATTCATAAATATTTCATTAAATATTGTAATATAAGGGGTACGGCTAAAATTATTTTATAAAACTTGTAATTATATGGGGTAAAGTAATAAAACAATTGAAAAATATGGTTTAAAACAATAATTATCCCTTCAAATATTGAAAATAAGTATTAAATTCATAAAAATCTCGTTTAATATAGGATTTCAGGGGTTGGGGCCAACAATTTTTTATAAATTTTGTAAAAATATGGGGTATAGTAATAAAATACGTAAAATCAATGAAAAATTTCAATAAAATCCTTACAGATATTGAAAATAAGGGCTAAACTCATTAAAATATCATTAAATATTGTAATATAAGGGGTACGGCTAAAATTATTTTATTAAACTTGTAATTATATGGGGTAAAGTAATAAAACAATTGAAAAATATGGTTTAAAACAATAATTATCCCTTCAAATATTGAAAATAAGTATTAAATTCATAAAAATCTCATTTAATATAGGATTTCAGGGGTTTGGTACATTATTTTATTATAAATCTTGTAAACACTTGGATATTGTAATAGATTATATCATAATAACAATGATATAATGTTATATTCCCTTCAAATATTGAAAATAAGGACTAAATTCATTAAAATATCATTAAATATTGTAATATAAGGGGTACGGCTAAAATTATTTTATAAAACTTGTAATTATATGCGGTAAAGTAATACAACAATTGAAAAATATGGTTTAAAACAATAATTATCCCTTCAAATATTGAAAATAAGTATTAAATTCATAAAAATCTCGTTTAATATAGGATTTCAGGGGTTGTGGCCAACAATTTTTTATAAATTTTGTAAAAATATGGGGTATAGTAATAAAATACGTAAAATCAATGAAAAATTTCAATAAAATCCTTACAGATATTGAAAATAAGGGCTAAACTCATTAAAATATCATTAAATATTGTAATATAAGGGGTACGGCTAAAATTATTTTATAAAACTTGTAATTATATGGGGTAAAGTAATACAACAATTGAAAAATATGGTTTAAAACAATAATTATCCCTTCAAAAATTGAAAATAAGGACTAAATTCATTAAAATCTCATTAAATATTGTAATATAAGGGGTACGGCTAAAATTATTTTATAAAACTTGTATTTATATGGGGTAAAATAATAAAACAATTGAAAAATATGGTTTAAAACAATAATTATCCCTTCAAATATTGAAAATAAGTATTAAATTCATAAAAATCTCATTTAATATAAGGTTTTAGGGGTTGGGTTCAACATTTTTTTATAAATTTTGTAAAAACATGAGATATTGTAATGAAATACGGTAAAAGCATTGGAAAAATTCAATAAAATCCCTTCAAATATTGAAAATAAAGACTAAATTCATAAATATTTCATTAAATATTGTAATATAAGGGGTACGGCTAAAATTATTTTATAAAACTTTTAATTATATGGGGTAAAGTAATAAAACAATTGAAAAATATGGTTTAAAACAATAATTATCCCTTCAAATATTGAAAATAAGGGCTAAATTCATAAAAATTTCATTAAATATTGTAATATAAGGGGTACGGCTAAAATTATTTTATAAAACTTGTAATTATATGGGGTAAAGTAATAAAACAATTGAAAAATATGGTTTAAAACAATAATTATCCCTTCAAATATTGAAAATAAGTATTAAATTCATAAAAATCTCATTGAATATAAGGTTTTAGGGGTTTAGGGGTTGGGTTAAACAATTTTTTATAAATTTTGTAAAAACATGAGATATTGTAATGAAATACGGTAAAATCATTGGAAAAATTCAATAAAATCCCTTCTAATATTGAAAATAAAGACTAAATTCATAAATATTTCATTAAATATTGTAATATAAGGGGTACGGCTAAAATTATTTTATAAAACTTGTAATTATATGGGGTAAAGTAATAAAACAATTGAAAAATATGGTTTAAAACAATAATTATCCCTTCAAATATTGAAAATAAGTATTAAATTCATAAAAATCTCATTTAATATAAGATTTTAGGGGTTGGGTTCAACATTTTTTTATAAATTTTGTAATTATATGGGGTAAAGTAATAAAACAATTGAAAAATATGGTTTAAAACAATAATTATCCCTTCAAATATTGAAAATAACTATTAAATTCATAAAAATCTTATTTAATATAAGATTTTAGGGGTTGGGTTATTCATTTTTTTTATAAATTTTGTAAAAATATGGGGTATTGTAATAAAATACGTTAAAATCAATGAAAAATTTCAATAAAATCATTACAGATATTGAAAATAAGGGCTAAATTCATAAAAATATCATTAAATATTGTAATATAAGGGGTACGGCTAAAATTATTTAATTAAACTTGTAATTATATGGGGTAAAATAATAAAACAATTGAAAAATATGGTTTAA
The DNA here is from genome assembly GCA_036289425.1 of Rhopalosiphum nymphaeae. NCBI lineage: Eukaryota > Metazoa > Arthropoda > Insecta > Hemiptera > Aphididae > Rhopalosiphum > Rhopalosiphum nymphaeae. Next base: position 6,693,202 of record JAZAQC010000001.1, on the reverse strand, counting down.
AACAATAATTATCCCTTCAAATATTGAAAATAAGTATTAAATTCATAAAAATCTCGTTTAATATAGGATTTCAGGGGTTGGGGCCAACAATTTTTTATAAATTTTGTAAAAATATGGGGTATAGTAATAAAATACGTAAAATCAATGAAAAATTTCAATAAAATCCTTACAGATATTGAAAATAAGGGCTAAACTCATTAAAATATCATTAAATATTGTAATATAAGGGGTACGGCTAAAATTATTTAATTAAACTTGTAATTATATGGGGTAAAATAATAAAACAATTGAAAAATATGGTTTAAAACAATAATTATCCCTTCAAATATTGAAAATAAGTATTAAATTCATAAAAATCTCGTTTAATATAGGATTTCAGGGGTTGTGGCCAACAATTTTTTATAAATTTTGTAAAAATATGGGGTATAGTAATAAAATACGTAAAATCAATGAAAAATTTCAATAAAATCCTTACAGATATTGAAAATAAGGGCTAAACTCATTAAAATATCATTAAATATTGTAATATAAGGGGTACGGCTAAAATTATTTTATAAAACTTGTAATTATATGGGGTAAAGTAATACAACAATTGAAAAATATGGTTTAAAACAATAATTATCCCTTCAAAAATTGAAAATAAGGACTAAATTCATTAAAATCTCATTAAATATTGTAATATAAGGGGTACGGCTAAAATTATTTTATAAAACTTGTATTTATATGGGGTAAAATAATAAAACAATTGAAAAATATGGTTTAAAACAATAATTATCCCTTCAAATATTGAAAATAAGTATTAAATTCATAAAAATCTCATTTAATATAAGGTTTTAGGGGTTGGGTTCAACATTTTTTTATAAATTTTGTAAAAACATGAGATATTGTAATGAAATACGGTAAAAGCATTGGAAAAATTCAATAAAATCCCTTCAAATATTGAAAATAAAGACTAAATTCATAAATATTTCATTAAATATTGTAATATAAGGGGTACGGCTAAAATTATTTTATAAAACTTGTAATTATATGGGGTAAAGTAATAAAACAATTGAAAAATATGGTTTAAAACAATAATTATCCCTTCAAATATTGAAAATAAGTATTAAATTCATAAAAATCTCATTGAATATAAGGTTTTAGGGGTTTAGGGGTTGGGTTAAACAATTTTTTATAAATTTTGTAAAAACATGAGATATTGTAATGAAATACGGTAAAATCATTGGAAAAATTCAATAAAATCCCTTCTAATATTGAAAATAAAGACTAAATTCATAAATATTTCATTAAATATTGTAATATAAGGGGTACGGCTAAAATTATTTTATAAAACTTGTAATTATATGGGGTAAAGTAATAAAACAATTGAAAAATATGGTTTAAAACAATAATTATCCCTTCAAATATTGAAAATAAGTATTAAATTCATAAAAATCTCGTTTAATATAGGATTTCAGGGGTTGGGGCCAACAATTTTTTATAAATTTTGTAAAAATATGGGGTATAGTAATAAAATACGTAAAATCAATGAAAAATTTCAATAAAATCCTTACAGATATTGAAAATAAGGGCTAAACTCATTAAAATATCATTAAATATTGTAATATAAGGGGTACGGCTAAAATTATTTTATTAAACTTGTAATTATATGGGGTAAAGTAATAAAACAATTGAAAAATATGGTTTAAAACAATAATTATCCCTTCAAATATTGAAAATAAGTATTAAATTCATAAAAATCTCATTTAATATAGGATTTCAGGGGTTTGGTACATTATTTTATTATAAATCTTGTAAACACTTGGATATTGTAATAGATTATATCATAATAACAATGATATAATGTTATATTCCCTTCAAATATTGAAAATAAGGACTAAATTCATTAAAATATCATTAAATATTGTAATATAAGGGGTACGGCTAAAATTATTTTATAAAACTTGTAATTATATGCGGTAAAGTAATACAACAATTGAAAAATATGGTTTAAAACAATAATTATCCCTTCAAATATTGAAAATAAGTATTAAATTCATAAAAATCTCGTTTAATATAGGATTTCAGGGGTTGTGGCCAACAATTTTTTATAAATTTTGTAAAAATATGGGGTATAGTAATAAAATACGTAAAATCAATGAAAAATTTCAATAAAATCCTTACAGATATTGAAAATAAGGGCTAAACTCATTAAAATATCATTAAATATTGTAATATAAGGGGTACGGCTAAAATTATTTTATAAAACTTGTAATTATATGGGGTAAAGTAATACAACAATTGAAAAATATGGTTTAAAACAATAATTATCCCTTCAAAAATTGAAAATAAGGACTAAATTCATTAAAATCTCATTAAATATTGTAATATAAGGGGTACGGCTAAAATTATTTTATAAAACTTGTATTTATATGGGGTAAAATAATAAAACAATTGAAAAATATGGTTTAAAACAATAATTATCCCTTCAAATATTGAAAATAAGTATTAAATTCATAAAAATCTCATTTAATATAAGGTTTTAGGGGTTGGGTTCAACATTTTTTTATAAATTTTGTAAAAACATGAGATATTGTAATGAAATACGGTAAAAGCATTGGAAAAATTCAATAAAATCCCTTCAAATATTGAAAATAAAGACTAAATTCATAAATATTTCATTAAATATTGTAATATAAGGGGTACGGCTAAAATTATTTTATAAAACTTTTAATTATATGGGGTAAAGTAATAAAACAATTGAAAAATATGGTTTAAAACAATAATTATCCCTTCAAATATTGAAAATAAGGGCTAAATTCATAAAAATTTCATTAAATATTGTAATATAAGGGGTACGGCTAAAATTATTTTATAAAACTTGTAATTATATGGGGTAAAGTAATAAAACAATTGAAAAATATGGTTTAAAACAATAATTATCCCTTCAAATATTGAAAATAAGTATTAAATTCATAAAAATCTCATTGAATATAAGGTTTTAGGGGTTTAGGGGTTGGGTTAAACAATTTTTTATAAATTTTGTAAAAACATGAGATATTGTAATGAAATACGGTAAAATCATTGGAAAAATTCAATAAAATCCCTTCTAATATTGAAAATAAAGACTAAATTCATAAATATTTCATTAAATATTGTAATATAAGGGGTACGGCTAAAATTATTTTATAAAACTTGTAATTATATGGGGTAAAGTAATAAAACAATTGAAAAATATGGTTTAAAACAATAATTATCCCTTCAAATATTGAAAATAAGTATTAAATTCATAAAAATCTCATTTAATATAAGATTTTAGGGGTTGGGTTCAACATTTTTTTATAAATTTTGTAATTATATGGGGTAAAGTAATAAAACAATTGAAAAATATGGTTTAAAACAATAATTATCCCTTCAAATATTGAAAATAAGTATTAAATTCATAAAAATCTCATTGAATATAAGGTTTTAGGGGTTTAGGGGTTGGGTTCAACAATTTTTTATAAATTTTGTAAAAACATGAGATATTGTAATGAAATACGGTAAAAGCATTGGAAAAATTCAATAAAATCCCTTCAAATATTGAAAATAAAGACTAAATTCATAAATATTTCATTAAATATTGTAATATAAGGGGTACGGCTAAAATTATTTTATAAAACTTGTAATTATATGGGGTAAAGTAATAAAACAATTGAAAAATATGGTTTAAAACAATAATTATCCCTTCAAATATTGAAAATAAGGGCTAAATTCATAAAAATTTCATTAAATATTGTAATATAAGGGGTACGGCTAAAATTATTTTATAAAACTTGTAATTATATGGGGTAAAGTAATAAAACAATTGAAAAATATGGTTTAAAACAATAATTATCCCTTCAAATATAGAAAATAATTATTAAATTCATAAAAATCTCATTGAATATAAGGTTTTAGGGGTTTAGGGGTTGGGTTAAACAATTTTTTATAAATTTTGTAAAAACATGAGATATTGTAATGAAATACGGTAAAATCATTGGAAAAATTCAATAAAATCCCTTCTAATATTGAAAATAAAGACTAAATTCATAAATATTTCATTAAATATTGTAATATAAGGGGTACGGCTAAAATTATTTTATAAAACTTGTAATTATATGGGGTAAAGTAATAAAACAATTGAAAAATATGGTTTAAAACAATAATTATCCCTTCAAATATTGAAAATAAGTATTAAATTCATAAAAATCTCATTTAATATAAGATTTTAGGGGTTGGGTTCAACATTTTTTTATAAATTTTGTAATTATATGGGGTAAAGTAATAAAACAATTGAAAAATATGGTTTAAAACAATAATTATCCCTTCAAATATTGAAAATAAGTATTAAATTCATAAAAATCTCATTGAATATAAGGTTTTAGGGGTTTAGGGGTTGGGTTCAACAATTTTTTATAAATTTTGTAAAAACATGAGATATTGTAATGAAATACGGTAAAAGCATTGGAAAAATTCAATAAAATCCCTTCAAATATTGAAAATAAAGACTAAATTCATAAATATTTCATTAAATATTGTAATATAAGGGGTACGGCTAAAATTATTTTATAAAACTTGTAATTATATGGGGTAAAGTAATAAAACAATTGATAAATATGGTTTAAAACAATAATTATCCCTTCAAATATTGAAAATAAGTATTAAATTCATAAAAATCTCATTGAATATAAGGTTTTAGGGGTTTAGGGGTTGGGTTCAACAATTTTTTATAAATTTTGTAAAAATATGGGGTATAGTTATAAAATACGTAAAATCAATGAAAAATTTCAATAAAATCCTTACAGATATTGAAAATAAGGGCTAAACTCATTAAAATATCATTAAATATTGTAATATAAGGGGTACGGCTAAAATTATTTTATAAAACTTGTATTTATATGGGGTAAAATAATAAAACAATTGAATAATATGGTTTAAAACAATAATTATCCCTTCAAATATTGAAAATAAGTATTAAATTCATAAAAATCTCGTTTAATATAGGATTTCAGGGGTTGTGGCCAACAATTTTTTATAAATTTTGTAAAAATATGGGGTATAGTAATAAAATACGTAAAATCAATGAAAAATTTCAATAAAATCCTTACAGATATTGAAAATAAGGGCTAAACTCATTAAAATATCATTAAATATTGTAATATAAGGGGTACGGCTAAAATTATTTTATAAAACTTGTAATTATATGGGGTAAAGTAATACAACAATTGAAAAATATGGTTTAAAACAATAATTATCCCTTCAAATATTGAAAATAAGTATTAAATTCATAAAAATCTCATTAAATATTGTAATATAAGGGGTACGGCTAAAATTATTTTATAAAACTTGTATTTATATGGGGTAAAATAATAAAACAATTGAAAAATATGGTTTAAAACAATAATTATCCCTTCAAATATTGAAAATAAGTATTAAATTCATAAAAATCTCATTTAATATAAGGTTTAAGGGGTTGGGTTCAACATTTTTTTATAAATTTTGTAAAAACATGAGATATTGTAATGAAATACGGTAAAAGCATTGGAAAAATTCAATAAAATCCCTTCAAATATTGAAAATAAAGACTAAATTCATAAATATTTCATTAAATATTGTAATATAAGGGGTACGGCTAAAATTATTTTATAAAACTTGTAATTATATGGGGTAAAGTAATAAAACAATTGAAAAATATGGTTTAAAACAATAATTATCCCTTCAAATATTGAAAATAAGGGCTAAATTCATAAAAATTTCATTAAATATTGTAATATAAGGGGTACGGCTAAAATTATTTTATAAAACTTGTAATTATATGGGGTAAAGTAATAAAACAATTGAAAAATATGGTTTAAAACAATAATTATCCCTTCAAATATTGAAAATAAGTATTAAATTCATAAAAATCTCATTGAATATAAGGTTTTAGGGGTTTAGGGGTTGGGTTAAACAATTTTTTATAAATTTTGTAAAAACATGAGATATTGTAATGAAATACGGTAAAATCATTGGAAAAATTCAATAAAATCCCTTCTAATATTGAAAATAAAGACTAAATTCATAAATATTTCATTAAATATTGTAATATAAGGGGTACGGCTAAAATTATTTTATAAAACTTGTAATTATATGGGGTAAAGTAATAAAACAATTGAAAAATATGGTTTAAAACAATAATTATCCCTTCAAATATTGAAAATAAGTATTAAATTCATAAAAATCTCATTTAATATAAGATTTTAGGGGTTGGGTTCAACATTTTTTTATAAATTTTGTAATTATATGGGGTAAAGTAATAAAACAATTGAAAAATATGGTTTAAAACAATAATTATCCCTTCAAATATTGAAAATAAGTATTAAATTCATAAAAATCTCATTGAATATAAGGTTTTAGGGGTTTAGGGGTTGGGTTCAACAATTTTTTATAAATTTTGTAAAAACATGAGATATTGTAATGAAATACGGTAAAATCATTGGAAAAATTCAATAAAATCCCTTCTAATATTGAAAATAAAGACTAAATTCATAAATATTTCATTAAATATTGTAATATAAGGGGTACGGCTAAAATTATTTTATAAAACTTGTAATTATATGGGGTAAAGTAATAAAACAATTGAAAAATATGGTTTAAAACAATAATTATCCCTTCAAATATTGAAAATAAGTATTAAATTCATAAAAATCTCATTTAATATAAGATTTTAGGGGTTGGGTTCAACATTTTTTTATAAATTTTGTAATTATATGGGGTAAAGTAATAAAACAATTGAAAAATATGGTTTAAAACAATAATTATCCCTTCAAATATTGAAAATAAGTATTAAATTCATAAAAATCTCATTGAATATAAGGTTTTAGGGGTTTAGGGGTTGGGTTCAACAATTTTTTATAAATTTTGTAAAAACATGAGATATTGTAATGAAATACGGTAAAAGCATTGGAAAAATTCAATAAAATCCCTTCAAATATTGAAAATAAAGACTAAATTCATAAATATTTCATTAAATATTGTAATATAAGGGGTACGGCTAAAATTATTTTATAAAACTTGTAATTATATGGGGTAAAGTAATAAAACAATTGAAAAATATGGTTTAAAACAATAATTATCCCTTCAAATATTGAAAATAAGGGCTAAATTCATAAAAATTTCATTAAATATTGTAATATAAGGGGTACGGCTAAAATTATTTTATAAAACTTGTAATTATATGGGGTAAAGTAATAAAACAATTGAAAAATATGGTTTAAAACAATAATTATCCCTTCAAATATAGAAAATAATTATTAAATTCATAAAAATCTCATTGAATATAAGGTTTTAGGGGTTTAGGGGTTGGGTTAAACAATTTTTTATAAATTTTGTAAAAACATGAGATATTGTAATGAAATACGGTAAAATCATTGGAAAAATTCAATAAAATCCCTTCTAATATTGAAAATAAAGACTAAATTCATAAATATTTCATTAAATATTGTAATATAAGGGGTACGGCTAAAATTATTTTATAAAACTTGTAATTATATGGGGTAAAGTAATAAAACAATTGAAAAATATGGTTTAAAACAATAATTATCCCTTCAAATATTGAAAATAAGTATTAAATTCATAAAAATCTCATTTAATATAAGATTTTAGGGGTTGGGTTCAACATTTTTTTATAAATTTTGTAATTATATGGGGTAAAGTAATAAAACAATTGAAAAATATGGTTTAAAACAATAATTATCCCTTCAAATATTGAAAATAAGTATTAAATTCATAAAAATCTCATTGAATATAAGGTTTTAGGGGTTTAGGGGTTGGGTTCAACAATTTTTTATAAATTTTGTAAAAACATGAGATATTGTAATGAAATACGGTAAAAGCATTGGAAAAATTCAATAAAATCCCTTCAAATATTGAAAATAAAGACTAAATTCATAAATATTTCATTAAATATTGTAATATAAGGGGTACGGCTAAAATTATTTTATAAAACTTGTAATTATATGGGGTAAAGTAATAAAACAATTGATAAATATGGTTTAAAACAATAATTATCCCTTCAAATATTGAAAATAAGTATTAAATTCATAAAAATCTCATTGAATATAAGGTTTTAGGGGTTTAGGGGTTGGGTTCAACAATTTTTTATAAATTTTGTAAAAATATGGGGTATAGTTATAAAATACGTAAAATCAATGAAAAATTTCAATAAAATCCTTACAGATATTGAAAATAAGGGCTAAACTCATTAAAATATCATTAAATATTGTAATATAAGGGGTACGGCTAAAATTATTTTATAAAACTTGTATTTATATGGGGTAAAATAATAAAACAATTGAATAATATGGTTTAAAACAATAATTATCCCTTCAAATATTGAAAATAAGTATTAAATTCATAAAAATCTCGTTTAATATAGGATTTCAGGGGTTGTGGCCAACAATTTTTTATAAATTTTGTAAAAATATGGGGTATAGTAATAAAATACGTAAAATCAATGAAAAATTTCAATAAAATCCTTACAGATATTGAAAATAAGGGCTAAACTCATTAAAATATCATTAAATATTGTAATATAAGGGGTACGGCTAAAATTATTTTATAAAACTTGTAATTATATGGGGTAAAGTAATACAACAATTGAAAAATATGGTTTAAAACAATAATTATCCCTTCAAATATTGAAAATAAGTATTAAATTCATAAAAATCTCATTAAATATTGTAATATAAGGGGTACGGCTAAAATTATTTTATAAAACTTGTATTTATATGGGGTAAAATAATAAAACAATTGAAAAATATGGTTTAAAACAATAATTATCCCTTCAAATATTGAAAATAAGTATTAAATTCATAAAAATCTCATTTAATATAAGGTTTAAGGGGTTGGGTTCAACATTTTTTTATAAATTTTGTAAAAACATGAGATATTGTAATGAAATACGGTAAAAGCATTGGAAAAATTCAATAAAATCCCTTCAAATATTGAAAATAAAGACTAAATTCATAAATATTTCATTAAATATTGTAATATAAGGGGTACGGCTAAAATTATTTTATAAAACTTGTAATTATATGGGGTAAAGTAATAAAACAATTGAAAAATATGGTTTAAAACAATAATTATCCCTTCAAATATTGAAAATAAGGGCTAAATTCATAAAAATTTCATTAAATATTGTAATATAAGGGGTACGGCTAAAATTATTTTATAAAACTTGTAATTATATGGGGTAAAGTAATAAAACAATTGAAAAATATGGTTTAAAACAATAATTATCCCTTCAAATATTGAAAATAAGTATTAAATTCATAAAAATCTCATTGAATATAAGGTTTTAGGGGTTTAGGGGTTGGGTTAAACAATTTTTTATAAATTTTGTAAAAACATGAGATATTGTAATGAAATACGGTAAAATCATTGGAAAAATTCAATAAAATCCCTTCTAATATTGAAAATAAAGACTAAATTCATAAATATTTCATTAAATATTGTAATATAAGGGGTACGGCTAAAATTATTTTATAAAACTTGTAATTATATGGGGTAAAGTAATAAAACAATTGAAAAATATGGTTTAAAACAATAATTATCCCTTCAAATATTGAAAATAAGTATTAAATTCATAAAAATCTCATTTAATATAAGATTTTAGGGGTTGGGTTCAACATTTTTTTATAAATTTTGTAATTATATGGGGTAAAGTAATAAAACAATTGAAAAATATGGTTTAAAACAATAATTATCCCTTCAAATATTGAAAATAAGTATTAAATTCATAAAAATCTCATTGAATATAAGGTTTTAGGGGTTTAGGGGTTGGGTTCAACAATTTTTTATAAATTTTGTAAAAACATGAGATATTGTAATGAAATACGGTAAAAGCATTGGAAAAATTCAATAAAATCCCTTCAAATATTGAAAATAAAGACTAAATTCATAAATATTTCATTAAATATTGTAATATAAGGGGTACGGCTAAAATTATTTTATAAAACTTGTAATTATATGGGGTAAAGTAATAAAACAATTGAAAAATATGGTTTAAAACAATAATTATCCCTTCAAATATTGAAAATAAGGGCTAAATTCATAAAAATTTCATTAAATATTGTAATATAAGGGGTACGGCTAAAATTATTTTATAAAACTTGTAATTATATGGGGTAAAGTAATAAAACAATTGAAAAATATGGTTTAAAACAATAATTATCCCTTCAAATATAGAAAATAATTATTAAATTCATAAAAATCTCATTGAATATAAGGTTTTAGGGGTTTAGGGGTTGGGTTAAACAATTTTTTATAAATTTTGTAAAAACATGAGATATTGTAATGAAATACGGTAAAATCATTGGAAAAATTCAATAAAATCCCTTCTAATATTGAAAATAAAGACTAAATTCATAAATATTTCATTAAATATTGTAATATAAGGGGTACGGCTAAAATTATTTTATAAAACTTGTAATTATATGGGGTAAAGTAATAAAACAATTGAAAAATATGGTTTAAAACAATAATTATCCCTTCAAATATTGAAAATAAGTATTAAATTCATAAAAATCTCATTTAATATAAGATTTTAGGGGTTGGGTTCAACATTTTTTTATAAATTTTGTAATTATATGGGGTAAAGTAATAAAACAATTGAAAAATATGGTTTAAAACAATAATTATCCCTTCAAATATTGAAAATAAGTATTAAATTCATAAAAATCTCATTGAATATAAGGTTTTAGGGGTTTAGGGGTTGGGTTCAACAATTTTTTATAAATTTTGTAAAAACATGAGATATTGTAATGAAATACGGTAAAAGCATTGGAAAAATTCAATAAAATCCCTTCAAATATTGAAAATAAAGACTAAATTCATAAATATTTCATTAAATATTGTAATATAAGGGGTACGGCTAAAATTATTTTATAAAACTTGTAATTATATGGGGTAAAGTAATAAAACAATTGATAAATATGGTTTAAAACAATAATTATCCCTTCAAATATTGAAAATAAGTATTAAATTCATAAAAATCTCATTGAATATAAGGTTTTAGGGGTTTAGGGGTTGGGTTCAACAATTTTTTATAAATTTTGTAAAAATATGGGGTATAGTTATAAAATACGTAAAATCAATGAAAAATTTCAATAAAATCCTTACAGATATTGAAAATAAGGGCTAAACTCATTAAAATATCATTAAATATTGTAATATAAGGGGTACGGCTAAAATTATTTTATAAAACTTGTAATTATATGGGGTAAAGTAATAAAACAATTGAAAAATATGGTTTAAAACAATAATTATCCCTTCAAATATTGAAAATAAGTATTAAATTCATAAAAATCTCATTTAATATAAGATTTTAGGGGTTGGGTTCAACATTTTTTTATAAATTTTGTAATTATATGGGGTAAAGTAATAAAACAATTGAAAAATATGGTTTAAAACAATAATTATCCCTTCAAATATTGAAAATAAGTATTAAATTCATAAAAATCTCATTGAATATAAGGTTTTAGGGGTTTAGGGGTTGGGTTCAACAATTTTTTATAAATTTTGTAAAAATATGGGGTATAGTTATAAAATACGTAAAATCAATGAAAAATTTCAATAAAATCCTTACAGATATTGAAAATAAGGGCTAAACTCATAAATATTTCATTAAATATTGTAATATAAGGGGTACGGCTAAAATTATTTTATAAAACTTGTAATTATATGGGGTAAAGTAATACAACAATTGAAAAATATGGTTTAAAACAATAATTATCCCTTCAAATATTGAAAATAAGTATTAAATTCATAAAAATCTTATTTAATATAAGATTTTAGGGGTTGGGTTATTCATTTTTTTTATAAATTTTGTAAAAATATGGGGTATTGTAATAAAATACGTTAAAATCATTGGAAAAATTCAATAAAATCCTTACAGATATTGAAAATAAAGACTAAATTCATAAATATTTCATTAAATATTGTAATATAAGGGGTACGGCTAAAATTATTTTATAAAACTTGTAATTATATGGGGTAAAGTAATAAAACAATTGAAAAATATGGTTTAAAACAATAATTATCCCTTCAAATATTGAAAATAAGGGCTAAATTCATAAAAATTTCATTTAATATAAGGTTTTAGGGGTTGGGTTCAACATTTTTTTATAAATTTTGTAAAAATATGGGGTATAGTAATAAAATACGTTAAAATCAATGAAAAATTTCAATAAAATCCTTACAGATATTGAAAATAAGGGCTAATCTCATTAAAATATCATTAAATTTTGTAATATAAGGGGTACGGCTAAAATTATTTAATAAAACTTGTAATTATATGGGGTAAAATAATAAAACAATTGAAAAATATGGTTTAAAACAATAATTATCCCTTCAAATATTGAAAATAAGTATTAAATTCATAAAAATCTCATTTAATATACGATTTCAGGGGTTTGGTACATTATTTTATTATAAATCTTGTAAACACTTGGATATTGTAATAGATTATATCATAATAACAGTGATATAATGTTATATTCCCTTCAAATATTGAAAATAAGGACTAAATTCATTAAAATCTCATTAAATATTGTAATATAAGGGGTACGGCTAAAATTATTTTATAAAACTTGTATTTATATGGGGTAAAGTAATACAACAATTGAAAAATATGGTTTAAAACAATAATTATCCCTTCAAATATTGAAAATAACTATTAAATTCATAAAAATCTTATTTAATATAAGATTTTAGGGGTTGGGTTATTCATTTTTTTTATAAATTTTGTAAAAATATGGGGTATTGTAATAAAATACGTTAAAATCAATGAAAAATTTCAATAAAATCATTACAGATATTGAAAATAAGGGCTAAATTCATAAAAATATCATTAAATATTGTAATATAAGGGGTACGGCTAAAATTATTTAATTAAACTTGTAATTATATGGGGTAAAATAATAAAACAATTGAAAAATATGGTTTAAAACAATAATTATCCCTTCAAATATTGAAAATAAGTATTAAATTCATAAAAATCTCGTTTAATATAGGATTTCAGGGGTTGGGGCCAACAATTTTTTATAAATTTTGTAAAAATATGGGGTATAGTAATAAAATACGTAAAATCAATGAAAAATTTCAATAAAATCCTTACAGATATTGAAAATAAGGGCTAAACTCATTAAAATATCATTAAATATTGTATTATAAGGGGTACGGCTAAAATTATTTTATAAAACTTGTATTTATATGGGGTAAAATAATAAAACAATTGAATAATATGGTTTAAAACAATAATTATCCCTTCAAATATTGAAAATAAGTATTAAATTCATAAAAATCTCATTTAATATAAGGTTTTAGGGGTTGGGTTCAACATTTTTTTATAAATTTCGTAAAAACATGAGATATTGTAATGAAATACGGTAAAAGCATTGGAAAAATTCAATAAAATCCCTTCAAATATTGAAAATAAAGACTAAATTCATAAATATTTCATTAAATATTGTAATATAAGGGGTACGGCTAAAATTATTTTATAAAACTTGTAATTATATGGGGTAAAGTAATAAAACAATTGAAAAATATGGTTTAAAACAATAATTATCCCTTCAAATATTGAAAATAAGGGCTAAATTCATAAAAATTTCATTAAATATTGTAATATAAGGGGTACGGCTAAAATTATTTTATAAAACTTGTAATTATATGGGGTAAAGTAATAAAACAATTGAAAAATATGGTTTAAAACAATAATTATCCCTTCAAATATTGAAAATAAGTATTAAATTCATAAAAATCTCATTGAATATAAGGTTTTAGGGGTTTAGGGGTTGGGTTAAACAATTTTTTATAAATTTTGTAAAAACATGAGATATTGTAATGAAATACGGTAAAATCATTGGAAAATTTCAATAAAATCCCTTCTAATATTGAAATTAAAGACTAAATTCATAAATATTTCATTAAATATTGTAATATAAGGGGTACGGCTAAAATTATTTTATAAAACTTGTAATTATATGGGGTAAAGTAATAAAACAATTGAAAAATATGGTTTAAAACAATAATTATCCCTTCAAATATTGAAAATAAGTATTAAATTCATAAAAATCTCATTTAATATAAGATTTTAGGGGTTGGGTTCAACATTTTTTTATAAATTTTGTAATTATATGGGGTAAAGTAATAAAACAATTGAAAAATATGGTTTAAAACAATAATTATCCCTTCAAATATTGAAAATAAGTATTAAATTCATAAAAATCTCATTGAATATAAGGTTTTAGGGGTTTAGGGGTTGGGTTCAACAATTTTTTATAAATTTTGTAAAAATATGGGGTATAGTTATAAAATACGTAAAGTCAATGAAAAATTTCAATAAAATCCTTACAGATATTGAAAATAAGGGCTAAACTCATTAAAATATCATTAAATATTGTAATATAAGGGGTACGGCTAAAATTATTTAATAAAACTTGTAATTATATAGGGTAAAATAATAAAACAATTGAAAAATATGGTTTAAAACAATAATTATCCCTTCAAATATTGAAAATAAGTATTAAATTCATATAAATCTCATTTAATATAGGATTTCAGGGGTTTGGTACATTATTTTATTATAAATCTTGTAAACACTTGGATATTGTAATAGATTATATCATAATAACAGTGATAAAATGTTATATTCCCTTCAAATATTGAAAATAAGGACTAAATTCATAAAAATATCATTAAATATTGTAATATAAGGGTTACGGCTAAAATTATTTTATAAAACTTGTAATTATATGGGGTAAAGTAATACAACAATTGAAAAATATGGTTTAAAACAATAATTATCCCTTCAAATATTGAAAATAAGTATTAAATTCATAAAAATCTTATTTAATATAAGATTTTAGGGGTTGGGTTATTCATTTTTTTTATAAATTTTGTAAAAATATGGGGTATTGTAATAAAATACGTTAAAATCAATGAAAAATTTCAATAAAATCATTACAGATATTGAAAATATGGGCTAAATTCATAAAAATATCATTAAATATTGTAATATAAGGGGTAAGGCTAAAATTATTTTATAAAACTTGTAATTATATGGGGTAAAGTAATAAAACAATTGAAAAATATGGTTTAAAACAATAATTATCCCTTCAAATATTGAAAATAAGGGCTAAATTCATAAAAATTTCATTTAATATAAGGTTTTAGGGGTTGGGTTCAACATTTTTTTATAAATTTTGTAAAAATATGGGGTATAGTAATAAAATACGTTAAAATCAATGAAAAATTTCAATAAAATCCTTACAGATATTGAAAATAAGGGCTAATCTCATTAAAATATCATTAAATATTGTAATATAAGGGGTACGGCTAAAATTATTTAATAAAACTTGTAATTATATGGGGTAAAATAATAAAACAATTGAAAAATATGGTTTAAAACAATAATTATCCCTTCAAATATTGAAAATAAGTATTAAATTCATAAAAATCTCATTTAATATAGGATTTCAGGGGTTTGGTACATTATTTTATTATAAATCTTGTAAACACTTGGATATTGTAATAGATTATATCATAATAACAGTGATATAATGTTATATTCCCTTCAAATATTGAAAATAAGGACTAAATTCATTAAAATCTCATTAAATATTGTAATATAAGGGGTACGGCTAAAATTATTTTATAAAACTTGTATTTATATGGGGTAAAATAATACAACAATTGAAAAATATGGTTTAAAACAATAATTATCCCTTCAAATATTGAAAATAACTATTAAATTCATAAAAATCTTATTTAATATAAGATTTTAGGGGTTGGGTTATTCATTTTTTTTATAAATTTTGTAAAAATATGGGGTATTGTAATAAAATACGTTAAAATCAATGAAAAATTTCAATAAAATCATTACAGATATTGAAAATAAGGGCTAAATTCATAAAAATATCATTAAATATTGTAATATAAGGGGTACGGCTAAAATTATTTTATAAAACTTGTAATTATATGGGGTAAAGTAATAAAACAATTGAAAAATATGGTTTAAAACAATAATTATCCCTTCAAATATTGAAAATAAGTATTAAATTCATAAAAATCTCATTTAATAAAAGGTTTTAGGGGTTGGGTTCAACATTTTTTTATAAATTTTGTAAAAACATGAGATATTGTAATGAAATACGGTAAAATCATTGGAAAAATTCAATAAAATCCCTTCTAATATTGAAAATAAGGGCTAAATTCATAAAAATATCATTAAATATTGTAATATAAGGGGTACGGCTAAAATTATTTTATAAAACTTGTAATTATAAGGGGTAAAGTAATAAAACAATTGAAAAATATGGTTTAAAGCAATAATTATCCCTTCAAATATTGAAAATAAGTATTAAATTCATAAAAATCTCATTTAATATTGGATTTCAGGGGTTTGGTACATTATTTTATTATAAATCTTGTAAACACTTGGATATTGTAATAGATTATATCATAATAACAGTGATAAAATGTTATATTCCCTTCAAATATTGAAAATAAGGACTAAATTCATTAAAATCTAATTAAATATTGTAATATAAGGGGTACGGCTAAAATTATTTTATAAAACTTGTAATTATATGGGGTAAAGTAATAAAACAATTGAAAAATATGGTTTAAAACAATAATTTTCCCTTCAAATATTGAAAATAAGTATTAAATTCATAAAAATCTCATTAAATATTGTAATATAAGAGGTACGGCTAAAATTATTTTATAAAACTTGTAATTATATGGGGTAAAGTAATAAAACAATTGAAAAATATGGTTTAAAACAATAATTATCCCTTCAAATATTGAAAATAACTATTAAATTCATAAAAATCTTATTTAATATAAGATTTTAGGGGTTGGGTTATTCATTTTTTTTATAAATTTTGTAAAAATATGGGGTATTGTAATAAAATACGTTAAAATCAATGAAAAATTTCAATAAAATCATTACAGATATTGAAAATAAGGGCTAAATTCATAAAAATATCATTAAATATTGTAATATAAGGGGTACGGCTAAAATTATTTAATTAAACTTGTAATTATATGGGATAAAATAATAAAACAATTGAAAAATATGGTTTAAAACAATAATTATCCCTTCAAATATTGAAAATAAGTATTAAATTCATAAAAATCTCGTTTAATATAGGATTTCAGGGGTTGGGGCCAACAATTTTTTATAAATTTTGTAAAAATATGGGGTATAGTAATAAAATACGTTAAAATCAATGAAAAATTTCAATAAAATCATTACAGATATTGAAAATAAGGGCTAAATTCATAAAAATATCATTAAATATTGTAATATAAGGGGTACGGCTAAAATTATTTTATAAAACTTGTAATTATATGGGGTAAAGTAATAAAACAATTGAAAAATATGGTTTAAAACAATAATTATCCCTTCAAATATTGAAAATAAGTATTAAATTCATAAAAATCTCATTTAATAAAAGGTTTTAGGGGTTGGGTTCAACATTTTTTTATAAATTTTGTAAAAACATGAGATATTGTAATGAAATACGGTAAAATCATTGGAAAAATTCAATAAAATCCCTTCTAATATTGAAAATAAGGGCTAAATTCATAAAAATATCATTAAATATTGTAATATAAGGGGTACGGCTAAAATTATTTTATAAAACTTGTAATTATAAGGGGTAAAGTAATAAAACAATTGAAAAATATGGTTTAAAACAATAATTATCCCTTCAAATATTGAAAATAAGTATTAAATTCATAAAAATCTCATTTAATATTGGATTTCAGGGGTTTGGTACATTATTTTATTATAAATCTTGTAAACACTTGGATATTGTAATAGATTATATCATAATAACAGTGATAAAATGTTATATTCCCTTCAAATATTGAAAATAAGGACTAAATTCATTAAAATCTAATTAAATATTGTAATATAAGGGGTACGGCTAAAATTATTTTATAAAACTTGTAATTATATGGGGTAAAGTAATAAAACAATTGAAAAATATGGTTTAAAACAATAATTATCCCTTCAAATATTGAAAATAAGTATTAAATTCATAAAAATCTCATTAAATATTGTAATATAAGAGGTACGGCTAAAATTATTTTATAAAACTTGTAATTATATGGGGTAAAGTAATAAAACAATTGAAAAATATGGTTTAAAACAATAATTATCCCTTCAAATATTGAAAATAACTATTAAATTCATAAAAATCTTATTTAATATAAGATTTTAGGAGTTGGGTTATTCATTTTTTTTATAAATTTTGTAAAAATATGGGGTATTGTAATAAAATACGTTAAAATCAATGAAAAATTTCAATAAAATCATTACAGATATTGAAAATAAGGGCTAAATTCATAAAAATATCATTAAATATTGTAATATAAGGGGTACGGCTAAAATTATTTAATTAAACTTGTAATTATATGGGGTAAAATAATAAAACAATTAAAAAATATGGTTTAAAACAATAATTATCCCTTCAAATATTGAAAATAAGTATTAAATTCATAAAAATCTCATTGAATATAAGGTTTTAGGGGTTTAGGGGTTGGGTTAAACAATTTTTTATAAATTTTGTAAAAACATGAGATATTGTAATGAAATACGGTAAAATCATTGGAAAAATTCAATAAAATCCCTTCTAATATTGAAATTAAAGACTAAATTCATAAATATTTCATTAAATATTGTAATATAAGGGGTACGGCTAAAATTATTTTATAAAACTTGTAATTATATGGGGTAAAGTAATAAAACAATTGAAAAATATGGTTTAAAACAATAATTATCCCTTCAAATATTGAAAATAAGTATTAAATTCATAAAAATCTCATTTAATATAAGATTTTAGGGGTTGGGTTCAACATTTTTTTATAAATTTTGTAATTATATGGGGTAAAGTAATAAAACAATTGAAAAATATGGTTTAAAACAATAATTATCCCTTCAAATATTGAAAATAAGTATTAAATTCATAAAAATCTCATTGAATATAAGGTTTTAGGGGTTTGGTACATTATTTTATTATAAATCTTGTAAACACTTGGATATTGTAATAGATTATATCATAATAACAGTGATAAAATGTTATATTCCCTTCAAATATTGAAAATAAGGACTAAATTCATAAAAATATCATTAAATATTGTAATATAAGGGTTACGGCTAAAATTATTTTATAAAACTTGTAATTATATGGGGTAAAGTAATACAACAATTGAAAAATATGGTTTAAAACAATAATTATCCCTTCAAATATTGAAAATAAGTATTAAATTCATAAAAATCTTATTTAATATAAGATTTTAGGGGTTGGGTTATTCATTTTTTTTATAAATTTTGTAAAAATATGGGGTATTGTAATAA
The DNA here is from genome assembly GCA_036289425.1 of Rhopalosiphum nymphaeae. Lineage (NCBI taxonomy): Eukaryota > Metazoa > Arthropoda > Insecta > Hemiptera > Aphididae > Rhopalosiphum > Rhopalosiphum nymphaeae. The sequence goes on along the minus strand of JAZAQC010000001.1, from coordinate 6,673,791 downwards.
AATACGTTAAAATCAATGAAAAATTTCAATAAAATCATTACAGATATTGAAAATATGGGCTAAATTCATAAAAATTTCATTAAATATTGTAATATAAGGGGTAAGGCTAAAATTATTTTATAAAACTTGTAATTATATGGGGTAAAGTAATAAAACAATTGAAAAATATGGTTTAAAACAATAATTATCCCTTCAAATATTGAAAATAAGGGCTAAATTCATAAAAATTTCATTTAATATAAGGTTTTAGGGGTTGGGTTCAACATTTTTTTATAAATTTTGTAAAAATATGGGGTATAGTAATAAAATACGTTAAAATCAATGAAAAATTTCAATAAAATCCTTACAGATATTGAAAATAAGGGCTAATCTCATTAAAATATCATTAAATATTGTAATATAAGGGGTACGGCTAAAATTATTTAATAAAACTTGTAATTATATGGGGTAAAATAATAAAACAATTGAAAAATATGGTTTAAAACAATAATTATCCCTTCAAATATTGAAAATAAGTATTAAATTCATAAAAATCTCATTTAATATTGGATTTCAGGGGTTTGGTACATTATTTTATTATAAATCTTGTAAACACTTGGATATTGTAATAGATTATATCATAATAACAGTGATATAATGTTATATTCCCTTCAAATATTGAAAATAAGGACTAAATTCATTAAAATCTCATTAAATATTGTAATATAAGGGGTACGGCTAAAATTATTTTATAAAACTTGTATTTATATGGGGTAAAGTAATACAACAATTGAAAAATATGGTTTAAAACAATAATTATCCCTTCAAATATTGAAAATAACTATTAAATTCATAAAAATCTTATTTAATATAAGATTTTAGGGGTTGGGTTATTCATTTTTTTTATAAATTTTGTAAAAATATGGGGTATTGTAATAAAATACGTTAAAATCAATGAAAAATTTCAATAAAATCATTACAGATATTGAAAATAAGGGCTAAATTCATAAAAATATCATTAAATATTGTAATATAAGGGGTACGGCTAAAATTATTTTATAAAACTTGTAATTATATGGGGTAAAGTAATAAAACAATTGAAAAATATGGTTTAAAACAATAATTATCCCTTCAAATATTGAAAATAAGTATTAAATTCATAAAAATCTCATTTAATAAAAGGTTTTAGGGGTTGGGTTCAACATTTTTTTATAAATTTTGTAAAAACATGAGATATTGTAATGAAATACGGTAAAATCATTGGAAAAATTCAATAAAATCCCTTCTAATATTGAAAATAAGGGCTAAATTCATAAAAATATCATTAAATATTGTAATATAAGGGGTACGGCTAAAATTATTTTATAAAACTTGTAATTATAAGGGGTAAAGTAATAAAACAATTGAAAAATATGGTTTAAAGCAATAATAATCCCTTCAAATATTGAAAATAAGTATTAAATTCATAAAAATCTCATTTAATATTGGATTTCAGGGGTTTGGTACATTATTTTATTATAAATCTTGTAAACACTTGGATATTGTAATAGATTATATCATAATAACAGTGATAAAATGTTATATTCCCTTCAAATATTGAAAATAAGGACTAAATTCATTAAAATCTAATTAAATATTGTAATATAAGGGGTACGGCTAAAATTATTTTATAAAACTTGTAATTATATGGGGTAAAGTAATAAAACAATTGAAAAATATGGTTTAAAACAATAATTATCCCTTCAAATATTGAAAATAAGTATTAAATTCATAAAAATCTCATTAAATATTGTAATATAAGAGGTACGGCTAAAATTATTTTATAAAACTTGTAATTATATGGGGTAAAGTAATAAAACAATTGAAAAATATGGTTTAAAACAATAATTATCCCTTCAAATATTGAAAATAACTATTAAATTCATAAAAATCTTATTTAATATAAGATTTTAGGGGTTGGGTTATTCATTTTTTTTATAAATTTTGTAAAAATATGGGGTATTGTAATAAAATACGTTAAAATCAATGAAAAATTTCAATAAAATCATTACAGATATTGAAAATAAGGGCTAAATTCATAAAAATATCATTAAATATTGTAATATAAGGGGTACGGCTAAAATTATTTTATAAAACTTGTAATTATAAGGGGTAAAGTAATAAAACAATTGAAAAATATGGTTTAAAGCAATAATTATCCCTTCAAATATTGAAAATAAGTATTAAATTCATAAAAATCTCATTTAATATTGGATTTCAGGGGTTTGGTACATTATTTTATTATAAATCTTGTAAACACTTGGATATTGTAATAGATTATATCATAATAACAGTGATAAAATGTTATATTCCCTTCAAATATTGAAAATAAGGACTAAATTCATTAAAATCTAATTAAATATTGTAATATAAGGGGTACGGCTAAAATTATTTTATAAAACTTGTAATTATATGGGGTAAAGTAATAAAACAATTGAAAAATATGGTTTAAAACAATAATTTTCCCTTCAAATATTGAAAATAAGTATTAAATTCATAAAAATCTCATTAAATATTGTAATATAAGAGGTACGGCTAAAATTATTTTATAAAACTTGTAATTATATGGGGTAAAGTAATAAAACAATTGAAAAATATGGTTTAAAACAATAATTATCCCTTCAAATATTGAAAATAACTATTAAATTCATAAAAATCTTATTTAATATAAGATTTTAGGGGTTGGGTTATTCATTTTTTTTATAAATTTTGTAAAAATATGGGGTATTGTAATAAAATACGTTAAAATCAATGAAAAATTTCAATAAAATCATTACAGATATTGAAAATAAGGGCTAAATTCATAAAAATATCATTAAATATTGTAATATAAGGGGTACGGCTAAAATTATTTAATTAAACTTGTAATTATATGGGATAAAATAATAAAACAATTGAAAAATATGGTTTAAAACAATAATTATCCCTTCAAATATTGAAAATAAGTATTAAATTCATAAAAATCTCGTTTAATATAGGATTTCAGGGGTTGGGGCCAACAATTTTTTATAAATTTTGTAAAAATATGGGGTATAGTAATAAAATACGTTAAAATCAATGAAAAATTTCAATAAAATCATTACAGATATTGAAAATAAGGGCTAAATTCATAAAAATATCATTAAATATTGTAATATAAGGGGTACGGCTAAAATTATTTTATAAAACTTGTAATTATATGGGGTAAAGTAATAAAACAATTGAAAAATATGGTTTAAAACAATAATTATCCCTTCAAATATTGAAAATAAGTATTAAATTCATAAAAATCTCATTTAATAAAAGGTTTTAGGGGTTGGGTTCAACATTTTTTTATAAATTTTGTAAAAACATGAGATATTGTAATGAAATACGGTTAAATCATTGGAAAAATTCAATAAAATCCCTTCTAATATTGAAAATAAGGGCTAAATTCATAAAAATATCATTAAATATTGTAATATAAGGGGTACGGCTAAAATTATTTTATAAAACTTGTAATTATAAGGGGTAAAGTAATAAAACAATTGAAAAATATGGTTTAAAACAATAATTATCCCTTCAAATATTGAAAATAAGTATTAAATTCATAAAAATCTCATTTAATATTGGATTTCAGGGGTTTGGTACATTATTTTATTATAAATCTTGTAAACACTTGGATATTGTAATAGATTATATCATAATAACAGTGATAAAATGTTATATTCCCTTCAAATATTGAAAATAAGGACTAAATTCATTAAAATCTAATTAAATATTGTAATATAAGGGGTACGGCTAAAATTATTTTATAAAACTTGTAATTATATGGGGTAAAGTAATAAAACAATTGAAAAATATGGTTTAAAACAATAATTATCCCTTCAAATATTGAAAATAAGTATTAAATTCATAAAAATCTCATTAAATATTGTAATATAAGAGGTACGGCTAAAATTATTTTATAAAACTTGTAATTATATGGGGTAAAGTAATAAAACAATTGAAAAATATGGTTTAAAACAATAATTATCCCTTCAAATATTGAAAATAACTATTAAATTCATAAAAATCTTATTTAATATAAGATTTTAGGGGTTGGGTTATTCATTTTTTTTATAAATTTTGTAAAAATATGGGGTATTGTAATAAAATACGTTAAAATCAATGAAAAATTTCAATAAAATCATTACAGATATTGAAAATAAGGGCTAAATTCATAAAAATATCATTAAATATTGTAATATAAGGGGTACGGCTAAAATTATTTAATTAAACTTGTAATTATATGGGATAAAATAATAAAACAATTGAAAAATATGGTTTAAAACAATAATTATCCCTTCAAATATTGAAAATAAGTATTAAATTCATAAAAATCTCGTTTAATATAGGATTTCAGGGGTTGGGGCCAACAATTTTTTATAAATTTTGTAAAAATATGGGGTATAGTAATAAAATACGTTAAAATCAATGAAAAATTTCAATAAAATCATTACAGATATTGAAAATAAGGGCTAAATTCATAAAAATATCATTAAATATTGTAATATAAGGGGTACGGCTAAAATTATTTTATAAAACTTGTAATTATATGGGGTAAAGTAATAAAACAATTGAAAAATATGGTTTAAAACAATAATTATCCCTTCAAATATTGAAAATAAGTATTAAATTCATAAAAATCTCATTTAATAAAAGGTTTTAGGGGTTGGGTTCAACATTTTTTTATAAATTTTGTAAAAACATGAGATATTGTAATGAAATACGGTAAAATCATTGGAAAAATTCAATAAAATCCCTTCTAATATTGAAAATAAGGGCTAAATTCATAAAAATATCATTAAATATTGTAATATAAGGGGTACGGCTAAAATTATTTTATAAAACTTGTAATTATAAGGGGTAAAGTAATAAAACAATTGAAAAATATGGTTTAAAACAATAATTATCCCTTCAAATATTGAAAATAAGTATTAAATTCATAAAAATCTCATTTAATATTGGATTTCAGGGGTTTGGTACATTATTTTATTATAAATCTTGTAAACACTTGGATATTGTAATAGATTATATCATAATAACAGTGATAAAATGTTATATTCCCTTCAAATATTGAAAATAAGGACTAAATTCATTAAAATCTAATTAAATATTGTAATATAAGGGGTACGGCTAAAATTATTTTATAAAACTTGTAATTATATGGGGTAAAGTAATAAAACAATTGAAAAATATGGTTTAAAACAATAATTATCCCTTCAAATATTGAAAATAAGTATTAAATTCATAAAAATCTCATTAAATATTGTAATATAAGAGGTACGGCTAAAATTATTTTATAAAACTTGTAATTATATGGGGTAAAGTAATAAAACAATTGAAAAATATGGTTTAAAACAATAATTATCCCTTCAAATATTGAAAATAACTATTAAATTCATAAAAATCTTATTTAATATAAGATTTTAGGAGTTGGGTTATTCATTTTTTTTATAAATTTTGTAAAAATATGGGGTATTGTAATAAAATACGTTAAAATCAATGAAAAATTTCAATAAAATCATTACAGATATTGAAAATAAGGGCTAAATTCATAAAAATATCATTAAATATTGTAATATAAGGGGTACGGCTAAAATTATTTAATTAAACTTGTAATTATATGGGGTAAAATAATAAAACAATTAAAAAATATGGTTTAAAACAATAATTATCCCTTCAAATATTGAAAATAAGTATTAAATTCATAAAAATCTCGTTTAATATAGGATTTCAGGGGTTGGGGCCAACAATTTTTTATAAATTTTGTAAAAATATGGGGTATAGTAATAAAATACGTAAAATCAATGAAAAATTTCAATAAAATCCTTACAGATATTGAAAATAAGAGCTAAACTCATTAAAATATCATTAAATATTGTAATATAAGGGGTATGGCTAAAATTATTTAATTAAACTTGTAATTATATGGGGTAAAATAATAAAACAATTGAAAAATATGGTTTAAAACAATAATTATCCCTTCAAATATTGAAAATAAGTATTAAATTCATAAAAATCTCGTTTAATATAGGATTTCAGGGGTTGTGGCCAACAATTTTTTATAAATTTTGTAAAAATATGGGGTATAGTAATAAAATACGTAAAATCAATGAAAAATTTCAATAAAATCCTTACAGATATTGAAAATAAGGGCTAAATTCATTAAAATCTAATTAAATATTGTAATATAAGGGGTACGGCTAAAATTATTTTATAAAACTTGTAATTATATGGGGTAAAGTAATAAAACAATTGAAAAATATGGTTTAAAACAATAATTATCCCTTCAAATATTGAAAATAAGTATTAAATTCATAAAAATCTCATTTAATATAAGGTTTTAGGGGTTGGGTTCAACATTTTTTTATAAATTTTGTAAAAACATGAGATATTGTAATGAAATACGGTAAAATCATTGGAAAAATTCAATAAAATCCCTTCTAATATTGAAAATAAGGGCTAAATTCATAAAAATATCATTAAATATTGTAATATAAGGGGTACGGCTAAAATTATTTTATAAAACTTGTAATTATATGGGGTAAAGTAATAAAACAATTGAAAAATATGGTTTAAAACAATAATTATCCCTTCAAAAATTGAAAATAAGGACTAAATTCATTAAAATCTCATTAAATATTGTAATATAAGGGGTACGGCTAAAATTATTTTATAAAACTTGTATTTATATGGGGTAAAATAATAAAACAATTGAAAAATATGGTTTAAAACAATAATTATCCCTTCAAATATTGAAAATAAGTATTAAATTCATAAAAATCTCATTTAATATAAGGTTTTAGGGGTTGGGTTCAACATTTTTTTATAAATTTTGTAAAAACATGAGATATTGTAATGAAATACGGTAAAAGCATTGGAAAAATTCAATAAAATCCCTTCAAATATTGAAAATAAGGACTAAAGTCATTAAAATATTATTAAATATTGTAATATAAGGGTTACGGCTAAAATTATTTTATAAAACTTGTAATTATATGGGGTAAAGTAATACAACAATTGAAAAATATGGTTTAAAACAATAATTATCCCTTCAAATATTGAAAATAAGTATTAAATTCATAAAAATCTCATTTAATATAAGATTTTAGGGGTTGGGTTCAACATTTTTTTATAAATTTTGTAATTATATGGGGTAAAGTAATAAAACAATTGAAAAATATGGTTTAAAACAATAATTATCCCTTCAAATATTGAAAATAAGTATTAAATTCATAAAAATCTCATTGAATATAAGGTTTTAGGGGTTTAGGGGTTGGGTTAAACAATTTTTTATAAATTTTGTAAAAACATGAGATATTGTAATGAAATACGGTAAAATCATTGGAAAAATTCAATAAAATCCCTTCTAATATTGAAAATAAAGACTAAATTCATAAATATTTCATTAAATATTGTAATATAAGGGGTACGGCTAAAATTATTTTATAAAACTTGTAATTATATGGGGTAAAGTAATAAAACAATTGAAAAATATGGTTTAAAACAATAATTATCCCTTCAAATATTGAAAATAAGTATTAAATTCATAAAAATCTTATTTAATATAAGATTTTAGGGGTTGGGTTATTCATTTTTTTTTATAAATTTTGTAAAAATATGGGGTATTGTAATAAAATACGTTAAAATCATTGGAAAAATTCAATAAAATCCTTACAGATATTGAAAATAAGGGCTAATCTCATTAAAATATCATTAAATATTGTAATATAAGGGGTACGGCTAAAATTATTTAATAAAACTTGTAATTATATGGGGTAAAATAATAAAACAATTGAAAAATATGGTTTAAAACAATAATTATGCCTTCAAATATTGAAAATAAGTATTAAATTCATAAAAATCTCATTTAATATAGGATTTCAGGGGTTTGGTACATTATTTTATTATAAATCTTGTAAACACTTGGATATTGTAATAGATTATATCATAATAACAGTGATATAATGTTATATTCCCTTCAAATATTGAAAATAAGGACTAAAGTCATTAAAATATTATTAAATATTGTAATATAAGGGTTACGGCTAAAATTATTTTATAAAACTTGTAATTATATGGGGTAAAGTAATACAACAATTGAAAAATATGGTTTAAAACAATAATTATCCCTTCAAATATTGAAAATAAGTATTAAATTCATAAAAATCTCATTTAATATAAGATTTTAGGGGTTGGGTTCAACATTTTTTTATAAATTTTGTAATTATATGGGGTAAAGTAATAAAACAATTGAAAAATATGGTTTAAAACAATAATTATCCCTTCAAATATTGAAAATAAGTAATAAATTCATAAAAATCTCATTGAATATAAGGTTTTAGGGGTTTAGGGGTTGGGTTCAACAATTTTTTATAAATTTTGTAAAAATATGGGGTATAGTTATAAAATACGTAAAATCAATGAAAAATTTCAATAAAATCCTTACAGATATTGAAAATAAGGGCTAAACTCATTAAAATATCATTAAATATTGTAATATAAGGGGTACGGCTAAAATTATTTTATAAAACTTGTAATTATATGGGGTAAAGTAATAAAACAATTGAAAAATATGGTTTAAAACAATAATTATCCCTTCAAATATTGAAAATAAGTATTAAATTCATAAAAATCTCATTTAATATAAGATTTTAGGGGTTGGGTTCAACATTTTTTTATAAATTTTGTAATTATATGGGGTAAAGTAATAAAACAATTGAAAAATATGGTTTAAAACAATAATTATCCCTTCAAATATTGAAAATAAGTATTAAATTCATAAAAATCTCATTGAATATAAGGTTTTAGGGGTTTAGGGGTTGGGTTCAACAATTTTTTATAAATTTTGTAAAAATATGGGGTATAGTTATAAAATACGTAAAATCAATGAAAAATTTCAATAAAATCCTTACAGATATTGAAAATAAGGGCTAAACTCATTAAAATATCATTAAATATTGTAATACAAGGGGTACGGCTAAAATTATTTAATAAAACTTGTAATTATATGGGGTAAAATAATAAAACAATTGAAAAATATGGTTTAAAACAATAATTATCCCTTCAAATATTGAAAATAAGTATTAAATTCATAAAAATCTCATTTAATATAGGATTTCAGGGGTTTGGTACATTATTTTATTATAAATCTTGTAAACACTTGGATATTGTAATAGATTATATCATAATAACAGTGATAAAATGTTATATTCCCTTCAAATATTGAAAATAAGGACTAAATTCATAAAAATATCATTAAATATTGTAATATAAGGGTTACGGCTAAAATTATTTTATAAAACTTGTAATTATATGGGGTAAAGTAATACAACAATTGAAAAATATGGTTTAAAACAATAATTATCCCTTCAAATATTGAAAATAAGTATTAAATTCATAAAAATCTTATTTAATATAAGATTTTAGGGGTTGGGTTATTCATTTTTTTTATAAATTTTGTAAAAATATGGGGTATTGTAATAAAATACGTTAAAATCATTGGAAAAATTCAATAAAATCCTTACAGATATTGAAAATATAGACTAAATTCATAAATATTTCATTAAATATTGTAATATAAGGGGTACGGCTAAAATTATTTTATAAAACTTGTAATTATATGGGGTAAAGTAATAAAACAATTGAAAAATATGGTTTAAAACAATAATTATCCCTTCAAATATTGAAAATAAGTATTAAATTCATAAAAATCTCATTTAATATAAGATTTTAGGGGTTGGGTTCAACATTTTTTTATAAATTTTGTAAAAATATGGGGGATTGTAAAAAAATACGTTAAAATCAATGAAAAATTTCAATAAAATCATTACAGATATTGAAAATATGGGCTAAATTCATAAAAATATCATTAAATATTGTAATATAAGGGGTACGGCTAAAATTATTTTATAAAACTTGTATTTAAGTGGGGTAAAGTAATACAACAATTGAAAAATATGGTTTAAAACAATAATTATCCCTTCAAATATTGAAAATAAGTATTAAATTCATAAAAATCTCGTTTAATATAGGATTTCAGGGGTTGGGGCCAACAATTTTTTATAAATTTTGTAAAAATATGGGGTATAGTAATAAAATACGTAAAATCAATGAAAAATTTCAATAAAATCCTTACAGATATTGAAAATAAGGGCTAAACTCATTAAAATATCATTAAATATTGTAATATAAGGGGTACGGCTAAAATTATTTAATTAAACTTGTAATTATATGGGGTAAAATAATAAAACAATTGAAAAATATGGTTTAAAACAATAATTATCCCTTCAAATATTGAAAATAAGTATTAAATTCATAAAAATCTCGTTTAATATAGGATTTCAGGGGTTGTGGCCAACAATTTTTTATAAATTTTGTAAAAATATGGGGTATAGTAATAAAATACGTAAAATCAATGAAAAATTTCAATAAAATCCTTACAGATATTGAAAATAAGGGCTAAATTCATTAAAATCTAATTAAATATTGTAATATAAGGGGTACGGCTAAAATTATTTTATAAAACTTGTAATTATATGGGGTAAAGTAATAAAACAATTGAAAAATATGGTTTAAAACAATAATTATCCCTTCAAATATTGAAAATAAGTATTAAATTCATAAAAATCTCATTTAATATAAGGTTTTAGGGGTTGGGTTCAACATTTTTTTATAAATTTTGTAAAAACATGAGATATTGTAATAGATTATATCATAATATCAGTGATAAAATGTTATATTCCCTTCAAATATTGAAAATAAGGACTAAATTCATATAAATATCATTAAATATTGTAATATAAGGGGTACGGCTAAAATTATTTTATAAAACTTGTAATTATATGGGGTAAAGTAATAAAACAATTGAAAAATATGGTTTAAAACAATAATTATCCCTTCAAATATTGAAAATAAGGGCTAAATTCATAAAAATTTCATTAAATATTGTAATATAAGAGGTACGGCTAAAATTATTTTATAAAACTTGTAATTATATGGGTAAAGTAATAAAACAATTGAAAAATATGGTTTAAAACAATAATTATCCCTTCAAATATTGATAATAAGTATTAAATTCATAAAAATCTCGTTTAATATAGGATTTCAGGGGTTGGGGCCAACAATTTTTTATAAATTTTGTAAAAATATGGGGTATAGTAATAAAATACGTAAAATCAATGAAAAATTTCAATAAAATCCTTACAGATATTGAAAATAAGGGCTAAACTCATTAAAATATCATTAAATATTGTAATATAAGGGGTACGGCTAAAATTATTTAATTAAACTTTTAATTATATGGGGTAAAATAATAAAACAATTGAAAAATATGGTTTAAAACAATAATTATCCCTTCAAATATTGAAAATAAGTATTAAATTCATAAAAATCTCGTTTAATATAGGATTTCAGGGGTTGTGGCCAACAATTTTTTATAAATTTTGTAAAAATATGGGGTATAGTAATAAAATACGTAAAATCAATGAAATATTTCAATAAAATCCTTACAGATATTGAAAATAAGGGCTAAATTCATTAAAATCTAATTAAATATTGTAATATAAGGGGTACGGCTAAAATTATTTTATAAAACTTGTAATTATATGGGGTAAAGTAATAAAACAATTGAAAAATATGGTTTAAAACAATAATTATCCCTTCAAATATTGAAAATAAGTATTAAATTCATAAAAATCTCATTTAATATAAGGTTTTAGGGGTTGGGTTCAACATTTTTTTATAAATTTTGTAAAAACATGAGATATTGTAATGAAATACGGTAAAATCATTGGAAAAATTCAATAAAATCCCTTCTAATATTGAAAATAAGGACTAAATTCATAAAAATATCATTAAATATTGTAATATAAGGGGTACGGCTAAAATTATTTTATAAAACTTGTAATTATAAGGGGTAAAGTAATAAAACAATTGAAAAATATGGTTTAAAACAATAATTATCCCTTCAAATATTGAAAATAAGTATTAAATTCATAAAAATCTCATTTAATATTGGATTTCAGGGGTTTGGTACATTATTTTATTATAAATCTTGTAAACACTTGGATATTGTAATAGATTATATCATAATAACAGTGATAAAATGTTATATTCCCTTCAAATATTGAAAATAAGGACTAAATTCATAAAAATATCATTAAATATTGTAATATAAGGGGTACGGCTAAAATTATTTTATAAAACTTGTAATTATATGGGGTAAAGTAATAAAACAATTGAAAAATATGGTTTAAAACAATAATTATCCCTTCAAATATTGAAAATAAGGGCTAAATTCATAAAAATTTCATTAAATATTGTAATATAAGAGGTACGGCTAAAATTATTTTATAAAACTTGTAATTATATGGGGTAAAGTAATAAAACAATTGAAAAATATGGTTTAAAACAATAAATATCCCTTCAACTATTGAAAATAAGTATTAAATTCATAAAAATCTCATTTAATATAAGATTTTAGGGGTTGGGTTCAACATTTTTTTATAAATTTTGTAAAAACATGAGATATTGTAATGAAATACGTTAAAATCATTGGAAAAATTCAATAAAATCCCTTCTAATATTGAAAATAAGGGCTAAATTCATAAAAATATCATTAAAAATTGTAATATAAGGGGTACGGCTAAAATTATTTAATTAAACTTGTAATTATATGGGGTAAAATAATAAAACAATTGAAAAATATGGTTTAAAACAATAATTATCCCTTCAAATATTGAAAATAAGTATTAAATTCATAAAAATCTCATTTAATATAAGGTTTTAGGGGTTGGGTTCAACATTTTTTTATAAATTTTGTAAAAACATGAGATATTGTAATAGATTATATCATAATATCAGTGATAAAATGTTATATTCCCTTCAAATATTGAAAATAAGGACTAAATTCATATAAATATCATTAAATATTGTAATATAAGGGGTACGGCTAAAATTATTTTATAAAACTTGTAATTATATGGGGTAAAGTAATAAAACAATTGAAAAATATGGTTTAAAACAATAATTATCCCTTCAAATATTGAAAATAAGGGCTAAATTCATAAAAATTTCATTAAATATTGTAATATAAGAGGTACGGCTAAAATTATTTTATAAAACTTGTAATTATATGGGTAAAGTAATAAAACAATTGAAAAATATGGTTTAAAACAATAATTATCCCTTCAAATATTGATAATAAGTATTAAATTCATAAAAATCTCGTTTAATATAGGATTTCAGGGGTTGGGGCCAACAATTTTTTATAAATTTTGTAAAAATATGGGGTATAGTAATAAAATACGTAAAATCAATGAAAAATTTCAATAAAATCCTTACAGATATTGAAAATAAGGGCTAAACTCATTAAAATATCATTAAATATTGTAATATAAGGGGTACGGCTAAAATTATTTAATTAAACTTTTAATTATATGGGGTAAAATAATAAAACAATTGAAAAATATGGTTTAAAACAATAATTATCCCTTCAAATATTGAAAATAAGTATTAAATTCATAAAAATCTCGTTTAATATAGGATTTCAGGGGTTGTGGCCAACAATTTTTTATAAATTTTGTAAAAATATGGGGTATAGTAATAAAATACGTAAAATCAATGAAATATTTCAATAAAATCCTTACAGATATTGAAAATAAGGGCTAAATTCATTAAAATCTAATTAAATATTGTAATATAAGGGGTACGGCTAAAATTATTTTATAAAACTTGTAATTATATGGGGTAAAGTAATAAAACAATTGAAAAATATGGTTTAAAACAATAATTATCCCTTCAAATATTGAAAATAAGTATTAAATTCATAAAAATCTCATTTAATATAAGGTTTTAGGGGTTGGGTTCAACATTTTTTTATAAATTTTGTAAAAACATGAGATATTGTAATGAAATACGGTAAAATCATTGGAAAAATTCAATAAAATCCCTTCTAATATTGAAAATAAGGACTAAATTCATAAAAATATCATTAAATATTGTAATATAAGGGGTACGGCTAAAATTATTTTATAAAACTTGTAATTATAAGGGGTAAAGTAATAAAACAATTGAAAAATATGGTTTAAAACAATAATTATCCCTTCAAATATTGAAAATAAGTATTAAATTCATAAAAATCTCATTTAATATTGGATTTCAGGGGTTTGGTACATTATTTTATTATAAATCTTGTAAACACTTGGATATTGTAATAGATTATATCATAATAACAGTGATAAAATGTTATATTCCCTTCAAATATTGAAAATAAGGACTAAATTCATAAAAATATCATTAAATATTGTAATATAAGGGGTACGGCTAAAATTATTTTATAAAACTTGTAATTATATGGGGTAAAGTAATAAAACAATTGAAAAATATGGTTTAAAACAATAATTATCCCTTCAAATATTGAAAATAAGGGCTAAATTCATAAAAATTTCATTAAATATTGTAATATAAGAGGTACGGCTAAAATTATTTTATAAAACTTGTAATTATATGGGGTAAAGTAATAAAACAATTGAAAAATATGGTTTAAAACAATAATTATCCCTTCAACTATTGAAAATAAGTATTAAATTCATAAAAATCTCATTTAATATAAGATTTTAGGGGTTGGGTTCAACATTTTTTTATAAATTTTGTAAAAACATGAGATATTGTAATGAAATACGTTAAAATCATTGGAAAAATTCAATAAAATCCCTTCTAATATTGAAAATAAGGGCTAAATTCATAAAAATATCATTAAAAATTGTAATATAAGGGGTACGGCTAAAATTATTTAATTAAACTTGTAATTATATGGGGTAAAATAATAAAACAATTGAAAAATATGGTTTAAAACAATAATTATCCCTTCAAATATTGAAAATAAGTATTAAATTCATAAAAATCTCGTTTAATATAGGATTTCAGGGGTTGTGGCCAACAATTTTTTATAAATTTTGTAAAAATATGGGGTATAGTAATAAAATACGTAAAATCAATGAAAAATTTCAATAAAATCCTTACAGATATTGAAAATAAGGGCTAAATTCATTAAAATCTAATTAAATATTGTAATATAAGGGGTACGGCTAAAATTATTTTATAAAACTTGTAATTATATGGGGTAAAGTAATAAAACAATTGAAAAATATGGTTTAAAACAATAATTATCCCTTCAAATATTGAAAATAAGTATTAAATTCATAAAAATCTCGTTTAATATAGGATTTCAGGGGTTGTGGCCAACAATTTTTTATAAATTTTGTAAAAATATGGGGTATAGTAATAAAATACGTAAAATCAATGAAAAATTTCAATAAAATCCTTACAGATATTGAAAATAAGGGCTAAACTCATTAAAATATCATTAAATATTGTAATATAAGGGGTACGGCTAAAATTATTTAATTAAACTTGTAATTATATGGGGTAAAATAATAAAACAATTGAAAAATATGGTTTAAAACAATAATTATCCCTTCAAATATTGAAAATAAGTATTAAATTCATAAAAATCTCGTTTAATATAGGATTTCAGGGGTTGTGGCCAACAATTTTTTATAAATTTTGTAAAAATATGGGGTATAGTAATAAAATACGTAAAATCAATGAAAAATTTCAATAAAATCCTTACAGATATTGAAAATAAGGGCTAAATTCATTAAAATCTAATTAAATATTGTAATATAAGGGGTACGGCTAAAATTATTTTATAAAACTTGTAATTATATGGGGTAAAGTAATAAAACAATTGAAAAATATGGTTTAAAACAATAATTATCCCTTCAAATATTGAAAATAAGTATTAAATTCATAAAAATCTCATTTAATATAAGATTTTAGGGGTTGGGTTCAACATTTTTTTATAAATTTTGTAAAAATATGGGGTATTGTAATAAAATACGTTGAAATCAATGAAAAATTTCAATAAAATCATTACAGATATTGAAAATATGGGCTGAATTCATAAAAATATCATTAAATATTGTAATATAAGGGGTACGGCTAAAATTATTTTATAAAACTTGTAATTATATGGGGTAAAGTAATAAAACAATTGAAAAATATGGTTTAAAACAATAATTATCCCTTCAAATATTGAAAATAAGTATTAAATTCATAAAAATCTCGTTTAATATAGGATTTCAGGGGTTGGGGCCAACAATTTTTTATAAATTTTGTAAAAATATGGGGTATAGTAATAAAATACGTAAAATCAATGAAAAATTTCAATAAAATCCTTACAGATATTGAAAATAAGGGCTAAACTCATTAAAATATCATTAAATATTGTAATATAAGGGGTACGGCTAAAATTATTTAATAAAACTTGTAATTATATGGGGTAAAATAATAAAACAATTGAAAAATATGGTTTAAAACAATAATTATCCATTCAAATATTGAAAATAAGTATTAAATTCATAAAAATCTCATTTAATATAGGATTTCAGGGGTTTGGTACATTATTTTATTATAAATATTGTAAACACTTGGATATTGTAATAGATTATATCATAATAACAGTGATAAAATGTTATATTCCCTTCAAATATTGAAAATAAGGACTAAATTCATAAAAATATCTTTAAATATTGTAATATAAGGGGTACGGCTAAAATTATTTTATAAAACTTGTAATTATATGGGGTATAGTAATACAACAATTGAAAAATATGGTTTAAAACAATAATTATCCCTTCAAAAATTGAAAATAAGGACTAAATTCATTAAAATCTCATTAAATATTGTAATATAAGGGGTACGGCTAAAATTATTTTATAAAACTTGTATTTATATGGGGTAAAATAATAAAACAATTGAAAAATATGGTTTAAAACAATAATTATCCCTTCAAATATTGAAAATATGTATTAAATTCATAAAAATCTCATTTAATATAAGGTTTTAGGGGTTGGGTTCAACATTTTTTTATAAATTTTGTAAAAACATGAGATATTGTAATGAAATACGGTAAAAGCATTGGAAAAATTCAATAAAATCCCTTCAAATATTGAAAATAAAGACTAAATTCATAAATATTTCATTAAATATTGTAATATAAGGGGTACGGCTAAAATTATTTTATAAAACTTGTAATTATATGGGGTAAAGTAATAAAACAATTGAATAATATGGTTTAAAACAATAATTATCCCTTCAAATATTGAAAATAAGGGCTAAATTCATAAAAATTTCATTAAATATTGTAATATAAGGGGTACGGCTAAAATTATTTTATAAAACTTGTAATTATATGGGGTAAAGTAATAAAACAATTGAAAAATATGGTTTAAAACAATAATTATCCCTTCAAATATTGAAAATAAGTATTAAATTCATAAAAATCTCATTTAATATAAGGTTTTAGGGGTTGGGTTCAACATTTTTTTATAAATTTTGTAAAAACATGAGATATTGTAATGAAATACGGTAAAATCATTGGAAAAATTCAATAAAATCTCTTCTAATATTGAAAATAAGGGCTAAATTCATAAAAATATCATTAAATATTGTAATATAAGGGGTACGGCTAAAATTATTTTATAAAACTTGTAATTATAAGGGGTAAAGTAATAAAACAATTGAAAAATATGGTTTAAAACAATAATTATCCCTTCAAATATTGAAAATAAGTATTAAATTCATAAAAATCTCATTTAATATTGGATTTCAGGGGTTTGGTACATTATTTTATTATAAATCTTGTAAACACTTGGATATTGTAATAGATTATATCATAATAACAGTGATAAAATGTTATATTCCCTTCAAATATTGAAAATAAGGACTAAATTCATAAAAATATCATTAAATATTGTAATATAAGGGGTACGGCTAAAATTATTTTATAAAACTTGTAATTATATGGGGTAAAGTAATAAAACAATTGAAAAATATGGTTTAAAACAATAATTATCCCTTCAAATATTGAAAATAAGGGCTAAATTCATAAAAATTTCATTAAATATTGTAATATAAGAGGTACGGCTAAAATTATTTTATAAAACTTGTAATTATATGGGGTAAAGTAATAAAACAATTGAAAAATATGGTTTAAAACAATAATTATCCCTTCAAATATTGAAAATAAGTATTAAATTCATAAAAATCTCATTTAATATAAGATTTTAGGGGTTGGGTTCAACATTTTTTTATAAATTTTGTAAAAACATGAGATATTGTAATGAAATACGTTAATATCATTGGAAAAATTCAATAAAATCCCTTCTAATATTGAAAATAAGGGCTAAATTCATAAAAATATCATTAAAAATTGTAATATAAGGGGTACGACTAAAATTATTTTATAAAACTTGTAATTATATGGGGTAAAGTAATAAAACAATTGAAAAATATGGTTTAAAACAATAATTATCCCTTCAAATATTGAAAATAAGGGCTAAATTCATAAAAATCTCGTTTAATATAGGATTTCAGGGGTTGGGGCCAACAATTTTTTATAAATTTTGTAAAAATATGGGGTATAGTAATAAAATACGTAAAATCAATGAAAAATTTCAATAAAATCCTTACTGATATTGAAAATAAGGGCTAAATTCATTAAAATCTAATTAAATATTGTAATATAAGGGGTACGGCTAAAATTATTTTATAAAACTTGTAATTATATGGGGTAAAGTAATAAAACAATTGAAAAATATGGTTTAAAACAATAATTATCCCTTCAAATATTGAAAATAAGTATTAAATTCATAAAAATCTCATTTAATATAAGGTTTTAGGGGTTGGGTTCAACATTTTTTTATAAATTTTGTAAAAACATGAGATATTGTAATAGATTATATCATAATAACAGTGATAAAATGTTATATTCCCTTCAAATATTGAAAATAAGGACTAAATTCATATAAATATCATTAAATATTGTAATATAAGGGGTACGGCTAAAATTATTTTATAAAACTTGTAATTATATGGGGTAAAGTAATAAAACAATTGAAAAATATGGTTTAAAACAATAATTATCCCTTCAAATATTGAAAATAAGGGCTAAATTCATAAAAATTTCATTAAATATTGTAATATAAGAGGTACGGCTAAAATTATTTTATAAAACTTGTAATTATATGGGGTAAAGTAATAAAACAATTGAAAAATATGGTTTAAAACAATAATTATCCCTTCAAATATTGAAAATAACTATTAAATTCATAAAAATCTTATTTAATATAAGATTTTAGGGGTTGGGTTATTCATTTTTTTTCTAAATTTTGTAAAAATATGGGGTATTGTAATAAAATACGTTAAAATCAATGAAAAATTTCAATAAAATCATTACAGATATTGAAAATAAGGGCTAAATTCATAAAAATTTTATTAAATATTGTAATATAAGGGGTACGGCTAAAATTATTTAATTAAACTTGTAATTATATGGGGTAAAATAATAAAACAATTGAAAAATATGGTTTAAAACAATAATTATCCCTTCAAATATTGATAATAAGTATTAAATTCATAAAAATCTCGTTTAATATAGGATTTCAGGGGTTGGGGCCAACAATTTTTTATAAATTTTGTAAAAATATGGGGTATAGTAATAAAATACGTAAAATCAATGAAAAATTTCAATAAAATCCTTACAGATATTGAAAATAAGGGCTAAACTCATTAAAATATCATTAAATATTGTAATATAAGGGGTACGGCTAAAATTATTTAATTAAACTTTTAATTATATGGGGTAAAATAATAAAACAATTGAAAAATATGGTTTAAAACAATAATTATCCCTTCAAATATTGAAAATAAGTATTAAATTCATAAAAATCTCGTTTAATATAGGATTTCAGGGGTTGTGGCCAACAATTTTTTATAAATTTTGTAAAAACATGAGATATTGTAATGAAATACGGTAAAATCATTGGAAAAATTCAATAAAATCCCTTCTAATATTGAAAATAAGGACTAAATTCATAAAAATATCATTAAATATTGTAATATAAGGGGTACGGCTAAAATTATTTTATAAAACTTGTAATTATAAGGGGTAAAGTAATAAAACAATTGAAAAATATGGTTTAAAACAATAATTATCCCTTCAAATATTGAAAATAAGTATTAAATTCATAAAAATCTCATTTAATATTGGATTTCAGGGGTTTGGTACATTATTTTATTATAAATCTTGTAAACACTTGGATATTGTAATAGATTATATCATAATAACAGTGATAAAATGTTATATTCCCTTCAAATATTGAAAATAAGGACTAAATTCATAAAAATATCATTAAATATTGTAATATAAGGGGTACGGCTAAAATTATTTTATAAAACTTGTAATTATATGGGGTAAAGTAATAAAACAATTGAAAAATATGGTTTAAAACAATAATTATCCCTTCAAATATTGAAAATAAGGGCTAAATTCATAAAAATTTCATTAAATATTGTAATATAAGAGGTACGGCTAAAATTATTTTATAAAACTTGTAATTATATGGGGTAAAGTAATAAAACAATTGAAAAATATGGTTTAAAACAATAATTATCCCTTCAACTATTGAAAATAAGTATTAAATTCATAAAAATCTCATTTAATATAAGATTTTAGGGGTTGGGTTCAACATTTTTTTATAAATTTTGTAAAAACATGAGATATTGTAATGAAATACGTTAAAATCATTGGAAAAATTCAATAAAATCCCTTCTAATATTGAAAATAAGGGCTAAATTCATAAAAATATCATTAAAAATTGTAATATAAGGGGTACGGCTAAAATTATTTAATTAAACTTGTAATTATATGGGGTAAAATAATAAAACAATTGAAAAATATGGTTTAAAACAATAATTATCCCTTCAAATATTGAAAATAAGTATTAAATTCATAAAAATCTCGTTTAATATAGGATTTCAGGGGTTGTGGCCAACAATTTTTTATAAATTTTGTAAAAATATGGGGTATAGTAATAAAATACGTAAAATCAATGAAAAATTTCAATAAAATCCTTACAGATATTGAAAATAAGGGCTAAATTCATTAAAATCTAATTAAATATTGTAATATAAGGGGTACGGCTAAAATTATTTTATAAAACTTGTAATTATATGGGGTAAAGTAATAAAACAATTGAAAAATATGGTTTAAAACAATAATTATCCCTTCAAATATTGAAAATAAGTATTAAATTCATAAAAATCTCATTTAATATAAGATTTTAGGGGTTGGGTTCAACATTTTTTTATAAATTTTGTAAAAATATGGGGTATTGTAATAAAATACGTTGAAATCAATGAAAAATTTCAATAAAATCATTACAGATATTGAAAATATGGGCTGAATTCATAAAAATATCATTAAATATTGTAATATAAGGGGTACGGCTAAAATTATTTTATAAAACTTGTAATTATATGGGGTAAAGTAATAAAACAATTGAAAAATATGGTTTAAAACAATAATTATCCCTTCAAATATTGAAAATAAGTATTAAATTCATAAAATCTCATTTAATATAAGATTTTAGGGGTTGGGTTCAACATTTTTTTATAAATTTTGTAAAAATATGGGGTATTGTAATAAAATACGTTGAAATCAATGAAAAATTTCAATAAAATCATTACAGATATTGAAAATATGGGCTGAATTCATAAAAATATCATTAAATATTGTAATATAAGGGGTACGGCTAAAATTATTTTATAAAACTTGTAATTATATGGGGTAAAGTAATAAAACAATTGAAAAATATGGTTTAAAACAATAATTATCCCTTCAAATATTGAAAATAAGTATTAAATTCATAAAAATCTCGTTTAATATAGGATTTCAGGGGTTGGGGCCAACAATTTTTTATAAATTTTGTAAAAATATGGGGTATAGTAATAAAATACGTAAAATCAATGAAAAATTTCAATAAAATCCTTACAGATATTGAAAATAAGGGCTAAACTCATTAAAATATCATTAAATATTGTAATATAAGGGGTACGGCTAAAATTATTTAATAAAACTTGTAATTATATGGGGTAAAATAATAAAACAATTGAAAAATATGGTTTAAAACAATAATTATCCATTCAAATATTGAAAATAAGTATTAAATTCATAAAAATCTCATTTAATATAGGATTTCAGGGGTTTGGTTCATTATTTTATTATAAATATTGTAAACACTTGGATATTGTAATAGATTATATCATAATAACAGTGATAAAATGTTATATTCCCTTCAAATATTGAAAATAAGGACTAAATTCATAAAAATATCTTTAAATATTGTAATATAAGGGGTACGGCTAAAATTATTTTATAAAACTTGTAATTATATGGGGTATAGTAATACAACAATTGAAAAATATGGTTTAAAACAATAATTATCCCTTCAAAAATTGAAAATAAGGACTAAATTCATTAAAATCTCATTAAATATTGTAATATAAGGGGTACGGCTAAAATTATTTTATAAAACTTGTATTTATATGGGGTAAAATAATAAAGCAATTGAAAAATATGGTTTAAAACAATAATTATCCCTTCAAATATTGAAAATATGTATTAAATTCATAAAAATCTCATTTAATATAAGGTTTTAGGGGTTGGGTTCAACATTTTTTTATAAATTTTGTAAAAACATGAGATATTGTAATGAAATACGGTAAAAGCATTGGAAAAATTCAATAAAATCCCTTCAAATATTGAAAATAAAGACTAAATTCATAAATATTTCATTAAATATTGTAATATAAGGGGTACGGCTAAAATTATTTTATAAAACTTGTAATTATATGGGGTAAAGTAATAAAACAATTGAATAATATGGTTTAAAACAATAATTATCCCTTCAAATATTGAAAATAAGGGCTAAATTCATAAAAATTTCATTAAATATTGTAATATAAGGGGTACGGCTAAAATTATTTTATAAAACTTGTAATTATATGGGGTAAAGTAATAAAACAATTGAAAAATATGGTTTAAAACAATAATTATCCCTTCAAATATTGAAAATAAGTATTAAATTCATAAAAATCTCATTTAATATAAGGTTTTAGGGGTTGGGTTCAACATTTTTTTATAAATTTTGTAAAAACATGAGATATTGTAATGAAATACGGTAAAATCATTGGAAAAATTCAATAAAATCTCTTCTAATATTGAAAATAAGGGCTAAATTCATAAAAATATCATTAAATATTGTAATATAAGGGGTACGGCTAAAATTATTTTATAAAACTTGTAATTATAAGGGGTAAAGTAATAAAACAATTGAAAAATATGGTTTAAAACAATAATTATCCCTTCAAATATTGAAAATAAGTATTAAATTCATAAAAATCTCATTTAATATTGGATTTCAGGGGTTTGGTACATTATTTTATTATAAATCTTGTAAACACTTGGATATTGTAATAGATTATATCATAATAACAGTGATAAAATGTTATATTCCCTTCAAATATTGAAAATAAGGACTAAATTCATAAAAATATCATTAAATATTGTAATATAAGGGGTACGGCTAAAATTATTTTATAAAACTTGTAATTATATGGGGTAAAGTAATAAAACAATTGAAAAATATGGTTTAAAACAATAATTATCCCTTCAAATATTGAAAATAAGGGCTAAATTCATAAAAATTTCATTAAATATTGTAATATAAGAGGTACGGCTAAAATTATTTTATAAAACTTGTAATTATATGGGGTAAAGTAATAAAACAATTGAAAAATATGGTTTAAAACAATAATTATCCCTTCAAATATTGAAAATAAGTATTAAATTCATAAAAATCTCATTTAATATAAGATTTTAGGGGTTGGGTTCAACATTTTTTTATAAATTTTGTAAAAACATGAGATATTGTAATGAAATACGTTAATATCATTGGAAAAATTCAATAAAATCCCTTCTAATATTGAAAATAAGGGCTAAATTCATAAAAATATCATTAAAAATTGTAATATAAGGGGTACGACTAAAATTATTTTATAAAACTTGTAATTATATGGGGTAAAGTAATAAAACAATTGAAAAATATGGTTTAAAACAATAATTATCCCTTCAAATATTGAAAATAAGGGCTAAATTCATAAAAATCTCGTTTAATATAGGATTTCAGGGGTTGGGGCCAACAATTTTTTATAAATTTTGTAAAAATATGGGGTATAGTAATAAAATACGTAAAATCAATGAAAAATTTCAATAAAATCCTTACTGATATTGAAAATAAGGGCTAAATTCATTAAAATCTAATTAAATATTGTAATATAAGGGGTACGGCTAAAATTATTTTATAAAACTTGTAATTATATGGGGTAAAGTAATAAAACAATTGAAAAATATGGTTTAAAACAATAATTATCCCTTCAAATATTGAAAATAAGTATTAAATTCATAAAAATCTCATTTAATATAAGGTTTTAGGGGTTGGGTTCAACATTTTTTTATAAATTTTGTAAAAACATGAGATATTGTAATAGATTATATCATAATAACAGTGATAAAATGTTATATTCCCTTCAAATATTGAAAATAAGGACTAAATTCATATAAATATCATTAAATATTGTAATATAAGGGGTACGGCTAAAATTATTTTATAAAACTTGTAATTATATGGGGTAAAGTAATAAAACAATTGAAAAATATGGTTTAAAACAATAATTATCCCTTCAAATATTGAAAATAAGGGCTAAATTCATAAAAATTTCATTAAATATTGTAATATAAGAGGTACGGCTAAAATTATTTTATAAAACTTGTAATTATATGGGGTAAAGTAATAAAACAATTGAAAAATATGGTTTAAAACAATAATTATCCCTTCAAATATTGAAAATAACTATTAAATTCATAAAAATCTTATTTAATATAAGATTTTAGGGGTTGGGTTATTCATTTTTTTTCTAAATTTTGTAAAAATATGGGGTATTGTAATAAAATACGGTAAAAGCATTGGAAAAATTCAATAAAATCCCTTCAAATATTGAAAATAAAGACTAAATTCATAAATATTTCATTAAATATTGTAATATAAGGGGTACGGCTAAAATTATTTTATAAAACTTGTAATTATATGGGGTAAAGTAATAAAACAATTGAATAATATGGTTTAAAACAATAATTATCCCTTCAAATATTGAAAATAAGGGCTAAATTCATAAAAATTTCATTAAATATTGTAATATAAGGGGTACGGCTAAAATTATTTTATAAAACTTGTAATTATATGGGGTAAAGTAATAAAACAATTGAAAAATATGGTTTAAAACAATAATTATCCCTTCAAATATTGAAAATAAGTATTAAATTCATAAAAATCTCATTTAATATAAGGTTTTAGGGGTTGGGTTCAACATTTTTTTATAAATTTTGTAAAAACATGAGATATTGTAATGAAATACGGTAAAATCATTGGAAAAATTCAATAAAATCTCTTCTAATATTGAAAATAAGGGCTAAATTCATAAAAATATCATTAAATATTGTAATATAAGGGGTACGGCTAAAATTATTTTATAAAACTTGTAATTATAAGGGGTAAAGTAATAAAACAATTGAAAAATATGGTTTAAAACAATAATTATCCCTTCAAATATTGAAAATAAGTATTAAATTCATAAAAATCTCATTTAATATTGGATTTCAGGGGTTTGGTACATTATTTTATTATAAATCTTGTAAACACTTGGATATTGTAATAGATTATATCATAATAACAGTGATAAAATGTTATATTCCCTTCAAATATTGAAAATAAGGACTAAATTCATAAAAATATCATTAAATATTGTAATATAAGGGGTACGGCTAAAATTATTTTATAAAACTTGTAATTATATGGGGTAAAGTAATAAAACAATTGAAAAATATGGTTTAAAACAATAATTATCCCTTCAAATATTGAAAATAAGGGCTAAATTCATAAAAATTTCATTAAATATTGTAATATAAGAGGTACGGCTAAAATTATTTTATAAAACTTGTAATTATATGGGGTAAAGTAATAAAACAATTGAAAAATATGGTTTAAAACAATAATTATCCCTTCAAATATTGAAAATAAGTATTAAATTCATAAAAATCTCATTTAATATAAGATTTTAGGGGTTGGGTTCAACATTTTTTTATAAATTTTGTAAAAACATGAGATATTGTAATGAAATACGTTAATATCATTGGAAAAATTCAATAAAATCCCTTCTAATATTGAAAATAAGGGCTAAATTCATAAAAATATCATTAAAAATTGTAATATAAGGGGTACGACTAAAATTATTTTATAAAACTTGTAATTATATGGGGTAAAGTAATAAAACAATTGAAAAATATGGTTTAAAACAATAATTATCCCTTCAAATATTGAAAATAAGGGCTAAATTCATAAAAATCTCGTTTAATATAGGATTTCAGGGGTTGGGGCGAACAATTTTTTATAAATTTTGTAAAAATATGGGGTATAGTAATAAAATACGTAAAATCAATGAAAAATTTCAATAAAATCCTTACTGATATTGAAAATAAGGGCTAAACTCATTAAAATATCATTAAATATTGTAATATAAGGGTTACGGCTAAAATTATTTTATAAAACTTGTAATTATATGCGGTAAAGTAATACAACAATTGAAAAATATGGTTTAAAACAATAATTATCCCTTCAAATATTGAAAATAAGTATTAAATTCATAAAAATCTTATTTAATATAAGATTTTAGGGGTTGGGTTATTCATTTTTTTTATAAATTTTGTAAAAATATGGGGTATTGTAATAAAATACGTTAAAATCAATGAAAAATTTCAATAAAATCATTACAGATATTGAAAATAAGGGCTAAATTCATAAAAATATCATTAAATATTGTAATATAAGGGGTACGGCTAAAATTATTTTATAAAACTTGTAATTATATGGGGTAAAGTAATAAAACAATTGAAAAATATGGTTTAAAACAATAATTATCCCTTCAAATATTGAAAATAAGTATTAAATTCATAAAAATCTCGTTTAATATAGGATTTCAGGGGTTTGGTACATTATTTTATTATAAATCTTGTAAACACTTGGATATTGTAATAGATTATATCATAATAACAGTGATAAAATGTTATATTCCCTTCAAATATTGAAAATAAGGACTAAATTCATAAAAATATCATTAAATATTGTAATATAAGGGGTACGGCTAAAATTATTTTATAAAACTTGTAATTATATGGGGTAAAGTAATAAAACAATTGAAAAATATGGTTTAAAACAATAATTATCCCTTCAAAAATTGAAAATAAGGACTAAATTCATTAAAATCTCATTAAATATTGTAATATAAGGGGTACGGCTAAAATTATTTTATAAAACTTGTATTTATATGGGGTAAAATAATAAAACAATTGAAAAATATGGTTTAAAACAATAATTATCCCTTCAAATATTGAAAATATGTATTAAATTCATAAAAATCTCATTTAATATAAGGTTTTAGGGGTTGGGTTCAACATTTTTTTATAAATTTTGTAAAAACATGAGATATTGTAATGAAATACGGTAAAAGCATTGGAAAAATTCAATAAAATCCCTTCAAATATTGAAAATAAAGACTAAATTCATAAATATTTCATTAAATATTGTAATATAAGGGGTACGGCTAAAATTATTTTATAAAACTTGTAATTATATGGGGTAAAGTAATAAAACAATTGAATAATATGGTTTAAAACAATAATTATCCCTTCAAATATTGAAAATAAGGGCTAAATTCATAAAAATTTCATTAAATATTGAAATATAAGGGGTACGGCTAAAATTATTTTATAAAACTTGTAATTATATGGGGTAAAGTAATAAAACAATTGAAAAATATGGTTTAAAACAATAATTATCCCTTCAAATATTGAAAATAAGTATTAAATTCATAAAAATCTCATTTAATATAAGGTTTTAGGGGTTGGGTTCAACATTTTTT
This sequence comes from Rhopalosiphum nymphaeae, assembly GCA_036289425.1. Classification (NCBI taxonomy): domain Eukaryota; kingdom Metazoa; phylum Arthropoda; class Insecta; order Hemiptera; family Aphididae; genus Rhopalosiphum; species Rhopalosiphum nymphaeae. Next base: position 6,645,831 of record JAZAQC010000001.1, on the reverse strand, counting down.
TATAAATTTTGTAAAAACATGAGATATTGTAATGAAATACGGTAAAATCATTGGAAAAATTCAATAAAATCTCTTCTAATATTGAAAATAAGGGCTAAATTCATAAAAATATCATTAAATATTGTAATATAAGGGGTACGGCTAAAATTATTTTATAAAACTTGTAATTATATGGGGTAAAGTAATAAAACAATTGGAAAATATGGTTTAAAACAATAATTATCCCTTCAAATATTGAAAATAAGTATTAAATTCATAAAAATCTCATTTAATATTGGATTTCAGGGGTTTGGTACATTATTTTATTATAAATCTTGTAAACACTTGTATATTGTAATAGATTATATCATAATAACAGTGATAAAATGTTATATTCCCTTCAAATATTGAAAATAAGGACTAAATTCATAAAAATATCATTAAATATTGTAATATAAGGGGTACGGCTAAAATTATTTTATAAAACTTGTAATTATATGGGGTAAAGTAATAAAACAATTGAAAAATATGGTTTAAAACAATAATTATCCCTTCAAATATTGAAAATAAGGGCTAAATTCATAAAAATTTCATTAAATATTGTAATATAAGAGGTACGGCTAAAATTATTTTATAAAACTTGTAATTATATGGGGTAAAGTAATAAAACAATTGAAAAATATGGTTTAAAACAATAATTATCCCTTCAAATATTGAAAATAAGTATTAAATTCATAAAAATCTCATTTAATATAAGATTTTAGGGGTTGGGTTCAACATTTTTTTATAAATTTTGTAAAAACATGAGATATTGTAATGAAATACGTTAATATCATTGGAAAAATTCAATAAAATCCCTTCTAATATTGAAAATAAGGGCTAAATTCATAAAAATATCATTAAAAATTGTAATATAAGGGGTACGACTAAAATTATTTTATAAAACTTGTAATTATATGGGGTAAAGTAATAAAACAATTGAAAAATATGGTTTAAAACAATAATTATCCCTTCAAATATTGAAAATAAGGGCTAAATTCATAAAAATCTCGTTTAATATAGGATTTCAGGGGTTGGGGCCAACAATTTTTTATAAATTTTGTAAAAATATGGGGTATAGTAATAAAATACGTAAAATCAATGAAAAATTTCAATAAAATCCTTACTGATATTGAAAATAAGGGCTAAACTCATTAAAATATCATTAAATATTGTAATATAAGGGTTACGGCTAAAATTATTTTATAAAACTTGTAATTATATGCGGTAAAGTAATACAACAATTGAAAAATATGGTTTAAAACAATAATTATCCCTTCAAATATTGAAAATAAGTATTAAATTCATAAAAATCTTATTTAATATAAGATTTTAGGGGTTGGGTTATTCATTTTTTTTATAAATTTTGTAAAAATATGGGGTATTGTAATAAAATACGTTAAAATCAATGAAAAATTTCAATAAAATCATTACAGATATTGAAAATAAGGGCTAAATTCATAAAAATATCATTAAATATTGTAATATAAGGGGTACGGCTAAAATTATTTTATAAAACTTGTAATTATAAGGGGTAAAGTAATAAAACAATTGAAAAATATGGTTTAAAACAATAATTATCCCTTCAAATATTGAAAATAAGTATTAAATTCATAAAAATCTCATTTAATATTGGATTTCAGGGGTTTGGTACATTATTTTATTATAAATCTTGTAAACACTTGGATATTGTAATAGATTATATCATAGTAACAGTGATAAAATGTTATATTCCCTTCAAATATTGAAAATAAGGACTAAATTCATAAAAATATCATTAAATATTGTAATATAAGGGGTACGGCTAAAATTATTTTATAAAACTTGTAATTATATGGGGTAAAGTAATAAAACAATTGAAAAATATGGTTTAAAACAATAATTATCCCTTCAAATATTGAAAATAAGGGCTAAATTCATAAAAATATCATTAAAAATTGTAATATAAGGGGTACGACTAAAATTATTTTATAAAACTTGTAATTATATGGGGTAAAGTAATAAAACAATTGAAAAATATGGTTTAAAACAATGATTATCCCTTCAAATATTGAAAATAAGTATTAAATTCATAAAAATCTCGTTTAATATAGGATTTCAGGGGTTGGGGCCAACAATTTTTTATAAATTTTGTAAAAATATGGGGTATAGTAATAAAATACGTAAAATCAATGAAAAATTTCAATAAAATCCTTACTGATATTGAAAATAAGGGCTAAACTCATTAAAATATCATTAAATATTGTAATATAAGGGTTACGGCTAAAATTATTTTATAAAACTTGTAATTATATGCGGTAAAGTAATACAACAATTGAAAAATATGGTTTAAAACAATGATTATCCCTTCAAATATTGAAAATAAGGGCTAAATTCATAAAAATCTCGTTTAATATAGGATTTCAGGGGTTGGGGCCAACAATTTTTTATAAATTTTGTAAAAATATGGGGTATAGTAATAAAATACGTAAAATCAATGAAAAATTTCAATAAAATCCTTACTGATATTGAAAATAAGGGCTAAACTCATTAAAATATCATTAAATATTGTAATATAAGGGTTACGGCTAAAATTATTTTATAAAACTTGTAATTATATGCGGTAAAGTAATACAACAATTGAAAAATATGGTTTAAAACAATAATTATCCCTTCAAATATTGAAAATAAGTATTAAATTCATAAAAATCTTATTTAATATAAGATTTTAGGGGTTGGGTTATTCATTTTTTTTATAAATTTTGTAAAAATATGGGGTATTGTAATAAAATACGTTAAAATCAATGAAAAATTTCAATAAAATCATTACAGATATTGAAAATAAGGGCTAAATTCATAAAAATATCATTAAATATTGTAATATAAGGGGTACGGCTAAAATTATTTTATAAAACTTGTAATTATATGGGGTAAAGTAATAAAACAATTGAAAAATATGGTTTAAAACAATAATTATCCCTTCAAATATTGAAAATAAGTATTAAATTCATAAAAATCTCGTTTAATATAGGATTTCAGGGGTTTGGTACATTATTTGATTATAAATCTTGTAAACACTTGGATATTGTAATAGATTATATCATAATAACAGTGATAAAATGTTATATTCCCTTCAAATATTGAAAATAAGGACTAAATTCATAAAAATATCATTAAATATTGTAATATAAGGGGTACGACTAAAATTATTTTATAAAACTTGTAATTATATGGGGTAAAGTAATAAAACAATTGAAAAATATGGTTTAAAACAATGATTATCCCTTCAAATATTGAAAATAAGTATTAAATTCATAAAAATCTCGTTTAATATAGGATTTCAGGGGTTGGGGCCAACAATTTTTTATAAATTTTGTAAAAATATGGGGTATAGTAATAAAATACGTAAAATCAATGAAAAATTTCAATAAAATCCTTACTGATATTGAAAATAAGGGCTAAACTCATTAAAATATCATTAAATATTGTAATATAAGGGTTACGGCTAAAATTATTTTATAAAACTTGTAATTATATGCGGTAAAGTAATACAACAATTGAAAAATATGGTTTAAAACAATAATTATCCCTTCAAATATTGAAAATAAGTATTAAATTCATAAAAATCTTATTTAATATAAGATTTTAGGGGTTGGGTTATTCATTTTTTTTATAAATTTTGTAAAAATATGGGGTATTGTAATAAAATACGTTAAAATCAATGAAAAATTTCAATAAAATCATTACAGATATTGAAAATAAGGGCTAAATTCATAAAAATATCATTAAATATTGTAATATAAGGGGTACGGCTAAAATTATTTTATAAAACTTGTAATTATATGGGGTAAAGTAATAAAACAATTGAAAAATATGGTTTAAAACAATAATTATCCCTTCAAATATTGAAAATAAGTATTAAATTCATAAAAATCTCGTTTAATATAGGATTTCAGGGGTTTGGTACATTATTTTATTATAAATCTTGTAAACACTTGGATATTGTAATAGATTATATCATAATAACAGTGATAAAATGTTATATTCCCTTCAAATATTGAAAATAAGGACTAAATTCATAAAAATATCATTAAATATTGTAATATAAGGGGTACGGCTAAAATTATTTTATAAAACTTGTAATTATATGGGGTAAAGTAATAAAACAATTGAAAAATATGGTTTAAAACAATAATTATCCCTTCAAATATTGAAAATAAGGGCTAAATTCATAAAAATTTCATTAAATATTGTAATATAAGAGGTACGGCTATAATTATTTTATAAAACTTGTAATTATATGGGGTAAAGTAATAAAACAATTGAAAAATATGGTTTAAAACAATAATTATCCCTTCAAATATTGAAAATAAGTATTAAATTCATAAAAATCTCATTTAATATAAGATTTTAGGGGTTGGGTTCAACATTTTTTTATAAATTTTGTAAAAACATGAGATATTGTAATGAAATACGTTAATATCATTGGAAAAATTCAATAAAATCCCTTCTAATATTGAAAATAAGGGCTAAATTCATAAAAATATCATTAAAAATTGTAATATAAGGGGTACGACTAAAATTATTTTATAAAACTTGTAATTATATGCGGTAAAGTAATACAACAATTGAAAAATATGGTTTAAAACAATAATTATCCCTTCAAATATTGAAAATAAGTATTAAATTCATAAAAATCTCGTTTAATATAGGATTTCAGGGGTTTGGTACATTATTTTATTATAAATCTTGTAAACACTTGGATATTGTTATAGATTATATCATAATAACAGTGATAAAATGTTATATTCCCTTCAAATATTGAAAATAAGGACTAAATTCATAAAAATATCATTAAATATTGTAATATAAGGGGTACGGCTAAAATTATTTTATAAAACTTGTAATTATATGGGGTAAAGTAATAAAACAATTGAAAAATATGGTTTAAAACAATAATTATCCCTTCAAATATTGAAAATAAGGGCTAAATTCATAAAAATTTCATTAAATATTGTAATATAAGAGGTACGGCTATAATTATTTTATAAAACTTGTAATTATATGGGGTAAAGTAATAAAACAATTGAAAAATATGGTTTAAAACAATAATTATCCCTTCAAATATTGAAAATAAGTATTAAATTCATAAAAATCTCATTTAATATAAGATTTTAGGGGTTGGGTTCAACATTTTTTTATAAATTTTGTAAAAACATGAGATATTGTAATGAAATACGTTAAAATCATTGGAAAAATTCAATAAAATCCCTTCTAATATTGAAAATAAGGGCTAAATTCATAAAAATATCATTAAAAATTGTAATATAAGGGGTACGACTAAAATTATTTTATAAAACTTGTAATTATATGGGGTAAAGTAATAAAACAATTGAAAAATATGGTTTAAAACAATGATTATCCCTTCAAATATTGAAAATAAGTATTAAATTCATAAAAATCTCGTTTAATATAGGATTTCAGGGGTAGGGGCCAACAATTTTTTATAAATTTTGTAAAAATATGGGGTATAGTAATAAAATACGTAAAATCAATGAAAAATTTCAATAAAATCCTTACTGATATTGAAAATAAGGGCTAAACTCATTAAAATATCATTAAATATTGTAATATAAGGGGTACGGCTAAAATTATTTAATAAAACTTGTAATTATATGGGGTAAAATAATAAAACAATTGAAAAATATGGTTTAAAACAATAATTATCCCTTCAAATATTGAAAATAAGTATTAAATTCATAAAAATCTCATTTAATATAGGATTTCAGGGATTTGGTACATTATTTTATTATAAATCTTGTAAACACTTGGATATTGTAATAGATTATATCATAATAACAGTGATATAATGTTATATTCCCTTCAAATATTGAAAATAAGGACTAAATTCATTAAAATATCATTAAATATTGTAATATAAGGGTTACGGCTAAAATTATTTTATAAAACTTGTAATTATATGGGGTAAAGTAATACAACAATTGAAAAATATGGTTTAAAACAATAATTATCCCTTCAAATATTGAAAATAAGTATTAAATTCATAAAAATCTTATTTAATATAAGATTTTAGGGGTTGGGTTATTCATTTTTTTTATAAATTTTGTAAAAATATGGGGTATTGTAATAAAATACGTTAAAATCAATGAAAAATTTCAATAAAATCATTACAGATATTGAAAATAAGGGCTAAATTCATAAAAATATCATTAAATATTGTAATATAAGGGGTACGGCTAAAATTATTTAATAAAACTTGTAATTATATGGTGTAAAATAATAAAACAATTGAAAAATATGGTTTAAAACAATAATTATCCCTTCAAATATTGAAAATAAGTATTAAATTCATAAAAATCTCATTTAATATAGGATTTCAGGGGTTTGGTACATTATTTTATTATAAATCTTGTAAACACTTGGATATTGTAATAGATTATATCATAATAACAGTGATAAAATGTTATATTCCCTTCAAATATTGAAAATAAGGGCTAAATTCATAAAAATTTCATTAAATATTGTAATATAAGAGGTACGGCTAAAATTATTTTATAAAACTTGTAATTATATGGGGTAAAGTAATAAAACAATTGAAAAATATGGTTTAAAACAATAATTATCCCTTCAAATATTGAAAATAAGTATTAAATTCATAAAAATCTCATTTAATATAAGATTTTAGGGGTTGGGTTCAACATTTTTTTATAAATTTTGTAAAAACATGAGATATTGTAATGAAATACGTTAATATCATTGGAAAAATTCAATAAAATCCCTTCTAATATTGAAAATAAGGGCTAAATTCATAAAAATATCATTAAAAATTGTAATATAAGGGGTACGACTAAAATTATTTTATAAAACTTGTAATTATATGGGGTAAAGTAATAAAACAATTGAAAAATATGGTTTAAAACAATAATTATCCCTTCAAATATTGAAAATAAGGGCTAAATTCATAAAAATCTCGTTTAATATAGGATTTCAGGGGTTGGGGCCAACAATTTTTTATAAATTTTGTAAAGATATGGGGTATAGTAATAAAATACGTAAAATCAATGAAAAATTTCAATAAAATCCTTACTGATATTGAAAATAAGGGCTAAACTCATTAAAATATCATTAAATATTGTAATATAAGGGTTACGGCTAAAATTATTTTATAAAACTTGTAATTATATGGGGTAAAATAATAAAACAATTGAAAAATATGGTTTAAAACAATAATTATCCCTTCAAATATTGAAAATAAGTATTAAATTCATAAAAATCTCATTTAATATAGGATTTCAGGGATTTGGTACATTATTTTATTATAAATCTTGTAAACACTTGGATATTGTAATAGATTATATCATAATAACAGTGATATAATGTTATATTCCCTTCAAATATTGAAAATAAGGACTAAATTCATTAAAATATCATTAAATATTGTAATATAAGGGTTACGGCTAAAATTATTTTATAAAACTTGTAATTATATGGGGTAAAGTAATACAACAATTGAAAAATATGGTTTAAAACAATAATTATCCCTTCAAATATTGAAAATAAGTATTAAATTCATAAAAATCTTATTTAATATAAGATTTTAGGGGTTGGGTTATTCATTTTTTTTATAAATTTTGTAAAAATATGGGGTATTGTAATAAAATACGTTAAAATCAATGAAAAATTTCAATAAAATCATTACAGATATTGAAAATAAGGGCTAAATTCATAAAAATATCATTAAATATTGTAATATAAGGGGTACGGCTAAAATTATTTAATAAAACTTGTAATTATATGGTGTAAAATAATAAAACAATTGAAAAATATGGTTTAAAACAATAATTATCCCTTCAAATATTGAAAATAAGTATTAAATTCATAAAAATCTCATTTAATATAGGATTTCAGGGGTTTGGTACATTATTTTATTATAAATCTTGTAAACACTTGGATATTGTAATAGATTATATCATAATAACAGTGATAAAATGTTATATTCCCTTCAAATATTGAAAATAAGGGCTAAATTCATAAAAATTTCATTAAATATTGTAATATAAGAGGTACGGCTAAAATTATTTTATAAAACTTGTAATTATATGGGGTAAAGTAATAAAACAATTGAAAAATATGGTTTAAAACAATAATTATCCCTTCAAATATTGAAAATAAGTATTAAATTCATAAAAATCTCATTTAATATAAGATTTTAGGGGTTGGGTTCAACATTTTTTTATAAATTTTGTAAAAACATGAGATATTGTAATGAAATACGTTAATATCATTGGAAAAATTCAATAAAATCCCTTCTAATATTGAAAATAAGGGCTAAATTCATAAAAATATCATTAAAAATTGTAATATAAGGGGTACGACTAAAATTATTTTATAAAACTTGTAATTATATGGGGTAAAGTAATAAAACAATTGAAAAATATGGTTTAAAACAATAATTATCCCTTCAAATATTGAAAATAAGGGCTAAATTCATAAAAATCTCGTTTAATATAGGATTTCAGGGGTTGGGGCCAACAATTTTTTATAAATTTTGTAAAGATATGGGGTATAGTAATAAAATACGTAAAATCAATGAAAAATTTCAATAAAATCCTTACTGATATTGAAAATAAGGGCTAAACTCATTAAAATATCATTAAATATTGTAATATAAGGGTTACGGCTAAAATTATTTTATAAAACTTGTAATTATATGCGGTAAAGTAATAAAACAATTGAAAAATATGGTTTAAAACAATAATTATCCCTTCAAATATTGAAAATAAGTATTAAATTCATAAAAATCTTATTTAATATAAGATTTTAGGGGTTGGGTTATTCATTTTTTTTATAAATTTTGTAAAAATATGGGGTATTGTAATAAAATACGTTAAAATCAATGAAAAATTTCAATAAAATCATTACAGATATTGAAAATAAGGGCTAAATTCATAAAAATATCATTAAATATTGTAATATAAGGGGTACGGCTAAAATTATTTTATAAAACTTGTAATTATATGGGGTAAAGTAATAAAACAATTGAAAAATATGGTTTAAAACAATAATTATCCCTTCAAATATTGAAAATAAGTATTAAATTCATAAAAATCTCGTTTAATATAGGATTTCAGGGGTTTGGTACATTATTTTATTATAAATCTTGTAAACACTTGGATATTGTAATAGATTATATCATAATAACAGTGATAAAATGTTATATTCCCTTCAAATATTGAAAATAAGGACTAAATTCATAAAAATATCTTTAAATATTGTAATATAAGGGGTACGGCTAAAATTATTTTATAAAACTTGTAATTATATGGGGTAAAGTAATAAAACAATTGAAAAATATGGTTTAAAACAATAATTATCCCTTCAAATATTGAAAATAAGGGCTAAATTCATAAAAATTTCATTAAATATTGTAATATAAGAGGTACGGCTAAAATTATTTTATAAAACTTGTAATTATATGGGATAACGTAATAAAACAATTGAAAAATATGGTTTAAAACAATAATTATCCCTTCAAATATTGAAAATAAGTATAAAATTCATAAAAATCTCATTTAATATAGGATTTCAGGGATTTGGTACATTATTTTATTATAAATCTTGTAAACACTTGGATATTGTAATAGATTATATCATAATAACAGTGATATAATGTTATATTCCCTTCAAATATTGAAAATAAGGACTAAATTCATTAAAATATCATTAAATATTGTAATATAAGGGTTACGGCTAAAATTATTTTATAAAACTTGTAATTATATGGGGTAAAGTAATACAACAATTGAAAAATATGGTTTAAAACAATAATTATCCCTTCAAATATTGAAAATAAGTATTAAATTCATAAAAATCTTATTTAATATAAGATTTTAGGGGTTGGGTTATTCATTTTTTTTATAAATTTTGTAAAAATATGGGGTATTGTAATAAAATACGTTAAAATCAATGAAAAATTTCAATAAAATCATTACAGATATTGAAAATAAGGGCTAAATTCATAAAAATATCATTAAATATTGTAATATAAGGGGTACGGCTAAAATTATTTTATAAAACTTGTAATTATATGGGGTAAAGTAATAAAACAATTGAAAAATATGGTTTAAAACAATAATTATCCCTTCAAATATTGAAAATAAGTATTAAATTCATAAAAATCTCGTTTAATATAGGATTTCAGGGGTTGGGGCCAACAATTTTTTATAAATTTTGTAAAAATATGGGGTATAGTAATAAAATACGTAAAATCAATGAAAAATTTCAATAAAATCCTTACAGATATTGAAAATAAGGGCTAAACTCATTAAAATATCATTAAATATTGTAATATAAGGGGTACGGCTAAAATTATTTAATAAAACTTGTAATTATATGGGGTAAAGTAATAAAACAATTGAAAAATATGGTTTAAAACAATAATTATCCCTTCAAATATTGAAAATAAGTATTAAATTCATAAAAATCTCATTTAATATAGGATTTCAGGGGTTTGGTACATTATTTTATTATAAATCTTGTAAACACTTGGATATTGTAATAGATTATATCATAATAACAGTGATAAAATGTTATATTCCCTTCAAATATTGAAAATAAGGACTAAATTCATAAAAATATCTTTAAATATTGTAATATAAGGGGTACGGCTAAAATTATTTTATAAAACTTGTAATTATATGGGGTAAAGTAATAAAACAATTGAAAAATATGGTTTAAAACAATAATTATCCCTTCAAATATTGAAAATAAGTATTAAATTCATAAAAATCTCATTTAATATAAGGTTTTAGGGGTTGGGTTCAACATATTTTTATAAATTTTGTAAAAACATGAGATATTGTAAAGAAATACGGTAAAATCATTGGAAAAATTCAATAAAATCCCTTCTAATATTGAAAATAAGGGCTAAATTCATAAAAATATCATTAAATATTGTAATATAAGGGGTACGGCTAAAATTATTTTATAAAACTTGTAATTATATGCGGTAAAGTAATACAACAATTGAAAAATATGGTTTAAAACAATAATTATCCCTTCAAATATTGAAAATAAGTATTAAATTCATAAAAATCATATTTAATATAGGATTTCAGGGGTTTGGTACATTATTTTATTATAAATCTTGTAAACACTTGGATATTGTAATAGATTATATCATAATAACAGTGATAAATGTTATATTCCCTTCAAATATTGAAAATAAGGACTAAATTCATAAAAATATCTTTAAATATTGTAATATAAGGGGTACGGCTAAAATTATTTTATAAAACTTGTAATTATATGGGGTAAAGTAATAAAACAATTGAAAAATATGGTTTAAAACAATAATTATCCCTTCAAATATTGAAAATAAGGGCTAAATTCATAAAAATTTCATTAAATATTGTAATATAAGAGGTACGGCTAAAATTATTTTATAAAACATGTAATTATATGGGGTAAAGTAATAAAACAATTGAAATATATGGTTTAAAACAATAATTATCCCTTCAAATATTGAAAATAAGTATTAAATTCATAAAAATCTCATTTAATATAAGGTTTTAGGGGTTGGGTTCAACATTTTTTTATAAATTTTGTAAAAATATGGGGTATAGTAATAAAATACGTTAAAATCAATGAAAAATTTCAATAAAATCCTTACAGATATTGAAAATAAGGGCTAAACTCATTAAAATATCATTAAATATTGTAATATAAGGGGTACGGCTAAAATTATTTACTAAAACTTGTAATTATATGGGGTAAAATAATAAATCAATTGAAAAATATGGTTTAAAACAATAATTATCCCTTCAAATATTGAAAATAAGTATTAAATTCATAAAAATCTCATTTAATATAGGATTTCAGGGGTTGGGGCCAAAAATTTTTTATAAATTTTGTAAAGATATGGGGTATAGTAATAAAATACGTAAAATCAATGAAAAATTTCAATAAAATCCTTACTGATATTGAAAATAAGGGCTAAACTCATTAAAATATCATTAAATATTGTAATATAAGGGTTACGGCTAAAATTATTTTATAAAACTTGTAATTATATGCGGTAAAGTAATAAAACAATTGAAAAATATGGTTTAAAACAATAATTATCCCTTCAAATATTGAAAATAAGTATTAAATTCATAAAAATCTTATTTAATATAAGATTTTAGGGGTTGGGTTATTCATTTTTTTTATAAATTTTGTAAAAATATGGGGTATTGTAATAAAATACGTTAAAATCAATGAAAAATTTCAATAAAATCATTACAGATATTGAAAATAAGGGCTAAATTCATAAAAATATCATTAAATATTGTAATATAAGGGGTACGGCTAAAATTATTTTATAAAACTTGTAATTATATGGGGTAAAGTAATAAAACAATTGAAAAATATGGTTTAAAACAATAATTATCCCTTCAAATATTGAAAATAAGTATTAAATTCATAAAAATCTCGTTTAATATAGGATTTCAGGGGTTTGGTACATTATTTTATTATAAATCTTGTAAACACTTGGATATTGTAATAGATTATATCATAATAACAGTGATAAAATGTTATATTCCCTTCAAATATTGAAAATAAGGACTAAATTCATAAAAATATCTTTAAATATTGTAATATAAGGGGTACGGCTAAAATTATTTTATAAAACTTGTAATTATATGGGGTAAAGTAATAAAACAATTGAAAAATATGGTTTAAAACAATAATTATCCCTTCAAATATTGAAAATAAGGGCTAAATTCATAAAAATTTCATTAAATATTGTAATATAAGAGGTACGGCTAAAATTATTTTATAAAACTTGTAATTATATGGGATAAAGTAATAAAACAATTGAAAAATATGGTTTAAAACAATAATTATCCCTTCAAATATTGAAAATAAGTATTAAATTCATAAAAATCTCATTTAATATAGGATTTCAGGGATTTGGTACATTATTTTATTATAAATCTTGTAAACACTTGGATATTGTAATAGATTATATCATAATAACAGTGATATAATGTTATATTCCCTTCAAATATTGAAAATAAGGACTAAATTCATTAAAATATCATTAAATATTGTAATATAAGGGTTACGGCTAAAATTATTTTATAAAACTTGTAATTATATGGGGTAAAGTAATACAACAATTGAAAAATATGGTTTAAAACAATAATTATCCCTTCAAATATTGAAAATAAGTATTAAATTCATAAAAATCTTATTTAATATAAGATTTTAGGGGTTGGGTTATTCATTTTTTTTATAAATTTTGTAAAAATATGGGGTATTGTAATAAAATACGTAAAATCAATGAAAAATTTCAATAAAATCCTTACAGATATTGAAAATAAGGGCTAAACTCATTAAAATATCATTAAATATTGTAATATAAGGGGTATGGCTAAAATTATTTAATAAAACTTGTAATTATATGGGGTAAAGTAATAAAACAATTGAAAAATATGGTTTAAAACAATAATTATCCCTTCAAATATTGAAAATAAGTATTAAATTCATAAAAATCTCATTTAATATAGGATTTCAGGGGTTTGGTACATTATTTTATTATAAATCTTGTAAACACTTGGATATTGTAATAGATTATATCATAATAACAGTGATAAAATGTTATATTCCCTTCAAATATTGAAAATAAGGACTAAATTCATAAAAATATCTTTAAATATTGTAATATAAGGGGTACGGCTAAAATTATTTTATAAAACTTGTAATTATATGGGGTAAAGTAATAAAACAATTGAAAAATATGGTTTAAAACAATAATTATCCCTTCAAATATTGAAAATAAGTATTAAATTCATAAAAATCTCATTTAATATAAGGTTTTAGGGGTTGGGTTCAACATATTTTTATAAATTTTGTAAAAACATGAGATATTGTAATGAAATACGGTAAAATCTTTGGAAAAATTCAATAAAATCCCTTCTAATATTGAAAATAAGGGCTAAATTCATAAAAATATCATTAAATATTGTAATATAAGGGGTACGGCTAAAATTATTTTATAAAACTTGTAATTATATGCGGTAAAGTAATACAACAATTGAAAAATATGGTTTAAAACAATAATTATCCCTTCAAATATTGAAAATAAGTATTAAATTCATAAAAATCATATTTAATATAGGATTTCAGGGGTTTGGTACATTATTTTATTATAAATCTTGTAAACACTTGGATATTGTAATAGATTATATCATAATAACAGTGATAAATGTTATATTCCCTTCAAATATTGAAAATAAGGACTAAATTCATAAAAATATCTTTAAATATTGTAATATAAGGGGTACGGCTAAAATTATTTTATAAAACTTGTAATTATATGGGGTAAAGTAATAAAACAATTGAAAAATATGGTTTAAAACAATAATTATCCCTTCAAATATTGAAAATAAGGGCTAAATTCATAAAAATTTCATTAAATATTGTAATATAAGAGGTACGGCTAAAATTATTTTATAAAACTTGTAATTATATGGGGTAAAGTAATAAAACAATTGAAAAATATGGTTTAAAACAATAATTATCCCTTCAAATATTGAAAATAAGTATTAAATTCATAAAAATCTCATTTAATATAAGGTTTTAGGGGTTGGGTTCAACATTTTTTTATAAATTTTGTAAAAATATGGGGTATAGTAATAAAATACGTTAAAATCAATGAAAAATTTCAATAAAATCCTTACAGATATTGAAAATAAGGGCTAAACTCATTAAAATATCATTAAATATTGTAATATAAGGGGTACGGCTAAAATTATTTAATAAAACTTGTAATTATATGGGGTAAAATAATAAAACAATTGAAAAATATGGTTTAAAACAATAATTATCCCTTCAAATATTGAAAATAAGTATTAAATTCATAAAAATCTCATTTAATATAGGATTTCAGGGGTTGGGGCCAAAAATTTTTTATAAATTTTGTAAAGATATGGGGTATAGTAATAAAATACGTAAAATCAATGAAAAATTTCAATAAAATCCTTACTGATATTGAAAATAAGGGCTAAACTCATTAAAATATCATTAAATATTGTAATATAAGGGTTACGGCTAAAATTATTTTATAAAACTTGTAATTATATGCGGTAAAGTAATAAAACAATTGAAAAATATGGTTTAAAACAATAATTATCCCTTCAAATATTGAAAATAAGTATTAAATTCATAAAAATCTTATTTAATATTAGATTTTAGGGGTTGGGTTATTCATTTTTTTTATAAATTTTGTAAAAATATGGGGTATTGTAATAAAATACGTTAAAATCAATGAAAAATTTCAATAAAATCATTACAGATATTGAAAATAAGGGCTAAATTCATAAAAATATCATTAAATATTGTAATATAAGGGGTACGGCTCAAATTATTTTATAAAACTTGTAATTATATGGGGTAAAGTAATAAAACAATTGAAAAATATGGTTTAAAACAATAATTATCCCTTCAAATATTGAAAATAAGTATTAAATTCATAAAAATCTCGTTTAATATAGGATTTCAGGGGTTTGGTACATTATTTTATTATAAATCTTGTAAACACTTGGATATTGTAATAGATTATATCATAATAACAGTGATAAAATGTTATATTCCCTTCAAATATTGAAAATAAGGACTAAATTCATAAAAATATCTTTAAATATTGTAATATAAGGGGTACGGCTAAAATTATTTTATAAAACTTGTAATTATATGGGGTAAAGTAATAAAACAATTGAAAAATATGGTTTAAAACAATAATTATCCCTTCAAATATTGAAAATAAGGGCTAAATTCATAAAAATTTCATTAAATATTGTAATATAAGAGGTACGGCTAAAATTATTTTATAAAACTTGTAATTATATGGGGTAAAGTAATAAAACAATTGAAAAATATGGTTTAAAACAATAATTATCCATTCAAATATTGAAAATAAGTATTAAATTCATAAAAATCTCATTTAATATAGGATTTCAGGGATTTGGTACATTATTTTATTATAAATCTTGTAAACACTTGGATATTGTAATAGATTATATCATAATAACAGTGATATAATGTTATATTCCCTTCAAATATTGAAAATAAGGACTAAATTCATTAAAATATCATTAAATATTGTAATATAAGGGTTACGGCTAAAATTATTTTATAAAACTTGTAATTATATGGGGTAAAGTAATACAACAATTGAAAAATATGGTTTAAAACAATAATTATCCCTTCAAATATTGAAAATAAGTATTAAATTCATAAAAATCTTATTTAATATAAGATTTTAGGGGTTGGGTTATTCATTTTTTTTATAAATTTTGTAAAAATATGGGGTATTGTAATAAAATACGTAAAATCAATGAAAAATTTCAATAAAATCCTTACAGATATTGAAAATAAGGGCTAAACTCATTAAAATATCATTAAATATTGTAATATAAGGGGTATGGCTAAAATTATTTAATAAAACTTGTAATTATATGGGGTAAAGTAATAAAACAATTGAAAAATATGGTTTAAAACAATAATTATCCCTTCAAATATTGAAAATAAGTATTAAATTCATAAAAATCTCATTTAATATAGGATTTCAGGGGTTTGGTACATTATTTTATTATAAATCTTGTAAACACTTGGATATTGTAATAGATTATATCATAATAACAGTGATAAAATGTTATATTCCCTTCAAATATTGAAAATAAGGACTAAATTCATAAAAATATCTTTAAATATTGTAATATAAGGGGTACGGCTAAAATTATTTTATAAAACTTGTAATTATATGGGGTAAAGTAATAAAACAATTGAAAAATATGGTTTAAAACAATAATTATCCCTTCAAATATTGAAAATAAGTATTAAATTCATAAAAATCTCATTTAATATAAGGTTTTAGGGGTTGGGTTCAACATATTTTTATAAATTTTGTAAAAACATGAGATATTGTAATGAAATACGGTAAAATCTTTGGAAAAATTCAATAAAATCCCTTCTAATATTGAAAATAAGGGCTAAATTCATAAAAATTTCATTAAATAATGTAATATAAGAGGTACGGCTAAAATTATTTTATAAAACTTGTAATTATATGGGGTAAAGTAATAAAACAATTGAAAAATATGGTTTAAAACAATAATTATCCCTTCAAATATTGAAAATAAGTATTAAATTCATAAAAATCTCATTTAATATAAGATTTTAGGGGTTGGGTTCAACATTTTTTTATAAATTTTGTAAAAACATGAGATATTGTAATGAAATACGTTAAAATCATTGGAAAAATTCAATAATATCCCTTCTAATATTGAAAATAAGGGCTAAATTCATAAAAATATCATTAAAAATTGTAATATAAGGGGTACGGCTAAAATTATTTTATAAAACTTGTAATTATATGGGGTAAAGTAATAAAACAATTGAAAAATATGGTTTAAAACAATAATTATCCCTTCAAATATTGAAAATAAGGGCTAAATTCATAAAAATTTCATTAAATATTGTAATATAAGAGGTACGGCTAAAATTATTTTATAAAACTTGTAATTATATGGGGTAAATTAATAAAACAATTGAAAAATATGGTTTAAAACAATAATTATCCCTTCAAATATTGAAAATAAGTATTAAATTCATAAAAATCTCATTTAATATAAGGTTTTAGGGGTTGGGTTCAACATTTTTTTATAAATTTTGTAAAAATATGGGGTATAGTAATAAAATACGTTAAAATCAATGAAAAATTTCAATAAAATCCTTACAGATATTGAAAATAAGGGCTAAACTCATTAAAATATCATTAAATATTGTAATATAAGGGGTACGGCTAAAATTATTTAATAAAACTTGTAATTATATGGGGTAAAATAATAAAACAATTGAAAAATATGGTTTAAAACAATAATTATCCCTTCAAATATTGAAAATAAGTATTAAATTCATAAAAATCTCATTTAATATAGGATTTCAGGGATTTGGTACATTATTTTATTATAAATCTTGTAAACACTTGGATATTGTAATAGATTATATCATAATAACAGTGATATAATGTTATATTCCCTTCAAATATTGAAAATAAGGACTAAATTCATTAAAATATCATTAAATATTGTAATATAAGGGTTACGGCTAAAATTATTTTATAAAACTTGTAATTATATGGGGTAAAGTAATACAACAATTGAAAAATATGGTTTAAAACAATAATTATTCCTTCAAATATTGAAAATAAGTATTAAATTCATAAAAATCTTATTTAATATAAGATTTTAGGGGTTGGGTTATTCATTTTTTTTATAAATTTTGTAAAAATATGGGGTATAGTAATAAAATACGTAAAATCAATGAAAAATTTCAATAAAATCCTTACAGATATTGAAAATAAGGGCTAAACTCATTAAAATATCATTAAATATTGTAATATAAGGGGTACGGCTAAAATTAATTTATAAAACTTGTAATTATATGGGGTAAAGTAATAAAACAATTGAAAAATATGGTTTAAAACAATAATTATCCCTTCAAATATTGAAAATAAGGGCTAAATTCATAAAAATTTCATTAAATAATGTAATATAAGAGGTACGGCTAAAATTATTTTATAAAACTTGTAATTATATGGGGTAAAGTAATAAAACAATTGAAAAATATGGTTTAAAACAATAATTATCCCTTCAAATATTGAAAATAAGTATTAAATTCATAAAAATCTCATTTAATATAAGATTTTAGGGGTTGGGTTCAACATTTTTTTATAAATTTTGTAAAAACATGAGATATTGTAATGAAATACGTTAAAATCATTGGAAAAATTTTATAAAATCCCTTCTAATATTGAAAATAAGGGCTAAATTCATAAAAATATCATTAAAAATTGTAATATAAGGGCAACGGCTAAAATTATTTTATAAAACTTGTAATTATATGGGGTAAAGTAATAAAACAATTGAAAAATATGGTTTAAAACAATAATTATCCCTTCAAATATTGAAAAAAAGTATTAAATTCATAAAAATCTCGTTTAATATAGGATTTCAGGGGTTGGGGCCAACAATTTTTTATAAATTTTGTAAAAATATGGGGTATAGTAATAAAATACGTAAAATCAATGAAAAATTTCAATAAAATCCTTACAGATATTGAAAATAAGGGCTAAACTCATTAAAATATCATTAAATATTGTAATATAAGGGGTACGGCTAAAATTATTTAATAAAACTTGTAATTATATGGGGTAAAGTAATAAAACAATTGAAAAATATGGATTAAAACAATAATTATCCCTTCAAATATTGAAAATAAGTATTAAATTCATAAAAATCTCATTTAATATAGGATTTCAGGGATTTGGTACATTATTTTATTATAAATCTTGTAAACACTTGGATATTGTAATAGATTATATCATAATAACAGTGATATAATGTTATATTCCCTTCAAATATTGAAAATAAGGACTAAATTCATTAAAATATCATTAAATATTGTAATATAAGGGTTACGGCTAAAATTATTTTATAAAACTTGTAATTATATGGGGCAAAGTAATAAAACAATTGAAAAATATGGTTTAAAACAATAATTATCCCTTCAAATATTGAAAATAAGTATTAAATTCATAAAAATCTTATTTAATATAAGATTTTAGGGGTTGGGTTATTCATTTTTTTTATAAATTTTGTAAAAATATGGGGTATTGTAATAAAATACGTTAAAATCAATGAAAAATTTCAATAAAATCATTACAGATATTGAAAATAAGGGCTAAATTCATAAAAATATCATTAAATATTGTAATATAAGGGGTACGGCTAAAATTATTTTATAAAACTTGTAATTATATGGGGTAAAGTAATAAAACAATTGAAAAATATGGTTTAAAACAATAATTATCCCTTCAAATATTGAAAATAAGTATTAAATTCATAAAAATCTCGTTTAATATAGGATTTCAGGGGTTGGGGCCAACAATTTTTTATAAATTTTGTAAAAATATGGGGTATAGTAATAAAATACGTAAAATCAATGAAAAATTTCAATAAAATCCTTACAGATATTGAAAATAAGGGCTAAACTCATTAAAATATCATTAAATATTGTAATATAAGGGGTACGGCTAAAATTATTTTATAAAACTTGTAATTATATGGGGTAAAGTAATAAAACAATTGAAAAATATGGTTTAAAACAATAATTATCCCTTCAAATATTGAAAATAAGGGCTAAATTCATAAAAATTTCATTAAATAATGTAATATAAGAGGTACGGCTAAAATTATTTTATAAAACTTGTAATTATATGGGGTAAAGTAATAAAACAATTGAAAAATATGGTTTAAAACAATAATTATCCCTTCAAATATTGAAAATAAGTATTAAATTCATAAAAATCTCATTTAATATAAGATTTTAGGGGTTGGGTTCAACATTTTTTTATAAATTTTGTAAAAACATGAGATATTGTAATGAAATACGTTAAAATCATTGGAAAAATTCAATAAAATCCCTTCTAATATTGAAAATAAGGGCTAAATTCATAAAAATATCATTAAAAATTGTAATATAAGGGGTACGGCTAAAATTATTTTATAAAACTTGTAATTATATGGGGTAAAGTAATAAAACAATTGAAAAATATGGTTTAAAACAATAATTATCCCTTCAAATATTAAAAAATAAGTATTAAATTCATAAAAATCTCATTTAATATTGGATTTCAGGGGTTTGGTACATTATTTTATTATAAATCTTGTAAACACTTGGATATTGTAATAGATTATATCATAATAACAGTGATAAAATGTTATATTCCCTTCAAATATTGAAAATAAGGACTAAATTCATAAAAATATCATTAAATATTGTAATATAAGGGGTACGGCTAAAATTATTTTATAAAACTTGTAATTATATGGGGTAAAGTAATAAAACAATTGAAAAATATGGTTTAAAACAATAATTATCCCTTCAAATATTGAAAATAAGGGCTAAATTCATAAAAATTTCATTAAATATTGTAATATAAGAGGTACGGCTAAAATTATTTTATAAAACTTGTAATTATATGGGGTAAAGTAATAAAACAATTGAAAAATATGGTTTAAAACAATAATTATCCCTTCAAATATTGAAAATAAGTATTAAATTCATAAAAATCTCATTTAATATAAGATTTTAGGGGTTGGGTTCAACATTTTTTTATAAATTTTGTAAAAACATGAGATATTGTAATGAAATACGTTAATATCATTGGAAAAATTCAATAAAATCCCTTCTAATATTGAAAATAAGGGCTAAATTCATAAAAATATCATTAAAAATTGTAATATAAGGGGTACGACTAAAATTATTTTATAAAACTTGTAATTATATGGGGTAAAGTAATAAAACAATTGAAAAATATGGTTTAAAACAATAATTATCCCTTCAAATATTGAAAATAAGGGCTAAATTCATAAAAATCTCGTTTAATATAGGATTTCAGGGGTTGGGGCCAACAATTTTTTATAAATTTTGTAAAAATATGGGGTATAGTAATAAAATACGTAAAATCAATGAAAAATTTCAATAAAATCCTTACAGATATTGAAAATAAGGGCTAAACTCATTAAAATATCATTAAATATTGTAATATAAGGGGTACGGCTAAAATTATTTAATAAAACTTGTAATTATATGGGGTAAAGTAATAAAACAATTGAAAAATATGGATTAAAACAATAATTATCCCTTCAAATATTGAAAATAAGTATTAAATTCATAAAAATCTCATTTAATATAGGATTTCAGGGGTTTGGTACATTATTTTATTATAAATCTTGTAAACACTTGGATATTGTAATAGATTATATCATAATAACAGTGATAAAATGTTATATTCCCTTCAAATATTGAAAATAAGGACTAAATTCATAAAAATATCTTTAAATATTGTAATATAAGGGGTACGGCTAAAATTATTTTATAAAACTTGTAATTATATGGGGCAAAGTAATAAAACAATTGAAAAATATGGTTTAAAACAATAATTATCCCTTCAAATATTGAAAATAAGTATTAAATTCATAAAAATCTCATTTAATATAAGGTTTTAGGGGTTGGGTTCAACATTTTTTTATAAATTTTGTAAAAACATGAGATATTGTAATGAAATACGGTAAAATCATTGGAAAAATTCAATAAAATCCCTTCTAATATTGAAAATAAGGGCTAAATTCATAAAAATATCATTAAATATTGTAATATAAGGGGTACGGCTAAAATTATTTTATAAAACTTGTAATTATATGCGGTAAAGTAATACAACAATTGAAAAATATGGTTTAAAACAATAATTATCCCTTCAAATATTGAAAATAAGTATTAAATTCATAAAAATCTTATTTAATATAGGATTTCAGGGGTTTGGTACATTATTTTATTATAAATCTTGTAAACACTTGGATATTGTAATAGATTATATCATAATAACAGTGATAAAATGTTATATTCCCTTCAAATATTGAAAATAAGGACTAAATTCATAAAAATATCTTTAAATATTGTAATATAAGGGGTACGGCTAAAATTATTTTATAAAACTTGTAATTATATGGGGTAAAGTAATAAAACAATTGAAAAATATGGTTTAAAACAATAATTATCCCTTCAAATATTGAAAATAAGTATTAAATTCATAAAAATCTTATTTAATATAAGATTTTAGGGGTTGGGTTATTCATTTTTTTTATAAATTTTGTAAAAATTTGGGGTATTGTAATAAAATACGTTAAAATCAATGAAAAATTTCAATAAAATCATTACAGATATTGAAAATAAGGGCTAAATTCATAAAAATATCATTAAATATTGTAATATAAGGGGTACGGCTAAAATTATTTTATAAAACTTGTAATTATATGGGGTAAAGTAATAAAACAAATGAAAAATATGGTTTAAAACAATAATTATCCCTTCAAATATTGAAAATAAGTATTAAATTCATAAAAATCTCGTTTAATATAGGATTTCAGGGGTTGGGGCCAACAATTTTTTATAAATTTTGTAAAAATATGGGGTATAGTAATAAAATACGTAAAATCAATGAAAAATTTCAATAAAATCCTTACAGATATTGAAAATAAGGGCTAAACTCATTAAAATATCATTAAATATTGTAATATAAGGGGTACGGCTAAAATTATTTAATAAAACTTGTAATTATATGGGGTAAAGTAATAAAACAATTGAAAAATATGGTTTAAAACAATAATTATCCCTTCAAATATTGAAAATAAGTATTAAATTCATAAAAATCTCATTTAATATAGGATTTCAGGGGTTTGGTACATTATTTTATTATAAATCTTGTAAACACTTGGATATTGTAATAGATTATATCATAATAACAGTGATAAAATGTTATATTCCCTTCAAATATTGAAAATAAGGACTAAATTCATAAAAATATATTTAAATATTGTAATATAAGGGGTACGGCTAAAATTATTTTATAAAACTTGTAATTATATGGGGTAAAGTAATAAAACAATTGAAAAATATGGTTTAAAACAATAATTATCCCTTCAAATATTGAAAATAAGTATTAAATTCATAAAAATCTCATTTAATATAAGGTTTTAGGGGTTGGGTTCAACATTTTTTTATAAATTTTGTAAAAACATGAGATATTGTAATGAAATACGGTAAAATCATTGGAAAAATTCAATAAAATCCCTTCTAATATTGAAAATAAGGGCTAAATTCATAAAAATATCATTAAATATTGTAATATAAGGGGTACGGCTAAAATTATTTTATAAAACTTGTAATTATATGGGGTAAAGTAATAAAACAATTGAAAAATATGGTTTAAAACAATAATTATCCCTTCAAATATTGAAAATAAGGGCTAAATTCATAAAAATTTCATTAAATATTGTAATATAAGAGGTACGGCTAAAATTATTTTATAAAACTTGTAATTATATGGGGTAAAGTAATAAAACAATTGAAAAATATGGTTTAAAACAATAATTATCCCTTCAAATATTGAAAATAAGTATTAAATTCATAAAAATCTCATTTAATATAAGATTTTAGGGGTTGGGTTCAACATTTTTTTATAAATTTTGTAAAAACATGAGATATTGTAATGAAATACGTTAATATCATTGGAAAAATTCAATAAAATCCCTTCTAATATTGAAAATAAGGGCTAAATTCATAAAAATATCATTAAAAATTGTAATATAAGGGGTACGACTAAAATTATTTTATAAAACTTGTAATTATATGGGGTAAAGTAATAAAACAATTGAAAAATATGGTTTAAAACAATAATTATCCCTTCAAATATTGAAAATAAGGGCTAAATTCATAAAAATCTCGTTTAATATAGGATTTCAGGGGTTGGGGCCAACAATTTTTTATAAATTTTGTAAAAATATGGGGTATAGTAATAAAATACGTAAAATCAATGAAAAATTTCAATAAAATCCTTACAGATATTGAAAATAAGGGCTAAACTCATTAAAATATCATTAAATATTGTAATATAAGGGGTACGGCTAAAATTATTTAATAAAACTTGTAATTATATGGGGTAAAGTAATAAAACAATTGAAAAATATGGATTAAAACAATAATTATCCCTTCAAATATTGAAAATAAGTATTAAATTCATAAAAATCTCATTTAATATAGGATTTCAGGGGTTTGGTACATTATTTTATTATAAATCTTGTAAACACTTGGATATTGTAATAGATTATATCATAATAACAGTGATAAAATGTTATATTCCCTTCAAATATTGAAAATAAGGACTAAATTCATAAAAATATCTTTAAATATTGTAATATAAGGGGTACGGCTAAAATTATTTTATAAAACTTGTAATTATATGGGGCAAAGTAATAAAACAATTGAAAAATATGGTTTAAAACAATAATTATCCCTTCAAATATTGAAAATAAGTATTAAATTCATAAAAATCTCATTTAATATAAGGTTTTAGGGGTTGGGTTCAACATTTTTTTATAAATTTTGTAAAAACATGAGATATTGTAATGAAATACGGTAAAATCATTGGAAAAATTCAATAAAATCCCTTCTAATATTGAAAATAAGGGCTAAATTCATAAAAATATCATTAAATATTGTAATATAAGGGGTACGGCTAAAATTATTTTATAAAACTTGTAATTATATGCGGTAAAGTAATACAACAATTGAAAAATATGGTTTAAAACAATAATTATCCCTTCAAATATTGAAAATAAGTATTAAATTCATAAAAATCTTATTTAATATAGGATTTCAGGGGTTTGGTACATTATTTTATTATAAATCTTGTAAACACTTGGATATTGTAATAGATTATATCATAATAACAGTGATAAAATGTTATATTCCCTTCAAATATTGAAAATAAGGACTAAATTCATAAAAATATCTTTAAATATTGTAATATAAGGGGTACGGCTAAAATTATTTTATAAAACTTGTAATTATATGGGGTAAAGTAATAAAACAATTGAAAAATATGGTTTAAAACAATAATTATCCCTTCAAATATTGAAAATAAGTATTAAATTCATAAAAATCTCATTTAATATAAGGTTTTAGGGGTTGGGTTCAACATTTTTTTATAAATTTTGTAAAAACATGAGATATTGTAATGAAATACGGTAAAATCATTGGAAAAATTCAATAAAATCCCTTCAAATATTGAAAATAAGGACTAAATTCATAAAAATATCTTTAAATATTGTAATATAAGGGGTACGGCTAAAATTATTTTATAAAACTTGTAATTATATGGGGTAAAGTAATAAAACAATTGAAAAATATGGTTTAAAACAATAATTATCCCTTCAAATATTGAAAATAAGGGCTAAATTCATAAAAATTTCATTAAATATTGTAATATAAGAGGTACGGCTAAAATTATTTTATAAAACTTGTAATTATATGGGATAACGTAATAAAACAATTGAAAAATATGGTTTAAAACAATAATTATCCCTTCAAATATTGAAAATAAGTATAAAATTCATAAAAATCTCATTTAATATAGGATTTCAGGGATTTGGTACATTATTTTATTATAAATCTTGTAAACACTTGGATATTGTAATAGATTATATCATAATAACAGTGATATAATGTTATATTCCCTTCAAATATTGAAAATAAGGACTAAATTCATTAAAATATCATTAAATATTGTAATATAAGGGTTACGGCTAAAATTATTTTATAAAACTTGTAATTATATGGGGTAAAGTAATACAACAATTGAAAAATATGGTTTAAAACAATAATTATCCCTTCAAATATTGAAAATAAGTATTAAATTCATAAAAATCTTATTTAATATAAGATTTTAGGGGTTGGGTTATTCATTTTTTTTATAAATTTTGTAAAAATATGGGGTATTGTAATAAAATACGTTAAAATCAATGAAAAATTTCAATAAAATCATTACAGATATTGAAAATAAGGGCTAAATTCATAAAAATATCATTAAATATTGTAATATAAGGGGTACGGCTAAAATTATTTTATAAAACTTGTAATTATATGGGGTAAAGTAATAAAACAATTGAAAAATATGGTTTAAAACAATAATTATCCCTTCAAATATTGAAAATAAGTATTAAATTCATAAAAATCTCGTTTAATATAGGATTTCAGGGGTTGGGGCCAACAATTTTTTATAAATTTTGTAAAAATATGGGGTATAGTAATAAAATACGTAAAATCAATGAAAAATTTCAATAAAATCCTTACAGATATTGAAAATAAGGGCTAAACTCATTAAAATATCATTAAATATTGTAATATAAGGGGTACGGCTAAAATTATTTAATAAAACTTGTAATTATATGGGGTAAAATAATAAAACAATTGAAAAATATGGTTTAAAACAATAATTATCCCTTCAAATATTGAAAATAAGTATTAAATTCATAAAAATCTCATTTAATATAGGATTTCAGGGGTTTGGTACATTATTTTATTATAAATCTTGTAAACACTTGGATATTGTAATAGATTATATCATAATAACAGTGATAAAATGTTATATTCCCTTCAAATATTGAAAATAAGGACTAAATTCATAAAAATATCTTTAAATATTGTAATATAAGGGGTACGGCTAAAATTATTTTATAAAACTTGTAATTATATGGGGTAAAGTAATAAAACAATTGAAAAATATGGTTTAAAACAATAATTATCCCTTCAAATATTGAAAATAAGTATTAAATTCATAAAAATCTCATTTAATATAAGGTTTTAGGGGTTGGGTTCAACATTTTTTTATAAATTTTGTAAAAACATGAGATATTGTAATGAAATACGGTAAAATCATTGGAAAAATTCAATAAAATCCCTTCTAATATTGAAAATAAGGGCTAAATTCATAAAAATATCATTAAATATTGTAATATAAGGGGTACGGCTAAAATTATTTTATAAAACTTGTAATTATAAGGGGTAAAGTAATAAAACAATTGAAAAATATGGTTTAAAACAATAATTATCCCTTCAAATATTGAAAATAAGTATTAAATTCATAAAAATCTCATTTAATATAGGATTTCAAGGGTTTGGTACATTATTTTATTATAAATCTTGTAAACACTTGGATATTGTAATAGATTATATCATAATAACAGTGATAAAATGTTATATTCCCTTCAAATATTGAAAATAAGGACTAAATTCATAAAAATATCTTTAAATATTGTAATATAAGGGGTACGGCTAAAATTATTTTATTTAACTTGTAATTATATGGGGTAAAGTAATAAAACAATTGAAAAATATGGTTTAAAACAATAATTATCCCTTCAAATATTGAAAATAAGTATTAAATTCATAAAAATCTCATTTAATATAAGGTTTTAGGGGTTGGGTTCAACATTTTTTTATAAATTTTGTAAAAACATGAGATATTGTAATGAAATACGGTAAAATCATTGGAAAAATTCAATAAAATCCCTTCTAATATTGAAAATAAGGGCTAAATTCATAAAAATATCATTAAATATTGTAATATAAGGGGTACGGCTAAAATTATTTTATAAAACTTGTAATTATAAGGGGTAAAGTAATAAAACAATTGAAAAATATGGTTTAAAACAATAATTATCCCTTCAAATATTGAAAATAAGTATTAAATTCATAAAAATCTCATTTAATATAGGATTTCAGGGGTTTGGTACATTATTTTATTATAAATCTTTTAAACACTTGGATATTGTAATAGATTATATCATAATAACAGTGATAAAATGTTATATTCCCTTCAAATATTGAAAATAAGGACTAAATTCATAAAAATATCTTTAAATATTGTAATATAAGGGGTACGGCTAAAATTATTTTATAAAACTTGTAATTATATGGGGTAAAGTAATAAAACAATTGAAAAATATGGTTTAAAACAATAATTATCCCTTCAAATATTGAAAATAAGGGCTAAATTCATAAAAATTTCATTAAATATTGTAATATAAGAGGTACGGCTAAAATTATTTTATAAAACTTGTAATTATATGGGGTAAAGTAATAAAACAATTGAAAAATATGGTTTAAAACAATAATTATCCCTTCAAATATTGAAAATAAGTATTAAATTCATAAAAATCTCATTTAATATAAGATTTTAGGGGTTGGGTTCAACATTTTTTTATAAATTTTGTAAAAACATGAGATATTGTAATGAAATACGGTAAAATCATTGGAAAAATTCAATAAAATCCCTTCTAATATTGAAAATAAAGACTAAATTCATAAATATTTCATTAAATATTGTAATATAAGGGGTACGGCTAAAATAATTTTATAAAACTTGTAATTATATGGGGTAAAGTAATAAAACAATTGAAAAATATGGTTAAAAACAATAATTATCCCTTCAAATATTGAAAATAAGTATTAAATTCATAAAAATCTCATTTAATATAGGATTTCAGGGGTTTGGTACATTATTTTATTATAAATCTTGTAAACACTTGGATATTGTAATAGATTATATCATAATAACAGTGATATAATGTTATATTCCCTTCAAATATTGAAAATAAGTACTAAATTCATTAAAATATCATTAAATATTGTAATATAAGGGTTACGGCTAAAATTATTTTATAAAACTTGTAATTATATGGGGTAAAGTAATACAACAATTGAAAAATATGGTTTAAAACAATAATTATCCCTTCAAATATTGAAAATAAGTATTAAATTCATAAAAATCTTATTTAATATAAGATTTTAGGGGTTGGGTTATTCATTTTTTTTATAAATTTTGTAAAAATATGGGGTATTGTAATAAAATACGTTAAAATCAATGAAAAATTTCAATAAAATCATTACAGATATTGAAAATACGGGATAAATTCATAAAAATATCATTAAATATTGTAATATAAGGGGTACGGCTAAAATAATTTAATAAAACTTGTAATTATATGGGGTAAAATAATAAAACAATTGAAAAATATTGTTTAAAACAATAATTATCCCTTCAAATATTGAAAATAAGTATTAAATTCATAAAAATCTCATTTAATATAGGATTTCAGGGGTTTGGTACATTATTTTATTATAAATCTTGTAAACACTTGGATATTGTAATAGATTATATCATAATAACAGTGATAAAATGTTATATTCCCTTCAAATATTGAAAATAAGGACTAAATTCATAAAAATATCTTTAAATATTGTAATATAAGGGGTACGGCTAAAATTATTTTATAAAACTTGTAATTATATGGGGCAAAGTAATAAAA
Source organism: Rhopalosiphum nymphaeae (assembly GCA_036289425.1). NCBI lineage: Eukaryota > Metazoa > Arthropoda > Insecta > Hemiptera > Aphididae > Rhopalosiphum > Rhopalosiphum nymphaeae. The sequence continues at coordinate 6,615,997 of JAZAQC010000001.1, read as the reverse complement.
CAATTGAAAAATATGGTTTAAAACAATAATTATCCCTTCAAATATTGAAAATAAGTATTAAATTCATAAAAATCTCATTTAATATAAGGTTTTAGAGGTTGGGTTCAACATTTTTTTATAAATTTTGTAAAAACATGAGATATTGTAATGAAATACGGTAAAATCATTGGAAAAATTCAATAAAATCCCTTCTAATATTGAAAATAAGGGCTAAATTCATAAAAATATCATTAAATATTGTAATATAAGGGGTATGGCTAATATTATTTTATAAAACTTGTAATTATATGGGGTAAAGTAATACAACAATAGAAAAATATGGTTTAAAACATTAATTATCCCTTCAAATATTGAAAATAAGGGCTAAATTCATAAAAATTTCATTAAATATTGTAATATAAGGGGTACGACTAAAATTATTTTATAAAACTTGTAATTATATGGGGTAAATAATACAACAATTGAAAAATATGGTTTAAAACAATAATTATCCCTTCAAATATTGAAAATAAGTATTAAATTCATTAATATATCATTAAATATTGTAATATAAGGGGTAAGGCTAAAATTAATTTATAAAACTTGTAATTATATGGGGCAAAGTAATAAAACAATTGAAAAATATGGTTTAAAACAATAATTATCCCTTCAAATATTGAAAATAAGTATTAAATTCATAAAAATCTCATTTAATATAAGGTTTTAGGGGTTGGGTTCAACATTTTTTTATAAATTTTGTAAAAACATGAGATATTGTAATGAAATACGGTAAAATCATTGGAAAAATTCAATAAAATCCCTTCTAATATTGAAAATAAAGACTAAATTCATAAAAATATCATTAAATATTGTAATATAAGGGGTACGGCTAAAATTATTTAATAAAACTTGTAATTATATGGGGTAAAATAATAAAACAATTGAAAAATATTGTTTAAAACAATAATTATCCCTTCAAATATTGAAAATAAGTATTAAATTCATAAAAATCTCATTTAATATAAGATTTTAGGGGTTGGGTTCAACATTTTTTTATAAATTTTGTAAAAACATGAGATATTGTAATGAAATACGGTAAAATCATTGGAAAAATTCAATAAAATCCCTTCTAATATTGAAAATAAAGACTAAATTCATAAATATTTCATTAAATATTGTAATATAAGGGGTACGGCTAAAATAATTTTATAAAACTTGTAATTATATGGGGTAAAGTAATAAAACAATTGAAAAATATGGTTAAAAACAATAATTATCCCTTCAAATATTGAAAATAAGTATTAAATTCATAAAAATCTCATTTAATATAGGATTTCAGGGGTTTGGTACATTATTTTATTATAAATCTTGTAAACACTTGGATATTGTAATAGATTATATCATAATAACAGTGATATAATGTTATATTCCCTTCAAATATTGAAAATAAGGACTAAATTCATAAAAATATCTTTAAATATTGTAATATAAGGGGTACGGCTAAAATTATTTTATAAAACTTGTAATTATATGGGGCAAAGTAATAAAACAATTGAAAAATATGGTTTAAAACAATAATTATCCCTTCAAATATTGAAAATAAGTATTAAATTCATAAAAATCTCATTTAATATAAGGTTTTAGGGGTTGGGTTCAACATTTTTTTATAAATTTTGTAAAAACATGAGATATTGTAATGAAATACGGTAAAATCATTGGAAAAATTCAATAAAATCCCTTCTAATATTGAAAATAAGGGCTAAATTCATAAAAATATCATTAAATATTGTAATATAAGGGGTATGGCTAATATTATTTTATAAAACTTGTAATTATATGGGGTAAAGTAATACAACAATAGAAAAATATGGTTTAAAACATTAATTATCCCTTCAAATATTGAAAATAAGGGCTAAATTCATAAAAATTTCATTAAATATTGTAATATAAGGGGTACGACTAAAATTATTTTATAAAACTTGTAATTATATGGGGTAAATAATACAACAATTGAAAAATATGGTTTAAAACAATAATTATCCCTTCAAATATTGAAAATAAGTATTAAATTCATTAATATATCATTAAATATTGTAATATAAGGGGTAAGGCTAAAATTAATTTATAAAACTTGTAATTATATGGGGTAAAGTAATAAAACAATTGAAAAATATGGTTTAAAACAATAATTATCCCTTCAAATATTGAAAATAAGTATTAAATTCATAAAAATCTCATTTAATATAAGGTTTTAGGGGTTGGGTTCAACATTTTTTTATAAATTTTGTAAAAACATGAGATATTGTAATGAAATACGGTAAAATCATTGGAAAAATTCAATAAAATCCCTTCTAATATTGAAAATAAAGACTAAATTCATAAAAATATCATTAAATATTGTAATATAAGGGGTACGGCTAAAATTATTTAATAAAACTTGTAATTATATGGGGTAAAATAATAAAACAATTGAAAAATATTGTTTAAAACAATAATTATCCCTTCAAATATTGAAAATAAGTATTAAATTCATAAAAATTTCATTAAATATTGTAATATAAGAGGTACGGCTAAAATTATTTTATAAAACTTGTAATTATATGGGGTAAAGTAATACAACAATTGAAAAATATGGTTTAAAACAATAATTATCCCTTCAAATATTGAAAATAAGTATTAAATTCATAAAAATCTCATTTAATATAAGGTTTTAGGGGTTGGGTTCAACATTTTTTTATAAATTTTGTAAAAACATGAGATATTGTAATGAAATACGTTAAAATCATTGGAAAAATTCAATAAAATCCCTTCTAATATTGAAAATAAGGGCTAAATTCATAAAAATATCATTAAATATTGTAATATAAGGGGTAAGGCTAAAATTATTTTATAAAACTTGTAATTATATGGGGTAAAGTAATACAACAATTGAAAAATATGGTTTAAAACAATAATTATCCCTTCAAATATTGAAAATAAGTATTAAATTCATAAAAATCTTATTTAATATAAGATTTTAGGGGTTGGGTTAAACATTTTTTTTATAAATTTTGTAAAAATATGGGGTATTGTAATAAAATACGTTAAAATCAATGAAAAATTTCAATAAAATCATTACAGATATTGAAAATAAGGGCTAAATTCATAAAAATATCATTAAATATTGTAATATAAGGGGTACGGCTAAAATTATTTTATAAAACTTGTAATTATATGGGGTAAAGTAATAAAACAATTGAAAAATATGGTTTAAAACAATAATTATCCCTTCAAATATTGAAAATAAGTATTAAATTCATAAAAATCTCGTTTAATATAGGATTTCAGGGGTTGGGGCCAACAATTTTTTATAAATTTTGTAAAAATATGGGGTATAGTAATAAAATACGTAAAATCAATGAAAAATTTCAATAAAATCCTTACAGATATTGAAAATAAGGGCTAAACTCATTAAAATATCATTAAATATTGTAATATAAGGGGTACGGCTAAAATTATTTAATAAAACTTGTAATTATATGGGGTAAAATAATAAAACAATTGAAAAATATGGTTTAAAACAATAATTATCCCTTCAAATATTGAAAATAAGTATTAAATTCATAAAAATCTCATTTAATATAGGATTTCAGGGGTTTGGTACATTATTTTATTATAAATCTTGTAAACACTTGGATATTGTAATAGATTATATCATAATAACAGTGATAAAATGTTATATTCCCTTCAAATATTGAAAATAAGGACTAAATTCATAAAAATATCTTTAAATATTGTAATATAAGGGGTACGGCTAAAATTATTTTATAAAACTTGTAATTATATGGGGTAAAGTAATAAAACAATTGAAAAATATGGTTTAAAACAATAATTATCCCTTCAAATATTGAAAATAAGTATTAAATTCATAAAAATCTCATTTAATATAAGGTTTTAGGGGTTGGGTTCAACATTTTTTTATAAATTTTGTAAAAACATGAGATATTGTAATGAAATACGGTAAAATCATTGGAAAAATTCAATAAAATCCCTTCTAATATTGAAAATAAGGGCTAAATTCATAAAAATATCATTAAATATTGTAATATAAGGGGTACGGCTAAAATTATTTTATAAAACTTGTAATTATAAGGGGTAAAGTAATAAAACAATTGAAAAATATGGTTTAAAACAATAATTATCCCTTCAAATATTGAAAATAAGTATTAAATTCATAAAAATCTCATTTAATATAGGATTTCAGGGGTTTGGTACATTATTTTATTATAAATCTTGTAAACACTTGGATATTGTAATAGATTATATCATAATAACAGTGATAAAATGTTATATTCCCTTCAAATATTGAAAATAAGGACTAAATTCATAAAAATATCTTTAAATATTGTAATATAAGGGGTACGGCTAAAATTATTTTATTTAACTTGTAATTATATGGGGTAAAGTAATAAAACAATTGAAAAATATGGTTTAAAACAATAATTATCCCTTCAAATATTGAAAATAAGTATTAAATTCATAAAAATCTCATTTAATATAAGGTTTTAGGGGTTGGGTTCAACATTTTTTTATAAATTTTGTAAAAACATGAGATATTGTAATGAAATACGGTAAAATCATTGGAAAAATTCAATAAAATCCCTTCTAATATTGAAAATAAGGGCTAAATTCATAAAAATATCATTAAATATTGTAATATAAGGGGTACGGCTAAAATTATTTTATAAAACTTGTAATTATAAGGGGTAAAGTAATAAAACAATTGAAAAATATGGTTTAAAACAATAATTATCCCTTCAAATATTGAAAATAAGTATTAAATTCATAAAAATCTCATTTAATATAGGATTTCAGGGGTTTGGTACATTATTTTATTATAAATCTTTTAAACACTTGGATATTGTAATAGATTATATCATAATAACAGTGATAAAATGTTATATTCCCTTCAAATATTGAAAATAAGGACTAAATTCATAAAAATATCTTTAAATATTGTAATATAAGGGGTACGGCTAAAATTATTTTATAAAACTTGTAATTATATGGGGTAAAGTAATAAAACAATTGAAAAATATGGTTTAAAACAATAATTATCCCTTCAAATATTGAAAATAAGGGCTAAATTCATAAAAATTTCATTAAATATTGTAATATAAGAGGTACGGCTAAAATTATTTTATAAAACTTGTAATTATATGGGGTAAAGTAATAAAACAATTGAAAAATATGGTTTAAAACAATAATTATCCCTTCAAATATTGAAAATAAGTATTAAATTCATAAAAATCTCATTTAATATAAGATTTTAGGGGTTGGGTTCAACATTTTTTTATAAATTTTGTAAAAACATGAGATATTGTAATGAAATACGGTAAAATCATTGGAAAAATTCAATAAAATCCCTTCTAATATTGAAAATAAAGACTAAATTCATAAATATTTCATTAAATATTGTAATATAAGGGGTACGGCTAAAATAATTTTATAAAACTTGTAATTATATGGGGTAAAGTAATAAAACAATTGAAAAATATGGTTAAAAACAATAATTATCCCTTCAAATATTGAAAATAAGTATTAAATTCATAAAAATCTCATTTAATATAGGATTTCAGGGGTTTGATACATTATTTTATTATAAATCTTGTAAACACTTGGATATTGTAATAGATTATATCATAATAACAGTGATATAATGTTATATTCCCTTCAAATATTGAAAATAAGTACTAAATTCATTAAAATATCATTAAATATTGTAATATAAGGGTTACGGCTAAAATTATTTTATAAAACTTGTAATTATATGGGGTAAAGTAATACAACAATTGAAAAATATGGTTTAAAACAATAATTATCCCTTCAAATATTGAAAATAAGTATTAAATTCATAAAAATCTTATTTAATATAAGATTTTAGGGGTTGGGTTATTCATTTTTTTTATAAATTTTGTAAAAATATGGGGTATTGTAATAAAATACGTTAAAATCAATGAAAAATTTCAATAAAATCATTACAGATATTGAAAATACGGGATAAATTCATAAAAATATCATTAAATATTGTAATATAAGGGGTACGGCTAAAATTATTTAATAAAACTTGTAATTATATGGGGTAAAATAATAAAACAATTGAAAAATATTGTTTAAAACAATAATTATCCCTTCAAATATTGAAAATAAGTATTAAATTCATAAAAATCTCATTTAATATAGGATTTCAGGGGTTTGGTACATTATTTTATTATAAATCTTGTAAACACTTGGATATTGTAATAGATTATATCATAATAACAGTGATAAAATGTTATATTCCCTTCAAATATTGAAAATAAGGACTAAATTCATAAAAATATCTTTAAATATTGTAATATAAGGGGTACGGCTAAAATTATTTTATAAAACTTGTAATTATATGGGGCAAAGTAATAAAACAATTGAAAAATATGGTTTAAAACAATAATTATCCCTTCAAATATTGAAAATAAGTATTAAATTCATAAAAATCTCATTTAATATAAGGTTTTAGGGGTTGGGTTCAACATTTTTTTATAAATTTTGTAAAAACATGAGATATTGTAATGAAATACGGTAAAATCATTGGAAAAATTCAATAAAATCCCTTCTAATATTGAAAATAAGGGCTAAATTCATAAAAATATCATTAAATATTGTAATATAAGGGGTATGGCTAATATTATTTTATAAAACTTGTAATTATATGGGGTAAAGTAATACAACAATAGAAAAATATGGTTTAAAACATTAATTATCCCTTCAAATATTGAAAATAAGGGCTAAATTCATAAAAATTTCATTAAATATTGTAATATAAGGGGTACGACTAAAATTATTTTATAAAACTTGTAATTATATGGGGTAAATAATACAACAATTGAAAAATATGGTTTAAAACAATAATTATCCCTTCAAATATTGAAAATAAGTATTAAATTCATTAATATATCATTAAATATTGTAATATAAGGGGTAAGGCTAAAATTAATTTATAAAACTTGTAATTATATGGGGTAAAGTAATAAAACAATTGAAAAATATGGTTTAAAACAATAATTATCCCTTCAAATATTGAAAATAAGTATTAAATTCATAAAAATCTCATTTAATATAAGGTTTTAGGGGTTGGGTTCAACATTTTTTTATAAATTTTGTAAAAACATGAGATATTGTAATGAAATACGGTAAAATCATTGGAAAAATTCAATAAAATCCCTTCTAATATTGAAAATAAAGACTAAATTCATAAAAATATCATTAAATATTGTAATATAAGGGGTACGGCTAAAATTATTTAATAAAACTTGTAATTATATGGGGTAAAATAATAAAACAATTGAAAAATATTGTTTAAAACAATAATTATCCCTTCAAATATTGAAAATAAGTATTAAATTCATAAAAATTTCATTAAATATTGTAATATAAGAGGTACGGCTAAAATTATTTTATAAAACTTGTAATTATATGGGGTAAAGTAATACAACAATTGAAAAATATGGTTTAAAACAATAATTATCCCTTCAAATATTGAAAATAAGTATTAAATTCATAAAAATCTCATTTAATATAAGGTTTTAGGGGTTGGGTTCAACATTTTTTTATAAATTTTGTAAAAACATGAGATATTGTAATGAAATACGTTAAAATCATTGGAAAAATTCAATAAAATCCCTTCTAATATTGAAAATAAGGGCTAAATTCATAAAAATATCATTAAATATTGTAATATAAGGGGTAAGGCTAAAATTAATTTATAAAACTTGTAATTATATGGGGTAAAGTAATAAAACAATTGAAAAATATGGTTTAAAAAAATAATTATCCCTTCAAATATTGAAAATAAGTATTAAATTCATAAAAATCTCATTTAATATAAGGTTTTAGGGGTTGGGTTCAACATTTTTTTATAAATTTTGTAAAAACATGAGATATTGTAATGAAATACGGTAAAATCATTGGAAAAATTCAATAAAATCCCTTCTAATATTGAAAATAAGGGCTAAATTCATAAAAATATCATTAAATATTGTAATATAAGGGGTACGGCTAAAATTATTTTATAAAACTTGTAATTATAAGGGGTAAAGTAATAAAACAATTGAAAAATATGGTTTAAAACAATAATTATCCCTTCAAATATTGAAAATAAGTATTAAATTCATAAAAATCTCATTTAATATAGGATTTCAGGGGTTTGGTACATTATTTTATTATAAATCTTGTAAACACTTGGATATTGTAATAGATTATATCATAATAACAGTGATAAAATGTTATATTCCCTTCAAATATTGAAAATAAGGACTAAATTCATAAAAATATCTTTAAATATTGTAATATAAGGGGTACGGCTAAAATTATTTTATAAAACTTGTAATTATATGGGGTAAAGCAATAAAACAATTGAAAAATATGGTTTAAAACAATAATTATCCCTTCAAATATTGAAAATAAGGGCTAAATTCATAAAAATTTCATTAAATAATGTAATATAAGAGGTACGGCTAAAATTATTTTATAAAACTTGTAATTATATGGGGTAAAGTAATAAAACAATTGAAAAATATGGTTTAAAACAATAATTATCCCTTCAAATATTGAAAATAAGTATTAAATTCATAAAAATCTCATTTAATATAAGATTTTAGGGGTTGGGTTCAACATTTTTTTATAAATTTTGTAAAAACATGAGATATTGTAATGAAATACGTTAAAATCATTGGAAAAATTCAATAAAATCCCTTCTAATATTGAAAATAAGGGCTAAATTCATAAAAATATCATTAAAAATTGTAATATAAGGGGTACGGCTAAAATTATTTTATAAAACTTGTAATTATATGGGGTAAAGTAATAAAACAATTGAAAAATATGGTTTAAAACAATAATTATCCCTTCAAATATTGAAAATAAGTATTAAATTCATAAAAATCTCGTTTAATATAGGATTTCAGGGGTTGGGGCCAACAATTTTTTATAAATTTTGTAAAAATATGGGGTATAGTAATAAAATACGTAAAATCAATGAAAAATTTCAATAAAATCCTTACTGATATTGAAAATAAGGGCTAAACTCATTAAAATATCATTAAATATTGTAATATAAGGGTTACGGCTAAAATTATTTTATAAAACTTGTAATTATATGGGGTAAATAATACAACAATTGAAAAATATGGTTTAAAACAATAATTATCCCTTCAAATATTGAAAATAAGTATTAAATTCATTAATATATCATTAAATATTGTAATATAAGGGGTAAGGCTAAAATTAATTTATAAAACTTGTAATTATATGGGGTAAAGTAATAAAACAATTGAAAAATATGGTTTAAAACAATAATTATCCCTTCAAATATTGAAAATAAGTATTAAATTCATAAAAATCTCATTTAATATAAGGTTTTAGGGGTTGGGTTCAACATTTTTTTATAAATTTTGTAAAAACATGAGATATTGTAATGAAATACGGTAAAATCATTGGAAAAATTCAATAAAATCCCTTCTAATATTGAAAATAAAGACTAAATTCATAAAAATATCATTAAATATTGTAATATAAGGGGTACGGCTAAAATTATTTAATAAAACTTGTAATTATATGGGGTAAAATAATAAAACAATTGAAAAATATTGTTTAAAACAATAATTATCCCTTCAAATATTGAAAATAAGTATTAAATTCATAAAAATTTCATTAAATATTGTAATATAAGAGGTACGGCTAAAATTATTTTATAAAACTTGTAATTATATGGGGTAAAGTAATACAACAATTGAAAAATATGGTTTAAAACAATAATTATCCCTTCAAATATTGAAAATAAGTATTAAATTCATAAAAATCTCATTTAATATAAGGTTTTAGGGGTTGGGTTCAACATTTTTTTATAAATTTTGTAAAAACATGAGATATTGTAATGAAATACGTTAAAATCATTGGAAAAATTCAATAAAATCCCTTCTAATATTGAAAATAAGGGCTAAATTCATAAAAATATCATTAAATATTGTAATATAAGGGGTAAGGCTAAAATTAATTTATAAAACTTGTAATTATATGGGGTAAAGTAATAAAACAATTGAAAAATATGGTTTAAAACAATAATTATCCCTTCAAATATTGAAAATAAGTATTAAATTCATAAAAATCTCATTTAATATAAGGTTTTAGGGGTTGGGTTCAACATTTTTTTATAAATTTTGTAAAAACATGAGATATTGTAATGAAATACGGTAAAATCATTGGAAAAATTCAATAAAATCCCTTCTAATATTGAAAATAAGGGCTAAATTCATAAAAATATCATTAAATATTGTAATATAAGGGGTACGGCTAAAATTATTTTATAAAACTTGTAATTATAAGGGGTAAAGTAATAAAACAATTGAAAAATATGGTTTAAAACAATAATTATCCCTTCAAATATTGAAAATAAGTATTAAATTCATAAAAATCTCATTTAATATAGGATTTCAGGGGTTTGGTACATTATTTTATTATAAATCTTGTAAACACTTGGATATTGTAATAGATTATATCATAATAACAGTGATAAAATGTTATATTCCCTTCAAATATTGAAAATAAGGACTAAATTCATAAAAATATCTTTAAATATTGTAATATAAGGGGTACGGCTAAAATTATTTTATAAAACTTGTAATTATATGGGGTAAAGCAATAAAACAATTGAAAAATATGGTTTAAAACAATAATTATCCCTTCAAATATTGAAAATAAGGGCTAAATTCATAAAAATTTCATTAAATAATGTAATATAAGAGGTACGGCTAAAATTATTTTATAAAACTTGTAATTATATGGGGTAAAGTAATAAAACAATTGAAAAATATGGTTTAAAACAATAATTATCCCTTCAAATATTGAAAATAAGTATTAAATTCATAAAAATCTCATTTAATATAAGGTTTTAGGGGTTGGGTTCAACATTTTTTTATAAATTTTGTAAAAACATGAGATATTGTAATGAAATACGGTAAAATCATTGGAAAAATTCAATAAAATCCCTTCTAATATTGAAAATAAAGACTAAATTCATAAAAATTTCATTAAATATTGTAATATAAGAGGTACGGCTAAAATTATTTTATAAAACTTGTAATTATATGGGGTAAAGTAATAAAACAATTGAAAAATATGGTTTAAAACAATAATTATCCCTTCAAATATTGAAAATAAGTATTAAATTCATAAAAATCTCATTTAATATAAGATTTTAGGGGTTGGGTTCAACATTTTTTTATAAATTTTGTAAAAACATGAGATATTGTAATGAAATACGGTAAAATCATTGGAAAAATTCAATAAAATCCCTTCTAATATTGAAAATAAAGACTAAATTCATAAATATTTCATTAAATATTGTAATATAAGGGGTACGGCTAAAATAATTTTATAAAACTTGTAATTATATGGGGTAAAGTAATAAAACAATTGAAAAATATGGTTAAAAACAATAATTATCCCTTCAAATATTGAAAATAAGTATTAAATTCATAAAAATCTCATTTAATATAGGATTTCAGGGGTTTGGTACATTATTTTATTATAAATCTTGTAAACACTTGGATATTGTAATAGATTATATCATAATAACAGTGATATAATGTTATATTCCCTTCAAATATTGAAAATAAGTACTAAATTCATTAAAATATCATTAAATATTGTAATATAAGGGTTACGGCTAAAATTATTTTATAAAACTTGTAATTATAAGGGGTAAAGTAATAAAACAATTGAAAAATATGGTTTAAAACAATAATTATCCCTTCAAATATTGAAAATAAGTATTAAATTCATAAAAATCTCATTTAATATAGGATTTCAGGGGTTTGGTACATTATTTTATTATAAATCTTGTAAACACTTGGATATTGTAATAGATTATATCATAATAACAGTGATATAATGTTATATTCCCTTCAAATATTGAAAATAAGGACTAAATTCATTAAAATATCATTAAATATTGTAATATAAGGGGTACGGCTAAAATTATTTTATAAAACTTGTAATTATATGGGGTAAAGTAATAAAACAATTGAAAAATATGGTTTAAAACAATAATTATCCCTTCAAATATTGAAAATAAGTATTAAATTCATAAAAATCTCATTTAATATAAGGTTTTAGGGGTTGGGTTCAACATTTTTTTATAAATTTTGTAAAAACATGAGATATTGTAATGAAATACGGTAAAATCATTGGAAAAATTCAATAAAATCCCTTCTAATATTGAAAATAAGGGCTAAATTCATAAAAATATCATTAAATATTGTAATATAAGGGGTACGGCTAAAATTATTTTATAAAACTTGTAATTATAAGGGGTAAAGTAATAAAACAATTGAAAAATATGGTTTAAAACAATAATTATCCCTTCAAATATTGAAAATAAGTATTAAATTCATAAAAATCTCATTTAATATTGGATTTCAGGGGTTTGGTTCAACATTTTTTTATAAATTTTGTAAAAACATGAGATATTGTAATGAAATACGGTAAAATCATTGGAAAAATTCAATAAAATCCCTTCTAATATTGAAAATAAAGACTAAATTCATAAATATTTCATTAAATATTGTAATATAAGGGGTACGGCTAAAATTATTTTATAAAACTTGTAATTATATGGGGTAAAATAATAAAACAATTGAAAAATATGGTTTAAAACAATAATTATCCCTTCAAATATTGAAAATAAGTATTAAATTCATAAAAATCTCATTTAATATAGGATTTCAGGGGTTTGGTACATTATTTTATTATAAATCTTTTAAACACTTGGATATTGTAATAGATTATATCATAATAACAGTGATAAAATGTTATATTCCCTTCAAATATTGAAAATAAGGACTAAATTCATAAAAATATCTTTAAATATTGTAATATAAGGGGTACGGCTAAAATTATTTTATAAAACTTGTAATTATATGGGGTAAAGTAATAAAACAATTGAAAAATATGGTTTAAAACAATAATCATCCCTTCAAATATTGAAAATAAGGGCTAAATTCATAAAAATTTCATTAAATATTGTAATATAAGAGGTACGGCTAAAATTATTTTATAAAACTTGTAATTATATGGGGTAAAGTAATAAAACAATTGAAAAATATGGTTTAAAACAATAATTATCCCTTCAAATATTGAAAATAAGTATTAAATTCATAAAAATCTCATTTAATATAAGATTTTAGGGGTTGGGTTCAACATTTTTTTATAAATTTTGTAAAAACATGAGATATTGTAATGAAATACGGTAAAATCATTGGAAAAATTCAATAAAATCCCTTCTAATATTGAAAATAAAGACTAAATTCATAAATATTTCATTAAATATTGTAATATAAGGGGTACGGCTAAAATAATTTTATAAAACTTGTAATTATATGGGGTAAAGTAATAAAACAATTGAAAAATATGGTTAAAAACAATAATTATCCCTTCAAATATTGAAAATAAGTATTAAATTCATAAAAATCTCATTTAATATAGGATTTCAGGGGTTTGGTACATTATTTTATTATAAATCTTGTAAACACTTGGATATTGTAATAGATTATATCATAATAACAGTGATAAAATGTTATATTCCCTTCAAATATTGAAAATAAGGACTAAATTCATAAAAATATCTTTAAATATTGTAATATAAGGGGTACGGCTAAAATTATTTTATAAAACTTGTAATTATATGGGGTAAAGTAATAAAACAATTGAAAAATATGGTTTAAAACAATAATTATCCCTTCAAATATTGAAAATAAGTATTAAATTCATAAAAATCTCATTTAATATAAGGTTTTAGGGGTTGGGTTCAACATTTTTTTATAAATTTTGTAAAAACATGAGATATTGTAATGAAATACGGTAAAATCATTGGAAAAATTCAATAAAATCCCTTCTAATATTGAAAATAAGGGCTAAATTCATAAAAATATCATTAAATATTGTAATATAAGGGGTATGGCTAATATTATTTTATAAAACTTGTAATTATATGGGGTAAAGTAATACAACAATAGAAAAATATGGTTTAAAACATTAATTATCCCTTCAAATATTGAAAATAAGGGCTAAATTCATAAAAATTTCATTAAATATTGTAATATAAGGGGTACGACTAAAATTATTTTATAAAACTTGTAATTATATGGGGTAAATAATACAACAATTGAAAAATATGGTTTAAAACAATAATTATCCCTTCAAATATTGAAAATAAGTATTAAATTCATTAATATATCATTAAATATTGTAATATAAGGGGTAAGGCTAAAATTAATTTATAAAACTTGTAATTATATGGGGTAAAGTAATAAAACAATTGAAAAATATGGTTTAAAACAATAATCATCCCTTCAAATATTGAAAATAAGGGCTAAATTCATAAAAATTTCATTAAATATTGTTATATAAGAGGTACGGCTAAAATTATTTTATAAAACTTGTAATTATATGGGGTAAAGTAATAAAACAATTGAAAAATATGGTTTAAAACAATAATTATCCCTTCAAATATTGAAAATAAGTATTAAATTCATAAAAATCTCATTTAATATAAGATTTTAGGGGTTTGTTCAACATTTTTTTATAAATTTTGTAAAAACATGAGATATTGTAATGAAATACGGTAAAATCATTGGAAAAATTCAATAAAATCCCTTCTAATATTGAAAATAAAGACTAAATTCATAAATATTTCATTAAATATTGTAATATAAGGGGTACGGCTAAAATAATTTTATAAAACTTGTAATTATATGGGGTAAAGTAATAAAACAATTGAAAAATATGGTTAAAAACAATAATTATCCCTTCAAATATTGAAAATAAGTATTAAATTCATAAAAATCTCATTTAATATAGGATTTCAGGGGTTTGGTACATTATTTTATTATAAATCTTGTAAACACTTGGATATTGTAATAGATTATATCATAATAACAGTGATAAAATGTTATATTCCCTTCAAATATTGAAAATAAGGACTAAATTCATAAAAATATCTTTAAATATTGTAATATAAGGGGTACGGCTAAAATTATTTTATAAAACTTGTAATTATATGGGGTAAAGTAATAAAACAATTGAAAAATATGGTTTAAAACAATAATTATCCCTTCAAATATTGAAAATAAGTATTAAATTCATAAAAATCTCATTTAATATAAGGTTTTAGGGGTTGGGTTCAACATTTTTTTATAAATTTTGTAAAAACATGAGATATTGTAATGAAATACGGTAAAATCATTGGAAAAATTCAATAAAATCCCTTCTAATATTGAAAATAAGGGCTAAATTCATAAAAATATCATTAAATATTGTAATATAAGGGGTATGGCTAATATTATTTTATAAAACTTGTAATTATATGGGGTAAAGTAATACAACAATAGAAAAATATGGTTTAAAACATTAATTATCCCTTCAAATATTGAAAATAAGGGCTAAATTCATAAAAATTTCATTAAATATTGTAATATAAGGGGTACGACTAAAATTATTTTATAAAACTTGTAATTATATGGGGTAAATAATACAACAATTGAAAAATATGGTTTAAAACAATAATTATCCCTTCAAATATTGAAAATAAGTATTAAATTCATTAATATATCATTAAATATTGTAATATAAGGGGTAAGGCTAAAATTAATTTATAAAACTTGTAATTATATGGGGTAAAGTAATAAAACAATTGAAAAATATGGTTTAAAACAATAATTATCCCTTCAAATATTGAAAATAAGTATTAAATTCATAAAAATCTCATTTAATATAAGATTTTAGGGGTTGGGTTCAACATTTTTTTATAAATTTTGTAAAAACATGAGATATTGTAATGAAATACGGTAAAATCATTGGAAAAATTCAATAAAATCCCTTCTAATATTGAAAATAAAGACTAAATTCATAAAAATTTCATTAAATATTGTAATATAAGAGGTACGGCTAAAATTAATTTATAAAACTTGTAATTATATGGGGTAAAGTAATAAAACAATTGAAAAATATGGTTTAAAACAATAATTATCCCTTCAAATATTGAAAATAAGTATTAAATTCATAAAAATCTCATTTAATATAAGGTTTTAGGGGTTGGGTTCAACATTTTTTTATAAATTTTGTAAAAACATGAGATATTGTAATGAAATACGGTAAAATCATTGGAAAAATTCAATAAAATCCCTTCTAATATTGAAAATAAAGACTAAATTCATAAAAATTTCATTAAATATTGTAATATAAGAGGTACGGCTAAAATTATTTTATAAAACTTGTAATTATATGGGGTAAAGTAATAAAACAATTGAAAAATATGGTTTAAAACAATAATTATCCCTTCAAATATTGAAAATAAGTATTAAATTCATAAAAATCTCATTTAATATAAGATTTTAGGGGTTGGGTTCAACATTTTTTTATAAATTTTGTAAAAACATGAGATATTGTAATGAAATACGGTAAAATCATTGGAAAAATTCAATAAAATCCCTTCTAATATTGAAAATAAAGACTAAATTCATAAATATTTCATTAAATATTGTAATATAAGGGGTACGGCTAAAATAATTTTATAAAACTTGTAATTATATGGGGTAAAGTAATAAAACAATTGAAAAATATGGTTAAAAACAATAATTATCCCTTCAAATATTGAAAATAAGTATTAAATTCATAAAAATCTCATTTAATATAGGATTTCAGGGGTTTGGTACATTATTTTATTATAAATCTTGTAAACACTTGGATATTGTAATAGATTATATCATAATAACAGTGATATAATGTTATATTCCCTTCAAATATTGAAAATAAGTACTAAATTCATTAAAATATCATTAAATATTGTAATATAAGGGTTACGGCTAAAATTATTTTATAAAACTTGTAATTATATGGGGTAAAGTAATACAACAATTGAAAAATATGGTTTAAAACAATAATTATCCCTTCAAATATTGAAAATAAGTATTAAATTCATAAAAATCTTATTTAATATAAGATTTTAGGGGTTGGGTTATTCATTTTTTTTATAAATTTTGTAAAAATATGGGGTATTGTAATAAAATACGTTAAAATCAATGAAAAATTTCAATAAAATCCCTTCTAATATTGAAAATAAGGGCTAAATTCATAAAAATATCATTAAATATTGTAATATAAGGGGTATGGCTAATATTATTTTATAAAACTTGTAATTATATGGGGTAAAGTAATACAACAATAGAAAAATATGGTTTAAAACATTAATTATCCCTTCAAATATTGAAAATAAGGGCTAAATTCATAAAAATTTCATTAAATATTGTAATATAAGGGGTACGACTAAAATTATTTTATAAAACTTGTAATTATATGGGGTAAATAATACAACAATTGAAAAATATGGTTTAAAACAATAATTATCCCTTCAAATATTGAAAATAAGTATTAAATTCATTAATATATCATTAAATATTGTAATATAAGGGGTAAGGCTAAAATTAATTTATAAAACTTGTAATTATATGGGGTAAAGTAATAAAACAATTGAAAAATATGGTTTAAAACAATAATTATCCCTTCAAATATTGAAAATAAGTATTAAATTCATAAAAATCTCATTTAATATAAGGTTTTAGGGGTTGGGTTCAACATTTTTTTATAAATTTTGTAAAAACATGAGATATTGTAATGAAATACGGTAAAATCATTGGAAAAATTCAATAAAATCCCTTCTAATATTGAAAATAAAGACTAAATTCATAAAAATATCATTAAATATTGTAATATAAGGGGTACGGCTAAAATTATTTAATAAAACTTGTAATTATATGGGGTAAAATAATAAAACAATTGAAAAATATTGTTTAAAACAATAATTATCCCTTCAAATATTGAAAATAAGTATTAAATTCATAAAAATTTCATTAAATATTGTAATATAAGAGGTACGGCTAAAATTATTTTATAAAACTTGTAATTATATGGGGTAAAGTAATACAACAATTGAAAAATATGGTTTAAAACAATAATTATCCCTTCAAATATTGAAAATAAGTATTAAATTCATAAAAATCTCATTTAATATAAGGTTTTAGGGGTTGGGTTCAACATTTTTTTATAAATTTTGTAAAAACATGAGATATTGTAATGAAATACGTTAAAATCATTGGAAAAATTCAATAAAATCCCTTCTAATATTGAAAATAAGGGCTAAATTCATAAAAATATCATTAAATATTGTAATATAAGGGGTAAGGCTAAAATTAATTTATAAAACTTGTAATTATATGGGGTAAAGTAATAAAACAATTGAAAAATATGGTTTAAAACAATAATTATCCCTTCAAATATTGAAAATAAGTATTAAATTCATAAAAATCTCATTTAATATAAGGTTTTAGGGGTTGGGTTCAACATTTTTTTATAAATTTTGTAAAAACATGAGATATTGTAATGAAATACGGTAAAATCATTGGAAAAATTCAATAAAATCCCTTCTAATATTGAAAATAAGGGCTAAATTCATAAAAATATCATTAAATATTGTAATATAAGGGGTACGGCTAAAATTATTTTATAAAACTTGTAATTATAAGGGGTAAAGTAATAAAACAATTGAAAAATATGGTTTAAAACAATAATTATCCCTTCAAATATTGAAAATAAGTATTAAATTCATAAAAATCTCATTTAATATAGGATTTCAGGGGTTTGGTACATTATTTTATTATAAATCTTGTAAACACTTGGATATTGTAATAGATTATATCATAATAACAGTGATAAAATGTTATATTCCCTTCAAATATTGAAAATAAGGACTAAATTCATA
This sequence comes from Rhopalosiphum nymphaeae, assembly GCA_036289425.1. Lineage (NCBI taxonomy): Eukaryota > Metazoa > Arthropoda > Insecta > Hemiptera > Aphididae > Rhopalosiphum > Rhopalosiphum nymphaeae. Next base: position 6,597,132 of record JAZAQC010000001.1, on the reverse strand, counting down.
AAAATATCTTTAAATATTGTAATATAAGGGGTACGGCTAAAATTATTTTATAAAACTTGTAATTATATGGGGTAAAGCAATAAAACAATTGAAAAATATGGTTTAAAACAATAATTATCCCTTCAAATATTGAAAATAAGGGCTAAATTCATAAAAATTTCATTAAATAATGTAATATAAGAGGTACGGCTAAAATTATTTTATAAAACTTGTAATTATATGGGGTAAAGTAATAAAACAATTGAAAAATATGGTTTAAAACAATAATTATCCCTTCAAATATTGAAAATAAGTATTAAATTCATAAAAATCTCATTTAATATAAGGTTTTAGGGGTTGGGTTCAACATTTTTTTATAAATTTTGTAAAAACATGAGATATTGTAATGAAATACGGTAAAATCATTGGAAAAATTCAATAAAATCCCTTCTAATATTGAAAATAAAGACTAAATTCATAAAAATTTCATTAAATATTGTAATATAAGAGGTACGGCTAAAATTATTTTATAAAACTTGTAATTATATGGGGTAAAGTAATAAAACAATTGAAAAATATGGTTTAAAACAATAATTATCCCTTCAAATATTGAAAATAAGTATTAAATTCATAAAAATCTCATTTAATATAAGATTTTAGGGGTTGGGTTCAACATTTTTTTATAAATTTTGTAAAAACATGAGATATTGTAATGAAATACGGTAAAATCATTGGAAAAATTCAATAAAATCCCTTCTAATATTGAAAATAAAGACTAAATTCATAAATATTTCATTAAATATTGTAATATAAGGGGTACGGCTAAAATAATTTTATAAAACTTGTAATTATATGGGGTAAAGTAATAAAACAATTGAAAAATATGGTTAAAAACAATAATTATCCCTTCAAATATTGAAAATAAGTATTAAATTCATAAAAATCTCATTTAATATAGGATTTCAGGGGTTTGGTACATTATTTTATTATAAATCTTGTAAACACTTGGATATTGTAATAGATTATATCATAATAACAGTGATATAATGTTATATTCCCTTCAAATATTGAAAATAAGTACTAAATTCATTAAAATATCATTAAATATTGTAATATAAGGGTTACGGCTAAAATTATTTTATAAAACTTGTAATTATAAGGGGTAAAGTAATAAAACAATTGAAAAATATGGTTTAAAACAATAATTATCCCTTCAAATATTGAAAATAAGTATTAAATTCATAAAAATCTCATTTAATATAGGATTTCAGGGGTTTGGTACATTATTTTATTATAAATCTTGTAAACACTTGGATATTGTAATAGATTATATCATAATAACAGTGATATAATGTTATATTCCCTTCAAATATTGAAAATAAGGACTAAATTCATTAAAATATCATTAAATATTGTAATATAAGGGGTACGGCTAAAATTATTTTATAAAACTTGTAATTATATGGGGTAAAGTAATAAAACAATTGAAAAATATGGTTTAAAACAATAATTATCCCTTCAAATATTGAAAATAAGTATTAAATTCATAAAAATCTCATTTAATATAAGGTTTTAGGGGTTGGGTTCAACATTTTTTTATAAATTTTGTAAAAACATGAGATATTGTAATGAAATACGGTAAAATCATTGGAAAAATTCAATAAAATCCCTTCTAATATTGAAAATAAGGGCTAAATTCATAAAAATATCATTAAATATTGTAATATAAGGGGTACGGCTAAAATTATTTTATAAAACTTGTAATTATAAGGGGTAAAGTAATAAAACAATTGAAAAATATGGTTTAAAACAATAATTATCCCTTCAAATATTGAAAATAAGTATTAAATTCATAAAAATCTCATTTAATATTGGATTTCAGGGGTTTGGTTCAACATTTTTTTATAAATTTTGTAAAAACATGAGATATTGTAATGAAATACGGTAAAATCATTGGAAAAATTCAATAAAATCCCTTCTAATATTGAAAATAAAGACTAAATTCATAAATATTTCATTAAATATTGTAATATAAGGGGTACGGCTAAAATTATTTTATAAAACTTGTAATTATATGGGGTAAAATAATAAAACAATTGAAAAATATGGTTTAAAACAATAATTATCCCTTCAAATATTGAAAATAAGTATTAAATTCATAAAAATCTCATTTAATATAGGATTTCAGGGGTTTGGTACATTATTTTATTATAAATCTTTTAAACACTTGGATATTGTAATAGATTATATCATAATAACAGTGATAAAATGTTATATTCCCTTCAAATATTGAAAATAAGGACTAAATTCATAAAAATATCTTTAAATATTGTAATATAAGGGGTACGGCTAAAATTATTTTATAAAACTTGTAATTATATGGGGTAAAGTAATAAAACAATTGAAAAATATGGTTTAAAACAATAATCATCCCTTCAAATATTGAAAATAAGGGCTAAATTCATAAAAATTTCATTAAATATTGTAATATAAGAGGTACGGCTAAAATTATTTTATAAAACTTGTAATTATATGGGGTAAAGTAATAAAACAATTGAAAAATATGGTTTAAAACAATAATTATCCCTTCAAATATTGAAAATAAGTATTAAATTCATAAAAATCTCATTTAATATAAGATTTTAGGGGTTGGGTTCAACATTTTTTTATAAATTTTGTAAAAACATGAGATATTGTAATGAAATACGGTAAAATCATTGGAAAAATTCAATAAAATCCCTTCTAATATTGAAAATAAAGACTAAATTCATAAATATTTCATTAAATATTGTAATATAAGGGGTACGGCTAAAATAATTTTATAAAACTTGTAATTATATGGGGTAAAGTAATAAAACAATTGAAAAATATGGTTAAAAACAATAATTATCCCTTCAAATATTGAAAATAAGTATTAAATTCATAAAAATCTCATTTAATATAGGATTTCAGGGGTTTGGTACATTATTTTATTATAAATCTTGTAAACACTTGGATATTGTAATAGATTATATCATAATAACAGTGATAAAATGTTATATTCCCTTCAAATATTGAAAATAAGGACTAAATTCATAAAAATATCTTTAAATATTGTAATATAAGGGGTACGGCTAAAATTATTTTATAAAACTTGTAATTATATGGGGTAAAGTAATAAAACAATTGAAAAATATGGTTTAAAACAATAATTATCCCTTCAAATATTGAAAATAAGTATTAAATTCATAAAAATCTCATTTAATATAAGGTTTTAGGGGTTGGGTTCAACATTTTTTTATAAATTTTGTAAAAACATGAGATATTGTAATGAAATACGGTAAAATCATTGGAAAAATTCAATAAAATCCCTTCTAATATTGAAAATAAGGGCTAAATTCATAAAAATATCATTAAATATTGTAATATAAGGGGTATGGCTAATATTATTTTATAAAACTTGTAATTATATGGGGTAAAGTAATACAACAATAGAAAAATATGGTTTAAAACATTAATTATCCCTTCAAATATTGAAAATAAGGGCTAAATTCATAAAAATTTCATTAAATATTGTAATATAAGGGGTACGACTAAAATTATTTTATAAAACTTGTAATTATATGGGGTAAATAATACAACAATTGAAAAATATGGTTTAAAACAATAATTATCCCTTCAAATATTGAAAATAAGTATTAAATTCATTAATATATCATTAAATATTGTAATATAAGGGGTAAGGCTAAAATTAATTTATAAAACTTGTAATTATATGGGGTAAAGTAATAAAACAATTGAAAAATATGGTTTAAAACAATAATCATCCCTTCAAATATTGAAAATAAGGGCTAAATTCATAAAAATTTCATTAAATATTGTTATATAAGAGGTACGGCTAAAATTATTTTATAAAACTTGTAATTATATGGGGTAAAGTAATAAAACAATTGAAAAATATGGTTTAAAACAATAATTATCCCTTCAAATATTGAAAATAAGTATTAAATTCATAAAAATCTCATTTAATATAAGATTTTAGGGGTTTGTTCAACATTTTTTTATAAATTTTGTAAAAACATGAGATATTGTAATGAAATACGGTAAAATCATTGGAAAAATTCAATAAAATCCCTTCTAATATTGAAAATAAAGACTAAATTCATAAATATTTCATTAAATATTGTAATATAAGGGGTACGGCTAAAATAATTTTATAAAACTTGTAATTATATGGGGTAAAGTAATAAAACAATTGAAAAATATGGTTAAAAACAATAATTATCCCTTCAAATATTGAAAATAAGTATTAAATTCATAAAAATCTCATTTAATATAGGATTTCAGGGGTTTGGTACATTATTTTATTATAAATCTTGTAAACACTTGGATATTGTAATAGATTATATCATAATAACAGTGATAAAATGTTATATTCCCTTCAAATATTGAAAATAAGGACTAAATTCATAAAAATATCTTTAAATATTGTAATATAAGGGGTACGGCTAAAATTATTTTATAAAACTTGTAATTATATGGGGTAAAGTAATAAAACAATTGAAAAATATGGTTTAAAACAATAATTATCCCTTCAAATATTGAAAATAAGTATTAAATTCATAAAAATCTCATTTAATATAAGGTTTTAGGGGTTGGGTTCAACATTTTTTTATAAATTTTGTAAAAACATGAGATATTGTAATGAAATACGGTAAAATCATTGGAAAAATTCAATAAAATCCCTTCTAATATTGAAAATAAGGGCTAAATTCATAAAAATATCATTAAATATTGTAATATAAGGGGTATGGCTAATATTATTTTATAAAACTTGTAATTATATGGGGTAAAGTAATACAACAATAGAAAAATATGGTTTAAAACATTAATTATCCCTTCAAATATTGAAAATAAGGGCTAAATTCATAAAAATTTCATTAAATATTGTAATATAAGGGGTACGACTAAAATTATTTTATAAAACTTGTAATTATATGGGGTAAATAATACAACAATTGAAAAATATGGTTTAAAACAATAATTATCCCTTCAAATATTGAAAATAAGTATTAAATTCATTAATATATCATTAAATATTGTAATATAAGGGGTAAGGCTAAAATTAATTTATAAAACTTGTAATTATATGGGGTAAAGTAATAAAACAATTGAAAAATATGGTTTAAAACAATAATTATCCCTTCAAATATTGAAAATAAGTATTAAATTCATAAAAATCTCATTTAATATAAGATTTTAGGGGTTGGGTTCAACATTTTTTTATAAATTTTGTAAAAACATGAGATATTGTAATGAAATACGGTAAAATCATTGGAAAAATTCAATAAAATCCCTTCTAATATTGAAAATAAAGACTAAATTCATAAAAATTTCATTAAATATTGTAATATAAGAGGTACGGCTAAAATTAATTTATAAAACTTGTAATTATATGGGGTAAAGTAATAAAACAATTGAAAAATATGGTTTAAAACAATAATTATCCCTTCAAATATTGAAAATAAGTATTAAATTCATAAAAATCTCATTTAATATAAGGTTTTAGGGGTTGGGTTCAACATTTTTTTATAAATTTTGTAAAAACATGAGATATTGTAATGAAATACGGTAAAATCATTGGAAAAATTCAATAAAATCCCTTCTAATATTGAAAATAAAGACTAAATTCATAAAAATTTCATTAAATATTGTAATATAAGAGGTACGGCTAAAATTATTTTATAAAACTTGTAATTATATGGGGTAAAGTAATAAAACAATTGAAAAATATGGTTTAAAACAATAATTATCCCTTCAAATATTGAAAATAAGTATTAAATTCATAAAAATCTCATTTAATATAAGATTTTAGGGGTTGGGTTCAACATTTTTTTATAAATTTTGTAAAAACATGAGATATTGTAATGAAATACGGTAAAATCATTGGAAAAATTCAATAAAATCCCTTCTAATATTGAAAATAAAGACTAAATTCATAAATATTTCATTAAATATTGTAATATAAGGGGTACGGCTAAAATAATTTTATAAAACTTGTAATTATATGGGGTAAAGTAATAAAACAATTGAAAAATATGGTTAAAAACAATAATTATCCCTTCAAATATTGAAAATAAGTATTAAATTCATAAAAATCTCATTTAATATAGGATTTCAGGGGTTTGGTACATTATTTTATTATAAATCTTGTAAACACTTGGATATTGTAATAGATTATATCATAATAACAGTGATATAATGTTATATTCCCTTCAAATATTGAAAATAAGTACTAAATTCATTAAAATATCATTAAATATTGTAATATAAGGGTTACGGCTAAAATTATTTTATAAAACTTGTAATTATATGGGGTAAAGTAATACAACAATTGAAAAATATGGTTTAAAACAATAATTATCCCTTCAAATATTGAAAATAAGTATTAAATTCATAAAAATCTTATTTAATATAAGATTTTAGGGGTTGGGTTATTCATTTTTTTTATAAATTTTGTAAAAATATGGGGTATTGTAATAAAATACGTTAAAATCAATGAAAAATTTCAATAAAATCCCTTCTAATATTGAAAATAAGGGCTAAATTCATAAAAATATCATTAAATATTGTAATATAAGGGGTATGGCTAATATTATTTTATAAAACTTGTAATTATATGGGGTAAAGTAATACAACAATAGAAAAATATGGTTTAAAACATTAATTATCCCTTCAAATATTGAAAATAAGGGCTAAATTCATAAAAATTTCATTAAATATTGTAATATAAGGGGTACGACTAAAATTATTTTATAAAACTTGTAATTATATGGGGTAAATAATACAACAATTGAAAAATATGGTTTAAAACAATAATTATCCCTTCAAATATTGAAAATAAGTATTAAATTCATTAATATATCATTAAATATTGTAATATAAGGGGTAAGGCTAAAATTAATTTATAAAACTTGTAATTATATGGGGTAAAGTAATAAAACAATTGAAAAATATGGTTTAAAACAATAATTATCCCTTCAAATATTGAAAATAAGTATTAAATTCATAAAAATCTCATTTAATATAAGGTTTTAGGGGTTGGGTTCAACATTTTTTTATAAATTTTGTAAAAACATGAGATATTGTAATGAAATACGGTAAAATCATTGGAAAAATTCAATAAAATCCCTTCTAATATTGAAAATAAAGACTAAATTCATAAAAATATCATTAAATATTGTAATATAAGGGGTACGGCTAAAATTATTTAATAAAACTTGTAATTATATGGGGTAAAATAATAAAACAATTGAAAAATATTGTTTAAAACAATAATTATCCCTTCAAATATTGAAAATAAGTATTAAATTCATAAAAATTTCATTAAATATTGTAATATAAGAGGTACGGCTAAAATTATTTTATAAAACTTGTAATTATATGGGGTAAAGTAATACAACAATTGAAAAATATGGTTTAAAACAATAATTATCCCTTCAAATATTGAAAATAAGTATTAAATTCATAAAAATCTCATTTAATATAAGGTTTTAGGGGTTGGGTTCAACATTTTTTTATAAATTTTGTAAAAACATGAGATATTGTAATGAAATACGTTAAAATCATTGGAAAAATTCAATAAAATCCCTTCTAATATTGATAATAAGGGCTAAATTCATAAAAATATCATTAAATATTGTAATATAAGGGGTAAGGCTAAAATTAATTTATAAAACTTGTAATTATATGGGGTAAAGTAATAAAACAATTGAAAAATATGGTTTAAAACAATAATTATCCCTTCAAATATTGAAAATAAGTATTAAATTCATAAAAATCTCATTTAATATAAGGTTTTAGGGGTTGGGTTCAACATTTTTTTATAAATTTTGTAAAAACATGAGATATTGTAATGAAATACGGTAAAATCATTGGAAAAATTCAATAAAATCCCTTCTAATATTGAAAATAAGGGCTAAATTCATAAAAATATCATTAAATATTGTAATATAAGGGGTACGGCTAAAATTATTTTATAAAACTTGTAATTATAAGGGGTAAAGTAATAACACAATTGAAAAATATGGTTTAAAACAATAATTATCCCTTCAAATATTGAAAATAAGTATTAAATTCATAAAAATCTCATTTAATATAAGGTTTTAGGGGTTGGGTTCAACATTTTTTTATAAATTTTGTAAAAACATGAGATATTGTAATGAAATACGGTAAAATCATTGGAAAAATTCAATAAAATCCCTTCTAATATTGAAAATAAGGGCTAAATTCATAAAAATATCATTAAATATTGTAATATAAGGGGTACGACTAAAATTATTTTATAAAACTTGTAATTATATGGGGTAAATAATACAACAATTGAAAAATATGGTTTAAAACAATAATTATCCCTTCAAATATTGAAAATAAGTATTAAATTCATTAATATATCATTAAATATTGTAATATAAGGGGTAAGGCTAAAATTAATTTATAAAACTTGTAATTATATGGGGTAAAGTAATAAAACAATTGAAAAATATGGTTTAAAACAATAATTATCCCTTCAAATATTGAAAATAAGTATTAAATTCATAAAAATCTCATTTAATATAAGGTTTTAGGGGTTGGGTTCAACATTTTTTTATAAATTTTGTAAAAACATGAGATATTGTAATGAAATACGGTAAAATCATTGGAAAAATTCAATAAAATCCCTTCTAATATTGAAAATAAAGACTAAATTCATAAAAATATCATTAAATATTGTAATATAAGGGGTACGGCTAAAATTATTTAATAAAACTTGTAATTATATGGGGTAAAATAATAAAACAATTGAAAAATATTGTTTAAAACAATAATTATCCCTTCAAATATTGAAAATAAGTATTAAATTCATAAAAATTTCATTAAATATTGTAATATAAGAGGTACGGCTAAAATTATTTTATAAAACTTGTAATTATAAGGGGTAAAGTAATAAAACAATAGAAAAATATGGTTTAAAACAATAATTATCCCTTCAAATATTGAAAATAAGTATTAAATTCATAAAAATCTCATTTAATATTGGATTTCAGGGGTTTGGTTCAACATTTTTTTATAAATTTTGTAAAAACATGAGATATTGTAATGAAATACGGTAAAATCATTGGAAAAATTCAATAAAATCCCTTCTAATATTGAAAATAAAGACTAAATTCATAAATATTTCATTAAATATTGTAATATAAGGGGTACGGCTAAAATTATTTTATAAAACTTGTAATTATATGGGGTAAAATAATAAAACAATTGAAAAATATGGTTTAAAACAATAATTATCCCTTCAAATATTGAAAATAAGTATTAAATTCATAAAAATCTCATTTAATATAGGATTTCAGGGGTTTGGTACATTATTTTATTATAAATCTTTTAAACACTTGGATATTGTAATAGATTATATCATAATAACAGTGATAAAATGTTATATTCCCTTCAAATATTGAAAATAAGGACTAAAATCATAAAAATATCTTTAAATATTGTAATATAAGGGGTACGGCTAAAATTATTTTATAAAACTTGTAATTATATGGGGTAAAGTAATAAAACAATTGAAAAATATGGTTTAAAACAATAATTATCCCTTCAAATATTGAAAATAAGGGCTAAATTCATAAAAATTTCATTAAATATTGTAATATAAGAGGTACGGCTAAAATTATTTTATAAAACTTGTAATTATATGGGGTAAAGTAATAAAACAATTGAAAAATATGGTTTAAAACAATAATTATCCCTTCAAATATTGAAAATAAGTATTAAATTCATAAAAATCTCATTTAATATAAGATTTTAGGGGTTGGGTTCAACATTTTTTTATAAATTTTGTAAAAACATGAGATATTGTAATGAAATACGGTAAAATCATTGGAAAAATTCAATAAAATCCCTTCTAATATTGAAAATAAAGACTAAATTCATAAATATTTCATTAAATATTGTAATATAAGGGGTACGGCTAAAATAATTTTATAAAACTTGTAATTATATGGGGTAAAGTAATAAAACAATTGAAAAATATGGTTAAAAACAATAATTATCCCTTCAAATATTGAAAATAAGTATTAAATTCATAAAAATCTCATTTAATATAGGATTTCAGGGGTTTGGTACATTATTTTATTATAAATCTTGTAAACACTTGGATATTGTAATAGATTATATCATAATAACAGTGATATAATGTTATATTCCCTTCAAATATTGAAAATAAGGACTAAATTCATTAAAATATCATTAAATATTGTAATATAAGGGTTACGGCTAAAATTATTTTATAAAACTTGTAATTATATGGGGTAAAGTAATACAACAATTGAAAAATATGGTTTAAAACAATAATTATCCCTTCAAATATTGAAAATAAGTATTAAATTCATAAAAATCTTATTTAATATAAGATTTTAGGGGTTGGGTTATTCATTTTTTTTATAAATTTTGTAAAAATATGGGGTATTGTAATAAAATACGTTAAAATCAATGAAAATTTCAATAAAATCATTACAGATATTGAAAATAAGGGATAAATTCATAAAAATATCATTAAATATTGTAATATAAGGGGTACGGCTAAAATTATTTAATAAAACTTGTAATTATATGGGGTAAAATAATAAAACAATTGAAAAATATTGTTTAAAACAATAATTATCCCTTCAAATATTGAAAATAAGTATTAAATTCATAAAAATCTCATTTAATATAGGATTTCAGGGGTTTGGTACATTATTTTATTATAAATCTTGTAAACACTTGGATATTGTAATAGATTATATCATAATAACAGTGATAAAATGTTATATTCCCTTCAAATATTGAAAATAAGGACTAAATTCATAAAAATATCTTTAAATATTGTAATATAAGGGGTACGGCTAAAATTATTTTATAAAACTTGTAATTATATGGGGTAAAGTAATAAAACAATTGAAAAATATGGTTTAAAACAATAATTATCCCTTCAAATATTGAAAATAAGTATTAAATTCATAAAAATCTCATTTAATATAAGGTTTTAGGGGTTGGGTTCAACATTTTTTTATAAATTTTGTAAAAACATGAGATATTGTAATGAAATACGGTATAATCATTGGAAAAATTCAATAAAATCCCTTCTAATATTGAAAATAAAGACTAAATTCATAAATATTTCATTAAATATTGTAATATAAGGGGTACGGCTAAAATTATTTTATAAAACTTGTAATTATATGGGGTAAAATAATAAAACAATTGAAAAATATGGTTTAAAACAATAATTATCCCTTCAAATATTGAAAATAAGTATTAAATTCATAAAAATCTCATTTAATATAGGATTTCAGGGGTTTGGTACATTATTTTATTATAAATCTTTTAAACACTTGGATATTGTAATAGATTATATCATAATAACAGTGATAAAATGTTATATTCCCTTCAAATATTGAAAATAAGGACTAAATTCATAAAAATATCTTTAAATATTGTAATATAAGGGGTACGGCTAAAATTATTTTATAAAACTTGTAATTATATGGGGTAAAGTAATAAAACAATTGAAAAATATGGTTTAAAACAATAATTATCCCTTCAAATATTGAAAATAAGGGCTAAATTCATAAAAATTTCATTAAATATTGTAATATAAGAGGTACGGCTAAAATTATTTTATAAAACTTGTAATTATATGGGGTAAAGTAATACAACAATAGAAAAATATGGTTTAAAACATTAATTATCCCTTCAAATATTGAAAATAAGGGCTAAATTCATAAAAATTTCATTAAATATTGTAATATAAGGGGTACGACTAAAATTATTTTATAAAACTTGTAATTATATGGGGTAAATAATACAACAATTGAAAAATATGGTTTAAAACAATAATTATCCCTTCAAATATTGAAAATAAGTATTAAATTCATTAATATATCATTAAATATTGTAATATAAGGGGTAAGGCTAAAATTAATTTATAAAACTTGTAATTATATGGGGTAAAGTAATAAAACAATTGAAAAATATGGTTTAAAACAATAATTATCCCTTCAAATATTGAAAATAAGTATTAAATTCATAAAAATCTCATTTAATATAAGGTTTTAGGGGTTGGGTTCAACATTTTTTTATAAATTTTGTAAAAACATGAGATATTGTAATGAAATACGGTAAAATCATTGGAAAAATTCAATAAAATCCCTTCTAATATTGAAAATAAAGACTAAATTCATAAAAATATCATTAAATATTGTAATATAAGGGGTACGGCTAAAATTATTTAATAAAACTTGTAATTATATGGGGTAAAATAATAAAACAATTGAAAAATATTGTTTAAAACAATAATTATCCCTTCAAATATTGAAAATAAGTATTAAATTCATAAAAATTTCATTAAATATTGTAATATAAGAGGTACGGCTAAAATTATTTTATAAAACTTGTAATTATATGGGGTAAAGTAATACAACAATTGAAAAATATGGTTTAAAACAATAATTATCCCTTCAAATATTGAAAATAAGTATTAAATTCATAAAAATCTCATTTAATATAAGGTTTTAGGGGTTGGGTTCAACATTTTTTTATAAATTTTGTAAAAACATGAGATATTGTAATGAAATACGTTAAAATCATTGGAAAAATTCAATAAAATCCCTTCTAATATTGAAAATAAGGGCTAAATTCATAAAAATATCATTAAAAATTGTAATATAAGGGGTACGGCTAAAATTATTTTATAAAACTTGTAATTATATGGGGTAAAGTAATAAAACAATTGAAAAATATGGTTTAAAACAATAATTATCCCTTCAAATATTGAAAATAAGTATTAAATTCATAAAAATCTCGTTTAATATAGGATTTCAGGGGTTGGGGCCAACAATTTTTTATAAATTTTGTAAAAATATGGGGTATAGTAATAAAATACGTAAAATCAATGAAAAATTTCAATAAAATCCTTACTGATATTGAAAATAAGGGCTAAACTCATTAAAATATCATTAAATATTGTAATATAAGGGGAACGGCTAAAATTATTTTATAAAACTTGTAATTATATGGGGTAAAGTAATAAAACAATTGAAAAATATGGTTAAAAACAATAATTATCCCTTCAAATATTGAAAATAAGTATTAAATTCATAAAAATCTCATTTAATATAGGATTTCAGGGGTTTGGTACATTATTTTATTATAAATCTTGTAAACACTTGGATATTGTAATAGATTATATCATAATAACAGTGATATAATGTTATATTCCCTTCAAATATTGAAAATAAGGACTAAATTCATTAAAATATCATTAAATATTGTAATATAAGGGTTACGGCTAAAATTATTTTATAAAACTTGTAATTATATGGGGTAAAGTAATACAACAATTGAAAAATATGGTTTAAAACAATAATTATCCCTTCAAATATTGAAAATAAGTATTAAATTCATAAAAATCTTATTTAATATAAGATTTTAGGGGTTGGGTTATTCATTTTTTTTATAAATTTTGTAAAAATATGGGGTATTGTAATAAAATACGTTAAAATCAATGAAAAATTTCAATAAAATCATTACAGATATTGAAAATAAGGGATAAATTCATAAAAATATCATTAAATATTGTAATATAAGGGGTACGGCTAAAATTATTTAATAAAACTTGTAATTATATGGGGTAAAATAATAAAACAATTGAAAAATATTGTTTAAAACAATAATTATCCCTTCAAATATTGAAAATAAGTATTAAATTCATAAAAATCTCATTTAATATAGGATTTCAGGGGTTTGGTACATTATTTTATTATAAATCTTGTAAACACTTGGATATTGTAATAGATTATATCATAATAACAGTGATAAAATGTTATATTCCCTTCAAATATTGAAAATAAGGACTAAATTCATAAAAATATTTTTAAATATTGTAATATAAGGGGTACGGCTAAAATTATTTTATAAAACTTGTAATTATATGGGGTAAAGTAATAAAACAATTGAAAAATATGGTTTAAAACAATAATTATCCCTTCAAATATTGAAAATAAGTATTAAATTCATAAAAATCTCATTTAATATAAGGTTTTAGGGGTTGGGTTCAACATTTTTTTATAAATTTTGTAAAAACATGAGATATTGTAATGAAATACGGTAAAATCATTGGAAAAATTCAATAAAATCCCTTCTAATATTGAAAATAAGGGCTAAATTCATAAAAATATCATTAAATATTGTAATATAAGGGGTATGGCTAATATTATTTTATAAAACTTGTAATTATATGGGGTAAAGTAATACAACAATAGCAAAATATGGTTTAAAACATTAATTATCCCTTCAAATATTGAAAATAAGGGCTAAATTCATAAAAATTTCATTAAATATTGTAATATAAGGGGTACGACTAAAATTATTTTATAAAACTTGTAATTATATGGGGTAAATAATACAACAATTGAAAAATATGGTTTAAAACAATAATTATCCCTTCAAATATTGAAAATAAGTATTAAATTCATTAATATATCATTAAATATTGTAATATAAGGGGTAAGGCTAAAATTAATTTATAAAACTTGTAATTATATGGGGTAAAGTAATAAAACAATTGAAAAATATGGTTTAAAACAATAATTATCCCTTCAAATATTGAAAATAAGTATTAAATTCATAAAAATCTCATTTAATATAAGGTTTTAGGGGTTGGGTTCAACATTTTTTTATAAATTTTGTAAAAACATGAGATATTGTAATGAAATACGGTAAAATCATTGGAAAAATTCAATAAAATCCCTTCTAATATTGAAAATAAAGACTAAATTCATAAAAATATCATTAAATATTGTAATATAAGGGGTACGGCTAAAATTATTTAATAAAACTTGTAATTATATGGGGTAAAATAATAAAACAATTGAAAAATATTGTTTAAAACAATAATTATCCCTTCAAATATTGAAAATAAGTATTAAATTCATAAAAATTTCATTAAATATTGTAATATAAGAGGTACGGCTAAAATTATTTTATAAAACTTGTAATTATATGGGGTAAAGTAATACAACAATTGAAAAATATGGTTTAAAACAATAATTATCCCTTCAAATATTGAAAATAAGTATTAAATTCATAAAAATCTCATTTAATATAAGGTTTTAGGGGTTGGGTTCAACATTTTTTTATAAATTTTGTAAAAACATGAGATATTGTAATGAAATACGTTAAAATCATTGGAAAAATTCAATAAAATCCCTTCTAATATTGAAAATAAGGGCTAAATTCATAAAAATATCATTAAAAATTGTAATATAAGGGGTACGGCTAAAATTATTTAATAAAACTTGTAATTATATGGGGTAAAATAATAAAACAATTGAAAAATATGGTTAAAAACAATAATTATCCCTTCAAATATTGAAAATAAGTATTAAATTCATAAAAATCTCATTTAATATAGGATTTCAGGGGTTTGGTACATTATTTTATTATAAATCTTGTAAACACTTGGATATTGTAATAGATTATATCATAATAACAGTGATATAATGTAATATTCCCTTCAAATATTGAAAATAAGGACTAAATTCATTAAAATATCATTAAATATTGTAATATAAGGGGTACGGCTAAAATTATTTAATAAAACTTGTAATTATATGGGGTAAAATAATAAAACAATTGAAAAATATTGTTTAAAACAATAATTATCCCTTCAAATATTGAAAATAAGTATTAAATTCATAAAAATTTCATTAAATATTGTAATATAAGAGGTACGGCTAAAATTATTTTATAAAACTTGTAATTATATGGGGTAAAGTAATAAAACAATTGAAAAATATGGTTTAAAACAATAATTATCCCTTCAAATATTGAAAATAAGTATTAAATTCATAAAAATCTCATTTAATATAAGGTTTTAGGGGTTGGGTTCAACATTTTTTATAAATTTTGTAAAAACATGAGATATTGTAATGAAATACGGTAAAATCATTGGAAAAATTCAATAAAATCCCTTCTAATATTGAAAATAAAGACTAAATTCATAAATATTTCATTAAATATTGTAATATAAGGGGTACGGCTAAAAATAATTTTATAAAACTTGTAATTATATGGGGTAAAGTAATAAAACAATTGAAAAATATGGTTAAAAACAATAATTATCCCTTCAAATATTGAAAATAAGTATTAAATTCATAAAAATCTCATTTAATATAGGATTTCAGGGGTTTGGTACATTATTTTATTATAAATCTTGTAAACACTTGGATATTGTAATAGATTATATCATAATAACAGTGATATAATGTTATATTCCCTTCAAATATTGAAAATAAGGACTAAATTCATAAAAATATCTTTAAATATTGTAATATAAGGGGTACGGCTAAAATTATTTTATAAAACTTGTAATTATATGGGGTAAAGTAATAAAACAATTGAAAAATATTGTTTAAAACAATAATTATCCCTTCAAATATTGAATATAAGTATTAAATTCATAAAAATTTCATTAAATATTGTAATATAAGAGGTACGGCTAAAATTATTTTATAAAACTTGTAATTATATGGGGTAAAGTAATAAAACAATTGAAAAATATGGTTTAAAACAATAATTATCCCTTCAAATATTGAAAATAAGTATTAAATTCATAAAAATCTTATTTAATATAAGATTTTAGGGGTTGGGTTATTCATTTTTTTTATAAATTTTGTAAAAATATGGGGTAAAGTAATAAAATAATTGAAAAATATGGTTTAAAACAATAATTATCCCTTCAAATATTGAAAATAAGTATTAAATTCATAAAAATCTCATTTAATATAAGGTTTTAGGGGTTGGGTTCAACATTTTTTTATAAATTTTGTAAAAACATGAGATATTGTAATGAAATACGGTAAAATCATTGGAAAAATTCAATAAAATCCTTACAGATATTGAAAATAAGGGCTAAACTCATTAAAATATCATTAAATATTGTAATATAAGGGGTACGGCTAAAATTATTTAATAAAACTTGTAATTATATGGGGTAAAATAATAAAACAATTGAAAAATATGGTTTAAAACAATAATTATCCCTTCAAATATTGAAAATAAGTATTAAATTCATAAAAATCTCATTTAATATAAGATTTTAGGGGTTGGGTTCAACATTTTTTTATAAATTTTGTAAAAATATGGGGTATAGTAATAAAATACGTTAAAATCAATGAAAAATTTCAATAAAATCCTTACAGATATTGAAAATAAGGGCTAAACTCATTAAAATATCATTAAATATTGTAATATAAGGGGTACGGCTAAAATTATTTAATAAAACTTGTAATTATATGGGGTAAAATAATAAAACAATTGAAAAATATGGTTTAAAACAATAATTATCCCTTCAAATATTGAAAATAAGTATTAAATTCATAAAGATCTCATTTAATATAGGATTTCAGGGGTTTGGTACATTATTTTATTATAAATCTTGTAAACACTTGGATATTGTAATAGATTATATCATAATAACAGTGATATAATGTTATATTCCCTTCAAATATTGAAAATAAGGACTAAATTCATTAAAATATCATTAAATATTGTAATATCAGGGGTACGGCTAAAATTATTTTATAAAACTTGTAATTATATGGGGTAAAGTAATACAACAATTGAAAAATATGGTTTAAAACAATAATTATCCCTTCAAATATTGAAAATAAGTATTAAATTCATAAAAATCTTATTTAATATAAGATTTTAGGGGTTGGGTTATTCATTTTTTTTATAAATTTTGTAAAAATATGGGGTATTGTAATAAAATACGTTAAAATCAATGAAAAATTTCAATAAAATCATTACAGATATTGAAAATAAGGGCTAAATTCATAAAAATATCATTAAATATTGTAATATAAGGGGTACGGCTAAAATTATTTAATAAAACTTGTAATTATATGGGGTAAAATTATAAAACAATTGAAAAATATGGTTTAAAACAATAATTATCCCTTCAAATATTGAAAATAAGTATTAAATTCATAAAAATCTCATTTAATATAGGATTTCAGGGGTTTGGTACATTATTTTATTATAAATCTTGTAAACACTTGGATATTGTAATAGATTATATCATAATAACAGTGATAAAATGTTATATTCCCTTCAAATATTGAAAATAAGGACTAAATTCATAAAAATATCTTTAAATATTGTAATATAAGGGGTACGGCTAAAATTATTTTATAAAACTTGTAATTATATGGGGTAAAGTAATAAAACAATTGAAAAATATGGTTCAAAACAATAATTATCCCTTCAAATATTGAAAATAAGGGCTAAATTCATAAAAATTTCATTAAATATTGTAATATAAGATTTACGGCTAAAATTATTTTATAAAACTTGTAATTATATGGGGTAAAGTAATAAAACAATTGAAAAATATGGTTTAAAACAATAATTATCCCTTCAAATATTGAAAATAAGTATTAAATTCATAAAAATCTCATTTAATATAAGATTTTAGGGGTTGGGTTCAACATTTTTTTATAAATTTTGTAAAAACATGAGATATTGTAATGAAATACGGTAAAATCATTGGAAAAATTCAATAAAATCCCTTCTAATATTGAAAATAAAGACTAAATTCATAAATATTTCATTAAATATTGTAATATAAGGGGTACGGCTAAAATAATTTTATAAAATTTGTAATTATATGGGGTAAAGTAATAAAACAATTGAAAAATATGGTTAAAAACAATAATTATCCCTTCAAATATTGAAAATAAGTATTAAATTCATAAAAATCTCATTTAATATAGGATTTCAGGGGTTTGGTACATTATTTTATTATAAATCTTGTAAACACTTGGATATTGTAATAGATTATATCATAATAACAGTGATATAATGTTATATTCCCTTCAAATATTGAAAATAAGGACTAAATTCATTAAAATATCATTAAATATTGTAATATAAGGGTTACGGCTAAAATTATTTTATAAAACTTGTAATTATATGGGGTAAAGTAATACAACAATTGAAAAATATGGTTTAAAACAATAATTATCCCTTCAAATATTGAAAATAAGTATTAAATTCATAAAAATCTTATTTAATATAAGATTTTAGGGGTTGGGTTATTCATTTTTTTTATAAATTTTGTAAAAATATGGGGTATTGTAATAAAATACGTTAAAATCAATGAAAAATTTCAATAAAAGCATTACAGATATTGAAAATAAGGGCTAAATTCATAAAAATATCATTAAATATTGTAATATAAGGGGTACGGCTAAAATTATTTAATAAGACTTGTAATTATATGGGGTAAAATAATAAAACAATTGAAAAATATTGTTTAAAACAATAATTATCCCTTCAAATATTGAAAATAAGTATTAAATTCATAAATATTTCATTAAATATTGTAATATAAGAGGTACGGCTAAAATTATTCTATAAAACTTGTAATTATATGGGGTAAAGTAATACAACAATTGAAAAATATGGTTTAAAACAATAATTATCCCTTCAAATATTGAAAATAAGTATTAAATTCATAAAAATCTTATTTAATATAAGATTTTAGGGGTTGGGTTATTCATTTTTTTTATAAATTTTGTAAAAATATGGGGTATTGTAATAAAATACGTTAAAATCAATGAAAAATTTCAATAAAAGCATTACAGATATTGAAAATAAGGGCTAAATTCATAAAAATATCATTAAATATTGTAATATAAGGGGTACGGCTAAAATTATTTAATAAGACTTGTAATTATATGGGGTAAAATAATAAAACAATTGAAAAATATTGTTTAAAACAATAATTATCCCTTCAAATATTGAAAATAAGTATTAAATTCATAAAAATCTCATTTAATATAGGATTTCAGGGGTTTGTTACATTATTTTATTATAAATCTTGTAAACACTTGGATATTGTAATAGATTATATCATAATAACAGTGATAAAATGTTATATTCCCTTCAATTATTGAAAATAAGGACTAAATTCATAAAAATATCTTTAAATATTGTAATATAAGGGGTACGGCTAAAATTATTTTATAAAACTTGTAATTATATGGGGTAAAGTAATAAAACAATTGAAAAATATGGTTTAAAACAATAATTATCCCTTCAAATATTGAAAATAAGGGCTAAATTCATAAAAATTTCATTAAATATTGTAATTTAAGAGGTACGGCTAAAATTATTTTATAAAACTTGTAATTATATGGGGTAAAGTAATAAAACAATTGAAAAATATGGTTTAAAACAATAATTATCCCTTCAAATATTGAAAATAAGTATTAAATTCATAAAAATCTCATTTAATATAAGGTTTTAGGGGTTGGGTTCAACATTTTTTTATAAATTTTGTAAAAACATGAGATATTGTAATGAAATACGGTAAAATCATTGGAAAAATTCAATAAAATCCCTTCTAATATTGAAAATAAAGACTAAATTCATAAAAATATCATTAAATATTGTAATATAAGGGGTACGGCTAAAATTATTTAATAAAACTTGTAATTATATGGGGTAAAATAATAAAACAATTGAAAAATATTGTTTAAAACAATAATTATCCCTTCAAATATTGAAAATAAGTATTAAATTCATAAATATTTCATTAAATATTGTAATATAAGAGGTACGGCTAAAATTATTCTATAAAACTTGTAATTATATGGGGTAAAGTAATAAAACAATTGAAAAATATGGTTTAAAACAATAATTATCCCTTCAAATATTGAAAATAAGTATTAAATTCATAAAAATCTCATTTAATATAAGGTTTTAGGGGTTGGGTTCAACATTTTTTTATAAATTTTGTAAAAACATGAGATATTGTAATGAAATACGGTAAAATCATTGGAAAAATTCAATAAAATCCCTTCTAATATTGAAAATAAAGACTAAATTCATAAATATTTCATTAAATATTGTAATATAAGGGGTACGGCTAAAATAATTTTATAAAATTTGTAATTATATGGGGTAAAGTAATAAAACAATTGAAAAATATGGTTAAAAACAATAATTATCCCTTCAAATATTGAAAATAAGTATTAAATTCATAAAAATCTCATTTAATATAGGATTTCAGGGGTTTGGTACATTATTTTATTATAAATCTTGTAAACACTTGGATATTGTAATAGATTATATCATAATAACAGTGATATAATGTTATATTCCCTTCAAATATTGAAAATAAGGACTAAATTCATTAAAATATCATTAAATATTGTAATATAAGGGTTACGGCTAAAATTATTTTATAAAACTTGTAATTATATGGGGTAAAGTAATACAACAATTGAAAAATATGGTTTAAAACAATAATTATCCCTTCAAATATTGAAAATAAGTATTAAATTCATAAAAATCTTATTTAATATAAGATTTTAGGGGTTGGGTTATTCATTTTTTTTATAAATTTTGTAAAAATATGGGGTATTGTAATAAAATACGTTAAAATCAATGAAAAATTTCAATAAAAGCATTACAGATATTGAAAATAAGGGCTAAATTCATAAAAATATCATTAAATATTGTAATATAAGGGGTACGGCTAAAATTATTTAATAAGACTTGTAATTATATGGGGTAAAATAATAAAACAATTGAAAAATATTGTTTAAAACAATAATTATCCCTTCAAATATTGAAAATAAGTATTAAATTCATAAAAATCTCATTTAATATAGGATTTCAGGGGTTTGTTACATTATTTTATTATAAATCTTGTAAACACTTGGATATTGTAATAGATTATATCATAATAACAGTGATAAAATGTTATATTCCCTTCAAATATTGAAAATAAGGACTAAATTCATAAAAATATCTTTAAATATTGTAATATAAGGGGTACGGCTAAAATTATTTTATAAAACTTGTAATTATATGGGGTAAAGTAATAAAACAATTGAAAAATATGGTTTAAAACAATAATTATCCCTTCAAATATTGAAAATAAGGGCTAAATTCATAAAAATTTCATTAAATATTGTAATATAAGAGGTACGGCTAAAATTATTTTATAAAACTTGTAATTATATGGGGTAAAGTAATAAAACAATTGAAAAATATGGTTTAAAACAATAATTATCCCTTCAAATATTGAAAATAAGTATTAAATTCATAAAAATCTCATTTAATATAAGGTTTTAGGGGTTGGGTTCAACATTTTTTTATAAATTTTGTAAAAACATGAGATATTGTAATGAAATACGGTAAAATCATTGGAAAAATTCAATAAAATCCCTTCTAATATTGAAAATAAAGACTAAATTCATAAAAATATCATTAAATATTGTAATATAAGGGGTACGGCTAAAATTATTTAATAAAACTTGTAATTATATGGGGTAAAATAATAAAACAATTGAAAAATATTGTTTAAAACAATAATTATCCCTTCAAATATTGAAAATAAGTATTAAATTCATAAATATTTCATTAAATATTGTAATATAAGAGGTACGGCTAAAATTATTCTATAAAACTTGTAATTATATGGGGTAAAGTAATAAAACAATTGAAAAATATGGTTTAAAACAATAATTATCCCTTCAAATATTGAAAATAAGTATTAAATTCATAAAAATCTCATTTAATATAAGGTTTTAGGGGTTGGGTTCAACATTTTTTTATAAATTTTGTAAAAACATGAGATATTGTAATGAAATACGGTAAAATCATTGGAAAAATTCAATAAAATCCCTTCTAATATTGAAAATAAAGACTAAATTCATAAATATTTCATTAAATATTGTAATATAAGGGGTACGGCTAAAATTATTTTATAAAACTTGTAATTATATGGGGTAAAGTAATAAAACAATTGAAAAATATGGTTTAAAACAATAATTATCCCTTCAAATATTGAAAATAAGTATTAAATTCATAAAAATCTCTTTAATATAAGATTTTAGGGGTTGGGTTCAACATTTTTTTATAAATTTTGTAAAAATATGGGGTATAGTAATAAATACGTTAAAATCAATGAAAAATTTCAATAAAATCCTTACAGATATTGAAAATAAGGGCTAAATTCATTAAAATCTAATTAAATATTGTAATATAAGGGGTACGGCTAAAATTATTTTATAAAACTTGTAATTATATGGGGTAAAGTAATAAAACAATTGAAAAATATGGTTTAAAACAATAATTATCCCTTCAAATATTGAAAATAAGTATTAAATTCATAAAAATCTCATTTAATATAAGATTTTAGGGGTTGGGTTCAACATTTTTTTATAAATTTTGTAAAAATATGGGGTATAGTAATAAAATACGTTAAAATCAATGAAAAATTTCAATAAAATCCTTACAGATATTGAAAATAAGGGGTAAACTCATTAAAATATCATTAAATATTGTAATATAAGGGGTACGGCTAAAATTATTTAATAAAAATTGTAATTATATGGGGTAAAATAATAAAACAATTGAAAAATATGGTTTAAAACAATAATTATCCCTTCAAATATTGAAAATAAGTATTAAATTCATAAAAATCTCATTTAATATAGGATTTCAGGGGTTTGGTACATTATTTTATTATAAATCTTGTAAACACTTGGATATTGTAATAGATTATATCATAATAACAGTGATATAATGTTATATTCCCTTCAAATATTGAAAATAAGGACTAAATTCATTAAAATATCATTAAATATTGTAATA
This sequence comes from Rhopalosiphum nymphaeae, assembly GCA_036289425.1. Taxonomy (NCBI): domain Eukaryota; kingdom Metazoa; phylum Arthropoda; class Insecta; order Hemiptera; family Aphididae; genus Rhopalosiphum; species Rhopalosiphum nymphaeae. The sequence continues at coordinate 6,573,417 of JAZAQC010000001.1, read as the reverse complement.
TCAGGGGTACGGCTAAAATTATTTTATAAAACTTGTAATTATATGGGGTAAAGTAATACAACAATTGAAAAATATGGTTTAAAACAATAATAATCCCTTCAAATATTGAAAATAAGTATTAAATTCATAAAAATCTCTTTAATATAAGATTTTAGGGGTTGGGTTCAACATTTTTTTATAAATTTTGTAAAAATATGGGGTATAGTAATAAAATACGTTAAAATCAATGAAAAATTTCAATAAAATCCTTACAGATATTGAAAATAAGGGCTAAATTCATTAAAATCTAATTAAATATTGTAATATAAGGGGTACGGCTAAAATTATTTTATAAAACTTGTAATTATATGGGGTAAAGTAATAAAACAATTGAAAAATATGGTTTAAAACAATAATTATCCCTTCAAATATTGAAAATAAGTATTAAATTCATAAAAATCTCATTTAATATAAGATTTTAGGGGTTGGGTTCAACATTTTTTTATAAATTTTGTAAAAATATGGGGTATAGTAATAAAATACGTTAAAATCAATGAAAAATTTCAATAAAATCCTTACAGATATTGAAAATAAAGGGTAAACTCATTAAAATATCATTAAATATTGTAATATAAGAGGTACGGCTAAAATTATTCTATAAAACTTGTAATTATATGGGGTAAAGTAATAAAACAATTGAAAAATATGGTTTAAAACAATAATTATCCCTTCAAATATTGAAAATAAGTATTAAATTCATAAAAATCTCATTTAATATAAGGTTTTAGGGGTTGGGTTCAACATTTTTTTATAAATTTTGTAAAAACATGAGATATTGTAATGAAATACGGTAAAATCATTGGAAAAATTCAATAAAATCCCTTCTAATATTGAAAATAAAGACTAAATTCATAAATATTTCATTAAATATTGTAATATAAGGGGTACGGCTAAAATTATTTTATAAAACTTGTAATTATATGGGGTAAAGTAATAAAACAATTGAAAAATATGGTTTAAAACAATAATTATCCCTTCAAATATTGAAAATAAGTATTAAATTCATAAAAATCTCTTTAATATAAGATTTTAGGGGTTGGGTTCAACATTTTTTTATAAATTTTGTAAAAATATGGGGTATAGTAATAAATACGTTAAAATCAATGAAAAATTTCAATAAAATCCTTACAGATATTGAAAATAAGGGCTAAATTCATTAAAATCTAATTAAATATTGTAATATAAGGGGTACGGCTAAAATTATTTTATAAAACTTGTAATTATATGGGGTAAAGTAATAAAACAATTGAAAAATATGGTTTAAAACAATAATTATCCCTTCAAATATTGAAAATAAGTATTAAATTCATAAAAATCTCATTTAATATAAGATTTTAGGGGTTGGGTTCAACATTTTTTTATAAATTTTGTAAAAATATGGGATATAGTAATAAAATACGTTAAAATCAATGAAAAATTTCAATAAAATCCTTACAGATATTGAAAATAAGGGGTAAACTCATTAAAATATCATTAAATATTGTAATATAAGGGGTACGGCTAAAATTATTTAATAAAAATTGTAATTATATGGGGTAAAATAATAAAACAATTGAAAAATATGGTTTAAAACAATAATTATCCCTTCAAATATTGAAAATAAGTATTAAATTCATAAAAATCTCATTTAATATAGGATTTCAGGGGTTTGGTACATTATTTTATTATAAATCTTGTAAACACTTGGATATTGTAATAGATTATATCATAATAACAGTGATATAATGTTATATTCCCTTCAAATATTGAAAATAAGGACTAAATTCATTAAAATATCATTAAATATTGTAATATAAGGGTTACGGCTAAAATTATTTTATAAAACTTGTAATTATATGGGGTAAAGTAATACAACAATTGAAAAATATGGTTTAAAACAATAATAATCCCTTCAAATATTGAAAATAAGTATTAAATTCATAAAAATCTCTTTAATATAAGATTTTAGGGGTTGGGTTCAACATTTTTTTATAAATTTTGTAAAAATATGGGGTATAGTAATAAAATACGTTAAAATCAATGAAAAATTTCAATAAAATCCTTACAGATATTGAAAATAAAGGGTAAACTCATTAAAATATCATTAAATATTGTAATATAAGGGGTACGGCTAAAATTATTTAATAAAAATTGTAATTATATGGGGTAAAATAATAAAACAATTGAAAAATATGGTTTAAAACAATAATTATCCCTTCAAATATTGAAAATAAGTATTAAATTCATAAAAATCTCATTTAATATAGGATTTCAGGGGTTTGGTACATTATTTTATTATAAATCTTGTAAACACTTGGATATTGTAATAGATTATATCATAATAACAGTGATATAATGTTATATTCCCTTCAAATATTGAAAATAAGGACTAAATTCATTGAAATATCATTAAATATTGTAATATCAGGGGTACGGCTAAAATTATTTTATAAAACTTGTAATTATATGGGGTAAAGTAATACAACAATTGAAAAATATGGTTTAAAACAATAATTGTCCCTTCAAATATTGAAAATAAGTATTAAATTCATAAAAATCTTATTTAATATAAGATTTTAGGGGTTGGGTTATTCATTTTTTTTATAAATTTTGTAAAAATATGGGGTATTGTAATAAAATACGTTAAAATCAATGAAAAATTTCAATAAAATCATTACAGATATTGAAAATAAGGGCTAAATTCATAAAAATATCATTAAATATTGTAATATAAGGGGTACGGCTAAAATTATTTAATAAAACTTGTAATTATATGGGGTAAAATAATAAAACAATTGAAAAATATTGTTTAAAACAATAATTATCCCTTCAAATATTGAAAATAAGTATTAAATTCATAAAAATCTCATTTAATATAGGATTTCAGGGGTTTGGTACATTATTTTATTATAAATCTTGTAAACACTTGGATATTGTAATAGATTATATCATAATAACAGTGATAAAATGTTATATTCCCTTCAAATATTGAAAATAAGGACTAAATTCATAAAAATATCTTTAAATATTGTAATATAAGGGGTACGGCTAAAATTATTTTATAAAACTTGTAATTATATGGGGTAAAGTAATAAAACAATTGAAAAATATGGTTTAAAACAATAATTATCCCTTCAAATATTGAAAATAAGGGCTAAATTCATAAAAATTTCATTAAATATTGTAATATAAGAGGTACGGCTAAAATTATTTTATAAAACTTGTAATTATATGGGGTAAAGTAATAAAACAATTGAAAAATATGGTTTAAAACAATAATTATCCCTTCAAATATTGAAAATAAGTATTAAATTCATAAAAATCTCATTTAATATAAGATTTTAGGGGTTGGGTTCAACATTTTTTTATAAATTTTGTAAAAACATGAGATATTGTAATGAAATACGGTAAAATCATTGGAAAAATTCAATAAAATCCCTTCTAATATTGAAAATAAAGACTAAATTCATAAATATTTCATTAAATATTGTAATATAAGGGGTACGGCTAAAATAATTTTATAAAACTTGTAATTATATGGGGTAAAGTAATAAAACAATTGAAAAATATGGTTAAAAACAATAATTATCCCTTCAAATATTGAAAATAAGTATTAAATTCATAAAAATCTCATTTAATATAGGATTTCAGGGGTTTTGTACATTATTTTATTATAAATCTTGTAAACACTTGGATATTGTAATAGATTATATCATAATAACAGTGATATAATGTTATATTCCCTTCAAATATTGAAAATAAGGACTAAATTCATTAAAATATCATTAAATATTGTAATATAAGGGTTACGGCTAAAATTATTTTATAAAACTTGTAATTATATGGGTAAAGTAATACAACAATTGAAAAATATGGTTTAAAACAATAATTATCCCTTCAAATATTGAAAATAAGTATTAAATTCATAAAAATCTTATTTAATATAAGATTTTAGGGGTTGGGTTATTCATTTTTTTTATAAATTTTGTAAAAATATGGGGTATTGTAATAAAATACGTTAAAATCAATGAAAAATTTCAATAAAATCATTACAGATATTGAAAATAAGGGCTAAATTCATAAAAATATCATTAAATATTGTAATATAAGGGGTACAGCTAAAATTATTTAATAAAACTTGTAATTATATGGGGTAAAATAATAAAACAATTGAAAAATATTGTTTAAAACAATAATTATCCCTTCAAATATTGAAAATAAGTATTAAATTCATAAAAATCTCATTTAATATAGGATTTCAGGGGTTTGGTACATTATGTTATTATAAATCTTGTAAACACTTGGATATTGTAATAGATTATATCATAATAACAGTGATAAAATGTTATATTCCCTTCAAATATTGAAAATAAGGACTAAATTCATAAAAATATCTTTAAATATTGTAATATAAGGGGTACGGCTAAAATTATTTTATAAAACTTGTAATTATATGGGGTAAAGTAATAAAACAATTGAAAAATATGGTTTAAAACAATAATTATCCCTTCAAATATTGAAAATAAGGGCTAAATTCATAAAAATTTCATTAAATATTGTAATATAAGAGGTACGGCTAAAATTATTTTATAAAACTTGTAATTATATGGGGTAAAGTAATAAAACAATTGAAAAATATGGTTTAAAACAATAATTATCCCTTCAAATATTGAAAATAAGTATTAAATTCATAAAAATCTCATTTAATATAAGGTTTTAGGGGTTGGGTTCAACATTTTTTTATAAATTTTGTAAAAACATGAGATATTGTAATGAAATACGGTAAAATCATTGGAAAAATTTCAATAAAATCCTTACAGATATTGAAAATAAGGGCTAAACTCATTAAAATATCATTAAATATTGTAATATAAGGGGTACGGCTAAAATTATTTAATAAAACTTGTAATTATATGGGATAAAATAATAAAACAATTGAAAAATATGGTTTAAAACAATAATTATCCCTTCAAATATTGAAAATAAGTATTAAATTCATAAAAATCTCATTTAATATAGGATTTCAGGGGTTTGGTACATTATTTTATTATAAATCTTGTAAAAACTTGGATATTGTAATAGATTATATCATAATAACAGTGATAAAATGTTATATTCCCTTCAAATATTGAAAATAAGGACTAAATTCATAAAAATATCTTTAAATATTGTAATATAAGGGGTACGGCTAAAATTATTTTATAAAACTTGTAATTATATGGGGTAAAGTAATAAAACAATTGAAAAATATGGTTTAAAACAATAATTATCCCTTCAAATATTGAAAATAAGTATTAAATTCATAAAAATCTCATTTAATATAAGGTTTTAGGGGTTGGGTTCAACATTTTTTTATAAATTTTGTAAAAACATGAGATATTGTAATGAAATACGGTAAAATCATTGGAAAAATTCAATAAAATCATTACAGATATTGAAAATAAGGGCTAAATTCATAAAAATCTAATTAAATATTGTAATATAAGGGGTACGGCTAAAATTATTTAATAAAAATTGTAATTATATGGGGTAAAATAATAAAACAATTGAAAAATATGGTTTAAAACAATAATTATCCCTTCAAATATTGAAAATAAGTATTAAATTCATAAAAATCTCATTTAATATAGGATTTCAGGGGTTTGGTACATTATTTTATTATAAATCTTGTAAACACTTGGATATTGTAATAGATTATATCATAATAACAGTGATATAATGTTATATTCCCTTCAAATATTGAAAATAAGGACTAAATTCATTAAAATATCATTAAATATTGTAATATCAGGGGTACGGCTAAAATTATTTTATAAAACTTGTAATTATATGGGGTAAAGTAATACAACAATTGAAAAATATGGTTTAAAACAATAATTATCCCTTCAAATATTGAAAATAAGTATTAAATTCATAAAAATCTTATTTAATATAAGATTTTAGGGGTTGGGTTATTCATTTTTTTTATAAATTTTGTAAAAATATGGGGTATTGTAATAAAATACGTTAAAATCAATGAAAAATTTCAATAAAATCATTACAGATATTGAAAATAAGGGCTAAATTCATAAAAATATCATTAAATATTGTAATATAAGGGGTACGGCTAAAATTATTTTATAAAACTTGTAATTATATGGGGTAATGTAATAAAACAATTGAAAAATATGGTTTAAAACAATAATAATCCCTTCAAATATTGAAAATAAGTATTAAATTCATAAAAATCTCGTTTAATATAGGATTTCAGGGGTTGGGGCCAACAATTATTTATAAATTTTGTAAAAATATGGGGTATAGTAATAAAATACGTAAAATCAATGAAAAATTTCAATAAAATTCTTACAGATATTGAAAATAAGGGCTAAACTCATTAAAATATCATTAAATATTGTAATATAAGGAGTACGGCTAAAATTATTTAATAAAAATTGTAATTATATGGGGTAAAATAATAAAATAATTGAAAAATATGGTTTAAAACAATAATTATCCCTTCAAATATTGAAAATAAGTATTAAATTCATATTAATCTCATTTAATATAGGATTTCAGGGGTTTGGTACATTATTTTATTATAAATCTTGTAAAAACTTGGATATTGTAATAGATTATATCATAATAACAGTGATAAAATGTTATATTCCCTTCAAATATTGAAAATAAGGACTAAATTCATAAAAATATCTTTAAATATTGTAATATAAGGGGTACGGCTAAAATTATTTTATAAAACTTGTAATTATATGGGGTAAAGTAATAAAACAATTGAAAAATATGGTTTAAAACAATAATTATCCCTTCAAATATTGAAAATAAGTATTAAATTCATAAAAATCTCATTTAATATAAGGTTTTAGGGGTTGGGTTCAACATTTTTTTATAAATTTTGTAAAAACATGAGATATTGTAATGAAATACGGTAAAATCATTGGAAAAATTCAATAAAATCCCTTCTAATATTGAAAATAAAGACTAAATTCATAAATATTTCATTAAATATTGTAATATAAGGGGTACGGCTAAAATTATTTAATAAAAATTGTAATTATATGGGGTAAAATAATAAAATAATTGAAAAAAATGGTTTAAAACAATAATTATCCCTTCAAATATTGAAAATAAGTATTAAATTCATAAAAATCTCATTTAATATAGGATTTCAGGGGTTTGGTACATTATTTTATTATAAATCTTGTAAACACTTGGATATTGTAATAGATTATATCATAATAACAGTGATATAATGTTATATTCCCTTCAAATATTGAAAATAAGGACTAAATTCATTAAAATATCATTAAATATTGTAATATCAGGGGTACGGCTAAAATTATTTTATAAAACTTGTAATTATATGGGGTAAAGTAATACAACAATTGAAAAATATGGTTTAAAACAATAATTATCCCTTCAAATATTGAAAATAAGTATTAAATTCATAAAAATCTTATTTAATATAAGATTTTAGGGGTTGGGTTATACATTTTTTTTATAAATTTTGTAAAAATATGGGGTATTGTAATAAAATACGTTAAAATCAATGAAAAATTTCAATAAAATCATTACAGATATTGAAAATAAGGGCTAAATTCATAAAAATATCATTAAATATTGTAATATAAGGGGTACGGCTAAAATTATTTAATAAAACTTGTAATTATATGGGATAAAATAATAAAACTATTGAAAAATATGGTTTAAAACAATAATAATCCCTTCAAATATTGAAAATAAGTATTAAATTCATAAAAATCTCGTTTAATATAGGATTTCAGGGGTTGGGGCCAACAATTATTTATAAATTTTGTAAAAATATGGGGTATAGTAATAAAATACGTAAAATCAATGAAAAATTTCAATAAAATCCTTACAGATATTGAAAATAAAAACTAAATTCATAAATATTTCATTAAATATTGTAATATAAGGGGTACGGCTAAAATTATTTTATAAAACTTGTAATTATATGGGGTAAAGTAATAAAACAATTGAAAAATATGGTTTAAAACAATAATTATCCCTTCAAATATTGAAAATAAGTATTAAATTCATAAAAATGTCATTTAATATAAGATTTTAGGGGTTGGGTTCAACATTTTTTTATAAATTTTGTAAAAACATAAGATATTGTAATGAAATACGGTAAAATCATTGGAAAAATTCAATAAAATCCCTTCTAATATTGAAAATAAAGACTAAATTCATAAATATTTCATTAAATATTGTAATATAAGGGGTACGGCTAAAATTATTTAATAAAAATTGTAATTATATGGGGTAAAATAATAAAATAATTGAAAAATATGGTTTAAAACAATAATTATCCCTTCAAATATTGAAAATAAGTATTAAATTCATAAAAATCTCATTTAATATAGGATTTCAGGGGTTTGGTACATTATTTTATTATAAATCTTGTAAACACTTGGATATTGTAATAGATTATATCATAATAACAGTGATATAATGTTATATTCCCTTCAAATATTGAAAATAAGGACTAAATTCATTAAAATATCATTAAATATTGTAATATCAGGGGTACGGCTAAAATTATTTTATAAAACTTGTAATTATATGGGGTAAAGTAATACAACAATTGAAAAATATGGTTTAAAACAATAATTATCCCTTCAAATATTGAAAATAAGTATTAAATTCATAAAAATCTTATTTAATATAAGATTTTAGGGGTTGGGTTATTCATTTTTTTTATAAATTTTGTAAAAATATGGGGTATTGTAATAAAATACGTTAAAATCAATGAAAAATTTCAATAAAATCATTACAGATATTGAAAATAAGGGCTAAATTCATAAAAATATCATTAAATATTGTAATATAAGGGGTACGGCTAAAATTATTTTATAAAACTTGTAATTATATGGGGTAAAGTAATAAAACAATTGAAAAATATGGTTTAAAACAATAATAATCCCTTCAAATATTGAAAATAAGTATTAAATTCATAAAAATCTCGTTTAATATAGGATTTCAGGGGTTGGGGCCAACAATTATTTATAAATTTTGTAAAAATATGGGGTATAGTAATAAAATACGTAAAATCAATGAAAAATTTCAATAAAATTCTTACAGATATTGAAAATAAGGGCTAAACTCATTAAAATATCATTAAATATTGTAATATAAGGAGTACGGCTAAAATTATTTAATAAAAATTGTAATTATATGGGGTAAAATAATAAAATAATTGAAAAATATGGTTTAAAACAATAATTATCCCTTCAAATATTGAAAATAAGTATTAAATTCATATTAATCTCATTTAATATAGGATTTCAGGGGTTTGGTACATTATTTTATTATAAATCTTGTAAACACTTGGATATTGTAATAGATTATATCATAATAACAGTGATATAATGTTATATTCCCTTCAAATATTGAAAATAAGGACTAAATTCATTAAAATATCATTAAATATTGTAATATCAGGGGTACGGCTAAAATTATTTTATAAAACTTGTAATTATATGGGGTAAAGTAATACAACAATTGAAAAATATGGTTTAAAACAATAATTATCCCTTCAAATATTGAAAATAAGTATTAAATTCATAAAAATGTCATTTAATATAAGATTTTAGGGGTTGGGTTCAACATTTTTTTATAAATTTTGTAAAAACATGAGATATTGTAATGAAATACGGTAAAATCATTGGAAAAATTCAATAAAATCCCTTCTAATATTGAAAATAAAGACTAAATTCATAAATATTTCATTAAATATTGTAATATAAGGGGTACGGCTAAAATTATTTTATAAAACTTGTAATTATATGGGGTAAAGTAATAAAACAATTGAAAAATATGGTTTAAAACAATAATTATCCCTTCAAATATTGAAAATAAGTATTAAATTCATAAAAATGTCATTTAATATAAGATTTTAGGGGTTGGGTTCAACATTTTTTTATAAATTTTGTAAAAACATGAGATATTGTAATGAAATACGGTAAAATCATTGGAAAAATTCAATAAAATCCCTTCTAATATTGAAAATAAAGACTAAATTCATAAATATTTCATAAAATATTGTAATATAAGGGGTACGGCTAAAATTATTTAATAAAAATTGTAATTATATGGGGTAAAATAATAAAATAATTGAAAAATATGGTTTAAAACAATAATTATCCCTTCAAATATTGAAAATAAGTATTAAATTCATAAAAATCTCATTTAATATAGGATTTCAGGGGTTTGGTACATTATTTTATTATAAATCTTGTAAACACTTGGATATTGTAATAGATTATATCATAATAACAGTGATATAATGTTATATTCCCTTCAAATATTGAAAATAAGGACTAAATTCATTAAAATATCATTAAATATTGTAATATCAGGGGTACGGCTAAAATTATTTTATAAAACTTGTAATTATATGGGGTAAAGTAATACAACAATTGAAAAATATGGTTTAAAACAATAATTATCCCTTCAAATATTGAAAATAAGTATTAAATTCATAAAAATCTTATTTAATATAAGATTTTAGGGGTTGGGTTATTCATTTTTTTTATAAATTTTGTAAAAATATGGGGTATTGTAATAAAATACGTTAAAATCAATGAAAAATTTCAATAAAATCATTACAGATATTGAAAATAAGGGCTAAATTCATAAAAATATCATTAAATATTGTAATATAAGGGGTACGGCTAAAATTATTTTATAAAACTTGTAATTATATGGGGTAAAGTAATAAAACAATTGAAAAATATGGTTTAAAACAATAATAATCCCTTCAAATATTGAAAATAAGTATTAAATTCATAAAAATCTCGTTTAATATAGGATTTCAGGGGTTGGGGCCAACAATTATTTATAAATTTTGTAAAAATATGGGGTATAGTAATAAAATACGTAAAATCAATGAAAAATTTCAATAAAATTCTTACAGATATTGAAAATAAGGGCTAAACTCATTAAAATATCATTAAATATTGTAATATAAGGAGTACGGCTAAAATTATTTAATAAAAATTGTAATTATATGGGGTAAAATAATAAAATAATTGAAAAATATGGTTTAAAACAATAATTATCCCTTCAAATATTGAAAATAAGTATTAAATTCATATTAATCTCATTTAATATAGGATTTCAGGGGTTTGGTACATTATTTTATTATAAATCTTGTAAACACTTGGATATTGTAATAGATTATATCATAATAACAGTGATATAATGTTATATTCCCTTCAAATATTGAAAATAAGGACTAAATTCATTAAAATATCATTAAATATTGTAATATCAGGGGTACGGCTAAAATTATTTTATAAAACTTGTAATTATATGGGGTAAAGTAATACAACAATTGAAAAATATGGTTTAAAACAATAATTATCCCTTCAAATATTGAAAATAAGTATTAAATTCATAAAAATCTTATTTAATATAAGATTTTAGGGGTTGGGTTATACATTTTTTTTATAAATTTTGTAAAAATATGGGGTATTGTAATAAAATACGTTAAAATCAATGAAAAATTTCAATAAAATCATTACAGATATTGAAAATAAGGGCTAAATTCATAAAAATATCATTAAATATTGTAATATAAGGGGTACGGCTAAAATTATTTTATAAAACTTCTAATTATATGGGGTAAAGTAATAAAACTATTGAAAAATATGGTTTAAAACAATAATTATCCCTTCAAATATTGAAAATAAGTATTAAATTCATAAAAATCTCATTTAATATAAGGTTTTAGGGGTTGGGTTCAACATTTTTTTATAAATTTTGTAAAAACATGAGATATTGTAATGAAATACGGTAAAATCATTGGAAAAATTCAATAAAATCCCTTCTAATATTGAAAATAAAGACTAAATTCATAAATATTTCATTAAATATTGTAATATAAGGGGTACGGCTAAAATTATTTTATAAAACTTGTAATTATATGGGGTAAAGTAATAAAACAATTGAAAAATATGGTTTAAAACAATAATTATCCCTTCAAATATTGAAAATAAGGGCTAAATTCATAAAAATATCATTAAATATTGTAATATAAGGGGTACGGCTAAAATTATTTAATAAAACTTGTAATTATATGGGATAAAATAATAAAACAATTGAAAAATATGGTTTAAAACAATAATAATCCCTTCAAATATTGAAAATAAGTATTAAATTCATAAAAATCTCGTTTAATATAGGATTTCAGGGGTTGGGGCCAACAATTATTTATAAATTTTGTAAAAATATGGGGTATAGTAATAAAATACGTAAAATCAATGAAAAATTTCAATAAAATCCTTACAGATATTGAAAATAAAAACTAAATTCATAAATATTTCATTAAATATTGTAATATAAGGGGTACGGCTAAAATTATTTAATAAAAATTGTAATTATATGGGGTAAAATAATAAAATAATTGAAAAATATGGTTTAAAACAATAATTATCCCTTCAAATATTGAAAATAAGTATTAAATTCATAAAAATCTCATTTAATATAGGATTTCAGGGGTTTGGTACATTATTTTATTATAAATCTTGTAAACACTTGGATATTGTAATAGATTATATCATAATAACAGTGATATAATGTTATATTCCCTTCAAATATTGAAAATAAGGACTAAATTCATTAAAATATGATTAAATATTGTAATATCAGGGGTACGGCTAAAATTATTTTATAAAACTTGTAATTATATGGGGTAAAGTAATACAACAATTGAAAAATATGGTTTAAAACAATAATTATCCCTTCAAATATTGAAAATAAGTATTAAATTCATAAAAATCTCGTTTAATATAGGATTTCAGGGGTTGGGGCCAACAATTATTTATAAATTTTGTAAAAATATGGGGTATAGTAATAAAATACGTAAAATCAATGAAAAATTTCAATAAAATCCTTACAGATATTGAAAATAAAAACTAAATTCATAAATATTTCATTAAATATTGTAATATAAGGGGTACGGCTAAAATTATTTAATAAAAATTGTAATTATATGGGGTAAAATAATAAAATAATTGAAAAATATGGTTTAAAACAATAATTATCCCTTCAAATATTGAAAATAAGTATTAAATTCATAAAAATCTCATTTAATATAGGATTTCAGGGGTTTGGTACATTATTTTATTATAAATCTTGTAAACACTTGGATATTGTAATAGATTATATCATAATAACAGTGATATAATGTTAAATTCCCTTCAAATATTGAAAATAAGGACTAAATTCATTAAAATATCATTAAATATTGTGATATCAGGGGTACGGCTAAAATTATTTTATAAAACTTGTAATTATATGGGGTAAAGTAATACAACAATTGAAAAATATGGTTTAAAACAATAATTATCCCTTCAAATATTGAAAATAAGTATTAAATTCATAAAAATCTTATTTAATATAAGATTTTAGGGGTTGGGTTATTCATTTTTTTTATAAATTTTGTAAAAATATGGGGTATTGTAATAAAATACGTTAAAATCAATGAAAAATTTCAATAAAATCATTACAGATATTGAAAATAAGGGCTAAACTCATTAAAATATCATTAAATATTGTAATATAAGGGGTACGGCTAAAATTATTTAATAAAACTTGTAATTATATGGGATAAAATAATAAAACAATTGAAAAATATGGTTTAAAACAATAATTATCCCTTCAAATATTGAAAATAAGTATTAAATTCATAAAAATCTCATTTAATATAGGATTTCAGGGGTTTGGTACATTATTTTATTATAAATCTTGTAAAAACTTGGATATTGTAATAGATTATATCATAATAACAGTGATAAAATGTTATATTCCCTTCAAATATTGAAAATAAGGACTAAATTCATAAAAATATCTTTAAATATTGTAATATAAGGGGTACGGCTAAAATTATTTTATAAAACTTGTAATTATATGGGGTAAAGTAATAAAACAATTGAAAAATATGGTTTAAAACAATAATTATCCCTTCAAATATTGAAAATAAGTATTAAATTCATAAAAATCTCATTTAATATAAGGTTTTAGGGGTTGGGTTCAACATTTTTTTATAAATTTTGTAAAAACATGAGATATTGTAATGAAATACGGTAAAATCATTGGAAAAATTCAATAAAATCCCTTCTAATATTGAATATAAAGACTAAATTCATAAATATTTCATTAAATATTGTAATATAAGGGGTACGGCTAAAATTATTTTATAAAACTTGTAATTATATGGGGTAAAGTAATAAAACAATTGAAAAATATGGTTTAAAACAATAATTATCCCTTCAAATATTGAAAATAAGTATTAAATTCATAAAAATCTCTTTAATATAAGATTTTAGGGGTTGGGTTCAACATTTTTTTATAAATTTTGTAAAAATATGGGGTATAGTAATAAAATACGTTAAAATCAATGAAAAATTTCAATAAAATCCTTACAGATATTGAAAATAAAAACTAAATTCATAAATATTTCATTAAATATTGTAATATAAGGGGTACGGCTAAAATTATTTTATAAAACTTGTAATTATATGGGGTAAAGTAATAAAACAATTGAAAAATATGGTTTAAAACAATAATAATCCCTTCAAATATTGAAAATAAGTATTAAATTCATAAAAATCTCGTTTAATATAGGATTTCAGGGGTTGGGGCCAACAATTATTTATAAATTTTGTAAAAATATGGGGTATAGTAATAAAATACGTAAAATCAATGAAAAATTTCAATAAAATCCTTACAGATATTGAAAATAAGGGCTAAACTCATTAAAATATCATTAAATATTGTAATATAAGGGGTACGGCTAAAATTATTTTATAAAACTTGTAATTATATGGGGTAAAGTAATAAAACAATTGAAAAATATGGTTTAAAACAATAATTATCCCTTCAAATATTGAAAATAAGTATTAAATTCATAAAAATCTCATTTAATATAAGATTTTAGGGGTTTGGTACATTATTTTATTATAAATCTTGTAAAAACTTGGATATTGTAATAGATTATATCATAATAACAGTGATAAAATGTTATATTCCCTTCAAATATTGAAAATAAGGACTAAATTCATAAAAATATCTTTAAATATTGTAATATAAGGGGTACGGCTAAAATTATTTTATAAAACTTGTAATTATATGGGGTAAAGTAATAAAACAATTGAAAAATATGGTTTAAAACAATAATTATCCCTTCAAAAATTGAAAATAAGTATTAAATTCATAAAAATCTTATTTAATATAAGATTTTAGGGGTTGGGTTATTCATTTTTTTTATAAATTTTGTAAAAATATGGGGTATTGTAATAAAATACGTTAAAATCAATGAAAAATTTCAATAAAATCATTACAGATATTGAAAATAAGGGCTAAATTCATAAAAATATCATTAAATATTGTAATATAAGGGGTACGGCTAAAATTATTTAATAAAACTTGTAATTATATGGGATAAAATAATAAAACAATTGAAAAATATGGTTTAAAACAATAATAATCCCTTCAAATATTGAAAATAAGTATTAAATTCATAAAAATCTCGTTTAATATAGGATTTCAGGGGTTGGGGCCAACAATTATTTATAAATCTTGTAAAAACTTGGATATTGTAATAGATTATATCATAATAACAGTGATAAAATGTTATATTCCCTTCAAATATTGAAAATAAGGGCTAAATTCATAAAAATTTCATTAAATATTGTAATATAAGAGGTACGGCTAAAATTATTTTATAAAACTTGTAATTATATGGGGTAAAGTAATAAAACAATTGAAAAATATGGTTAAAAACAATAATTATCCCTTCAAATATTGAAAATAAGTATTAAATTCATAAAAATCTCATTTAATATAAGGTTTTAGGGGTTGGGTTCAACATTTTTTTATAAATTTTGTAAAAACATTAGATATTGTAATGAAATACGGTAAAATCATTGGAAAAATTCAATAAAATCCCTTCTAATATTGAAAATAAAGACTAAATTCATAAATATTTCATTAAATATTGTAATATAAGGGGTACGGCTAAAATTATTTTATAAAACTTCTAATTATATGGGGTAAAGTAATAAAACAATTGAAAAATATGGTTTAAAACAATAATTATCCCTTCAAATATTGAAAATAAGTATTAAATTCATAAAAATCTCTTTAATATAAGAGTTTAGGGGTTGGGTTCAACATTTTTTTATAAATTTTGTAAAAATATGGGGTATAGTAATAAAATACGTTAAAATCAATGAAAAATTTCAATAAAATCCTTACAGATATTGAAAATAAGGGCTAAATTCATTAAAATCTAATTAAATATTGTAATATAAGGGGTACGGCTAAAATTATTTTATAAAACTTGTAATTATATGGGGTAAAGTAATAAAACAATTGAAAAATATGGTTTAAAACAATAATTATCCCTTCAAATATTGAAAATAAGTATTAAATTCATAAAAATGTCATTTAATATAAGATTTTAGGGGTTGGGTTCAACATTTTGTTATAAATTTTGTAAAAATATGGGGTATTGTAATAAAATACGTTAAAATCAATGAAAAATTTCAATAAAATCATTACAGATATTGAAAATATGGGCTAAATTCATAAAAATATCATTAAATATTGTAATATAAGGGGTACGGCTAAAATTATTTTATAAAACTTGTAATTATATGGGGTAAAGTAATAAAACAATTGAAAAATATGGTTTAAAACAATAATTATCCCTTCAAATATTGAAAATAAGGGCTAAATTCATAAAAATTTCATTAAATATTGTAATATAAGAGGTACGGCTAAAATTATTTTATAAAACTTGTAATTATATGGGGTAAAGTAATAAAACAATTGAAAAATATGGTTTAAAACAATAATTATCCCTTCAAATATTGAAAATAAGTATTAAATTCATAAAAATCTCATTTAATATAGGATTTCAGGGGTTTGGTACATTATTTTATTATAAATCTTGTAAAAACTTGGATATTGTAATAGATTATATCATAATAACAGTGATAAAATGTTATATTCCCTTCAAATATTGAAAATAAGGACTAAATTCATAAAAATATCTTTAAATATTGTAATATAAGGGGTACGGCTAGAATTATTTTATAAAACTTGTAATTATATGGGGTAAAGTAATAAAACAATTGAAAAATATGGTTTAAAACAATAATTATCCCTTCAAATATTGAAAATAAGGGCTAAATTCATAAAAATCTCATTTAATATAAGGTTTTAGTGGTTGGGTTCAACATTTTTTATAAATTTTGTAAAAACATGAGATATTGTAATGAAATACGGTAAAATAATTGGAAAAATTCAATAAAATCCCTTCTAATATTGAAAATAAAGACTAAATTCATAAATATTTCATTAAATATTGTAATATAAGGGGTACGGCTAAAATTATTTTATAAAACTTGTAATTATATGGGGTAAAGTAATAAAACAATTGAAAAATATGGTTTAAAACAATAATTATCCCTTCAAATATTGAAAATAAGTATTAAATTCATAAAAATCTCTTTAATATAAGATTTTAGGGGTTGGGTTCAACATTTTTTTATAAATTTTGTAAAAATATGGGGTATAGTAATAAAATACGTTAAAATCAATGAAAAATTTCAATAAAATCATTACAGATATTGAAAATAAGGGCTAAACTCATTAAAATATCATTAAATATTGTAATATAAGGTGTACGGCTAAAATTATTTAATAAAACTTGTAATTATATGGGGTAAAATAATAAAACAATTGAAAAATATGGTTTAAAACAATAATTATCCCTTCAAATATTGAAAATATGTATTAAATTCATAAAAATCTCATTTAATATAAGGTTTTAGGGGTTGGGTTCAACATTTTTTTATAAATTTTGTAAAAACATGAGATATTGTAATAAAATACGGTAAAATCATTGGAAAAATTCAATAAAATCCCTTCTAATATTGAAAATAAAGACTAAATTCATAAATATTTCATTAAATATTGTAATATAAGGGGTACGGCTAAAATTATTTTATAAAACTTCTAATTATATGGGGTAAAGTAATAAAACAATTGAAAAATATGGTTTAAAACAATAATTATCCCTTCAAATATTGAAAATAAGTATTAAATTCATAAAAATCTCTTTAATATAAGATTTTAGGGGTTGGGTTCAACATTTTTTTATAAATTTTGTAAAAATATGGGGTATAGTAATAAAATACGTTAAAATCAATGAAAAATTTCAATAAAATCCTTACAGATATTGAAAATAAGGGCTAAATTCATTAAAATCTAATTAAATATTTTAATATAAGGGGTACGGCTAAAATTATTTTATAAAACTTGTAATTATATGGGGTAAAGTAATAAAACAATTGAAAAATATGGTTTAAAACAATAATTATCCCTTCAAATATTGAAAATAAGGGCTAAATTCATAAAAATTTCATTAAATATTGTAATATAAGAGGTACGGCTAAAATTATTTTATAAAACTTGTAATTATATGGGGTAAAGTAATAAAACAATTGAAAAATATGGTTTAAAACAATAATTATCCCTTCAAATATTGAAAATAAGGGCTAAATTCATAAAAATTTCATTAAATATTGTAATATAAGAGGTACGGCTAAAATTATTTTATAAAACTTGTAATTATATGGGGTAAAGTAATAAAACAATTGAAAAATATGGTTAAAAACAATAATTATCCCTTCAAATATTGAAAATAAGTATTAAATTCATAAAAATCTCATTTAATATAAGATTTTAGGGGTTGGGTTATTCATTTTTTTTATAAATTTTGTAAAAATATGGGGTATTGTAATAAAATACGTTAAAATCAATGAAAAATTTCAATAAAATCATTACAGATATTGAAAATAAGGGCTAAATTCATAAAAATATCATTAAATATTGTAATATAAGGGGTACGGCTAAAATTATTTTATAAAACTTCTAATTATATGGGGTAAAGTAATAAAACTATTGAAAAATATGGTTTAAAACAATAATTATCCCTTCAAATATTGAAAATAAGTATTAAATTCATAAAAATCTCATTTAATATAAGGTTTTAGGGGTTGGGTTCAACATTTTTTTATAAATTTTGTAAAAACATGAGATATTGTAATGAAATACGGTAAAATCATTGGAAAAATTCAATAAAATCCCTTCTAATATTGAAAATAAAGACTAAATTCATAAATATTTCATTAAATATTGTAATATAAGGGGTACGGCTAAAATTATTTTATAAAACTTGTAATTATATGGGGTAAAGTAATAAAACAATTGAAAAATATGGTTTAAAACAATAATTATCCCTTCAAATATTGAAAATAAGTATTAAATTCATAAAAATCTCTTTAATATAAGATTTTAGGGGTTGGGTTCAACATTTTTTTATAAATTTTGTAAAAATATGGGGTATAGTAATAAAATACGTTAAAATCAATGAAAAATTTCAATAAAATCATTACAGATATTGAAAATAAGGGCTAAACTCATTAAAATATCATTAAATATTGTAATATAAGGTGTACGGCTAAAATTATTTAATAAAACTTGTAATTATATGGGGTAAAATAATAAAACAATTGAAAAATATGGTTTAAAACAATAATTAACCCTTCAAATATTGAAAATAAGTATTAAATTCATAAAAATCTCATTTAATATAAGGTTTTAGGGGTTGGGTTCAACATTTTTTTATAAATTTTGTAAAAACATGAGATATTGTAATAAAATACGGTAAAATCATTGGAAAAATTCAATAAAATCCCTTCTAATATTGAAAATAAAAACTAAATTCATAAATATTTCATTAAATATTGTAATATAAGGGGTACGGCTAAAATTATTTTATAAAACTTCTAATTATATGGGGTAAAGTAATAAAACAATTGAAAAATATGGTTTAAAACAATAATTATCCCTTCAAATATTTAAAATAAGTATTAAATTCATAAAAATCTCTTTAATATAAGATTTTAGGGGTTGGGTTCAACATTTTTTTATAAATTTTGTAAAAATATGGGGTATAGTAATAAAATACGTTAAAATCAATGAAAAATTTCAATAAAATCCTTACAGATATTGAAAATAAGGGCTAAATTCATTAAAATCTAATTAAATATTGTAATATAAGGGGTACGGCTAAAATTATTTTATAAAACTTGTAATTATATGGGGTAAAGTAATAAAACAATTGAAAAATATGGTTTAAAACAATAATTATCCCTTCAAATATTGAAAATAAGTATTAAATTCATAAAAATGTCATTTAATATAAGATTTTAGTGGTTGGGTTCAACATTTTGTTATAAATTTTGTAAAAATATGGGGTATTGTAATAAAATACGTTAAAATCAATGAAAAATTTCAATAAAATCATTACAGATATTGAAAATATGGGCTAAATTCATAAAAATATCATTAAATATTGTAATATAAGGGGTACGGCTAAAATTATTTTATAAAACTTGTAATTATATGGGGTAAAGCAATAAAACAATTGAAAAATATGGTTTAAAACAATAATTATCCCTTCAAATATTGAAAATAAGGGCTAAATTCATAAAATTTTCATTAAATATTGTAATATAAGAGGTACGGCTAAAATTATTTTATAAAACTTGTAATTATATGGGGTAAAGTAATAAAACAATTGAAAAATATGGTTTAAAACAATAATTATCCCTTCAAATATTGAAAATAAGTATTAAATTCATAAAAATCTCATTTAATATAGGATTTCAGGGGTTTGGTACATTATTTTATTATAAATCTTGTAAAAACTTGGATATTGTAATAGATTATATCATAATAACAGTGATAAAATGTTATATTCCCTTCAAATATTGAAAATAAGGACTAAATTCATAAAAATATCTTTAAATATTGTAATATAAGGGGTACGGCTAGAATTATTTTATAAAACTTGTAATTATATGGGGTAAAGTAATAAAACAATTGAAAAATATGGTTTAAAACAATAATTATCCCTTCAAATATTGAAAATAAGGGCTAAATTCATAAAAATCTCATTTAATATAAGGTTTTAGTGGTTGGGTTCAACATTTTTTATAAATTTTGTAAAAACATGAGATATTGTAATGAAATACGGTAAAATCATTGGAAAAATTCAATAAAATCCCTTCTAATATTGAAAATAAAGACTAAATTCATAAATATTTCATTAAATATTGTAATATAAGGGGTACGGCTAAAATTATTTTATAAAACTTCTAATTATATGGGGTAAAGTAATAAAACAATTGAAAAATATGGTTTAAAACAATAATTATCCCTTCAAATATTGAAAATAAGTATTAAATTCATAAAAATCTCTTTAATATAAGATTTTAGGGGTTGGGTTCAACATTTTTTTATAAATTTTGTAAAAATATGGGGTATAGTAATAAAATACGTTAAAATCAATGAAAAATTTCAATAAAATCCTTACAGATATTGAAAATAAGGGCTAAATTCATTAAAATCTAATTAAATATTTTAATATAAGGGGTACGGCTAAAATTATTTTATAAAACTTGTAATTATATGGGGTAAAGTAATAAAACAATTGAAAAATATGGTTTAAAACAATAATTATCCCTTCAAATATTGAAAATAAGGGCTAAATTCATAAAAATTTCATTAAATATTGTATTATAAGAGGTACGGCTAAAATTATTTTATAAAACTTGTAATTATATGGGGTAAAGTAATAAAACAATTGAAAAATATGGTTTAAAACAATAATTATCCCTTCAAATATTGAAAATAAGGGCTAAATTCATAAAAATTTCATTAAATATTGTAATATAAGAGGTACGGCTAAAATTATTTTATAAAACTTGTAATTATATGGGGTAAAGTAATAAAACAATTGAAAAATATGGTTAAAAACAATAATTATCCCTTCAAATATTGAAAATAAGTATTAAATTCATAAAAATCTCATTTAATATAAGGTTTTAGGGGTTGGGTTCAACATTTTTTTATAAATTTTGTAAAAACATTAGATATTGTAATGAAATACGGTAAAATCATTGGAAAAATTCAATAAAATCCCTTCTAATATTGAAAATAAAGACTAAATTCATAAATATTTCATTAAATATTGTAATATAAGGGGTACGGCTAAAATTATTTTATAAAACTTCTAATTATATGGGGTAAAGTAATAAAACAATTGAAAAATATGGTTTAAAACAATAATTATCCCTTCAAATATTGAAAATAAGTATTAAATTCATAAAAATCTCATTTAATATAGGATTTCAGGGGTTTGGTACATTATTTTATTATAAATCTTGTAAACACTTGGATATTGTAATAGATTATATCATAATAACAGTGATATAATGTTATATTCCCTTCAAATATTGAAAATAAGGACTAAATTCATTAAAATATCATTAAATATTGTAATATCAGGGGTACGGCTAAAATTATTTTATAAAACTTGAAATTATATGGAGTAAAGTAATACAACAATTGAAAAATATGGTTTAAAACAATAATTATCCCTTCAAATATTGAAAATAAGTATTAAATTCATAAAAATCTTATTTAATATAAGATTTTAGGGGTTGGGTTATTCATTTTTTTTATAAATTTTGTAAAAATATGGGGTATTGTAATAAAATACGTTAAAATCAATGAAAAATTTCAATAAAATCATTACAGATATTGAAAATAAGGGCTAAATTCATAAAAATATCATTAAATATTGTAATATAAGGGGTACGGCTAAAATTATTTTATAAAACTTCTAATTATATGGGGTAAAGTAATAAAACTATTGAAAAATATGGTTTAAAACAATAATTATCCCTTCAAATATTGAAAATAAGTATTAAATTCATAAAAATCTCATTTAATATAAGGTTTTAGGGGTTGGGTTCAACATTTTTTTATAAATTTTGTAAAAACATGAGATATTGTAATGAAATACGGTAAAATCATTGGAAAAATTCAATAAAATCCCTTCTAATATTGAAAATAAAGACTAAATTCATAAATATTTCATTAAATATTGTAATATAAGGGGTACGGCTAAAATTATTTTATAAAACTTGTAATTATATGGGGTAAAGTAATAAAACAATTGAAAAATATGGTTAAAAACAATAATTATCCCTTCAAATATTGAAAATAAGTATTAAATTCATAAAAATCTCATTTAATATAAGGTTTTAGGGGTTGGGTTCAACATTTTTTTATAAATTTTGTAAAAACATTAGATATTGTAATGAAATACGGTAAAATCATTGGAAAAATTCAATAAAATCCCTTCTAATATTGAAAATAAAGACTAAATTCATAAATATTTCATTAAATATTGTAATATAAGGGGTACGGCTAAAATTATTTTATAAAACTTCTAATTATATGGGGTAAAGTAATAAAACAATTGAAAAATATGGTTTAAAACAATAATTATCCCTTCAAATATTGAAAATAAGTATTAAATTCATAAAAATCTCATTTAATATAAGATTTTAGGGGTTGGGTTCAACATTTTTTTATAAATTTTGTAAAAATATGGGGTATAGTAATAAAATACGTTAAAATCAATGAAAAATTTTAATAAAATCCTTACAGATATTGAAAATATGGGCTAAACTCATTAAAATATCATTAAATATTGTAATATAAGGGGTACGGCTAAAATTATTTAATAAAACTTGTAATTATATGGGGTAAAATAATAAAACAATTGAAAAATATGGTTTAAAACAATAATTATCCCTTCAAATATTGAAAATAAGTATTAAATTCATAAAAATCTCATTTAATATAGGATTTCAGGGGTTTGGTACATTATTTTATTATAAATCTTGTAAACACTTGGATATTGTAATAGATTATATCATAATAACAGTGATATAATGTTATATTCCCTTCAAATATTGAAAATAAGGACTAAATTCATTAAAATATCATTAAATATTGTAATATCAGGGGTACGGCTAAAATTATTTTATAAAACTTGTAATTATATGGAGTAAAGTAATACAACAATTGAAAAATATGGTTTAAAACAATAATTATCCCTTCAAATATTGAAAATAAGTATTAAATTCATAAAAATCTTATTTAATATAAGATTTTAGGGGTTGGGTTATTCATTTTTTTTATAAATTTTGTAAAAATATGGGGTATTGTAATAAAATACGTTAAAATCAATGAAAAATTTCAATAAAATCATTACAGATATTGAAAATAAGGGCTAAATTCATAAAAATATCATTAAATATTGTAATATAAGGGGTACGGCTAAAATTATTTTATAAAACTTCTAATTATATGGGGTAAAGTAATAAAACTATTGAAAAATATGGTTTAAAACAATAATTATCCCTTCAAATATTGAAAATAAGTATTAAATTCATAAAAATCTCATTTAATATAAGGTTTTAGGGGTTGGGTTCAACATTTTTTTATAAATTTTGTAAAAACATGAGATATTGTAATGAAATACGGTAAAATCATTGGAAAAATTCAATAAAATCCCTTCTAATATTGAAAATAAAGACTAAATTCATAAATATTTCATTAAATATTGTAATATAAGGGGTACGGCTAAAATTATTTTATAAAACTTGTAATTATATGGGGTAAAGTAATAAAACAATTGAAAAATATGGTTTAAAACAATAATTATCCCTTCAAATATTGAAAATAAGTGTTAAATTCATAAAAATCTCTTTAATATAAGATTTTAGGGGTTGGGTTCAACATTTTTTTATAAATTTTGTAAAAATATGGGGTATAGTAATAAAATACGTTAAAATTAATGAAAAATTTCAATAAAATCCTTACAGATATTGAAAATAAGGGCTAAATTCATTAAAATCTAATTAAATATTGTAATATAAGGGGTACGGCTAAAATTATTTTATAAAACTTGTAATTATATGGGGTAAAGTAATAAAACAATTGAAAAATATGGTTTAAAACAATAATTATCCCTTCAAAAATTGAAAATAAGTATTAAATTCATAAAAATCTCATTTAATATAAGATTTTAGGGGTTGGGTTCAACATTTTTTTATAAATTTTGTAAAAATATGGGGTATAGTAATAAAATACGTTAAAATCAATGAAAAATTTCAATAAAATCCTTACAGATATTGAAAATAAGGGCTAAACTCATTAAAATATCATTAAATATTGTAATATAAGGGGTACGGCTAAAATTATTTAATAAAAATTGTAATTATGTGGGGTAAAATAATAAAACAATTGAAAAATATGGTTTAAAACAATAATTATCCCTTCAAATATTGAAAATAAGTATTAAATTCATAAAAATCTCATTTAATATAGGATTTCAGGGGTTTGGTACATTATTTTATTATAAATCTTGTAAACACTTGGATATTGTAATAGATTATATCATAATAACAGTGATATAATGTTATATTCCCTTCAAATATTGAAAATAAGGACTAAATTCATTAAAATATCATTAAATATTGTAATATCAGGGGTACGGCTAAAATTATTTTATAAAACTTGTAATTATATGGAGTAAAGTAATACAACAATTGAAAAATATGGTTTAAAACAATAATTATCCCTTCAAATATTGAAAATAAGTATTAAATTCATAAAAATCTTATTTAATATAAGATTTTAGGGGTTGGGTTATTCATTTTTTTTATAAATTTTGTAAAAATATGGGGTATTGTAATAAAATACGTTAAAATCAATGAAAAATTTCAATAAAATCATTACAGATATTGAAAATAAGGGCTAAATTCATAAAAATATCATTAAATATTGTAATATAAGGGGTACGGCTAAAATTATTTTATAAAACTTCTAATTATATGGGGTAAAGTAATAAAACAATTGAAAAATATGGTTAAAAACAATAATTATCCCTTCAAATATTGAAAATAAGTATTAAATTCATAAAAATCTCATTTAATATAAGGTTTTAGGGGTTGGGTTCAACATTTTTTTATAAATTTTGTAAAAACATTAGATATTGTAATGAAATACTGTAAAATCATTGGAAAAATTCAATAAAATCCCTTCTAATATTGAAAATAAAGACTAAATTCATAAATATTTCATTAAATATTGTAATATAAGGGGTACGGCTAAAATTATTTAATAAAACTTGTAATTATATGGGGTAAAATAATAAAACAATTGAAAAATATTGTTTAAAACAATAATTATCCCTTCAAATATTGAAAATAAGTATTAAATTCATAAAAATTTCATTATATATTGTAATATAAGAGGTACGGCTAAAATTATTTTATAAAACTTGTAATTATATGGGGTAAAGTAATACAACAATTGAAAAATATGGTTTAAAACAATAATTATCCCTTCAAAAATTGAAAATAAGTATTAAATTCATAAAAATCTCATTTAATATAAGATTTTAGGGGTTGGGTTCAACATTTTTTTATAAATTTTGTAAAAATATGGGGTATTGTAATAAAATACGTTAAAATCAATGAAAAATTTCAATAAAATCATTACAGATATTGAAAATAAGGGCTAAATTCATAAAAATATCATTAAATATTGTAATATAAGGGGTACGGCTAAAATTATTTTATAAAACTTCTAATTATATGGGGTAAAGTAATAAAACTATTGAAAAATATGGTTTAAAACAATAATTATCCCTTCAAATATTGAAAATAAGTATTAAATTCATAAAAATCTCATTTAATATAAGGTTTTAGGGGTTGGGTTCAACATTTTTTTATAAATTTTGTAAAAACATGAGATATTGTAATGAAATACGGTAAAATCATTGGAAAAATTCAATAAAATCCCTTCTAATATTGAAAATAAAGACTAAATTCATAAATATTTCATTAAATATTGTAATATAAGGGGTACGGCTAAAATTATTTTATAAAACTTGTAATTATATGGGGTAAAGTAATAAAACAATTGAAAAATATGGTTTAAAACAATAATTATCCCTTCAAATATTGAAAATAAGTGTTAAATTCATAAAAATCTCTTTAATATAAGATTTTAGGGGTTGGGTTCAACATTTTTTTATAAATTTTGTAAAAATATGGGGTATAGTAATAAAATACGTTAAAATTAATGAAAAATTTCAATAAAATCCTTACAGATATTGAAAATAAGGGCTAAATTCATTAAAATCTAATTAAATATTGTAATATAAGGGGTACGGCTAAAATTATTTTATAAAACTTGTAATTATATGGGGTAAAGTACTAAAACAATTGAAAAATATGGTTTAAAACAATAATTATCCCTTCAAAAATTGAAAATAAGTATTAAATTCATAAAAATCTCATTTAATATAAGATTTTAGGGGTTGGGTTCAACATTTTTTTATACATTTTGTAAAAATATGGGGTATAGTAATAAAATACGTTAAAATCAATGAAAAATTTCAATAAAATCCTTACAGATATTGAAAATAAGGGCTAAACTCATTAAAATATCATTAAATATTGTAATATAAGGGGTACGGCTAAAATTATTTAATAAAAATTGTAATTATGTGGGGTAAAATAATAAAACAATTGAAAAATATGGTTTAAAACAATAATTATCCCTTCAAATATTGAAAATAAGTATTAAATTCATAAAAATCTCATTTAATATAGGATTTCAGGGGTTTGGTACATTATTTTATTATAAATCTTGTAAACACTTGGATATTGTAATAGATTATATCATAATAACTGTGATATAATGTTATATTCCCTTCAAATATTGAAAATAAGGACTAAATTCATTAAAATATCATTAAATATTGTAATATAAGAGGTACGGCTAAAATTATTTTATAAAACTTGTAATTATATGGGGTAAAGTAATAAAACAATTGAAAAATATGGTTAAAAACAATAATTATCCCTTCAAATATTGAAAATAAGTATTAAATTCATAAAAATCTCATTTAATATAAGGTTTTAGGGGTTGGGTTCAACATTTTTTTATAAATTTTGTAAAAACATTAGATATTGTAATGAAATACGGTAAAATCATTGGAAAAATTCAATAAAATCCCTTCTAATATTGAAAATAAAGACTAAATTCATAAATATTTCATTAAATATTGTAATATAAGGGGTACGGCTAAAATTATTTTATAAAACTTCTAATTATATGGGGTAAAGTAATAAAACAATTGAAAAATATGGTTTAAAACAATAATTATCCCTTCAAATATTGAAAATAAGTATTAAATTCATAAAAATCTCATTTAATATAGGATTTCAGGGGTTTGGTACATTATTTTATTATAAATCTTGTAAACACTTGGATATTGTAATAGATTATATCATAATAACAGTGATATAATGTTATATTCCCTTCAAATATTGAAAATAAGGACTAAATTCATTAAAATATCATTAAATATTGTAATATCAGAGGTACGGCTAAAATTATTTTATAAAACTTGTAATTATATGGAGTAAAGTAATACAACA
This sequence comes from Rhopalosiphum nymphaeae, assembly GCA_036289425.1. Lineage (NCBI taxonomy): Eukaryota > Metazoa > Arthropoda > Insecta > Hemiptera > Aphididae > Rhopalosiphum > Rhopalosiphum nymphaeae. Next base: position 6,544,930 of record JAZAQC010000001.1, on the reverse strand, counting down.
ATTGAAAAATATGGTTTAAAACAATAATTATCCCTTCAAATATTGAAAATAAGTATTAAATTCATAAAAATCTTATTTAATATAAGATTTTAGGGGTTGGGTTATTCATTTTTTTTATAAATTTTGTAAAAATATGGGGTATTGTAATAAAATACGTTAAAATCAATGAAAAATTTCAATAAAATCATTACAGATATTGAAAATAAGGGCTAAATTCATAAAAATATCATTAAATATTGTAATATAAGGGGTACGGCTAAAATTATTTTATAAAACTTCTAATTATATGGGGTAAAGTAATAAAACTATTGAAAAATATGGTTTAAAACAATAATTATCCCTTCAAATATTGAAAATAAGTATTAAATTCATAAAAATCTCATTTAATATAAGGTTTTAGGGGTTGGGTTCAACATTTTTTTATAAATTTTGTAAAAACATGAGATATTGTAATGAAATACGGTAAAATCATTGGAAAAATTCAATAAAATCCCTTCTAATATTGAAAATAAAGACTAAATTCATAAATATTTCATTAAATATTGTAATATAAGGGGTACGGCTAAAATTATTTTATAAAACTTGTAATTATATGGGGTAAAGTAATAAAACAATTGAAAAATATGGTTAAAAACAATAATTATCCCTTCAAATATTGAAAATAAGTATTAAATTCATAAAAATCTCATTTAATATAAGGTTTTAGGGGTTGGGTTCAACATTTTTTTATAAATTTTGTAAAAACATTAGATATTGTAATGAAATACGGTAAAATCATTGGAAAAATTCAATAAAATCCCTTCTAATATTGAAAATAAAGACTAAATTCATAAATATTTCATTAAATATTGTAATATAAGGGGTACGGCTAAAATTATTTTATAAAACTTGTAATTATATGGGGTAAAGTAATAAAACAATTGAAAAATATGGTTTAAAACAATAATTATCCCTTCAAATATTGAAAATAAGTATTAAATTCATAAAAATCTCATTTAATATAAGATTTTAGGGGTTGGGTTCAACATTTTTTTATAAATTTTGTAAAAATATGGGGTATTGTAATAAAATACGTTAAAATCAATGAAAAATTTCAATAAAATCATTACAGATATTGAAAATAAGGGCTAAATTCATAAAAATATCATTAAATATTGTAATATAAGGGGTACGGCTAAAATTATTTTATAAAACTTCTAATTATATGGGGTAAAGTAATAAAACTATTGAAAAATATGGTTTAAAACAATAATTATCCCTTCAAATATTGAAAATAAGTATTAAATTCATAAAAATCTCATTTAATATAAGGTTTTAGGGGTTGCGTTCAACATTTTTTTATACATTTTGTAAAAATATGGGGTATAGTAATAAAATACGTTAAAATCAATGAAAAATTTCAATAAAATCCTTACAGATATTGAAAATAAGGGCTAAACTCATTAAAATATCATTAAATATTGTAATATAAGGGGTACGGCTAAAATTATTTAATAAAAATTGTAATTATGTGGGGTAAAATAATAAAACAATTGAAAAATATGGTTTAAAACAATAATTATCCCTTCAAATATTGAAAATAAGTATTAAATTCATAAAAATCTCATTTAATATAGGATTTCAGGGGTTTGGTACATTATTTTATTATAAATCTTGTAAACACTTGGATATTGTAATAGATTATATCATAATAACTGTGATATAATGTTATATTCCCTTCAAATATTGAAAATAAGGACTAAATTCATTAAAATATCATTAAATATTGTAATATAAGAGGTACGGCTAAAATTATTTTATAAAACTTGTAATTATATGGGGTAAAGTAATAAAACAATTGAAAAATATGGTTAAAAACAATAATTATCCCTTCAAATATTGAAAATAAGTATTAAATTCATAAAAATCTCATTTAATATAAGGTTTTAGGGGTTGGGTTCAACATTTTTTTATAAATTTTGTAAAAACATTAGATATTGTAATGAAATACGGTAAAATCATTGGAAAAATTCAATAAAATCCCTTCTAATATTGAAAATAAAGACTAAATTCATAAATATTTCATTAAATATTGTAATATAAGGGGTACGGCTAAAATTATTTTATAAAACTTCTAATTATATGGGGTAAAGTAATAAAACAATTGAAAAATATGGTTTAAAACAATAATTATCCCTTCAAATATTGAAAATAAGTATTAAATTCATAAAAATCTCATTTAATATAGGATTTCAGGGGTTTGGTACATTATTTTATTATAAATCTTGTAAACACTTGGATATTGTAATAGATTATATCATAATAACAGTGATATAATGTTATATTCCCTTCAAATATTGAAAATAAGGACTAAATTCATTAAAATATCATTAAATATTGTAATATCAGGGGTACGGCTAAAATTATTTTATAAAACTTGTAATTATATGGAGTAAAGTAATACAACAATTGAAAAATATGGTTTAAAACAATAATTATCCCTTCAAATATTGAAAATAAGTATTAAATTCATAAAAATCTTATTTAATATAAGATTTTAGGGGTTGGGTTATTCATTTTTTTTATAAATTTTGTAAAAATATGGGGTATTGTAATAAAATACGTTAAAATCAATGAAAAATTTCAATAAAATCATTACAGATATTGAAAATAAGGGCTAAATTCATAAAAATATCATTAAATATTGTAATATAAGGGGTACGGCTAAAATTATTTTATAAAACTTCTAATTATATGGGGTAAAGTAATAAAACTATTGAAAAATATGGTTTAAAACAATAATTATCCCTTCAAATATTGAAAATAAGTATTAAATTCATAAAAATCTCATTTAATATAAGGTTTTAGGGGTTGGGTTCAACATTTTTTTATAAATTTTGTAAAAACATGAGATATTGTAATGAAATACGGTAAAATCATTGGAAAAATTCAATAAAATCCCTTCTAATATTGAAAATAAAGACTAAATTCATAAATATTTCATTAAATATTGTAATATAAGGGGTACGGCTAAAATTATTTTATAAAACTTGTAATTATATGGGGTAAAGTAATAAAACAATTGAAAAATATGGTTAAAAACAATAATTATCCCTTCAAATATTGAAAATAAGTATTAAATTCATAAAAATCTCATTTAATATAAGGTTTTAGGGGTTGGGTTCAACATTTTTTTATAAATTTTGTAAAAACATTAGATATTGTAATGAAATACGGTAAAATCATTGGAAAAATTCAATAAAATCCCTTCTAATATTGAAAATAAAGACTAAATTCATAAATATTTCATTAAATATTGTAATATAAGGGGTACGGCTAAAATTATTTTATAAAACTTGTAATTATATGGGGTAAAGTAATAAAACAATTGAAAAATATGGTTTAAAACAATAATTATCCCTTCAAATATTGAAAATAAGTATTAAATTCATAAAAATCTCATTTAATATAAGATTTTAGGGGTTGGGTTCAACATTTTTTTATAAATTTTGTAAAAATATGGGGTATTGTAATAAAATACGTTAAAATCAATGAAAAATTTCAATAAAATCATTACAGATATTGAAAATAAGGGCTAAATTCATAAAAATATCATTAAATATTGTAATATAAGGGGTACGGCTAAAATTATTTTATAAAACTTCTAATTATATGGGGTAAAGTAATAAAACTATTGAAAAATATGGTTTAAAACAATAATTATCCCTTCAAATATTGAAAATAAGTATTAAATTCATAAAAATCTCATTTAATATAAGGTTTTAGGGGTTGGGTTCAACATTTTTTTATAAATTTTGTAAAAACATGAGATATTGTAATGAAATACGGTAAAATCATTGGAAAAATTCAATAAAATCCCTTCTAATATTGAAAATAAAGACTAAATTCATAAATATTTCATTAAATATTGTAATATAAGGGGTACGGCTAAAATTATTTTATAAAACTTGTAATTATATGGGGTAAAGTAATAAAACAATTGAAAAATATGGTTTAAAACAATAATTATCCCTTCAAATATTGAAAATAAGTATTAAATTCATAAAAATCTCATTTAATATAAGATTTTAGGGGTTGGGTTCAACATTTTTTTATAAATTTTGTAAAAATATGGGGTATTGTAATAAAATACGTTAAAATCAATGAAAAATTTCAATAAAATCATTACAGATATTGAAAATAAGGGCTAAATTCATAAAAATATCATTAAATATTGTAATATAAGGGGTACGGCTAAAATTATTTTATAAAACTTCTAATTATATGGGGTAAAGTAATAAAACTATTGAAAAATATGGTTTAAAACAATAATTATCCCTTCAAATATTGAAAATAAGTATTAAATTCATAAAAATCTCATTTAATATAAGGTTTTAGGGGTTGGGTTCAACATTTTTTTATAAATTTTGTAAAAACATGAGATATTGTAATGAAATACGGTAAAATCATTGGAAAAATTCAATAAAATCCCTTCTAATATTGAAAATAAAGACTAAATTCATAAATATTTCATTAAATATTGTAATATAAGGGGTACGGCTAAAATTATTTTATAAAACTTGTAATTATATGGGGTAAAGTAATAAAACAATTGAAAAATATGGTTTAAAACAATAATTATCCCTTCAAATATTGAAAATAAGTGTTAAATTCATAAAAATCTCTTTAATATAAGATTTTAGGGGTTGGGTTCAACATTTTTTTATAAATTTTGTAAAAATATGGGGTATAGTAATAAAATACGTTAAAATTAATGAAAAATTTCAATAAAATCCCTTCTAATATTGAAAATAAAGACTAAATTCATAAATATTTCATTAAATATTGTAATATAAGGGGTACGGCTAAAATTATTTTATAAAACTTGTAATTATATGGGGTAAAGTAATAAAACAATTGAAAAATATGGTTTAAAACAATAATTATCCCTTCAAATATTGAAAATAAGTGTTAAATTCATAAAAATCTCTTTAATATAAGATTTTAGGGGTTGGGTTCAACATTTTTTTATAAATTTTGTAAAAATATGGGGTATAGTAATAAAATACGTTAAAATTAATGAAAAATTTTAATAAAATCCTTACAGATATTGAAAATAAGGGCTAAATTCATTAAAATCTAATTAAATATTGTAATATAAGGGGTACGGCTAAAATTATTTTATAAAACTTGTAATTATATGGGGTAAAGTAATAAAACAATTGAAAAATATGGTTTAAAACAATAATTATCCCTTCAAAAATTGAAAATAAGTATTAAATTCATAAAAATCTCATTTAATATAAGATTTTAGGGGTTGGGTTCAACATTTTTTTATACATTTTGTAAAAATATGGGGTATAGTAATAAAATACGTTAAAATCAATGAAAAATTTCAATAAAATCCTTACAGATATTGAAAATAAGGGCTAAACTCATTAAAATATCATTAAATATTGTAATATAAGGGGTACGGCTAAAATTATTTAATAAAAATTGTAATTATGTGGGGTAAAATAATAAAACAATTGAAAAATATGGTTTAAAACAATAATTATCCCTTCAAATATTGAAAATAAGTATTAAATTCATAAAAATCTCATTTAATATAGGATTTCAGGGGTTTGGTACATTATTTTATTATAAATCTTGTAAACACTTGGATATTGTAATAGATTATATCATAATAACTGTGATATAATGTTATATTCCCTTCAAATATTGAAAATAAGGACTAAATTCATTAAAATATCATTAAATATTGTAATATCAGGGGTACGGCTAAAATTATTTTATAAAACTTGTAATTATATGGAGTAAAGTAATACAACAATTGAAAAATATGGTTTAAAACAATAATTATCCCTTCAAATATTGAAAATAAGTATTAAATTCATAAAAATCTTATTTAATATAAGATTTTAGGGGTTGGGTTATTCATTTTTTTTATAAATTTTGTAAAAATATGGGGTATTGTAATAAAATACGTTAAAATCAATGAAAAATTTCAATAAAATCATTACAGATATTGAAAATAAGGGCTAAATTCATAAAAATATCATTAAATATTGTAATATAAGGGGTACGGCTAAAATTATTTTATAAAACTTCTAATTATATGGGGTAAAGTAATAAAACTATTGAAAAATATGGTTTAAAACAATAATTATCCCTTCAAATATTGAAAATAAGTATTAAATTCATAAAAATCTCATTTAATATAAGGTTTTAGGGGTTGGGTTCAACATTTTTTTATAAATTTTGTAAAAACATGAGATATTGTAATGAAATACGGTAAAATCATTGGAAAAATTCAATAAAATCCCTTCTAATATTGAAAATAAAGACTAAATTCATAAATATTTCATTAAATATTGTAATATAAGGGGTACGGCTAAAATTATTTTATAAAACTTGTAATTATATGGGGTAAAGTAATAAAACAATTGAAAAATATGGTTTAAAACAATAATTATCCCTTCAAATATTGAAAATAAGTATTAAATTCATAAAAATCTCATTTAATATAAGATTTTAGGGGTTGGGTTCAACATTTTTTTATAAATTTTGTAAAAATATGGGGTATTGTAATAAAATACGTTAAAATCAATGAAAAATTTCAATAAAATCATTACAGATATTGAAAATAAGGGCTAAATTCATAAAAATATCATTAAATATTGTAATATAAGGGGTACGGCTAAAATTATTTTATAAAACTTCTAATTATATGGGGTAAAGTAATAAAACTATTGAAAAATATGGTTTAAAACAATAATTATCCCTTCAAATATTGAAAATAAGTATTAAATTCATAAAAATCTCATTTAATATAAGGTTTTAGGGGTTGGGTTCAACATTTTTTTATAAATTTTGTAAAAACATGAGATATTGTAATGAAATACGGTAAAATCATTGGAAAAATTCAATAAAATCCCTTCTAATATTGAAAATAAAGACTAAATTCATAAATATTTCATTAAATATTGTAATATAAGGGGTACGGCTAAAATTATTTTATAAAACTTGTAATTATATGGGGTAAAGTAATAAAACAATTGAAAAATATGGTTTAAAACAATAATTATCCCTTCAAATATTGAAAATAAGTATTAAATTCATAAAAATCTCATTTAATATAAGATTTTAGGGGTTGGGTTCAACATTTTTTTATAAATTTTGTAAAAATATGGGGTATTGTAATAAAATACGTTAAAATCAATGAAAAATTTCAATAAAATCATTACAGATATTGAAAATAAGGGCTAAATTCATAAAAATATCATTAAATATTGTAATATAAGGGGTACGGCTAAAATTATTTTATAAAACTTCTAATTATATGGGGTAAAGTAATAAAACTATTGAAAAATATGGTTTAAAACAATAATTATCCCTTCAAATATTGAAAATAAGTATTAAATTCATAAAAATCTCATTTAATATAAGGTTTTAGGGGTTGGGTTCAACATTTTTTTATAAATTTTGTAAAAACATGAGATATTGTAATGAAATACGGTAAAATCATTGGAAAAATTCAATAAAATCCCTTCTAATATTGAAAATAAAGACTAAATTCATAAATATTTCATTAAATATTGTAATATAAGGGGTACGGCTAAAATTATTTTATAAAACTTGTAATTATATGGGGTAAAGTAATAAAACAATTGAAAAATATGGTTTAAAACAATAATTATCCCTTCAAATATTGAAAATAAGTGTTAAATTCATAAAAATCTCTTTAATATAAGATTTTAGGGGTTGGGTTCAACATTTTTTTATAAATTTTGTAAAAATATGGGGTATAGTAATAAAATACGTTAAAATTAATGAAAAATTTCAATAAAATCCCTTCTAATATTGAAAATAAAGACTAAATTCATAAATATTTCATTAAATATTGTAATATAAGGGGTACGGCTAAAATTATTTTATAAAACTTGTAATTATATGGGGTAAAGTAATAAAACAATTGAAAAATATGGTTTAAAACAATAATTATCCCTTCAAATATTGAAAATAAGTGTTAAATTCATAAAAATCTCTTTAATATAAGATTTTAGGGGTTGGGTTCAACATTTTTTTATAAATTTTGTAAAAATATGGGGTATAGTAATAAAATACGTTAAAATTAATGAAAAATTTCAATAAAATCCTTACAGATATTGAAAATAAGGGCTAAATTCATTAAAATCTAATTAAATATTGTAATATAAGGGGTACGGCTAAAATTATTTTATAAAACTTGTAATTATATGGGGTAAAGTAATAAAACAATTGAAAAATATGGTTTAAAACAATAATTATCCCTTCAAAAATTGAAAATAAGTATTAAATTCATAAAAATCTCATTTAATATAAGATTTTAGGGGTTGGGTTCAACATTTTTTTATACATTTTGTAAAAATATGGGGTATAGTAATAAAATACGTTAAAATCAATGAAAAATTTCAATAAAATCCTTACAGATATTGAAAATAAGGGCTAAACTCATTAAAATATCATTAAATATTGTAATATAAGGGGTACGGCTAAAATTATTTAATAAAAATTGTAATTATGTGGGGTAAAATAATAAAACAATTGAAAAATATGGTTTAAAACAATAATTATCCCTTCAAATATTGAAAATAAGTATTAAATTCATAAAAATCTCATTTAATATAGGATTTCAGGGGTTTGGTACATTATTTTATTATAAATCTTGTAAACACTTGGATATTGTAATAGATTATATCATAATAACTGTGATATAATGTTATATTCCCTTCAAATATTGAAAATAAGGACTAAATTCATTAAAATATCATTAAATATTGTAATATAAGAGGTACGGCTAAAATTATTTTATAAAACTTGTAATTATATGGGGTAAAGTAATAAAACAATTGAAAAATATGGTTAAAAACAATAATTATCCCTTCAAATATTGAAAATAAGTATTAAATTCATAAAAATCTCATTTAATATAAGGTTTTAGGGGTTGGGTTCAACATTTTTTTATAAATTTTGTAAAAACATTAGATATTGTAATGAAATACGGTAAAATCATTGGAAAAATTCAATAAAATCCCTTCTAATATTGAAAATAAAGACTAAATTCATAAATATTTCATTAAATATTGTAATATAAGGGGTACGGCTAAAATTATTTTATAAAACTTCTAATTATATGGGGTAAAGTAATAAAACAATTGAAAAATATGGTTTAAAACAATAATTATCCCTTCAAATATTGAAAATAAGTATTAAATTCATAAAAATCTCATTTAATATAGGATTTCAGGGGTTTGGTACATTATTTTATTATAAATCTTGTAAACACTTGGATATTGTAATAGATTATATCATAATAACAGTGATATAATGTTATATTCCCTTCAAATATTGAAAATAAGGACTAAATTCATTAAAATATCATTAAATATTGTAATATCAGAGGTACGGCTAAAATTATTTTATAAAACTTGTAATTATATGGAGTAAAGTAATACAACAATTGAAAAATATGGTTTAAAACAATAATTATCCCTTCAAATATTGAAAATAAGTATTAAATTCATAAAAATCTTATTTAATATAAGATTTTAGGGGTTGGGTTATTCATTTTTTTTATAAATTTTGTAAAAATATGGGGTATTGTAATAAAATACGTTAAAATCAATGAAAAATTTCAATAAAATCATTACAGATATTGAAAATAAGGGCTAAATTCATAAAAATATCATTAAATATTGTAATATAAGGGGTACGGCTAAAATTATTTTATAAAACTTCTAATTATATGGGGTAAAGTAATAAAACTATTGAAAAATATGGTTTAAAACAATAATTATCCCTTCAAATATTGAAAATAAGTATTAAATTCATAAAAATCTCATTTAATATAAGGTTTTAGGGGTTGGGTTCAACATTTTTTTATAAATTTTGTAAAAACATGAGATATTGTAATGAAATACGGTAAAATCATTGGAAAAATTCAATAAAATCCCTTCTAATATTGAAAATAAAGACTAAATTCATAAATATTTCATTAAATATTGTAATATAAGGGGTACGGCTAAAATTATTTTATAAAACTTGTAATTATATGGGGTAAAGTAATAAAACAATTGAAAAATATGGTTAAAAACAATAATTATCCCTTCAAATATTGAAAATAAGTATTAAATTCATAAAAATCTCATTTAATATAAGGTTTTAGGGGTTGGGTTCAACATTTTTTTATAAATTTTGTAAAAACATTAGATATTGTAATGAAATACGGTAAAATCATTGGAAAAATTCAATAAAATCCCTTCTAATATTGAAAATAAAGACTAAATTCATAAATATTTCATTAAATATTGTAATATAAGGGGTACGGCTAAAATTATTTTATAAAACTTGTAATTATATGGGGTAAAGTAATAAAACAATTGAAAAATATGGTTTAAAACAATAATTATCCCTTCAAATATTGAAAATAAGTATTAAATTCATAAAAATCTCATTTAATATAAGATTTTAGGGGTTGGGTTCAACATTTTTTTATAAATTTTGTAAAAATATGGGGTATTGTAATAAAATACGTTAAAATCAATGAAAAATTTCAATAAAATCATTACAGATATTGAAAATAAGGGCTAAATTCATAAAAATATCATTAAATATTGTAATATAAGGGGTACGGCTAAAATTATTTTATAAAACTTCTAATTATATGGGGTAAAGTAATAAAACTATTGAAAAATATGGTTTAAAACAATAATTATCCCTTCAAATATTGAAAATAAGTATTAAATTCATAAAAATCTCATTTAATATAAGGTTTTAGGGGTTGCGTTCAACATTTTTTTATACATTTTGTAAAAATATGGGGTATAGTAATAAAATACGTTAAAATCAATGAAAAATTTCAATAAAATCCTTACAGATATTGAAAATAAGGGCTAAACTCATTAAAATATCATTAAATATTGTAATATAAGGGGTACGGCTAAAATTATTTAATAAAATTTGTAATTATATGGGGTAAAGTAATAAAACTATTGAAAAATATGGTTTAAAACAATAATTATCCCTTCAAATATTGAAAATAAGTATTAAATTCATAAAAATCTCATTTAATATAAGGTTTTAGGGGTTGGGTTCAACATTTTTTTATAAATTTTGTAAAAACATGAGATATTGTAATGAAATACGGTAAAATCATTGGAAAAATTCAATAAAATCCCTTCTAATATTGAAAATAAAGACTAAATTCATAAATATTTCATTAAATATTGTAATATAAGGGGTACGGCTAAAATTATTTTATAAAACTTGTAATTATATGGGGTAAAGTAATAAAACAATTGAAAAATATGGTTAAAAACAATAATTATCCCTTCAAATATTGAAAATAAGTATTAAATTCATAAAAATCTCATTTAATATAAGGTTTTAGGGGTTGGGTTCAACATTTTTTTATAAATTTTGTAAAAACATTAGATATTGTAATGAAATACGGTAAAATCATTGGAAAAATTCAATAAAATCCCTTCTAATATTGAAAATAAAGACTAAATTCATAAATATTTCATTAAATATTGTAATATAAGGGGTACGGCTAAAATTATTTTATAAAACTTGTAATTATATGGGGTAAAGTAATAAAACAATTGAAAAATATGGTTTAAAACAATAATTATCCCTTCAAATATTGAAAATAAGTATTAAATTCATAAAAATCTCATTTAATATAAGATTTTAGGGGTTGGGTTCAACATTTTTTTATAAATTTTGTAAAAATATGGGGTATTGTAATAAAATACGTTAAAATCAATGAAAAATTTCAATAAAATCATTACAGATATTGAAAATAAGGGCTAAATTCATAAAAATATCATTAAATATTGTAATATAAGGGGTACGGCTAAAATTATTTTATAAAACTTCTAATTATATGGGGTAAAGTAATAAAACTATTGAAAAATATGGTTTAAAACAATAATTATCCCTTCAAATATTGAAAATAAGTATTAAATTCATAAAAATCTCATTTAATATAAGGTTTTAGGGGTTGGGTTCAACATTTTTTTATAAATTTTGTAAAAACATGAGATATTGTAATGAAATACGGTAAAATCATTGGAAAAATTCAATAAAATCCCTTCTAATATTGAAAATAAAGACTAAATTCATAAATATTTCATTAAATATTGTAATATAAGGGGTACGGCTAAAATTATTTTATAAAACTTGTAATTATATGGGGTAAAGTAATAAAACAATTGAAAAATATGGTTTAAAACAATAATTATCCCTTCAAAAATTGAAAATAAGTATTAAATTCATAAAAATCTCATTTAATATAAGATTTTAGGGGTTGGGTTCAACATTTTTTTATAAATTTTGTAAAAATATGGGGTATTGTAATAAAATACGTTAAAATCAATGAAAAATTTCAATAAAATCATTACAGATATTGAAAATAAGGGCTAAATTCATAAAAATATCATTAAATATTGTAATATAAGGGGTACGGCTAAAATTATTTTATAAAACTTCTAATTATATGGGGTAAAGTAATAAAACTATTGAAAAATATGGTTTAAAACAATAATTATCCCTTCAAATATTGAAAATAAGTATTAAATTCATAAAAATCTCATTTAATATAAGGTTTTAGGGGTTGGGTTCAACATTTTTTTATAAATTTTGTAAAAACATGAGATATTGTAATGAAATACGGTAAAATCATTGGAAAAATTTCAATAAAATCCCTTCTAATATTGAAAATAAAGACTAAATTCATAAATATTTCATTAAATATTGTAATATAAGGGGTACGGCTAAAATTATTTTATAAAACTTGTAATTATATGGGGTAAAGTAATAAAACAATTGAAAAATATGGTTTAAAACAATAATTATCCCTTCAAAAATTGAAAATAAGTATTAAATTCATAAAAATCTCATTTAATATAAGATTTTAGGGGTTGGGTTCAACATTTTTTTATACATTTTGTAAAAATATGGGGTATAGTAATAAAATACGTTAAAATCAATGAAAAATTTCAATAAAATCCTTACAGATATTGAAAATAAGGGCTAAACTCATTAAAATATCATTAAATATTGTAATATAAGGGGTACGGCTAAAATTATTTAATAAAAATTGTAATTATGTGGGGTAAAATAATAAAACAATTGAAAAATATGGTTTAAAACAATAATTATCCCTTCAAATATTGAAAATAAGTATTAAATTCATAAAAATCTCATTTAATATAGGATTTCAGGGGTTTGGTACATTATTTTATTATAAATCTTGTAAACACTTGGATATTGTAATAGATTATATCATAATAACTGTGATATAATGTTATATTCCCTTCAAATATTGAAAATAAGGACTAAATTCATTAAAATATCATTAAATATTGTAATATAAGAGGTACGGCTAAAATTATTTTATAAAACTTGTAATTATATGGGGTAAAGTAATAAAACAATTGAAAAATATGGTTAAAAACAATAATTATCCCTTCAAATATTGAAAATAAGTATTAAATTCATAAAAATCTCATTTAATATAAGGTTTTAGGGGTTGGGTTCAACATTTTTTTATAAATTTTGTAAAAACATTAGATATTGTAATGAAATACGGTAAAATCATTGGAAAAATTCAATAAAATCCCTTCTAATATTGAAAATAAAGACTAAATTCATAAATATTTCATTAAATATTGTAATATAAGGGGTACGGCTAAAATTATTTTATAAAACTTCTAATTATATGGGGTAAAGTAATAAAACAATTGAAAAATATGGTTTAAAACAATAATTATCCCTTCAAATATTGAAAATAAGTATTAAATTCATAAAAATCTCATTTAATATAGGATTTCAGGGGTTTGGTACATTATTTTATTATAAATCTTGTAAACACTTGGATATTGTAATAGATTATATCATAATAACAGTGATATAATGTTATATTCCCTTCAAATATTGAAAATAAGGACTAAATTCATTAAAATATCATTAAATATTGTAATATCAGGGGTACGGCTAAAATTATTTTATAAAACTTGTAATTATATGGAGTAAAGTAATACAACAATTGAAAAATATGGTTTAAAACAATAATTATCCCTTCAAATATTGAAAATAAGTATTAAATTCATAAAAATCTTATTTAATATAAGATTTTAGGGGTTGGGTTATTCATTTTTTTTATAAATTTTGTAAAAATATGGGGTATTGTAATAAAATACGTTAAAATCAATGAAAAATTTCAATAAAATCATTACAGATATTGAAAATAAGGGCTAAATTCATAAAAATATCATTAAATATTGTAATATAAGGGGTACGGCTAAAATTATTTTATAAAACTTCTAATTATATGGGGTAAAGTAATAAAACTATTGAAAAATATGGTTTAAAACAATAATTATCCCTTCAAATATTGAAAATAAGTATTAAATTCATAAAAATCTCATTTAATATAAGGTTTTAGGGGTTGGGTTCAACATTTTTTTATAAATTTTGTAAAAACATGAGATATTGTAATGAAATACGGTAAAATCATTGGAAAAATTCAATAAAATCCCTTCTAATATTGAAAATAAAGACTAAATTCATAAATATTTCATTAAATATTGTAATATAAGGGGTACGGCTAAAATTATTTTATAAAACTTGTAATTATATGGGGTAAAGTAATAAAACAATTGAAAAATATGGTTTAAAACAATAATTATCCCTTCAAATATTGAAAATAAGTGTTGAATTCATAAAAATCTCTTTAATATAAGATTTTAGGGGTTGGGTTCAACATTTTTTTATAAATTTTGTAAAAATATGGGGTATAGTAATAAAATACGTTAAAATTAATGAAAAATTTCAATAAAATCCTTACAGATATTGAAAATAAGGGCTAAATTCATTAAAATCTAATTAAATATTGTAATATAAGGGGTACGGCTAAAATTATTTTATAAAACTTGTAATTATATGGGGTAAAGTAATAAAACAATTGAAAAATATGGTTTAAAACAATAATTATCCCTTCAAAAATTGAAAATAAGTATTAAATTCATAAAAATCTCATTTAATATAAGATTTTAGGGGTTGGGTTCAACATTTTTTTATAAATTTTGTAAAAATATGGGGTATAGTAATAAAATACGTTAAAATCAATGAAAAATTTCAATAAAATCCTTACAGATATTGAAAATAAGGGCTAAACTCATTAAAATATCATTAAATATTGTAATATAAGGGGTACGGCTAAAATTATTTAATAAAAATTGTAATTATGTGGGGTAAAATAATAAAACAATTGAAAAATATGGTTTAAAACAATAATTATCCCTTCAAATATTGAAAATAAGTATTAAATTCCTAAAAATCTCATTTAATATAGGAATTCAGGGGTTTGGTACATTATTTTATTATAAATCTTGTAAACACTTGGATATTGTAATAGATTATATCATAATAACAGTGATATAATGTTATATTCCCTTCAAATATTGAAAATAAGGACTAAATTCATTAAAATATCATTAAATATTGTAATATCAGGGGTACGGCTAAAATTATTTTATAAAACTTGTAATTATATGGGGTAAAGTAATACAACAATTGAAAAATATGGTTTAAAACAATAATTATCCCTTCAAATATTGAAAATAAGTATTAAATTCATAAAAATCTCATTTAATATAAGGTTTTAGGGGTTGGGTTCAACATTTTTTTATAAATTTTGTAAAAACATGAGATATTGTAATGAAATACGGTAAAATCATTGGAAAAATTCAATAAAATCCCTTCTAATATTGAAAATAAAGACTAAATTCATAAATATTTCATTAAATATTGTAATATAAGGGGTACGGCTAAAATTATTTTATAAAACTTGTAATTATATGGGGTAAAGTAATAAAACTATTGAAAAATATGGTTTAAAACAATAATTATCCCTTCAAATATTGAAAATAAGTATTAAATTCATAAAAATCTCATTTAATATAAGGTTTTAGGGGTTGGGTTCAACATTTTTTTATAAATTTTGTAAAATTTTGTAAAATTATGAGATATTGTAATGAAATACGGTAAAATAATTGGAAAAATTCAATAAAATCCCTTCTAATATTGAAAATAAAGACTAAATTCATAAATATTTCATTAAATATTGTAATATAAGGGGTACGGATAAAATTATTTTATAAAACTTGTAATTATATGGGGTAAAGTAATAAAACAATTGAAAAATATGGTTTAAAACAATAATTATCCCTTCAAATATTGAAAATAAGTGTTAAATTCATAAAAATCTCTTTAATATAAGATTTTAGGGGTTGGGTTCAACATTTTTTTATAAATTTTGTAAAAATATGGGGTATAGTAATAAAATACGTTAAAATCAATGAAAAATTTCAATAAAATCCTTACAGATATTGAAAATAAGGGCTAAATTCATTAAAATCTAATGAAATATTGTAATATAAGGGGTACGGCTAAAATTATTTTATAAAACTTGTAATTATATGGGGTAAAGTAATAAAACAATTGAAAAATATGGTTTAAAACAATAATTATCCCTTCAAATATTGAAAATAAGTATTAAATTCATAAAAATCTCATTTAATATAGGATTTCAGGGGTTTGGTACATTATTTTATTATAAATCTTGTAAACACTTGGATATTGTAATAGATTATATCATAATAACAGTGATATAATGTTATATTCCCTTCAAATATTGAAAATAAGGACTAAATTCATTAAAATATCATTAAATATTGTAATATCAGGGGTACGGCTAAAATTATTTTATAAAACTTGTAATTATATGGGGTAAAGTAATACAACAATTGAAAAATATGGTTTAAAACAATAATTATCCCTTCAAATATTGAAAATAAGTATTAAATTCATAAAAATCTTATTTAATATAAGATTTTAGGGGTTGGGTTATTCATTTTTTTTATAAATTTTGTAAAAATATGGGGTATTGTAATAAAATACGTTAAAATCAATGAAAAATTTCAATAAAATCATTACAGATATTGAAAATAAGGGCTAAATTCATAAAAATATCATTAAATATTGTAATATAAGGGGTACGGCTAAAATTATTTTATTAAACTTCTAATTATATGGGGTAAAGTAATAAAACTATTGAAAAATATGGTTTAAAACAATAATTATCCCTTCAAATATTGAAAATAAGTATTAAATTCATAAAAATCTCATTTAATATAAGGTTTTAGGGGTTGGGTTCAACATTTTTTTATAAATTTTGTAAAAACATGAGATATTGTAATGAAATACGGTAAAATCATTGGAAAAATTCAATAAAATCCCTTCTAATATTGAAAATAAAGACTAAATTCATAAATATTTCATTAAATATTGTAATATAAGGGGTACGGCTAAAATTATTTTATAAAACTTGTAATTATATGGGGTAAAGTAATAAAACTATTGAAAAATATGGTTTAAAACAATAATTATCCCTTCAAATATTGAAAATAAGTATTAAATTCATAAAAATCTCATTTAATATAAGGTTTTAGGGGTTGGGTTCAACATTTTTTTATAAATTTTGTAAAAACATGAGATATTGTAATGAAATACGGTAAAATCATTGGAAAAATTCAATAAAATCCCTTCTAATATTGAAAATAAAGACTAAAATCATTAATATTTCATTAAATATTGTAATATAAGGGGTACGGCTAAAATTATTTTATAAAACTTGTAATTATATGGGGTAAAGTAATAAAACAATTGAAAAATATGGTTTAAAACAATAATTATCCCTTCAAATATTGAAAATAAGTATTAAATTCATAAAAATCTCATTTAATATAGGATTTCAGGGGTTTGGTACATTATTTTATTATAAATCTTGTAAACACTTGGATATTGTAATAGATTATATCATAATAACAGTGATATAATGTTATATTCCCTTCAAATATTGAAAATAAGGACTAAATTCATTAAAATATCATTAAATATTGTAATATAAGGGGTACGGCTAAAATTATTTTATAAAACTTGTAATTATATGGGGTAAAGTAATACAACAATTGAAAAATATGGTTTAAAACAATAATTATCCCTTCAAATATTGAAAATAAGTATTAAATTCATAAAAATCTTATTTAATATAAGATTTTAGGGGTTGGGTTATTCATTTTTTTTATAAATTTTGTAAAAATATGGGGTATTGTAATAAAATACGTTAAAATCAATGAAAAATTTCAATAAAATCATTACAGATATTGAAAATAAGGGCTAAATTCATAAAAATATCATTAAATATTGTAATATAAGGGGTACGGCTAAAATTATTTTATAAAACTTCTAATTATATGGGGTAAAGTAATAAAACTATTGAAAAATATGGTTTAAAACAATAATTATCCCTTCAAATATTGAAAATAAGTATTAAATTCATAAAAATCTCATTTAATATAAGGTTTTAGGGGTTGGGTTCAACATTTTTTTATAAATTTTGTAAAAACATGAGATATTGTAATGAAATACGGTAAAATCATTGGAAAAATTCAATAAAATCCCTTCTAATATTGAAAATAAAGACTAAATTCATAAATATTTCATTAAATATTGTAATATAAGGGGTACGGCTAAAATTATTTTATAAAACTTGTAATTATATGGGGTAAAGTAATAAAACAATTGAAAAATATGGTTTAAAACAATAATTATCCCTTCAAATATTGAAAATAAGTGTTGAATTCATAAAAATCTCTTTAATATAAGATTTTAGGGGTTGGGTTCAACATTTTTTTATAAATTTTGTAAAAATATGGGGTATAGTAATAAAATACGTTAAAATTAATGAAAAATTTCAATAAAATCCTTACAGATATTGAAAATAAGGGCTAAATTCATTAAAATCTAATTAAATATTGTAATATAAGGGGTACGGCTAAAATTATTTTATAAAACTTGTAATTATATGGGGTAAAGTAATAAAACAATTGAAAAATATGGTTTAAAACAATAATTATCCCTTCAAAAATTGAAAATAAGTATTAAATTCATAAAAATCTCATTTAATATAAGATTTTAGGGGTTGGGTTCAACATTTTTTTATAAATTTTGTAAAAATATGGGGTATAGTAATAAAATACGTTAAAATCAATGAAAAATTTCAATAAAATCCTTACAGATATTGAAAATAAGGGCTAAACTCATTAAAATATCATTAAATATTGTAATATAAGGGGTACGGCTAAAATTATTTAATAAAAATTGTAATTATGTGGGGTAAAATAATAAAACAATTGAAAAATATGGTTTAAAACAATAATTATCCCTTCAAATATTGAAAATAAGTATTAAATTCCTAAAAATCTCATTTAATATAGGAATTCAGGGGTTTGGTACATTATTTTATTATAAATCTTGTAAACACTTGGATATTGTAATAGATTATATCATAATAACAGTGATATAATGTTATATTCCCTTCAAATATTGAAAATAAGGACTAAATTCATTAAAATATCATTAAATATTGTAATATCAGGGGTACGGCTAAAATTATTTTATAAAACTTGTAATTATATGGGGTAAAGTAATACAACAATTGAAAAATATGGTTTAAAACAATAATTATCCCTTCAAATATTGAAAATAAGTATTAAATTCATAAAAATCTCATTTAATATAAGGTTTTAGGGGTTGGGTTCAACATTTTTTTATAAATTTTGTAAAAACATGAGATATTGTAATGAAATACGGTAAAATCATTGGAAAAATTCAATAAAATCCCTTCTAATATTGAAAATAAAGACTAAATTCATAAATATTTCATTAAATATTGTAATATAAGGGGTACGGCTAAAATTATTTTATAAAACTTGTAATTATATGGGGTAAAGTAATAAAACTATTGAAAAATATGGTTTAAAACAATAATTATCCCTTCAAATATTGAAAATAAGTATTAAATTCATAAAAATCTCATTTAATATAAGGTTTTAGGGGTTGGGTTCAACATTTTTTTATAAATTTTGTAAAATTTTGTAAAATTATGAGATATTGTAATGAAATACGGTAAAATAATTGGAAAAATTCAATAAAATCCCTTCTAATATTGAAAATAAAGACTAAATTCATAAATATTTCATTAAATATTGTAATATAAGGGGTACGGATAAAATTATTTTATAAAACTTGTAATTATATGGGGTAAAGTAATAAAACAATTGAAAAATATGGTTTAAAACAATAATTATCCCTTCAAATATTGAAAATAAGTGTTAAATTCATAAAAATCTCTTTAATATAAGATTTTAGGGGTTGGGTTCAACATTTTTTTATAAATTTTGTAAAAATATGGGGTATAGTAATAAAATACGTTAAAATCAATGAAAAATTTCAATAAAATCCTTACAGATATTGAAAATAAGGGCTAAATTCATTAAAATCTAATGAAATATTGTAATATAAGGGGTACGGCTAAAATTATTTTATAAAACTTGTAATTATATGGGGTAAAGTAATAAAACAATTGAAAAATATGGTTTAAAACAATAATTATCCCTTCAAATATTGAAAATAAGTATTAAATTCATAAAAATCTCATTTAATATAGGATTTCAGGGGTTTGGTACATTATTTTATTATAAATCTTGTAAACACTTGGATATTGTAATAGATTATATCATAATAACAGTGATATAATGTTATATTCCCTTCAAATATTGAAAATAAGGACTAAATTCATTAAAATATCATTAAATATTGTAATATCAGGGGTACGGCTAAAATTATTTTATAAAACTTGTAATTATATGGGGTAAAGTAATACAACAATTGAAAAATATGGTTTAAAACAATAATTATCCCTTCAAATATTGAAAATAAGTATTAAATTCATAAAAATCTTATTTAATATAAGATTTTAGGGGTTGGGTTATTCATTTTTTTTATAAATTTTGTAAAAATATGGGGTATTGTAATAAAATACGTTAAAATCAATGAAAAATTTCAATAAAATCATTACAGATATTGAAAATAAGGGCTAAATTCATAAAAATATCATTAAATATTGTAATATAAGGGGTACGGCTAAAATTATTTTATTAAACTTCTAATTATATGGGGTAAAGTAATAAAACTATTGAAAAATATGGTTTAAAACAATAATTATCCCTTCAAATATTGAAAATAAGTATTAAATTCATAAAAATCTCATTTAATATAAGGTTTTAGGGGTTGGGTTCAACATTTTTTTATAAATTTTGTAAAAACATGAGATATTGTAATGAAATACGGTAAAATCATTGGAAAAATTCAATAAAATCCCTTCTAATATTGAAAATAAAGACTAAATTCATAAATATTTCATTAAATATTGTAATATAAGGGGTACGGCTAAAATTATTTTATAAAACTTGTAATTATATGGGGTAAAGTAATAAAACTATTGAAAAATATGGTTTAAAACAATAATTATCCCTTCAAATATTGAAAATAAGTATTAAATTCATAAAAATCTCATTTAATATAAGGTTTTAGGGGTTGGGTTCAACATTTTTTTATAAATTTTGTAAAAACATGAGATATTGTAATGAAATACGGTAAAATCATTGGAAAAATTCAATAAAATCCCTTCTAATATTGAAAATAAAGACTAAAATCATTAATATTTCATTAAATATTGTAATATAAGGGGTACGGCTAAAATTATTTTATAAAACTTGTAATTATATGGGGTAAAGTAATAAAACAATTGAAAAATATGGTTTAAAACAATAATTATCCCTTCAAATATTGAAAATAAGTATTAAATTCATAAAAATCTCATTTAATATAAGATTTTAGGGGTTGGGTTCAACATTTTTTTATAAATTTTGTAAAAATATGGGGTATAGTAATAAAATACGTTAAAATCAATGAAAAATTTCAATAAAATCCTTACAGATATTGAAAATAAGGGCTAAACTCATTAAAATATCATTAAATATTGTAATATAAGGGGTACGGCTAAAATTATTTAATAAAAATTGTAATTATGTGGGGTAAAATAATAAAACAATTGAAAAATATGGTTTAAAACAATAATTATCCCTTCAAATATTGAAAATAAGTATTAAATTCATAAAAATCTCATTTAATATAGGATTTCAGGGGTTTGGTACATTATTTTATTATAAATCTTGTAAACACTTGGATATTGTAATAGATTATATCATAATAACAGTGATATAATGTTATATTCCCTTCAAATATTGAAAATAAGGACTAAATTCATTAAAATATCATTAAATATTGTAATATCAGGGGTACGGCTAAAATTATTTTATAAAACTTGTAATTATATGGGGTAAAGTAATACAACAATTGAAAAATATGGTTTAAAACAATAATTATCCCTTCAAATATTGAAAATAAGTATTAAATTCATAAAAATCTTATTTAATATAAGATTTTAGGGGTTGGGTTATTCATTTTTTTTATAAATTTTGTAAAAATATGGGGTATTGTAATAAAATACGTTAAAATCAATGAAAAATTTCAATAAAATCATTACAGATATTGAAAATAAGGGCTAAATTCATAAAAATATCATTAAATATTGTAATATAAGGGGTACGGCTAAAATTATTTTATAAAACTTCTAATTATATGGGGTAAAGTAATAAAACTATTGAAAAATATGGTTTAAAACAATAATTATCCCTTCAAATATTGAAAATAAGTATTAAATTCATAAAAATCTCTTTAATATAAGATTTTAGGGGTTGGGTTCAACATTTTTTTTATAAATTTTGTAAAAATATGGGGTATTGTAATAAAATACGTTAAAATCAATGAAAAATTTCAATAAAATCATTACAGATATTGAAAATAAGGGCTAAATTCATAAAAATATCATTAAATATTGTAATATAAGGGGTACGGCTAAAATTATTTTATAAAACTTCTAATTATATGGGGTAAAGTAATAAAACTATTGAAAAATATGGTTTAAAACAATAATTATCCCTTCAAATATTGAAAATAAGTATTAAATTCATAAAAATCTCATTTAATATAAGGTTTTAGGGGTTGGGTTCAACATTTTTTTATAAATTTTGTAAAAACATGAGATATTGTAATGAAATACGGTAAAATCATTGGAAAAATTCAATAAAATCCCTACTAATATTGAAAATAAAGACTAAATTCATAAATATTTCATTAAATATTGTAATATAAGGGGTACGGCTAAAATTATTTTATAAAACTTGTAATTATATGGGGTAAAGTAATAAAACTATTGAAAAATATGGTTTAAAACAATAATTATCCCTTCAAATATTGAAAATAAGTATTAAATTCATAAAAATCTCATTTAATATAAGGTTTTAGGGGTTGGGTTCAACATTTTTTTATAAATTTTGTAAAAACATGAGATATTGTAATGAAATACGGTAAAATCATTGGAAAAATTCAATAAAATCCCTTCTAATATTGAAAATAAAGACTAAATTCATAAATATTTCATTAAATATTGTAATATAAGGGGTACGGCTAAAATTATTTTATAAAACTTGTAATTATATGGGGTAAAGTAATAAAACTATTGAAAAATATGGTTTAAAACAATAATTATCCCTTCAAATATTGAAAATAAGTATTAAATTCATAAAAATCTCATTTAATATAAGGTTTTAGGGGTTGGGTTCAACATTTTTTTATAAATTTTGTAAAAACATGAGATATTGTAATGAAATACGGTAAAATCATTGGAAAAATTCAATAAAATCCCTTCTAATATTGAAAATAAAGACTAAATTCATAAATATTTCATTAAATATTGTAATATAAGGGGTACGGCTAAAATTATTTTATAAAACTTGTAATTATATGGGGTAAAGTAATAAAACAATTGAAAAATATGGTTTAAAACAATAATTATCCCTTCAAATATTGAAAATAAGTGTTAAATTCATAAAAATCTCATTTAATATAAGGTTTTAGGGGTTGGGTTCAACATTTTTTTATAAATTTTGTAAAAACATGAGATATTGTAATGAAATACGGTAAAATCATTGGAAAAATTCAATAAAATCCCTTCTAATATTGAAAATAAAGACTAAATTCATAAATATTTCATTAAATATTGTAATATAAGGGGTACGGCTAAAATTATTTTATAAAACTTCTAATTATATGGGGTAAAGTAATAAAACAATTGAAAAATATGGTTTAAAACAATAATTATCCCTTCAAATATTGAAAATAAGTATTAAATTCATAAAAATCTCATTTAATATAAGATTTTAGGGGTTGGGTTCAACATTTTTTTATAAATTTTGTAAAAATATGGGGTATAGTAATAAAATACGTTAAAATCAATGAAAAATTTCAATAAAATCCTTACAGATATTGAAAATAAGGGCTAAACTCATTAAAATATCATTAAATATTGTAATATAAGGGGTACGGCTAAAATTATTTAATACAAATTGTAATTATGTGGGGTAAAATAATAAAACAATTGAAAAATATGGTTTAAAACAATAATTATCCCTTCAAATATTGAAAATAAGTATTAAATTCATAAAAATCTCATTTAATATAGGATTTCAGGGGTTTGGTACATTATTTTATTATAAATCTTGTAAACACTTGGATATTGTAATAGATTATATCATAATAACAGTGATATAATGTTATATTCCCTTCAAATATTGAAAATAAGGACTAAATTCATTAAAATATCATTAAATATTGTAATATCAGGGGTACGGCTAAAATTATTTTATAAAACTTGTAATTATATGGGGTAAAGTAATAAAACTATTGAAAAATATGGTTTAAAACAATAATTATCCCTTCAAATATTGAAAATAAGTATTAAATTCATAAAAATCTCATTTAATATAAGGTTTTAGGGGTTGGGTTCAACATTTTTTTATAAATTTTGTAAAAACATGAGATATTGTAATGAAATACGGTAAAATCATTGGAAAAATTCAATAAAATCCCTTCTAATATTGAAAATAAAGACTAAATTCATAAATATTTCATTAAATATTGTAATATAAGGGGTACGGCTAAAATTATTTTATAAAACTTGTAATTATATGGGGTAAAGTAATAAAACAATTGAAAAATATGGTTTAAAACAATAATTATCCCTTCAAATATTGAAAATAAGTATTAAATTCATAAAAATCTTATTTAATATAAGATTTTAGGGGTTGGGTTATTCATTTTTTTTATAAATTTTGTAAAAATATGGGGTATTGTAATAAAATACGTTAAAATCAATGAAAAATTTCAATAAAATCATTACAGATATTGAAAATAAGGGCTAAATTCATAAAAATATCATTAAATATTGTAATATAAGGGGTACGGCTAAAATTATTTTATAAAACTTCTAATTATATGGGGTAAAGTAATAAAACTATTGAAAAATATGGTTTAAAACAATAATTATCCCTTCAAATATTGAAAATAAGTATTAAATTCATAAAAATCTCTTTAATATAAGATTTTAGGGGTTGGGTTCAACATTTTTTTATAAATTTTGTAAAAATATGGGGTATAGTAATAAAATACGTTAAAATCAATGAAAAATTTCAATAAAATCATTACAGATATTGAAAATAAGGGCTAAACTCATTAAATTATCATTAAATATTGTAATATAAGGGGTACGGCTAAAATTATTTAATAAAATTTGTAATTATATGGGGTAAAGTAATAAAACTATTGAAAAATATGGTTTAAAACAATAATTATCCCTTCAAATATTGAAAATAAGTATTAAATTCATAAAAATCTCATTTAATATAAGGTTTTAGGGGTTGGGTTCAACATTTTTTTATAAATTTTGTAAAAACATGAGATATTGTAATGAAATACGGTAAAATCATTGGAAAAATTCAATAAAATCCCTTCTAATATTGAAAATAAAGACTAAATTCATAAATATTTCATTAAATATTGTAATATAAGGGGTACGGCTAAAATTATTTTATAAAACTTGTAATTATATGGGGTAAAGTAATACAACAATTGAAAAATATGGTTTAAAACAATAATTATCCCTTCAAATATTGAAAATAAGTATTAAATTCATAAAAATCTCATTTAATATAAGATTTTAGGGGTTGGGTTCAACATTTTTTTATAAATTTTGTAAATATATGGGGTATAGTAATAAAATACGTTAAAATCAATGAAAAATTTCAATAAAATCCTTACAGATATTGAAAATAAGGGCTAAACTCATTAAAATATCATTAAATATTGTAATATAAGGGGTACGGCTAAAATTATTTAATAAAAATTGTAATTATATGGGGTAAAGTAATAAAACAATTGAAAAATATGGTTTAAAACAATAATTATCCCTTCAAATATTGAAAATAAGTATTAAATTCATAAAAATCTCGTTTAATATAGGATTTTAGGGGTTGGGGCCAACAATTTTTTATAAATTTTGTAAAAATATGGGGTATAGTAATAAAATACGTAAAATCAATGAAAAATTTCAATAAAATCCTTACAGATATTGAAAATAAGGGCTAAACTCATTAAAATATCATTAAATATTGTAATATAAGGGGTACGGCTAAAATTATTTTATAAAACTTCTAATTATATGGGGTAAAGTAATAGAACAATTGAAAAATATGGTTTAAAACAATAATTATCCCTTCAAATATTGAAAATAAGTATTAAATTCATAAAAATCTCGTTTAATATAGGATTTCAGGGGTTGGGGCCAACAATTTTTTATAAATTTTGTAAAAACATGAGATATTGTAATGAAATACCGTAAAATCATTGGAAAAATTCAATAAAATCCCTTCTAATATTGAAAATAAAGACTAAATTCATAAATATTTCATTAAATATTGTAATATAAGGGGTACGGCTAAAATTATTTTATAAAACTTCTAATTATATGGGGTAAAGTAATAAAACAATTGAAAAATATGGTTTAAAACAATAATTATCCCTTCAAATATTGAAAATAAGTATTAAATTCATAAAAATCTCTTTAATATAAGATTTTAGGGGTTGGGTTCAACATTTTTTTATAAATTTTGTAAAAATATGGGGTATAGTAATAAAATACGTTAAAATCAATAAAAAATTTCAATAAAATCATTACAGATATTGAAAATACGGGCTAAATTCATTAAAATCTAATTAAGTATTGTAATATAAGGGGTACGGCTAAAATTATTTTATAAAACTTGTAATTATATGGGGTAAAGTAATAAAACAATTGAAAAATATGGTTTAAAACAATAATTATCCCTTCAAATATTGAAAATAAGTATTAAATTCATAAAAATCTCGTTTAATATAGGATTTCAGGGGTTGGGGCCAACAATTTTTTATAAATTTTGTAAAAATATGGGGTATAGTAATAAAATACGTAAAATCAATGAAAAATTTCAATAAAATCCTTACAGATATTGAAAATAAGGGCTAAACTCATTAAAATATCATTAATTATTGTAATATAAGGGGTACGGCTAAAATTATTTAATAAAACTTGTAATTATATGGGGTAAAATAATAAAACAATTGAAAAATATGGTTTAAAACAATAATTATCCCTTCAAATATTGAAAATAAGTATTAAATTCATAAAAATCTCATTTAATATAGGATTTCAGGGGTTTGGTACATTATTTTATTATAAATCTTGTAAAAACTTGGATATTGTAATAGATTATATCATAATAACAGTGATAAAATGTTATATTCCCTTCAAATATTGAAAATAAGGACTAAATTCATAAAAATATCTTTAAATATTGTAATATAAGGGGTACGGCTAAAATTATTTTATAAAACTTGTAATTATATGGGGTAAAGTAATAAAACAATTGAAAAATATGGTTTAAAACAATAATTATCCCTTCAAATATTGAAAATAAGTATTAAATTCATAAAAATCTCATTTAATATAAGATTTTAGGGGTTGGGTTCAACATTTTTTTATAAATTTTGTAAATATATGGGGTATAGTAATAAAATACGTTAAAATCAATGAAAAATTTCAATAAAATCCTTACAGATATTGAAAATAAGGGCTAAACTCATTAAAATATCATTAAATATTGTAATATAAGGGGTACGGCTAAAATTATTTAATAAAAATTGTAATTATATGGGGTAAAGTAATAAAACAATTGAAAAATATGGTTTAAAACAATAATTATCCCTTCAAATATTGAAAATAAGTATTAAATTCATAAAAATCTCGTTTAATATAGGATTTTAGGGGTTGGGGCCAACAATTTTTTATAAATTTTGTAAAAATATGGGGTATAGTAATAAAATACGTAAAATCAATGAAAAATTTCAATAAAATCCTTACAGATATTGAAAATAAGGGCTAAACTCATTAAAATATCATTAAATATTGTAATATAAGGGGTACGGCTAAAATTATTTTATAAAACTTCTAATTATATGGGGTAAAGTAATAGAACAATTGAAAAATATGGTTTAAAACAATAATTATCCCTTCAAATATTGAAAATAAGTATTAAATTCATAAAAATCTCGTTTAATATAGGATTTCAGGGGTTGGGGCCAACAATTTTTTATAAATTTTGTAAAAACATGAGATATTGTAATGAAATACCGTAAAATCATTGGAAAAATTCAATAAAATCCCTTCTAATATTGAAAATAAAGACTAAATTCATAAATATTTCATTAAATATTGTAATATAAGGGGTACGGCTAAAATTATTTTATAAAACTTCTAATTATATGGGGTAAAGTAATAAAACAATTGAAAAATATGGTTTAAAACAATAATTATCCCTTCAAATATTGAAAATAAGTATTAAATTCATAAAAATCTCTTTAATATAAGATTTTAGGGGTTGGGTTCAACATTTTTTTATAAATTTTGTAAAAATATGGGGTATAGTAATAAAATACGTTAAAATCAATAAAAAATTTCAATAAAATCATTACAGATATTGAAAATACGGGCTAAATTCATTAAAATCTAATTAAGTATTGTAATATAAGGGGTACGGCTAAAATTATTTTATAAAACTTGTAATTATATGGGGTAAAGTAATAAAACAATTGAAAAATATGGTTTAAAACAATAATTATCCCTTCAAATATTGAAAATAAGTATTAAATTCATAAAAATCTCGTTTAATATAGGATTTCAGGGGTTGGGGCCAACAATTTTTTATAAATTTTGTAAAAATATGGGGTATAGTAATAAAATACGTAAAATCAATGAAAAATTTCAATAAAATCCTTACAGATATTGAAAATAAGGGCTAAACTCATTAAAATATCATTAATTATTGTAATATAAGGGGTACGGCTAAAATTATTTAATAAAACTTGTAATTATATGGGGTAAAATAATAAAACAATTGAAAAATATGGTTTAAAACAATAATTATCCCTTCAAATATTGAAAATAAGTATTAAATTCATAAAAATCTCATTTAATATAGGATTTCAGGGGTTTGGTACATTATTTTATTATAAATCTTGTAAAAACTTGGATATTGTAATAGATTATATCATAATAACAGTGATAAAATGTTATATTCCCTTCAAATATTGAAAATAAGGACTAAATTCATAAAAATATCTTTAAATATTGTAATATAAGGGGTACGGCTAAAATTATTTTATAAAACTTGTAATTATATGGGGTAAAGTAATAAAACAATTGAAAAATATGGTTTAAAACAATAATTATCCCTTCAAATATTGAAAATAAGTATTAAATTCATAAAAATCTCATTTAATATAAGGTTTTAGGGGTTGGGTTCAACATTTTTTTATAAATTTTGTAAAAACATGAGATATTGTAATGAAATACGGTAAAATCATTGGAAAAATTCAATAAAATCCCTTCTAATATTGAAAATAAAGACTAAATTCATAAATATTTCATTAAATATTGTAATATAAGGGGTACGACTAAAATTATTTTATAAAACTTCTAATTATATGGGGTAAAGTAATAAAACAATTGAAAAATATGGTTTAAAACAATAATTATCCCTTCAAATATTGAAAATAAGTATTAAATTCATAAAAATCTCTTTAATATAAGATTTTAGGGGTTGGGTTCAACATTTTTTTATAAATTTTGTAAAAATATGGGGTATAGTAATAAAATACGTTAAAATCAATGAAAAATTTCAATAAAATCATTACAGATATTGAAAATAAGGGCTAAATTCATTAAAATCTAATTAAATATTGTAATATAAGGGGTACGGCTAAAATTATTTTATAAAACTTGTAATTATATGGGGTAAAGTAATAAAACAATTGAAAAATATGGTTTAAAACAATAATTATCCCTTCAAATATTGAAAATAAGTATTAAATTCATAAAAATCTCGTTTAATATAGGATTTCAGGGGTTGGGGCCAACAATTTTTTATAAATTTTGTAAAAATATGGGGTATAGTAATAAAATACGTAAAATCAATGAAAAATTTCAATAAAATCCTTACAGATATTGAAAATAAGGGCTAAACTCATTAAAATATCATTAATTATTGTAATATAAGGGGTACGGCTAAAATTATTTTATAAAACTTGTAATTATATGGGGTAAAGTAATAAAACAATTGAAAAATATGGTTTAAAACAATAATTATCCCTTCAAATATTGAAAATAAGTATTAAATTCATAAAAATCTCATTTAATATAAGGTTTTAGGGGTTGGGTTCAACATTTTTTTATAAATTTTGTAAAAACATGAGATATTGTAATGAAATACGGTAAAATCATTGGAAAAATTCAATAAAATCCCTTCTAATATTGAAAATAAAGACTAAATTCATAAATATTTCATTAAATATTGTAATATAAGGGGTACGGCTAAAATTATTTAATAAAAATTGTAATTATATGGGGTAAAATAATAAAACAATTGAAAAATATGGTTTAAAACAATAATTATCCCTTCAAATATTGAAAATAAGTATTAAATTCATAAAAATCTCATTTAATATAGGATTTCAGGGGTTTGGTACATTATTTTATTATAAATCTTGTAAACACTTGGATATTGTAATAGATTATATCATAATAACAGTGATATAATGTTATATTCCCTTCAAATATTGAAAATAAGGACTAAATTCATTAAAATATCATTAAATATTGTAATATCAGGGGTACGGCTAAAATTATTTTATAAAACTAGTAATTATATGGGGTAAAGTAATACAACAATTGAAAAATATGGTTTAAAACAATAATTATCCCTTCAAATATTGAAAATAAGTATAAAATTCATAAAAATCTTATTTAATATAAGATTTTAGGGGTTGGGTTATTCATTTTTTTTATAAATTTTGTAAAAATATGGGGTATTGTAATAAAATACGTTAAAATCAATGAAAAATTTCAATAAAATCATTACAGATATTGAAAATAAGGGCTAAATTCATAAAAATATCATTAAATATTGTAATATAAGGGGTACGGCTAAAATTATTTTATAAAACTTCTAATTATATGGGGTAAAGTAATAAAACTATTGAAAAATATGGTTTAAAACAATAATTATCCCTTCAAATATTGAAAATAAGTATTAAATTCATAAAAATCTCATTTAATATAAGGTTTTAGGGGTTGGGTTCAACATTTTTTTATAAATTTTGTAAAAACATGAGATATTGTAATGAAATACGGTAAAATCATTGGAAAAATTCAATAAAATCCCTTCTAATATTGAAAATAAAGACTAAATTCATAAATATTTCATTAAATATTGTAATATAAGGGGTACGGCTAAAATTATTTTATAAAACTTGTAATTATATGGGGTAAAGTAATAAAACTATTGAAAAATATGGTTTAAAACAATAATTATCCCTTCAAATATTGAAAATAAGTATTAAATTCATAAAAATCTCATTTAATATAAGGTTTTAGGGGTTGGGTTCAACATTTTTTTATAAATTTTGTAAAAACATGAGATATTGTAATGAAATACGGTAAAATCATTGGAAAAATTCAATAAAATCCCTTCTAATATTGAAAATGAAGAATAAATTCATAAATATTTCATTAAATATTGTAATATAAGGGGTACGGCTAAAATTATTTTATAAAACTTGTAATTATATGGGGTAAAGTAATAAAACAATTGAAAAATATGGTTTAAAACAATAATTATCCCTTCAAATATTGAAAATAAGTATTAAATTCATAAAAATCTTATTTAATATAAGATTTTAGGGGTTGGGTTATTCATTTTTTTTATAAATTTTGTAAAAATATGGGGTATTGTAATAAAATACGTTAAAATCAATGAAAAATTTCAATAAAATCATTACAGATATTGAAAATAAGGGCTAAATTCATAAAAATATCATTAAATATTGTAATATAAGGGGTACGGCTAAAATTATTTTATAAAACTTCTAATTATATGGGGTAAAGTAATAAAACTATTGAAAAATATGGTTTAAAACAATAATTATCCCTTCAAATATTGAAAATAAGTATTAAATTCATAAAAATCTCTTTAATATAAGATTTTAGGGGTTGGGTTCAACATTTTTTTATAAATTTTGTAAAAATATGGGGTATAGTAATAAAATACGTTAAAATCAATGAAAAATTTCAATAAAATCATTACAGATATTGAAAATAAGGGCTAAACTCATTAAATTATCATTAAATATTGTAATATAAGGGGTACGGCTAAAATTATTTAATAAAATTTGTAATTATATGGGGTAAAGTAATAAAACTATTGAAAAATATGGTTTAAAACAATAATTATCCCTTCAAATATTGAAAATAAGTATTAAATTCATAAAAATCTCATTTAATATAAGGTTTTAGGGGTTGGGTTCAACATTTTTTTATAAATTTTGTAAAAACATGAGATATTGTAATGAAATACGGTAAAATCATTGGAAAAATTCAATAAAATCCCTTCTAATATTGAAAATAAAGACTAAATTCATAAATATTTCATTAAATATTGTAATATAAGGGGTACGGCTAAAATTATTTTATAAAACTTGTAATTATATGGGGTAAAGTAATAAAACAATTGAAAAATATGGTTTAAAACAATAATTATCCCTTCAAATATTGAAAATAAGTATTAAATTCATAAAAATCTCATTTAATATAAGATTTTAGGGGTTGGGTTCAACATTTTTTTATAAATTTTGTAAAAATATGGGGTATAGTAATAAAATACGTTAAAATCAATGAAAAATTTCAATAAAATCCTTACAGATATTGAAAATAAGGGCTAAACTCATTAAAATATCATTAAATATTGTAATATAAGGGGTACGGCTAAAATTATTTAATAAAAATTGTAATTATATGGGGTAAAATAATAAAACAATTGAAAAATATGGTTTAAAACAATAATTATCCCTTCAAATATTGAAAATAAGTATTAAATTCATAAAAATCTCATTTAATATAGGATTTCAGGGGTTTGGTACATTATTTTATTATAAATCTTGTAAACACTTGGATATTGTAATAGATTATATCATAATAACAGTGATATAATGTTATATTCCCTTCAAATATTGAAAATAAGGACTAAATTCATTAAAATATCATTAAATATTGTAATATCAGGGGTACGGCTAAAATTATTTTATAAAACTTGTAATTATATGGGGTAAAGTAATACAACAATTGAAAAATATGGTTTAAAACAATAATTATCCCTTCAAATATTGAAAATAAGTATTAAATTCATAAAAATCTTATTTAATATAAGATTTTAGGGGTTGGGTTATTCATTTTTTTTATAAATTTTGTAAAAATATGGGGTATTGTAATAAAATACGTTAAAATCAATGAAAAATTTCAATAAAATCATTACAGATATTGAAAATAAGGGCTAAACTCATTAAATTATCATTAAATATTGTAATATAAGGGGTACGGCTAAAATTATTTAATAAAACTTGTAATTATATGGGGTAAAATAATAAAACAATTGAAAAATATGGTTTAAAACAATAATTATCCCTTCAAATATTGAAAATAAGTATTAAATTCATAAAAATCTCATTTAATATAAGGTTTTAGGGGTTGGGTTCAACATTTTTTTATAAATTTTGTAAAAACATGAGATATTGTAATGAAATACGGTAAAATCATTGGAAAAATTCAATAAAATCCCTTCTAATATTGAAAATAAAGACTAAATTCATAAATATTTCATTAAATATTGTAATATAAGGGGTACGGCTAAAATTATTTTATAAAACTTCTAATTATATGGGGTAAAGTAATAAAACAATTGAAAAATATGGTTTAAAACAATAATTATCCCTTCAAATATTGAAAATAAGTATTAAATTCATAAAAATCTCTTTAATATAAGATTTTAGGGGTTGGGTTCAACATTTTTTTATAAATTTTGTAAAAATATGGGGTATAGTAATAAAATACGTTAAAATCAATAAAAAATTTCAATAAAATCATTACAGATATTGAAAATACGGGCTAAATTCATTAAAATCTAATTAAGTATTGTAATATAAGGGGTACGGCTAAAATTATTTTATAAAACTTGTAATTATATGGGGTAAAGTAATAAAACAATTGAAAAATATGGTTTAAAACAATAATTATCCCTTCAAATATTGAAAATAAGTATTAAATTCATAAAAATCTCGTTTAATATAGGATTTCAGGGGTTGGGGCCAACAATTTTTTATAAATTTTGTAAAAATATGGGGTATAGTAATAAAATACGTAAAATCAATGAAAAATTTCAATAAAATCCTTACAGATATTGAAAATAAGGGCTAAACTCATTAAAATATCATTAATTATTGTAATATAAGGGGTACGGCTAAAATTATTTAATAAAACTTGTAATTATATGGGGTAAAATAATAAAACAATTGAAAAATATGGTTTAAAACAATAATTATCCCTTCAAATATTGAAAATAAGTATTAAATTCATAAAAATCTCATTTAATATAGGATTTCAGGGGTTTGGTAAATTATTTTATTATAAATCTTGTAAAAACTTGGATATTGTAATAGATTATATCATAATAACAGTGATAAAATGTTATATTCCCTTCAAATATTGAAAATAAGGACTAAATTCATAAAAATATCTTTAAATATTGTAATATAAGGGGTACGGCTAAAATTATTTTATAAAACTTGTAATTATATGGGGTAAAGTAATAAAACAATTGAAAAATATGGTTTAAAACAATAATTATCCCTTCAAATATTGAAAATAAGTATTAAATTCATAAAAATCTCATTTAATATAAGGTTTTAGGGGTTGGGTTCAACATTTTTTTATAAATTTTGTAAAAACATGAGATATTGTAATGAAATACGGTAAAATCATTGGAAAAATTCAATAAAATCCCTTCTAATATTGAAAATAAAGACTAAATTCATAAATATTTCATTAAATATTGTAATATAAGGGGTACGGCTAAAATTATTTTATAAAACTTCTAATTATATGGGGTAAAGTAATAAAACAATTGAAAAATATGGTTTAAAACAATAATTATCCCTTCAAATATTGAAAATAAGTATTAAATTCATAAAAATCTCGTTTAATATAGGATTTCAGGGGTTGGGGCCAACAATTTTTTATAAATTTTGTAAAAATATGGGGTATAGTAATAAAATACGTAAAATCAATGAAAAATTTCAATAAAATCCTTACAGATATTGAAAATAAGGGCTAAACTCATTAAAATATCATTAATTATTGTAATATAAGGGGTACGGC
Source organism: Rhopalosiphum nymphaeae (assembly GCA_036289425.1). Classification (NCBI taxonomy): domain Eukaryota; kingdom Metazoa; phylum Arthropoda; class Insecta; order Hemiptera; family Aphididae; genus Rhopalosiphum; species Rhopalosiphum nymphaeae. The sequence continues at coordinate 6,509,184 of JAZAQC010000001.1, read as the reverse complement.
TAAAATTATTTAATAAAACTTGTAATTATATGGGGTAAAGTAATAAAACAATTGAAAAATATGGTTTAAAACAATAATTATCCCTTCAAATATTGAAAATAAGTATTAAATTCATAAAAATCTCGTTTAATATAGGATTTCAGGGGTTGGGGCCAACAATTTTTTATAAATTTTGTAAAAATATGGGGTATAGTAATAAAATACGTAAAATCAATGAAAAATTTCAATAAAATCCTTACAGATATTGAAAATAAGGGCTAAACTCATTAAAATATCATTAATTATTGTAATATAAGGGGTACGGCTAAAATTATTTAATAAAACTTGTAATTATATGGGGTAAAATAATAAAACAATTGAAAAATATGGTTTAAAACAATAATTATCCCTTCAAATATTGAAAATAAGTATTAAATTCATAAAAATCTCATTTAATATAGGATTTCAGGGGTTTGGTACATTATTTTATTATAAATCTTGTAAAAACTTGGATATTGTAATAGATTATATCATAATAACAGTGATAAAATGTTATATTCCCTTCAAATATTGAAAATAAGGACTAAATTCATAAAAATATCTTTAAATATTGTAATATAAGGGGTACGGCTAAAATTATTTTATAAAACTTGTAATTATATGGGGTAAAGTAATAAAACAATTGAAAAATATGGTTTAAAACAATAATTATCCCTTCAAATATTGAAAATAAGTATTAAATTCATAAAAATCTCATTTAATATAAGGTTTTAGGGGTTGGGTTCAACATTTTTTTATAAATTTTGTAAAAACATGAGATATTGTAATGAAATACGGTAAAATCATTGGAAAAATTCAATAAAATCCCTTCTAATATTGAAAATAAAGACTAAATTCATAAATATTTCATTAAATATTGTAATATAAGGGGTACGGCTAAAATTATTTTATAAAACTTCTAATTATATGGAGTAAAGTAATAAAACAATTGAAAAATATGGTTTAAAACAATAATTATCCCTTCAAATATTGAAAATAAGTATTAAATTCATAAAAATCTCTTTAATATAAGATTTTAGGGGTTGGGTTCAACATTTTTTTATAAATTTTGTAAAAATATGGGGTATAGTAATAAAATACGTTAAAATCAATGAAAAATTTCAATAAAATCATTACAGATATTGAAAATAAGGGCTAAATTCATTAAAATCTAATTAAATATTGTAAAATAAGGGGTACGGCTAAAATTATTTTATAAAACTTGTAATTATATGGGGTAAAGTAATAAAACAATTGAAAAATATGGTTTAAAACAATAATTATCCCTTCAAATATTGAAAATAAGTATTAAATTCATAAAAATCTCGTTTAATATAGGATTTCAGGGGTTGGGGCCAACAATTTTTTATAAATTTTGTAAAAATATGGGGTATAGTAATAAAATACGTAAAATCAATGAAAAATTTCAATAAAATCCTTACAGATATTGAAAATAAGGGCTAAACTCATTAAAATATCATTAATTATTGTAATATAAGGGGTACGGCTAAAATTATTTAATAAAACTTGTAATTATATGGGGTAAAGTAATAAAACAATTGAAAAATATGGTTTAAAACAATAATTATCCCTTCAAATATTGAAAATAAGTATTAAATTCATAAAAATCTCATTTAATATAAGATTTTAGGGGTTGGGTTCAACATTTTTTTATAAATTTTGTAAAAATATGGGGTATAGTAATAAAATACGTTAAAATCAATGAAAAATTTCAATAAAATCCTTACAGATATTGAAAATAAGGGCTAAACTCATTAAAATATCATTAAATATTGTAATATAAGGGGTACGGCTAAAATTATTTAATAAAAATTGTAATTATATGGGGTAAAATAATAAAACAATTGAAAAATATGGTTTAAAACAATAATTATCCCTTCAAATATTGAAAATAAGTATTAAATTCATAAAAATCTCATTTAATATAGGATTTCAGGGGTTTGGTACATTATTTTATTATAAATCTTGTAAACACTTGGATATTGTAATTGATTATATCATAATAACAGTGATATAATGTTATATTCCCTTCAAATATTGAAAATAAGGACTAAATTCATTAAAATATCATTAAATATTGTAATATCAGGGGTACGGCTAAAATTATTTTATAAAACTTGTAATTATATGGGGTAAAGTAATACAACAATTGAAAAATATGGTTTAAAACAATAATTATCCCTTCAAATATTGAAAATAAGTATTAAATTCATAAAAATCTCATTTAATATAGGATTTCAGGGGTTTGGTACATTATTTTATTATAAATCTTGTAAACACTTGGATATTGTAATAGATTATATCATAATAACAGTGATATAATGTTATATTCCCTTCAAATATTGAAAATAAGGACTAAATTCATTAAAATATCATTAAATATTGTAATATAAGGGGTACGGCTAAAATTATTTTATAAAACTTGTAATTATATGGGGTAAAGTAATAAAACAATTGAAAAATATGGTTTAAAACAATAATTATCCCTTCAAATATTGAAAATAAGGACTAAATTCATAAAAATTTCATTAAATATTGTAATATAAGAGGTACGGCTAAAATTATTTTATAAAACTTGTAATTATATGGGGTAAAGTAATAAAACAATTGAAAAATATGGTTTAAAACAATAATTATCCCTTCAAATATTGAAAATAAGTATTAAATTCATAAAAATCTCATTTAATATAGGATTTCAGGGGTTTGGTACATTATTTTACTATAAATCTTGTAAACACTTGGATATTGTAATAGATTATATCATAATAACAGTGATATAATGTTATATTCCCTTCAAATATTGAAAATAAGGACTAAATTCATTAAAATATCTTTAAATATTGTAATATAAGGGGTACGGCTAAAATTATTTTATAATACTTGTAATTATATGGGGTAAAGTAATAAAACAATTGAAAAATATGGTTTAAAACAATAATTATCCCTTCAAATATTGAAAATAAGTATTAAATTCAAAAAATCTCATTTAATATAAGGTTTTAGGGGTTGGGTTCAACATTTTTTTATAAATTTTGTAAAAACATGAGATATTGTAATGAAATACGGTAAAATCATTGGAAAAATTCAATAAAATCCCTTCTAATATTGAAAATAAAGACTAAATTCATAAATATTTCATTAAATATTGTAATATAAGGGGTACGGCTAAAATTATTTTATAAAACTTCTAATTATATGGGGTAAAGTAATAAAACAATTGAAAAATATGGTTTAAAACAATAATTATCCCTTCAAATATTGAAAATAAGTATTAAATTCATAAAAATCTCTTTAATATAAGATTTTAGGGGTTGGGTTCAACATTTTTTTATAAATTTTGTAAAAATATGGGGTATAGTAATAAAATACGTTAAAATCAATGAAAAATTTCAATAAAATCATTACAGATATTGAAAATAAGGGCTAAATTCATTAAAATCTAATTAAATATTGTAATATAAGGGGTACGGCTAAAATTATTTTATAAAACTTGTAATTATATGGGGTAAAGTAATAGAACAATTGAAAAATATGGTTTAAAACAATAATTATCCCTTCAAATATTGAAAATAAGTATTAAATTCATAAAAATCTCGTTTAATATAGGATTTCAGGGGTTGGGGCCAACAATTTTTTATAAATTTTGTAAAAATATGGGGTATAGTAATAAAATACGTAAAATCAATGAAAAATTTCAATAAAATCCTTACAGATATTGAAAATAAGGGATAAACTCATTAAAATATCATTAAATATTGTAATATAAGGGGTACGGCTAAAATTATTTTATAAAACTTGTAATTATATGGGGTAAAATAATAAAACAATTGAAAAATATTGTTTAAAACAATAATTATCCCTTCAAATATTGAAAATAAGTATTAAATTCATAAAAATCTCATTTAATATAGGATTTCAGGGGTTTGGTACATTATTTTATTATAAATCTTGTAAAAACTTGGATATTGTAATAGATTATATCATAATAACAGTGATAAAATGTTATATTCCCTTCAAATATTGAAAATAAGGACTAAATTCATAAAAATATCTTTAAATATTGTAATATAAGGGGTACGGCTAAAATTATTTTATAAAACTTGTAATTATATGGGGTAAAGTAATAAAACAATTGAAAAATATGGTTTAAAACAATAATTATCCCTTCAAATATTGAAAATAAGTATTAAATTCATAAAAATGTCATTTAATATAAGATTTTAGGGGTTGGGTTCAACATTTTTTTATAAATTTTGTAAAAATATGGGGTATTGTAATAAAATACGTTAAAATCAATGAAAAATTTCAATAAAATCATTACAGATATTGAAAATATGGGCTAAATTCATAAAAATATCATTAAATATTGTAATATAAGGGGTACGGCTAAAATTATTTTATAAAACTTGTAATTATATGGGGTAAAGTAATAAAACAATTGAAAAATATGGTTTAAAACAATAATTATCCCTTCAAATATTGAAAATAAGGGCTAAATTCATAAAAATTTCATTAAATATTGTAATATAAGATGTACGGCTAAAATTATTTTATAAAACTTGTAATTATATGGGGTAAAGTAATAAAACAATTGAAAAATATGGTTTAAAACAATAATTATCCCTTCAAATATTGAAAATAAGTATTAAATTCATAAAAATCTCATTTAATATAAGGTTTTAGGGGTTGGGTTCAACATTTTTTTATAAATTTTGTAAAAACTTTAGATATTGTAATGAAATACGGTAAAATCATTGGAAAAATTCAATAAAATCCCTTCTAATATTGAAAATAAAGACTAAATTCATAAATATTTCATTAAATATTGTAATATAAGGGGTACGTCTAAAATTATTTTATAAAACTTGTAATTATATGGGGTAAAATAATAAAACAATTGAAAAATATGGTTTAAAACAATAATTATCCCTTCAAATATTGAAAATAAGTATTAAATTCATAAAAATCTCATTTAATATAGGATTTCAGGGGTTTGGTACATTATTTTATTATAAATCTTGTAAACACTTGGATATTGTAATAGATTATATCATAATAACAGTGATATAATGTTATATTCCCTTCAAATATTGAAAATAAGGACTAAATTCATTAAAATATCATTAAATATTGTAATATAAGGGGTACGGCTAAAATTATTTAATAAAACTTGTAATTATATGGGGTAAAATAATTAAACAATTGAAAAATATGGTTTAAAACAATAATTATCCCTTCAAATATTGAAAATAAGTATTAAATTCATAAAAATCTCATTTAATATAGGATTTCAGGGGTTTGGTACATTATTTTATTATAAATCTTGTAAACACTTGGATATTGTAATAGATTATATCATAATAACAGTGATATAATGTTATATTCCCTTCAAATATTGAAAATAAGGACTAAATTCATTAAAATATCATTAAATATTGTAATATAAGGGTTACGGCTAAAATTATTTTATAAAACTTGTAATTATATGGGGTAAAGTAATACAACAATTGAAAAATATGGTTTAAAACAATAATTATCCCTTCAAATATTGAAAATAAGTAATTAATTCATAAAAATCTTATTTAATATAAGATTTTAGGGGTTGGGTTATTCATTTTTTTTATAAATTTTGTAAAAATATGGGGTATAGTAATAAAATACGTAAAATCAATGAAAAATTTCAATAAAATCCTTACAGATATTGAAAATAAGGGCTAAACTCATTAAAATATCATTAAATATTGTAATATAAGGGGTACGGCTAAAATTATTTTATAAAACTTCTAATTATATGGGGTAAAGTAATAGAACAATTGAAAAATATGGTTTAAAACAATAATTATCCCTTCAAATATTGAAAATAAGTATTAAATTCATAAAAATCTCGTTTAATATAGGATTTCAGGGGTTGGGGCCAACAATTTTTTATAAATTTTGTAAAAATATGGGGTATAGTAATAAAATACGTAAAATCAATGAAAAATTTCAATAAAATCCTTACAGATATTGAAAATAAGGGCTAAACTCATTAAAATATCATTAAATATTGTAATATAAGGGGTACGGCAAAAATTATTTTATAAAACTTGAAATTATATGGGGTAAAATAATAAAACAATTGAAAAATATTGTTTAAAACAATAATTATCCCTTCAAATATTGAAAATAAGTATTAAATTCATAAAAATCTCATTTAATATAGGATTTCAGGGGTTTGGTACATTATTTTATTATAAATCTTGTAAAAACTTGGATATTGTAATAGATTATATCATAATAACAGTGATAAAATGTTATATTCCCTTCAAATATTGAAAATAAGGACTAAATTCATAAAAATATCTTTAAATATTGTAATATAAGGGGTACGGCTAATATTATTTTATAAAACTTGTAATTATATGGGGTAAAGTAATAAAACAATTGAAAAATATGGTTTAAAACAATAATTATCCCTTCAAATATTGAAAATAAGTATTAAATTCATAAAAATCTCATTTAATATAAGGTTTTAGGGGTTGGGTTCAACATTTTTTTATAAATTTTGTAAAAACATGAGATATTGTAATGAAATACGGTAAAATCATTGGAAAAATTCAATAAAATCCCTTCTAATATTGAAAATAAAGACTAAATTCATAAATATTTCATTAAATATTGTAATATAAGGGGTACGGCTAAAATTATTTTATAAAACTTGTAATTATATGGGGTAAAGTAATAAAACAATTGAAAAATATGGTTTTAAACAATAATTATCCCTTCAAATATTGAAAATAAGTATTAAATTCATAAAAATCTCATTTAATATAGGATTTCAGGGGTTTGGTACATTATTTTATTATAAATCTTGTAAACACTTGGATATTGTAATAGATTATATCATAATAACAGTGATATAATGTTATATTCCCTTCAAATATTGAAAATAAGGACTAAATTCATTAAAATATCATTAAATATTGTAATATAAGGGGTACGGCTAAAATTATTTAATAAAACTTGTAATTATATGGGGTAAAATAATTAAACAATTGAAAAATATGGTTTAAAACAATAATTATCCCTTCAAATATTGAAAATAAGTATTAAATTCATAAAAATCTCATTTAATATAGGATTTCAGGGGTTTGGTACATTATTTTATTATAAATCTTGTAAACACTTGGATATTGTAATAGATTATATCATAATAACAGTGATATAATGTTATATTCCCTTCAAATATTGAAAATAAGGACTAAATTCATTAAAATATCATTAAATATTGTAATATAAGGGTTACGGCTAAAATTATTTTATAAAACTTGTAATTATATGGGGTAAAGTAATACAACAATTGAAAAATATGGTTTAAAACAATAATTATCCCTTCAAATATTGAAAATAAGTAATTAATTCATAAAAATCTTATTTAATATAAGATTTTAGGGGTTGGGTTATTCATTTTTTTTATAAATTTTGTAAAAATATGGGGTATTGTAATAAAATACGTTAAAATCAATGAAAAATTTCAATAAAATCATTACAGATATTGAAAATAAGGGCTAAATTCATAAAAATATCATTAAATATTGTAATATAAGGGGTACGGCTAAAATTATTTTATAAAACTTTTAATTATATGGGGTAAAGTAATAAAACAATTGAAAAATATGGTTTAAAACAATAATTATCCCTTCAAATATTGAAAATAAGTATTAAATTCATAAAAATCTCGTTTAATATAGGATTTTAGGGGTTGGGGCCAACAATTTTTTATAAATTTTGTAAAAATATGGGGTATAGTAATAAAATACGTAAAATCAATGAAAAATTTCAATAAAATCCTTACAGATATTGAAAATAAGGGCTAAACTCATTAAAATATCATTAAATATTGTAATATAAGGGGTACGGCTAAAATTATTTTATAAAACTTGTAATTATATGGGGTAAAGTAATAAAACAATTGAAAAATATGGTTTAAAACAATAATTATCCCTTCAAATATTGAAAATAAGTATTAAATTCATAAAAATCTCATTTAATATAAGGTTTTAGGGGTTGGGTTCAACATTTTTTTATAAATTTTGTAAAAACATTAGATATTGTAATGAAATACGGTAAAATCATTGGAAAAATTCAATAAAATCCCTTCTAATATTGAAAATAAAGACTAAATTCATAAATATTTCATTAAATATTGTAATATAAGGGGTACGGTTAAAATTATTTTATAAAACTTGTAATTATATGGGCTAAAGTAATAAAACAATTGAAAAATATGGTTTAAAACAATAATTATCCCTTCAAATATTGAAAATAAGTATTAAATTCATAAAAATCTCATTTAATATAAGATTTTAGGGGTTGGGTTCAACATTTTTTTATAAATTTTGTAAAAATATGGGGTATAGTAATAAAATACGTTAAAATCAATGAAAAATTTTAATAAAATCCTTACAGATATTGAAAATATGGGCTAAACTCATTAAAATATCATTAAATATTGTAATATAAGGGGTACGGCTAAATTTATTTAATAAAACTTGTAATTATATGGGTTAAAATAATAAAACAATTGAAAAATATGGTTTAAAACAATAATTATCCCTTCAAATATTGAAAATAAGTATTAAATTCATAAAAATCTCATTTAATATAGGATTTCAGGGGTTTGGTACATTATTTTATTATAAATCTTGTAAAAACTTGGATATTGTAATAGATTATATCATAATAACAGTGATAAAATGTTATATTCCCTTCAAATATTGAAAATAAGGACTAAATTCATAAAAATATCTTTAAATATTGTAATATAAGGGGTACGGCTAAAATTATTTTATAAAACTTGTAATTATATGGGGTAATGTAATAAAACAATTGAAAAATATGGTTTAAAACAATAATTATCCCTTCAAATATTGAAAATAAGTATTAAATTCATAAAAATCTCATTTAATATAATTTTTTAGGGGTTGGGTTCAACATTTTTTTATAAATTTTGTAAAAACATGGGGTATAGTAATAAAATACGTTAAAATCAATGAAAAATTTCAATAAAATCCTTACAGATATTGAAAATAAGGGCTAAACTCATTAAAATATCATTAAATATTGTAATATAAGGGGTACGGCTAAAATTATTTTATAAAACTTGTAATTATATGGGGTAAAGTAATAAAACAATTGAAAAATATGGTTTAAAACAATAATTATCCCTTCAAATATTGAAAATAAGTATTAAATTCATAAAAATGTCATTTAATATAAGATTTTAGGGGTTGGGTTCAACATTATTTTATAAATTTTGTAAAAACATTAGATATTGTAATGAAATACGGTAAAATCATTGGAAAAATTCAATAAAATCCCTTCTAATATTGAAAATAAAGACTAAATTCATAAATATTTCATTAAATATTGTAATATAAGGGGTACGGCTAAAATTATTTTATAAAACTTGTAATTATATGGGGTAAAGTAATAAAACAATTGAAAAATATGGTTTAAAACAATAATTATCCCTTCAAATATTGAAAATAAGTATTAAATTCATAAAAATCTCATTTAATATAAGATTTTAGGGGTTGGGTTCAACATTTTTTTATAAATTTTGTAAAAATATGGGGTATAGTAATAAAATACGTTAAAATCAATGAAAAATTTCAATAAAATCCTTACAGATATTGAAAATAAGGGCTAAACTCATTAAAATATCATTAAATATTGTAATATAAGGGGTACGGCTAAAATTATTTAATAAAACTTGTAATTATATGGGGTAAAATAATAAAACAATTGAAAAATATGGTTTAATACAATAATTATCCCTTCAAATATTGAAAATAAGTATTAAATTCATAAAAATCTCATTTAATATAGGATTTCAGGGGTTTGGTACATTATTTTATTATAAATCTTGTAAACACTTGGATATTGTAATAGATTATATCATAATAACAGTGATAAAATGTTATATTCCCTTCAAATATTGAAAATAAGGACTAAATTCATAAAAATATCTTTAAATATTGTAATATAAGGGGTACGGCTAAAATTATTTTATAAAACTTGTAATTATATGGGGTAAAGTAATAAAACAATTGAAAAATATGGTTTAAAACAATAATTATCCCTTCAAATATTGAAAATAAGTATTAAATTCATAAAAATCTCATTTAATATAAGATTTTAGGGGTTGGGTTCAACATTTTTTTATAAATTTTGTAAAAATATGGGGTATAGTAATAAAATACGTTAAAATCAATGAAAAATTTTAATAAAATCCTTACAGATATTGAAAATAAGGGCTAAACTCATTAAAATATCATTAAATATTGTAATATAAGGGGTACGGCTAAAATTATTTAATAAAACTTGTAATTATATGGGGTAAAATAATAAAACAATTGAAAAATATGGTTTAAAACAATAATTATCCCTTCAAATATTGAAAATAAGTATTAAATTCATAAAAATCTCATTTAATATAGGATTTCAGGGGTTTGGTACATTATTTTATTATAAATCTTGTAAACACTTGGATATTGTAATAGATTATATCATAATAACAGTGATATAATGTTATATTCCCTTCAAATATTGAAAATAAGGACTAAATTCATTAAAATATCATTAAATATTGTAATATCAGGGGTACGGCTAAAATTATTTTATAAAACTTGTAATTATATGGGGTAAAGTAATACAACAATTGAAAAATATGGTTTAAAACAATAATTATCCCTTCAAATATTGAAAATAAGTATTAAATTCATAAAAATCTTATTTAATATAAGATTTTAGGGGTTGGGTTATTCATTTTTTTTATAAATTTTGTAAAAATATGGGGTATTGTAATAAAATACGTTAAAATCAATGAAAAATTTCAATAAAATCATTACAGATATTGAAAATAAGGGCTAAATTCATAAAAATATCATTAAATATTGTAATATAAGGGGTACGGCTAAAATTATTTTATAAAACTTTTAATTATATGGGGTAAAGTAATAAAACAATTGAAAAATATGGTTTAAAACAATAATTATCCCTTCAAATATTGAAAATAAGTATTAAATTCATAAAAATCTCGTTTAATATAGGATTTTAGGGGTTGGGGCCAACAATTTTTTATAAATTTTGTAAAAATATGGGGTATAGTAATAAAATACGTAAAATCAATGAAAAATTTCAATAAAATCCTTACAGATATTGAAAATAAGGGCTAAACTCATTAAAATATCATTAAATATTGTAATATAAGGGGTACGGCTAAAATTATTTTATAAAACTTGTAATTATATGGGGTAAAGTAATAAAACAATTGAAAAATATGGTTTAAAACAATAATTATCCCTTCAAATATTGAAAATAAGTATTAAATTCATAAAAATCTCATTTAATATAAGGTTTTAGGGGTTGGGTTCAACATTTTTTTATAAATTTTGTAAAAACATGAGATATTGTAATGAAATACGGTAAAATCATTGGAAAAATTCAATAAAATCCCTTCTAATATTGAAAATAAAGACTAAATTCATAAATATTTCATTAAATAGTGTAATATAAGGGGTACGGCTAAAATTATTTTATAAAACTTGTAATTATATGGGGTAAAGTAATAAAACAATTGAAAAATATGGTTTAAAACAATAATTATCCCTTCAAATATTGAAAATAAGTATTAAATTCATAAAAATCTCATTTAATATAGGATTTCAGGGGTTTGGTACATTATTTTATTATAAATCTTGTAAAAACTTGGATATTGTAATAGATTATATCATAATAACAGTGATATAATGTTATATTCCCTTCAAATATTGAAAATAAGGACTAAATTCATTAAAATATCATTAAATATTGTAATATAAGGGGTACGGCTAAAATTATTTAATAAAACTTGTAATTATATGGGGTAAAATAATAAAACAATTGAAAAATATGGTTTAAAACAATAATTATCCCTTCAAATATTGAAAATAAGTATTAAATTCATAAAAATCTCATTTAATATAGGATTTCAGGGGTTTGGTACATTATTTTATTATAAATCTTGTAAACACTTGGATATTGTAATAGATTATATCATAATAACAGTGATATAATGTTATATTCCCTTCAAATATTGAAAATAAGGACTAAATTCATTAAAATATCATTAAATATTGTAATATAAGGGTTACGGCTAAAATTATTTTATAAAACTTGTAATTATATGGGGTAAAGTAATACAACAATTGAAAAATATGGTTTAAAACAATAATTATCCCTTCAAATATTGAAAATAAGTATTAAATTCATAAAAATCTTATTTAATATAAGATTTTAGGGGTTGGGTTATTCATTTTTTTTATAAATTTTGTAAAAATATGGGGTATTGTAATAAAATACGTTAAAATCAATGAAAAATTTCAATAAAATCATTACAGATATTGAAAATAAGGGCTAAATTCATAAAAATATCATTAAATATTGTAATATAAGGGGTACGGCTAAAATTATTTTATAAAACTTTTAATTATATGGGGTAAAGTAATAAAACAATTGAAAAATATGGTTTAAAACAATAATTATCCCTTCAAATATTGAAAATAAGTATTAAATTCATAAAAATCTCGTTTATATAGGATTTTAGGGGTTGGGGCCAACAATTTTTTATAAATTTTGTAAAAATATGGGGTATAGTAATAAAATACGTAAAATCAATGAAAAATTTCAATAAAATCCTTACAGATATTGAAAATAAGGGCTAAACTCATTAAAATATCATTAAATATTGTAATATAAGGGGTACGGCTAAAATTATTTTATAAAACTTGTAATTATATGGGGTAAAGTAATAAAACAATTGAAAAATATGGTTTAAAACAATAATTATCCCTTCAAATATTGAAAATAAGTATTAAATTCATAAAAATCTCATTTAATATAAGGTTTTAGGGGTTGGGTTCAACATTTTTTTATAAATTTTGTAAAAACATGAGATATTGTAATGAAATACGGTAAAATCATTGGAAAAATTCAATAAAATCCCTTCTAATATTGAAAATAAAGACTAAATTCATAAATATTTCATTAAATAGTGTAATATAAGGGGTACGGCTAAAATTATTTTATAAAACTTGTAATTATATGGGGTAAAGTAATAAAACAATTGAAAAATATGGTTTAAAACAATAATTATCCCTTCAAATATTGAAAATAAGTATTAAATTCATAAAAATCTCATTTAATATAAGATTTTAGGGGTTGGGTTCAACATTTTTTTATAAATTTTGTAAAAATATGGGGTATAGTAATAAAATACGTTAAAATCAATGAAAAATTTCAATAAAATCCTTACAGATATTGAAAATAAGGGCTAAACTCATTAAAATATCATTAAATATTGTAATATAAGGGGTACGGCTAAAATTATTTAATAAAACTTGTAATTATATGGGGTAAAATAATAAAACAATTGAAAAATATGGTTTAAAACAATAATTATCCCTTCAAATATTGAAAATAAGTATTAAATTCATAAAAATCTCATTTAATATAGGATTTCAGGGGTTTGGTACATTATTTTATTATAAATCTTGTAAACACTTGGGTATTGTAATAGATTATATCATAATAACAGTGATATAATGTTATATTCCCTTCAAATATTGAAAATAAGGACTAAATTCATTAAAATATCATTAAATATTGTAATATAAGGGGTACGGCTAAAATTATTTTATAAAACTTGTAATTATATGGGGTAAAGTAATAAAACAATTGAAAAATATGGTTTAAAACAATAATTATCCCTTTAACTATTAAAAATAAGTATTAAATTCATAAAAATCTCATTTAATATAGGATTTCAGGGGTTTGGTACATTATTTTATTATAAATCTTGTAAACACTTGGATATTGTAATAGATTATATCATAATAACAGTGATAAAATGTTATATTCCCTTCAAATTTTGAAAATAAGGACTAAATTCATTAAAATCTAATTAAATATTGTAATATAAGGGGTACGGCTAAAAGTATTTTATAAAACTTGTAATTATATGGGGTAAAGTAATAAAACAATTGAAAAATATGGTTTAAAACAATAATTATCCCTTCAAATATTGAAAATAAGGGCTAAATTCATTAAAATCTAATTAAATATTGTAATATAAGGGGTACGGCTAAAATTATTTTATAAAACTTGTAATTATATGGGGTAAAGTAATAAAACAATTGAAAAATATGGTTTAAAACAATAATTATCCCTTCAAATATTGAAAATAAGTATTAAATTCATAAAAATCTCATTTAATATAAGATTTTAGGGGTTGGGTTCAACATTTTTTTATAAATTTTGTAAAAATATGGGGTATTGTAATAAAATACGTTAAAATCAATGATAAATTTCAATAAAATCATTACAGATATTGAAAATATGGGCTAAATTCATAAAAATATCATTAAATATTGTAATATAAGGGGTACGGCTAAAATTATTTTATAAAACTTGTAATTATATGGGGTAAAGTAATAAAACAATTGAAAAATATGGTTTAAAACAATAATTATTCCTTCAAATATTGAAAATAAGGGCTAAATTCATAAAAATTTCATTAAATATTGTAATTTAAGGGGTACGGCTAAAATTATTTTATAAAACTTGTAATTATATGGGGTAAAGTAAAAAAACAATTGAAAAATATGGTTTAAAACAATAATTATCCCTTCAAATATTGATAATAAGTATTAAATTCATAAAAATCTCATTTAATATAAGATTTTAGGGGTTGGGTTCAACATTTTTTTATAAATTTTGTAAAAACATGAGATATTGTAATGAAATACGGTAAAATCATTGGAAAAATTCAATAAAATCCCTTCTAATATTGAAAATAAAGACTAAATTCATAAATATTTCATTAAATATTGTAATATAAGGGGTACGGCTAAAATTATTTTATAAAACTTGTAATTATATGGGGTAAAGTAATAAAACAATTGAAAAATATGGTTTAAAACAATAATTATCCCTTCAAATATTGAAAATAAGTATTAAATTCATAAAAATCTCATTTAATATAGGATTTCAGGGGTTTGGTACATTATTTTATTATAAATCTTGTAAACACTTGGATATTGTAATGAAATACGGTAAAATCATTGGAAAAATTCAATAAAATCCCTTCTAATATTGAAAATAAAGACTAAATTCATAAATATTTCATTAAATAGTGTAATATAAGGGGTACGGCTAAAATTATTTTATAAAACTTGTAATTATATGGGGTAAAATAATAAAACAATTGAAAAATATGGTTTAAAACAATAATTATCCCTTCAAATATTGAAAATAAGTATTAAATTCATAAAAATCTCATTTAATATAGGATTTCAGGGGTTTGGTACATTATTTTATTATAAATCTTGTAAACACTTGGGTATTGTAATAGATTATATCATAATAACAGTGATATAATGTTATATTCCCTTCAAATATTGAAAATAAGGACTAAATTCATTAAAATATCATTAAATATTGTAATATAAGGGGTACGGCTAAAATTATTTTATAAAACTTGTAATTATATGGGGTAAAGTAATAAAACAATTGAAAAATATGGTTTAAAACAATAATTATCCCTTCAAATATTGAAAATAAGTATTAAATTCATAAAAATCTCATTTAATATAGGATTTCAGGGGTTTGGTACATTATTTTATTATAAATCTTGTAAACACTTGGATATTGTAATAGATTATATCATAATAACAGTGATAAAATGTTATATTCCCTTCAAATATTGAAAATAAGGACAAAATTCATTAAAATCTAATTAAATATTGTAATATAAGGGGTACGGCTAAAAGTATTTTATAAAACTTGTAATTATATGGGGTAAAGTAATAAAACAATTGAAAAATATGGTTTAAAACAATAATTATCCCTTCAAATATTGAAAATAAGGGCTAAATTCATTAAAATCTAATTAAATATTGTAATATAAGGGGTACGGCTAAAATTATTTTATAAAACTTGTAATTATATGGGGTAAAGTAATAAAACAATTGAAAAATATGGTTTAAAACAATAATTATCCCTTCAAATATTGAAAATAAGTATTAAATTCATAAAAATCTCATTTAATATAAGATTTTAGGGGTTGGGTTCAACATTTTTTTATAAATTTTGTAAAAATATGGGGTATTGTAATAAAATACGTTAAAATCAATGATAAATTTCAATAAAATCATTACAGATATTGAAAATATGGGCTAAATTCATAAAAATATCATTAAATATTGTAATATAAGGGGTACGGTTAAAATTATTTTATAAAACTTGTAATTATATGGGGTAAAGTAATAAAACAATTGAAAAATATGGTTTAAAACAATAATTATTCCTTCAAATATTGAAAATAAGGGCTAAATTCATAAAAATTTCATTAAATATTGTAATTTAAGGGGTACGGCTAAAATTATTTTATAAAACTTGTAATTATATGGGGTAAAGTAAAAAAACAATTGAAAAATATGGTTTAAAACAATAATTATCCCTTCAAATATTGATAATAAGTATTAAATTCATAAAAATCTCATTTAATATAAGATTTTAGGGGTTGGGTTCAACATTTTTTTATAAATTTTGTAAAAACATGAGATATTGTAATGAAATACGGTAAAATCATTGGAAAAATTCAATAAAATCCCTTCTAATATTGAAAATAAAGACTAAATTCATAAATATTTCATTAAATATTGTAATATAAGGGGTACGGCTAAAATTATTTTATAAAACTTGTAATTATATGGGGTAAAGTAATAAAACAATTGAAAAATATGGTTTAAAACAATAATTATCCCTTCAAATATTGAAAATAAGTATTAAATTCATAAAAATCTCATTTAATATAGGATTTCAGGGGTTTGGTACATTATTTTATTATAAATCTTGTAAACACTTGGATATTGTAATAGATTATATCATAATAACAGTGATAAAATGTTATATTCCCTTCAAATATTGAAAATAAGGACTAAATTCATTAAAATCTAATTAAATATTGTAATATAAGGGGTACGGCTAAAAGTATTTTATAAAACTTGTAATTATATGGGGTAAAGTAATAAAACAATTGAAAAATATGGTTTAAAACAATAATTATCCCTTCAAATATTGAAAATAAGGGCTAAATTCATAAAAATTTCATTAAATATTGTAATATAAGAGGTACGGCTAAAATTATTTTATAAAACTTGTAATTATATGGGGTAAAGTAATAAAACAATTGAAAAATATGGTTTAAAACAATAATTATCCCTTCAAATATTGAAAATAAGTATTAAATTCATAAAAATCTCATTTAATATAAGGTTTTAGGGGTTGGGTTCAACATTTTTTTATAAATTTTGTAAAAACATGAGATATTGTAATGAAATACGGTAAAATCATTGGAAAAATTCAATAAAATCCCTTCTAATATTGAAAATAAAGACTAAATTCATAAATATTTCATTAAATATTGTAATATAAGGGGTACGGCTAAAATTATTTAATAAAACTTGTAATTATATGGGGTAAAATAATAAAACAATTGAAAAATATGGTTTAAAACAATAATTATCCCTTCAAATATTGAAAATAAGTATTAAATTCATAAAAATCTCATTTAATATAGGATTTCAGGGGTTTGGTACATTATTTTATTATAAATCTTGTAAACACTTGGATATTGTAATAGATTATATCATAATAACAGTGATAAAATGTTATATTCCCTTCAAATATTGAAAATAAGGACTAAATTCATAAAAATCTAATTAAATATTGTAATATAAGGGGTACGGCTAAAAGTATTTTATAAAACTTGTAATTATATGGGGTAAAGTAATAAAACAATTGAAAAATATGGTTTAAAACAATAATTATCCCTTCAAATATTGAAAATAAGGGCTAAATTCATTAAAATCTAATTAAATATTGTAATATAAGGGGTACGGCTAAAATTATTATATAAAACTTGTAATTATATGGGGTAAAGTAATAAAACAATTGAAAAATATGGTTTAAAACAATAATTATCCCTTCAAATATTGAAAATAAGTATTAAATTCATAAAAATCTCATTTAATATAAGATTTTAGGGGTTGGGTTCAACATTTTTTTATAAATTTTGTAAAAATATGGGGTATTGTAATAAAATACGTTAAAATCAATGATAAATTTCAATAAAATCATTACAGATATTGAAAATATGGGCTAAATTCATAAAAATATCATTAAATATTGTAATATAAGGGGTACGGCTAAAATTATTTTATAAAACTTGTAATTATATGGGGTAAAGTAATAAAACAATTGAAAAATATGGTTTAAAACAATAATTATTCCTTCAAATATTGAAAATAAGGGCTAAATTCATAAAAATTTCATTAAATATTGTAATTTAAGGGGTACGGCTAAAATTATTTTATAAAACTTGTAATTATATGGGGTAAAGTAAAAAAACAATTGAAAAATATGGTTTAAAACAATAATTATCCCTTCAAATATTGATAATAAGTATTAAATTCATAAAAATCTCATTTAATATAAGATTTTAGGGGTTGGGTTCAACATTTTTTTATAAATTTTGTAAAAACATGAGATATTGTAATGAAATACGGTAAAATCATTGGAAAAATTCAATAAAATCCCTTCTAATATTGAAAATAAAGACTAAATTCATAAATATTTCATTAAATATTGTAATATAAGGGGTACGGCTAAAATTATTTTATAAAACTTGTAATTATATGGGGTAAAGTAATAAAACAATTGAAAAATATGGTTTAAAACAATAATTATCCATTCAAATATTGAAAATAAGTATTAAATTCATAAAAATCTCATTTAATATAGGATTTCAGGGGTTTGGTACATTATTTTATTATAAATCTTGTAAACACTTGGATATTGTAATAGATTATATCATAATAACAGTGATAAAATGTTATATTCCCTTCAAATATTGAAAATAAGGACTAAATTCATTAAAATCTAATTAAATATTGTAATATAAGGGGTACGGCTAAAAGTATTTTATAAAACTTGTAATTATATGGGGTAAAGTAATAAAACAATTGAAAAATATGGTTTAAAACAATAATTATCCCTTCAAATATTGAAAATAAGGGCTAAATTCATAAAAATTTCATTAAATATTGTAATATAAGAGGTACGGCTAAAATAATTTTATAAAACTTGTAATTATATGGGGTAAAGTAATAAAACAATTGAAAAATATGGTTTAAAACAATAATTATCCCTTCAAATATTGAAAATAAGTATTAAATTCATAAAAATCTCATTTAATATAGGATTTCAGGGGTTTGGTACATTATTTTATTATAAATCTTGTAAACACTTGGGTATTGTAATAGATTATATCATAATAACAGTGATATAATGTTATATTCCCTTCAAATATTGAAAATAAGGACTAAATTCATTAAAATATCATTAAATATTGTAATATAAGGGGTACGGCTAAAATTATTTTATAAAACTTGTAATTATATGGGGTAAAGTAATAAAACAATTGAAAAATATGGTTTAAAACAATAATTATCCCTTCAAATATTGAAAATAAGTATTAAATTCATAAAAATCTCATTTAATATAGGATTTCAGGGGTTTGGTACATTATTTTATTATAAATCTTGTAAACACTTGGATATTGTAATAGATTATATCATAATAACAGTGATAAAATGTTATATTCCCTTCAAATATTGAAAATAAGGACAAAATTCATTAAAATCTAATTAAATATTGTAATATAAGGGGTACGGCTAAAAGTATTTTATAAAACTTGTAATTATATGGGGTAAAGTAATAAAACAATTGAAAAATATGGTTTAAAACAATAATTATCCCTTCAAATATTGAAAATAAGGGCTAAATTCATTAAAATCTAATTAAATATTGTAATATAAGGGGTACGGCTAAAATTATTTTATAAAACTTGTAATTATATGGGGTAAAGTAATAAAACAATTGAAAAATATGGTTTAAAACAATAATTATCCCTTCAAATATTGAAAATAAGTATTAAATTCATAAAAATCTCATTTAATATAAGATTTTAGGGGTTGGGTTCAACATTTTTTTATAAATTTTGTAAAAATATGGGGTATTGTAATAAAATACGTTAAAATCAATGATAAATTTCAATAAAATCATTACAGATATTGAAAATATGGGCTAAATTCATAAAAATATCATTAAATATTGTAATATAAGGGGTACGGTTAAAATTATTTTATAAAACTTGTAATTATATGGGGTAAAGTAATAAAACAATTGAAAAATATGGTTTAAAACAATAATTATTCCTTCAAATATTGAAAATAAGGGCTAAATTCATAAAAATTTCATTAAATATTGTAATTTAAGGGGTACGGCTAAAATTATTTTATAAAACTTGTAATTATATGGGGTAAAGTAAAAAAACAATTGAAAAATATGGTTTAAAACAATAATTATCCCTTCAAATATTGATAATAAGTATTAAATTCATAAAAATCTCATTTAATATAAGATTTTAGGGGTTGGGTTCAACATTTTTTTATAAATTTTGTAAAAACATGAGATATTGTAATGAAATACGGTAAAATCATTGGAAAAATTCAATAAAATCCCTTCTAATATTGAAAATAAAGACTAAATTCATAAATATTTCATTAAATATTGTAATATAAGGGGTACGGCTAAAATTATTTTATAAAACTTGTAATTATATGGGGTAAAGTAATAAAACAATTGAAAAATATGGTTTAAAACAATAATTATCCCTTCAAATATTGAAAATAAGTATTAAATTCATAAAAATCTCATTTAATATAGGATTTCAGGGGTTTGGTACATTATTTTATTATAAATCTTGTAAACACTTGGATATTGTAATAGATTATATCATAATAACAGTGATAAAATGTTATATTCCCTTCAAATATTGAAAATAAGGACTAAATTCATTAAAATCTAATTAAATATTGTAATATAAGGGGTACGGCTAAAAGTATTTTATAAAACTTGTAATTATATGGGGTAAAGTAATAAAACAATTGAAAAATATGGTTTAAAACAATAATTATCCCTTCAAATATTGAAAATAAGGGCTAAATTCATAAAAATTTCATTAAATATTGTAATATAAGAGGTACGGCTAAAATAATTTTATAAAACTTGTAATTATATGGGGTAAAGTAATAAAACAATTGAAAAATATGGTTTAAAACAATAATTATCCCTTCAAATATTGAAAATAAGTATTAAATTCATAAAAATCTCATTTAATATAAGGTTTTAGGGATTGGGTTCAACATTTTTTTATAAATTTTGTAAAAACATGAGATATTGTAATGAAATACGGTAAAATCATTGGAAAAATTCAATAAAATCCCTTCTAATATTGAAAATAAAGACTAAATTCATAAATATTTCATTAAATATTGTAATATAAGGGGTACGGCTAAAATTATTTTATAAAACTTGTAATTATATGGGGTAAAGTAATAAAACAATTGAAAAATATGGTTTAAAACAATAATTATCCCTTCAAATATTGAAAATAAGTATTAAATTCATAAAAATCTCATTTAATATAAGATTTTAGTGGTTGGGTTCAACATTTTTTTATAAATTTTGTAAAAATATGGGGTATTGTAATAAAATACGTTAAAATCAATGAAAAATTTCAATAAAATCATTACAGATATTGAAAATATGGGCTAAATTCATAAAAATATCATTAAATATTGTAATATAAGGGGTACGGCTAAAATTATTTTATAAAACTTGTAATTATATGGGGTAAAGTAATAAAACAATTGAAAAATATGGTTTAAAACAATAATTATTCCTTCAAATATTGAAAATAAGGGCTAAATTCATAAAAATTTCATTAAATATTGTAATTTAAGGGGTACGGCTAAAATTATTTTATAAAACTTGTAATTATATGGGGTAAAGTAAAAAAACAATTGAAAAATATGGTTTAAAACAATAATTATCCCTTCAAATATTGATAATAAGTATTAAATTCATAAAAATCTCATTTAATATAAGATTTTAGGGGTTGGGTTCAACATTTTTTTATAAATTTTGTAAAAACATGAGATATTGTAATGAAATACGGTAAAATCATTGGAAAAATTCAATAAAATCCCTTCTAATATTGAAAATAAGTATTAAATTCATAAAAATCTCATTTAATATAGGATTTCAGGGGTTTGGTACATTATTTTATTATAAATCTTGTAAACACTTGGATATTGTAATAGATTATATCATAATAACAGTGATATAATGTTATATTCCCTTCAAATAATGAAAATAAGGACTAAATTCATTAAAATCTCATTAAATAGTGTAATATAAGGGGTACGGCTAAAATTATTTTATAAAACTTGTAATTATATGGGGTAAAGTAATAAAACAATTGAAAAATATGGTTTAAAACAATAATTATCCCTTCAAATATTGAAAATAAGTATTAAATTCATAAAAATCTCATTTAATATAAGATTTTAGGGGTTGGGTTCAACATTTTTTTATAAATTTTGTAAAAACATGAGATATTGTAATGAAATACGGTAAAATCATTGGAAAAATTCAATAAAATCCCTTCTAATATTGAAAATAAAGACTAAATTCATAAATATTTCATTAAATATTGTAATATAAGGGGTACGGCTAAAATTATTTTATAAAACTTGTAATTATATGGGGTAAAGTAATAAAACAATTGAAAAATATGGTTTAAAACAATAATTATCCCTTCAAATATTGAAAATAAGGGCTAAATTCATAAAAATTTCATTAAATATTGTAATATAAGAGGTACGGCTAAAATTATTTTATAAAACTTGTAATTATATGGGGTAAAGTAATAAAACAATTGAAAAATATGGTTTAAAACAATAATTATCCCTTCAAATATTGAAAATAAGTATTAAATTCATAAAAATCTCATTTAATATAAGGTTTTAGGGATTGGGTTCAACATTTTTTTATAAATTTTGTAAAAACATGAGATATTGTAATGAAATACGGTAAAATCATTGGAAAAATTCAATAAAATCCCTTCTAATATTGAAAATAAGGGCTAAATTCATAAAAATTTCATTAAATATTGTAATATAAGGGGTACGGCTAAAATTATTTTATAAAACTTGTAATTATATGGGGTAAAGTAATAAAACAATTGAAAAATATGGTTTAAAACAATAATTATCCCTTCAAATATTGAAAATAAGTATTAAATTCATAAAAATCTCATTTAATATAGGATTTCAGGGGTTTGGTACATTATTTTATTATAAATCTTGTAAACACTTGGATATTGTAATAGATTATATCATAATAACAGTGATAAAATATTATATTCCCTTCAAATATTGAAAATAAGGACTAAATTCATAAAAATATCTTTAAATATTGTAATATAAGGGGTACGGCTAAAATTATTTTATAAAACTTGTAATTATATGGGGTAAAGTAATAAAACAATTGAAAAATATGGTTTAAAACAATAATTATCCCTTCAAATATTGAAAATAAGTATTAAATTCATAAAAATCTCATTTAATATAAGATTTTAGGGGTTGGGTTCAACATTTTTTTATAAATTTTGTAAAAACATGAGATATTGTAATGAAATACGGTAAAATCATTGGAAAAATTCAATAAAATCCCTTCTAATATTGAAAATAAAGACTAAATTCATAAATATTTCATTAAATATTGTAATATAAGGGGTACGGCTAAAATTATTTTATAAAACTTGTAATTATATGGGGTAAAGTAATAAAACAATTGAAAAATATGGTTTAAAACAATAATTATCCCTTCAAATATTGAAAATAAGGGCTAAATTCATAAAAATTTCATTAAATATTGTAATATAAGAGGTACGGCTAAAATTATTTTATAAAACTTGTAATTATATGGGGTAAAGTAATAAAACAATTGAAAAATATGGTTTAAAACAATAATTATCCCTTCAAATATTGAAAATAAGTATTAAATTCATAAAAATCTCATTTAATATAAGGTTTTAGGGATTGGGTTCAACATTTTTTTATAAATTTTGTAAAAACATGAGATATTGTAATGAAATACGGTAAAATCATTGGAAAAATTCAATAAAATCCCTTCTAATATTGAAAATAAGGGCTAAATTCATAAAAATTTCATTAAATATTGTAATATAAGGGGTACGGCTAAAATTATTTTATAAAACTTGTAATTATATGGGGTAAAGTAATAAAACAATTGAAAAATATGGTTTAAAACAATAATTATCCCTTCAAATATTGAAAATAAGTATTAAATTCATAAAAATCTCATTTAATATAGGATTTCAGGGGTTTGGTACATTATTTTATTATAAATCTTGTAAACACTTGGATATTGTAATAGATTATATCATAATAACAGTGATAAAATATTATATTCCCTTCAAATATTGAAAATAAGGACTAAATTCATAAAAATATCTTTAAATATTGTAATATAAGGGGTACGGATAAAATTATTTTATAAAACTTGTAATTATATGGGGTAAAGTAATAAAACAATTGAAAAATATGGTTTAAAACAATAATTATCCCTTCAAATATTGAAAATAAGGGCTAAATTCATAAAAATCACGTTTAAAATAGGATTTCAGGGGTTGGGGCCAACAATTTTTTATAAATTTTGTAAAAATATGGGGTATAGTAATAAAATACGTAAAATCAATGAAAAATTTCAATAAAATCCTTACAGATATTGAAAATAAGGGCTAAACTCATTAAAATATCATTGAATATTGTAATATAAGGGGTACGGCTAAAATTATTTAATAAAACTTGTAATTATATGGGGTAAAATAATAAAACAATTGAAAAATATGGTTTAAAACAATAATTATCCCTTCAAATATTGAAAATAAGGACTAAATTCATAAAAATCTTATTTAATATAAGATTTTAGGGGTTGGGTTATTCATTTTTTTTATAAATTTTGTAAAAATATGGGGTATTGTAATAAAATACGTTAAAATCCATGAAAAATTTCAATAAAATCATTACAGATATTGAAAATAAGGGCTAGATTCATAAAAATATCATTAAATATTGTAATATAAGGGGTACGGCTAAAATTATTTTATAAAACTTGTAATTATATGGGGTAAAGTAATAAAACAATTGAAAAATATGGTTTAAAACAATAATTATCCCTTCAAATATTGAAAATAAGTATTAAATTCATAAAAATCTCATTTAATATAGGATTTCAGGGGTTTGGTACATTATTTTATTATAAATCTTGTAAACACTTGGATATTGTAATGAAATACGGTAAAATCATTGGAAAAATTCAATAAAATCCCTTCTAATATTGAAAATAAAGACTAAATTCATAAATATTTCATTAAATAGTGTAATATAAGGGGTACGGCTAAAATTATTTTATAAAACTTGTAATTATATGGGGTAAAATAATAAAACAATTGAAAAATATGGTTTAAAACAATAATTATCCCTTCAAATATTGAAAATAAGTATTAAATTCATAAAAATCTCATTTAATATAGGATTTCAGGGGTTTGGTACATTATTTTATTATAAATCTTGTAAACACTTGGGTATTGTAATAGATTATATCATAATAACAGTGATATAATGTTATATTCCCTTCAAATATTGAAAATAAGGACTAAATTCATTAAAATATCATTAAATATTGTAATATAAGGGGTACGGCTAAAATTATTTTATAAAACTTGTAATTATATGGGGTAAAGTAATAAAACAATTGAAAAATATGGTTTAAAACAATAATTATCCCTTCAAATATTGAAAATAAGTATTAAATTCATAAAAATCTCATTTAATATAGGATTTCAGGGGTTTGGTACATTATTTTATTATAAATCTTGTAAACACTTGGATATTGTAATAGATTATATCATAATAACAGTGATAAAATGTTATATTCCCTTCAAATATTGAAAATAAGGACAAAATTCATTAAAATCTAATTAAATATTGTAATATAAGGGGTACGGCTAAAAGTATTTTATAAAACTTGTAATTATATGGGGTAAAGTAATAAAACAATTGAAAAATATGGTTTAAAACAATAATTATCCCTTCAAATATTGAAAATAAGGGCTAAATTCATTAAAATCTAATTAAATATTGTAATATAAGGGGTACGGCTAAAATTATTTTATAAAACTTGTAATTATATGGGGTAAAGTAATAAAACAATTGAAAAATATGGTTTAAAACAATAATTATCCCTTCAAATATTGAAAATAAGTATTAAATTCATAAAAATCTCATTTAATATAAGATTTTAGGGGTTGGGTTCAACATTTTTTTATAAATTTTGTAAAAATATGGGGTATTGTAATAAAATACGTTAAAATCAATGATAAATTTCAATAAAATCATTACAGATATTGAAAATATGGGCTAAAT
The DNA here is from genome assembly GCA_036289425.1 of Rhopalosiphum nymphaeae. Lineage (NCBI taxonomy): Eukaryota > Metazoa > Arthropoda > Insecta > Hemiptera > Aphididae > Rhopalosiphum > Rhopalosiphum nymphaeae. The sequence continues at coordinate 6,482,644 of JAZAQC010000001.1, read as the reverse complement.
TCATAAAAATATCATTAAATATTGTAATATAAGGGGTACGGTTAAAATTATTTTATAAAACTTGTAATTATATGGGGTAAAGTAATAAAACAATTGAAAAATATGGTTTAAAACAATAATTATTCCTTCAAATATTGAAAATAAGGGCTAAATTCATAAAAATTTCATTAAATATTGTAATTTAAGGGGTACGGCTAAAATTATTTTATAAAACTTGTAATTATATGGGGTAAAGTAAAAAAACAATTGAAAAATATGGTTTAAAACAATAATTATCCCTTCAAATATTGATAATAAGTATTAAATTCATAAAAATCTCATTTAATATAAGATTTTAGGGGTTGGGTTCAACATTTTTTTATAAATTTTGTAAAAACATGAGATATTGTAATGAAATACGGTAAAATCATTGGAAAAATTCAATAAAATCCCTTCTAATATTGAAAATAAAGACTAAATTCATAAATATTTCATTAAATATTGTAATATAAGGGGTACGGCTAAAATTATTTTATAAAACTTGTAATTATATGGGGTAAAGTAATAAAACAATTGAAAAATATGGTTTAAAACAATAATTATCCCTTCAAATATTGAAAATAAGTATTAAATTCATAAAAATCTCATTTAATATAGGATTTCAGGGGTTTGGTACATTATTTTATTATAAATCTTGTAAACACTTGGATATTGTAATAGATTATATCATAATAACAGTGATAAAATGTTATATTCCCTTCAAATATTGAAAATAAGGACTAAATTCATTAAAATCTAATTAAATATTGTAATATAAGGGGTACGGCTAAAAGTATTTTATAAAACTTGTAATTATATGGGGTAAAGTAATAAAACAATTGAAAAATATGGTTTAAAACAATAATTATCCCTTCAAATATTGAAAATAAGGGCTAAATTCATAAAAATTTCATTAAATATTGTAATATAAGAGGTACGGCTAAAATTATTTTATAAAACTTGTAATTATATGGGGTAAAGTAATAAAACAATTGAAAAATATGGTTTAAAACAATAATTATCCCTTCAAATATTGAAAATAAGTATTAAATTCATAAAAATCTCATTTAATATAGGATTTCAGGGGTTGGGGCCAACAATTTTTTATAAATTTTGTAAAAATATGGGGTATAGTAATAAAATACGTAAAATCAATGAAAAATTTCAATAAAATCCTTACAGATATTGAAAATAAGGGCTAAACTCATTAAAATATCATTGAATATTGTAATATAAGGGGTACGGCTAAAATTATTTAATAAAACTTGTAATTATATGGGGTAAAATAATAAAACAATTGAAAAATATGGTTTAAAACAATAATTATCCCTTCAAATATTGAAAATAAGGACTAAATTCATAAAAATCTTATTTAATATAAGATTTTAGGGGTTGGGTTATTCATTTTTTTTATAAATTTTGTAAAAATATGGGGTATTGTAATAAAATACGTTAAAATCCATGAAAAATTTCAATAAAATCATTACAGATATTGAAAATAAGGGCTAGATTCATAAAAATATCATTAAATATTGTAATATAAGGGGTACGGCTAAAATTATTTTATAAAACTTGTAATTATATGGGGTAAAGTAATAAAACAATTGAAAAATATGGTTTAAAACAATAATTATCCCTTCAAATATTGAAAATAAGTATTAAATTCATAAAAATCTCATTTAATATAGGATTTCAGGGGTTTGGTACATTATTTTATTATAAATCTTGTAAACACTTGGATATTGTAATGAAATACGGTAAAATCATTGGAAAAATTCAATAAAATCCCTTCTAATATTGAAAATAAAGACTAAATTCATAAATATTTCATTAAATAGTGTAATATAAGGGGTACGGCTAAAATTATTTTATAAAACTTGTAATTATATGGGGTAAAATAATAAAACAATTGAAAAATATGGTTTAAAACAATAATTATCCCTTCAAATATTGAAAATAAGTATTAAATTCATAAAAATCTCATTTAATATAGGATTTCAGGGGTTTGGTACATTATTTTATTATAAATCTTGTAAACACTTGGGTATTGTAATAGATTATATCATAATAACAGTGATATAATGTTATATTCCCTTCAAATATTGAAAATAAGGACTAAATTCATTAAAATATCATTAAATATTGTAATATAAGGGGTACGGCTAAAATTATTTTATAAAACTTGTAATTATATGGGGTAAAGTAATAAAACAATTGAAAAATATGGTTTAAAACAATAATTATCCCTTCAAATATTGAAAATAAGTATTAAATTCATAAAAATCTCATTTAATATAGGATTTCAGGGGTTTGGTACATTATTTTATTATAAATCTTGTAAACACTTGGATATTGTAATAGATTATATCATAATAACAGTGATAAAATGTTATATTCCCTTCAAATATTGAAAATAAGGACAAAATTCATTAAAATCTAATTAAATATTGTAATATAAGGGGTACGGCTAAAAGTATTTTATAAAACTTGTAATTATATGGGGTAAAGTAATAAAACAATTGAAAAATATGGTTTAAAACAATAATTATCCCTTCAAATATTGAAAATAAGGGCTAAATTCATTAAAATCTAATTAAATATTGTAATATAAGGGGTACGGCTAAAATTATTTTATAAAACTTGTAATTATATGGGGTAAAGTAATAAAACAATTGAAAAATATGGTTTAAAACAATAATTATCCCTTCAAATATTGAAAATAAGTATTAAATTCATAAAAATCTCATTTAATATAAGATTTTAGGGGTTGGGTTCAACATTTTTTTATAAATTTTGTAAAAATATGGGGTATTGTAATAAAATACGTTAAAATCAATGATAAATTTCAATAAAATCATTACAGATATTGAAAATATGGGCTAAATTCATAAAAATATCATTAAATATTGTAATATAAGGGGTACGGTTAAAATTATTTTATAAAACTTGTAATTATATGGGGTAAAGTAATAAAACAATTGAAAAATATGGTTTAAAACAATAATTATTCCTTCAAATATTGAAAATAAGGGCTAAATTCATAAAAATTTCATTAAATATTGTAATTTAAGGGGTACGGCTAAAATTATTTTATAAAACTTGTAATTATATGGGGTAAAGTAAAAAAACAATTGAAAAATATGGTTTAAAACAATAATTATCCCTTCAAATATTGATAATAAGTATTAAATTCATAAAAATCTCATTTAATATAAGATTTTAGGGGTTGGGTTCAACATTTTTTTATAAATTTTGTAAAAACATGAGATATTGTAATGAAATACGGTAAAATCATTGGAAAAATTCAATAAAATCCCTTCTAATATTGAAAATAAAGACTAAATTCATAAATATTTCATTAAATATTGTAATATAAGGGGTACGGCTAAAATTATTTTATAAAACTTGTAATTATATGGGGTAAAGTAATAAAACAATTGAAAAATATGGTTTAAAACAATAATTATCCCTTCAAATATTGAAAATAAGTATTAAATTCATAAAAATCTCATTTAATATAGGATTTCAGGGGTTTGGTACATTATTTTATTATAAATCTTGTAAACACTTGGATATTGTAATAGATTATATCATAATAACAGTGATAAAATGTTATATTCCCTTCAAATATTGAAAATAAGGACTAAATTCATTAAAATCTAATTAAATATTGTAATATAAGGGGTACGGCTAAAAGTATTTTATAAAACTTGTAATTATATGGGGTAAAGTAATAAAACAATTGAAAAATATGGTTTAAAACAATAATTATCCCTTCAAATATTGAAAATAAGGGCTAAATTCATAAAAATTTCATTAAATATTGTAATATAAGAGGTACGGCTAAAATAATTTTATAAAACTTGTAATTATATGGGGTAAAGTAATAAAACAATTGAAAAATATGGTTTAAAACAATAATTATCCCTTCAAATATTGAAAATAAGTATTAAATTCATAAAAATCTCATTTAATATAAGGTTTTAGGGATTGGGTTCAACATTTTTTTATAAATTTTGTAAAAACATGAGATATTGTAATGAAATACGGTAAAATCATTGGAAAAATTCAATAAAATCCCTTCTAATATTGAAAATAAAGACTAAATTCATAAATATTTCATTAAATATTGTAATATAAGGGGTACGGCTAAAATTATTTTATAAAACTTGTAATTATATGGGGTAAAGTAATAAAACAATTGAAAAATATGGTTTAAAACAATAATTATCCCTTCAAATATTGAAAATAAGTATTAAATTCATAAAAATCTCATTTAATATAGGATTTCAGGGGTTTGGTACATTATTTTATTATAAATCTTGTAAACACTTGGGTATTGTAATAGATTATATCATAATAACAGTGATATAATGTTATATTCCCTTCAAATATTGAAAATAAGGACTAAATTCATTAAAATATCATTAAATATTGTAATATAAGGGGTACGGCTAAAATTATTTTATAAAACTTGTAATTATATGGGGTAAAGTAATAAAACAATTGAAAAATATGGTTTAAAACAATAATTATCCCTTCAAATATTGAAAATAAGTATTAAATTCATAAAAATCTCATTTAATATAGGATTTCAGGGGTTTGGTACATTATTTTATTATAAATCTTGTAAACACTTGGATATTGTAATAGATTATATCATAATAACAGTGATAAAATGTTATATTCCCTTCAAATATTGAAAATAAGGACAAAATTCATTAAAATCTAATTAAATATTGTAATATAAGGGGTACGGCTAAAAGTATTTTATAAAACTTGTAATTATATGGGGTAAAGTAATAAAACAATTGAAAAATATGGTTTAAAACAATAATTATCCCTTCAAATATTGAAAATAAGGGCTAAATTCATTAAAATCTAATTAAATATTGTAATATAAGGGGTACGGCTAAAATTATTTTATAAAACTTGTAATTATATGGGGTAAAGTAATAAAACAATTGAAAAATATGGTTTAAAACAATAATTATCCCTTCAAATATTGAAAATAAGTATTAAATTCATAAAAATCTCATTTAATATAAGATTTTAGGGGTTGGGTTCAACATTTTTTTATAAATTTTGTAAAAATATGGGGTATTGTAATAAAATACGTTAAAATCAATGATAAATTTCAATAAAATCATTACAGATATTGAAAATATGGGCTAAATTCATAAAAATATCATTAAATATTGTAATATAAGGGGTACGGTTAAAATTATTTTATAAAACTTGTAATTATATGGGGTAAAGTAATAAAACAATTGAAAAATATGGTTTAAAACAATAATTATTCCTTCAAATATTGAAAATAAGGGCTAAATTCATAAAAATTTCATTAAATATTGTAATTTAAGGGGTACGGCTAAAATTATTTTATAAAACTTGTAATTATATGGGGTAAAGTAAAAAAACAATTGAAAAATATGGTTTAAAACAATAATTATCCCTTCAAATATTGATAATAAGTATTAAATTCATAAAAATCTCATTTAATATAAGATTTTAGGGGTTGGGTTCAACATTTTTTTATAAATTTTGTAAAAACATGAGATATTGTAATGAAATACGGTAAAATCATTGGAAAAATTCAATAAAATCCCTTCTAATATTGAAAATAAAGACTAAATTCATAAATATTTCATTAAATATTGTAATATAAGGGGTACGGCTAAAATTATTTTATAAAACTTGTAATTATATGGGGTAAAGTAATAAAACAATTGAAAAATATGGTTTAAAACAATAATTATCCCTTCAAATATTGAAAATAAGTATTAAATTCATAAAAATCTCATTTAATATAGGATTTCAGGGGTTTGGTACATTATTTTATTATAAATCTTGTAAACACTTGGATATTGTAATAGATTATATCATAATAACAGTGATAAAATGTTATATTCCCTTCAAATATTGAAAATAAGGACTAAATTCATTAAAATCTAATTAAATATTGTAATATAAGGGGTACGGCTAAAAGTATTTTATAAAACTTGTAATTATATGGGGTAAAGTAATAAAACAATTGAAAAATATGGTTTAAAACAATAATTATCCCTTCAAATATTGAAAATAAGGGCTAAATTCATAAAAATTTCATTAAATATTGTAATATAAGAGGTACGGCTAAAATTATTTTATAAAACTTGTAATTATATGGGGTAAAGTAATAAAACAATTGAAAAATATGGTTTAAAACAATAATTATCCCTTCAAATATTGAAAATAAGTATTAAATTCATAAAAATCTCATTTAATATAAGGTTTTAGGGGTTGGGTTCAACATTTTTTTATAAATTTTGTAAAAACATGAGATATTGTAATGAAATACGGTAAAATCATTGGAAAAATTCAATAAAATCCCTTCTAATATTGAAAATAAAGACTAAATTCATAAATATTTCATTAAATATTGTAATATAAGGGGTACGGCTAAAATTATTTTATAAAACTTGTAATTATATGGGGTAAAGCAATAAAACAATTGAAAAATATGGTTTAAAACAATAATTATCCCTTCAAATATTGAAAATAAGGGCTAAATTCATAAAAATTTCATTAAATATTGTAATATAAGAGGTACGGCTAAAATTATTTTATAAAACTTGTAATTATATGGGGTAAAATAATAAAACAATTGAAAAATATGGTTTAAAACAATAATTATCCCTTCAAATATTGAAAATAAGTATTAAATTCATAAAAATCTCATTTAATATAGGATTTCAGGGGTTTGGTACATTATTTTATTATAAATCTTGTAAACACTTGGATATTGTAATAGATTATATCATAATAACAGTGATAAAATGTTATATTCCCTTCAAATATTGAAAATAAGGACTAAATTCATAAAAATCTAATTAAATATTGTAATATAAGGGGTACGGCTAAAAGTATTTTATAAAACTTGTAATTATATGGGGTAAAGTAATAAAACAATTGAAAAATATGGTTTAAAACAATAATTATCCCTTCAAATATTGAAAATAAGGGCTAAATTCATTAAAATCTAATTAAATATTGTAATATAAGGGGTACGGCTAAAATTATTTTATAAAACTTGTAATTATATGGGGTAAAGTAATAAAACAATTGAAAAATATGGTTTAAAACAATAATTATCCCTTCAAATATTGAAAATAAGTATTAAATTCATAAAAATCTCATTTAATATAAGATTTTAGGGGTTGGGTTCAACATTTTTTTATAAATTTTGTAAAAATATGGGGTATTGTAATAAAATACGTTAAAATCAATGATAAATTTCAATAAAATCATTACAGATATTGAAAATATGGGCTAAATTCATAAAAATATCATTAAATATTGTAATATAAGGGGTACGGCTAAAATTATTTTATAAAACTTGTAATTATATGGGGTAAAGTAATAAAACAATTGAAAAATATGGTTTAAAACAATAATTATTCCTTCAAATATTGAAAATAAGGGCTAAATTCATAAAAATTTCATTAAATATTGTAATTTAAGGGGTACGGCTAAAATTATTTTATAAAACTTGTAATTATATGGGGTAAAGTAAAAAAACAATTGAAAAATATGGTTTAAAACAATAATTATCCCTTCAAATATTGATAATAAGTATTAAATTCATAAAAATCTCATTTAATATAAGATTTTAGGGGTTGGGTTCAACATTTTTTTATAAATTTTGTAAAAACATGAGATATTGTAATGAAATACGGTAAAATCATTGGAAAAATTCAATAAAATCCCTTCTAATATTGAAAATAAAGACTAAATTCATAAATATTTCATTAAATATTGTAATATAAGGGGTACGGCTAAAATTATTTTATAAAACTTGTAATTATATGGGGTAAAGTAATAAAACAATTGAAAAATATGGTTTAAAACAATAATTATCCATTCAAATATTGAAAATAAGTATTAAATTCATAAAAATCTCATTTAATATAGGATTTCAGGGGTTTGGTACATTATTTTATTATAAATCTTGTAAACACTTGGATATTGTAATAGATTATATCATAATAACAGTGATAAAATGTTATATTCCCTTCAAATATTGAAAATAAGGACTAAATTCATTAAAATCTAATTAAATATTGTAATATAAGGGGTACGGCTAAAAGTATTTTATAAAACTTGTAATTATATGGGGTAAAGTAATAAAACAATTGAAAAATATGGTTTAAAACAATAATTATCCCTTCAAATATTGAAAATAAGGGCTAAATTCATAAAAATTTCATTAAATATTGTAATATAAGAGGTACGGCTAAAATTATTTTATAAAACTTGTAATTATATGGGGTAAAGTAATAAAACAATTGAAAAATATGGTTTAAAACAATAATTATCCCTTCAAATATTGAAAATAAGTATTAAATTCATAAAAATCTCATTTAATATAAGGTTTTAGGGATTGGGTTCAACATTTTTTTATAAATTTTGTAAAAACATGAGATATTGTAATGAAATACGGTAAAATCATTGGAAAAATTCAATAAAATCCCTTCTAATATTGAAAATAAAGACTAAATTCATAAATATTTCATTAAATATTGTAATATAAGGGGTACGGCTAAAATTATTTTATAAAACTTGTAATTATATGGGGTAAAGTAATAAAACAATTGAAAAATATGGTTTAAAACAATAATTATCCCTTCAAATATTGAAAATAAGTATTAAATTCATAAAAATCTCATTTAATATAAGATTTTAGTGGTTGGGTTCAACATTTTTTTATAAATTTTGTAAAAATATGGGGTATTGTAATAAAATACGTTAAAATCAATGAAAAATTTCAATAAAATCATTACAGATATTGAAAATATGGGCTAAATTCATAAAAATATCATTAAATATTGTAATATAAGGGGTACGGCTAAAATTATTTTATAAAACTTGTAATTATATGGGGTAAAGTAATAAAACAATTGAAAAATATGGTTTAAAACAATAATTATTCCTTCAAATATTGAAAATAAGGGCTAAATTCATAAAAATTTCATTAAATATTGTAATTTAAGGGGTACGGCTAAAATTATTTTATAAAACTTGTAATTATATGGGGTAAAGTAAAAAAACAATTGAAAAATATGGTTTAAAACAATAATTATCCCTTCAAATATTGATAATAAGTATTAAATTCATAAAAATCTCATTTAATATAAGATTTTAGGGGTTGGGTTCAACATTTTTTTATAAATTTTGTAAAAACATGAGATATTGTAATGAAATATGGTAAAATCATTGGAAAAATTCAATAAAATCCCTTCTAATATTGAAAATAAGTATTAAATTCATAAAAATCTCATTTAATATAGGATTTCAGGGGTTTGGTACATTATTTTATTATAAATCTTGTAAACACTTGGATATTGTAATAGATTATATCATAATAACAGTGATATAATGTTATATTCCCTTCAAATAATGAAAATAAGGACTAAATTCATTAAAATCTCATTAAATAGTGTAATATAAGGGGTACGGCTAAAATTATTTTATAAAACTTGTAATTATATGGGGTAAAGTAATAAAACAATTGAAAAATATGGTTTAAAACAATAATTATCCCTTCAAATATTGAAAATAAGTATTAAATTCATAAAAATCTCATTTAATATAAGATTTTAGGGGTTGGGTTCAACATTTTTTTATAAATTTTGTAAAAACATGAGATATTGTAATGAAATACGGTAAAATCATTGGAAAAATTCAATAAAATCCCTTCTAATATTGAAAATAAAGACTAAATTCATAAATATTTCATTAAATATTGTAATATAAGGGGTACGGCTAAAATTATTTTATAAAACTTGTAATTATATGGGGTAAAGTAATAAAACAATTGAAAAATATGGTTTAAAACAATAATTATCCCTTCAAATATTGAAAATAAGGGCTAAATTCATAAAAATTTCATTAAATATTGTAATATAAGAGGTACGGCTAAAATTATTTTATAAAACTTGTAATTATATGGGGTAAAGTAATAAAACAATTGAAAAATATGGTTTAAAACAATAATTATCCCTTCAAATATTGAAAATAAGTATTAAATTCATAAAAATCTCATTTAATATAAGGTTTTAGGGATTGGGTTCAACATTTTTTTATAAATTTTGTAAAAACATGAGATATTGTAATGAAATACGGTAAAATCATTGGAAAAATTCAATAAAATCCCTTCTAATATTGAAAATAAGGGCTAAATTCATAAAAATTTCATTAAATATTGTAATATAAGGGGTACGGCTAAAATTATTTTATAAAACTTGTAATTATATGGGGTAAAGTAATAAAACAATTGAAAAATATGGTTTAAAACAATAATTATCCCTTCAAATATTGAAAATAAGTATTAAATTCATAAAAATCTCATTTAATATAGGATTTCAGGGGTTTGGTACATTATTTTATTATAAATCTTGTAAACACTTGGATATTGTAATAGATTATATCATAATAACAGTGATAAAATATTATATTCCCTTCAAATATTGAAAATAAGGACTAAATTCATAAAAATCTTATTTAATATAAGATTTTAGGGGTTGGGTTATTCATTTTTTTTATAAATTTTGTAAAAATATGGGGTATTGTAATAAAATACGTTAAAATCCATGAAAAATTTCAATAAAATCATTACAGATATTGAAAATAAGGGCTAGATTCATAAAAATATCATTAAATATTGTAATATAAGGGGTAAGGCTAAAATTATTTTATAAAACTTGTAATTATATGGGGTAAAGTAATAAAACAATTGAAAAATATGGTTTAAAACAATAATTATCCCTTCAAATATTGAAAATAACTATTAAATTCATAAATTCTCGTTTAATATAGGATTTCAGGGGTTGGGGCCATCATTTTTTTATAAATTTTGTAAAAACATGAGATATTGTAATGAAATACGGTAAAATCATTGGAAAAATTCAATAAAATCCCTTCTAATATTGAAAATAAAGACTAAATTCATAAAAATATCATTAAATATTGTAATATAAGGGGTACGGCTAAAATTATTTTATAAAACTTGTAATTATATGGGGTAAAATAATAAAACAATTGAAAAATATGGTTTAAAACAATAATTATCCCTTCAAATATTGAAAATAAGTATTAAATTCATAAAAATCTCATTTAATATAGGATTTCAGGGGTTTGGTACATTATTTTATTATAAATCTTGTAAACACTTGGATATTGTAATAGATTATATCATAATAACAGTGATAAAATGTTATATTCCCTTCAAATATTGAAAATAAGGACTAAATTCATAAAAATATCTTTAAATATTGTAATATAAGGGGTACGGCTAAAATTATTTTATAAAACTTGTAATTATATGGGGTAAAGTAATAAAACAATTGAAAAATATGGTTTAAAACAATAATTATCCCTTCAAATATTGAAAATAAGGGCTAAATTCATAAAAATTTCATTAAATATTGTAATATAAGAGGTACGGCTAAAATTATTTTATAAAACTTGTAATTATATGGGGTAAAGTAATAAAACAATTGAAAAATATGGTTTAAAACAATAATTATCCCTTCAAATATTGAAAATAAGTATTAAATTCATAAAAACTCATTTAATATAAGGTTTTAGGGGTTGGGTTCAAAATTTTTTTATAAATGTTGTAAAAACATGAGATATTGTAATGAAATACGGTAAAATCATTGGAAAAATTCTATAAAATCCCTTCTAATATTGAAAATAAGGGCTAAATTCATAAAAATTTCATTAAATATTGTAATATAAGGGGTACGGCTAAAATTATTTTATAAAACTTGTAATTATATGGGGTAAAGTAATAAAACAATTGAAAAATATGGTTTAAAACAATAATTATCCCTTCAAATATTGAAAATAAGTATTAAATTCATAAAAATCTCATTTAATATAGGATTTCAGGGGTTTGGTACATTATTTTATTATAAATCTTGTAAACACTTGGATATTGTAATAGATTATATCATAATAACAGTGATAAAATGTTATATTCCCTTCAAATATTGAAAATAAGGACTAAATTCATAAAAATCTCGTTTAATATAGGATTTCAGGGGTTGGGGCCAACAGTTTTTTATAAATTTTGTAAAAATATGGGGTATAGTAATAAAATACGTAAAATCAATGAAAAATTTCAATAAAATCCTTACAGATATTGAAAATAAGGGCTAAACTCATTAAAATATCATTAAATATTGTAATATAAGGGGTACGGCTAAAATTATTTAATAAAACTTGTAATTATATGGGGTAAAATAATAAAACAATTGAAAAATATGGTTTAAAACAATAATAATCCCTTCAAATATTGAAAATAAGTATTAAATTCATAAAAATCTCATTTAATATAGGATTTCAGGGGTTTGGTACATTATTTTATTATAAATCTTGTAAACACTTGGATATTGTAATAGATTATATCATAATAACAGTGATAAAATGTTATATTCCCTTCAAATATTGAAAATAAGGACTAAATTCATAAAAATATCTTTAAATATTGTAATATAAGGGGTACGGCTAAAATTATTTTATAAAACTTGTAATTTTATGGGGTAAAGTAATAAAACAATTGAAAAATATGGTTTAAAACAATAATTATCCCTTCAAATATTGAAAATAAGGGCTAAATTCATAAAATTTTCATTAAATATTGTAATATAAGAGGTACGGCTAAAATTATTTTATAAAACTTGTAATTATATGGGGTAAAGTAATAAAACAATTGAAAAATATGGTTTAAAACAATAATTATCCCTTCAAATATTGAAAATAAGTATTAAATTCATAAAAATCTCATTTAATATAAGGTTTTAGGGGTTGGGTTCAACATTTTTTTATAAATTTTGTAAAAACATGAGATATTGTAATGAAATACGGTAAAATCATTGGAAAAATTCAATAAAATCCCTTCTAATATTGAAAATAAGGGCTAAATTCATAAAAATTTCATTAAATATAGTAATATAAGGGGTACGGCTAAAATTATTTTATAAAACTTGTAATTATATGGGGTAAAGTAATAAAACAATTGAAAAATATGGTTTAAAACAATAATTATCCCTTCAAATATTGAAAATAAGGGCTAAATTCATAAAAATTTCATTAAATATTGTAATATAAGAGGTACGGCTAAAATTATTTTATAAAACTTGTAATTATATGGGGTAAAGTAATAAAACAATTGAAAAATATGGTTTAAAACAATAATTATCCCTTCAAATATTGAAAATAAGTATTAAATTCATAAAAATCTCATTTAATATAAGGTTTTAGGGATAGGGTTCAACATTTTTTTATAAATTTTGTAAAAACATGAGATATTGTAATGAAATACGGTAAAATCATTGGAAAAATTCAATAAAATCCCTTCTAATATTGAAAATAAGGGCTAAATTCATAAAAATTTCATTAAATAGTGTAATATAAGGGGTACGGCTAAACTTATTTTATAAAACTTGTAATTATATGGGGTAAAGTAATAAAACAATTGAAAAATATGGTTTAAAACAATAATTATCCCTTCAAATATTGAAAATAAGGGCTAAATTCATAAAAATTTCATTAAATATTGTAATATAAGGGGTACGGCTAAAATTATTTTATAAAACTTGTAATTATATGGGGTAAAGTAATACAACAATTGAAAAATATGGATTAAAACAATAATTATCCCTTCAAATATTGAAAATAAGTATTAAATTCTTAAAAATCTCATTTAATATAGGATTTCAGGGGTTTGGTTCATTATTTTATTATAAATCTTGTAAACACTTGGATATTGTAATAGATTATATCATAATAACAGTGATAAAATGTTATATTCCCTTCAAATATTGAAAATAAGGACTAAATTCATAAAAATCTTATTTAATATAAGATTTTAGGGGTTGGGTTATTCATTTTTTTTATAAATTTTGTAAAAATATGGGGTATTGTAATAAAATACGTTAAAATCAATGAAAAATTTCAATAAAATCCTTACAGATATTGAAAATAAGGGCTAAATTCATAAAAATATCATTAAATATTGTAATATAAGGGGTACAGCTAAAATTATTTTATAAAACTTGTAATTATATGGGGTAAAGTAATAAAACAATTGAAAAATATGGTTTAAAACAATAATTATCCCTTCATATATTGAAAATAAGTATTAAATTCATAAAAATCTCGTTTAATATAGGATTTCAGGGGTTGGGGCCAACAGTTTTTTATAAATTTTGTAAAAATATGGGGTATAGTAATAAAATACGTAAAATCAATGAAAAATTTCAATAAAATCCTTACAGATATTGAAAATAAGGGCTAAACTCATTAAAATATCATTAAATATTGTAATATAAGGGGTACGGCTAAAATTATTTAATAAAACTTGTAATTATATGGGGTAAAATAATAAAACAATTGAAAAATATGGTTTAAAACAATAATAATCCCTTCAAATATTGAAAATAAGTATTAAATTCATAAAAATCTCATTTAATATAGGATTTCAGGGGTTTGGTACATTATTTTATTATAAATCTTGTAAACACTTGGATATTGTAATAGATTATATCATAATAACAGTGATAAAATGTTATATTCCCTTCAAATATTGAAAATAAGGACTAAATTCATAAAAATATCTTTAAATATTGTAATATAAGGGGTACGGCTAAAATTATTTTATAAAACTTGTAATTTTATGGGGTAAAGTAATAAAACAATTGAAAAATATGGTTTAAAACAATAATTATCCCTTCAAATATTGAAAATAAGGGCTAAATTCATAAAATTTTCATTAAATATTGTAATATAAGAGGTACGGCTAAAATTATTTTATAAAACTTGTAATTATATGGGGTAAAGTAATAAAACAATTGAAAAATATGGTTTAAAACAATAATTATCCCTTCAAATATTGAAAATAAGTATTAAATTCATAAAAATCTCATTTAATATAAGGTTTTAGGGGTTGGGTTCAACATTTTTTTATAAATTTTGTAAAAACATGAGATATTGTAATGAAATACGGTAAAATCATTGGAAAAATTCAATAAAATCCCTTCTAATATTGAAAATAAGGGCTAAATTCATAAAAATTTCATTAAATATTGTAATATAAGGGGTACGGCTAAAATTATTTTATAAAACTTGTAATTATATGGGGTAAAGTAATAAAACAATTGAAAAATATGGTTTAAAACAATAATTATCCCTTCAAATATTGAAAATAAGTATTAAATTCATAAAAATCTCATTTAATATAGGATTTCAGGGGTTTGGTACATTATTTTATTATAAATCTTGTAAACACTTGGATATTGTAATAGATTATATCATAATAACAGTGATAAAATATTATATTCCCTTCAAATATTGAAAATAAGGACTAAATTCATAAAAATATCTTTAAATATTGTAATATAAGGGGTACGGATAAAATTATTTTATAAAACTTGTAATTATATGGGGTAAAGTAATAAAACAATTGAAAAATATGTTTTAAAACAATAATTATCCCTTCAAATATTGAAAATAAGGGCTAAATTCATAAAAATTTCATTAAATATTGTAATATAAGAGGTACGGCTAAAATTATTTTATAAAACTTGTAATTATATGGGGTAAAATAATAAAACAATTGATAAATATGGTTTAAAACAATAATTATCCCTTCAAATATTGAAAATAAGTATTAAATTCATAAAAATCTCATTTAATATAAGGTTTTAGGGGTTGGGTTCAACATTTTTTTATAAATTTTGTAAAAACATGAGATATTGTAATGAAATACGGTAAAATCATTGGAAAAATTCAATAAAATCCCTTCTAATATTGAAAATAAGGGCTAAATTCATAAAAATTTCATTAAATAGTGTAATATAAGGGGTACGGCTAAAATTATTTTATAAAACTTGTAATTATATGGGGTAAAGTAATAAAACAATTGAAAAATATGGTTTAAAACAATAATTATCCCTTCAAATATTGAAAATAAGGGCTAAATTCATAAAAATTTCATTAAATATTGTAATATAAGAGGTACGGCTAAAATTATTTTATAAAACTTGTAATTATATGGGGTAAAGTAATAAAACAATTGAAAAATATGGTTTAAAACAATAATTATCCCTTCAAATATTGAAAATAAGTATTAAATTCATAAAAATCTCATTTAATATAAGGTTTTAGGGGTTGGGTTCAACATTTTTTTATAAATTTTGTAAAAACATGAGATATTGTAATGAAATACGGTAAAATCATTGGAAAAATTCAATAAAATCCCTTCTAATATTGAAAATAAGGGCTAAATTCATAAAAATTTCATTAAATAGTGTAATATAAGGGGTACGGCTAAAATTATTTTATAAAACTTGTAATTATATGGGGTAAAGTAATAAAACAATTGAAAAATATGGTTTAAAACAATAATTATCCCTTCAAATATTGAAAATAAGTATTAAATTCATAAAAATCTCATTTAATATAAGATTTTAGGGGTTGGGTTCAACATTTTTTTATAAATTTTGTAAAAACATGAGATATTGTAATGAAATACGGTAAAATCATTGGAAAAATTCAATAAAATCCCTTCTAATATTGAAAATAAAGACTAAATTCATAAATATTTCATTAAATATTGTAATATAAGGGGTACGGCTAAAATTATTTTATAAAACTTGTAATTATATGGGGTAAAATAATAAAACAATTGAAAAATATGGTTTAAAACAATAATTATCCCTTCAAATATTGAAAATAAGTATTAAATTCATAAAAATCACGTTTAAAATAGGATTTCAGGGGTTGGGGCCAACAATTTTTTATAAATTTTGTAAAAATATGGGGTATAGTAATAAAATACGTAAAATCAATGAAAAATTTCAATAAAATCCTTACAGATATTGAAAATAAGGGCTAAACTCATTAAAATATCATTAAATATTGTAATATAAGGGGTACGGCTAAAATTATTTAATAAAACTTGTAATTATATGGGGTAAAGTAATAAAACAATTGAAAAATATGTTTTAAAACAATAATTATCCCTTCAAATATTGAAAATAAGGACTAAATTCATAAAAATATCTTTAAATATTGTAATATAAGGGGTACGGCTAAAATTATTTTATAAAACTTGTAATTATATGGGGTAAAGTAATAAAACAATTGAAAAATATGGTTTAAAACAATAATTATCCCTTCAAATATTGAAAATAAGGGCTAAATTCATAAAAATTTCATTAAATATTGTAATATAAGAGGTACGGCTAAAATTATTTTATAAAACTTGTAATTATATGGGGTAAAGTAATAAAACAATTGAAAAATATGGTTTAAAACAATAATTATCCCTTCAAATATTGAAAATAAGTATTAAATTCATAAAAATCTCATTTAATATAAGGTTTTAGGGGTTGGGTTCAACATTTTTTTATAAATGTTGTAAAAACATGAGATATTGTAATGAAATACGGTAAAATCATTGGAAAAATTCTATAAAATCCCTTCTAATATTGAAAATAAGGGCTAAATTCATAAAAATTTCATTAAATATTGTAATATAAGGGGTACGGCTAAAATTATTTTATAAAACTTGTAATTATATGGGGTAAAGTAATAAAACAATTGAAAAATATGGTTTAAAACAATAATTATCCCTTCAAATATTGAAAATAAGTATTAAATTCATAAAAATCTCATTTAATATAGGATTTCAGGGGTTTGGTACATTATTTTATTATAAATCTTGTAAACACTTGGATATTGTAATAGATTATATCATAATAACAGTGATAAAATGTTATATTCCCTTCAAATATTGAAAATAAGGACTAAATTCATAAAAATATCTTTAAATATTGTAATATAAGGGGTACGGCTAAAATTATTTTATAAAACTTGTAATTATATGGGGTAAAGTAATAAAACAATTGAAAAATATGTTTTAAAACAATAATTATCCCTTCAAATATTGAAAATAAGGGCTAAATTCATAAAAATTTCATTAAATATTGTAATATAAGAGGTACGGCTAAAATTATTTTATAAAACTTGTAATTATATGGGGTAAAGTAATAAAACAATTGAAAAATATGGTTTAAAACAATAATTATCCCTTCAAATATTGAAAATAAGTATTAAATTCATAAAAATCTCATTTAATATAAGGTTTTAGGGATTGGGTTCAACATTTTTTTATAAATTTTGTAAAAACATGAGATATTGTAATGAAATACGGTAAAATCATTGGAAAAATTCAATAAAATCCCTTCTAATATTGAAAATAAGGGCTAAATTCATAAAAATTTCATTAAATAGTGTAATATAAGGGGTACGGCTAAACTTATTTTATAAAACTTGTAATTATATGGGGTAAAGTAATAAAACAATTGAAAAATATGGTTTAAAACAATAATTATCCCTTCAAATATTGAAAATAAGGGCTAAATTCATAAAAATTTCATTAAATATTGTAATATAAGGGGTACGGCTAAAATTATTTTATAAAACTTGTAATTATATGGGGTAAAGTAATACAACAATTGAAAAATATGGATTAAAACAATAATTATCCCTTCAAATATTGAAAATAAGTATTAAATTCTTAAAAATCTCATTTAATATAGGATTTCAGGGGTTTGGTTCATTATTTTATTATAAATCTTGTAAACACTTGGATATTGTAATAGATTATATCATAATAACAGTGATAAAATGTTATATTCCCTTCAAATATTGAAAATAAGGACTAAATTCATAAAAATCTTATTTAATATAAGATTTTAGGGGTTGGGTTATTCATTTTTTTTATAAATTTTGTAAAAATATGGGGTATTGTAATAAAATACGTTAAAATCAATGAAAAATTTCAGTAAAATCCTTACAGATATTGAAAATAAGGGCTAAATTCATAAAAATATCATTTAATATTGTAATATAAGGGGTACAGCTAAAATTATTTTATAAAACTTGTAATTATATGGGGTAAAGTAATAAAACAATTGAAAAATATGGTTTAAAACAATAATTATCCCTTCAAATATTGAAAATAAGTATTAAATTCATAAAAATCTCGTTTAATATAGGATTTCAGGGGTTGGGGCCAACAGTTTTTTATAAATTTTTAAAAATATGGGGTATAGTAATAAAATACGTAAAATCAATGAAAAATTTCAATAAAATCCTTACAGATATTGAAAATAAGGGCTAAACTCATTAAAATATCATTAAATATTGTAATATAAGGGGTACGGCTAAAATTATTTAATAAAACTTGTAATTATATGGGGTAAAATAATAAAACAATTGAAAAATATGGTTTAAAACAATAATTATCCCTTCAAATATTGAAAATAAGTATTAAATTCATAAAAATCTCATTTAATATAGGATTTCAGGGGTTTGGTACATTATTTTATTATAAATCTTGTAAACACTTGGATATTGTAATAGATTATATCATAATAACAGTGATAAAATGTTATATTCCCTTCAAATATTGAAAATAAGGACTAAATTCATAAAAATATCTTTAAATATTGTAATATAAGGGGTACGGCTAAAATTATTTTATAAAACTTGTAATTATATGGGGTAAAGTAATAAAACAATTGAAAAATATGGTTTAAAACAATAATTATCCCTTCAAATATTGAAAATAAGGGCTAAATTCATAAAAATTTCATTAAATATTGTAATATAAGAGGTACGGCTAAAATTATTTTATAAAACTTGTAATTATATGGGGTAAAGTAATAAAACAATTGAAAAATATGGTTTAAAACAATAATTATCCCTTCAAATATTGAAAATAAGTATTAAATTCATAAAAATCTCATTTAATATAAGGTTTTAGGGGTTGGGTTCAACATTTTTTTATAAATTTTGTAAAAACATGAGATATTGTAATGAAATACGGTAAAATCATTGGAAAAATTCAATAAAATCCCTTCTAATATTGAAAATAAGGGCTAAATTCATAAAAATTTCATTAAATATTGTAATATAAGGGGTACGGCTAAAATTATTTTATAAAACTTGTAATTATATGGGGTAAAGTAATAAAACAATTGAAAAATATGGTTTAAAACAATAATTATCCCTTCAAATATTGAAAATAAGTATTAAATTCATAAAAATCTCATTTAATATAGGATTTCAGAGGTTTGGTACATTATTTTATTATAAATCTTGTAAAAACATGAGATATTGTAATGAAATACGGTAAAATCATTGGAAAAATTCAATAAAATCCCTTCTAATATTGAAAATAAAGACTAAATTCATAAATATTTCATTAAATATTGTAATATAAGGGGTACGGCTAAAATTATTTTATAAAACTTGTAATTATATGGGGTAAAATAATAAAACAATTGAAAAATATGGTTTAAAACAATAATTATCCCTTCAAATATTGAAAATAAGTATTAAATTCATAAAAATCACGTTTAAAATAGGATTTCAGGGGTTGGGGCCAACAATTTTTTATAAATTTTGTAAAAATATGGGGTATAGTAATAAAATACGTAAAATCAATGAAAAATTTCAATAAAATCCTTACAGATATTGAAAATAAGGGCTAAACTCATTAAAATATCATTAAATATTGTAATATAAGGGGTACAGCTAAAATTATTTAATAAAACTTGTAATTATATGGGGTAAAATAATAAAACAATTGAAAAATATGGTTTAAAACAATAATTATCCCTTCAAATATTGAAAATAAGTATTAAATTCATAAAAATCTCATTTAATATAGGATTTCAGGGGTTTGGTACATTATTTTATTATAAATCTTGTAAACACTTGGATATTGTAATAGATTATATCATAATAACAGTGATAAAATGTTATATTCCCTTCAAATATTGAAAATAAGGACTAAATTCATAAAAATATCTTTAAATATTGTAATATAAGGGGTACGGCTAAAATTATTTTATAAAACTTGTAATTATATGGGGTAAAGTAATAAAACAATTGAAAAATATGGTTTAAAACAATAATTATCCCTTCAAATATTGAAAATAAGGGCTAAATTCATAAAAATTTCATTAAATATTGTAATATAAGAGGTACGGCTAAAATTATTTTATAAAACTTGTAATTATATGGGGTAAAGTAATAAAACAATTGAAAAATATGGTTTAAAACAATAATTATCCCTTCAAATATTGAAAATAAGTATTAAATTCATAAAAATCTCATTTAATATAAGGTTTTAGGGGTTGGGTTCAACATTTTTTTATAAATTTTGTAAAAACATGAGATATTGTAATGAAATACGGTAAAATCATTGGAAAAATTCAATAAAATCCCTTCTAATATTGAAAATAAGGGCTAAATTCATAAAAATTTCATTAAATATTGTAATATAAGGGGTACGGCTAAAATTATTTTATAAAACTTGTAATTATATGGGGTAAAGTAATAAAACAATTGAAAAATATGGTTTAAAACAATAATTATCCCTTCAAATATTGAAAATAAGTATTAAATTCATAAAAATCACGTTTAAAATAGGATTTCAGGGGTTGGGGCCAACAATTTGTTATAAATTTTGTAAAAATATGGGGTATAGTAATAAAATACGTAAAATCAATGAAAAATTTCAATAAAATCCTTACAGATATTGAAAATAAGGGCTAAACTCATTAAAATATCATTAAATATTGTAATATAAGGGGTTCGGCTAAAATTATTTAATAAAACTTGTAATTATATGGGGTAAAATAATAAAACAATTGAAAAATATGGTTTAAAACAATAATTATCCCTTCAAATATTGAAAATAAGTATTAAATTCATAAAAATCTCATTTAATATAGGATTTCAGGGGTTTGGTACATTATTTTATTATAAATCTTGTAAACACTTGGATATTATAATAGATTATATCATAATAACAGTGATAAAATGTTATATTCCCTTCAAATATTGAAAATAAGGACTAAATTCATAAAAATTTCATTAAATATTGTAATATAAGAGGTACGGCTAAAATTATTTTATAAAACTTGTAATTATATGGGGTAAAGTAATAAAACAATTGAAAAATATGGTTTAAAACAATAATTATCCCTTCAAATATTGAAAATAAGTATTAAATTCATAAAAATCTCATTTAATATAGGATTTCAGGGGTTTGGTACATTATTTTATTATAAATCTTGTAAACACTTGGATATTATAATAGATTATATCATAATAACAGTGATAAAATGTTATATTCCCTTCAAATATTGAAAATAAGGACTAAATTCATAAAAATTTCATTAAATATTGTAATATAAGGGTTACGGCTAAAATTATTTTATAAAACTTGTAATTATATGGGGTAAAGTAATAAAACAATTGAAAAATATGGTTTAAAACAATAATTATCCCTTCAAATATTGAAAATAAGGGCTAAATTCATAAAAATTTCATTAAATATTGTAATATAAGAGGTACGGCTAAAATTATTTTATAAAACTTGTAATTATATGGGGTAAAGTAATAAAACAATTGAAAAATATGGTTTAAAACAATAATTATCCCTTCAAATATTGAAAATAAGTATTAAATTCATAAAAATCTCATTTAATATAAGGTTTTAGGGGTTGGGTTCAACATTTTTTTATAAATTTTGTAAAAACATGAGATATTGTAATGAAATACGGTAAAATCATTGGAAAAATTCAATAAAATCCCTTCTAATATTGAAAATAAGGGCTAAATTCATAAAAATTTCATTAAATATTGTAATATAAGGGGTACGGCTAAAATTATTTTATAAAACTTGTAATTATATGGGGTAAAGTAATAAAACAATTGAAAAATATGGTTTAAAACAATAATTATCCCTTCAAATATTGAAAATAAGTATTAAATTCATAAAAATCTCATTTAATATAGGATTTCAGAGGTTTGGTACATTATTTTATTATAAATCTTGTAAAAACATGAGATATTGTAATGAAATACGGTAAAATCATTGGAAAAATTCAATAAAATCCCTTCTAATATTGAAAATAAAGACTAAATTCATAAATATTTCATTAAATATTGTAATATAAGGGGTACGGCTAAAATTATTTTATAAAACTTGTAATTATATGGGGTAAAATAATAAAACAATTGAAAAATATGGTTTAAAACAATTATTATCCCTTCAAATATTGAAAATAAGTATTAAATTCATAAAAATCACGTTTAAAATAGGATTTCAGGGGTTGGGGCCAACAATTTTTTATAAATTTTGTAAAAATATGGGGTATAGTAATAAAATACGTAAAATCAATGAAAAATTTCAATAAAATCCTTACAGATATTGAAAATAAGGGCTAAACTCATTAAAATATCATTAAATATTGTAATATAAGGGGTACGGCTAAAATTATTTAATAAAACTTGTAATTATATGGGGTAAAATAATAAAACAATTGAAAAATATGGTTTAAAACAATAATTATCCCTTCAAATATTGAAAATAAGTATTAAATTCATAAAAATCTCATTTAATATAGGATTTCAGGGGTTTGGTACATTATTTTATTATAAATCTTGTAAACACTTGGATATTGTAATAGATTATATCATAATAACAGTGATAAAATGTTATATTCCCTTCAAATATTGAAAATAAGGACTAAATTCATAAAAATATCTTTAAATATTGTAATATAAGGGGTACGGCTAAAATTATTTTATAAAACTTGTAATTATATGGGGTAAAGTAATAAAACAATTGAAAAATATGGTTTAAAACAATAATTATCCCTTCAAATATTGAAAATAAGTATTAAATTCATAAAAATCTCTTTAATATAAGATTTTAGGGGTTGGGTTCAACATTTTTTTATAAATTTTGTAAAAATATGGGGTATAGTAATAAAATACGTTAAAATCAATGAAAAATTTCAATAAAATCATTACAGATATTGAAAATAAGGGCTAAACTCATTAAAATATCATTAAATATTGTAATATAAGGTGTACGGCTAAAATTATTTAATAAAACTTGTAATTATATGGGGTAAAATAATAAAACAATTGAAAAATATGGTTTAAAACAATAATTAACCCTTCAAATATTGAAAATAAGTATTAAATTCATAAAAATCTCATTTAATATAAGGTTTTAGGGGTTGGGTTCAACATTTTTTTATAAATTTTGTAAAAACATGAGATATTGTAATAAAATACGGTAAAATCATTGGAAAAATTCAATAAAATCCCTTCTAATATTGAAAATAAAAACTAAATTCATAAATATTTCATTAAATATTGTAATATAAGGGGTACGGCTAAAATTATTTTATAAAACTTGTAATAATATGGGGTAAAGTAATAAAACAATTGAAAAATATGGTTTAAAACAATAATTATCCCTTCAAATATTGAAAATAAGGGCTAAATTCATAAAAATTTCATTAAATATTGTAATATAAGAGGTACGGCTAAAATTATTTTATAAAACTTGTAATTATATGGGGTAAAGTAATAAAACAATTGAAAAATATGGTTTAAAACAATAATTATCCCTTCAAATATTGAAAATAAGTATTAAATTCATAAAAATCTCATTTAATATAAGGTTTTAGAGGTTGGGTTCAACATTTTTTTATAAATTTTGTAAAAACATGAGATATTGTAATGAAATACGGTAAAATCATTGGAAAAATTCAATAAAATCCTTACAGATATTGAAAATAAGGGCTAAACTCATTAAAATATCATTAAATATTGTAATATAAGGGGTTCGGCTAAAATTATTTAATAAAACTTGTAATTATATGGGGTAAAATAATAAAACAATTGAAAAATATGGTTTAAAACAATAATTATCCCTTCAAATATTGAAAATAAGTATTAAATTCATAAAAATCACGTTTAAAATAGGATTTCAGGGGTTGGGGCCAACAATTTGTTATAAATTTTGTAAAAATATGGGGTATAGTAATAAAATACGTAAAATCAATGAAAAATTTCAATAAAATCCTTACAGATATTGAAAATAAGGGCTAAACTCATTAAAATATCATTAAATATTGTAATATAAGGGGTTCGGCTAAAATTATTTAATAAAACTTGTAATTATATGGGGTAAAATAATAAAACAATTGAAAAATATGGTTTAAAACAATAATTATCCCTTCAAATATTGAAAATAAGTATTAAATTCATAAAAATCTCATTTAATATAGGATTTCAGGGGTTTGGTACATTATTTTATTATAAATCTTGTAAACACTTGGATATTATAATAGATTATATCATAATAACAGTGATAAAATGTTATATTCCCTTCAAATATTGAAAATAAGGACTAAATTCATAAAAATTTCATTAAATATTGTAATATAAGAGGTACGGCTAAAATTATTTTATAAAACTTGTAATTATATGGGGTAAAGTAATAAAACAATTGAAAAATATGGTTTAAAACAATAATTATCCCTTCAAATATTGAAAATAAGTATTAAATTCATAAAAATCTCATTTAATATAGGATTTCAGGGGTTTGGTACATTATTTTATTATAAATCTTGTAAACACTTGGATATTATAATAGATTATATCATAATAACAGTGATAAAATGTTATATTCCCTTCAAATATTGAAAATAAGGGCTAAATTCATAAAAATTTCATTAAATATTGTAATATAAGGGTTACGGCTAAAATTATTTTATAAAACTTGTAATTATATGGGGTAAAGTAATAAAACAATTGAAAAATATGGTTTAAAACAATAATTATCCCTTCAAATATTGAAAATAAGGGCTAAATTCATAAAAATTTCATTAAATATTGTAATATAAGAGGTACGGCTAAAATTATTTTATAAAACTTGTAATTATATGGGGTAAAGTAATAAAACAATTGAAAAATATGGTTTAAAACAATAATTATCCCTTCAAATATTGAAAATAAGTATTAAA
Organism: Rhopalosiphum nymphaeae; assembly: GCA_036289425.1. Classification (NCBI taxonomy): domain Eukaryota; kingdom Metazoa; phylum Arthropoda; class Insecta; order Hemiptera; family Aphididae; genus Rhopalosiphum; species Rhopalosiphum nymphaeae. The sequence continues at coordinate 6,456,671 of JAZAQC010000001.1, read as the reverse complement.
TTCATAAAAATCTCATTTAATATAAGGTTTTAGGGGTTGGGTTCAACATTTTTTTATAAATTTTGTAAAAACATGAGATATTGTAATGAAATACGGTAAAATCATTGGAAAAATTCAATAAAATCCCTTCTAATATTGAAAATAAGGGCTAAATTCATAAAAATTTCATTAAATATTGTAATATAAGGGGTACGGCTAAAATTATTTTATAAAACTTGTAATTATATGGGGTAAAGTAATAAAACAATTGAAAAATATGGTTTAAAACAATAATTATCCCTTCAAATATTGAAAATAAGTATTAAATTCATAAAAATCTCATTTAATATAGGATTTCAGAGGTTTGGTACATTATTTTATTATAAATCTTGTAAAAACATGAGATATTGTAATGAAATACGGTAAAATCATTGGAAAAATTCAATAAAATCCCTTCTAATATTGAAAATAAAGACTAAATTCATAAATATTTCATTAAATATTGTAATATAAGGGGTACGGCTAAAATTATTTTATAAAACTTGTAATTATATGGGGTAAAATAATAAAACAATTGAAAAATATGGTTTAAAACAATAATTATCCCTTCAAATATTGAAAATAAGTATTAAATTCATAAAAATCACGTTTAAAATAGGATTTCAGGGGTTGGGGCCAACAATTTTTTATAAATTTTGTAAAAATATGGGGTATAGTAATAAAATACGTAAAATCAATGAAAAATTTCAATAAAATCCTTACAGATATTGAAAATAAGGGCTAAACTCATTAAAATATCATTAAATATTGTAATATAAGGGGTACGGCTAAAATTATTTAATAAAACTTGTAATTATATGGGGTAAAATAATAAAACAATTGAAAAATATGGTTTAAAACAATAATTATCCCTTCAAATATTGAAAATAAGTATTAAATTCATAAAAATCTCATTTAATATAGGATTTCAGGGGTTTGGTACATTATTTTATTATAAATCTTGTAAACACTTGGATATTGTAATAGATTATATCATAATAACAGTGATAAAATGTTATATTCCCTTCAAATATTGAAAATAAGGACTAAATTCATAAAAATATCTTTAAATATTGTAATATAAGGGGTACGGCTAAAATTATTTTATAAAACTTGTAATAATATGGGGTAAAGTAATAAAACAATTGAAAAATATGGTTTAAAACAATAATTATCCCTTCAAATATTGAAAATAAGGGCTAAATTCATAAAAATTTCATTAAATATTGTAATATAAGAGGTACGGCTAAAATTATTTTATAAAACTTGTAATTATATGGGGTAAAGTAATAAAACAATTGAAAAATATGGTTTAAAACAATAATTATCCCTTCAAATATTGAAAATAAGTATTAAATTCATAAAAATCTCATTTAATATAAGGTTTTAGGGGTTGGGTTCAACATTTTTTTATAAATTTTGTAAAAACATGAGATATTGTAATGAAATACGGTAAAATCATTGGAAAAATTCAATAAAATCCTTACAGATATTGAAAATAAGGGCTAAACTCATTAAAATATCATTAAATATTGTAATATAAGGGGTTCGGCTAAAATTATTTAATAAAACTTGTAATTATATGGGGTAAAATAATAAAACAATTGAAAAATATGGTTTAAAACAATAATTATCCCTTCAAATATTGAAAATAAGTATTAAATTCATAAAAATCACGTTTAAAATAGGATTTCAGGGGTTGGGGCCAACAATTTGTTATAAATTTTGTAAAAATATGGGGTATAGTAATAAAATACGTAAAATCAATGAAAAATTTCAATAAAATCCTTACAGATATTGAAAATAAGGGCTAAACTCATTAAAATATCATTAAATATTGTAATATAAGGGGTTCGGCTAAAATTATTTAATAAAACTTGTAATTATATGGGGTAAAATAATAAAACAATTGAAAAATATGGTTTAAAACAATAATTATCCCTTCAAATATTGAAAATAAGTATTAAATTCATAAAAATCTCATTTAATATAGGATTTCAGGGGTTTGGTACATTATTTTATTATAAATCTTGTAAACACTTGGATATTATAATAGATTATATCATAATAACAGTGATAAAATGTTATATTCCCTTCAAATATTGAAAATAAGGACTAAATTCATAAAAATTTCATTAAATATTGTAATATAAGAGGTACGGCTAAAATTATTTTATAAAACTTGTAATTATATGGGGTAAAGTAATAAAACAATTGAAAAATATGGTTTAAAACAATAATTATCCCTTCAAATATTGAAAATAAGTATTAAATTCATAAAAATCTCATTTAATATAGGATTTCAGGGGTTTGGTACATTATTTTATTATAAATCTTGTAAACACTTGGATATTATAATAGATTATATCATAATAACAGTGATAAAATGTTATATTCCCTTCAAATATTGAAAATAAGGGCTAAATTCATAAAAATTTCATTAAATATTGTAATATAAGGGTTACGGCTAAAATTATTTTATAAAACTTGTAATTATATGGGGTAAAGTAATAAAACAATTGAAAAATATGGTTTAAAACAATAATTATCCCTTCAAATATTGAAAATAAGGGCTAAATTCATAAAAATTTCATTAAATATTGTAATATAAGAGGTACGGCTAAAATTATTTTATAAAACTTGTAATTATATGGGGTAAAGTAATAAAACAATTGAAAAATATGGTTTAAAACAATAATTATCCCTTCAAATATTGAAAATAAGTATTAAATTCATAAAAATCTCATTTAATATAAGGTTTTAGGGGTTGGGTTCAACATTTTTTTATAAATTTTGTAAAAACATGAGATATTGTAATGAAATACGGTAAAATCATTGGAAAAATTCAATAAAATCCCTTCTAATATTGAAAATAAGGGCTAAATTCATAAAAATTTCATTAAATATTGTAATATAAGGGGTACGGCTAAAATTATTTTATAAAACTTGTAATTATATGGGGTAAAGTAATAAAACAATTGAAAAATATGGTTTAAAACAATAATTATCCCTTCAAATATTGAAAATAAGTATTAAATTCATAAAAATCTCATTTAATATAGGATTTCAGAGGTTTGGTACATTATTTTATTATAAATCTTGTAAAAACATGAGATATTGTAATGAAATACGGTAAAATCATTGGAAAAATTCAATAAAATCCCTTCTAATATTGAAAATAAAGACTAAATTCATAAATATTTCATTAAATATTGTAATATAAGGGGTACGGCTAAAATTATTTTATAAAACTTGTAATTATATGGGGTAAAATAATAAAACAATTGAAAAATATGGTTTAAAACAATAATTATCCCTTCAAATATTGAAAATAAGTATTAAATTCATAAAAATCACGTTTAAAATAGGATTTCAGGGGTTGGGGCCAACAATTTTTTATAAATTTTGTAAAAATATGGGGTATAGTAATAAAATACGTAAAATCAATGAAAAATTTCAATAAAATCCTTACAGATATTGAAAATAAGGGCTAAACTCATTAAAATATCATTAAATATTGTAATATAAGGGGTACGGCTAAAATTATTTAATAAAACTTGTAATTATATGGGGTAAAATAATAAAACAATTGAAAAATATGGTTTAAAACAATAATTATCCCTTCAAATATTGAAAATAAGTATTAAATTCATAAAAATCTCATTTAATATAAGGTTTTAGGGGTTTGGTACATTATTTTATTATAAATCTTGTAAACACTTGGATATTGTAATAGATTATATCATAATAACAGTGATAAAATGTTATATTCCCTTCAAATATTGAAAATAAGGACTAAATTCATAAAAATATCTTTAAATATTGTAATATAAGGGGTACGGCTAAAATTATTTTATAAAACTTGTAATAATATGGGGTAAAGTAATAAAACAATTGAAAAATATGGTTTAAAACAATAATTATCCCTTCAAATATTGAAAATAAGGGCTAAATTCATAAAAATTTCATTAAATATTGTAATATAAGAGGTACGGCTAAAATTATTTTATAAAACTTGTAATTATATGGGGTAAAGTAATAAAACAATTGAAAAATATGGTTTAAAACAATAATTATCCCTTCAAATATTGAAAATAAGTATTAAATTCATAAAAATCTCATTTAATATAAGGTTTTAGGGGTTGGGTTCAACATTTTTTTATAAATTTTGTAAAAACATGAGATATTGTAATGAAATACGGTAAAATCATTGGAAAAATTCAATAAAATCCTTACAGATATTGAAAATAAGGGCTAAACTCATTATAATATCATTAAATATTGTAATATAAGGGGTTCGGCTAAAATTATTTAATAAAACTTGTAATTATATGGGGTAAAATAATAAAACAATTGAAAAATATGGTTTAAAACAATAATTATCCCTTCAAATATTGAAAATAAGTATTAAATTCATAAAAATCTCATTTAATATAGGATTTCAGGGGTTTGGTACATTATTTTATTATAAATCTTGTAAACACTTGGATATTATAATAGATTATATCATAATAACAGTGATAAAATGTTATATTCCCTTCAAATATTGAAAATAAAGACTAAATTCATAAATATTTCATTAAATATTGTAATATAAGGGGTACGGCTAAAATTATTTTATAAAACTTGTAATTATATGGGGTAAAATAATAAAACAATTGAAAAATATGGTTTAAAACAATAATTATCCCTTCAAATATTGAAAATAAGTATTAAATTCATAAAAATCACGTTTAAAATAGGATTTCAGGGGTTGGGGCCAACAATTTTTTATAAATTTTGTAAAAATATGGGGTATAGTAATAAAATACGTAAAATCAATGAAAAATTTCAATAAAATCCTTACAGATATTGAAAATAAGGGCTAAACTCATTAAAATATCATTAAATATTGTAATATAAGGGGTACGGCTAAAATTATTTAATAAAACTTGTAATTATATGGGGTAAAATAATAAAACAATTGAAAAATATGGTTTAAAACAATAATTATCCCTTCAAATATTGAAAATAAGTATTAAATTCATAAAAATCTCATTTAATATAGGATTTCAGGGGTTTGGTACATTATTTTATTATAAATCTTGTAAACACTTGGATATTGTAATAGATTATATCATAATAACAGTGATAAAATGTTATATTCCCTTCAAATATTGAAAATAAGGACTAAATTCATAAAAATATCTTTAAATATTGTAATATAAGGGGTACGGCTAAAATTATTTTATAAAACTTGTAATAATATGGGGTAAAGTAATAAAACAATTGAAAAATATGGTTTAAAACAATAATTATCCCTTCAAATATTGAAAATAAGGGCTAAATTCATAAAAATTTCATTAAATATTGTAATATAAGAGGTACGGCTAAAATTATTTTATAAAACTTGTAATTATATGGGGTAAAGTAATAAAACAATTGAAAAATATGGTTTAAAACAATAATTATCCCTTCAAATATTGAAAATAAGTATTAAATTCATAAAAATCTCATTTAATATAAGGTTTTAGGGGTTGGGTTCAACATTTTTTTATAAATTTTGTAAAAACATGAGATATTGTAATGAAATACGGTAAAATCATTGGAAAAATTCAATAAAATCCTTACAGATATTGAAAATAAGGGCTAAACTCATTAAAATATCATTAAATATTGTAATATAAGGGGTTCGGCTAAAATTATTTAATAAAACTTGTAATTATATGGGGTAAAATAATAAAACAATTGAAAAATATGGTTTAAAACAATAATTATCCCTTCAAATATTGAAAATAAGTATTAAATTCATAAAAATCACGTTTAAAATAGGATTTCAGGGGTTGGGGCCAACAATTTGTTATAAATTTTGTAAAAATATGGGGTATAGTAATAAAATACGTAAAATCAATGAAAAATTTCAATAAAATCCTTACAGATATTGAAAATAAGGGCTAAACTCATTAAAATATCATTAAATATTGTAATATAAGGGGTTCGGCTAAAATTATTTAATAAAACTTGTAATTATATGGGGTAAAATAATAAAACAATTGAAAAATATGGTTTAAAACAATAATTATCCCTTCAAATATTGAAAATAAGTATTAAATTCATAAAAATCTCATTTAATATAGGATTTCAGGGGTTTGGTACATTATTTTATTATAAATCTTGTAAACACTTGGATATTATAATAGATTATATCATAATAACAGTGATAAAATGTTATATTCCCTTCAAATATTGAAAATAAGGACTAAATTCATAAAAATTTCATTAAATATTGTAATATAAGAGGTACGGCTAAAATTATTTTATAAAACTTGTAATTATATGGGGTAAAGTAATAAAACAATTGAAAAATATGGTTTAAAACAATAATTATCCCTTCAAATATTGAAAATAAGTATTAAATTCATAAAAATCTCATTTAATATAGGATTTCAGGGGTTTGGTACATTATTTTATTATAAATCTTGTAAACACTTGGATATTATAATAGATTATATCATAATAACAGTGATAAAATGTTATATTCCCTTCAAATATTGAAAATAAGGGCTAAATTCATAAAAATTTCATTAAATATTGTAATATAAGGGTTACGGCTAAAATTATTTTATAAAACTTGTAATTATATGGGGTAAAGTAATAAAACAATTGAAAAATATGGTTTAAAACAATAATTATCCCTTCAAATATTGAAAATAAGGGCTAAATTCATAAAAATTTCATTAAATATTGTAATATAAGAGGTACGGCTAAAATTATTTTATAAAACTTGTAATTATATGGGGTAAAGTAATAAAACAATTGAAAAATATGGTTTAAAACAATAATTATCCCTTCAAATATTGAAAATAAGTATTAAATTCATAAAAATCTCATTTAATATAAGGTTTTAGGGGTTGGGTTCAACATTTTTTTATAAATTTTGTAAAAACATGAGATATTGTAATGAAATACGGTAAAATCATTGGAAAAATTCAATAAAATCCCTTCTAATATTGAAAATAAGGGCTAAATTCATAAAAATTTCATTAAATATTGTAATATAAGGGGTACGGCTAAAATTATTTTATAAAACTTGTAATTATATGGGGTAAAGTAATAAAACAATTGAAAAATATGGTTTAAAACAATAATTATCCCTTCAAATATTGAAAATAAGTATTAAATTCATAAAAATCTCATTTAATATAGGATTTCAGAGGTTTGGTACATTATTTTATTATAAATCTTGTAAAAACATGAGATATTGTAATGAAATACGGTAAAATCATTGGAAAAATTCAATAAAATCCCTTCTAATATTGAAAATAAAGACTAAATTCATAAATATTTCATTAAATATTGTAATATAAGGGGTACGGCTAAAATTATTTTATAAAACTTGTAATTATATGGGGTAAAATAATAAAACAATTGAAAAATATGGTTTAAAACAATAATTATCCCTTCAAATATTGAAAATAAGTATTAAATTCATAAAAATCACGTTTAAAATAGGATTTCAGGGGTTGGGGCCAACAATTTTTTATAAATTTTGTAAAAATATGGGGTATAGTAATAAAATACGTAAAATCAATGAAAAATTTCAATAAAATCCTTACAGATATTGAAAATAAGGGCTAAACTCATTAAAATATCATTAAATATTGTAATATAAGGGGTACGGCTAAAATTATTTAATAAAACTTGTAATTATATGGGGTAAAATAATAAAACAATTGAAAAATATGGTTTAAAACAATAATTATCCCTTCAAATATTGAAAATAAGTATTAAATTCATAAAAATCTCATTTAATATAAGGTTTTAGGGGTTTGGTACATTATTTTATTATAAATCTTGTAAACACTTGGATATTGTAATAGATTATATCATAATAACAGTGATAAAATGTTATATTCCCTTCAAATATTGAAAATAAGGACTAAATTCATAAAAATATCTTTAAATATTGTAATATAAGGGGTACGGCTAAAATTATTTTATAAAACTTGTAATAATATGGGGTAAAGTAATAAAACAATTGAAAAATATGGTTTAAAACAATAATTATCCCTTCAAATATTGAAAATAAGGGCTAAATTCATAAAAATTTCATTAAATATTGTAATATAAGAGGTACGGCTAAAATTATTTTATAAAACTTGTAATTATATGGGGTAAAGTAATAAAACAATTGAAAAATATGGTTTAAAACAATAATTATCCCTTCAAATATTGAAAATAAGTATTAAATTCATAAAAATCTCATTTAATATAAGGTTTTAGGGGTTGGGTTCAACATTTTTTTATAAATTTTGTAAAAACATGAGATATTGTAATGAAATACGGTAAAATCATTGGAAAAATTCAATAAAATCCTTACAGATATTGAAAATAAGGGCTAAACTCATTAAAATATCATTAAATATTGTAATATAAGGGGTTCGGCTAAAATTATTTAATAAAACTTGTAATTATATGGGGTAAAATAATAAAACAATTGAAAAATATGGTTTAAAACAATAATTATCCCTTCAAATATTGAAAATAAGTATTAAATTCATAAAAATCTCATTTAATATAGGATTTCAGGGGTTTGGTACATTATTTTATTATAAATCTTGTAAACACTTGGATATTATAATAGATTATATCATAATAACAGTGATAAAATGTTATATTCCCTTCAAATATTGAAAATAAGGACTAAATTCATAAAAATTTCATTAAATATTGTAATATAAGAGGTACGGCTAAAATTATTTTATAAAACTTGTAATTATATGGGGTAAAGTAATAAAACAATTGAAAAATATGGTTTAAAACAATAATTATCCCTTCAAATATTGAAAATAAGTATTAAATTCATAAAAATCTCATTTAATATAGGATTTCAGGGGTTTGGTACATTATTTTATTATAAATCTTGTAAACACTTGGATATTATAATAGATTATATCATAATAACAGTGATAAAATGTTATATTCCCTTCAAATATTGAAAATAAGGGCTAAATTCATAAAAATTTCATTAAATATTGTAATATAAGGGTTACGGCTAAAATTATTTTATAAAACTTGTAATTATATGGGGTAAAGTAATAAAACAATTGAAAAATATGGTTTAAAACAATAATTATCCCTTCAAATATTGAAAATAAGTATTAAATTCATAAAAATCTCATTTAATATAAGATTTTAGGGGTTGGGTTCAACATTTTTTTATTAATTTTGTAAAAACATGAGATATTGTAATGAAATACGGTAAAATCATTGGAAAAATTCAATAAAATCCCTTCTAATATTGAAAATAAAGACTAATTTCATAAATATTTCATTAAATATTGTAATATAAGGGGTACGGCTAAAATTATTTTATAAAACTTGTAATTATATGGGGTAAAATAATAAAACAATTGAAAAATATGGTTTAAAACAATAATTATCCCTTCAAATATTGAAAATAAGTATTAAATTCATAAAAATCACGTTTAAAATAGGATTTCAGGGGTTGGGGCCAACAATTTTTTATAAATTTTGTAAAAATATGGGGTATAGTAATAAAATACGTAAAATCAATGAAAAATTTCAATAAAATCCTTACAGATATTGAAAATAAGGGCTAAACTCATTAAAATATCATTAAATATTGTAATATAAGGGGTTCGGCTAAAATTATTTAATAAAACTTGTAATTATATGGGGTAAAATAATAAAACAATTGAAAAATATGGTTTAAAACAATAATTATCCCTTCAAATATTGAAAATAAGTATTAAATTCATAAAAATCTCATTTAATATAGGATTTCAGGGGTTTGGTACATTATTTTATTATAAATCTTGTAAACACTTGGATATTATAATAGATTATATCATAATAACAGTGATAAAATGTTATATTCCCTTCAAATATTGAAAATAAGGACTAAATTCATAAAAATTTCATTAAATATTGTAATATAAGAGGTACGGCTAAAATTATTTTATAAAACTTGTAATTATATGGGGTAAAGTAATAAAACAATTGAAAAATATGGTTTAAAACAATAATTATCCCTTCAAATATTGAAAATAAGTATTAAATTCATAAAAATCTCATTTAATATAAGGTTTTAGGGGTTGGGTTCAACATTTTTTTATAAATTTTGTAAAAACATGAGATATTGTAATGAAATACGGTAAAATCATTGGAAAAATTCAATAAAATCCCTTCTAATATTGAAAATAAGGGCTAAATTCATAAAAATTTCATTAAATAGTGTAATATAAGGGGTACGGCTAAAATTATTTTATAAAACTTGTAATTATATGGGGTAAAGTAATAAAACAATTGAAAAATATGGTTTAAAACAATAATTATCCCTTCAAATATTGAAAATAAGGGCTAAATTCATAAAAATTTCATTAAATATTGTAATATAAGAGGTACGGCTAAAATTATTTTATAAAACTTGTAATTATATGGGGTAAAGTAATAAAACAATTGAAAAATATGGTTTAAAACAATAATTATCCCTTCAAATATTGAAAATAAGTATTAAATTCATAAAAATCTCATTTAATATAAGGTTTTAGGGGTTGGGTTCAACATTTTTTTATAAATTTTGTAAAAACATGAGATATTGTAATGAAATACGGTAAAATCATTGGAAAAATTCAATAAAATCCTTACAGATATTGAAAATAAGGGCTAAACTCATTAAAATATCATTAAATATTGTAATATAAGGGGTTCGGCTAAAATTATTTAATAAAACTTGTAATTATATGGGGTAAAATAATAAAACAATTGAAAAATATGGTTTAAAACAATAATTATCCCTTCAAATATTGAAAATAAGTATTAAATTCATAAAAATCTCATTTAATATAAGATTTTAGGGGTTGGGTTCAACATTTTTTTATTAATTTTGTAAAAACATGAGATATTGTAATGAAATACGGTAAAATCATTGGAAAAATTCAATAAAATCCCTTCTAATATTGAAAATAAAGACTAAATTCATAAATATTTCATTAAATATTGTAATATAAGGGGTACGGCTAAAATTATTTTATAAAACTTGTAATTATATGGGGTAAAATAATAAAACAATTGAAAAATATGGTTTAAAACAATAATTATCCCTTCAAATATTGAAAATAAGTATTAAATTCATAAAAATCACGTTTAAAATAGGATTTCAGGGGTTGGGGCCAACAATTTTTTATAAATTTTGTAAAAATATGGGGTATAGTAATAAAATACGTAAAATCAATGAAAAATTTCAATAAAATCCTTACAGATATTGAAAATAAGGGCTAAACTCATTAAAATATCATTAAATATTGTAATATAAGGGGTTCGGCTAAAATTATTTAATAAAACTTGTAATTATATGGGGTAAAATAATAAAACAATTGAAAAATATGGTTTAAAACAATAATTATCCCTTCAAATATTGAAAATAAGTATTAAATTCATAAAAATCTCATTTAATATAGGATTTCAGGGGTTTGGTACATTATTTTATTATAAATCTTGTAAACACTTGGATATTATAATAGATTATATCATAATAACAGTGATAAAATGTTATATTCCCTTCAAATATTGAAAATAAGGACTAAATTCATAAAAATTTCATTAAATATTGTAATATAAGAGGTACGGCTAAAATTATTTTATAAAACTTGTAATTATATGGGGTAAAGTAATAAAACAATTGAAAAATATGGTTTAAAACAATAATTATCCCTTCAAATATTGAAAATAAGTATTAAATTCATAAAAATCTCATTTAATATAGGATTTCAGGGGTTTGGTACATTATTTTATTATAAATCTTGTAAACACTTGGATATTATAATAGATTATATCATAATAACAGTGATAAAATGTTATATTCCCTTCAAATATTGAAAATAAGGGCTAAATTCATAAAAATTTCATTAAATATTGTAATATAAGGGTTACGGCTAAAATTATTTTATAAAACTTGTAATTATATGGGGTAAAGTAATAAAACAATTGAAAAATATGGTTTAAAACAATAATTATCCCTTCAAATATTGAAAATAAGTATTAAATTCATAAAAATCTCATTTAATATAAGATTTTAGGGGTTGGGTTCAACATTTTTTTATTAATTTTGTAAAAACATGAGATATTGTAATGAAATACGGTAAAATCATTGGAAAAATTCAATAAAATCCCTTCTAATATTGAAAATAAAGACTAAATTCATAAATATTTCATTAAATATTGTAATATAAGGGGTACGGCTAAAATTATTTTATAAAACTTGTAATTATATGGGGTAAAATAATAAAACAATTGAAAAATATGGTTTAAAACAATAATTATCCCTTCAAATATTGAAAATAAGTATTAAATTCATAAAAATCACGTTTAAAATAGGATTTCAGGGGTTGGGGCCAACAATTTTTTATAAATTTTGTAAAAATATGGGGTATAGTAATAAAATACGTAAAATCAATGAAAAATTTCAATAAAATCCTTACAGATATTGAAAATAAGGGCTAAACTCATTAAAATATCATTAAATATTGTAATATAAGGGGTTCGGCTAAAATTATTTAATAAAACTTGTAATTATATGGGGTAAAATAATAAAACAATTGAAAAATATGGTTTAAAACAATAATTATCCCTTCAAATATTGAAAATAAGTATTAAATTCATAAAAATCTCATTTAATATAGGATTTCAGGGGTTTGGTACATTATTTTATTATAAATCTTGTAAACACTTGGATATTATAATAGATTATATCATAATAACAGTGATAAAATGTTATATTCCCTTCAAATATTGAAAATAAGGACTAAATTCATAAAAATTTCATTAAATATTGTAATATAAGAGGTACGGCTAAAATTATTTTATAAAACTTGTAATTATATGGGGTAAAGTAATAAAACAATTGAAAAATATGGTTTAAAACAATAATTATCCCTTCAAATATTGAAAATAAGTATTAAATTCATAAAAATCTCATTTAATATAAGGTTTTAGGGGTTGGGTTCAACATTTTTTTATAAATTTTGTAAAAACATGAGATATTGTAATGAAATACGGTAAAATCATTGGAAAAATTCAATAAAATCCCTTCTAATATTGAAAATAAGGGCTAAATTCATAAAAATTTCATTAAATAGTGTAATATAAGGGGTACGGCTAAAATTATTTTATAAAACTTGTAATTATATGGGGTAAAGTAATAAAACAATTGAAAAATATGGTTTAAAACAATAATTATCCCTTCAAATATTGAAAATAAGTATTAAATTCATAAAAATCTCATTTAATATAAGATTTTAGGGGTTGGGTTCAACATTTTTTTATAAATTTTGTAAAAACATGAGATATTGTAATGAAATACGGTAAAATCATTGGAAAAATTCAATAAAATCCCTTCTAATATTGAAAATAAAGACTAAATTCATAAATATTTCATTAAATATTGTAATATAAGGGGTACGGCTAAAATTATTTTATAAAACTTGTAATTATATGGGGTAAAATAATAAAACAATTGAAAAATATGGTTTAAAACAATAATTATCCCTTCAAATATTGAAAATAAGTATTAAATTCATAAAAATCACGTTTAAAATAGGATTTCAGGGGTTGGGGCCAACAATTTTTTATAAATTTTGTAAAAATATGGGGTATAGTAATAAAATACGTAAAATCAATGAAAAATTTCAATAAAATCCTTACAGATATTGAAAATAAGGGCTAAACTCATTAAAATATCATTAAATATTGTAATATAAGGGGTTCGGCTAAAATTATTTAATAAAACTTGTAATTATATGGGGTAAAATAATAAAACAATTGAAAAATATGGTTTAAAACAATAATTATCCCTTCAAATATTGAAAATAAGTATTAAATTCATAAAAATCTCATTTAATATAGGATTTCAGGGGTTTGGTACATTATTTTATTATAAATCTTGTAAACACTTGGATATTATAATAGATTATATCATAATAACAGTGATAAAATGTTATATTCCCTTCAAATATTGAAAATAAGGACTAAATTCATAAAAATTTCATTAAATATTGTAATATAAGAGGTACGGCTAAAATTATTTTATAAAACTTGTAATTATATGGGGTAAAGTAATAAAACAATTGAAAAATATGGTTTAAAACAATAATTATCCCTTCAAATATTGAAAATAAGTATTAAATTCATAAAAATCTCATTTAATATAGGATTTCAGGGGTTTGGTACATTATTTTATTATAAATCTTGTAAACACTTGGATATTATAATAGATTATATCATAATAACAGTGATAAAATGTTATATTCCCTTCAAATATTGAAAATAAGGGCTAAATTCATAAAAATTTCATTAAATATTGTAATATAAGGGTTACGGCTAAAATTATTTTATAAAACTTGTAATTATATGGGGTAAAGTAATAAAACAATTGAAAAATATGGTTTAAAACAATAATTATCCCTTCAAATATTGAAAATAAGGGCTAAATTCATAAAAATTTCATTAAATATTGTAATATAAGAGGTACGGCTAAAATTATTTTATAAAACTTGTAATTATATGGGGTAAAGTAATAAAACAATTGAAAAATATGGTTTAAAACAATAATTATCCCTTCAAATATTGAAAATAAGTATTAAATTCATAAAAATCTCATTTAATATAAGGTTTTAGGGGTTGGGTTCAACATTTTTTTATAAATTTTGTAAAAACATGAGATATTGTAATGAAATACGGTAAAATCATTGGAAAAATTCAATAAAATCCCTTCTAATATTGAAAATAAGGGCTAAATTCATAAAAATTTCATTAAATATTGTAATATAAGGGGTACGGCTAAAATTATTTTATAAAACTTGTAATTATATGGGGTAAAGTAATAAAACAATTGAAAAATATGGTTTAAAACAATAATTATCCCTTCAAATATTGAAAATAAGTATTAAATTCATAAAAATCTCATTTAATATAGGATTTCAGAGGTTTGGTACATTATTTTATTATAAATCTTGTAAAAACATGAGATATTGTAATGAAATACGGTAAAATCATTGGAAAAATTCAATAAAATCCCTTCTAATATTGAAAATAAAGACTAAATTCATAAATATTTCATTAAATATTGTAATATAAGGGGTACGGCTAAAATTATTTTATAAAACTTGTAATTATATGGGGTAAAATAATAAAACAATTGAAAAATATGGTTTAAAACAATAATTATCCCTTCAAATATTGAAAATAAGTATTAAATTCATAAAAATCACGTTTAAAATAGGATTTCAGGGGTTGGGGCCAACAATTTTTTATAAATTTTGTAAAAATATGGGGTATAGTAATAAAATACGTAAAATCAATGAAAAATTTCAATAAAATCCTTACAGATATTGAAAATAAGGGCTAAACTCATTAAAATATCATTAAATATTGTAATATAAGGGGTACGGCTAAAATTATTTAATAAAACTTGTAATTATATGGGGTAAAATAATAAAACAATTGAAAAATATGGTTTAAAACAATAATTATCCCTTCAAATATTGAAAATAAGTATTAAATTCATAAAAATCTCATTTAATATAGGATTTCAGGGGTTTGGTACATTATTTTATTATAAATCTTGTAAACACTTGGATATTGTAATAGATTATATCATAATAACAGTGATAAAATGTTATATTCCCTTCAAATATTGAAAATAAGGACTAAATTCATAAAAATATCTTTAAATATTGTAATATAAGGGGTACGGCTAAAATTATTTTATAAAACTTGTAATAATATGGGGTAAAGTAATAAAACAATTGAAAAATATGGTTTAAAACAATAATTATCCCTTCAAATATTGAAAATAAGGGCTAAATTCATAAAAATTTCATTAAATATTGTAATATAAGAGGTACGGCTAAAATTATTTTATAAAACTTGTAATTATATGGGGTAAAGTAATAAAACAATTGAAAAATATGGTTTAAAACAATAATTATCCCTTCAAATATTGAAAATAAGTATTAAATTCATAAAAATCTCATTTAATATAAGGTTTTAGGGGTTGGGTTCAACATTTTTTTATAAATTTTGTAAAAACATGAGATATTGTAATGAAATACGGTAAAATCATTGGAAAAATTCAATAAAATCCTTACAGATATTGAAAATAAGGGCTAAACTCATTAAAATATCATTAAATATTGTAATATAAGGGGTTCGGCTAAAATTATTTAATAAAACTTGTAATTATATGGGGTAAAATAATAAAACAATTGAAAAATATGGTTTAAAACAATAATTATCCCTTCAAATATTGAAAATAAGTATTAAATTCATAAAAATCTCATTTAATATAGGATTTCAGGGGTTTGGTACATTATTTTATTATAAATCTTGTAAACACTTGGATATTATAATAGATTATATCATAATAACAGTGATAAAATGTTATATTCCCTTCAAATATTGAAAATAAGGACTAAATTCATAAAAATTTCATTAAATATTGTAATATAAGAGGTACGGCTAAAATTATTTTATAAAACTTGTAATTATATGGGGTAAAGTAATAAAACAATTGAAAAATATGGTTTAAAACAATAATTATCCCTTCAAATATTGAAAATAAGTATTAAATTCATAAAAATCTCATTTAATATAGGATTTCAGGGGTTTGGTACATTATTTTATTATAAATCTTGTAAACACTTGGATATTATAATAGATTATATCATAATAACAGTGATAAAATGTTATATTCCCTTCAAATATTGAAAATAAGGGCTAAATTCATAAAAATTTCATTAAATATTGTAATATAAGGGTTACGGCTAAAATTATTTTATAAAACTTGTAATTATATGGGGTAAAGTAATAAAACAATTGAAAAATATGGTTTAAAACAATAATTATCCCTTCAAATATTGAAAATAAGTATTAAATTCATAAAAATCTCATTTAATATAAGATTTTAGGGGTTGGGTTCAACATTTTTTTATTAATTTTGTAAAAACATGAGATATTGTAATGAAATACGGTAAAATCATTGGAAAAATTCAATAAAATCCCTTCTAATATTGAAAATAAAGACTAAATTCATAAATATTTCATTAAATATTGTAATATAAGGGGTACGGCTAAAATTATTTTATAAAACTTGTAATTATATGGGGTAAAATAATAAAACAATTGAAAAATATGGTTTAAAACAATAATTATCCCTTCAAATATTGAAAATAAGTATTAAATTCATAAAAATCACGTTTAAAATAGGATTTCAGGGGTTGGGGCCAACAATTTTTTATAAATTTTGTAAAAATATGGGGTATAGTAATAAAATACGTAAAATCAATGAAAAATTTCAATAAAATCCTTACAGATATTGAAAATAAGGGCTAAACTCATTAAAATATCATTAAATATTGTAATATAAGGGGTTCGGCTAAAATTATTTAATAAAACTTGTAATTATATGGGGTAAAATAATAAAACAATTGAAAAATATGGTTTAAAACAATAATTATCCCTTCAAATATTGAAAATAAGTATTAAATTCATAAAAATCTCATTTAATATAGGATTTCAGGGGTTTGGTACATTATTTTATTATAAATCTTGTAAACACTTGGATATTATAATAGATTATATCATAATAACAGTGATAAAATGTTATATTCCCTTCAAATATTGAAAATAAGGACTAAATTCATAAAAATTTCATTAAATATTGTAATATAAGAGGTACGGCTAAAATTATTTTATAAAACTTGTAATTATATGGGGTAAAGTAATAAAACAATTGAAAAATATGGTTTAAAACAATAATTATCCCTTCAAATATTGAAAATAAGTATTAAATTCATAAAAATCTCATTTAATATAAGGTTTTAGGGGTTGGGTTCAACATTTTTTTATAAATTTTGTAAAAACATGAGATATTGTAATGAAATACGGTAAAATCATTGGAAAAATTCAATAAAATCCCTTCTAATATTGAAAATAAGGGCTAAATTCATAAAAATTTCATTAAATAGTGTAATATAAGGGGTACGGCTAAAATTATTTTATAAAACTTGTAATTATATGGGGTAAAGTAATAAAACAATTGAAAAATATGGTTTAAAACAATAATTATCCCTTCAAATATTGAAAATAAGTATTAAATTCATAAAAATCTCATTTAATATAAGATTTTAGGGGTTGGGTTCAACATTTTTTTATAAATTTTGTAAAAACATGAGATATTGTAATGAAATACGGTAAAATCATTGGAAAAATTCAATAAAATCCCTTCTAATATTGAAAATAAAGACTAAATTCATAAATATTTCATTAAATATTGTAATATAAGGGGTACGGCTAAAATTATTTTATAAAACTTGTAATTATATGGGGTAAAATAATAAAACAATTGAAAAATATGGTTTAAAACAATAATTATCCCTTCAAATATTGAAAATAAGTATTAAATTCATAAAAATCACGTTTAAAATAGGATTTCAGGGGTTGGGGCCAACAATTTTTTATAAATTTTGTAAAAATATGGGGTATAGTAATAAAATACGTAAAATCAATGAAAAATTTCAATAAAATCCTTACAGATATTGAAAATAAGGGCTAAACTCATTAAAATATCATTAAATATTGTAATATAAGGGGTACGGCTAAAATTATTTAATAAAACTTTTAATTATATGGGGTAAAATAATAAAACAATTGAAAAATATGGTTTAAAACAATAATTATCCCTTCAAATATTGAAAATAAGTATTAAATTCATAAAAATCTCATTTAATATAGGATTTCAGGGGTTTGGTACATTATTTTATTATAAATCTTGTAAACACTTGGATATTGTAATAGATTATATCATAATAACAGCGATGAAATGTTATATTCCCTTCAAATATTGAAAATAAAGACTAAATTCATTAAAATCTCATTAAATATTGTAATATAAGGGGTAAGGCTAAAATTATTTTATAAAACTTGTAATTATATGGGGTAAAGTAATAAAACAATTGAAAAATATGGTTTAAAACAATAATTATCCCTTCAAATATTGAAAATAAGTATTAAATTCATAAAAATCTCGTTTAATATAGGATTTCAGGGGTTGGGGCCAACAATTTTTTATAAATTTTGTAAAAATATGGGGTATAGTAATAAAATACGTTAAAATCAATGAAAAATTTCAATAAAATCCTTACAGATATTGAAAATAAGGGCTAAACTCATTAAAATATCATTAAATATTGTAATATAAGGGGTACGGCTAAAATTATTTTATAAAAACTTGTAATTATATGGGGTAGAGTAACAAAACAATTGAAAAATATGGTTTAAAACAATAATTATCCCTTCAAATATTGAAAATAAGTATTAAATTCATAAAAATCACGTTTAAAATAGGATTTCAGGGGTTGGGGCCAACAATTTTTTATAAATTTTGTAAAAATATGGGGTATAGTAATAAAATACGTAAAATCAATGAAAAATTTCAATAAAATCCTTACAGATATTGAAAATAAGGGCTAAACTCATTAAAATATCATTAAATATTGTAATATAAGGGGTTCGGCTAAAATTATTTAATAAAACTTGTAATTATATGGGGTAAAATAATAAAACAATTGAAAAATATGGTTTAAAACAATAATTATCCCTTCAAATATTGAAAATAAGTATTAAATTCATAAAAATCTCATTTAATATAGGATTTCAGGGGTTTGGTACATTATTTTATTATAAATCTTGTAAACACTTGGATATTATAATAGATTATATCATAATAACAGTGATAAAATGTTATATTCCCTTCAAATATTGAAAATAAGGACTAAATTCATAAAAATTTCATTAAATATTGTAATATAAGAGGTACGGCTAAAATTATTTTATAAAACTTGTAATTATATGGGGTAAAGTAATAAAACAATTGAAAAATATGGTTTAAAACAATAATTATCCCTTCAAATATTGAAAATAAGTATTAAATTCATAAAAATCTCATTTAATATAAGGTTTTAGGGGTTGGGTTCAACATTTTTTTATAAATTTTGTAAAAACATGAGATATTGTAATGAAATACGGTAAAATCATTGGAAAAATTCAATAAAATCCCTTCTAATATTGAAAATAAGGGCTAAATTCATAAAAATTTCATTAAATAGTGTAATATAAGGGGTACGGCTAAAATTATTTTATAAAACTTGTAATTATATGGGGTAAAGTAATAAAACAATTGAAAAATATGGTTTAAAACAATAATTATCCCTTCAAATATTGAAAATAAGTATTAAATTCATAAAAATCTCATTTAATATAAGATTTTAGGGGTTGGGTTCAACATTTTTTTATAAATTTTGTAAAAACATGAGATATTGTAATGAAATACGGTAAAATCATTGGAAAAATTCAATAAAATCCCTTCTAATATTGAAAATAAAGACTAAATTCATAAATATTTCATTAAATATTGTAATATAAGGGGTACGGCTAAAATTATTTTATAAAACTTGTAATTATATGGGGTAAAATAATAAAACAATTGAAAAATATGGTTTAAAACAATAATTATCCCTTCAAATATTGAAAATAAGTATTAAATTCATAAAAATCACGTTTAAAATAGGATTTCAGGGGTTGGGGCCAACAATTTTTTATAAATTTTGTAAAAATATGGGGTATAGTAATAAAATACGTAAAATCAATGAAAAATTTCAATAAAATCCTTACAGATATTGAAAATAAGGGCTAAACTCATTAAAATATCATTAAATATTGTAATATAAGGGGTACGGCTAAAATTATTTAATAAAACTTTTAATTATATGGGGTAAAATAATAAAACAATTGAAAAATATGGTTTAAAACAATAATTATCCCTTCAAATATTGAAAATAAGTATTAAATTCATAAAAATCTCATTTAATATAGGATTTCAGGGGTTTGGTACATTATTTTATTATAAATCTTGTAAACACTTGGATATTGTAATAGATTATATCATAATAACAGCGATGAAATGTTATATTCCCTTCAAATATTGAAAATAAAGACTAAATTCATTAAAATCTCATTAAATATTGTAATATAAGGGGTAAGGCTAAAATTATTTTATAAAACTTGTAATTATATGGGGTAAAGTAATAAAACAATTGAAAAATATGGTTTAAAACAATAATTATCCCTTCAAATATTGAAAATAAGTATTAAATTCATAAAAATCTCGTTTAATATAGGATTTCAGGGGTTGGGGCCAACAATTTTTTATAAATTTTGTAAAAATATGGGGTATAGTAATAAAATACGTTAAAATCAATGAAAAATTTCAATAAAATCCTTACAGATATTGAAAATAAGGGCTAAACTCATTAAAATATCATTAAATATTGTAATATAAGGGGTACGGCTAAAATTATTTTATAAAACTTGTAATTATATGGGGTAGAGTAACAAAACAATTGAAAAATATGGTTTAAAACAATAATTATCCCTTCAAATATTGAAAATAAGTATTAAATTCATAAAAATCTCATTTAATTTAAGATTTTAGGGGTTGGGTTCAACATTTTTTTATAAATTTTGTAAAAACATGGGATATTGTAATGAAATACGGTAAAATCATTGGAAAAATTTAATAAAATCCCTTCTAATATTGAAAATAAAGACTAAATTCATAAATATTTCATTAAATATTGTAATATAAGGGGTACGGCTAAAATTATTTTATAAAACTTGTAATTATATGGGGTAAAGTAATAAAACAATTGAAAAATATGGTTTAAAACAATAATTATCCCTTCAAATATTGAAAAAAAGTATTAAATTCTTAAAAATCTCATTTAATATAGGATTTCAGGGGTTGGGTTCATTATTTTATTATAAATCTTGTAAAAACTTGGATATTGTAATAGATTATATCATAATAACAGTGATAAAATGTTATATTCCCTTCAAATATTGAAAATAAGGACTAAATTCATTAAAATCTCATTAAATATTGTAATATAAGGGGTAAGGCTAAAATTATTTTATAAAACTTGTAATTTTATGGGGTAAAGTAATAAAACAATTGAAAAATATGGTTTAAAACAATAATTATCCCTTCAAATATTGAAAATAAGTATTAAATTCATAAAAATCTCGTTTAATATAGGATTTCAGGGGTTGGGGCCAACAATTTTTTATAAATTTTGTAAAAATATGGGGTATAGTAATAAAATACGTTAAAATCAATGAAAAATTTCTATAAAATCCTTACAGATATTAAAAATAAGGGCTAAACTCATTAAAATATCATTAAATATTGTAATATAAGGGTTACGGCTAAAATTATTTAATAAAACTTGTAATTATATGGTGTAAAATAATAAAACAATTGAAAAATATGGTTTAAAACAATAATTATCCCTTCAAATATTGAAAATAAGTATTAAATTCATAAAAATCTCGTTTAATATAGGATTTCAGGGGTTGGGGCCAACAATTTTTTATAAATTTTGTAAAAATATGGGGTATAGTAATAAAATACGTTAAAATCAATGAAAAATTTCAATAAAATCCTTACAGATATTGAAAATAAGGGCTAAATTCATAAAAATTTCATTAAATATTGTAATATAAGGGGTACGACTAAAATTATTTTATAAAACTTGTAATTATATGGGGTAAAGTAATACAATAATTGAAAAATATGGTTTAAAACAATAATTATCCCTTCAAATATTGAAAATAAGTATTAAATTCATAAAAATCTCATTTAATATAAGATTTTAGGGGTTGGGTTCAATATTTTTTTATAAATTTTGTAAAAATATGGGATATTGTAATAGATTATATCATAATAACAGTGATGAAATGTTATATTCCCTTCAAATATTGAAAATAAGGACTAAATTCATTAAAATCTCATTAAATATTGTAATATAAGGGGTAAGGCTAAAATTATTTTATAAAACTTGTAATTATATGGGGTAAAGTAATAAAACAATTGAAAAATATGGTTTAAAACAATAATTATCCCTTCAAATATTGAAAATAAGTATTAAATTCATAAAAATCTCGTTTAATATAGGATTTCAGGGGTTGGGGCCAACAATTTTTTATAAATTTTGTAAAAATATGGGGTATAGTAATAAAATACGTTAAAATCAATGAAAAATTTCAATAAAATCCTTACAGATATTGAAAATAAGGGCTAAATTCATAAAAATTTCATTAAATATTGTAATATAAGGGGTACGACTAAAAGTATGTTATAAAACTTGTAATTATATGGGGTAAAGTAATACAACAATTGAAAAATATGGTTTAAAACAATAATTATCCCTTCAAATATTGAAAATAAGTATTAAATTCATAAAAATCTCGTTTAATATAGGATTTCAGGGGTTGGGGCCAACAATTTTTTATAAATTTTGTAAAAATATGGGGTATAGTAATAAAATACGTTAAAATCCATGAAAAATTTCAATAAAATCCTTACAGATATTGAAAATAAAAAACAATTGAAAAATATGGTTTAAAACAATAATTATCCCTTCAAATATTGAAAATAAGTATTAAATTCATAAAAATCTCGTTTAATATAGGATTTCAGGGGTTGGGGCCAACAATTTTTTATAAATTTTGTAAAAATATGGGGTATAGTAATAAATACGTAAAATCAATGAAAAATTTCAATAAAATCCTTACAGATATTGAAAATAAGGGCTAAACTCATTAAAATATCATTAAATATTATAATAAAAGGGGTACGGCTAAAATTATTTTATAAAACTTGTAAATATATGGGGTAAAGTAATACAACAATTGAAAAATATGATTTAAAACAATAATTATCCCTTCAAATATTGAAAATAAGTATTAAATTCTTAAAAATCTCATTTAATATAGGATTTCAGGGGTTTGGTTCATTATTTTATTATAAATCTTGTAAACACTTGGATATTAAAATAGATTATATCATAATAACAGCGATGAAATGTTATATTCCCTTCAAATATTGAAAATAAAGACTAAATTCATTAAAATCTCATTAAATATTGTAATATAAGGGGTAAGGCTAAAATTATTTTATAAAACTTGTAATTATATGGGGTAAAGTAATAAAACAATTGAAAAATATGGTTTAAAACAATAATTATCCCTTCAAATATTGAAAATAAGTATTAAATTCATAAAAATCTCGTTTAATATAGGATTTCAGGGGTTGGGGCCAACAATTTTTTATAAATTTTGTAAAAATATGGGGTATATTAATAAAATACGTTAAAATCAATGAAAAATTTCAATAAAATCCTTACAGATATTGAAAATAAGGGCTAAACTCATTAAAATATCATTAAATATTGTAATATAAGGGGTACGGCTAAAATTATTTTATAAAACTTGTAATTATATGGGGTAAAGTAATACAACAATTGAAAAATATGGTTTAAAACAATATTTATCCCTTCAAATATTGAAAATAAGGGCTAAATTCATAAAAATTTCATTAAATACTGTAATATAAGGGGTACTACTAAAATTATTTTATAAAACTTGTAATTATATGGGGTAAAGTAATACAACAATTGAAAAATATGGTTTAAAACAATAATTATCCCTTCAAATATTGAATATAAGGGCTAAATTCATAAAAATTTCATTAAATATTGTAATATAAGGGGTACGACTAAAATTATTTTATAAAACTTATAATTATATGGGGTAAAGTAATACAACAATTGAAAAATATGGTTTAAAACAATAATTATCCCTTCAAATATTGAAAATAAGTATTAAATTTATAAAAATCTCATTTAATATAAGATTTTAGGGGTTGGGTTCAACATTTTTTTATAAATTTTGTAAAAATATGGGATATTGTAATGAAATACGGTAAAATCATTGGAAAAATTTAATAAAATCCCTTCTAATATTGAAAATAAAGACTAAATTCATAAATATTTCTTTAAATATTGTAATATAAGGGGTACGGCTAAAATTATTTTATAAAACTTGTAATTATATGGGGTAATGTAATACAACAATTGAAAAATATGGTTTAAAACAATAATTATCCCTTCAAATATTGAAAATAAGGGCTAAATTCATAAAAATTTCATTAAATATTGTAATATAAGGGGTACGACTAAAATTATTTTATAAAACTTATAATTATATGGGGTAAAGTAATACAACAATTGAAAAATATGGTTTAAAACAATAATTATCCCTTCAAATATTGAAAATAAGTATTAAATTTATAAAAATCTCATTTAATATAAGATTTTAGGGGTTGGGTTCAACATTTTTTTATAAATTTTGTAAAAATATGGGATATTGTAATGAAATACGGTAAAATCATTGGAAAAGTTTAATAAAATCCCTTCTAATATTGAAAATAAAGACAAAATTCATAAATATTTCATTAAATATTGTAATATAAGGGGTACGGCTAAAATTATTTTATAAAACTTGTAATTATATGGGGTAAAGTAATACAACAATTGAAAAATATGGTTTAAAACAATAATTATCCCTTCAAATATTGAAAATAAGTATTAAATTTATAAAAATCTCATTTAATATAAGATTTTAGCGGTTGGGTTCAACATTTTTTTATAAATTTTGTAAAAATATGAGATATTGTAATGAAATACGGTAAAATCATTGGAAAAGTTTAATAAAATCCCTTCTAATATTGAAAATAAAGACAAAATTCATAAATATTTCATTAAATATTGTAATATAAGGGGTACGGCTAAAATTATTTTATAAAACTTGTAATTATATGGGGTAAAGTAATACAACAATTGAAAAATATGGTTTAAAACAATAATTATCCCTTCAAATATTGAAAATAAGGGCTAAACTCATTAAAATATCATTAAATATTGTAATAAAAGGGGTACGGCTAAAATTATTTTATAAAACTCGTAAATATATGGGGTAAAGTAATACAACAATTGAAAAATATGGTTTAAAACAATAATTATCCCTTCAAATATTGAAAATAAGTATTAAATTCATAAAAATCTCATTTAATATAAGATTTTAGGGGTTGGGTTCAACATTTTTTTATAAATTTTGTAAAAATATGGGGTATAGTAATAAAATACGTTAAAATCAATGAAAAATTTCAATAAAATCCTTACAGATATTGAAAATAAGGGCTAAACTCATTAAAATATCATTAAATATTGTAATATAAGGGGTACAGCTAAAATTATTTTATAAAACTTGTAATTATATGGGGTAAAGTAATACAATAATTGAAAAATATGGTTTAAAACAATAATTATACCTTCAAATATTGAAAATAAGTATTAAATTCATAAAAATCTCATTTAATATAAGATTTTAGGGGTTGGGTTCAATATTTTTTTATAAATTTTGTAAAAATATGGGATATTGTAATAGATTATATCATAATAACAGTGATAAAATGTTATATTCCCTTCAAATATTGAAAATAAAGACTAAATTCATTAAAATCTCATTAAATATTGTAATATAAGGGGTAAGGCTAAAATTATTTTATAAAACTTGTAATTATATGGGGTAAAGTAATAAAACAATTGAAAAATATGGTTTAAAACAATAATTATCCCTTCAAATATTGAAAATAAGTATTAAATTCATAAAAATCTCGTTTAATATAGGATTTCAGGGGTTGGGGCCAACAATTTTTTATAAATTTTGTAAAAATATGGGGTATAGTAATAAAATACGTTAAAATCAATGAAAAATTTCAATAAAATCCTTACAGATATTGAAAATAAGGGCTAAATTCATAAAAATTTCATTAAATATTGTAATATAAGGGGTACGACTAAAAGTATGTTATAAAACTTGTAATTATATGGGGTAAAGTAATACAACAATTGAAAAATATGGTTTAAAACAATAATTATCCCTTCAAATATTGAAAATAAGTATTAAATTCATAAAAATCTCGTTTAATATAGGATTTCAGGGGTTGGGGCCAACAATTTTTTATAAATTTTGTAAAAATATGGGGTATAGTAATAAAATACGTTAAAATCCATGAAAAATTTCAATAAAATCCTTACAGATATTGAAAATAAAAAACAATTGAAAAATATGGTTTAAAACAATAATTATCCCTTCAAATATTGAAAATAAGTATTAAATTCATAAAAATCTCGTTTAATATAGGATTTCAGGGGTTGGGGCCAACAATTTTTTATAAATTTTGTAAAAATATGGGGTATAGTAATAAATACGTAAAATCAATGAAAAATTTCAATAAAATCCTTACAGATATTGAAAATAAGGGCTAAACTCATTAAAATATCATTAAATATTATAATAAAAGGGGTACGGCTAAAATTATTTTATAAAACTTGTAAATATATGGGGTAAAGTAATACAACAATTGAAAAATATGATTTAAAACAATAATTATCCCTTCAAATATTGAAAATAAGTATTAAATTCTTAAAAATCTCATTTAATATAGGATTTCAGGGGTTTGGTTCATTATTTTATTATAAATCTTGTAAACACTTGGATATTAAAATAGATTATATCATAATAACAGCGATGAAATGTTATATTCCCTTCAAATATTGAAAATAAAGACTAAATTCATTAAAATCTCATTAAATATTGTAATATAAGGGGTAAGGCTAAAATTATTTTATAAAACTTGTAATTATATGGGGTAAAGTAATAAAACAATTGAAAAATATGGTTTAAAACAATAATTATCCCTTCAAATATTGAAAATAAGTATTAAATTCATAAAAATCTCGTTTAATATAGGATTTCAGGGGTTGGGGCCAACAATTTTTTATAAATTTTGTAAAAATATGGGGTATATTAATAAAATACGTTAAAATCAATGAAAAATTTCAATAAAATCCTTACAGATATTGAAAATAAGGGCTAAACTCATTAAAATATCATTAAATATTGTAATATAAGGGGTACGGCTAAAATTATTTTATAAAACTTGTAATTATATGGGGTAAAGTAATACAACAATTGAAAAATATGGTTTAAAACAATATTTATCCCTTCAAATATTGAAAATAAGGGCTAAATTCATAAAAATTTCATTAAATACTGTAATATAAGGGGTACTACTAAAATTATTTTATAAAACTTGTAATTATATGGGGTAAAGTAATACAACAATTGAAAAATATGGTTTAAAACAATAATTATCCCTTCAAATATTGAATATAAGGGCTAAATTCATAAAAATTTCATTAAATATTGTAATATAAGGGGTACGACTAAAATTATTTTATAAAACTTATAATTATATGGGGTAAAGTAATACAACAATTGAAAAATATGGTTTAAAACAATAATTATCCCTTCAAATATTGAAAATAAGTATTAAATTTATAAAAATCTCATTTAATATAAGATTTTAGGGGTTGGGTTCAACATTTTTTTATAAATTTTGTAAAAATATGGGATATTGTAATGAAATACGGTAAAATCATTGGAAAAATTTAATAAAATCCCTTCTAATATTGAAAATAAAGACTAAATTCATAAATATTTCTTTAAATATTGTAATATAAGGGGTACGGCTAAAATTATTTTATAAAACTTGTAATTATATGGGGTAATGTAATACAACAATTGAAAAATATGGTTTAAAACAATAATTATCCCTTCAAATATTGAAAATAAGGGCTAAATTCATAAAAATTTCATTAAATATTGTAATATAAGGGGTACGACTAAAATTATTTTATAAAACTTATAATTATATGGGGTAAAGTAATACAACAATTGAAAAATATGGTTTAAAACAATAATTATCCCTTCAAATATTGAAAATAAGTATTAAATTTATAAAAATCTCATTTAATATAAGATTTTAGGGGTTGGGTTCAACATTTTTTTATAAATTTTGTAAAAATATGGGATATTGTAATGAAATACGGTAAAATCATTGGAAAAGTTTAATAAAATCCCTTCTAATATTGAAAATAAAGACAAAATTCATAAATATTTCATTAAATATTGTAATATAAGGGGTACGGCTAAAATTATTTTATAAAACTTGTAATTATATGGGGTAAAGTAATACAACAATTGAAAAATATGGTTTAAAACAATAATTATCCCTTCAAATATTGAAAATAAGTATTAAATTTATAAAAATCTCATTTAATATAAGATTTTAGCGGTTGGGTTCAACATTTTTTTATAAATTTTGTAAAAATATGGGATATTGTAATGAAATACGGTAAAATCATTGGAAAAGTTTAATAAAATCCCTTCTAATATTGAAAATAAAGACAAAATTCATAAATATTTCATTAAATATTGTAATATAAGGGGTACGGCTAAAATTATTTTATAAAACTTGTAATTATATGGGGTAAAGTAATACAACAATTGAAAAATATGGTTTAAAACAATAATTATCCCTTCAAATATTGAAAATAAGGGCTAAACTCATTAAAATATCATTAAATATTGTAATAAAAGGGGTACGGCTAAAATTATTTTATAAAACTCGTAAATATATGGGGTAAAGTAATACAACAATTGAAAAATATGGTTTAAAACAATAATTATCCCTTCAAATATTGAAAATAAGTATTAAATTCATAAAAATCTCATTTAATATAAGATTTTAGGGGTTGGGTTCAACATTTTTTTATAAATTTTGTAAAAATATGGGGTATAGTAATAAAATACGTTAAAATCAATGAAAAATTTCAATAAAATCCTTACAGATATTGAAAATAAGGGCTAAACTCATTAAAATATCATTAAATATTGTAATATAAGGGGTACAGCTAAAATTATTTTATAAAACTTGTAATTATATGGGGTAAAGTAATACAATAATTGAAAAATATGGTTTAAAACAATAATTATACCTTCAAATATTGAAAATAAGTATTAAATTCATAAAAATCTCATTTAATATAAGATTTTAGGGGTTGGGTTCAATATTTTTTTATAAATTTTGTAAAAATATGGGATATTGTAATAGATTATATCATAATAACAGTGATAAAATGTTATATTCCCTTCAAATATTGAAAATAAAGACTAAATTCATTAAAATCTCATTAAATATTGTAATATAAGGGGTAAGGCTAAAATTATTTTATAAAACTTGTAATTATATGGGGTAAAGTAATAAAACAATTGAAAAATATGGTTTAAAACAATAATTATCCCTTCAAATATTGAAAATAAGTATTAAATTCATAAAAATCTCGTTTAATATAGGATTTCAGGGGTTGGGGCCAACAATTTTTTATAAATTTTGTAAAAATATGGGGTATAGTAATAAAATACGTTAAAATCAATGAAAAATTTCAATAAAATCCTTACAGATATTGAAAATAAGGGCTAAATTCATAAAAATTTCATTAAATATTGTAATATAAGGGGTAAGGCTAAAATTATTTTATAAAACTTGTAATTATATGGGGTAAAGTAATACAACAATTGAAAAATATGGTTTAAAACAATAATTATCCCTTCAAATATTGAAAATAAGTATTAAATTCATAAAAATCTCGTTTAATATAGGATTTCAGGGGTTGGGGCCAACAATTTTTTATAAATTTTGTAAAAATATGGGGTATAGTAATAAAATACGTTAAAATCAATGAAAAATTTCAATAAAATCCTTACAGATATTGAAAATAAGGGCTAAACTCATTAAAATATCATTAAATATTGTAATATAAGGGGTACGGCTAAAATTATTTTATAAAACTTGTAATTATATGGGGTAAAGTAATAAAACAATTGAAAAATATGGTTTAAAACAATATTTATCCCTTCAAATATTGAAAATAAGGGCTAAATTCATAAAAATTTCATTAAATACTGTAATATAAGGGGTACGACTAAAATTATTTTATAAAACTTGTAATTATATGGGGTAAAGTAATACAACAATTGAAAAATATGGTTTAAAAAAATAATTATCCCTTCAAATATTGAAAATAAGGGCTAAATTCATAAAAATTTCATTAAATATTGTAATATAAGGGGTACGACTAAAATTATTTTATAAAACTTATAATTATATGGGGTAAAGTAATACAACAATTGAAAAATATGGTTTAAAACAATAATTATCCCTTCAAATATTGAAAATAAGTATTAAATTTATAAAAATCTCATTAAATATAAGATTTTAGGGGTTGGGTTCAACATTTTTTTATAAATTTTGTAAAAATATGGGATATTGTAATGAAATACGGTAAAATCATTGGAAAAATTTAATAAAATCCCTTCTAATATTGAAAATAAAGACTAAATTCATAAATATTTCTTTAAATATTGTAATATAAGGGGTACGGCTAAAATTATTTTATAAAACTTGTAATTATATGGGGTAAAGTAATACAACAATTGAAAAATATGGTTTAAAACAATAATTATCCCTTCAAATATTGAAAATAAGGGCTAAATTCATAAAAATTTCATTAAATATTGTAATATAAGGGGTACGACTAAAATTATTTTATAAAACTTATAATTATATAGGGTAAAGTAATACAACAATTGAAAAATATGGTTTAAAACAATAATTGTCCCTTCAAATATTGAAAATAAGTATTAAATTTATAAAAATCTCATTTAATATAAGATTTAAGGGGTTGGGTTCAACATTTTTTTATAAATTTTGTAAAAATATGGGATATTGTAATGAAATACGGTAAAATCATTGGAAAAGTTTAATAAAATCCCTTCTAATATTGAAAATAAAGACAAAATTCATAAATATTTCATTAAATATTGTAATATAAGGGGTACGGCTAAAATTATTTTATAAAACTTGTAATTATATGGGGTAAAGTAATACAACAATTGAAAAATATGGTTTAAAACAATAATTATCCCTTCAAATATTGAAAATAAGTATTAAATTTATAAAAATCTCATTTAATATAAGATTTTAGGGGTTGGGTTCAACATTTTTTTATAAATTTTGTAAAAATATGGGATATTGTAATTAAATACGGTAAAATCATTGGAAAAGTTTAATAAAATCCCTTCTAATATTGAAAATAAAGACAAAATTCATAAATATTTCATTAAATATTGTAATATAAGGGGTACGGCTAAAATTATTTTATAAAACTTGTAATTATATGGGGTAAAGTAATACAACAATTGAAAAATATGGTTTAAAACAATAATTATCCCTTCAAATATTGAAAATAAGGGCTAAACTCATTAAAATATCATTAAATATTGTAATAAAAGGGGTACGGCTAAAATTATTTTATAAAACTCGTAAATATATGGGGTAAAGTAATACAACAATTGAAAAATATGGTTTAAAACAATAATTATCCCTTCAAATATTGAAAATAAGTATTAAATTCATAAAAATCTCATTTAATATAAGATTTTAGGGGTTGGGTTCAACATTTTTTTTTAAATTTTGTAAAAATATGGGGTATAGTAATAAAATACATTAAAATCAATGAAAAATTTCAATAAAATCCTTACAGATATTGAAAATAAGGGCTAAACTCATTAAAATATCATTAAATATTGTAATATAAGGGGTACGGCTAAAATTATTTTATAAAACTTGTAATTATATGGGGTAAAATAATAAAACAATTGAAAAATATGGTTTAAAACAATAATTATCCCTTCAAATATCGAAAATAAGTATTAAATTCATAAAAATCTCGTTTAATATAGGATTTCAGGGGTTGGGGCCAACAATTTTTTATAAATTTTGTAAAAATATGGGGTATAGTAATAAAATACGTAAAATCAATGAAAAATTTCAATAAAATCCTTACAGATATTGAAAATAAGGGCTAAACTCATTAAAATATCATTAAATATTGTAATAAAAGGGGTACGGCTAAAATTATTTAATAAAACTTGTAATTATATGGGGTAAAATAATAAAACAATTGAAAAATATGGTTTAAAACAATAATTATCCCTTCAAATATTGAAAATAAGGACTAAATTCATTAAAATCTCATTAAATATTGTAATATAAGGGGTAAGGCTAAAATTATTTTATAAAACTTGTAATTATATGGGGTAAAGTAATAAAACAATTGAAAAATATGGTTTAAAACAATAATTATCCCTTCAAATATTGAAAATAACTATTAAATTCATAAAAATCTCGTTTAATATAGGATTTCAGGGGTTGGGGCCAACAATTTTTTATAAATTTTGTAAAAATATGGGATATTGTAATGAAATACGGTAAAATCATTGGAAAAATTTAATAAAATCCCTTCTAATATTGAAAATAAAGACTAAATTCATAAATATTTCATTAAATATTGTAATATAAGGGGTACGGCTAAAATTATTTTATAAAACTTGTAATTATATGGGGTAAAGTAATAAAACAATTGAAAAATATGGTTTAAAACAATAATTGTCCCTTCAAATATTGAAAATAAGTATTAAATTCATAAAAATCTCATTTAATATAAGATTTTAGGGGTTGGTTTCAACATTTTTTTATAAATTTTGTAAAAATATGGGGTAAAGTAATAAAATACGTTAAAATCAATGAAAAATTTCAATAAAATCCTTACAGATATTGAAAATAAGGGCTAAACTCATTAAAATATCATTAAATATTGTAATATAAGGGGTACGGCTAAAATTATTTAATAAAACTTGTAATTATATGGGGTAAAATAATAAAACAATTGAAAAATATAGTTTAAAACAATAATTATCCCTTCAAATATCGAAAATAAGTATTAAATTCATAAAAATCTCGTTTAATATAGGATTTCAGGGGTTGGGGCCAACAATTTTTAATAAATTTTGTAAAAATATGGGGTATAGTAATAAAATACGTAAAATCAATGAAAAATTTCAATAAAATCCTTACAGATATTGAAAATAAGGGCTAAACTCATTAAAATATCATTAAATATTGTAATATAAGGGGTACGGCTAAAATTATTTAATAAAACTTGTAATTATATGGGGTAAAATAATAAAACAATTGAAAAATATGGTTTAAATCAATAATTATCCCTTCAAATATTGAAAATAAGGGCTAAATTCATAAAAATTTCATTAAATATTGTAATATAAGGGGTACGGCTAAAATTATTTTATAAAACTTGTAATTATATGGGGTAAAATAATAAAACAATTGAAAAATATGGTTTAAAACAATAATTATCCCTTCAAATATTGAAAATAAGTATTAAATTCTTAAAAATCTCATTTAATATAGGATTTCAGGGGTTTGGTTCATTATTTTATTATAAATCTTGTAAACACTTGGATATTGTAATAGATTATATCATAATAACAGTGATAAAATGTTTTATTCCCTTCAAATATTGAAAATAAGGACTAAATTCATTAAAATCTCATTAAATATTGTAATATAAGGGGTAAGGCTAAAATTATTTTATAAAACTTGTAATTATATGGGGTAAAGTAATAAAACAATTGAAAAATATGGTTTAAAACAATAATTATCCCTTCAAATATTGAAAATAACTATTAAATTCATAAAAATCTCGTTTAATATAGGATTTCAGGGGTTGGGGCCAACAATTTTTTATAAATTTTGTAAAAATATGGGATATTGTAATGAAATACGGTAAAATCATTGGAAAAATTTAATAAAATCCCTTCTAATATTGAAAATAAAGACTAAATTCATAAATATTTCATTAAATATTGTAATATAAGGGGTACGGCTAAAATTATTTTATAAAACTTGTAATTATATGGGGTAAAGTAATAAAACAATTGAAAAATATGGTTTAAAACAATAATTGTCCCTTCAAATATTGAAAATAAGTATTAAATTCATAAAAATCTCATTTAATATAAGATTTTAGGGGTTGGTTTCAACATTTTTTTATAAATTTTGTAAAAATATGGGGTAAAGTAATAAAATACGTTAAAATCAATGAAAAATTTCAATAAAATCCTTACAGATATTGAAAATAAGGGCTAAACTCATTAAAATATCATTAAATATTGTAATATAAGGGGTACGGCTAAAATTATTTAATAAAACTTGTAATTATATGGGGTAAAATAATAAAACAATTGAAAAATATGGTTTAAAACAATAATTATCCCTTCAAATATCGAAAATTAGTATTAAATTCATAATAATCTCGTTTAATATAGGATTTCAGGGGTTGGGGCCAACAATTTTTAATAAATTTTGTAAAAATATGGGGTATAGTAATAAAATACGTAAAATCAATGAAAAATTTCAATAAAATCCTTACAGATATTGAAAATAAGGGCTAAACTCATTAAAATATCATTAAATATTGTAATATAAGGGGTACGGCTAAAATTATTTAATAAAACTTGTAATTATATGGGGTAAAATAATAAAACAATTGAAAAATATGGTTTAAATCAATAATTATCCCTTCAAATATTGAAAATAAGGGCTAAATTCATAAAAATTTCATTAAATATTGTAATATAAGGGGTACGGCTAAAATTATTTTATAAAACTTGTAATTATATGGGGTAAAATAATAAAACAATTGAAAAATATGGTTTAAAACAATAATTATCCCTTCAAATATTGAAAATAAGTATTAAATTCTTAAAAATCTCATTTAATATAGGATTTCAGGGGTTTGGTTCATTATTTTATTATAAATCTTGTAAACACTTGGATATTGTAATAGATTATATCATAATAACAGTGATAAAATGTTTTATTCCCTTCAAATATTGAAAATAAGGACTAAATTCATTAAAATCTCATTAAATATTGTAATATAAGGGGTACGGCTAAAATTATTTTATAAAACTTGTAATTATATGGGGTAAAGTAATACAACAATTGAAAAATATGGTTTAAAACAATAATTATCCCTTCAAATATTGAAAATAAGTATTAAATTCATAAAAATCTCATTTAATATAAGATTTTAGGGGTTGGGTTCAACATTTTTTTATAAATTTTGTAAAAATATGGGGTATAGTAATAAAATACATTAAAATCAATGAAAAATTTCAATAAAATCCTTACAGATATTGAAAATAAGGGCTAAACTCATTAAAATATCATTAAATATTGTAATATAAGGGGTACGGCTAAAATTATTTTATAAAACTTGTAATTATATGGGGTAAAATAATAAAACAATTGAAAAATATGGTTTAAAACAATAATTATCCCTTCAAATATCGAAAATAAGTATTAAATTCATAAAAATCTCGTTTAATATAGGATTTCAGGGGTTGGGGCCAACAATTTTTTATAAATTTTGTAAAAATATGGGGTATAGTAATAAAATACGTAAAATCAATGAAAAATTTCAATAAAATCCTTACAGATATTGAAAATAAGGGCTAAACTCATTAAAATATCATTAAATATTGTAATATAAGGGGTACGGCTAAAATTATTTAATAAAACTTGTAATTATATGGGGTAAAATAATAAAACAATTGAAAAATATGGTTTAAAACAATAATTATCCCTTCAAATATTGAAAATAAGGGCTAAATTCATAAAAATTTCATTAAATATTGTAATATAAGGGGTACGGCTAAAATTATTTTATAAAACTTGTAATTATATGGGGTAAAATAATAAAACAATTGAAAAATATGGTTTAAAACAATAATTATCCCTTCAAATATTGAAAATAAGTATTAAATTCTTAAAAATCTCATTTAATATAGGATTTCAGGGGTTTGGTTCATTATTTTATTATAAATCTTGTAAACACTTGGATATTGTAATAGATTATATCATAATAACAGTGATAAAATGTTTTATTCCCTTCAAATATTGAAAATAAGGACTAAATTCATTAAAATCTCATTAAATATTGTAATATAAGGGGTAAGGCTAAAATTATTTTATAAAACTTGTAATTATATGGGGTAAAGTAAAAAAACAATTGAAAAATATGGTTTAAAACAATAATTATCCCTTCAAATATTGAAAATAACTATTAAATTCATAAAAATCTCGTTTAATATAGGATTTCAGGGGTTGGGGCCAACAATTTTTTATAAATTTTTGTAAAAATATGGGGTATAGTAATAAAATACGTTTAAATCAATGAAAAATTTCAATAAAATCCTTACAGATATTGAAAATAAGGGCTAAACTCATTAAAATATCATTAAATATTGTAATATAAGGGGTACGGCTAAAATTATTTTATAAAACTTGTAATTATATGGGGTAAAGTAATAAAACAATTGAAAAATATGGTTTAAAACAATAATTGTCCCTTCAAATATTGAAAATAAGTATTAAATTCATAAAAATCTCATTTAATATAAGATTTTAGGGGTTGGTTTCAACATTTTTTTATAAATTTTGTAAAAATATGGGGTAAAGTAATAAAATACGTTAAAATCAATGAAAAATTTCAATAAAATCCTTACAGATATTGAAAATAAGGGCTAAACTCATTAAAATATCATTAAATATTGTAATATAAGGGGTACGGCTAAAATTATTTAATAAAACTTGTAATTATATGGGGTAAAATAATAAAACAATTGAAAAATATGGTTTAAAACAATAATTATCCCTTCAAATATCGAAAATAAGTATTAAATTCATAAAAATCTCGTTTAATATAGGATTTCAGGGGTTGGGGCCAACAATTTTTAATAAATTTTGTAAAAATATGGGGTATAGTAATAAAATACGTAAAATCAATGAAAAATTTCAATAAAATCCTTACAGATATTGAAAATAAGGGCTAAACTCATTAAAATATCATTAAATATTGTAATATAAGGGGTACGGCTAAAATTATTTAATAAAACTTGTAATTATATGGGGTAAAATAATAAAACAATTGAAAAATATGGTTTAAAACAATAATTATCCCTTCAAATATTGAAAATAAGTATTAAATTCTTAAAAATCTCATTTAATATAGGATTTCAGGGGTTTGGTTCATTATTTTATTATAAATCTTGTAAACACTTGGATATTGTAATAGATTATATCATAATAACAGTGATAAAATGTTTTATTCCCTTCAAATATTGAAAATAAGGACTAAATTCATTAAAATCTCATTAAATATTGTAATATAAGGGGTAAGGGTAAAATTATTTTATAAAACTTGTAATTATATGGGGTAAAGTAAAAAAACAATTGAAAAATATGGTTTAAAACAATAATTATCCCTTCAAATATTGAAAATAACTATTAAATTCATAAAAATCTCGTTTAATATAGGATTTCAGGGGTTGGGGCCAACAATTTTTTATAAATTTTTGTAAAAATATGGGGTATAGTAATAAAATACGTTTAAATCAATGAAAAATTTCAATAAAATCCTTACAGATATTGAAAATAAGGGCTAAACTCATTAAAATATCATTAAATATTGTAATATAAGGGGTACGGCTAAAATTATTTTATAAAACTTGTAATTATATGGGGTAAAGTAATACAACAATAGAAAAATATGGTTTAAAACATTAATTATCCCTTCAAATATTGAAAATAAGTATTAAATTCATAAAAATCTCATTTAATATAAGGTTTTAGGGGTTGGGTTCAACATTTTTTTATAAATTTTGTAAAAACATGAGATATTGTAATGAAATACGGTAAAATCATTGGAAAAATTCAATAAAATCCCTTCTAATATTGAAAATAAGGGCTAAATTCATAAAAATATCATTAAATATTGTAATATAAGGGGTACGGCTAAAATTATTTTATAAAACTTGTAATTATATGGGGTAAAGTAATAAAACAATTGAAAAATATGGTTTAAAACAATAATTGTCCCTTCAAATATTGAAAATAAGTATTAAATTCATAAAAATCTCATTTAATATAAGATTTTAGGGGTTGGTTTCAACATTTTTTTATAAATTTTGTAAAAATATGGGGTAAAGTAATAAAATACGTTAAAATCAATGAAAAATTTCAATAAAATCCTTACAGATATTGAAAATAAGGGCTAAACTCATTAAAATATCATTAAATATTGTAATATAAGGGGTACGGCTAAAATTATTTAATAAAACTTGTAATTATATGGGGTAAAATAATAAAACAATTGAAAAATATGGTTTAAAACAATAATTATCCCTTCAAATATCGAAAATAAGTATTAAATTCATAAAAATCTCGTTTAATATAGGATTTCAGGGGTTGGGTCCAACAATTTTTAATAAATTTTGTAAAAATATGGGGTATAGTAATAAAATACGTAAAATCAATGAAAAATTTCAATAAAATCCTTACAGATATTGAAAATAAGGGCTAAACTCATTAAAATATCATTAAATATTGTAATATAAGGGGTACGGCTAAAATTATTTAATAAAACTTGTAATTATATGGGGTAAAATAATAAAACAATTGAAAAATATGGTTTAAATCAATAATTATCCCTTCAAATATTGAAAATAAGGGCTAAATTCATAAAAATTTCATTAAATATTGTAATATAAGGGGAAGGCTAAAATTATTTTATAAAACTTGTAATTATATGGGGTAAAATAATAAAACAATTGAAAAATATGGTTTAAAACAATAATTATCCCTTCAAATATTGAAAATAAGTATTAAATTCTTAAAAATCTCATTTAATATAGGATTTCAGGGGTTTGGTTCATTATTTTATTATAAATCTTGTAAACACTTGGATATTGTAATAGATTATATCATAATAACAGTGATAAAATGTTTTATTCCCTTCAAATATTGAAAATAAGGACTAAATTCATTAAAATCTCATTAAATATTGTAATATAAGGGGTAAGGCTAAAATTATTTTATAAAACTTGTAATTATATGGGGTAAAGTAATAAAACAATTGAAAAATATGGTTTAAAACAATAATTATCCCTTCAAATATTGAAAATAACTATTAAATTCATAAAAATCTCGTTTAATATAGGATTTCAGGGGTTGGGGCCAACAATTTTTTATAAATTTTGTAAAAATATGGGATATTGTAATGAAATACGGTAAAATCATTGGAAAAATTTAATAAAATCCCTTCTAATATTGAAAATAAAGACTAAATTCATAAATATTTCATTAAATATTGTAATATAAGGGGTACGGCTAAAATTATTTTATAAAACTTGTAATTATATGGGGTAAAGTAATAAAACAATTGAAAAATATGGTTTAAAACAATAATTGTCCCTTCAAATATTGAAAATAAGTATTAAATTCATAAAAATCTCATTTAATATAAGATTTTAGGGGTTGGTTTCAACATTTTTTTATAAATTTTGTAAAAATATGGGGTAAAGTAATAAAATACGTTAAAATCAATGAAAAATTTCAATAAAATCCTTACAGATATTGAAAATAAGGGCTAAACTCATTAAAATATCATTAAATATTGTAATATAAGGGGTACGGCTAAAATTATTTAATAAAACTTGTAATTATATGGGGTAAAATAATAAAACAATTGAAAAATATGGTTTAAAACAATAATTATCCCTTCAAATATCGAAAATAAGTATTAAATTCATAAAAATCTCGTTTAATATAGGATTTCAGGGGTTGGGGCCAACAATTTTTAATAAATTTTGTAAAAATATGGGGTATAGTAATAAAATACGTAAAATCAATGAAAAATTTCAATAAAATCCTTACAGATATTGAAAATAAGGGCTAAACTCATTAAAATATCATTAAATATTGTAATATAAGGGGTACGGCTAAAATTATTTAATAAAACTTGTAATTATATGGGGTAAAATAATAAAACAATTGAAAAATATGGTTTAAATCAATAATTATCCCTTCAAATATTGAAAATAAGGGCTAAATTCATAAAAATTTCATTAAATATTGTAATATAAGGGGTACGGCTAAAATTATTTTATAAAACTTGTAATTATATGGGGTAAAATAATAAAACAATTGAAAAATATGGTTTAAAACAATAATTATCCCTTCAAATATTGAAAATAAGTATTAAATTCTTAAAAATCTCATTTAATATAGGATTTCAGGGGTTTGGTTCATTATTTTATTATAAATCTTGTAAACACTTGGATATTGTAATAGATTATATCATAATAACAGTGATAAAATGTTTTATTCCCTTCAAATATTGAAAATAAGGACTAAATTCATTAAAATCTCATTAAATATTGTAATATAAGGGGTACGGCTAAAATTATTTTATAAAACTTGTAATTATATGGGGTAAAGTAATACAACAATTGAAAAATATGGTTTAAAACAATAATTATCCCTTCAAATATTGAAAATAAGTATTAAATTCATAAAAATCTCATTTAATATAAGATTTTAGGGGTTGGGTTCAACATTTTTTTATAAATTTTGTAAAAATATGGGGTATAGTAATAAAATACGTTAAAATCAATGAAAAATTTCAATAAAATCCTTACAGATATTGAAAATAAGGGCTAAACTCATTAAAATATCATTAAATATTGTAATATAAGGGGTACGGCTAAAATTATTTTATAAAACTTGTAATTATATGGGGTAAAATAATAAAACAATTGAAAAATATGGTTTAAAACAATAATTATCCCTTCAAATATCGAAAATAAGTATTAAATTCATAAAAATCTCGTTTAATATAGGATTTCAGGGGTTGGGGCCAACAATTTTTTATAAATTTTGTAAAAATATGGGGAATAGTAATAAAATACGTAAAATCAATGAAAAATTTCAATAAAATCCTTACAGATATTGAAAATAAGGGCTAAACTCATTAAAATATCATTAAATATTGTAATATAAGGGGTACGGCTAAAATTATTTAATAAAACTTGTAATTATATGGGGTAAAATAATAAAACAATTGAAAAATATGGTTTAAAACAATAATTATCCCTTCAAATATCGAAAATAAGTATTAAATTCATAAAAATCTCGTTTAATATAGGATTTCTGGGGTTGGGGCCAACAATTTTTAATAAATTTTGTAAAAATATGGGGTATAGTAATAAAATACGTAAAATCAATGAAAAATTTCAATAAAATCCTTACAGATATTGAAAATAAGGGCTAAACTCATTAAAATATCATTAAATATTGTAATATAAGGGGTACGGCTAAAATTATTTAATAAAACTTGTAATTATATGGGGTAAAATAATAAAACAATTGAAAAATATGGTTTAAAACAATAATTATCCCTTCAAATATTGAAAATAAGTATTAAATTCTTAAAAATCTCATTTAATATAGGATTTCAGGGGTTTGGTTCATTATTTTATTATAAATCTTGTAAACACTTGGATATTGTAATAGATTATATCATAATAACAGTGATAAAATGTTTTATTCCCTTCAAATATTGAAAATAAGGACTAAATTCATTAAAATCTCATTAAATATTGTAATATAAGGGGTAAGGGTAAAATTATTTTATAAAACTTGTAATTATATGGGGTAAAGTAAAAAAACAATTGAAAAATATGGTTTAAAACAATAATTATCCCTTCAAATATTGAAAATAACTATTAAATTCATAAAAATCTCGTTTAATATAGGATTTCAGGGGTTGGGGCCAACAATTTTTTATAAATTTTTGTAAAAATATGGGGTATAGTAATAAAATACGTTTAAATCAATGAAAAATTTCAATAAAATCCTTACAGATATTGAAAATAAGGGCTAAACTCATTAAAATATCATTAAATATTGTAATATAAGGGGTACGGCTAAAATTATTTTATAAAACTTGTAATTATATGGGGTAAAGTAATACAACAATAGAAAAATATGGTTTAAAACATTAATTATCCCTTCAAATATTGAAAATAAGTATTAAATTCATAAAAATCTCATTTAATATAAGGTTTTAGGGGTTGGGTTCAACATTTTTTTATAAATTTTGTAAAAACATGAGATATTGTAATGAAATACGGTAAAATCATTGGAAAAATTCAATAAAATCCCTTCTAATATTGAAAATAAGGGCTAAATTCATAAAAATATCATTAAATATTGTAATATAAGGGGTACGGCTAAAATTATTTTATAAAACTTGTAATTATATGGGGTAAAGTAATAAAACAATTGAAAAATATGGTTTAAAACAATAATTGTCCCTTCAAATATTGAAAATAAGTATTAAATTCATAAAAATCTCATTTAATATAAGATTTTAGGGGTTGGTTTCAACATTTTTTTATAAATTTTGTAAAAATATGGGGTAAAGTAATAAAATACGTTAAAATCAATGAAAAATTTCAATAAAATCCTTACAGATATTGAAAATAAGGGCTAAACTCATTAAAATATCATTAAATATTGTAATATAAGGGGTAC
Organism: Rhopalosiphum nymphaeae; assembly: GCA_036289425.1. NCBI lineage: Eukaryota > Metazoa > Arthropoda > Insecta > Hemiptera > Aphididae > Rhopalosiphum > Rhopalosiphum nymphaeae. Next base: position 6,413,428 of record JAZAQC010000001.1, on the reverse strand, counting down.
GGCTAAAATTATTTAATAAAACTTGTAATTATATGGGGTAAAATAATAAAACAATTGAAAAATATGGTTTAAAACAATAATTATCCCTTCAAATATCGAAAATAAGTATTAAATTCATAAAAATCTCGTTTAATATAGGATTTCAGGGGTTGGGGCCAACAATTTTTAATAAATTTTGTAAAAATATGGGGTATAGTAATAAAATACGTAAAATCAATGAAAAATTTCAATAAAATCCTTACAGATATTGAAAATAAGGGCTAAACTCATTAAAATATCATTAAATATTGTAATATAAGGGGTACGGCTAAAATTATTTAATAAAACTTGTAATTATATGGGGTAAAATAATAAAACAATTGAAAAATATGGTTTAAATCAATAATTATCCCTTCAAATATTGAAAATAAGGGCTAAATTCATAAAAATTTCATTAAATATTGTAATATAAGGGGTACGGCTAAAATTATTTTATAAAACTTGTAATTATATGGGGTAAAATAATAAAACAATTGAAAAATATGGTTTAAAACAATAATTATCCCTTCAAATATTGAAAATAAGTATTAAATTCTTAAAAATCTCATTTAATATAGGATTTCAGGGGTTTGGTTCATTATTTTATTATAAATCTTGTAAACACTTGGATATTGTAATAGATTATATCATAATAACAGTGATAAAATGTTTTATTCCCTTCAAATATTGAAAATAAGGACTAAATTCATTAAAATCTCATTAAATATTGTAATATAAGGGGTACGGCTAAAATTATTTTATAAAACTTGTAATTATATGGGGTAAAGTAATACAACAATTGAAAAATATGGTTTAAAACAATAATTATCCCTTCAAATATTGAAAATAAGTATTAAATTCATAAAAATCTCATTTAATATAAGATTTTAGGGGTTGGGTTCAACATTTTTTTATAAATTTTGTAAAAATATGGGGTATAGTAATAAAATACGTTAAAATCAATGAAAAATTTCAATAAAATCCTTACAGATATTGAAAATAAGGGCTAAACTCATTAAAATATCATTAAATATTGTAATATAAGGGGTACGGCTAAAATTATTTTATAAAACTTGTAATTATATGGGGTAAAATAATAAAACAATTGAAAAATATGGTTTAAAACAATAATTATCCCTTCAAATATCGAAAATAAGTATTAAATTCATAAAAATCTCGTTTAATATAGGATTTCAGGGGTTGGGGCCAACAATTTTTTATAAATTTTGTAAAAATATGGGGTATAGTAATAAAATACGTAAAATCAATGAAAAATTTCAATAAAATCCTTACAGATATTGAAAATAAGGGCTAAACTCATTAAAATATCATTAAATATTGTAATATAAGGGGTACGGCTAAAATTATTTAATAAAACTTGTAATTATATGGGGTAAAATAATAAAACAATTGAAAAATATGGTTTAAAACAATAATTATCCCTTCAAATATCGAAAATAAGTATTAAATTCATAAAAATCTCGTTTAATATAGGATTTCAGGGGTTGGGGCCAACAATTTTTAATAAATTTTGTAAAAATATGGGGTATAGTAATAAAATACGTAAAATCAATGAAAAATTTCAATAAAATCCTTACAGATATTGAAAATAAGGGCTAAACTCATTAAAATATCATTAAATATTGTAATATAAGGGGTACGGCTAAAATTATTTAATAAAACTTGTAATTATATGGGGTAAAATAATAAAACAATTGAAAAATATGGTTTAAAACAATAATTATCCCTTCAAATATTGAAAATAAGTATTAAATTCTTAAAAATCTCATTTAATATAGGATTTCAGGGGTTTGGTTCATTATTTTATTATAAATCTTGTAAACACTTGGATATTGTAATAGATTATATCATAATAACAGTGATAAAATGTTTTATTCCCTTCAAATATTGAAAATAAGGACTAAATTCATTAAAATCTCATTAAATATTGTAATATAAGGGGTAAGGCTAAAATTATTTTATAAAACTTGTAATTATATGGGGTAAAGTAAAAAAACAATTGAAAAATATGGTTTAAAACAATAATTATCCCTTCAAATATTGAAAATAACTATTAAATTCATAAAAATCTCGTTTAATATAGGATTTCAGGGGTTGGGGCCAACAATTTTTTATAAATTTTTGTAAAAATATGGGGTATAGTAATAAAATACGTTTAAATCAATGAAAAATTTCAATAAAATCCTTACAGATATTGAAAATAAGGGCTAAACTCATTAAAATATCATTAAATATTGTAATATAAGGGGTACGGCTAAAATTATTTTATAAAACTTGTAATTATATGGGGTAAAGTAATACAACAATAGAAAAATATGGTTTAAAACATTAATTATCCCTTCAAATATTGAAAATAAGTATTAAATTCATAAAAATCTCATTTAATATAAGGTTTTAGGGGTTGGGTTCAACATTTTTTTATAAATTTTGTAAAAACATGAGATATTGTAATGAAATACGGTAAAATCATTGGAAAAATTCAATAAAATCCCTTCTAATATTGAAAATAAGGGCTAAATTCATAAAAATATCATTAAATATTGTAATATAAGGGGTACGGCTAAAATTATTTTATAAAACTTGTAATTATATGGGGTAAAGTAATAAAACAATTGAAAAATATGGTTTAAAACAATAATTGTCCCTTCAAATATTGAAAATAAGTATTAAATTCATAAAAATCTCATTTAATATAAGATTTTAGGGGTTGGTTTCAACATTTTTTTATAAATTTTGTAAAAATATGGGGTAAAGTAATAAAATACGTTAAAATCAATGAAAAATTTCAATAAAATCCTTACAGATATTGAAAATAAGGGCTAAACTCATTAAAATATCATTAAATATTGTAATATAAGGGGTACGGCTAAAATTATTTAATAAAACTTGTAATTATATGGGGTAAAATAATAAAACAATTGAAAAATATGGTTTAAAACAATAATTATCCCTTCAAATATCGAAAATAAGTATTAAATTCATAAAAATCTCGTTTAATATAGGATTTCAGGGGTTGGGTCCAACAATTTTTAATAAATTTTGTAAAAATATGGGGTATAGTAATAAAATACGTAAAATCAATGAAAAATTTCAATAAAATCCTTACAGATATTGAAAATAAGGGCTAAACTCATTAAAATATCATTAAATATTGTAATATAAGGGGTACGGCTAAAATTATTTAATAAAACTTGTAATTATATGGGGTAAAATAATAAAACAATTGAAAAATATGGTTTAAATCAATAATTATCCCTTCAAATATTGAAAATAAGGGCTAAATTCATAAAAATTTCATTAAATATTGTAATATAAGGGGAAGGCTAAAATTATTTTATAAAACTTGTAATTATATGGGGTAAAATAATAAAACAATTGAAAAATATGGTTTAAAACAATAATTATCCCTTCAAATATTGAAAATAAGTATTAAATTCTTAAAAATCTCATTTAATATAGGATTTCAGGGGTTTGGTTCATTATTTTATTATAAATCTTGTAAACACTTGGATATTGTAATAGATTATATCATAATAACAGTGATAAAATGTTTTATTCCCTTCAAATATTGAAAATAAGGACTAAATTCATTAAAATCTCATTAAATATTGTAATATAAGGGGTAAGGCTAAAATTATTTTATAAAACTTGTAATTATATGGGGTAAAGTAATAAAACAATTGAAAAATATGGTTTAAAACAATAATTATCCCTTCAAATATTGAAAATAACTATTAAATTCATAAAAATCTCGTTTAATATAGGATTTCAGGGGTTGGGGCCAACAATTTTTTATAAATTTTGTAAAAATATGGGATATTGTAATGAAATACGGTAAAATCATTGGAAAAATTTAATAAAATCTTTTCTAATATTGAAAATAAAGACTAAATTCATAAATATTTCATTAAATATTGTAATATAAGGGGTACGGCTAAAATTATTTTATAAAACTTGTAATTATATGGGGTAAAGTAATAAAACAATTGAAAAATATGGTTTAAAACAATAATTGTCCCTTCAAATATTGAAAATAAGTATTAAATTCATAAAAATCTCATTTAATATAAGATTTTAGGGGTTGGTTTCAACATTTTTTTATAAATTTTGTAAAAATATGGGGTAAAGTAATAAAATACGTTAAAATCAATGAAAAATTTCAATAAAATCCTTACAGATATTGAAAATAAGGGCTAAACTCATTAAAATATCATTAAATATTGTAATATAAGGGGTACGGCTAAAATTATTTAATAAAACTTGTAATTATATGGGGTAAAATAATAAAACAATTGAAAAATATGGTTTAAAACAATAATTATCCCTTCAAATATCGAAAATAAGTATTAAATTCATAAAAATCTCGTTTAATATAGGATTTCAGGGGTTGGGGCCAACAATTTTTAATAAATTTTGTAAAAATATGGGGTATAGTAATAAAATACGTAAAATCAATGAAAAATTTCAATAAAATCCTTACAGATATTGAAAATAAGGGCTAAACTCATTAAAATATCATTAAATATTGTAATATAAGGGGTACGGCTAAAATTATTTAATAAAACTTGTAATTATATGGGGTTAAATAATAAAACAATTGAAAAATATGGTTTAAATCAATAATTATCCCTTCAAATATTGAAAATAAGGGCTAAATTCATAAAAATTTCATTAAATATTGTAATATAAGGGGTACGGCTAAAATTATTTTATAAAACTTGTAATTATATGGGGTAAAATAATAAAACAATTGAAAAATATGGTTTAAAACAATAATTATCCCTTCAAATATTGAAAATAAGTATTAAATTCTTAAAAATCTCATTTAATATAGGATTTCAGGGGTTTGGTTCATTATTTTATTATAAATCTTGTAAACACTTGGATATTGTAATAGATTATATCATAATAACAGTGATAAAATGTTTTATTCCCTTCAAATATTGAAAATAAGGACTAAATTCATTAAAATCTCATTAAATATTGTAATATAAGGGGTACGGCTAAAATTATTTTATAAAACTTGTAATTATATGGGGTAAAGTAATACAACAATTGAAAAATATGGTTTAAAACAATAATTATCCCTTCAAATATTGAAAATAAGTATTAAATTCATAAAAATCTCATTTAATATAAGATTTTAGGGGTTGGGTTCAACATTTTTTTATAAATTTTGTAAAAATATGGGGTATAGTAATAAAATACGTTAAAATCAATGAAAAATTTCAATAAAATCCTTACAGATATTGAAAATAAGGGCAAAACTCATTAAAATATCATTAAATATTGTAATATAAGGGGTACGGCTAAAATTATTTTATAAAACTTGTAATTATATGGGGTAAAATAATAAAACAATTGAAAAATATGGTTTAAAACAATAATTATCCCTTCAAATATCGAAAATAAGTATTAAATTCATAAAAATCTCGTTTAATATAGGATTTCAGGGGTTGGGGCCAACAATTTTTTATAAATTTTGTAAAAATATGGGGTATAGTAATAAAATACGTAAAATCAATGAAAAATTTCAATAAAATCCTTACAGATATTGAAAATAAGGGCTAAACTCATTAAAATATCATTAAATATTGTAATATAAGGGGTACGGCTAAAATTATTTAATAAAACTTGTAATTATATGGGGTAAAATAATAAAACAATTGAAAAATATGGTTTAAAACAATAATTATCCCTTCAAATATTGAAAATAAGGGCTAAATTCATAAAAATTTCATTAAATATTGTAATATAAGGGGTACGGCTAAAATTATTTTATAAAACTTGTAATTATATGGGGTAAAATAATAAAACAATTGAAAAATATGGTTTAAAACAATAATTATCCCTTCAAATATTGAAAATAAGTATTAAATTCTTAAAAATCTCATTTAATATAGGATTTCAGGGGTTGGGGCCAACAATTTTTAATAAATTTTGTAAAAATATGGGGTATAGTAATAAAATACGTAAAATCAATGAAAAATTTCAATAAAATCCTTACAGATATTGAAAATAAGGGCTAAACTCATTAAAATATCATTAAATATTGTAATATAAGGGGTACGGCTAAAATTATTTAATAAAACTTGTAATTATATGGGGTAAAATAATAAAACAATTGAAAAATATGGTTTAAAACAATAATTATCCCTTCAAATATTGAAAATAAGTATTAAATTCTTAAAAATCTCATTTAATATAGGATTTCAGGGGTTTGGTTCATTATTTTATTATAAATCTTGTAAACACTTGGATATTGTAATAGATTATATCATAATAACAGTGATAAAATGTTTTATTCCCTTCAAATATTGAAAATAAGGACTAAATTCATTAAAATCTCATTAAATATTGTAATATAAGGGGTAAGGCTAAAATTATTTTATAAAACTTGTAATTATATGGGGTAAAGTAAAAAAACAATTGAAAAATATGGTTTAAAACAATAATTATCCCTTCAAATATTGAAAATAACTATTAAATTCATAAAAATCTCGTTTAATATAGGATTTCAGGGGTTGGGGCCAACAATTTTTTATAAATTTTTGTAAAAATATGGGGTATAGTAATAAAATACGTTTAAATCAATGAAAAATTTCAATAAAATCCTTACAGATATTGAAAATAAGGGCTAAACTCATTAAAATATCATTAAATATTGTAATATAAGGGGTACGGCTAAAATTATTTTATAAAACTTGTAATTATATGGGGTAAAGTAATACAACAATTGAAAAATATGGTTTAAAACAATAATTATCCCTTCAAATATTGAAAATAAGTATTAAATTCATAAAAATCTCATTTAATATAAGATTTTAGGGGTTGGGTTCAACATTTTTTTATAAATTTTGTAAAAATATGGGGTATAGTAATAAAATACGTTAAAATCAATGAAAAATTTCAATAAAATCCTTACAGATATTGAAAATAAGGGCTAAACTCATTAAAATATCATTAAATATTGTAATATAAGGGGTACGGCTAAAATTATTTCATAAAACTTGTAATTATATGGGGTAAAATAATAAAACAATTGAAAAATATGGTTTAAAACAATAATTATCCCTTCAAATATCGAAAATAAGTATTAAATTCATAAAAATCTCGTTTAATATAGGATTTCAGGGGTTGGGGCCAACAATTTTTTATAAATTTTGTAAAAATATGGGGTATAGTAATAAAATACGTAATATCAATGAAAAATTTCAATAAAATCCTTACAGATATTGAAAATAAGGGCTAAACTCATTAAAATATCATTAAATATTGTAATATAAGGGGTACGGCTAAAATTATTTAATAAAACTTGTAATTATATGGGGTAAAATAATAAAACAATTGAAAAATATGGTTTAAAACAATAATTATCCCTTCAAATATTGAAAATAAGGGCTAAATTCATAAAAATTTCATTAAATATTGTAATATAAGGGGTACGGCTAAAATTATTTTATAAAACTTGTAATTATATGGGGTAAAATAATAAAACAATTGAAAAATATGGTTTAAAACAATAATTATCCCTTCAAATATTGAAAATAAGTATTAAATTCTTAAAAATCTCATTTAATATAGGATTTCAGGGGTTTGGTTCATTATTTTATTATAAATCTTGTAAACACTTGGATATTGTAATAGATTATATCATAATAACAGTGATAAAATGTTTTATTCCCTTCAAATATTGAAAATAAGAACTAAATTCATTAAAATCTCATTAAATATTGTAATATAAGGGGTAAGGCTAAAATTATTTTATAAAACTTGTAATTATATGGGGTAAAGTAAAAAAACAATTGAAAAATATGGTTTAAAACAATAATTATCCCTTCAAATATTGAAAATAACTATTAAATTCATAAAAATCTCGTTTAATATAGGATTTCAGGGGTTGGGGCCAACAATTTTTTATAAATTTTTGTAAAAATATGGGGTATAGTAATAAAATACGTTTAAATCAATGAAAAATTTCAATAAAATCCTTACAGATATTGAAAATAAGGGCTAAACTCATTAAAATATCATTAAATATTGTAATATAAGGGGTACGGCTAAAATTATTTTATAAAACTTGTAATTATATGGGGTAAAGTAATACAACAATAGAAAAATATGGTTTAAAACATTAATTATCCCTTCAAATATTGAAAATAAGTATTAAATTCATAAAAATCTCATTTAATATAAGGTTTTAGGGGTTGGTTTCAACATTTTTTTATAAATTTTGTAAAAATATGGGGTAAAGTAATAAAATACGTTAAAATCAATGAAAAATTTCAATAAAATCCTTACAGATATTGAAAATAAGGGCTAAACTCATTAAAATATCATTAAATATTGTAATATAAGGGGTACGGCTAAAATTATTTAATAAAACTTGTAATTATATGGGGTAAAATAATAAAACAATTGAAAAATATGGTTTAAAACAATAATTATCCCTTCAAATATCGAAAATAAGTATTAAATTCATAAAAATCTCGTTTAATATAGGATTTCAGGGGTTGGGTCCAACAATTTTTAATAAATTTTGTAAAAATATGGGGTATAGTAATAAAATACGTAAAATCAATGAAAAATTTCAATAAAATCCTTACAGATATTGAAAATAAGGGCTAAACTCATTAAAATATCATTAAATATTGTAATATAAGGGGTACGGCTAAAATTATTTAATAAAACTTGTAATTATATGGGGTAAAGTAATACAACAATAGAAAAATATGGTTTAAAACATTAATTATCCCTTCAAATATTGAAAATAAGTATTAAATTCATAAAAATCTCATTTAATATAAGGTTTTAGGGGTTGGGTTCAACATTTTTTTATAAATTTTGTAAAAACATGAGATATTTTAATGAAATACGGTAAAATCATTGGAAAAATTCAATAAAATCCCTTCTAATATTGAAAATAAGGGCTAAATTCATAAAAATATCATTAAATATTGTAATATAAGGGGTACGGCTAAAATTATTTTATAAAACTTGTAATTATATGGGGTAAAGTAATAAAACAATTGAAAAATATGGTTTAAAACAATAATTGTCCCTTCAAATATTGAAAATAAGTATTAAATTCATAAAAATCTCATTTAATATAAGATTTTAGGGGTTGGTTTCAACATTTTTTTATAAATTTTGTAAAAATATGGGGTAAAGTAATAAAATACGTTAAAATCAATGAAAAATTTCAATAAAATCCTTACAGATATTGAAAATAAGGGCTAAACTCATTAAAATATCATTAAATATTGTAATATAAGGGGTACGGCTAAAATTATTTAATAAAACTTGTAATTATATGGGGTAAAATAATAAAACAATTGAAAAATATGGTTTAAAACAATAATTATCCCTTCAAATATCGAAAATAAGTATTAAATTCATAAAAATCTCGTTTAATATAGGATTTCAGGGGTTGGGTCCAACAATTTTTAATAAATTTTGTAAAAATATGGGGTATAGTAATAAAATACGTAAAATCAATGAAAAATTTCAATAAAATCCTTACAGATATTGAAAATAAGGGCTAAACTCATTAAAATATCATTAAATATTGTAATATAAGGGGTACGGCTAAAATTATTTAATAAAACTTGTAATTATATGGGGTAAAATAATAAAACAATTGAAAAATATGGTTTAAATCAATAATTATCCCTTCAAATATTGAAAATAAGGGCTAAATTCATAAAAATTTCATTAAATATTGTAATATAAGGGGTACGGCTAAAATTATTTTATAAAACTTGTAATTATATGGGGTAAAATAATAAAACAATTGAAAAATATGGTTTAAAACAATAATTATCCCTTCAAATATTGAAAATAAGTATTAAATTCTTAAAAATCTCATTTAATATAGGATTTCAGGGGTTTGGTTCATTATTTTATTATAAATCTTGTAAACACTTGGATATTGTAATAGATTATATCATAATAACAGTGATAAAATGTTTTATTCCCTTCAAATATTGAAAATAAGGACTAAATTCATTAAAATCTCATTAAATATTGTAATATAAGGGGTAATGCTAAAATTATTTTATAAAACTTGTAATTATATGGGGTAAAGTAAAAAAACAATTGAAAAATATGGTTTAAAACAATAATTATCCCTTCAAATATTGAAAATAACTATTAAATTCATAAAAATCTCGTTTAATATAGGATTTCAGGGGTTGGGGCCAACAATTTTTTATAAGTTTTTGTAAAAATATGGGGTATAGTAATAAAATACGTTTAAATCAATGAAAAATTTCAATAAAATCCTTACAGATATTGAAAATAAGGGCTAAACTCATTAAAATATCATTAAATATTGTAATATAAGGGGTACGGCTAAAATTATTTTATAAAACTTGTAATTATATGGGGTAAAGTAATACAACAATTGAAAAATATGGTTTAAAACAATAATTATCCCTTCAAATATTGAAAATAAGTATTAAATTCATAAAAATCTCATTTAATATAAGATTTTAGGGGTTGGGTTCAACATTTTTTTATAAATTTTGTAAAAATATGGGGTATAGTAATAAAATACGTTAAAATCAATGAAAAATTTCAATAAAATCCTTACAGATATTGAAAATAAGGGCTAAACTCATTAAAATATCATTAAATATTGTAATATAAGGGGTACGGCTAAAATTATTTCATAAAACTTGTAATTATATGGGGTAAAATAATAAAACAATTGAAAAATATGGTTTAAAACAATAATTATCCCTTCAAATATCGAAAATAAGTATTAAATTCATAAAAATCTCGTTTAATATAGGATTTCAGGGGTTGGGTCCAACAATTTTTAATAAATTTTGTAAAAATATGGGGTATAGTAATAAAATACGTAAAATCAATGAAAAATTTCAATAAAATCCTTACAGATATTGAAAATAAGGGCTAAACTCATTAAAATATCATTAAATATTGTAATATAAGGGGTACGGCTAAAATTATTTAATAAAACTTGTAATTATATGGGGTAAAGTAATACAACAATAGAAAAATATGGTTTAAAACATTAATTATCCCTTCAAATATTGAAAATAAGTATTAAATTCATAAAAATCTCATTTAATATAAGGTTTTAGGGGTTGGGTTCAACATTTTTTTATAAATTTTGTAAAAACATGAGATATTTTAATGAAATACGGTAAAATCATTGGAAAAATTCAATAAAATCCCTTCTAATATTGAAAATAAGGGCTAAATTCATAAAAATATTATTAAATATTGTAATATAAGGGGTACGGCTAAAATTATTTTATAAAACTTGTAATTATATGGGGTAAAGTAATAAAACAATTGAAAAATATGGTTTAAAACAATAATTGTCCCTTCAAATATTGAAAATAAGTATTAAATTCATAAAAATCTCATTTAATATAAGATTTTAGGGGTTGGTTTCAACATTTTTTTATAAATTTTGTAAAAATATGGGGTAAAGTAATAAAATACGTTAAAATCAATGAAAAATTTCAATAAAATCCTTACAGATATTGAAAATAAGGGCTAAACTCATTAAAATATCATTAAATATTGTAATATAAGGGGTACGGCTAAAATTATTTCATAAAACTTGTAATTATATGGGGTAAAATAATAAAACAATTGAAAAATATGGTTTAAAACAATAATTATCCCTTCAAATATCGAAAATAAGTATTAAATTCATAAAAATCTCGTTTAATATAGGATTTCAGGGGTTGGGGCCAACAATTTTTTATAAATTTTGTAAAAATATGGGGTATAGTAATAAAATACGTAATATCAATGAAAAATTTCAATAAAATCCTTACAGATATTGAAAATAAGGGCTAAACTCATTAAAATATCATTAAATATTGTAATATAAGGGGTACGGCTAAAATTATTTAATAAAACTTGTAATTATATGGGGTAAAATAATAAAACAATTGAAAAATATGGTTTAAAACAATAATTATCCCTTCAAATATTGAAAATAAGGGCTAAATTCATAAAAATTTCATTAAATATTGTAATATAAGGGGTACGGCTAAAATTATTTTATAAAACTTGTAATTATATGGGGTAAAATAATAAAACAATTGAAAAATATGGTTTAAAACAATTATTATCCCTTCAAATATTGAAAATAAGTATTAAATTCTTAAAAATCTCATTTAATATAGGATTTCAGGGGTTTGGTTCATTATTTTATTATAAATCTTGTAAACACTTGGATATTGTAATAGATTATATCATAATAACAGTGATAAAATGTTTTATTCCCTTCAAATATTGAAAATAAGGACTAAATTCATTAAAATCTCATTAAATATTGTAATATAAGGGGTAAGGCTAAAATTATTTTATAAAACTTGTAATTATATGGGGTAAAGTAAAAAAACAATTGAAAAATATGGTTTAAAACAATAATTATCCCTTCAAATATTGAAAATAACTATTAAATTCATAAAAATCTCGTTTAATATAGGATTTCAGGGGTTGGGGCCAACAATTTTTTATAAATTTTTGTAAAAATATGGGGTATAGTAATAAAATACGTTTAAATCAATGAAAAATTTCAATAAAATCCTTACAGATATTGAAAATAAGGGCTAAACTCATTAAAATATCATTAAATATTGTAATATAAGGGGTACGGCTAAAATTATTTTATAAAACTTGTAATTATATGGGGTAAAGTAATACAACAATAGAAAAATATGGTTTAAAACATTAATTATCCCTTCAAATATCGAAAATAAGTATTAAATTCATAAAAATCTCGTTTAATATAGGATTTCAGGGGTTGGGGCCAACAATTTTTTATAAATTTTGTAAAAATATGGGATATTGTAATGAAATACGGTAAAATCATTAGAAAAATTCAATAAAATCCCTTCTAATATTGAAAATAAAGACTAAATTCATAAATATTTCATTAAATATTGTAATATAAGGGGTACGGCTAAAATTATTTTATAAAACTTGTAATTATATGGGGTAGAGTAACAAAACAATTGAAAAATATGGTTTAAAACAATAATTGTCCCTTCAAATATTGAAAATAAGTATTAAATTCATAAAAATCTCATTTAATATAAGATTTTAGGGGTTGGTTTCAACATTTTTTTATAAATTTTGTAAAAACATGGGATATAGTAATAAAATACGTTAAAATCAATGAAAAATTTCAATAAAATCCTTACAGATATTGAAAATAAGGGCTAAACTCATTAAAATATCATTAAATATTGTAATATAAGGGGTACGGCTAAAATTATTTAATAAAACTTGTAATTATATGGGGTAAAATAATAAAACAATTGAAAAATATGGTTTAAAACAATAATTATCCCTTCAAATATTGAAAATAAGTATTAAATTCTTAAAAATCTCATTTAATATAGGATTTCAGGGGTTTGGTTCATTATTTTATTATAAATCTTGTAAACACTTGGATATTGTAATAGATTATATCATAATAACAGTGATAAAATGTTTTATTCCCTTCAAATATTGAAAATAAGGACTAAATTCATTAAAATCTCATAAATATTGTAATATAAGGGGTAAGGCTAAAATTATTTTATAAAACTTGTAATTATATGGGGTAAAGTAATAAAACAATTGAAAAATATGGTTTAAAACAATAATTATCCCTTCAAATATTGAAAATAATTATTAAATTCATAAAAATCTCGTTTAATATAGGATTTCAGGGGTTGGGGCCAACAATTTTTTATAAATTTTGTAAAAATATGGGATATTGTAATGAAATACGATAAATCATTAGAAAAATTCAATAAAATCCCTTCTAATATTGAAAATAAAGACTAAATTCATAAATATTTCATTAAATATTGTAATATAAGGGGTACGGCTAAAATTATTTTATAAAACTTGTAATTATATGGGGTAGAGTAACAAAACAATTGAAAAATATGGTTTAAAACAATAATTATCCCTTCAAATATTGAAAATAAGTATTAGATTCATAAAAATCTCATTTAATTTAAGATTTTAGGGGTTGGGTTCAACATTTTTTTATAAATTTTGTAAAAACATGGGATATTGTAATGAAATACGGTAAAATCATTGGAAAAATTTAATAAAATCCCTTCTAATATTGAAAATAAAGACTAAATTCATAAATATTTCATTAAATATTGTAATATAAGGGGTACGGCTAAAATTATTTTATAAAACTTGTAATTATATGGGGTAAAGTAATAAAACAATTGAAAAATATGGTTTAAAACAATAATTGTCCCTTCAAATATTGAAAATAAGTATTAAATTCATAAACATCTCATTTAATATAAGATTTTAGGGGTTGGTTTCAACATTTTTTTATAAATTTTGTAAAAATTTGGGATATTGTAATGAAATACGGTAAAATCATTAGAAAAATTCAATAAAATCCATTCTAATATTGAAAATAAAGACTAAATTCATAAATATTTCATTAAATATTGTAATATAAGGGGTACGGCTAAAATTATTTAATAAAACTTGTAATTATATGGGGTAAAATAATAAAACAATTGAAAAATATGGTTTAAAACAATAATTGTCCCTTCAAATATTGAAAATAAGTATTAAATTCATAAAAATCTCATTTAATATAAGATTTTAGGGGTTGGTTTCAACATTTTTTTATAAATTTTGTAAAAACATGGGATATAGTAATAAAATACGTTAAAATCAATGAAAAATTTCAATAAAATCCTTACAGATATTGAAAATAAGGGCTAAACTCATTAAAATATCATTAAATATTGTAATATAAGGGGTACGGCTAAAATTATTTAATAAAACTTGTAATTATATGGGGTAAAATAATAAAACAATTGAAAAATATTGTTTAAAACAATAATTATCCCTTCATATATTGAAAATAAGGGCTAAATTCATAAAAATTTCATTATATATTGTAATATAAGGGGTACGGCTAAAATTATTTTATAAAACTTGTAATTATATGGGGTAAAATAATAAAACAATTGAAAAATATGGTTTAAAACAATAATTATCCCTTCAAATATTGAAAATAAGTATTAAATTCTTAAAAATCTCATTTAATATAGGATTTCAGGGGTTTGGTTCATTATTTTATTATAAATCTTGTAAACACTTGGATATTGTAATAGATTATATCATAATAACAGTGATAAAATGTTTTATTCCCTTCAAATATTGAAAATAAGGACTAAATTCATTAAAATCTCATAAATATTGTAATATAAGGGGTAAGGCTAAAATTATTTTATAAAACTTGTAATTATATGGGGTAAAGTAATAAAACAATTGAAAAATATGGTTTAAAACAATAATTATCCCTTCAAATATTGAAAATAATTATTAAATTCATAAAAATCTCGTTTAATATAGGATTTCAGGGGTTGGGGCCAACAATTTTTTATAAATTTTGTAAAAATATGGGATATTGTAATGAAATACGATAAATCATTAGAAAAATTCAATAAAATCCCTTCTAATATTGAAAATAAAGACTAAATTCATAAATATTTCATTAAATATTGTAATATAAGGGGTACGGCTAAAATTATTTTATAAAACTTGTAATTATATGGGGTAGAGTAACAAAACAATTGAAAAATATGGTTTAAAACAATAATTATCCCTTCAAATATTGAAAATAAATATTAGATTCATAAAAATCTCATTTAATTTAAGATTTTAGGGGTTGGGTTCAACATATTTTTATAAATTTTGTAAAAACATGGGATATTGTAATGAAATACGGTAAAATCATTGGAAAAATTTAATAAAATCCCTTCTAATATTGAAAATAAAGACTAAATTCATAAATATTTCATTAAATATTGTAATATAAGGGGTACGGCTAAAATTATTTTATAAAACTTGTAATTATATGGGGTAAAGTAATAAAACAATTGAAAAATATGGTTTAAAACAATAATTGTCCCTTCAAATATTGAAAATAAGTATTAAATTCATAAACATCTCATTTAATATAAGATTTTAGGGGTTGGTTTCAACATTTTTTTATAAATTTTGTAAAAATATGGGATATTGTAATGAAATACGGTAAAATCATTAGAAAAATTCAATAAAATCCATTCTTATATTGAAAATAAAGACTAAATTCATAAATATTTCATTAAATATTGTAATATAAGGGGTACGGCTAAAATTATTTAATAAAACTTGTAATTATATGGGGTAAAATAATAAAACAATTGAAAAATATGGTTTAAAACAATAATTATCCCTTCAAATATTGAAAATAAGTATTAAATTCATAAAAATCTCATTTAATATAAGATTTTAGGGGTTGGGTTCAACATTTTTTTATAAATTTTGTAAAAACATGGGATATTGTAATAAAATACGGTAAAATCATTGGAAAAATTTAATAAAATCCCTTCTTATATTGAAAATAAAGACTAAATTCATAAATATTTCATTAAATATTGTAATATAAGGGGTACGGCTAAAATTATTTTATAAAACTTGTAATTATATGGGGTAAAGTAATAAAACAATTGAAAAATATGGTTTAAAACAATAATTATCCCTTCAAATATTGAAAATAAGGGCTAAATTCATAAAAATTTCATTAAATATTGTAATATAAGGGGTACGGCTAAAATTATTTTATAAAACTTGTAATTATATGGGGTAAAGTAATACAACAATAGAAAAATATGGTTTAAATCATTAATTATCCCTTCAAATATTGAAAATAAGTATTAAATTCATAAAAATCTCGTTTAATATAGGATTTCAGGGGTTGGGGCCAACAATTTTTTATAAATTTTGTAAAAATATTGGGTATAGTAATAAAATACGTTAAAATCAATGATAAATTTAAATAAAATCCTTACAGATATTGAAAATAAGGGCTAAACTCATTAAAATATCATTAAATATTGTAATATAAGGGGTACGGCTAAAATTATTTTATAAAACTTGTAATTATATGGGGTAAAGTAATAAAACAATTGAAAAATATGGTTTAAAACAATAATTATCCCTTCAAATATTGAAAATAAGTATTAAATTCATAAAAATCTCATTTAATATAAGATTTTAGGGGTTGGTTTCAACATATTTTTATAAATTTTGTAAAAATATGGGGTATAGTAACAAAATACGTTAAAATCAATGAAAAATTTCAATAAAATCCTTACAGATATTGAAAATAAGGGCTAAACTCATTAAAATATCATTAAATATTGTAATATAAGGGGTTCTGCTAAAATTATTTAATAAAACTTGTAATTATATGGGGTAAAATAATAAAACAATTGAAAAATATGGTTTAAAACAATAATTATCACTTCATATATCGAAAATAAGTATTAAATTCATAAAAATCTCGTTTAATATAGGATTTCAGGGGTTGGGGCCAACAATTTTTTATAAATTTTGTAAAAATATGGGGTATAGTAATAAAATACGTGAAATCAATGAAAAATTTCAATAAAATCCTTACAGATATTGAAAATAAGGGCTAAACTCATTAAAATATCATTAAATATTGTAATATAAGGGGTACGGCTAAAATTATTTAATAAAACTTGTAATTATATGGGGTAAAATAATACAACAATTGAAAAATATGGTTTAAAACAATTATTATCCCTTCAAATATTGAAAATAAGTATTAAATTCTTAAAAATCTCATTTAATATAGGATTTCAGGGGTTTGGTTCATTATTTTATTATAAATCTTGTAAACACTTGGATATTGTAATAGATTATATCATAATAACAGTGATAAAATGTTTTATTCCCTTCAAATATTGAAAATAAGGACTAAATTCATTAAAATCTCATTAAATATTGTAATATAAGGGGTAAGGCTAAAATTATTTTATAAAACTTGTAATTATATGGGGTAAAGTAATAAAACAATTGAAAAATATGGTTTAAAACAATAATTATCCCTTCAAATATTGAAAATAAGTATTAAATTCATAAAAATCTCGTTTAATATAGGATTTCAGGGGTTGGGGCCAACAATTTTTTATAAATTTTGTAAAAATATGGGGTATAGTAATAAAATACGTAAAATCAATGAAAAATTTCAATAAAATCCTTACAGATATTGAAAATAAGGGCTAAACTCATTAAAATATCATTAAATATTGTAATATAAGGGGTACGGCTAAAATTATTTAATAAAACTTGTAATTATATGGGGTAAAATAATAAAACAATTGAAAAATATGGTTTAAAACAATAATTATCCCTTCAAATATTGAAAATAAGGGCTAAATTCATTAAAATCTCATTAAATATTGTAATATAAGGGGTAAGGCTAAAATTATTTTATAAAACTTGTAATTATATGGCGTAAAGTAATAAAACAATTGAAAAATATGGTTTAAAACAATAATTATCCCTTCAAATATTGAAAATAACTATTAAATTCATAAAAATCTCGTTTAATATAGGATTTCAGGGGTTGGGGCAAACAATTTATTATAAATTTTGTAAAAATATGGGGTATAGTAATAAAATACGTTAAAATCAATAAAAAATTTAATAAAATCCCTTCTCATATTGAAAATAAAGACTAAATTCATAAATATTTCATTAAATATTGTAATATAAGGGGTACGGCTAAAATTATTTTATAAAACTTGTAATTATATGGGGTAAAATAATAAAACAATTGAAAAATATGGTTTAAAACAATAATTATCCCTTCAAATATCGAAAATAAGTATTAAATTCATAAAAATCTCGTTTAATATAGGATATCAGGGGTTGGGGCCAACAATTTATTATAAATTTTGCAAAAATATGGGGTATAGTAATAAAATACGTTAAAATCAATGAAAAATTTCAATAAAATCCTTACAGATATTGAAAATAAGGGCTAAACTCATTAAAATATCATTAAATATTGTAATATAAGGGGTACGGCTAAAATTATTTTATAAAACTTGTAATTATATGGGGTAAAATAATAAAACAATTGAAAAATATGGTTTAAAACAATAATTATCCCTTCAAATATTGAAAATAAGTATTAAATTCTTAAAAATCTCATTTAATATAGGATTTCAGGGGTTTGGTTCATTATTTTATTATAAATCTTGTAAACACTTGGATATTGTAATAGATTATATCATAATAACAGTGATAAAATGTTATATTCCCTTCAAATATTGAAAATAAGGACTAAATTCATTAAAATCTCATTAAATATTGTAATATAAGGGGTAAGGCTAAAATTATTTTATAAAACTTGTAATTATATGGGGTAAAGTAATAAAACAATTGAAAAATATGGTTTAAAACAATAATTATCCCTTCAAATATTGAAAATAAGTATTAAATTCATAAAAATCTCGTTTAATATAGGATTTCAGGGGTTGGGGCCAACAATTTTTTATAAATTTTGTAAAAATATTGGGTATAGTAATAAAATACGTTAAAATCAATGAAAAATTTAAATAAAATCCTTACAGATATTGAAAATAAGGGCTAAACTCATTAAAATATCATTAAATATTGTAATATAAGGGGTACGGCTAAAATTATTTAATAAAACTTGTAATTATATGGGGTAAAATAATAAAACAATTGAAAAATATGGTTTAAAACAATAATTATCACTTCATATATCGAAAATAAGTATTAAATTCATTAAAATCTCATTAAATATTGTAATATAAGGGGTAAGGCTAAAATTATTTTATAAAACTTGTAATTATATGGGGTAAAGTAATAAAACAATTGAAAAATATGGTTTAAAACAATAATTATCCCTTCAAATATTGAAAATAACTATTAAATTCATAAAAATCTCGTTTAATATAGGATTTCAGGGGTTGGGGCCAACAATTTATTATAAATTTTGTAAAAATATGGGGTATAGTAATAAAATACGTTAAAATCAATAAAAAATTTAATAAAATCCCTTCTCATATTGAAAATAAAGACTAAATTCATAAATATTTCATTAAATATTGTAATATTAGGGGTACGGCTAAAATTATTTTATAAAACTTGTAATTATATGGGGTAAAATAATAAAACAATTGAAAAATATGGTTTAAAACAATAATTATCCCTTCAAATATCGAAAATAAGTATTAAATTCATAAAAATCTCGTTTAATATAGGATTTCAGGGGTTGGGGCCAACAATTTATTATAAATTTTGTAAAAATATGGGGTATAGTAATAAAATACGTTAAAATCAATGAAAAATTTCAATAAAATCCTTACAGATATTGAAAATAAGGGCTAAACTCATTAAAATATCATTAAATATTGTAATATAAGGGGTACGGCTAAAATTATTTTATAAAACTTGTAATTATATGGGGTAAAATAATAAAACAATTGAAAAATATGGTTTAAAACAATAATTATCCCTTCAAATATCGAAAATAAGTATTAAATTCATAAAAATCTCGTTTAATATAGGATTTCAGGGGTTTGGTTCATTATTTTATTATAAATCTTGTAAACACTTGGATATTGTAATAGATTATATCATAATAACAGTGATAAAATGTTATATTCCCTTCAAATATTGAAAATAAGGGCTAAATTCATTAAAATCTCATTAAATATTGTAATATAAGGGGTAAGGCTAAAATTATTTTATAAAACTTGTAATTATATGGGGTAAAGTAATAAAACAATTGAAAAATATGGTTTAAAACAATAATTATCCCTTCAAATATTGAAAATAAGTATTAAATTCTTAAAAATCTCATTTAATATAGGATTTCAGGGGTTTGGTTCATTATTTTATTATAAATCTTGTAAACACTTGGATATTGTAATAGATTATATCATAATAACAGTGATAAAATGTTTTATTCCCTTCAAATATTGAAAATAAGGACTAAATTCATTAAAATCTCATTAAATATTGTAATATAAGGGGTAAGGCTAAAATTATTTAATAAAACTTGTAATTATATGGGGTAAAATAATACAACAATTGAAAAATATGGTTTAAAACAATAATTATCACTTCAAATATCGAAAATAAGTATTAAATTCATAAAAATCTCGTTTAATATAGGATTTCAGGGGTTGGGGCCAACAATTTTTTATAAATTTTGTAAAAATATGGGGTATAGTAATAAAATACGTAAAATCAATGAAAAATTTCAATAAAATCCTTACAGATATTGAAAATAAGGGCTAAACTCATTAAAATATCATTAAATATTGTAATATAAGGGGTACGGCTAAAATTATTTAATAAAACTTGTAATTATATGGGGTAAAATAATAAAACAATTGAAAAATATGGTTTAAAACAATAATTATCCCTTCAAATATTGAAAATAAGGGCTAAATTCATTAAAATCTCATTAAATATTGTAATATAAGGGGTAAGGCTAAAATTATTTTATAAAACTTGTAATTATATGGGGTAAAGTAATAAAACAATTGAAAAATATGGTTTAAAACAATAATTATCCCTTCAAATATTGAAAATAACTATTAAATTCATAAAAATCTCGTTTAATATAGGATTTCAGGGGTTGGGGCCAACAATTTATTATAAATTTTGTAAAAATATGGGGTATAGTAATAAAATACGTTAAAATCAATGAAAAATTTCAATAAAATCCTTACAGATATTGAAAATAAGGGCTAAACTCATTAAAATATCATTAAATATTGTAATATAAGGGGTACGGCTAAAATTATTTTATAAAACTTGTAATTATATGGGGTAAAATAATAAAACAATTGAAAAATATGGTTTAAAACAATAATTATCCCTTCAAATATCGAAAATAAGTATTAAATTCTTAAAAATCTCATTTAATATAGGATTTCAGG
Source organism: Rhopalosiphum nymphaeae (assembly GCA_036289425.1). Lineage (NCBI taxonomy): Eukaryota > Metazoa > Arthropoda > Insecta > Hemiptera > Aphididae > Rhopalosiphum > Rhopalosiphum nymphaeae. The sequence goes on along the minus strand of JAZAQC010000001.1, from coordinate 6,391,586 downwards.
GTTTTGGTTCATTATTTTATTATAAATCTTGTAAACACTTGGATATTGTAATAGATTATATCATAATAACAGTGATAAAATGTTATATTCCCTTCAAATATTGAAAATAAGGACTAAATTCATAAAAATCTCGTTTAATATAGGATTTCAGGGGTTGGGGCCAACAATTTTTTATAAATTTTGTAAAAATATGGGGTATAGTAATAAAATACGTTAAAATCAATGAAAAATTTAAATAAAATCCTTACAGATATTGAAAATAAGGGCTAAACTCATTAAAATATCATTAAATATTGTAATATAAGGGGTACGGCTAAAATTATTTTATAAAACTTGTAATTATATGGGGTAAAGTAATAAAACAATTGAAAAATATGGTTTAAAACAATAATTATCCCTTCAAATATTGAAAATAAGTATTAAATTCATAAAAATCTCATTTAATATAAGATTTTAGGGGTTGGTTTCAACATATTTTTATAAATTTTGTAAAAATATGGGGTATAGTAACAAAATACGTTAAAATCAATGAAAAATTTCAATAAAATCCTTACAGATATTGAAAATAAGGGCTAAACTCATTAAAATATCATTAAATATTGTAATATAAGGGGTTCTGCTAAAATTATTTAATAAAACTTGTAATTATATGGGGTAAAATAATAAAACAATTGAAAAATATGGTTTAAAACAATAATTATCACTTCATATATCGAAAATAAGTATTAAATTCATAAAAATCTCGTTTAATATAGGATTTCAGGGGTTGGGGCCAACAATTTTTTATAAATTTTGTAAAAATATGGGGTATAGTAATAAAATACGTGAAATCAATGAAAAATTTCAATAAAATCCTTACAGATATTGAAAATAAGGGCTAAACTCATTAAAATATCATTAAATATTGTAATATAAGTGGTACGGCTAAAATTATTTAATAAAACTTGTAATTATATGGGGTAAAATAATACAACAATTGAAAAATATGGTTTAAAACAATAATTATCCCTTCAAATATTGAATATAAGTATTAAATTCTTAAAAATCTCATTTAATATAGGATTTCAGGGGTTTGGTTCATTATTTTATTATAAATCTTGTAAACACTTGGATATTGTAATAGATTATATCATAATAACAGTGATAAAATGTTTTATTCCCTTCAAATATTGAAAATAAGGACTAAATTCATTAAAATCTCATTAAATATTGTAATATAAGGGGTAAGGCTAAAATTATTTAATAAAACTTGTAATTATATGGGGTAAAATAATACAACAATTGAAAAATATGGTTTAAAACAATAATTATCACTTCAAATATCGAAAATAAGTATTAAATTCATAAAAATCTCGTTTAATATAGGATTTCAGGGGTTGGGGCCAACAATTTTTTATAAATTTTGTAAAAATATGGGGTATAGTAATAAAATACGTAAAATCAATGAAAAATTTCAATAAAATCCTTACAGATATTGAAAATAAGGGCTAAACTCATTAAAATATCATTAAATATTGTAATATAAGGGGTTCTGCTAAAATTATTTAATAAAACTTGTAATTATATGGGGTAAAATAATAAAACAATTGAAAAATATGGTTTAAAACAATAATTATCACTTCATATATCGAAAATAAGTATTAAATTCATAAAAATCTCGTTTAATATAGGATTTCAGGGGTTGGGGCCAACAATTTTTTATAAATTTTGTAAAAATATGGGGTATAGTAATAAAATACGTAAAATCAATGAAAAATTTCAATAAAATCCTTACAGATATTGAAAATAAGGGCTAAACTCATTAAAATATCATTAAATATTGTAATATAAGGGGTACGGCTAAAATTATTTAATAAAACTTGTAATTATATGGGGTAAAATAATACAACAATTGAAAAATATGGTTTAAAACAATAATTATCCCTTCAAATATTGAAAATAAGTATTAAATTCTTAAAAATCTCATTTAATATAGGATTTCAGGGGTTTGGTTCATTATTTTATTATAAATCTTGTAAACACTTGGATATTGTAATAGATTATATCATAATAACAGTGATAAAATGTTTTATTCCCTTCAAATATTGAAAATAAGGACTAAATTCATTAAAATCTCATTAAATATTGTAATATAAGGGGTAAGGCTAAAATTATTTTATAAAACTTGTAATTATATGGGGTAAAGTAATAAAACAATTGAAAAATATGGTTTAAAACAATAATTATCCCTTCAAATATTGAAAATAAGTATTAAATTCATAAAAATCTCGTTTAATATAGGATTTCAGGGGTTGGGGCCAACAATTTTTTATAAATTTTGTAAAAATATTGGGTATAGTAATAAAATACGTTAAAATCAATGAAAAATTTAAATAAAATCCTTACAGATATTGAAAATAAGGGCTAAACTCATTAAAATATCATTTAATATTGTAATATAAGGGGTACGGCTAAAATTATTTTATAAAACTTGTAATTATATGGGGTAAAATAATAAAACAATTGAAAAATATGGTTTAAAACAATAATTATCCCTTCAAATATCGAAAATAAGTATTAAATTCATAAAAATCTCGTTTAATATAGGATTTCAGGGGTTGGGGCCAACAATTTTTTATAAATTTTGTAAAAATATGGGGTATAGTAATAAAATACGTAAAATCAATGAAAAATTTCAATAAAATCCTTACAGATATTGAAAATAAGGGCTAAACTCATTAAAATATCATTAAATATTGTAATATAAGGGGTACGGCTAAAATTATTTAATAAAACTTGTAATTATATGGGGTAAAATAATAAAACAATTGAAAAATATGGTTTAAAACAATAATTATCCCTTCAAATATTGAAAATAAGGGCTAAATTCATTAAAATCTCATTAAATATTGTAATATAAGGGGTAAGGCTAAAATTATTTTATAAAACTTGTAATTATATGGGGTAAAGTAATAAAACAATTGAAAAATATGGTTTAAAACATTAATTATCCCTTCAAATATTGAAAATAAGTATTAAATTCATAAAAATCTCATTTAATATAAGATTTTAGGGGTTGGGTTCAACATTTTTTTATAAATTTTGTAAAAATATGGGATATTGTAATGAAATACGGTAAAATCATTAGAAAAAGTCAATAAAATCCCTTCTAATATTGAAAATAAAGACTAAATTCATAAATATTTCATTAAATATTGTAATATAAGGGGTACGGCTAAAATTATTTTATAAAACTTGTAATTATATGGGGTAAAGTAATAAAACAATTGAAAAATATGGTTTAAAACAATAATTATCCCTTCAAATATTGAAAATAAGGGCTAAATTCATAAAAATTTCATTAAATATTGTAATATAAGGGGTACGGCTAAAATTATTTTATAAAACTTGTAATTATATGGGGTAAAGTAATAAAACAATTGAAAAATATGGTTTAAAACAATAATTATCCCTTCAAATATTGAAAATAAGTATTAAATTCATAAAAATCTCATTTAATATAAGATTTTAGGGGTTGGGTTCAACATTTTTTTATAAATTTTGTAAAAACATGGGATATTGTAATGAAATACGGTAAAATCATTGGAAAAATTTAATAAAATCCCTTCTTATATTGAAAATAAAGACTAAATTCATAAATATTTCATTAAATATTGTAATATAAGGGGTACGGCTGAAATTATTTTATAAAACTTGTAATTATATGGGGTAAAGTAATAAAAAAATTGAAAAATATGGTTTAAAACAATAATTATCCCTTCAAATATTGAAAATAAGTATTAAATTCATAAAAATCTCGTTTAATATAGGATTTCAGGGGTTGGGGCCAACAATTTTTTATAAATTTTGTAAAAATATGGGGTATAGTAATAAAATACGTAAAATCAATGAAAAATTTCAATAAAATCCTTACAGATATTGAAAATAAGGGCTAAACTCATAAAAATTTCATTAAATACTGTAATATAAGGGGTACGACTAAAATTATTTTATAAAACTTGTAATTATATGGGGTAAAGTAATACAACAATTGAAAAATATGGTTTAAAACAATAATTATCCCTTCAAATATTGAAAATAAGTATTAAATTCATAAAAATCTCGTTTAATATAGGATTTCAGGGGTTGGGGCCAACAATTTTTTATAAATTTTGTAAAAATATGGGGTATAGTAATAAAATACGTTAAAATCCATGAAAAATTTCAATAAAATCCTTACAGATATTGAAAATAAAAAACAATTGAAAAATATGGTTTAAAACAATAATTATCCCTTCAAATATTGAAAATAAGTATTAAATTCATAAAAATCTCGTTTAATATAGGATTTCAGGGGTTGGGGCCAACAATTTTTTATAAATTTTGTAAAAATATGGGGTATAGTAATAAATACGTAAAATCAATGAAAAATTTCAATAAAATCTTTACAGATATTGAAAATAAGGGCTAAACTCATTAAAATATCATTAAATATTATAATAAAAGGGGTACGGCTAAAATTATTTTATAAAACTTGTAAATATATGGGGTAAAGTAATACAACAATTGAAAAATATGGTTTAAAACAATAATTATCCCTTCAAATATTGAAAATAAGTATTAAATTCTTAAAAATCTCATTTAATATAGGATTTCAGGGGTTTGGTTCATTATTTTATTATAAATCTTGTAAACACTTGGATATTAAAATAGATTATATCATAATAACAGCGATGAAATGTTATATTCCCTTCAAATATTGAAAATGAAGACTAAATTCATTAAAATCTCATTAAATATTGTAATATAAGGGGTAAGGCTAAAATTATTTTATAAAACTTGTAATTATATGGGGTAAAGTAATAAAACAATTGAAAAATATGGTTTAAAACAATAATTATCCCTTCAAATATTGAAAATAAGTATTAAATTCATAAAAATCTCATTAAATATTGTAATATAAGGGGTTGGGCCAACAATTTTTTGTAAATTTTGTAAAAATATGGGGTATAGTAATAAAATACGTTAAAATCAATGAAAAATTTCAATAAAATCCTTACAGATATTGAAAATAAGGGCTAAACTCATTAAAATATCATTAAATATTGTAATATAAGGGGTACGGCTAAAATTATTTTATAAAACTTGTAATTATATGGGGTAAAGTAATAAAACAATTGAAAAATATGGTTTAAAACAATAATTATCCCTTCAAATATTGAAAATAAGGGCTAAATTCATAAAAATTTCATTAAATACTGTAATATAAGGGGTACGACTAAAATTATTTTATAAAACTTGTAATTATATGGGGTAAAGTAATACAACAATTGAAAAATATGGTTTAAAACAATAATTATCCCTTCAAATATTGAAAATAAGTATTAAATTCATAAAAATCTCGTTTAATATAGGATTTCAGGGGTTGGGGCCAACAATTTTTTATAAATTTTGTAAAAATATGGGGTATTGTAATGAAATACGGTAAAATCATTGGAAAAATTCAATAAAATCCCTTCTAATATTGAAAATAAGGACTAAATTCCTTAAAATCTCATTAAATATTGTAATATAAGGGGTATGGCTAAAATTATTTTATAAAACTTGTAATTATATGGGGTAAAGTAATACAACAATAGAAAAATATGGTTTAAAACATTAATTATCCCTTCAAATATTGAAAATAAGTATTAAATTCATAAAAATCTCATTTAATATAAGATTTTAGGGGTTGGGTTCAACATTTTTTTATAAATTTTGTAAAAATATGGGATATTGTAATGAAATACGGTAAAATCATTGGAAAAGTTTAATAAAATCCCTTCTAATATTGAAAATAAAGACAAAATTCATAAATATTTCATTAAATATTGTAATATAAGGGGTACGACTAAAATTATTTTATAAAACTTATAATTATATGGGGTAAAGTAATAAAACAATTGAAAAATATGGTTTAAAACAATAATTATCCCTTCAAATATTGAAAATAAGGGCTAAATTCATAAAAATTTCATTAAATATTGTAATATAAGGGGTACGACTAAAATTATTTTATAAAACTTATAATTATATGGGGTAAAGTAATACAACAATTGAAAAATATGGTTTAAAACAATAATTATCCCTTCAAATATTGAAAATAAGTATTAAATTTATAAAAATCTCATTTAATATAAGATTTTAGGGGTTGGGTTCAACATTTTTTTATAAATTTTGTAAAAATATGGGATATTGTAATGAAATACGGTAAAATCATTGGAAAAGTTTAATAAAATCCCTTCTAATATTGAAAATAAAGACAAAATTCATAAATATTTCATTAAATATTGTAATATAAGGGGTACGGCTAAAATTATTTTATAAAACTTGTAATTATATGGGGTAAAGTAATACAACAATTGAAAAATATGGTTTAAAACAATAATTATCCCTTCAAATATTGAAAATAAGGGCTAAACTCATTAAAATATCATTAAATATTGTAATAAAAGGGGTACGGCTAAAATTATTTTATAAAACTCGTAAATATATGGGGTAAAGTAATACAACAATTGAAAAATATGGTTTAAAACAATAATTATCCCTTCAAATATTGAAAATAAGTATTAAATTCATAAAAATCTCATTTAATATAAGATTTTAGGGGTTGGGTTCAACATTTTTTTATAAATTTTGTAAAAATATGGGGTATAGTAATAAAATACGTTAAAATCAATGAAAAATTTCAATAAAATCCTTACAGATATTGAAAATAAGGGCTAAACTCATAAAAATTTCATTAAATACTGTAATATAAGGGGTACGACTAAAATTATTTTATAAAACTTGTAATTATATGGGGTAAAGTAATACAACAATTGAAAAATATGGTTTAAAACAATAATTATCCCTTCAAATATTGAAAATAAGTATTAAATTCATAAAAATCTCGTTTAATATAAGATTTCAGGGGTTGGGGCCAACAATTTTTTATAAATTTTGTAAAAATATGGGGTATAGTAATAAAATACGTTAAAATCCATGAAAAATTTCAATAAAATCCTTACAGATATTGAAAATAAAAAACAATTGAAAAATATGGTTTAAAACAATAATTATCCCTTCAAATATTGAAAATAAGTATTAAATTCATAAAAATCTCGTTTAATATAGGATTTCAGGGGTTGGGGCCAACAATTTTTTATAAATTTTGTAAAAATATGGGGTATAGTAATAAATACGTAAAATCAATGAAAAATTTCAATAAAATCTTTACAGATATTGAAAATAAGGGCTAAACTCATTAAAATATCATTAAATATTATAATAAAAGGGGTACGGCTAAAATTATTTTATAAAACTTGTAAATATATGGGGTAAAGTAATACAACAATTGAAAAATATGGTTTAAAACAATAATTATCCCTTCAAATATTGAAAATAAGTATTAAATTCTTAAAAATCTCATTTAATATAGGATTTCAGGGGTTTGGTTCATTATTTTATTATAAATCTTGTAAACACTTGGATATTAAAATAGATTATATCATAATAACAGCGATGAAATGTTATATTCCCTTCAAATATTGAAAATAAAGACTAAATTCATTAAAATCTCATTAAATATTGTAATATAAGGGGTAAGGCTAAAATTATTTTATAAAACTTGTAATTATATGGGGTAAAGTAATAAAACAATTGAAAAATATGGTTTAAAACAATAATTATCCCTTCAAATATTGAAAATAAGTATTAAATTCATAAAAATCTCATTAAATATTGTAATATAAGGGGTTGGGCCAACAATTTTTTGTAAATTTTGTAAAAATATGGGGTATAGTAATAAAATACGTTAAAATCAATGAAAAATTTCAATAAAATCCTTACAGATATTGAAAATAAGGGCTAAACTCATTAAAATATCATTAAATATTGTAATATAAGGGGTACGGCTAAAATTATTTTATAAAACTTGTAATTATATGGGGTAAAGTAATAAAACAATTGAAAAATATGGTTTAAAACAATAATTATCCCTTCAAATATTGAAAATAAGGGCTAAATTCATAAAAATTTCATTAAATACTGTAATATAAGGGGTACGACTAAAATTATTTTATAAAACTTGTAATTATATGGGGTAAAGTAATACAACAATTGAAAAATATGGTTTAAAACAATAATTATCCCTTCAAATATTGAAAATAAGTATTAAATTCATAAAAATCTCGTTTAATATAGGATTTCAGGGGTTGGGGCCAACAATTTTTTATAAATTTTGTAAAAATATGGGGTATTGTAATGAAATACGGTAAAATCATTGGAAAAATTCAATAAAATCCCTTCTAATATTGAAAATAAGGACTAAATTCCTTAAAATCTCATTAAATATTGTAATATAAGGGGTATGGCTAAAATTATTTTATAAAACTTGTAATTATATGGGGTAAAGTAATACAACAATAGAAAAATATGGTTTAAAACATTAATTATCCCTTCAAATATTGAAAATAAGTATTAAATTCATAAAAATCTCATTTAATATAAGATTTTAGGGGTTGGGTTCAACATTTTTTTATAAATTTTGTAAAAATATGGGATATTGTAATGAAATACGGTAAAATCATTGGAAAAGTTTAATAAAATCCCTTCTAATATTGAAAATAAAGACAAAATTCATAAATATTTCATTAAATATTGTAATATAAGGGGTACGACTAAAATTATTTTATAAAACTTATAATTATATGGGGTAAAGTAATAAAACAATTGAAAAATATGGTTTAAAACAATAATTATCCCTTCAAATATTGAAAATAAGGGCTAAATTCATAAAAATTTCATTAAATATTGTAATATAAGGGGTACGACTAAAATTATTTTATAAAACTTATAATTATATGGGGTAAAGTAATACAACAATTGAAAAATATGGTTTAAAACAATAATTATCCCTTCAAATATTGAAAATAAGTATTAAATTTATAAAAATCTCATTTAATATAAGATTTTAGGGGTTGGGTTCAACATTTTTTTATAAATTTTGTAAAAATATGGGATATTGTAATGAAATACGGTAAAATCATTGGAAAAGTTTAATAAAATCCCTTCTAATATTGAAAATAAAGACAAAATTCATAAATATTTCATTAAATATTGTAATATAAGGGGTACGGCTAAAATTATTTTATAAAACTTGTAATTATATGGGGTAAAGTAATACAACAATTGAAAAATATGGTTTAAAACAATAATTATCCCTTCAAATATTGAAAATAAGGGCTAAACTCATTAAAATATCATTAAATATTGTAATAAAAGGGGTACGGCTAAAATTATTTTATAAAACTCGTAAATATATGGGGTAAAGTAATACAACAATTGAAAAATATGGTTTAAAACAATAATTATCCCTTCAAATATTGAAAATAAGTATTAAATTCATAAAAATCTCATTTAATATAAGATTTTAGGGGTTAGGTTCAACATTTTTTTATAAATTTTGTAAAAATATGGGGTATAGTAATAAAATACGTTAAAATCAATGAAAAATTTCAATAAAATCCTTACAGATATTGAATATAAGGGCTAAACTCATTAAAATATCATTAAATATTGTAATATAAGGGTTACGGCTAAAATTATTTAATAAAACTTGTAATTATATGGTGTAAAATAATAAAACAATTGAAAAATATGGTTTAAAACAATAATTATCCCTTCAAATATTGAAAATAAGTATTAAATTCATAAAAATCTCATTTAATATAGGATTTCAGGGGTTTGGTTCATTATTTTATTATAAATCTTGTAAACACTTGGATATTGTAATAGATTATATCATAATAACAGTGATAAAATGTTATATTCCCTTCAAATATTGAAAATAAGGACTAAATTCATTAAAATCTCATTAATTATTGTAATATAAGGGGTAAGGCTAAAATAATTTTATAAAACTTGTAATTATATGGGGTAAAGTAATAAAACAATTGAAAAATATGGTTTAAAACAATAATTATCCTTTCAAATATTGAAAATAAGTATTAAATTTATAAAAATCTCATTTAATATAAGATTTTAGGGGTTGGGTTCAACATTTTTTTATAAATTTTGTAAAAATATGGGATATTGTAATGAAATACGGTAAAATCATTGGAAAAGTTTAATAAAATCCCTTCTAATATTGAAAATAAAGACAAAATTCATAAATATTTCATTAAATATTGTAATATAAGGGGTACGGCTAAAATTATTTTATAAAACTTGTAATTATATGGGGTAAAGTAATACAACAATTGAAAAATATGGTTTAAAACAATAATTATCCCTTCAAATATTGAAAATAAGGGCTAAACTCATTAAAATATCATTAAATATTGTAATAAAAGGGGTACGGCTAAAATTATTTTATAAAACTCGTAAATATATGGGGTAAAGTAATACAACAATTGAAAAATATGGTTTAAAACAATAATTATCCCTTCAAATATTGAAAATAAGTATTAAATTCATAAAAATCTCGTTTAATATAGGATTTCAGGGGTTGGGGCCAACAATTTTTTATAAATTTTGTAAATATATGGGGTATAGTAATAAAATACGTTAAAATCCATGAAAAATTTCAATAAAATCCTTACAGATATTGAAAATAAAAAACAATTGAAAAATATGGTTTAAAACAATAATTATCCCTTCAAATATTGAAAATAAGTATTAAATTCATAAAAATCTCATTTAATATAAGATTTTAGGGGTTGGGTTCAACATTTTTTTATAAATTTTGTAAAAATATGGGGTATAGTAATAAAATACGTTAAAATCAATGAAAAATTTCAATAAAATCCTTACAGATATTGAAAATAAGGGCTAAACTCATAAAAATTTCATTAAATACTGTAATATAAGGGGTACGACTAAAATTATTTTATAAAACTTGTAATTATATGGGGTAAAGTAATACAACAATTGAAAAATATGGTTTAAAACAATAATTATCCCTTCAAATATTGAAAATAAGTATTAAATTCATAAAAATCTCGTTTAATATAGGATTTCAGGGGTTGGGGCCAACAATTTTTTATAAATTTTGTAAAAATATGGGGTATAGTAATAAAATACGTTAAAATCCATGAAAAATTTCAATAAAATCCTTACAGATATTGAAAATAAAAAACAATTGAAAAATATGGTTTAAAACAATAATTATCCCTTCAAATATTGAAAATAAGTATTAAATTCATAAAAATCTCGTTTAATATAGGATTTCAGGGGTTGGGGCCAACAATTTTTTATAAATTTTGTAAAAATATGGGGTATAGTAATAAATACGTAAAATCAATGAAAAATTTCAATAAAATCTTTACAGATATTGAAAATAAGGGCTAAACTCATTAAAATATCATTAAATATTATAATAAAAGGGGTACGGCTAAAATTATTTTATAAAACTTGTAAATATATGGGGTAAAGTAATACAACAATTGAAAAATATGGTTTAAAACAATAATTATCCCTTCAAATATTGAAAATAAGTATTAAATTCTTAAAAATCTCATTTAATATAGGATTTCAGGGGTTTGGTTCATTATTTTATTATAAATCTTGTAAACACTTGGATATTAAAATAGATTATATCATAATAACAGCGATGAAATGTTATATTCCCTTCAAATATTGAAAATAAAGACTAAATTCATTAAAATCTCATTAAATATTGTAATATAAGGGGTACGGCTAAAATTATTTTATAAAACTTGTAATTATATGGGGTAAAGTAATACAACAATTGAAAAATATGGTTTAAAACAATAATTATCCCTTCAAATATTGAAAATAAGGGCTAAATTCATAAAAATTTCATTAAATATTGTAATATAAGGGGTACGACTAAAATTATTTTATAAAACTTATAATTATATGGGGTAAAGTAATACAACAATTGAAAAATATGGTTTAAAACAATAATTATCCCTTCAAATATTGAAAATAAGTATTAAATTTATAAAAATCTCATTTAATATAAGATTTTAGGGGTTGGGTTCAACATTTTTTTATAAATTTTGTAAAAATATGGGATATTGTAATGAAATACGGTAAAATCATTGGAAAAGTTTAATAAAATCCCTTCTAATATTGAAAATAAAGACAAAATTCATAAATATTTCATTAAATATTGTAATATAAGGGGTACGGCTAAAATTATTTTATAAAACTTGTAATTATATGGGGTAAAGTAATACAACAATTGAAAAATATGGTTTAAAACAATAATTATCCCTTCAAATATTGAAAATAAGGGCTAAACTCATTAAAATATCATTAAATATTGTAATAAAAGGGGTACGGCTAAAATTATTTTATAAAACTCGTAAATATATGGGGTAAAGTAATACAACAATTGAAAAATATGGTTTAAAACAATAATTATCCCTTCAAATATTGAAAATAAGTATTAAATTCATAAAAATCTCATTTAATATAAGATTTTAGGGGTTGGGTTCAACATTTTTTTATAAATTTTGTAAAAATATGGGGTATAGTAATAAAATACGTTAAAATCAATGAAAAATTTCAATAAAATCCTTACAGATATTGAAAATAAGGGCTAAACTCATAAAAATATCATTAAATATTGTAATATAAGGGGTACGGCTAAAATTATTTTATAAAACTTGTAATTATATGGGGTAAAGTAATAAAACAATTGAAAAATATGGTGTAAAACAATAATTATCCCTTCAAATATTGAAAATAAGGGCTAAATTCATAAAAATTTCATTAAATACTGTAATATAAGGGGTACGACTAAAATTATTTTATAAAACTTGTAATTATATGGGGTAAAGTAATACAACAATTGAAAAATATGGTTTAAAACAATAATTATCCCTTCAAATATTGAAAATAAGTATTAAATTCATAAAAATCTCGTTTAATATAGGATTTCAGGGGTTGGGGCCAACAATTTTTTATAAATTTTGTAAAAATATGGGGTATAGTAATAAAATACGTTAAAATCCATGAAAAATTTCAATAAAATCCTTACAGATATTGAAAATAAAAAACAATTGAAAAATATGGTTTAAAACAATAATAATCCCTTCAAATATTGAAAATCAGTATTAAATTCATAAAAATCTCGTTTAATATAGGATTTCAGGGGTTGGGGCCAACAATTTTTTATAAATTTTGTAAAAATATGGGGTATAGTAATAAATACGTAAAATCAATGAAAAATTTCAATAAAATCTTTACAGATATTGAAAATAAGGGCTAAACTCATTAAAATATCATTAAATATTATAATAAAAGGGGTACGGCTAAAATTATTTTATAAAACTTGTAAATATATGGGGTAAAGTAATACAACAATTGAAAAATATGGTTTAAAACAATAATTATCCCTTCAAATATTGAAAATAAGTATTAAATTCTTAAAAATCTCATTTAATATAGGATTTCAGGGGTTTGGTTCATTATTTTATTATAAATCTTGTAAACACTTGGATATTAAAATAGATTATATCATAATAACAGCGATGAAATGTTATATTCCCTTCAAATATTGAAAATAAAGACTAAATTCATAAATATTTCATTAAATATTGTAATATAAGGGGTACGGCTAAAATTATTTTATAAAACTTGTAATTATATGGGGTAAAGTAATACAACAATTGAAAAATATGGTTTAAAACAATAATTATCCCTTCAAATATTGAAAATAAGGGCTAAACTCATTAAAATATCATTAAATATTGTAATAAAAGGGGTACGGCTAAAATTATTTTATAAAACTCGTAAATATATGGGGTAAAGTAATACAACAATTGAAAAATATGGTTTAAAACAATAATTATTCCTTCAAATATTGAAAATAAGTATTAAATTCATAAAAATCTCATTTAATATAAGATTTTAGGGGTTGGGTTCAACATTTTTTTATAAATTTTGTAAAAATATGGGGTATAGTAATAAAATACGTTAAAATCAATGAAAAATTTCAATAAAATCCTTACAGATATTGAAAATAAGGGCTAAACTCATAAAAATATCATTAAATATTGTAATATAAGGGGTACGGCTAAAATTATTTTATAAAACTTGTAATTATATGGGGTAAAGTAATAAAACAATTGAAAAATATGGTGTAAAACAATAATTATCCCTTCAAATATTGAAAATAAGGGCTAAATTCATAAAAATTTCATTAAATACTGTAATATAAGGGGTACGACTAAAATTATTTTATAAAACTTGTAATTATATGGGGTAAAGTAATACAACAATTGAAAAATATGGTTTAAAACAATAATTATCCCTTCAAATATTGAAAATAAGTATTAAATTCATAAAAATCTCGTTTAATATAGGATTTCAGGGGTTGGGGCCAACAATTTTTTATAAATTTTGTAAATATATGGGGTATAGTAATAAAATACGTTAAAATCCATGAAAAATTTCAATAAAATCCTTACAGATATTGAAAATAAAAAACAATTGAAAAATATGGTTTAAAACAATAATTATCCCTTCAAATATTGAAAATAAGTATTAAATTCATAAAAATCTCGTTTAATATAGGATTTCAGGGGTTGGGACCAACAATTTTTTATAAATTTTGTAAAAATATGGGGTATAGTAATAAATACGTAAAATCAATGAAAAATTTCAATAAAATCCTTACAGATATTGAAAATAAGGGCTAAACTCATTAAAATATCATTAAATATTGTAATATAAGGGGTACGACTAAAATTATTTTATAAAACTTATAATTATATGGGGTAAAGTAATACAACAATTGAAAAATATGGTTTAAAACAATAATTATCCCTTCAAATATTGAAAATAAGTATTAAATTTATAAAAATCTCATTTAATATAAGATTTTAGGGGTTGGGTTCAACATTTTTTTATAAATTTTGTAAAAATATGGGATATTGTAATGAAATACGGTAAAATCATTGGAAAAGTTTAATAAAATCCCTTCTAATATTGAAAATAAAGACAAAATTCATAAATATTTCATTAAATATTGTAATATAAGGGGTACGGCTAAAATTATTTTATAAAACTTGTAATTATATGGGGTAAAGTAATACAACAATTGAAAAATATGGTTTAAAACAATAATTATCCCTTCAAATATTGAAAATAAGGGCTAAACTCATTAAAATATCATTAAATATTGTAATAAAAGGGGTACGGCTAAAATTATTTTATAAAACTCGTAAATATATGGGGTAAAGTAATACAACAATTGAAAAATATGGTTTAAAACAATAATTATTCCTTCAAATATTGAAAATAAGTATTAAATTCATAAAAATCTCATTTAATATAAGATTTTAGGGGTTGGGTTCAACATTTTTTTATAAATTTTGTAAAAATATGGGGTATAGTAATAAAATACGTTAAAATCAATGAAAAATTTCAATAAAATCCTTACAGATATTGAAAATAAGGGCTAAACTCATAAAAATATCATTAAATATTGTAATATAAGGGGTACGGCTAAAATTATTTTATAAAACTTGTAATTATATGGGGTAAAGTAATAAAACAATTGAAAAATATGGTGTAAAACAATAATTATCCCTTCAAATATTGAAAATAAGGGCTAAATTCATAAAAATTTCATTAAATACTGTAATATAAGGGGTACGACTAAAATTATTTTATAAAACTTGTAATTATATGGGGTAAAGTAATACAACAATTGAAAAATATGGTTTAAAACAATAATTATCCCTTCAAATATTGAAAATAAGTATTAAATTCATAAAAATCTCGTTTAATATAAGATTTCAGGGGTTGGGGCCAACAATTTTTTATAAATTTTGTAAAAATATGGGGTATAGTAATAAAATACGTTAAAATCCATGAAAAATTTCAATAAAATCCTTACAGATATTGAAAATAAAAAACAATTGAAAAATATGGTTTAAAACAATAATTATCCCTTCAAATATTGAAAATAAGTATTAAATTCATAAAAATCTCGTTTAATATAGGATTTCAGGGGTTGGGGCCAACAATTTTTTATAAATTTTGTAAAAATATGGGGTATAGTAATAAATACGTAAAATCAATGAAAAATTTCAATAAAATCTTTACAGATATTGAAAATAAGGGCTAAACTCATTAAAATATCATTAAATATTATAATAAAAGGGGTACGGCTAAAATTATTTTATAAAACTTGTAAATATATGGGGTAAAGTAATACAACAATTGAAAAATATGGTTTAAAACAATAATTATCCCTTCAAATATTGAAAATAAGTATTAAATTCTTAAAAATCTCATTAAATACTGTAATATAAGGGGTACGACTAAAATTATTTTATAAAACTTGTAATTATATGGGGTAAAGTAATACAACAATTGAAAAATATGGTTTAAAACAATAATTATCCCTTCAAATATTGAAAATAAGTATTAAATTCATAAAAATCTCGTTTAATATAGGATTTCAGGGGTTGGGGCCAACAATTTTTTATAAATTTTGTAAAAATATGGGGTATTGTAATGAAATACGGTAAAATCATTGGAAAAATTCAATAAAATCCCTTCTAATATTGAAAATAAGGACTAAATTCCTTAAAATCTCATTAAATATTGTAATATAAGGGGTATGGCTAAAATTATTTTATAAAACTTGTAATTATATGGGGTAAAGTAATACAACAATAGAAAAATATGGTTTAAAACATTAATTATCCCTTCAAATATTGAAAATAAGTATTAAATTCATAAAAATCTCATTTAATATAAGATTTTAGGGGTTGGGTTCAACATTTTTTTATAAATTTTGTAAAAATATGGGATATTGTAATGAAATACGGTAAAATCATTGGAAAAGTTTAATAAAATCCCTTCTAATATTGAAAATAAAGACAAAATTCATAAATATTTCATTAAATATTGTAATATAAGGGGTACGACTAAAATTATTTTATAAAACTTATAATTATATGGGGTAAAGTAATAAAACAATTGAAAAATATGGTTTAAAACAATAATTATCCCTTCAAATATTGAAAATAAGGGCTAAATTCATAAAAATTTCATTAAATATTGTAATATAAGGGGTACGACTAAAATTATTTTATAAAACTTATAATTATATGGGGTAAAGTAATACAACAATTGAAAAATATGGTTTAAAACAATAATTATCCCTTCAAATATTGAAAATAAGTATTAAATTTATAAAAATCTCATTTAATATAAGATTTTAGGGGTTGGGTTCAACATTTTTTTATAAATTTTGTAAAAATATGGGATATTGTAATGAAATACGGTAAAATCATTGGAAAAGTTTAATAAAATCCCTTCTAATATTGAAAATAAAGACAAAATTCATAAATATTTCATTAAATATTGTAATATAAGGGGTACGGCTAAAATTATTTTATAAAACTTGTAATTATATGGGGTAAAGTAATACAACAATTGAAAAATATGGTTTAAAACAATAATTATCCCTTCAAATATTGAAAATAAGGGCTAAACTCATTAAAATATCATTAAATATTGTAATAAAAGGGGTACGGCTAAAATTATTTTATAAAACTCGTAAATATATGGGGTAAAGTAATACAACAATTGAAAAATATGGTTTAAAACAATAATTATCCCTTCAAATATTGAAAATAAGTATTAAATTCATAAAAATCTCATTTAATATAAGATTTTAGGGGTTGGGTTCAACATTTTTTTATAAATTTTGTAAAAATATGGGGTATAGTAATAAAATACGTTAAAATCAATGAAAAATTTCAATAAAATCCTTACAGATATTGAAAATAAGGGCTAAACTCATAAAAATTTCATTAAATACTGTAATATAAGGGGTACGACTAAAATTATTTTATAAAACTTGTAATTATATGGGGTAAAGTAATACAACAATTGAAAAATATGGTTTAAAACAATAATTATCCCTTCAAATATTGAAAATAAGTATTAAATTCATAAAAATCTCGTTTAATATAAGATTTCAGGGGTTGGGGCCAACAATTTTTTATAAATTTTGTAAAAATATGGGGTATAGTAATAAAATACGTTAAAATCCATGAAAAATTTCAATAAAATCCTTACAGATATTGAAAATAAAAAACAATTGAAAAATATGGTTTAAAACAATAATTATCCCTTCAAATATTGAAAATAAGTATTAAATTCATAAAAATCTCGTTTAATATAGGATTTCAGGGGTTGGGGCCAACAATTTTTTATAAATTTTGTAAAAATATGGGGTATAGTAATAAATACGTAAAATCAATGAAAAATTTCAATAAAATCTTTACAGATATTGAAAATAAGGGCTAAACTCATTAAAATATCATTAAATATTATAATAAAAGGGGTACGGCTAAAATTATTTTATAAAACTTGTAAATATATGGGGTAAAGTAATACAACAATTGAAAAATATGGTTTAAAACAATAATTATCCCTTCAAATATTGAAAATAAGTATTAAATTCTTAAAAATCTCATTTAATATAGGATTTCAGGGGTTTGGTTCATTATTTTATTATAAATCTTGTAAACACTTGGATATTAAAATAGATTATATCATAATAACAGCGATGAAATGTTATATTCCCTTCAAATATTGAAAATAAAGACTAAATTCATTAAAATCTCATTAAATATTGTAATATAAGGGGTAAGGCTAAAATTATTTTATAAAACTTGTAATTATATGGGGTAAAGTAATAAAACAATTGAAAAATATGGTTTAAAACAATAATTATCCCTTCAAATATTGAAAATAAGTATTAAATTCATAAAAATCTCATTAAATATTGTAATATAAGGGGTTGGGCCAACAATTTTTTGTAAATTTTGTAAAAATATGGGGTATAGTAATAAAATACGTTAAAATCAATGAAAAATTTCAATAAAATCCTTACAGATATTGAAAATAAGGGCTAAACTCATTAAAATATCATTAAATATTGTAATATAAGGGGTACGGCTAAAATTATTTTATAAAACTTGTAATTATATGGGGTAAAGTAATAAAACAATTGAAAAATATGGTTTAAAACAATAATTATCCCTTCAAATATTGAAAATAAGGGCTAAATTCATAAAAATTTCATTAAATACTGTAATATAAGGGGTACGACTAAAATTATTTTATAAAACTTGTAATTATATGGGGTAAAGTAATACAACAATTGAAAAATATGGTTTAAAACAATAATTATCCCTTCAAATATTGAAAATAAGTATTAAATTCATAAAAATCTCGTTTAATATAGGATTTCAGGGGTTGGGGCCAACAATTTTTTATAAATTTTGTAAAAATATGGGGTATTGTAATGAAATACGGTAAAATCATTGGAAAAATTCAATAAAATCCCTTCTAATATTGAAAATAAGGACTAAATTCCTTAAAATCTCATTAAATATTGTAATATAAGGGGTATGGCTAAAATTATTTTATAAAACTTGTAATTATATGGGGTAAAGTAATACAACAATAGAAAAATATGGTTTAAAACATTAATTATCCCTTCAAATATTGAAAATAAGTATTAAATTCATAAAAATCTCATTTAATATAAGATTTTAGGGGTTGGGTTCAACATTTTTTTATAAATTTTGTAAAAATATGGGATATTGTAATGAAATACGGTAAAATCATTGGAAAAGTTTAATAAAATCCCTTCTAATATTGAAAATAAAGACAAAATTCATAAATATTTCATTAAATATTGTAATATAAGGGGTACGACTAAAATTATTTTATAAAACTTATAATTATATGGGGTAAAGTAATAAAACAATTGAAAAATATGGTTTAAAACAATAATTATCCCTTCAAATATTGAAAATAAGGGCTAAATTCATAAAAATTTCATTAAATATTGTAATATAAGGGGTACGACTAAAATTATTTTATAAAACTTATAATTATATGGGGTAAAGTAATACAACAATTGAAAAATATGGTTTAAAACAATAATTATCCCTTCAAATATTGAAAATAAGTATTAAATTTATAAAAATCTCATTTAATATAAGATTTTAGGGGTTGGGTTCAACATTTTTTTATAAATTTTGTAAAAATATGGGATATTGTAATGAAATACGGTAAAATCATTGGAAAAGTTTAATAAAATCCCTTCTAATATTGAAAATAAAGACAAAATTCATAAATATTTCATTAAATATTGTAATATAAGGGGTACGGCTAAAATTATTTTATAAAACTTGTAATTATATGGGGTAAAGTAATACAACAATTGAAAAATATGGTTTAAAACAATAATTATCCCTTCAAATATTGAAAATAAGGGCTAAACTCATTAAAATATCATTAAATATTGTAATAAAAGGGGTACGGCTAAAATTATTTTATAAAACTCGTAAATATATGGGGTAAAGTAATACAACAATTGAAAAATATGGTTTAAAACAATAATTATCCCTTCAAATATTGAAAATAAGTATTAAATTCATAAAAATCTCATTTAATATAAGATTTTAGGGGTTGGGTTCAACATTTTTTTATAAATTTTGTAAAAATATGGGGTATAGTAATAAAATACGTTAAAATCAATGAAAAATTTCAATAAAATCCTTACAGATATTGAAAATAAGGGCTAAACTCATAAAAATTTCATTAAATACTGTAATATAAGGGGTACGACTAAAATTATTTTATAAAACTTGTAATTATATGGGGTAAAGTAATACAACAATTGAAAAATATGGTTTAAAACAATAATTATCCCTTCAAATATTGAAAATAAGTATTAAATTCATAAAAATCTCGTTTAATATAGGATTTCAGGGGTTGGGGCCAACAATTTTTTATAAATTTTGTAAAAATATGGGGTATAGTAATAAAATACGTTAAAATCCATGAAAAATTTCAATAAAATCCTTACAGATATTGAAAATAAAAAACAATTGAAAAATATGGTTTAAAACAATAATTATCCCTTCAAATATTGAAAATAAGTATTAAATTCATAAAAATCTCGTTTAATATAGGATTTCAGGGGTTGGGGCCAACAATTTTTTATAAATTTTGTAAAAATATGGGGTATAGTAATAAATACGTAAAATCAATGAAAAATTTCAATAAAATCTTTACAGATATTGAAAATAAGGGCTAAACTCATTAAAATATCATTAAATATTATAATAAAAGGGGTACGGCTAAAATTATTTTATAAAACTTGTAAATATATGGGGTAAAGTAATACAACAATTGAAAAATATGGTTTAAAACAATAATTATCCCTTCAAATATTGAAAATAAGTATTAAATTCTTAAAAATCTCATTTAATATAGGATTTCAGGGGTTTGGTTCATTATTTTATTATAAATCTTGTAAACACTTGGATATTAAAATAGATTATATCATAATAACAGCGATGAAATGTTATATTCCCTTCAAATATTGAAAATAAAGACTAAATTCATTAAAATCTCATTAAATATTGTAATATAAGGGGTACGGCTAAAATTATTTTATAAAACTTGTAATTATATGGGGTAAAGTAATACAACAATTGAAAAATATGGTTTAAAACAATAATTATCCCTTCAAATATTGAAAATAAGGGCTAAATTCATAAAAATTTCATTAAATATTGTAATATAAGGGGTACGACTAAAATTATTTTATAAAACTTATAATTATATGGGGTAAAGTAATACAACAATTGAAAAATATGGTTTAAAACAATAATTATCCCTTCAAATATTGAAAATAAGTATTAAATTTATAAAAATCTCATTTAATATAAGATTTTAGGGGTTGGGTTCAACATTTTTTTATAAATTTTGTAAAAATATGGGATATTGTAATGAAATACGGTAAAATCATTGGAAAAGTTTAATAAAATCCCTTCTAATATTGAAAATAAAGACAAAATTCATAAATATTTCATTAAATATTGTAATATAAGGGGTACGGCTAAAATTATTTTATAAAACTTGTAATTATATGGGGTAAAGTAATACAACAATTGAAAAATATGGTTTAAAACAATAATTATCCCTTCAAATATTGAAAATAAGGGCTAAACTCATTAAAATATCATTAAATATTGTAATAAAAGGGGTACGGCTAAAATTATTTTATAAAACTCGTAAATATATGGGGTAAAGTAATACAACAATTGAAAAATATGGTTTAAAACAATAATTATCCCTTCAAATATTGAAAATAAGTATTAAATTCATAAAAATCTCATTTAATATAAGATTTTAGGGGTTGGGTTCAACATTTTTTTATAAATTTTGTAAAAATATGGGGTATAGTAATAAAATACGTTAAAATCAATGAAAAATTTCAATAAAATCCTTACAGATATTGAAAATAAGGGCTAAACTCATAAAAATATCATTAAATATTGTAATATAAGGGGTACGGCTAAAATTATTTTATAAAACTTGTAATTATATGGGGTAAAGTAATAAAACAATTGAAAAATATGGTGTAAAACAATAATTATCCCTTCAAATATTGAAAATAAGGGCTAAATTCATAAAAATTTCATTAAATACTGTAATATAAGGGGTACGACTAAAATTATTTTATAAAACTTGTAATTATATGGGGTAAAGTAATACAACAATTGAAAAATATGGTTTAAAACAATAATTATCCCTTCAAATATTGAAAATAAGTATTAAATTCATAAAAATCTCGTTTAATATAGGATTTCAGGGGTTGGGGCCAACAATTTTTTATAAATTTTGTAAAAATATGGGGTATAGTAATAAAATACGTTAAAATCCATGAAAAATTTCAATAAAATCCTTACAGATATTGAAAATAAAAAACAATTGAAAAATATGGTTTAAAACAATAATAATCCCTTCAAATATTGAAAATCAGTATTAAATTCATAAAAATCTCGTTTAATATAGGATTTCAGGGGTTGGGGCCAACAATTTTTTATAAATTTTGTAAAAATATGGGGTATAGTAATAAATACGTAAAATCAATGAAAAATTTCAATAAAATCTTTACAGATATTGAAAATAAGGGCTAAACTCATTAAAATATCATTAAATATTATAATAAAAGGGGTACGGCTAAAATTATTTTATAAAACTTGTAAATATATGGGGTAAAGTAATACAACAATTGAAAAATATGGTTTAAAACAATAATTATCCCTTCAAATATTGAAAATAAGTATTAAATTCTTAAAAATCTCATTTAATATAGGATTTCAGGGGTTTGGTTCATTATTTTATTATAAATCTTGTAAACACTTGGATATTAAAATAGATTATATCATAATAACAGCGATGAAATGTTATATTCCCTTCAAATATTGAAAATAAAGACTAAATTCATAAATATTTCATTAAATATTGTAATATAAGGGGTACGGCTAAAATTATTTTATAAAACTTGTAATTATATGGGGTAAAGTAATACAACAATTGAAAAATATGGTTTAAAACAATAATTATCCCTTCAAATATTGAAAATAAGGGCTAAACTCATTAAAATATCATTAAATATTGTAATAAAAGGGGTACGGCTAAAATTATTTTATAAAACTCGTAAATATATGGGGTAAAGTAATACAACAATTGAAAAATATGGTTTAAAACAATAATTATTCCTTCAAATATTGAAAATAAGTATTAAATTCATAAAAATCTCATTTAATATAAGATTTTAGGGGTTGGGTTCAACATTTTTTTATAAATTTTGTAAAAATATGGGGTATAGTAATAAAATACGTTAAAATCAATGAAAAATTTCAATAAAATCCTTACAGATATTGAAAATAAGGGCTAAACTCATAAAAATATCATTAAATATTGTAATATAAGGGGTACGGCTAAAATTATTTTATAAAACTTGTAATTATATGGGGTAAAGTAATAAAACAATTGAAAAATATGGTGTAAAACAATAATTATCCCTTCAAATATTGAAAATAAGGGCTAAATTCATAAAAATTTCATTAAATACTGTAATATAAGGGGTACGACTAAAATTATTTTATAAAACTTGTAATTATATGGGGTAAAGTAATACAACAATTGAAAAATATGGTTTAAAACAATAATTATCCCTTCAAATATTGAAAATAAGTATTAAATTCATAAAAATCTCGTTTAATATAGGATTTCAGGGGTTGGGGCCAACAATTTTTTATAAATTTTGTAAATATATGGGGTATAGTAATAAAATACGTTAAAATCCATGAAAAATTTCAATAAAATCCTTACAGATATTGAAAATAAAAAACAATTGAAAAATATGGTTTAAAACAATAATTATCCCTTCAAATATTGAAAATAAGTATTAAATTCATAAAAATCTCGTTTAATATAGGATTTCAGGGGTTGGGACCAACAATTTTTTATAAATTTTGTAAAAATATGGGGTATAGTAATAAATACGTAAAATCAATGAAAAATTTCAATAAAATCCTTACAGATATTGAAAATAAGGGCTAAACTCATTAAAATATCATTAAATATTGTAATATAAGGGGTACGACTAAAATTATTTTATAAAACTTATAATTATATGGGGTAAAGTAATACAACAATTGAAAAATATGGTTTAAAACAATAATTATCCCTTCAAATATTGAAAATAAGTATTAAATTTATAAAAATCTCATTTAATATAAGATTTTAGGGGTTGGGTTCAACATTTTTTTATAAATTTTGTAAAAATATGGGATATTGTAATGAAATACGGTAAAATCATTGGAAAAGTTTAATAAAATCCCTTCTAATATTGAAAATAAAGACAAAATTCATAAATATTTCATTAAATATTGTAATATAAGGGGTACGGCTAAAATTATTTTATAAAACTTGTAATTATATGGGGTAAAGTAATACAACAATTGAAAAATATGGTTTAAAACAATAATTATCCCTTCAAATATTGAAAATAAGGGCTAAACTCATTAAAATATCATTAAATATTGTAATAAAAGGGGTACGGCTAAAATTATTTTATAAAACTCGTAAATATATGGGGTAAAGTAATACAACAATTGAAAAATATGGTTTAAAACAATAATTATCCCTTCAAATATTGAAAATAAGTATTAAATTCATAAAAATCTCATTTAATATAAGATTTTAGGGGTTGG
Organism: Rhopalosiphum nymphaeae; assembly: GCA_036289425.1. Lineage (NCBI taxonomy): Eukaryota > Metazoa > Arthropoda > Insecta > Hemiptera > Aphididae > Rhopalosiphum > Rhopalosiphum nymphaeae. The sequence goes on along the minus strand of JAZAQC010000001.1, from coordinate 6,366,498 downwards.
GTTCAACATTTTTTTATAAATTTTGTAAAAATATGGGGTATAGTAATAAAATACGTTAAAATCAATGAAAAATTTCAATAAAATCCTTACAGATATTGAAAATAAGGGCTAAACTCATTAAAATATCATTAAATATTGTAATAAAAGGGGTACGGCTAAAATTATTTTATAAAACTCGTAAATATATGGGGTAAAGTAATACAACAATTGAAAAATATGGTTTAAAACAATAATTATCCCTTCAAATATTGAAAATAAGTATTAAATTCATAAAAATCTCATTTAATATAAGATTTTAGGGGTTGGGTTCAACATTTTTTTATAAATTTTGTAAAAATATGGGGTATAGTAATAAAATACGTTAAAATCAATGAAAAATTTCAATAAAATCCTTACAGATATTGAAAATAAGGGCTAAACTCATAAAAATATCATTAAATATTGTAATATAAGGGGTACGGCTAAAATTATTTTATAACACTTGTAATTATATGGGGTAAAGTAATAAAACAATTGAAAAATATGGTTTAAAACAATAATTATCCCTTCAAATATTGAAAATAAGGGCTAAATTCATAAAAATTTCATTAAATACTGTAATATAAGGGGTACGACTAAAATTATTTTATAAAACTTGTAATTATATGGGGTAAAGTAATACAACAATTGAAAAATATGGTTTAAAACAATAATTATCCCTTCAAATATTGAAAATAAGTATTAAATTCATAAAAATCTCGTTTAATATAGGATTTCAGGGGTTGGGGCCAACAATTTTTTATAAATTTTGTAAATATATGGGGTATAGTAATAAAATACGTTAAAATCCATGAAAAATTTCAATAAAATCCTTACAGATATTGAAAATAAAAAACAATTGAAAAATATGGTTTAAAACAATAATTATCCCTTCAAATATTGAAAATAAGTATTAAATTCATAAAAATCTCGTTTAATATAGGATTTCAGGGGTTGGGACCAACAATTTTTTATAAATTTTGTAAAAATATGGGGTATAGTAATAAATACGTAAAATCAATGAAAAATTTCAATAAAATCCTAACAGATATTGAAAATAAGGGCTAAACTCATTAAAATATCATTAAATATTATAATAAAAGGGGTACGGCTAAAATTATTTTATAAAACTTGTAAATATATGGGGTAAAGTAATACAACAATTGAAAAATATGGTTTAAAACAATAATTATCCCTTCAAATATTGAAAATAAGTATTAAATTCTTAAAAATCTCATTTAATATAGGATTTCAGGCGTTTGGATCATTATTTTATTATAAATCTTGTAAACACTTGGATATTAAAATAGATTATATCATAATAACAGCGATGAAATGTTATATTCCCTTCAAATATTGAAAATAAAGACTAAATTCATTAAAATCTCATTAAATATTGTAATATAAGGGGTAAGGCTAAAATTATTTTATAAAACTTGTAATTATATGGGGTAAAGTAATAAAACAATTGAAAAATATGGTTTAAAACAATAATTATCCCTTCAAATATTGAAAATAAGTATTAAATTCATAAAAATCTCATTAAATATTGTAATATAAGGGGTTGGGGCCAACAATTTTTTATAAATTTTGTAAAAATATGGGATATTGTAATGAAATACGGTAAAATCATTGGAAAAATTTAATAAAATCCCTTCTAATATTGAAAATAAAGACTAAATTCATAAATATTTCTTTAAATATTGTAATATAAGGGGTACGGCTAAAATTATTTTATAAAACTTGTAAATATATGGGGTAAAGTAATACAACAATTGAAAAATATGGTTTAAAACAATAATTATCCCTTCAAATATTGAAAATAAGGGCTAAACTCATTAAAATATCATTAAATATTGTAATAAAAGGGGTACGGCTAAAATTATTTTATAAAACTCGTAAATATATGGGGTAAAGTAATACAACAATTGAAAAATATGGTTTAAAACAATAATTATCCCTTCAAATATTGAAAATAAGTATTAAATTCATAAAAATCTCATTTAATATAAGATTTTAGGGGTTGGGTTCAACATTTTTTTATAAATTTTGTAAAAATATGGGGTATAGTAATAAAATACGTTAAAATCAATGAAAAATTTCAATAAAATCCTTACAGATATTGAAAATAAGGGCTAAACTCATTAAAATATCATTAAATATTGTAATATAAGGGTTACGGCTAAAATTATTTAATAAAACTTGTAATTATATGGTGTAAAATAATAAAACAATTGAAAAATATGGTTTAAAACAATAATTATCCCTTCAAATATTGAAAATAAGTATTAAATTCATAAAAATCTCATTTAATATAGGATTTCAGGGGTTTGGTTCATTATTTTATTATAAATCTTGTAAACACTTGGATATTGTAATAGATTATATCATAATAACAGTGATAAAATGTTATATTCCCTTCAAATATTGAAAATAAGGACTAAATTCATTAAAATCTCATTAATTATTGTAATATAAGGGGTAAGGCTAAAATAATTTTATAAAACTTGTAATTATATGGGGTAAAGTAATAAAACAATTGAAAAATATGGTTTAAAACAATAATTATCCCTTCAAATATTGAAAATAAGTATTAAATTCATAAAAATCTCATTTAATATAAGATTTTAGGGGTTGGGTTCAACATTTTTTTATAAATTTTGTAAAAATATGGGGTATAGTAATAAAATACGTTAAAATCAATGAAAAATTTCAATAAAATCCTTACAGATATTGAAAATAAAGACTAAATTCATAAATATTTCATTAAATATTGTAATATAAGGGGTACGGCTAAAATTATTTTATAAAACTTGTAAATATATGGGGAAAGTAATACAACAATTGAAAAATATGGTTTAAAACAATAATTATCCCTTCAAATATTGAAAATAAGTATTAAATTCATAAAAATCTCGTTTAATATAGGATTTCAGGGGTTGGGGCCAACAATTTTTTATAAATTTTGTAAAAATATGGGGTATAGTAATAAAATACGTTAAAATCAATGAAAAATTTCAATAAAATCCTTACAGATATTGAAAATAAGGGCTAAATTCATAAAAATTTCATTAAATATTGTAATATAAGGGGTACGACTAAAATTATTTTATAAAACTTATAATTATATGGGGTAAAGTAATACAACAATTGAAAAATATGGTTTAAAACAATAATTATCCCTTCAAATATTGAAAATAAGTATTAAATTTATAAAAATCTCATTTAATATAAGATTTTAGGGGTTGGGTTCAACATTTTTTTATAAATTTTGTAAAAATATGGGATATTGTAATGAAATACGGTAAAATCATTGGAAAAATTTAATAAAATCCCTTCTAATATTGAAAATAAAGACTAAATTCATAAATATTTCATTAAATATTCTAATATAAGGGGTACGGCTAAAATTATTTTATAAAACTTGTAATTATATGGGGTACAGTAATACAACAATTGAAAAATATGGTTTAAAACAATAATTATCCCTTCAAATATTGAAAATAAGGGCTAAACTCATTAAAATATCATTAAATATTGTAATAAAAGGGGTACGGCTAAAATTATTTTATAAAACTTGTAAATATATGGGGTAAAGTAATACAACAATTGAAAAATATGGTTTAAAACAATAATTATCCCTTCAAATATTGAAAATAAGTATTAAATTCATAAAAATCTCATTTAATATAAGATTTTAGGGGTTGGGTTCAACATTTTTTTATAAATTTTGTAAAAATATGGGGTTTAGTAATAAAATACGTTAAAATCAATGAAAAATTTCAATAAAATCCTTACAGATATTGAAAATAAGGGCTAAACTCATTAAAATATCATTAAATATAGTAATATAAGGGTTACGGCTAAAATTATTTAATAAAACTTGTAATTATATGGTGTAAAATAATAAAACAATTGAAAAATATGGTTTAAAACAATAATTATCCCTTCAAATATTGAAAATAAGTATTAAATTCATAAAAATCTCATTTAATATAGGATTTCAGGGGTTTGGTTCATTATTTTATTATAAATATTGTAAACACTTGGATATTGTAATAGATTATATCATAATAACAGTGATAAAATGTTATATTCCCTTCAAATATTGAAAATAAGGACTAAATTCATTAAAATCTCATTAAATATTGTAATATAAGGGGTAAGGCTAAAATTATTTTATAAAACTTGTAATTATATGGGGTAAAGTAATAAAACAATTGAAAAATATGGTTTAAAACAATAATTATCCCTTCAAATATTGAAAATAAGTATTAAATTCATAAAAATCTCGTTTAATATAGGATTTCAGGGGTTGGGGCCAACAATTTTTTATAAATTTTGTAAAAATATGGGGTATTGTAATAAAATACGTTAAAATCAATGATAAATTTCAATAAAATCCTTACAGATATTGAAAATAAAAAACAATTGAAAAATATGGTTTAAAACAATAATTATCCCTTCAAATATTGAAAATAAGGGCTAAACTCATTAAAATATCATTAAATATTGTAATAAAAGGGGTACGGCTAAAATTATTTTATAAAACTCGTAAATATATGGGGTAAAGTAATACAACAATTGAAAAATATGGTTTAAAACAATAATTATCCCTTCAAATATTGAAAATAAGTATTAAATTCATAAAAATCTCGTTTAATATAGGATTTCAGGGGTTGGGGCCAACAATTTTTTATAAATTTTGTAAAAATATGGGGTATAGTAATAAATACGTAATATCAATGAAAAATTTCAATAAAATCCTTACAGATATTGAAAATAAGGGCTAAACTCATTAAAATATCATTAAATATTATAATAAAAGGGGTACGGCTAAAATTATTTTATAAAACTTGTAAATATATGGGGTAAAGTAATACAACAATTGAAAAATATGGTTTAAAACAATAATTATCCCTTCAAATATTGAAAATAAGTATTAAATTCTTAAAAATCTCATTTAATATAGGATTTCAGGGGTTTGGTTCATTATTTTATTATAAATCTTGTAAACACTTGGATATTAAAATAGATTATATCATAATAACAGCGATGAAATGTTATATTCCCTTCAAATATTGAAAATAAAGACTAAATTCATTAAAATCTCATTAAATATTGTAATATAAGGGGTAAGGCTAAAATTATTTTATAAAACTTGTAATTATATGGGGTAAAGTAATAAAACAATTGAAAAATATGGTTTAAAACAATAATTATCCCTTCAAATATTGAAAATAAGTATTAAATTCATAAAAATCTCATTAAATATTGTAATATAAGGGGTTGGGCCAACAATTTTTTATAAATTTTGTAAAAATATGGGGTATGGTAATAAAATACGTTAAAATCAATGAAAAATTTCAATAAAATCCTTACAGATATTGAAAATAAGGGCTAAACTCATTAAAATATCATTAAATATTGTAATATAAGGGGTACGGCTAAAATTATTTTATAAAACTTGTAATTATATGGGGTAAAGTAATAAAACAATTGAAAAATATGGTTTAAAACAATAATTATCCCTTCAAATATTGAAAATAAGGGCTAAATTCATAAAAATTTCATTAAATACTGTAATATAAGGGGTACGACTAAAATTATTTTATAAAACTTGTAATTATATGGGGTAAAGTAATACAACAATTGAAAAATATGGTTTAAAACAATAATTATCCCTTCAAATATTGAAAATAAGTATTAAATTCATAAAAATTTCATTAAATATTGTAATATAAGGGGTACGACTAAAATTATTTTATAAAACTTATAATTATATGGGGTAAAGTAATACAACAATTGAAAAATATGGTTTAAAACAATAATTATCCTTTCAAATATTGAAAATAAGTATTAAATTTATAAAAATCTCATTTAATATAAGATTTTAGGGGTTGGGTTCAACATTTTTTTATAAATTTTGTAAAAATATGGGATATTGTAATGAAATACGGTAAAATCATTGGAAAAGTTTAATAAAATCCCTTCTAATATTGAAAATAAAGACAAAATTCATAAATATTTCATTAAATATTGTAATATAAGGGGTACGGCTAAAATTATTTTATAAAACTTGTAATTATATGGGGTAAAGTAATACAACAATTGAAAAATATGGTTTAAAACAATAATTATCCCTTCAAATATTGAAAATAAGGGCTAAACTCATTAAAATATCATTAAATATTGTAATAAAAGGGGTACGGCTAAAATTATTTTATAAAACTCGTAAATATATGGGGTAAAGTAATACAACAATTGAAAAATATGGTTTAAAACAATAATTATCCCTTCAAATATTGAAAATAAGTATTAAATTCATAAAAATCTCGTTTAATATAGGATTTCAGGGGTTGGGGCCAACAATTTTTTATAAATTTTGTAAATATATGGGGTATAGTAATAAAATACGTTAAAATCCATGAAAAATTTCAATAAAATCCTTACAGATATTGAAAATAAAAAACAATTGAAAAATATGGTTTAAAACAATAATTATCCCTTCAAATATTGAAAATAAGTATTAAATTCATAAAAATCTCGTTTAATATAGGATTTCAGGGGTTGGGGCCAACAATTTTTTATAAATTTTGTAAAAATATGGGGTATAGTAATAAATACGTAAAATCAATGAAAAATTTCAATAAAATCCTTACAGATATTGAAAATAAGGGCTAAACTCATTAAAATATCATTAAATATTATAATAAAAGGGGTACGGCTAAAATTATTTTATAAAACTTGTAAATATATGGGGTAAAGTAATACAACAATTGAAAAATATTGTTTAAAACAATAATTATCCCTTCAAATATTGAAAATAAGTATTAAATTCTTAAAAATCTCATTTAATATAGGATTTCAGGGGTTTGGTTCATTATTTTATTATAAATCTTGTAAACACTTGGATATTAAAATAGATTATATCATAATAACAGCGATGAAATGTTATATTCCCTTCAAATATTGAAAATAAAGACTAAATTCATTAAAATCTCATTAAATATTGTAATATAAGGGGTAAGGCTAAAATTATTTTATAAAACTTGTAATTATATGGGGTAAAGTAATAAAACAATTGAAAAATATGGTTTAAAACAATAATTATCCCTTCAAATATTGAAAATAAGTATTAAATTCATAAAAATCTCAATAAATATTGTAATATAAGGGGTTGGGGCCAACAATTTTTTATAAATTTTGTAAAAATATGGGGTATAGTAATAAAATACGTTAAAATCAATGAAAAATTTCAATAAAATCCTTACAGATATTGAAAATAAGGGCTAAACTCATTAAAATATCATTAAATATTGTAATATAAGGGGTACGGCTAAAATTATTTTATAAAACTTGTAATTATATGGGGTAAAGTAATAAAACAATTGAAAAATATGGTTTAAAACAATAATTATCCCTTCAAATATTGAAAATAAGGGCTAAATTCATAAAAATTTCATTAAATACTGTAATATAAGGGGTACGACTAAAATTATTTTATAAAACTTGTAATTATATGGGGTAAAGTAATACAACAATTGAAAAATATGGTTTAAAACAATAATTATCCCTTCAAATATTGAAAATAAGGGCTAAATTCATAAAAATTTCATTAAATATTGTAATATAAGGGGTACGACTAAAATTATTTTATAAAACTTATAATTATATGGGGTAAAGTAATACAACAATTGAAAAATATGGTTTAAAACAATAATTATCCTTTCAAATATTGAAAATAAGTATTAAATTTATAAAAATCTCATTTAATATAAGATTTTAGGGGTTGGGTTCAACATTTTTTTATAAATTTTGTAAAAATATGGGATATTGTAATGAAATACGGTAAAATCATTGGAAAAATTTAATAAAATCCCTTCTAATATTGAAAATATAGACTAAATTCATAAATATTTCTTTAAATATTGTAATATAAGGGGTACGGCTAAAATTATTTTATAAAACTTGTAATTATATGGGGTAAAGTAATACAACAATTGAAAAATATGGTTTAAAACAATAATTATCCCTTCAAATATTGAAAATAAGGGCTAAATTCATAAACATTTCATTAAATATTGTAATATAAGGGGTACGACTAAAATTATTTTATAAAACTTATAATTATATGGGGTAAAGTAATACAACAATTGAAAAATATGGTTTAAAACAATAATTATCCCTTCAAATATTGAAAATAAGTATTAAATTTATAAAAATCTCATTTAATATAAGATTTTAGGGGTTGGGTTCAACATTTTTTTATAAATTTTGTAAAAATATGGGATATTGTAATGAAATACGGTAAAATCATTGGAAAAGTTTAATAAAATCCCTTCTAATATTGAAAATAAAGACAAAATTCATAAATATTTCATTAAATATTGTAATATAAGGGGTACGGCTAAAATTATTTTATAAAACTTGTAATTATATGGGGTAAAGTAATACAACAATTGAAAAATATGGTTTAAAACAATAATTATCACTTCAAATATTGAAAATAAGGGCTAAACTCATTAAAATATCATTAAATATTGTAATAAAAGGGGTACGGCTAAAATTATTTTATAAAACTCGTAAATATATGGGGTAAAGTAATACAACAATTGAAAAATATGGTTTAAAACAATAATTATCCCTTCAAATATTGAAAATAAGTATTAAATTCATAAAAATCTCATTTAATATAAGATTTTAGGGGTTAGGTTCAACATTTTTTTATAAATTTTGTAAAAATATGGGGTATAGTAATAAAATACGTTAAAATCAATGAAAAATTTCAATAAAATCCTTACAGATATTGAATATAAGGGCTAAACTCATTAAAATATCATTAAATATTGTAATATAAGGGTTACGGCTAAAATTATTTAATAAAACTTGTAATTATATGGTGTAAAATAATAAAACAATTGAAAAATATGGTTTAAAACAATAATTATCCCTTCAAATATTGAAAATAAGTATTAAATTCATAAAAATCTCATTTAATATAGGATTTCAGGGGTTTGGTTCATTATTTTATTATAAATCTTGTAAACACTTGGATATTGTAATAGATTATATCATAATAACAGTGATAAAATGTTATATTCCCTTCAAATATTGAAAATAAGGACTAAATTCATTAAAATCTCATTAATTATTGTAATATAAGGGGTACGGCTAAAATTATTTTATAAAACTTGTAATTATATGGGGTAAAGTAATACAACAATTGAAAAATATGGTTTAAAACAATAATTATCCCTTCAAATATTGAAAATAAGGGCTAAATTCATAAACATTTCATTAAATATTGTAATATAAGGGGTACGACTAAAATTATTTTATAAAACTTATAATTATATGGGGTAAAGTAATACAACAATTGAAAAATATGGTTTAAAACAATAATTATCCCTTCAAATATTGAAAATAAGTATTAAATTTATAAAAATCTCATTTAATATAAGATTTTAGGGGTTGGGTTCAACATTTTTTTATAAATTTTGTAAAAATATGGGATATTGTAATGAAATACGGTAAAATCATTGGAAAAGTTTAATAAAATCCCTTCTAATATTGAAAATAAAGACAAAATTCATAAATATTTCATTAAATATTGTAATATAAGGGGTACGGCTAAAATTATTTTATAAAACTTGTAATTATATGGGGTAAAGTAATACAACAATTGAAAAATATGGTTTAAAACAATAATTATCCCTTCAAATATTGAAAATAAGGGCTAAACTCATTAAAATATCATTAAATATTGTAATAAAAGGGGTACGGCTAAAATTATTTTATAAAACTCGTAAATATATGGGGTAAAGTAATACAACAATTGAAAAATATGGTTTAAAACAATAATTATCCCTTCAAATATTGAAAATAAGTATTAAATTCATAAAAATCTCATTTAATATAAGATTTTAGGGGTTGGGTTCAACATTTTTTTATAAATTTTGTAAAAATATGGGGTATAGTAATAAAATACGTTAAAATCAATGAAAAATTTCAATAAAATCCTTACAGATATTGAATATAAGGGCTAAACTCATTAAAATATCATTAAATATTGTAATATAAGGGTTACGGCTAAAATTATTTAATAAAACTTGTAATTATATGGTGTAAAATAATAAAACAATTGAAAAATATGGTTTAAAACAATAATTATCCCTTCAAATATTGAAAATAAGTATTAAATTCATAAAAATCTCATTTAATATAGGATTTCAGGGGTTTGGTTCATTATTTTTTTATAAATCTTGTAAACACTTGGATATTGTAATAGATTATATCATAATAACAGTGATAAAATGTTATATTCCCTTCAAATATTGAAAATAAGGACTAAATTCATTAAAATCTCATTAATTATTGTAATATAAGGGGTAAGGCTAAAATAATTTTATAAAACTTGTAATTATATGGGGTAAAGTAATAAAACAATTGAAAAATATGGTTTAAAACAATAATTATCCTTTCAAATATTGAAAATAAGTATTAAATTTATAAAAATCTCATTTAATATAAGATTTTAGGGGTTGGGTTCAACATTTTTTTATAAATTTTGTAAAAATATGGGATATTGTAATGAAATACGGTAAAATCATTGGAAAAATTTAATAAAATCCCTTCTAATATTGAAAATATAGACTAAATTCATAAATATTTCTTTAAATATTGTAATATAAGGGGTACGGCTAAAATTATTTTATAAAACTTGTAATTATATGGGGAAAAGTAATACAACAATTGAAAAATATGGTTTAAAACAATAATTATCCCTTCAAATATTGAAAATAAGGGCTAAATTCATAAAAATTTCATTAAATATTGTAATATAAGGGGTACGACTAAAATTATTTTATAAAACTTATAATTATATGGGGTAAAGTAATACAACAATTGAAAAATATGGTTTAAAACAATAATTATCCCTTCAAATATTGAAAATAAGTATTAAATTTATAAAAATCTCATTTAATATAAGAATTTAGGGGTTGGGTTCAACATTTTTTTATAAATTTTGTAAAAATATGGGATATTGTAATGAAATACGGTAAAATCATTGGAAAAGTTTAATAAAATCCCTTCTAATATTGAAAATAAAGACAAAATTCATAAATATTTCATTAAATATTGTAATATAAGGGGTACGGCTAAAATTATTTTATAAAACTTGTAATTATATGGGGTAAAGTAATACAACAATTGAAAAATATGGTTTAAAACAATAATTATCCCTTCAAATATTGAAAATAAGGGCTAAACTCATTAAAATATCATTAAATATTGTAATAAAAGGGGTACGGCTAAAATTATTTTATAAAACTCGTAAATATATGGGGTAAAGTAATACAACAATTGAAAAATATGGTTTAAAACAATAATTATCCCTTCAAATATTGAAAATAAGTATTAAATTCATAAAAATCTCGTTTAATATAGGATTTCAGGGGTTGGGGCCAACAATTTTTTATAAATTTTGTAAATATATGGGGTATAGTAATAAAATACGTTAAAATCCATGAAAAATTTCAATAAAATCCTTACAGATATTGAAAATAAAAAACAATTGAAAAATATGGTTTAAAACAATAATTATCCCTTCAAATATTGAAAATAAGTATTAAATTCATAAAAATCTCGTTTAATATAGGATTTCAGGGGTTGGGGCCAACAATTTTTTATAAATTTTGTAAAAATATGGGGTATAGTAATAAATACGTAAAATCAATGAAAAATTTCAATAAAATCCTTACAGATATTGAAAATAAGGGCTAAACTCATTAAAATATCATTAAATATTATAATAAAAGGGGTACGGCTAAAATTATTTTATAAAACTTGTAAATATATGGGGTAAAGTAATACAACAATTGAAAAATATGGTTTAAAACAATAATTATCCCTTCAAATATTGAAAATAAGTATTAAATTCATAAAAATCTCGTTTAATATAGGATTTCAGGGGTTGGGGCCAACAATTTTTTATAAATTTTGTAAAAATATGGGGTATAGTAATAAATACGTAAAATCAATGAAAAATTTCAATAAAATCCTTACAGATATTGAAAATAAGGGCTAAACTCATTAAAATATCATTAAATATTATAATAAAAGGGGTACGGCTAAAATTATTTTATAAAACTTGTAAATATATGGGGTAAAGTAATACAACAATTGAAAAATATGGTTTAAAACAATAATTATCCCTTCAAATATTGAAAATAAGTATTAAATTCTTAAAAATCTCATTTAATATAAGGTTTTAGGGGTTGGGTTCAACATTTTTTTATAAATTTTGTAAAAACATGAGATATTGTAATGAAATACGGTAAAATCATTGGAAAAATTCAATAAAATCCCTTCTAATATTGAAAATATAGACTAAATTCATAAATTTTTCATTAAATATTGTAATATAAGGGGTACGGCTAAAATTATTTTATAAAACTTGTAATTATATGGGGTAAAATAATAAAACAATTGAAAAATATGGTTTAAAACAATAATTATCCCTTCAAATATTGAAAATAAGTATTAAATTCATAAAAATCTCATTTAATATAGGATTTCAGGGGTTTGGTACATTATTTTATTATAAATCTTGTAAACACTTGGATATTGTAATAGATTATATCATAATAACAATGATATAATGTTATATTCCCTTCAAATATTGAAAATAAGTATTAAATTCATAAAAATCTCATTTAATATAGGATTTCAGGGGTTTGGTACATTATTTTATTATAAATCTTGTAAACACTTGGATATTGTAATAGATTATATCACAGTAACAGTGATAAAATGTTATATTCCCTTCAAATATTGAAAATAAGGACTAAATTCATAAAAATATCATTAAGTATTGTTATATAAGAGGTACGGCTAAAATTATTTTATAAAACTTGTAATTATATGGGGTAAAATAATAAAACAATTGAAAAATATGGTTTAAAACAATAATTATCCCTTCAAATATTGAAAATAAGTATTAAATTCATAAAAATCTCATTTAATATAGGATTTCAGGGGTTTGGTACAATATTTTATTATAAATCTTGTAAACACTTGGATATTGTAATAGATTATATCATAATAACAGTGATAAAATGTTATATTCCCTTCAAATATTGAAAATAAGGACTAAATTCATAAAAATATCATTATATATTGTAATATAAGGGGTACGGCTAAAATTATTTTATAAAACTTGTAATTATATGGGGTAAAGTAATAAAACAATTGAAAAATATGGTTTAAAACAATAATTATCCCTTCAAATATTGAAAATAAGGGCTAAATTCATAAAAATTTCATTAAATATTGTAATATAAGAGGTACGGCTAAAATTATTTTATAAAACTTGTAATTATATGGGGTAAAGTAATAAAACAATTGAAAAATATGGTTTAAAACAATAATTATCCCTTCAAATATTGAAAATAAGTATTAAATTCATAAAAATCTCGTTTAATATAGGATTTCAGGGGTTGGGGCCAACAATTTTTTATAAATTTTGTAAAAATATGGGGTATAGTAATAAAATACGTAAAATCAATGAAAAATTTCAATAAAATCCTTACAGATATTGAAAATAAGGGCTAAACTCATTAAAATATCATTAAATATTGTAATATAAGGGGTACGGCTAAAATTATTTTATAAAACTTGTAATTATATGGGGTAAAGTAATAAAACAATTGAAAAATATGGTTTAAAACAATAATTATCCCTTCAAATATTGAAAATAAGGGCTAAATTCATAAAAATTTCATTAAATACTGTAATATAAGGGGTACGACTAAAATTATTTTATAAAACTTGTAATTATATGGGGTAAAGTAATACAACAATTGAAAAATATGGTTTAAAACAATAATTATCCCTTCAAATATTGAAAATAAGTATTAAATTCATAAAAATCTCATTTAATATAGGATTTCAGGGGTTTGGTTCATTATTTTATTATAAATATTGTAAACACTTGGATATTGTAATAGATTATATCATAATAACAGTGATAAAATGTTATATTCCCTTCAAATATTGAAAATAAGGACTAAATTCATTAAAATCTCATTAAATATTGTAATATAAGGGGTAAGGCTAAAATTATTTTATAAAACTTGTAATTATATGGGGTAAAGTAATAAAACAATTGAAAAATATGGTTTAAAACAATAATTATCCCTTCAAATATTGAAAATAAGTATTAAATTCATAAAAATCTCGTTTAATATAGGATTTCAGGGGTTGGGGCCAACAATTTTTTATAAATTTTGTAAAAATATGGGGTATAGTAATAAAATACGTTAAAATCAATGATAAATTTCAATAAAATCCTTACAGATATTGAAAATAAAAAACAATTGAAAAATATGGTTTAAAACAATAATTATCCCTTCAAATATTGAAAATAAGGGCTAAACTCATTAAAATATCATTAAATATTGTAATAAAAGGGGTACGGCTAAAATTATTTTATAAAACTCGTAAATATATGGGGTAAAGTAATACAACAATTGAAAAATATGGTTTAAAACAATAATTATCCCTTCAAATATTGAAAATAAGTATAAAATTCATAAAAATCTCAATAAATATTGTAATATAAGGGGTTGGGGCCAACAATTTTTTATAAATTTTGTAAAAATATGGGGTATAGTAATAAAATACGTTAAAATCAATGAAAAATTTCAATAAAATCCTTACAGATATTGAAAATAAGGGCTAAACTCATTAAAATATCATTAAATATTGTAATATAAGGGGTACGGCTAAAATTATTTTATAAAACTTGTAATTATATGGGGTAAAGTAATAAAACAATTGAAAAATATGGTTTAAAACAATAATTATCCCTTCAAATATTGAAAATAAGGGCTAAATTCATAAAAATTTCATTAAATACTGTAATATAAGGGGTACGACTAAAATTATTTTATAAAACTTGTAATTATATGGGGTAAAGTAATACAACAATTGAAAAATATGGTTTAAAACAATAATTATCCCTTCAAATATTGAAAATAAGTATTAAATTCATAAAAATCTCATTTAATATAGGATTTCAGGGGTTTGGTTCATTATTTTATTATAAATATTGTAAACACTTGGATATTGTAATAGATTATATCATAATAACAGTGATAAAATGTTATATTCCCTTCAAATATTGAAAATAAGGACTAAATTCATAAAAATATTTTTAAATATTGTAATATAAGGGGTACGGCTAAAATTATTTTATAAAACTTGTAATTATATGGGGTAAAGTAATACAACAATTGAAAAATATGGTTTAAAACAATAATTATCCCTTCAAATATTGAAAATAAGGGCTAAACTCATTAAAATATCATTAAATATTGTAATAAAAGGGGTACGGCTAAAATTATTTTATAAAACTCGTAAATATATGGGGTAAAGTAATACAACAATTGAAAAATATGGTTTAAAACAATAATTATCCCTTCAAATATTGAAAATAAGTATTAAATTCATAAAAATCTCGTTTAATATAGGATTTCAGGGGTTGGGGCCAACAATTTTTTATAAATTTTGTAAATATATGGGGTATAGTAATAAAATACGTTAAAATCCATGAAAAATTTCAATAAAATCCTTACAGATATTGAAAATAAAAAACAATTGAAAAATATGGTTTAAAACAATAATTATCCCTTCAAATATTGAAAATAAGTATTAAATTCATAAAAATCTCGTTTAATATAGGATTTCAGGGGTTGGGGCCAACAATTTTTTATAAATTTTGTAAAAATATGGGGTATAGTAATAAATACGTAAAATCAATGAAAAATTTCAATAAAATCCTTACAGATATTGAAAATAAGGGCTAAACTCATTAAAATATCATTAAATATTATAATAAAAGGGGTACGGCTAAAATTATTTTATAAAACTTGTAAATATATGGGGTAAAGTAATACAACAATTGAAAAATATGGTTTAAAACAATAATTATCCCTTCAAATATTGAAAATAAGTATTAAATTCATAAAAATCTCAATAAATATTGTAATATAAGGGGTTGGGGCCAACAATTTTTTATAAATTTTGTAAAAATATGGGGTATAGTAATAAAATACGTTAAAATCAATGAAAAATTTCAATAAAATCCTTACAGATATTGAAAATAAGGGCTAAACTCATTAAAATATCATTAAATATTGTAATATAAGGGGTACGGCTAAAATTATTTTATAAAACTTGTAATTATATGGGGTAAAGTAATAAAACAATTGAAAAATATGGTTTAAAACAATAATTATCCCTTCAAATATTGAAAATAAGGGCTAAATTCATAAAAATTTCATTAAATACTGTAATATAAGGGGTACGACTAAAATTATTTTATAAAACTTGTAATTATATGGGGTAAAGTAATACAACAATTGAAAAATATGGTTTAAAACAATAATTATCCCTTCAAATATTGAAAATAAGTATTAAATTCATAAAAATCTCATTTAATATAGGATTTCAGGGGTTTGGTTCATTATTTTATTATAAATATTGTAAACACTTGGATATTGTAATAGATTATATCATAATAACAGTGATAAAATGTTATATTCCCTTCAAATATTGAAAATAAGGACTAAATTCATTAAAATCTCATTAAATATTGTAATATAAGGGGTAAGGCTAAAATTATTTTATAAAACTTGTAATTATATGGGGTAAAGTAATAAAACAATTGAAAAATATGGTTTAAAACAATAATTATCCCTTCAAATATTGAAAATAAGTATTAAATTCATAAAAATCTCGTTTAATATAGGATTTCAGGGGTTGGGGCCAACAATTTTTTATAAATTTTGTAAAAATATGGGGTATAGTAATAAAATACGTTAAAATCAATGATAAATTTCAATAAAATCCTTACAGATATTGAAAATAAAAAACAATTGAAAAATATGGTTTAAAACAATAATTATCCCTTCAAATATTGAAAATAAGGGCTAAACTCATTAAAATATCATTAAATATTGTAATAAAAGGGGTACGGCTAAAATTATTTTATAAAACTCGTAAATATATGGGGTAAAGTAATACAACAATTGAAAAATATGGTTTAAAACAATAATTATCCCTTCAAATATTGAAAATAAGTATAAAATTCATAAAAATCTCAATAAATATTGTAATATAAGGGGTTGGGGCCAACAATTTTTTATAAATTTTGTAAAAATATGGGGTATAGTAATAAAATACGTTAAAATCAATGAAAAATTTCAATAAAATCCTTACAGATATTGAAAATAAGGGCTAAACTCATTAAAATATCATTAAATATTGTAATATAAGGGGTACGGCTAAAATTATTTTATAAAACTTGTAATTATATGGGGTAAAGTAATAAAACAATTGAAAAATATGGTTTAAAACAATAATTATCCCTTCAAATATTGAAAATAAGGGCTAAATTCATAAAAATTTCATTAAATACTGTAATATAAGGGGTACGACTAAAATTATTTTATAAAACTTGTAATTATATGGGGTAAAGTAATACAACAATTGAAAAATATGGTTTAAAACAATAATTATCCCTTCAAATATTGAAAATAAGTATTAAATTCATAAAAATCTCATTTAATATAGGATTTCAGGGGTTTGGTTCATTATTTTATTATAAATATTGTAAACACTTGGATATTGTAATAGATTATATCATAATAACAGTGATAAAATGTTATATTCCCTTCAAATATTGAAAATAAGGACTAAATTCATTAAAATCTCATTAAATATTGTAATATAAGGGGTAAGGCTAAAATTATTTTATAAAACTTGTAATTATATGGGGTAAAGTAATAAAACAATTGAAAAATATGGTTTAAAACAATAATTATCCCTTCAAATATTGAAAATAAGTATTAAATTCATAAAAATCTCGTTTAATATAGGATTTCAGGGGTTGGGGCCAACAATTTTTTATAAATTTTGTAAAAATATGGGGTATAGTAATAAAATACGTTAAAATCAATGATAAATTTCAATAAAATCCTTACAGATATTGAAAATAAAAAACAATTGAAAAATATGGTTTAAAACAATAATTATCCCTTCAAATATTGAAAATAAGGGCTAAACTCATTAAAATATCATTAAATATTGTAATAAAAGGGGTACGGCTAAAATTATTTTATAAAACTTGTAAATATATGGGGTAAAGTAATACAACAATTGAAAAATATGGTTTAAAACAATAATTATCCCTTCAAATATTGAAAATAAGTATTAAATTCTTAAAAATTTCATTTAATATAGGATTTCAGGGGTTTGGTTCATTATTTTATTATAAATCTTGTAAACACTTGGATATTAAAATAGATTATATCATAATAACAGCGATGAAATGTTATATTCCCTTCAAATATTGAAAATAAAGACTAAATTCATTAAAATCTCATTAAATATTGTAATATAAGGGGTAATGCTAAAATTATTTTATAAAACTTGTAATTATATGGGGTAAAGTAATAAAACAATTGAAAAATATGGTTTAAAACAATAATTATCCCTTCAAATATTGAAAATAAGTATTAAATTCATAAAAATCTCATTAAATATTGTAATATAAGGGGTTGGGCCAACAATTTTTTATAAATTTTGTAAAAATATGGGGTATGGTAATAAAATACGTTAAAATCAATGAAAAATTTCAATAAAATCCTTACAGATATTGAAAATAAGGGCTAAACTCATTAAAATATCATTAAATATTGTAATATAAGGGGTACGGCTAAAATTATTTTATAAAACTTGTAATTATATGGGGTAAAGTAATAAAACAATTGAAAAATATGGTTTAAAACAATAATTATCCCTTCAAATATTGAAAATAAGGGCTAAATTCATAAAAATTTCATTAAATACTGTAATATAAGGGGTACGACTAAAATTATTTTATAAAACTTGTAATTATATGGGGTAAAGTAATACAACAATTGAAAAATATGGTTTAAAACAATAATTATCCCTTCAAATATTGAAAATAAGTATTAAATTCATAAAAATTTCATTAAATATTGTAATATAAGGGGTACGACTAAAATTATTTTATAAAACTTATAATTATATGGGGTAAAGTAATACAACAATTGAAAAATATGGTTTAAAACAATAATTATCCTTTCAAATATTGAAAATAAGTATTAAATTTATAAAAATCTCATTTAATATAAGATTTTAGGGGTTGGGTTCAACATTTTTTTATAAATTTTGTAAAAATATGGGATATTGTAATGAAATACGGTAAAATCATTGGAAAAATTTAATAAAATCCCTTCTAATATTGAAAATATAGACTAAATTCATAAATATTTCTTTAAATATTGTAATATAAGGGGTACGGCTAAAATTATTTTATAAAACTTGTAATTATATGGGGTAAAGTAATACAACAATTGAAAAATATGGTTTAAAACAATAATTATCCCTTCAAATATTGAAAATAAGGGCTAAATTCATAAAAATTTCATTAAATATTGTAATATAAGGGGTACGACTAAAATTATTTTATAAAACTTATAATTATATGGGGTAAAGTAATACAACAATTGAAAAATATGGTTTAAAACAATAATTATCCCTTCAAATATTGAAAATAAGTATTAAATTTATAAAAATCTCATTTAATATAAGAATTTAGGGGTTGGGTTCAACATTTTTTTATAAATTTTGTAAAAATATGGGATATTGTAATGAAATACGGTAAAATCATTGGAAAAGTTTAATAAAATCCCTTCTAATATTGAAAATAAAGACAAAATTCATAAATATTTCATTAAATATTGTAATATAAGGGGTACGGCTAAAATTATTTTATAAAACTTGTAATTATATGGGGTAAAGTAATACAACAATTGAAAAATATGGTTTAAAACAATAATTATCCCTTCAAATATTGAAAATAAGGGCTAAACTCATTAAAATATCATTAAATATTGTAATAAAAGGGGTACGGCTAAAATTATTTTATAAAACTCGTAAATATATGGGGTAAAGTAATACAACAATTGAAAAATATGGTTTAAAACAATAATTATCCCTTCAAATATTGAAAATAAGTATTAAATTCATAAAAATCTCGTTTAATATAGGATTTCAGGGGTTGGGGCCAACAATTTTTTATAAATTTTGTAAATATATGGGGTATAGTAATAAAATACGTTAAAATCCATGAAAAATTTCAATAAAATCCTTACAGATATTGAAAATAAAAAACAATTGAAAAATATGGTTTAAAACAATAATTATCCCTTCAAATATTGAAAATAAGTATTAAATTCATAAAAATCTCGTTTAATATAGGATTTCAGGGGTTGGGGCCAACAATTTTTTATAAATTTTGTAAAAATATGGGGTATAGTAATAAATACGTAATATCAATGAAAAATTTCAATAAAATCCTTACAGATATTGAAAATAAGGGCTAAACTCATTAAAATATCATTAAATATTATAATAAAAGGGGTACGGCTAAAATTATTTTATAAAACTTGTAAATATATGGGGTAAAGTAATACAACAATTGAAAAATATGGTTTAAAACAATAATTATCCCTTCAAATATTGAAAATAAGTATTAAATTCTTAAAAATCTCATTTAATATAGGATTTCAGGGGTTTGGTTCATTATTTTATTATAAATCTTGTAAACACTTGGATATTAAAATAGATTATATCATAATAACAGCGATGAAATGTTATATTCCCTTCAAATATTGAAAATAAAGACTAAATTCATTAAAATCTCATTAAATATTGTAATATAAGGGGTAAGGCTAAAATTATTTTATAAAACTTGTAATTATATGGGGTAAAGTAATAAAACAATTGAAAAATATGGTTTAAAACAATAATTATCCCTTCAAATATTGAAAATAAGTATTAAATTCATAAAAATCTCAATAAATATTGTAATATAAGGGGTTGGGGCCAACAATTTTTTATAAATTTTGTAAAAATATGGGGTATAGTAATAAAATACGTTAAAATCAATGAAAAATTTCAATAAAATCCTTACAGATATTGAAAATAAGGGCTAAACTCATTAAAATATCATTAAATATTGTAATATAAGGGGTACGGCTAAAATTATTTTATAAAACTTGTAATTATATGGGGTAAAGTAATAAAACAATTGAAAAATATGGTTTAAAACAATAATTATCCCTTCAAATATTGAAAATAAGGGCTAAATTCATAAAAATTTCATTAAATACTGTAATATAAGGGGTACGACTAAAATTATTTTATAAAACTTGTAATTATATGGGGTAAAGTAATACAACAATTGAAAAATATGGTTTAAAACAATAATTATCCCTTCAAATATTGAAAATAAGGGCTAAATTCATAAAAATTTCATTAAATATTGTAATATAAGGGGTACGACTAAAATTATTTTATAAAACTTATAATTATATGGGGTAAAGTAATACAACAATTGAAAAATATGGTTTAAAACAATAATTATCCTTTCAAATATTGAAAATAAGTATTAAATTTATAAAAATCTCATTTAATATAAGATTTTAGGGGTTGGGTTCAACATTTTTTTATAAATTTTGTAAAAATATGGGATATTGTAATGAAATACGGTAAAATCATTGGAAAAATTTAATAAAATCCCTTCTAATATTGAAAATATAGACTAAATTCATAAATATTTCTTTAAATATTGTAATATAAGGGGTACGGCTAAAATTATTTTATAAAACTTGTAATTATATGGGGTAAAGTAATACAACAATTGAAAAATATGGTTTAAAACAATAATTATCCCTTCAAATATTGAAAATAAGGGCTAAATTCATAAACATTTCATTAAATATTGTAATATAAGGGGTACGACTAAAATTATTTTATAAAACTTATAATTATATGGGGTAAAGTAATACAACAATTGAAAAATATGGTTTAAAACAATAATTATCCCTTCAAATATTGAAAATAAGTATTAAATTTATAAAAATCTCATTTAATATAAGATTTTAGGGGTTGGGTTCAACATTTTTTTATAAATTTTGTAAAAATATGGGATATTGTAATGAAATACGGTAAAATCATTGGAAAAGTTTAATAAAATCCCTTCTAATATTGAAAATAAAGACAAAATTCATAAATATTTCATTAAATATTGTAATATAAGGGGTACGGCTAAAATTATTTTATAAAACTTGTAATTATATGGGGTAAAGTAATACAACAATTGAAAAATATGGTTTAAAACAATAATTATCCCTTCAAATATTGAAAATAAGGGCTAAACTCATTAAAATATCATTAAATATTGTAATAAAAGGGGTACGGCTAAAATTATTTTATAAAACTCGTAAATATATGGGGTAAAGTAATACAACAATTGAAAAATATGGTTTAAAACAATAATTATCCCTTCAAATATTGAAAATAAGTATTAAATTCATAAAAATCTCATTTAATATAAGATTTTAGGGGTTAGGTTCAACATTTTTTTATAAATTTTGTAAAAATATGGGGTATAGTAATAAAATACGTTAAAATCAATGAAAAATTTCAATAAAATCCTTACAGATATTGAATATAAGGGCTAAACTCATTAAAATATCATTAAATATTGTAATATAAGGGTTACGGCTAAAATTATTTAATAAAACTTGTAATTATATGGTGTAAAATAATAAAACAATTGAAAAATATGGTTTAAAACAATAATTATCCCTTCAAATATTGAAAATAAGTATTAAATTCATAAAAATCTCATTTAATATAGGATTTCAGGGGTTTGGTTCATTATTTTATTATAAATCTTGTAAACACTTGGATATTGTAATAGATTATATCATAATAACAGTGATAAAATGTTATATTCCCTTCAAATATTGAAAATAAGGACTAAATTCATTAAAATCTCATTAATTATTGTAATATAAGGGGTAAGGCTAAAATAATTTTATAAAACTTGTAATTATATGGGGTAAAGTAATAAAACAATTGAAAAATATGGTTTAAAACAATAATTATCCTTTCAAATATTGAAAATAAGTATTAAATTTATAAAAATCTCATTTAATATAAGATTTTAGGGGTTGGGTTCAACATTTTTTTATAAATTTTGTAAAAATATGGGATATTGTAATGAAATACGGTAAAATCATTGGAAAAGTTTAATAAAATCCCTTCTAATATTGAAAATAAAGACAAAATTCATAAATATTTCATTAAATATTGTAATATAAGGGGTACGGCTAAAATTATTTTATAAAACTTGTAATTATATGGGGTAAAGTAATACAACAATTGAAAAATATGGTT
The DNA here is from genome assembly GCA_036289425.1 of Rhopalosiphum nymphaeae. Taxonomy (NCBI): domain Eukaryota; kingdom Metazoa; phylum Arthropoda; class Insecta; order Hemiptera; family Aphididae; genus Rhopalosiphum; species Rhopalosiphum nymphaeae. The sequence goes on along the minus strand of JAZAQC010000001.1, from coordinate 6,343,137 downwards.
TAAAACAATAATTATCCCTTCAAATATTGAAAATAAGGGCTAAACTCATTAAAATATCATTAAATATTGTAATAAAAGGGGTACGGCTAAAATTATTTTATAAAACTCGTAAATATATGGGGTAAAGTAATACAACAATTGAAAAATATGGTTTAAAACAATAATTATCCCTTCAAATATTGAAAATAAGTATTAAATTCATAAAAATCTCGTTTAATATAGGATTTCAGGGGTTGGGGCCAACAATTTTTTATAAATTTTGTAAATATATGGGGTATAGTAATAAAATACGTTAAAATCCATGAAAAATTTCAATAAAATCCTTACAGATATTGAAAATAAAAAACAATTGAAAAATATGGTTTAAAACAATAATTATCCCTTCAAATATTGAAAATAAGTATTAAATTCATAAAAATCTCGTTTAATATAGGATTTCAGGGGTTGGGGCCAACAATTTTTTATAAATTTTGTAAAAATATGGGGTATAGTAATAAATACGTAAAATCAATGAAAAATTTCAATAAAATCCTTACAGATATTGAAAATAAGGGCTAAACTCATTAAAATATCATTAAATATTATAATAAAAGGGGTACGGCTAAAATTATTTTATAAAACTTGTAAATATATGGGGTAAAGTAATACAACAATTGAAAAATATGGTTTAAAACAATAATTATCCCTTCAAATATTGAAAATAAGTATTAAATTCATAAAAATCTCGTTTAATATAGGATTTCAGGGGTTGGGGCCAACAATTTTTTATAAATTTTGTAAAATTATGGGGTATAGTAATAAATACGTAAAATCAATGAAAAATTTCAATAAAATCCTTACAGATATTGAAAATAAGGGCTAAACTCATTAAAATATCATTAAATATTATAATAAAAGGGGTACGGCTAAAATTATTTTATAAAACTTGTAAATATATGGGGTAAAGTAATAAAACAATTGAAAAATATGGTTTAAAACAATAATTATCCCTTCAAATATTGAAAATAAGTATTAAATTCTTAAAAATCTCATTTAATATAGGATTTCAGGGGTTTGGTTCATTATTTTATTATAAATCTTGTAAACACTTGGATATTAAAATAGATTATATCATAATAACAGCGATGAAATGTTATATTCCCTTCAAATATTGAAAATAAAGACTAAATTCATTAAAATCTCATTAAATATTGTAATATAAGGGGTAAGGCTAAAATTATTTTATAAAACTTGTAATTATATGGGGTAAAGTAATAAAACAATTGAAAAATATGGTTTAAAACAATAATTATCCCTTCAAATATTGAAAATAAGGGCTAAATTCATAAAAATTTCATTAAATACTGTAATATAAGGGGTACGACTAAAATTATTTTATAAAACTTGTAATTATATGGGGTTAAGTAATACAACAATTGAAAAATATGGTTTAAAACAATAATTATCCCTTCAAATATTGAAAATAAGGGCTAAATTCATAAAAATTTCATTAAATATTGTAATATAAGGGGTACGACTAAAATTATTTTATAAAACTTATAATTATATGGGGTAAAGTAATACAACAATTGAAAAATATGGTTTAAAACAATAATTATCCTTTCAAATATTGAAAATAAGTATTAAATTTATAAAAATCTCATTTAATATAAGATTTTAGGGGTTGGGTTCAACATTTTTTTATAAATTTTGTAAAAATATGGGATATTGTAATGAAATACGGTAAAATCATTGGAAAAATTTAATAAAATCCCTTCTAATATTGAAAATATAGACTAAATTCATAAATATTTCTTTAAATATTGTAATATAAGGGGTACGGCTAAAATTATTTTATAAAACTTGTAATTATATGGGGTAAAGTAATACAACAATTGAAAAATATGGTTTAAAACAATAATTATCCCTTCAAATATTGAAAATAAGGGCTAAATTCATAAACATTTCATTAAATATTGTAATATAAGGGGTACGACTAAAATTATTTTATAAAACTTATAATTATATGGGGTAAAGTAATACAACAATTGAAAAATATGGTTTAAAACAATAATTATCCCTTCAAATATTGAAAATAAGTATTAAATTTATAAAAATCTCATTTAATATAAGATTTTAGGGGTTGGGTTCAACATTTTTTTATAAATTTTGTAAAAATATGGGATATTGTAATGAAATACGGTAAAATCATTGGAAAAGTTTAATAAAATCCCTTCTAATATTGAAAATAAAGACAAAATTCATAAATATTTCATTAAATATTGTAATATAAGGGGTACGGCTAAAATTATTTTATAAAACTTGTAATTATATGGGGTAAAGTAATACAACAATTGAAAAATATGGTTTAAAACAATAATTATCCCTTCAAATATTGAAAATAAGGGCTAAACTCATTAAAATATCATTAAATATTGTAATAAAAGGGGTACGGCTAAAATTATTTTATAAAACTCGTAAATATATGGGGTAAAGTAATACAACAATTGAAAAATATGGTTTAAAACAATAATTATCCCTTCAAATATTGAAAATAAGTATTAAATTCATAAAAATCTCATTTAATATAAGATTTTAGGGGTTAGGTTCAACATTTTTTTATAAATTTTGTAAAAATATGGGGTATAGTAATAAAATACGTTAAAATCAATGAAAAATTTCAATAAAATCCTTACAGATATTGAATATAAGGGCTAAACTCATTAAAATATCATTAAATATTGTAATATAAGGGTTACGGCTAAAATTATTTAATAAAACTTGTAATTATATGGTGTAAAATAATAAAACAATTGAAAAATATGGTTTAAAACAATAATTATCCCTTCAAATATTGAAAATAAGTATTAAATTCATAAAAATCTCATTTAATATAGGATTTCAGGGGTTTGGTTCATTATTTTATTATAAATCTTGTAAACACTTGGATATTGTAATAGATTATATCATAATAACAGTGATAAAATGTTATATTCCCTTCAAATATTGAAAATAAGGACTAAATTCATTAAAATCTCATTAATTATTGTAATATAAGGGGTAAGGCTAAAATAATTTTATAAAACTTGTAATTATATGGGGTAAAGTAATAAAACAATTGAAAAATATGGTTTAAAACAATAATTATCCTTTCAAATATTGAAAATAAGTATTAAATTTATAAAAATCTCATTTAATATAAGATTTTAGGGGTTGGGTTCAACATTTTTTTATAAATTTTGTAAAAATATGGGATATTGTAATGAAATACGGTAAAATCATTGGAAAAGTTTAATAAAATCCCTTCTAATATTGAAAATAAAGACAAAATTCATAAATATTTCATTAAATATTGTAATATAAGGGGTACGGCTAAAATTATTTTATAAAACTTGTAATTATATGGGGTAAAGTAATACAACAATTGAAAAATATGGTTTAAAACAATAATTATCCCTTCAAATATTGAAAATAAGGGCTAAACTCATTAAAATATCATTAAATATTGTAATAAAAGGGGTACGGCTAAAATTATTTTATAAAACTCGTAAATATATGGGGTAAAGTAATACAACAATTGAAAAATATGGTTTAAAACAATAATTATCCCTTCAAATATTGAAAATAAGTATTAAATTCATAAAAATCTCGTTTAATATAGGATTTCAGGGGTTGGGGCCAACAATTTTTTATAAATTTTGTAAATATATGGGGTATAGTAATAAAATACGTTAAAATCCATGAAAAATTTCAATAAAATCCTTACAGATATTGAAAATAAAAAACAATTGAAAAATATGGTTTAAAACAATAATTATCCCTTCAAATATTGAAAATAAGTATTAAATTCATAAAAATCTCGTTTAATATAGGATTTCAGGGGTTGGGGCCAACAATTTTTTATAAATTTTGTAAAAATATGGGGTATAGTAATAAATACGTAAAATCAATGAAAAATTTCAATAAAATCCTTACAGATATTGAAAATAAGGGCTAAACTCATTAAAATATCATTAAATATTATAATAAAAGGGGTACGGCTAAAATTATTTTATAAAACTTGTAAATATATGGGGTAAAGTAATACAACAATTGAAAAATATGGTTTAAAACAATAATTATCCCTTCAAATATTGAAAATAAGTATTAAATTCATAAAAATCTCGTTTAATATAGGATTTCAGGGGTTGGGGCCAACAATTTTTTATAAATTTTGTAAAATTATGGGGTATAGTAATAAATACGTAAAATCAATGAAAAATTTCAATAAAATCCTTACAGATATTGAAAATAAGGGCTAAACTCATTAAAATATCATTAAATATTATAATAAAAGGGGTACGGCTAAAATTATTTTATAAAACTTGTAAATATATGGGGTAAAGTAATACAACAATTGAAAAATATGGTTTAAAACAATAATTATCCCTTCAAATATTGAAAATAAGTATTAAATTCTTAAAAATCTCATTTAATATAGGATTTCAGGGGTTTGGTTCATTATTTTATTATAAATCTTGTAAACACTTGGATATTAAAATAGATTATATCATAATAACAGCGATGAAATGTCATATTCCCTTCAAATATTGAAAATAAAGACTAAATTCATTAAAATCTCATTAAATATTGTAATATAAGGGGTAAGGCTAAAATTATTTTATAAAACTTGTAATTATATGGGGTAAAGTAATAAAACAATTGAAAAATATGGTTTAAAACAATAATTATCCCTTCAAATATTGAAAATAAGTATTAAATTCATAAAAATCTCAATAAATATTGTAATATAAGGGGTTGGGGCCAACAATTTTTTATAAATTTTGTAAAAATATGGGGTATAGTAATAAAATACGTTAAAATCAATGAAAAATTTCAATAAAATCCTTACAGATATTGAAAATAAGGGCTAAACTCATTAAAATATCATTAAATATTGTAATATAAGGGGTACGGCTAAAATTATTTTATAAAACTTGTAATTATATGGGGTAAAGTAATAAAACAATTGAAAAATATGGTTTAAAACAATAATTATCCCTTCAAATATTGAAAATAAGGGCTAAATTCATAAAAATTTCATTAAATACTGTAATATAAGGGGTACGACTAAAATTATTTTATAAAACTTGTAATTATATGGGGTAAAGTAATACAACAATTGAAAAATATGGTTTAAAACAATAATTATCCCTTCAAATATTGAAAATAAGGGCTAAATTCATAAAAATTTCATTAAATATTGTAATATAAGGGGTACGACTAAAATTATTTTATAAAACTTATAATTATATGGGGTAAAGTAATACAACAATTGAAAAATATGGTTTAAAACAATAATTATCCTTTCAAATATTGAAAATAAGTATTAAATTTATAAAAATCTCATTTAATATAAGATTTTAGGGGTTGGGTTCAACATTTTTTTATAAATTTTGTAAAAATATGGGATATTGTAATGAAATACGGTAAAATCATTGGAAAAATTTAATAAAATCCCTTCTAATATTGAAAATATAGACTAAATTCATAAATATTTCTTTAAATATTGTAATATAAGGGGTACGGCTAAAATTATTTTATAAAACTTGTAATTATATGGGGTAAAGTAATACAACAATTGAAAAATATGGTTTAAAACAATAATTATCCCTTCAAATATTGAAAATAAGGGCTAAATTCATAAACATTTCATTAAATATTGTAATATAAGGGGTACGACTAAAATTATTTTATAAAACTTATAATTATATGGGGTAAAGTAATACAACAATTGAAAAATATGGTTTAAAACAATAATTATCCCTTCAAATATTGAAAATAAGTATTAAATTTATAAAAATCTCATTTAATATAAGAATTTAGGGGTTGGGTTCAACATTTTTTTATAAATTTTGTAAAAATATGGGATATTGTAATGAAATACGGTAAAATCATTGGAAAAGTTTAATAAAATCCCTTCTAATATTGAAAATAAAGACAAAATTCATAAATATTTCATTAAATATTGTAATATAAGGGGTACGGCTAAAATTATTTTATAAAACTTGTAATTATATGGGGTAAAGTAATACAACAATTGAAAAATATGGTTTAAAACAATAATTATCCCTTCAAATATTGAAAATAAGGGCTAAACTCATTAAAATATCATTAAATATTGTAATAAAAGGGGTACGGCTAAAATTATTTTATAAAACTCGTAAATTTATGGGGTAAAGTAATACAACAATTGAAAAATATGGTTTAAAACAATAATTATCCCTTCAAATATTGAAAATAAGTATTAAATTCATAAAAATCTCATTTAATATAAGATTTTAGGGGTTGGGTTCAACATTTTTTTATAAATTTTGTAAAAATATGGGGTATAGTAATAAAATACGTTAAAATCAATGAAAAATTTCAATAAAATCCTTACAGATATTGAATATAAGGGCTAAACTCATTAAAATATCATTAAATATTGTAATATAAGGGTTACGGCTAAAATTATTTAATAAAACTTGTAATTATATGGTGTAAAATAATAAAACAATTGAAAAATATGGTTTAAAACAATAATTATCCCTTCAAATATTGAAAATAAGTATTAAATTCATAAAAATCTCATTTAATATAGGATTTCAGGGGTTTGGTTCATTATTTTATTATAAATCTTGTAAACACTTGGATATTGTAATAGATTATATCATAATAACAGTGATAAAATGTTATATTCCCTTCAAATATTGAAAATAAGGACTAAATTCATTAAAATCTCATTAATTATTGTAATATAAGGGGTAAGGCTAAAATAATTTTATAAAACTTGTAATTATATGGGGTAAAGTAATAAAACAATTGAAAAATATGGTTTAAAACAATAATTATCCCTTCAAATATTGAAAATAAGTATTAAATTCATAAAAATCTCATTTAATATAAGATTTTAGGGGTTGGGTTCAACATTTTTTTATAAATTTTGTAAAAATATGGGGTATAGTAATAAAATACGTTAAAATCAATGAAAAATTTCAATAAAATCCTTACAGATATTGAAAATAAAGACTAAATTCATAAATATTTCATTAAATATTGTAATATAAGGGGTACGGCTAAAATTATTTTATAAAACTTGTAAATATATGGGGTAAAGTAATACAACAATTGAAAAATATGGTTTAAAACAATAATTATCCCTTCAAATATTGAAAATAAGTATTAAATTCATAAAAATCTCGTTTAATATAGGATTTCAGGGGTTGGGGCCAACAATTTTTTATAAATTTTGTAAAAATATGGGGTATAGTAATAAAATACGTTAAAATCAATGAAAAATTTCAATAAAATCCTTACAGATATTGAAAATAAGGGCTAAACTCATTAAAATATCATTAAATATTGTAATATAAGGGGTACGGCTAAAATTATTTTATAAAACTTGTAATTATATGGGGTAAAATAATAAAACAATTGAAAAATATGGTTTAAAACAATAATTATCCCTTCAAATATCGAAAATAAGTATTAAATTCATAAAAATCTCGTTTAATATAGGATTTCAGGGGTTGGGGCCAACAATTTTTTATAAATTTTTTAAAAATATGGGGTATAGTAATAAAATACGTTAAAATCAATGAAAAATTTCAATAAAATCCTTACAGATATTGAAAATAAGGGCTAAACTCATAAAAATTTCATTAAATACTGTAATATAAGGGGTACGACTAAAATTATTTTATAAAACTTGTAATTATATGGGGTAAAGTAATACAACAATTGAAAAATATGGTTTAAAACAATAATTATCCCTTCAAATATTGAAAATAAGGGCTAAATTTATAAAAATCTCATTTAATATAAGATTTTAGGGGTTGGGTTCAACATTTTTTTATAAATTTTGTAAAAATATGGGATATTGTAATGAAATACGGTAAAATCATTGGAAAAATTTAATAAAATCCCTTCTAATATTGAAAATAAAGACTAAATTCATAAATATTTCTTTAAATATTGTAATATAAGGGGTACGGCTAAAATTATTTTATAAAACTTGTAATTATATGGGGTAAAGTAATACAACAATTGAAAAATATGGTTTAAAACAATAATTATCCCTTCAAATATTGAAAATAAGTATTAAATTCATAAAAATCTCATTTAATATAAGATTTTAGGGGTTGGGTTCAACATTTTTTTATAAATTTTGTAAAAATATGGGGTATAGTAATAAAATACGTTAAAATCAATGAAAAATTTCAATAAAATCCTTACAGATATTGAAAATAAGGGCTAAACTCATAAAAATTTCATTAAATACTGTAATATAAGGGGTACGACTAAAATTATTTTATAAAACTTGTAATTATATGGGGTAAAGTAATACAACAATTGAAAAATATGGTTTAAAACAATAATTATCCCTTCAAATATTGAAAATAAGTATTAAATTCATAAAAATCTCGTTTAATATAGGATTTCAGGGGTTGGGGCCAACAATTTTTTATAAATTTTGTAAAAATATGGGGTATAGTAATAAATACGTAATATCAATGAAAAATTTCAATAAAATCCTTACAGATATTGAAAATAAGGGCTAAACTCATTAAAATATCATTAAATATTATAATAAAAGGGGTACGGCTAAAATTATTTTATAAAACTTGTAAATATATGGGGTAAAGTAATACAACAATTGAAAAATATGGTTTAAAACAATAATTATCCCTTCAAATATTGAAAATAAGTATTAAATTCTTAAAAATCTCATTTAATATAGGATTTCAGGGGTTTGGTTCATTATTTTATTATAAATCTTGTAAACACTTGGATATTAAAATAGATTATATCATAATAACAGCGATGAAATGTTATATTCCCTTCAAATATTGAAAATAAAGACTAAATTCATTAAAATCTCATTAAATATTGTAATATAAGGGGTAAGGCTAAAATTATTTTATAAAACTTGTAATTATATGGGGTAAAGTAATAAAACAATTGAAAAATATGGTTTAAAACAATAATTATCCCTTCAAATATTGAAAATAAGTATTAAATTCATAAAAATCTCATTAAATATTGTAATATAAGGGGTTGGGCCAACAATTTTTTATAAATTTTGTAAAAATATGGGGTATGGTAATAAAATACGTTAAAATCAATGAAAAATTTCAATAAAATCCTTACAGATATTGAAAATAAGGGCTAAACTCATAAAAATTTCATTAAATACTGTAATATAAGGGGTACGACTAAAATTATTTTATAAAACTTGTAATTATATGGGGTAAAGTAATACAACAATTGAAAAATATGGTTTAAAACAATAATTATCCCTTCAAATATTGAAAATAAGTATTAAATTCATAAAAATCTCATTTAATATAAGATTTTAGGGGTTGGGTTCAACATTTTTTTATAAATTTTGTAAAAATATGGGGTATAGTAATAAAATACGTTAAAATCAATGAAAAATTTCAATAAAATCCTTACAGATATTGAAAATAAGGGCTAAACTCATAAAAATTTCATTAAATACTGTAATATAAGGGGTACGACTAAAATTATTTTATAAAACTTGTAATTATATGGGGTAAAGTAATACAACAATTGAAAAATATGGTTTAAAACAATAATTATCCCTTCAAATATTGAAAATAAGTATTAAATTCATAAAAATCTCGTTTAATATAGGATTTCAGGGGTTGGGGCCAACAATTTTTTATAAATTTTGTAAAAATATGGGGTATAGTAATAAATACGTAATATCAATGAAAAATTTCAATAAAATCCTTACAGATATTGAAAATAAGGGCTAAACTCATTAAAATATCATTAAATATTATAATAAAAGGGGTACGGCTAAAATTATTTTATAAAACTTGTAAATATATGGGGTAAAGTAATACAACAATTGAAAAATATGGTTTAAAACAATAATTATCCCTTCAAATATTGAAAATAAGTATTAAATTCTTAAAAATCTCATTTAATATAGGATTTCAGGGGTTTGGTTCATTATTTTATTATAAATCTTGTAAACACTTGGATATTAAAATAGATTATATCATAATAACAGCGATGAAATGTTATATTCCCTTCAAATATTGAAAATAAAGACTAAATTCATTAAAATCTCATTAAATATTGTAATATAAGGGGTAAGGCTAAAATTATTTTATAAAACTTGTAATTATATGGGGTAAAGTAATAAAACAATTGAAAAATATGGTTTAAAACAATAATTATCCCTTCAAATATTGAAAATAAGGGCTAAACTCATTAAAATATCATTAAATATTGTAATAAAAGGGGTACGGCTAAAATTATTTTATAAAACTCGTAAATTTATGGGGTAAAGTAATACAACAATTGAAAAATATGGTTTAAAACAATAATTATCCCTTCAAATATTGAAAATAAGTATTAAATTCATAAAAATCTCATTTAATATAAGATTTTAGGGGTTGGGTTCAACATTTTTTTATAAATTTTGTAAAAATATGGGGTATAGTAATAAAATACGTTAAAATCAATGAAAAATTTCAATAAAATCCTTACAGATATTGAATATAAGGGCTAAACTAATTAAAATATCATTAAATATTGTAATATAAGGGTTACGGCTAAAATTATTTAATAAAACTTGTAATTATATGGTGTAAAATAATAAAACAATTGAAAAATATGGTTTAAAACAATAATTATCCCTTCAAATATTGAAAATAAGTATTAAATTCATAAAAATCTCATTTAATATAGGATTTCAGGGGTTTGGTTCATTATTTTATTATAAATCTTGTAAACACTTGGATATTGTAATAGATTATATCATAATAACAGTGATAAAATGTTATATTCCCTTCAAATATTGAAAATAAGGACTAAATTCATTAAAATCTCATTAATTATTGTAATATAAGGGGTAAGGCTAAAATAATTTTATAAAACTTGTAATTATATGGGGTAAAGTAATAAAACAATTGAAAAATATGGTTTAAAACAATAATTATCCCTTCAAATATTGAAAATAAGTATTAAATTCATAAAAATCTCATTTAATATAAGATTTTAGGGGTTGGGTTCAACATTTTTTTATAAATTTTGTAAAAATATGGGGTATAGTAATAAAATACGTTAAAATCAATGAAAAATTTCAATAAAATCCTTACAGATATTGAAAATAAAGACTAAATTCATAAATATTTCATTAAATATTGTAATATAAGGGGTACGGCTAAAATTATTTTATAAAACTTGTAAATATATGGGGTAAAGTAATACAACAATTGAAAAATATGGTTTAAAACAATAATTATCCCTTCAAATATTGAAAATAAGTATTAAATTCATAAAAATCTCGTTTAATATAGGATTTCAGGGGTTGGGGCCAACAATTTTTTATAAATTTTGTAAAAATATGGGGTATAGTAATAAAATACGTTAAAATCAATGAAAAATTTCAATAAAATCCTTACAGATATTGAAAATAAGGGCTAAACTCATTAAAATATCATTAAATATTGTAATATAAGGGGTACGGCTAAAATTATTTTATAAAACTTGTAATTATATGGGGTAAAATAATAAAACAATTGAAAAATATGGTTTAAAACAATAATTATCCCTTCAAATATCGAAAATAAGTATTAAATTCATAAAAATCTCGTTTAATATAGGATTTCAGGGGTTGGGGCCAACAATTTTTTATAAATTTTTTAAAAATATGGGGTATAGTAATAAAATACGTTAAAATCAATGAAAAATTTCAATAAAATCCTTACAGATATTGAAAATAAGGGCTAAACTCATAAAAATTTCATTAAATACTGTAATATAAGGGGTACGACTAAAATTATTTTATAAAACTTGTAATTATATGGGGTAAAGTAATAAAACAATTGAAAAATATGGTTTAAAACAATAATTATCCCTTCAAATATTGAAAATAAGGGCTAAACTCATTAAAATATCATTAAATATTGTAATAAAAGGGGTACGGCTAAAATTATTTTATAAAACTCGTAAATTTATGGGGTAAAGTAATACAACAATTGAAAAATATGGTTTAAAACAATAATTATCCCTTCAAATATTGAAAATAAGTATTAAATTCATAAAAATCTCATTTAATATAAGATTTTAGGGGTTGGGTTCAACATTTTTTTATAAATTTTGTAAAAATATGGGGTATAGTAATAAAATACGTTAAAATCAATGAAAAATTTCAATAAAATCCTTACAGATATTGAATATAAGGGCTAAACTAATTAAAATATCATTAAATATTGTAATATAAGGGTTACGGCTAAAATTATTTAATAAAACTTGTAATTATATGGTGTAAAATAATAAAACAATTGAAAAATATGGTTTAAAACAATAATTATCCCTTCAAATATTGAAAATAAGTATTAAATTCATAAAAATCTCATTTAATATAGGATTTCAGGGGTTTGGTTCATTATTTTATTATAAATCTTGTAAACACTTGGATATTGTAATAGATTATATCATAATAACAGTGATAAAATGTTATATTCCCTTCAAATATTGAAAATAAGGACTAAATTCATTAAAATCTCATTAATTATTGTAATATAAGGGGTAAGGCTAAAATAATTTTATAAAACTTGTAATTATATGGGGTAAAGTAATAAAACAATTGAAAAATATGGTTTAAAACAATAATTATCCCTTCAAATATTGAAAATAAGTATTAAATTCATAAAAATCTCATTTAATATAAGATTTTAGGGGTTGGGTTCAACATTTTTTTATAAATTTTGTAAAAATATGGGGTATAGTAATAAAATACGTTAAAATCAATGAAAAATTTCAATAAAATCCTTACAGATATTGAAAATAAAGACTAAATTCATAAATATTTCATTAAATATTGTAATATAAGGGGTACGGCTAAAATTATTTTATAAAACTTGTAAATATATGGGGTAAAGTAATACAACAATTGAAAAATATGGTTTAAAACAATAATTATCCCTTCAAATATTGAAAATAAGTATTAAATTCATAAAAATCTCGTTTAATATAGGATTTCAGGGGTTGGGGCCAACAATTTTTTATAAATTTTGTAAAAATATGGGGTATAGTAATAAAATACGTTAAAATCAATGAAAAATTTCAATAAAATCCTTACAGATATTGAAAATAAGGGCTAAACTCATTAAAATATCATTAAATATTGTAATATAAGGGGTACGGCTAAAATTATTTTATAAAACTTGTAATTATATGGGGTAAAATAATAAAACAATTGAAAAATATGGTTTAAAACAATAATTATCCCTTCAAATATCGAAAATAAGTATTAAATTCATAAAAATCTCGTTTAATATAGGATTTCAGGGGTTGGGGCCAACAATTTTTTATAAATTTTTTAAAAATATGGGGTATAGTAATAAAATACGTTAAAATCAATGAAAAATTTCAATAAAATCCTTACAGATATTGAAAATAAGGGCTAAACTCATAAAAATTTCATTAAATACTGTAATATAAGGGGTACGACTAAAATTATTTTATAAAACTTGTAATTATATGGGGTAAAGTAATACAACAATTGAAAAATATGGTTTAAAACAATAATTATCCCTTCAAATATTGAAAATAAGGGCTAAATTCATAAAAATTTCATTAAATATTGTAATATAAGGGGTACGACTAAAATTATTTTATAAAACTTATAATTATATGGGGTAAAGTAATACAACAATTGAAAAATATGGTTTAAAACAATAATTATCCCTTCAAATATTGAAAATAAGTATTAAATTTATAAAAATCTCATTTAATATAAGATTTTAGGGGTTGGGTTCAACATTTTTTTATAAATTTTGTAAAAATATGGGATATTGTAATGAAATACGGTAAAATCATTGGAAAAATTTAATAAAATCCCTTCTAATATTGAAAATAAAGACTAAATTCATAAATATTTCTTTAAATATTGTAATATAAGGGGTACGGCTAAAATTATTTTATAAAACTTGTAATTATATGGGGTAAAGTAATACAACAATTGAAAAATATGGTTTAAAACAATAATTATCCCTTCAAATATTGAAAATAAGTATTAAATTCATAAAAATCTCATTTAATATAAGATTTTAGGGGTTGGGTTCAACATTTTTTTATAAATTTTGTAAAAATATGGGGTATAGTAATAAAATACGTTAAAATCAATGAAAAATTTCAATAAAATCCTTACAGATATTGAAAATAAGGGCTAAACTCATAAAAATTTCATTAAATACTGTAATATAAGGGGTACGACTAAAATTATTTTATAAAACTTGTAATTATATGGGGTAAAGTAATACAACAATTGAAAAATATGGTTTAAAACAATAATTATCCCTTCAAATATTGAAAATAAGTATTAAATTCATAAAAATCTCGTTTAATATAGGATTTCAGGGGTTGGGGCCAACAATTTTTTATAAATTTTGTAAAAATATGGGGTATAGTAATAAATACGTTAAAATCAATGAAAAATTTCAATAAAATCCTTACAGATATTGAAAATAAAGACTAAATTCATTAAAATCTCATTAAATATTGTAATATAAGGGGTAAGGCTAAAATTATTTTATAAAACTTGTAATTATATGGGGTAAAGTAATAAAACAATTGAAAAATATGGTTTAAAACAATAATTATCCCTTCAAATATTGAAAATAAGGGCTAAACTCATTAAAATATCATTAAATATTGTAATAAAAGGGGTACGGCTAAAATTATTTTATAAAACTCGTAAATTTATGGGGTAAAGTAATACAACAATTGAAAAATATGGTTTAAAACAATAATTATCCCTTCAAATATTGAAAATAAGTATTAAATTCATAAAAATCTCATTTAATATAAGATTTTAGGGGTTGGGTTCAACATTTTTTTATAAATTTTGTAAAAATATGGGGTATAGTAATAAAATACGTTAAAATCAATGAAAAATTTCAATAAAATCCTTACAGATATTGAATATAAGGGCTAAACTAATTAAAATATCATTAAATATTGTAATATAAGGGTTACGGCTAAAATTATTTAATAAAACTTGTAATTATATGGTGTAAAATAATAAAACAATTGAAAAATATGGTTTAAAACAATAATTATCCCTTCAAATATTGAAAATAAGTATTAAATTCATAAAAATCTCATTTAATATAGGATTTCAGGGGTTTGGTTCATTATTTTATTATAAATCTTGTAAACACTTGGATATTGTAATAGATTATATCATAATAACAGTGATAAAATGTTATATTCCCTTCAAATATTGAAAATAAGGACTAAATTCATTAAAATCTCATTAATTATTGTAATATAAGGGGTAAGGCTAAAATAATTTTATAAAACTTGTAATTATATGGGGTAAAGTAATAAAACAATTGAAAAATATGGTTTAAAACAATAATTATCCCTTCAAATATTGAAAATAAGTATTAAATTCATAAAAATCTCATTTAATATAAGATTTTAGGGGTTGGGTTCAACATTTTTTTATAAATTTTGTAAAAATATGGGGTATAGTAATAAAATACGTTAAAATCAATGAAAAATTTCAATAAAATCCTTACAGATATTGAAAATAAAGACTAAATTCATAAATATTTCATTAAATATTGTAATATAAGGGGTACGGCTAAAATTATTTTATAAAACTTGTAAATATATGGGGTAAAGTAATACAACAATTGAAAAATATGGTTTAAAACAATAATTATCCCTTCAAATATTGAAAATAAGTATTAAATTCATAAAAATCTCGTTTAATATAGGATTTCAGGGGTTGGGGCCAACAATTTTTTATAAATTTTGTAAAAATATGGGGTATAGTAATAAAATACGTTAAAATCAATGAAAAATTTCAATAAAATCCTTACAGATATTGAAAATAAGGGCTAAACTCATTAAAATATCATTAAATATTGTAATATAAGGGGTACGGCTAAAATTATTTTATAAAACTTGTAATTATATGGGGTAAAATAATAAAACAATTGAAAAATATGGTTTAAAACAATAATTATCCCTTCAAATATCGAAAATAAGTATTAAATTCATAAAAATCTCGTTTAATATAGGATTTCAGGGGTTGGGGCCAACAATTTTTTATAAATTTTTTAAAAATATGGGGTATAGTAATAAAATACGTTAAAATCAATGAAAAATTTCAATAAAATCCTTACAGATATTGAAAATAAGGGCTAAACTCATAAAAATTTCATTAAATACTGTAATATAAGGGGTACGACTAAAATTATTTTATAAAACTTGTAATTATATGGGGTAAAGTAATACAACAATTGAAAAATATGGTTTAAAACAATAATTATCCCTTCAAATATTGAAAATAAGGGCTAAATTCATAAAAATTTCATTAAATATTGTAATATAAGGGGTACGACTAAAATTATTTTATAAAACTTATAATTATATGGGGTAAAGTAATACAACAATTGAAAAATATGGTTTAAAACAATAATTATCCCTTCAAATATTGAAAATAAGTATTAAATTTATAAAAATCTCATTTAATATAAGATTTTAGGGGTTGGGTTCAACATTTTTTTATAAATTTTGTAAAAATATGGGATATTGTAATGAAATACGGTAAAATCATTGGAAAAATTTAATAAAATCCCTTCTAATATTGAAAATAAAGACTAAATTCATAAATATTTCTTTAAATATTGTAATATAAGGGGTACGGCTAAAATTATTTTATAAAACTTGTAATTATATGGGGTAAAGTAATACAACAATTGAAAAATATGGTTTAAAACAATAATTATCCCTTCAAATATTGAAAATAAGTATTAAATTCATAAAAATCTCATTTAATATAAGATTTTAGGGGTTGGGTTCAACATTTTTTTATAAATTTTGTAAAAATATGGGGTATAGTAATAAAATACGTTAAAATCAATGAAAAATTTCAATAAAATCCTTACAGATATTGAAAATAAGGGCTAAACTCATAAAAATTTCATTAAATACTGTAATATAAGGGGTACGACTAAAATTATTTTATAAAACTTGTAATTATATGGGGTAAAGTAATACAACAATTGAAAAATATGGTTTAAAACAATAATTATCCCTTCAAATATTGAAAATAAGTATTAAATTCATAAAAATCTCGTTTAATATAGGATTTCAGGGGTTGGGGCCAACAATTTTTTATAAATTTTGTAAAAATATGGGGTATAGTAATAAATACGTAATATCAATGAAAAATTTCAATAAAATCCTTACAGATATTGAAAATAAGGGCTAAACTCATTAAAATATCATTAAATATTATAATAAAAGGGGTACGGCTAAAATTATTTTATAAAACTTGTAAATATATGGGGTAAAGTAATACAACAATTGAAAAATATGGTTTAAAACAATAATTATCCCTTCAAATATTGAAAATAAGTATTAAATTCTTAAAAATCTCATTTAATATAGGATTTCAGGGGTTTGGTTCATTATTTTATTATAAATCTTGTAAACACTTGGATATTAAAATAGATTATATCATAATAACAGCGATGAAATGTTATATTCCCTTCAAATATTGAAAATAAAGACTAAATTCATTAAAATCTCATTAAATATTGTAATATAAGGGGTAAGGCTAAAATTATTTTATAAAACTTGTAATTATATGGGGTAAAGTAATAAAACAATTGAAAAATATGGTTTAAAACAATAATTATCCCTTCAAATATTGAAAATAAGTATTAAATTCATAAAAATCTCATTAAATATTGTAATATAAGGGGTTGGGCCAACAATTTTTTATAAATTTTGTAAAAATATGGGGTATGGTAATAAAATACGTTAAAATCAATGAAAAATTTCAATAAAATCCTTACAGATATTGAAAATAAGGGCTAAACTCATAAAAATTTCATTAAATACTGTAATATAAGGGGTACGACTAAAATTATTTTATAAAACTTGTAATTATATGGGGTAAAGTAATACAACAATTGAAAAATATGGTTTAAAACAATAATTATCCCTTCAAATATTGAAAATAAGTATTAAATTCATAAAAATCTCATTTAATATAAGATTTTAGGGGTTGGGTTCAACATTTTTTTATAAATTTTGTAAAAATATGGGGTATAGTAATAAAATACGTTAAAATCAATGAAAAATTTCAATAAAATCCTTACAGATATTGAAAATAAGGGCTAAACTCATAAAAATTTCATTAAATACTGTAATATAAGGGGTACGACTAAAATTATTTTATAAAACTTGTAATTATATGGGGTAAAGTAATACAACAATTGAAAAATATGGTTTAAAACAATAATTATCCCTTCAAATATTGAAAATAAGTATTAAATTCATAAAAATCTCGTTTAATATAGGATTTCAGGGGTTGGGGCCAACAATTTTTTATAAATTTTGTAAAAATATGGGGTATAGTAATAAATACGTAATATCAATGAAAAATTTCAATAAAATCCTTACAGATATTGAAAATAAGGGCTAAACTCATTAAAATATCATTAAATATTATAATAAAAGGGGTACGGCTAAAATTATTTTATAAAACTTGTAAATATATGGGGTAAAGTAATACAACAATTGAAAAATATGGTTTAAAACAATAATTATCCCTTCAAATATTGAAAATAAGTATTAAATTCTTAAAAATCTCATTTAATATAGGATTTCAGGGGTTTGGTTCATTATTTTATTATAAATCTTGTAAACACTTGGATATTAAAATAGATTATATCATAATAACAGCGATGAAATGTTATATTCCCTTCAAATATTGAAAATAAAGACTAAATTCATTAAAATCTCATTAAATATTGTAATATAAGGGGTAAGGCTAAAATTATTTTATAAAACTTGTAATTATATGGGGTAAAGTAATAAAACAATTGAAAAATATGGTTTAAAACAATAATTATCCCTTCAAATATTGAAAATAAGTATTAAATTCATAAAAATCTCATTAAATATTGTAATATAAGGGGTTGGGCCAACAATTTTTTATAAATTTTGTAAAAATATGGGGTATGGTAATAAAATACGTTAAAATCAATAAAAATTTCAATAAAATCCTTACAGATATTGAAAATAAGGGCTAAACTCATTAAAATATTATTAAATATTGTAATATAAGGGGTACGGCTAAAATTATTTTATAAAACTTGTAAATATATGGGGTAAAGTAATACAACAATTGAAAAATATGGTTTAAAACAATAATTATCCCTTCAAATATTGAAAATAAGTATTAAATTCTTAAAAATCTCATTTAATATAGGATTTCAGGGGTTTGGTTCATTATTTTATTATAAATCTTGTAAACACTTGGATATTAAAATAGATTATATCATAATAACAGCGATGAAATGTTATATTCCCTTCAAATATTGAAAATAAAGACTAAATTCATTAAAATCTCATTAAATATTGTAATATAAGGGGTAAGGCTAAAATTATTTTATAAAACTTGTAATTATATGGGGTAAAGTAATAAAACAATTGAAAAATATGGTTTAAAACAATAATTATCCCTTCAAATATTGAAAATAAGTATTAAATTCATAAAAATCTCATTAAATATTGTAATATAAGGGGTTGGGCCAACAATTTTTTATAAATTTTGTAAAAATATGGGGTATGGTAATAAAATACGTTAAAATCAATGAAAAATTTCAATAAAATCCTTACAGATATTGAAAATAAGGGCTAAACTCATTAAAATATTATTAAATATTGTAATATAAGGGGTACGGCTAAAATTATTTTATAAAACTTGTAAATATATGGGGTAAAGTAATACAACAATTGAAAAATATGGTTTAAAACAATAATTATCCCTTCAAATATTGAAAATAAGTATTAAATTCATAAAAATCTCGTTTAATATAGGATTTCAGGGGTTGGGGCCAACAATTTTTTATAAATTTTTTAAAAATATGGGGTATAGTAATAAAATACGTTAAAATCAATGAAAAATTTCAATAAAATCCTTACAGATATTGAAAATAAGGGCTAAACTCATAAAAATTTCATTAAATACTGTAATATAAGGGGTACGACTAAAATTATTTTATAAAACTTGTAATTATATGGGGTAAAGTAATACAACAATTGAAAAATATGGTTTAAAACAATAATTATCCCTTCAAATATTGAAAATAAGTATTAAATTCATAAAAATCTCATTTAATATAAGATTTTAGGGGTTGGGTTCAACATTTTTTTATAAATTTTGTAAAAATATGGGGTATAGTAATAAAATACGTTAAAATCAATGAAAAATTTCAATAAAATCCTTACAGATATTGAAAATAAGGGCTAAACTCATAAAAATTTCATTAAATACTGTAATATAAGGGGTACGACTAAAATTATTTTATAAAACTTGTAATTATATGGGGTAAAGTAATACAACAATTGAAAAATATGGTTTAAAACAATAATTATCCCTTCAAATATTGAAAATAAGTATTAAATTCATAAAAATCTCGTTAAATATAGGATTTCAGGGGTTGGGGCCAACAATTTTTTATAAATTTTGTAAAAATATGGGGTATAGTAATAAATACGTAATATCAATGAAAAATTTCAATAAAATCCTTACAGATATTGAAAATAAGGGCTAAATTCATTAAAATATCATTAAATATTATAATAAAAGGGGTACGGCTAAAATTATTTTATAAAACTTGTAAATATATGGGGTAAAGTAATACAACAATTGAAAAATATGGTTTAAAACAATAATTATCCCTTCAAATATTGAAAATAAGTATTAAATTCTTAAAAATCTCATTTAATATAGGATTTCAGGGGTTTGGTTCATTATTTTATTATAAATCTTGTAAACACTTGGATATTAAAATAGATTATATCATAATAACAGCGATGAAATGTTATATTCCCTTCAAATATTGAAAATAAAGACTAAATTCATTAAAATCTCATTAAATATTGTAATATAAGGGGTAAGGCTAAAATTATTTTATAAAACTTGTAATTATATGGGGTAAAGTAATAAAACAATTGAAAAATATGGTTTAAAACAATAATTATCCCTTCAAATATTGAAAATAAGTATTAAATTCATAAAAATCTCATTAAATATTGTAATATAAGGGGTTGGGCCAACAATTTTTTATAAATTTTGTAAAAATATGGGGTATGGTAATAAAATACGTTAAAATCAATGAAAAATTTCAATAAAATCCTTACAGATATTGAAAATAAGGGCTAAACTCATTAAAATATCATTAAATATTGTAATATAAGGGGTACGGCTAAAATTATTTTATAAAACTTGTAATTATATGGGGTAAAGTAAAAAAACAATTGAAAAATATGGTTTAAAACAATAATTATCCCTTCAAATATTGAAAATAAGGGCTAAATTCATAAAAATTTCATTAAATACTGTAATATAAGGGGTACGACTAAAATTATTTTATAAAACTTGTAATTATATGGGGTAAAGTAATACAACAATTGAAAAATATGGTTTAAAACAATAATTATCCCTTCAAATATTGAAAATAAGTATTAAATTCATAAAAATCTCGTTTAATATAGGATTTCAGGGGTTGGGGCCAACAATTTTTTATAAATTTTGTAAATATATGGGGTATAGTAATAAAATACGTTAAAATCCATGAAAAATTTCAATAAAATCCTTACAGATATTGAAAATAAAAAACAATTGAAAAATATGGTTTAAAACAATAATTATCCCTTCAAATATTGAAAATAAGTATTAAATTCAGAAAAATCTCGTTTAATATAGGATTTCAGGGGTTGGGGCCAACAATTTTTTATAAATTTTGTAAAAATATGGGGTATAGTAATAAATACGTAAAATCAATGAAAAATTTCAATAAAATCCTTACAGATATTGAAAATAAGGGCTAAACTCATTAAAATATCATTAAATATTATAATAAAAGGGGTACGGCTAAAATTATTTTATAAAACTTGTAAATATATGGGGTAAAGTAATACAACAATTGAAAAATATGGTTTAAAACAATAATTATCCCTTCAAATATTGAAAATAATTATTAAATTCTTAAAAATCTCATTTAATATAGGATTTCAGGGGTTTGGTTCATTATTTTATTATAAATCTTGTAAACACTTGGATATTAAAATAGATTATATCATAATAACAGCGATGAAATGTTATATTCCCTTCAAATATTGAAAATAAAGACTAAATTCATTAAAATCTCATTAAATATTGTAATATAAGGGGTAAGGCTAAAATTATTTTATAAAACTTGTAATTATATGGGGTAAAGTAATAAAACAATTGAAAAATATGGTTTAAAACAATAATTATCCCTTCAAATATTGAAAATAAGTATTAAATTCATAAAAATCTCAATAAATATTGTAATATAAGGGGTTGGGGCCAACAATTTTTTATAAATTTTGTAAAAATATGGGGTATAGTAATAAAATACGTTAAAATCAATGAAAAATTTCAATAAAATCCTTACAGATATTGAAAATAAGGGCTAAACTCATTAAAATATCATTAAATATTGTAATATAAGGGGTACGGCTAAAATTATTTTATAAAACTTGTAATTATATGGGGTAAAGTAATAAAACAATTGAAAAATATGGTTTAAAACAATAATTATCCCTTCAAATATTGAAATTAAGGGCTAAATTCATAAAAATTTCATTAAATACTGTAATATAAGGGGTACGACTAAAATTATTTTATAAAACTTGTAATTATATGGGGTAAAGTAATACAACAATTGAAAAATATGGTTTAAAACAATAATTATCCCTTCAAATATTGAAAATAAGGGCTAAATTCATAAAAATTTCATTAAATATTGTAATATAAGGGGTACGACTAAAATTATTTTATAAAACTTATAATTATATGGGGTAAAGTAATACAACAATTGAAAAATATGGTTTAAAACAATAATTATCCCTTCAAATATTGAAAATAAGTATTAAATTTATAAAAATCTCATTTAATATAAGATTTTAGGGGTTGGGTTCAACATTTTTTTATAAATTTTGTAAAAATATGGGATATTGTAATGAAATACGGTAAAATCATTGGAAAAGTTTAATAAAATCCCTTCTAATATTGAAAATAAAGACAAAATTCATAAATATTTCATTAAATATTGTAATATAAGGGGTACGGCTAAAATTATTTTATAAAACTTGTAATTATATGGGGTAAAGTAATACAACAATTGAAAAATATGGTTTAAAACAATAATTATCCCTTCAAATATTGAAAATAAGTATTAAATTCATAAAAATCTCATTTAATATAAGATTTTAGGGGTTGGGTTCAACATTTTTTTATAAATTTTGTAAAAATATGGGGTATAGTAATAAAATACGTTAAAATCAATGAAAAATTTCAATAAAATCCTTACAGATATTGAAAATAAGGGCTAAACTCATAAAAATTTCATTAAATACTGTAATATAAGGGGTACGACTAAAATTATTTTATAAAACTTGTAATTATATGGGGTAAAGTAATACAACAATTGAAAAATATTGTTTAAAACAATAATTATCCCTTCAAATATTGAAAATAAGTATTAAATTCATAAAAATCTCGTTTAATATTGGATTTCAGGGGTTGGGGCCAACAATTTTTTATAAATTTTGTAAAAATATGGGGTATAGTAATAAATACGTAATATCAATGAAAAATTTCAATAAAATCCTTACAGATATTGAAAATAAGGGCTAAACTCATTAAAATATCATTAAATATTATAATAAAAGGGGTACGGCTAAAATTATTTTATAAAACTTGTAAATATATGGGGTAAAGTAATACAACAATTGAAAAATATGGTTTAAAACAATAATTATCCCTTCAAATATTGAAAATAAGTATTAAATTCTTAAAAATCTCATTTAATATAGGATTTCAGGGGTTTGGTTCATTATTTTATTATAAATCTTGTAAACACTTGGATATTAAAATAGATTATATCATAATAACAGCGATGAAATGTTATATTCCCTTCAAATATTGAAAATAAAGACTAAATTCATTAAAATCTCATTAAATATTGTAATATAAGGGGTAAGGCTAAAATTATTTTATAAAACTTGTAATTATATGGGGTAAAGTAATAAAACAATTGAAAAATATGGTTTAAAACAATAATTATCCCTTCAAATATTGAAAATAAGTATTAAATTCATAAAAATCTCAATAAATATTGTAATATAAGGGGTTGGGGCCAACAATTTTTTATAAATTTTGTAAAAATATGGGGTATAGTAATAAAATACGTTAAAATCAATGAAAAATTTCAATAAAATCCTTACAGATATTGAAAATAAGGGCTAAACTCATTAAAATATCATTAAATATTGTAATATAAGGGGTACGGCTAAAATTATTTTATAAAACTTGTAATTATATGGGGTAAAGTAATAAAACAATTGAAAAATATGGTTTAAAACAATAATTATCCCTTCAAATATTGAAAATAAGGGCTAAATTCATAAAAATTTCATTAAATACTGTAATATAAGGGGTACGACTAAAATTATTTTATAAAACTTGTAATTATATGGGGTAAAGTAATACAACAATTGAAAAATATGGTTTAAAACAATAATTATCCCTTCAAATATTGAAAATAAGGGCTAAATTCATAAAAATTTCATTAAATACTGTAATATAAGGGGTACGACTGAAATTATTTTATAAAACTTGTAATTATATGGGGTAAAGTAATACAACAATTGAAAAATATGGTTTAAAACAATAATTATCCCTTCAAATATTGAAAATAAGTATTAAATTCATAAAAATCTCGTTTAATATAGGATTTCAGGGGTTGGGGCCAACAATTTTTTATAAATTTTGTAAATATATGGGGTATAGTAATAAAATACGTTAAAATCCATGAAAAATTTCAATAAAATCCTTACAGATATTGAAAATAAAAAACAATTGAAAAATATGGTTTAAAACAATAATTATCCCTTCAAATATTGTAAATAAGTATTAAATTCATAAAAATCTCATTTAATATAAGATTTTAGGGGTTGGGTTCAACATTTTTTTATAAATTTTGTAAAAATATGGGGTATAGTAATAAAATACGTTAAAATCAATGAAAAATTTCAATAAAATCCTTACAGATATTGAAAATAAGGGCTAAACTCATTAAAATATCATTAAATATTGTAATATAAGGGTTACGGCTAAAATTATTTAATAAAACTTGTAATTATATGGTGTAAAATAATAAAACAATTGAAAAATATGGTTTAAAACAATAATTATCCCTTCAAATATTGAAAATAAGTATTAAATTCATAAAAATCTCATTTAATATAGGATTTCAGGGGTTTGGTTCATTATTTTATTATAAATCTTGTAAACACTTGGATATTGTAATAGATTATATCATAATAACAGTGATAAAATGTTATATTCCCTTCAAATATTGAAAATAAGGACTAAATTCATTAAAATCTCATTAATTATTGTAATATAAGGGGTAAGGCTAAAATAATTTTATAAAACTTGTAATTATATGGGGTAAAGTAATAAAACAATTGAAAAATATGGTTTAAAACAATAATTATCCCTTCAAATATTGAAAATAAGTATTAAATTCATAAAAATCTCATTTAATATAAGATTTTAGGGGTTGGGTTCAACATTTTTTTATAAATTTTGTAAAAATATGGGGTATAGCAATAAAATACGTTAAAATCAATGAAAAATTTCAATAAAATCCTTACAGATATTGAAAATAAAGACTAAATTCATAAATATTTCATTAAATATTGTAATATAAGGGGTACGGCTAAAATTATTTTATAAAACTTGTAAATATATGGGGTAAAGTAATACAACAATTGAAAAATATGGTTTAAAACAATAATTATCCCTTCAAATATTGAAAATAAGTATTAAATTCATAAAAATCTCGTTTAATATAGGATTTCAGGGGTTGGGGCCAACAATTTTTTATAAATTTTGTAAAAATATGGGGTATAGTAATAAAATACGTTAAAATCAATGAAAAATTTCAATAAAATCCTTACAGATATTGAAAATAAGGGCTAAACTCATTAAAATATCATTAAATATTGTAATATAAGGGGTACGGCTAAAATTATTTTATAAAACTTGTAATTATATGGGGTAAAATAATAAAACAATTGAAAAATATGGTTTAAAACAATAATTATCCCTTCAAATATCGAAAATAAGTATTAAATTCATAAAAATCTCGTTTAATATAGGATTTCAGGGGTTGGGGCCAACAATTTTTTATAAATTTTTTAAAAATATGGGGTATAGTAATAAAATACGTTAAAATCAATGAAAAATTTCAATAAAATCCTTACAGATATTGAAAATAAGGGCTAAACTCATAAAAATTTCATTAAATACTGTAATATAAGGGGTACGACTAAAATTATTTTATAAAACTTGTAATTATATGGGGTAAAGTAATACAACAATTGAAAAATATGGTTTAAAACAATAATTATCCCTTCAAATATTGAAAATAAGGGCTAAATTCATAAAAATTTCATTAAATATTGTAATATAAGGGGTACGACTAAAATTATTTTATAAAACTTATAATTATATGGGGTAAAGTAATACAACAATTGAAAAATATGGTTTAAAACAATAATTATCCCTTCAAATATTGAAAATAAGTATTAAATTTATAAAAATCTCATTTAATATAAGATTTTAGGGGTTGGGTTCAACATTTTTTTATAAATTTTGTAAAAATATGGGATATTGTAATGAAATACGGTAAAATCATTGGAAAAATTTAATAAAATCCCTTCTAATATTGAAAATAAAGACTAAATTCATAAATATTTCTTTAAATATTGTAATATAAGGGGTACGGCTAAAATTATTTTATAAAACTTGTAATTATATGGGGTAAAGTAATACAACAATTGAAAAATATGGTTTAAAACAATAATTATCCCTTCAAATATTGAAAATAAGGGCTAAATTCATAAGAATTTCATTAAATATTGTAATATAAGGGGTACGACTAAAATTATTTTATAAAACTTATAATTATATGGGGTAAAGTAATACAACAATTGAAAAATATGGTTTAAAACAATAATTATCCCTTCAAATATTGAAAATAAGTATTAAATTTATAAAAATCTCATTTAATATAAGATTTTAGGGGTTGGGTTCAACATTTTTTTATAAATTTTGTAAAAATATGGGATATTGTAATGAAATACGGTAAAATCATTGGAAAAATTTAATAAAATCCCTTCTAATATTGAAAATAAAGACTAAATTCATAAATATTTCTTTAAATATTGTAATATAAGGGGTACGGCTAAAATTATTTTATAAAACTTGTAATTATATGGGGTAAAGTAATACAACAATTGAAAAATATGGTTTAAAACAATAATTATCCCTTCAAATATTGAAAATAAGGGCTAAATTCATAAAAATTTCATTAAATATTGTAATATAAGGGGTACGACTAAAATTATTTTATAAAACTTATAATTATATGGGGTAAAGTAATACAACAATTGAAAAATATGGTTTAAAACAATAATTATCCCTTCAAATATTGAAAATAAGTATTAAATTTATAAAAATCTCATTTAATATAAGATTTTAGGGGTTGGGTTCAAAATTTTTTTATAAATTTTGTAAAAATATGGGATATTGTAATGAAATACGGTAAAACCATTGGAAAAATTTAATAAAATCCCTTCTAATATTGAAAATAAAGACTAAATTCATAAATATTTCATTAAATATTCTAATATAAGGGGTACGGCTAAAATTATTTTATAAAACTTGTAATTATATGGGGTACAGTAATACAACAATTGAAAAATATGGTTTAAAACAATAATTATCCCTTCAAATATTGAAAATAAGGGCTAAACTCATTAAAATATCATTAAATATTGTAATAAAAGGGGTACGGCTAAAATTATTTTATAAAACTTGTAAATATATGGGGTAAAGTAATACAACAATTGAAAAATATGGTTTAAAACAATAATTATCCCTTCAAATATTGAAAATAAGTATTAAATTCATAAAAATCTCATTTAATATAAGATTTTAGGGGTTGGGTTCAACATTTTTTTATAAATTTTGTAAAAATATGGGGTTTAGTAATAAAATACGTTAAAATCAATGAAAAAATTCAATAAAATCCTTACAGATATTGAAAATAAGGGCTAAACTCATTAAAATATCATTAAATATAGTAATATAAGGGTTACGGCTAAAATTATTTAATAAAACTTGTAATTATATGGTGTAAAATAATAAAACAATTGAAAAATATGGTTTAAAACAATAATTATCCCTTCAAATATTAAAAATAAGTATTAAATTCATAAAAATCTCATTTAATATAGGATTTCAGGGGTTTGGTTCATTATTTTATTATAAATCTTGTAAACACTTGGATATTGTAATAGATTATATCATAATAACAGTGATAAAATGTTATATTCCCTTCAAATATTGAAAATAAGGACTAAATTCATTAAAATCTCATTAAATATTGTAATATAAGGGGTAAGGCTAAAATTATTTTATAAAACTTGTAATTATATGGGGTAAAGTAATAAAACAATTGAAAAATATGGTTTAAAACAATAATTATCCCTTCAAATATTGAAAATAAGTATTAAATTCATAAAAATCTCGTTTAATATAGGATTTCAGGGGTTGGGGCCAACAATTTTTTATAAATTTTGTAAAAATATGGGGTATAGTAATAAAATACGTTAAAATCAATGAAAAATTTCAATAAAATCCTTACAGATATTGAAAATAAAAAACAATTGAAAAATATGGTTTAAAACAATAATTATCCCTTCAAATATTGAAAATAAGTATTAAATTCATAAAAATCTCGTTTAATATAGGATTTCAGGGGTTGGGGCCAACAATTTTTTATAAATTTTGTAAATATATTGGGTATAGTAATAAAATACGTTAAAATCCATGAAAAATTTCAATAAAATCCTTACAGATATTGAAAATAAAAAACAATTGAAAAATATGGTTTAAAACAATAATTATCCCTTCAAATATTGAAAATAAGTATTAAATTCATAAAAATCTCGTTTAATATAGGATTTCAGGGGTTGGGGCCAACAATTTTTTATAAATTTTGTAAAAATATGGGGTATAGTAATAAATACGTAAAATCAATGAAAAATTTCAATAAAATCCTTACAGATATTGAAAATAAGGGCTAAACTCATTAAAATATCATTAAATATTATAATAAAAGGGGTACGGCTAAAATTATTTTATAAAACTTGTAAATATATGGGGTAAAGTAATACAACAATTGAAAAATATGGTTTAAAACAATAATTATCCCTTCAAATATTGAAAATAAGTATTAAATTCTTAAAAATCTCATTTAATATAGGATTTCAGGGGTTTGGTTCATTATTTTATTATAAATCTTGTAAACACTTGGATATTAAAATAGATTATATCATAATAACAGCGATGAAATGTTATATTCCCTTCAAATATTGAAAATAAAGACTAAATTCATTAAAATCTCATTAAATATTGTAATATAAGGGGTAAGGCTAAAATTATTTTATAAAACTTGTAATTATATGGGGTAAAGTAATAAAACAATTGAAAAATATGGTTTAAAACAATAATTATCCCTTCAAATATTGAAAATAAGTATTAAATTCATAAAAATCTCAATAAATATTGTAATATAAGGGGTTGGGGCCAACAATTTTTTATAAATTTTGTAAAAATATGGGGTATAGTAATAAAATACGTTAAAATCAATGAAAAATTTCAATAAAATCCTTACAGATATTGAAAATAAGGGCTAAACTCATTAAAATATCATTAAATATTGTAATATAAGGGGTACGGCTAAAATTATTTTATAAAACTTGTAATTATATGGGGTAAAGTAATAAAACAATTGAAAAATATGGTTTAAAACAATAATTATCCCTTCAAATATTGAAAATAAGGGCTAAATTCATAAAAATTTCATTAAATACTGTAATATAAGGGTACGACTAAAATTATTTTATAAAACTTGTAATTATATGGGGTAAAGTAATACAAAAATTGAAAAATATGGTTTAAAACAATAATTATCCCTTCAAATATTGAAAATAAGGGCTAAATTCATAAAAATTTCATTAAATATTGTAATATAAGGGGTACGACTAAAATTATTTTATAAAACTTATAATTATATGGGGTAAAGTAATACAACAATTGAAAAATATGGTTTAAAACAATAATTATCCTTTCAAATATTGAAAATAAGTATTAAATTTATAAAAATCTCATTTAATATAAGATTTTAGGGGTTGGGTTCAACATTTTTTTATAAATTTTGTAAAAATATGGGATATTGTAATGAAATACGGTAAAATCATTGGAAAAATTTAATAAAATCCCTTCTAATATTGAAAATATAGACTAAATTCATAAATATTTCTTTAAATATTGTAATATAAGGGGTACGGCTAAAATTATTTTATAAAACTTGTAATTATATGGGGTAAAGTAATACAACAATTGAAAAATATGGTTTAAAACAATAATTATCCCTTCAAATATTGAAAATAAGGGCTAAATTCATAAAAATTTCATTAAATATTGTAATATAAGGGGTACGACTAAAATTATTTTATAAAACTTATAATTATATGGGGTAAAGTAATACAACAATTGAAAAATATGGTTTAAAACAATAATTATCCCTTCAAATATTGAAAATAAGTATTAAATTTATAAAAATCTCATTTAATATAAGATTTTAGGGGTTGGGTTCAACATTTTTTTATAAATTTTGTAAAAATATGGGATATTGTAATGAAATACGGTAAAATCATTGGAAAAGTTTAATAAAATCCCTTCTAATATTGAAAATAAAGACAAAATTCATAAATATTTCATTAAATATAGTAATATAAGGGGTACGGCTAAAATTATTTTATAAAACTTGTAATTATATGGGGTAAAGTAATACAACAATTGAAAAATATGGTTTAAAACAATAATTATCCCTTCAAATATTGAAAATAAGGGCTAAACTCATTAAAATATCATTAAATATTGTAATAAAAGGGGTACGGCTAAAATTATTTTATAAAACTCGTAAATATATGGGGTAAAGTAATACAACAATTGAAATATATGGTTTAAAACAATAATTATCCCTTCAAATATTGAAAATAAGTATTAAATTCATAAAAATCTCGTTTAATATAGGATTTCAGGGGTTGGGGCCAACAATTTTTTATAAATTTTGTAAATATATGGGGTATAGTAATAAAATACGTTAAAATCCATGAAAAATTTCAATAAAATCCTTACAGATATTGAAAATAAAAAACAATTGAAAAATATGGTTTAAAACAATAATTATCCCATCAAATATTGAAAATAAGTATTAAATTCATAAAAATCTCGTTTAATATAGGATTTCAGGGGTTGGGGCCAACAATTTTTTATAAATTTTGTAAAAATATGGGGTATAGTAATAAATACGTAAAATCAATGAAAAATTTCAATAAAATCCCTTCAAATATTGAAAATAAGGGCTAAATTCATAAAAATTTCATTAAATATTGTAATATAAGGGGTACGACTAAAATTATTTTATAAAACTTATAATTATATTTGGTAAAGTAATACAACAATTGAAAAATATGGTTTAAAACAATAATTATCCCTTCAAATATTGAAAATAAGTATTAAATTCATAAAAATCTCGTTTAATATAGGATTTCAGGGGTTGGGGCCAACAATTTTTTTATAAATTTTGTAAAAATATGGGATATTGTAATGAAATACGGTAAAACCATTGGAAAAATTTAATAAAATCCCTTCTAATATTGAAAATAAAGACTAAATTCATAAATATTTCATTAAATATTCTAATATAAGGGGTACGGCTAAAATTATTTTATAAAACTTGTAATTATATGGGGTACAGTAATACAACAATTGAAAAATATGGTTTAAAACAATAATTATCCCTTCAAATATTGAAAATAAGGGCTAAACTCATTAAAATATCATTAAATATTGTAATAAAAGGGGTACGGCTAAAATTATTTTATAAAACTTGTAAATATATGGGGTAAAGTAATACAACAATTGAAAAATATGGTTTAAAACAATAATTATCCCTTCAAATATTGAAAATAAGTATTAAATTCATAAAAATCTCATTTAATATAAGATTTTAGGGGTTGGGTTCAACATTTTTTTATAAATTTTGTAAAAATATTGGGTATTGTAATAAAATACGTTAAAATCAATGAAAAATTTCAATAAAATCATTACAGATATTGAAAATAAGTATTAAATTCATAAAAATCTCGTTTAATATAGGATTTCAGGGGTTGGGTTCAACATTTTTTTATAAATTTTGTAAAAATATGGAATATTGTAATAGATTATATCATAATAACAGTGATAAAATGTTAAATTGCCTTCAAATATTGAAAATAAGGACTAAATTCATTAAAATCTCATTAAATATTTTAATATAAGGGGTACGGCGAAAATTATTTTATTAAACTTGTAATTATATGGGGTAAAGTAATAAAACAATTGAAAAATATGGTTTAAAACAATAATTATCCCTTCAAATATTGAAAATAAGTATTAAATTCATAAAAATCTCATTTAATATAGGATTTCAGGGGTTTGGTACATTATTTTTTTATATATCTTGTAAACACTTGGATATTGTAATAGATTATATCATAATAACAGTGATAAAATGTTAAATTCCCTTCAAATATTGAAAATAAGGACTAAATTCATTAAAATCTCATTAAATATTGTAATATAAGAGGTAAGGCTAAAATTATTTTATAAAACTTGTAATTATATGGGGTAAAGTAATAAAACATTTGAAAAATATGGTTTAAAACAATAATTATCCCTTCAAATATTGAAAATAAGTATTAAATTCATAAAAATCTCGTTTAATATAGGATTTCAGGGGTTGGGGCCAACAATTTTTTATAAATTTTGTAAAAATATGGGGTATAGTAATAAAATACGTAAAATCAATGAAAAATTTCAATAAAATCATTACAGATATTGAAAATAAGGGCTAAATTCATAAAAATTTCATTAAATATTGTAATATAAGTGGTACGGCTAAAATTATTTTATATAACTTGTAATTATATGGGGTAAAGTAATAAAACAATTGAAAAATATGGTTTAAAACAATAATTATCCCTTCAAATATTGAAAATAAGTATTAAATTCATAAAAATCTCATTTAATATTGGATTTCAGGGGTTTGGTACATTATTTTAGTATAAATCTTGTAAACACTTGGATATTGTAATAGATTATATCATAATAACAGTGATAAAATGTTAAATTCCCTTCAAATATTGAAAATAAGGACTAAATTCATTAAAATCTCATTAAATATTGTAATATAAGGCGTACGGCTAAAATTATTTTATTAAACTTGTAATTATATGGGGTAAAGTAATAAAACAATTGAAAAATATGGTTTAAAACAATAATTATCCCTTCAAATATTGAAAATAAGTATTAAATTCATAAAAATCTCGTTTAATATAGGATTTCAGGGGTTGGGGCCAACAATTTTTTATAAATTTTGTAAAAATATGGGGTATAGTAATAAAATACGTAAAATCAATGAAAAATTTCAATAAAATCATTACAGATATTAAAAATAAGGGCTAAATTCATAAAAATTTCATTAAATATTGTAATATAAGTGGTACGGCTAAAATTATTTTATATATCTTGTAATTATATGGGGTAAAGTAATAAAACAATTGAAAAATATGGTTTAAAACAATAATTATCCCTTCAAATATTGAAAATAAGTATTAAATTCATAAAAATCTCATTTAATATAGGATTTCAGGGGTTTGGTACATTATTTTAGTATAAATCTTGTAAACACTTGGATATTGTAATAGATTATATCATAATAACAGTGATAAAATGTTAAATTCCCTTCAAATATTGAAAATAAGGACTAAATTCATTAAAATCTCATTAAATATTGTAATATAAGAGGTAAGGCTAAAATTATTTTATAAAACTTGTAATTATATGGGGTAAAGTAATAAAACATTTGAAAAATATGGTTTAAAACAATAATTATCCCTTCAAATATTGAAAATAAGTATTAAATTCATAAAAATCTCGTTTAATATAGGATTTCAGGGGTTGGGGCCAACAATTTTTTATAAATTTTGTAAAAATATGGGGTATAGTAATAAAATACGTAAAATCAATGAAAAATTTCAATAAAATCATTACAGATATTGAAAATAAGTATTAAATTCATAAAAATCTCATTTAATATAGGATTTCAGGGGTTTGGTACATTATTTTAGTATAAATCTTGTAAACACTTGGATATTGTAATAGATTATATCATAATAACAGTGATAAAATGTTAAATTCCCTCCAAATATTGAAAATAAGGACTAAATTCATTAAAATCTCATTAAATATTGTAATATAAGAGGTAAGGCTAAAATTATTTTATAAAACTTGTAATTATATGGGGTAAAGTAATAAAACATTTGAAAAATATGGTTTAAAACAATAATTATCCCTTCAAATATTGAAAATAAGTATTAAATTCATAAAAATCTCGTTTAATATAGGATTTCAGGGGTTGGGGCCAACAATTTTTTATAAATTTTGTAAAAATATGGGGTATAGTAATAAAATACGTAAAATCAATGAAAAATTTCAATAAAATCATTACAGATATTGAAAATAAGTATTAAATTCATAAAAATCTCATATAATATAGGATTTCAGGGGTTTGGTACATTATTTTAGTATAAATCTTGTAAACACTTGGATATTGTAATAGATTATATCATAATAACAGTGATAAAATGTTAAATTGCCTTCAAATATTGAAAATAAGGACTAAATTCATTAAAATCTCATTAAATATTTTAATATAAGGGGTACGGCTAAAATTATTTTATTAAACTTGTAATTATATGGGGTAAAGTAATAAAACAATTGAAAAATATGGTTTAAAACAATAATTATCCCTTCAAATATTGAAAATAAGTATTAAATTCATAAAAATCTCATTTAATATAGGATTTCAGGGGTTTGGTACATTATTTTTTTATAAATCTTGTAAACACTTGGATATTGTAATAGATTATATCATAATAACAGTGATAAAATGTTAAATTCCCTTCAAATATTGAAAATAAGGACTAAATTCATTAAAATCTCATTAAATATTGTAATATAAGAGGTAAGGCTAAAATTATTTTATAAAACTTGTAATTATATGGGGTAAAGTAATAAAACAATTGAAAAATATGGTTTAAAACAATAATTATCCCTTCAAATATTGAAAATAAGTATTAAATTCATAAAAATCTCGTTTAATATAGGATTTCAGGGGTTGGGGCCAACAATTTTTTATAAATTTTGTAAAAATATGGGGTATAGTTATAAAATACGTTAAAATCAATGAAAAATTTCAATAAAATCCTTACAGATATTGAAAATAAAAAACAATTGAAAAATATGGTTTAAAACAATAATTATCCCTTCAAATATTGAAAATAAGTATTAAATTCATAAAAATCTCGTTTAATATAGGATTTCAGGGGTTGGGGCCAACAATTTTTTATAAATTTTGTAAATATATGGGGTATAGTAATAAAATACGTTAAAATCCATGAAAAATTTCAATAAAATCCTTACAGATATTGAAAATAAAAAACAATTGAAAAATATGGTTTAAAACAATAATTATCCCTTCAAATATTGAAAATAAGTATTAAATTCATAAAAATCTCGTTTAATATAGGATTTCAGGGGTTGGGGCCAACAATTTTTTATAAATTTTGTAAAAATATGGGGTATAGTAATAAATACGTAAAATCAATGAAAAATTTCAATAAAATCCTTACAGATATTGAAAATAAGGGCTAAACTCATTAAAATATCATTAAATATTATAATAAAAGGGGTACGGCTAAAATTATTTTATAAAACTTGTAATTATATGGGGTAAAGTAATAAAACAATTGAAAAATATGGTTTAAAACAATAATTATCCCTTCAAATATTGAAAATAAGTATTAAATTTATAAAAATCTCATTTAATATAAGATTTTAGGGGTTGGGTTCAACATTTTTTTATAAATTTTGTAAAAATATGGGATATTGTAATGAAATACGGTAAAATCATTGGAAAAATTTAATAAAATCCCTTCTAATATTGAAAATAAAGACTAAATTCATAAATATTTCTTTAAATATTGTAATATAAGGGGTACGGCTAAAATTATTTTATAAAACTTGTAATTATATGGGGTAAAGTAATACAACAATTGAAAAATATGGTTTAAAACAATAATTATCCCTTCAAATATTGAAAATAAGGGCTAAATTCATAAAAATTTCATTAAATATTGTAATATAAGGGGTACGACTAAAATTATTTTATAAAACTTATAATTATATTTGGTAAAGTAATACAACAATTGAAAAATATGGTTTAAAACAATAATTATCCCTTCAAATATTGAAAATAAGTATTAAATTCATAAAAATCTCGTTTAATATAGGATTTCAGGGGTTGGGGCCAACAATTTTTTTATAAATTTTGTAAAAATATGGGATATTGTAATGAAATACGGTAAAACCATTGGAAAAATTTAATAAAATCCCTTCTAATATTGAAAATAAAGACTAAATTCATAAATATTTCATTAAATATTCTAATATAAGGGGTACGGCTAAAATTATTTTATAAAACTTGTAATTATATGGGGTACAGTAATACAACAATTGAAAAATATGGTTTAAAACAATAATTATCCCTTCAAATATTGAAAATAAGGGCTAAACTCATTAAAATATCATTAAATATTGTAATAAAAGGGGTACGGCTAAAATTATTTTATAAAACTTGTAAATATATGGGGTAAAGTAATACAACAATTGAAAAATATGGTTTAAAACAATAATTATCCCTTCAAATATTGAAAATAAGTATTAAATTCATAAAAATCTCATTTAATATAAGATTTTAGGGGTTGGGTTCAACATTTTTTTATAAATTTTGTAAAAATATGGGGTATTGTAATAAAATACGTTAAAATCAATGAAAAATTTCAATAAAATCATTACAGATATTGAAAATAAGTATTAAATTCATAAAAATCTCGTTTAATATAGGATTTCAGGGGTTGGGTTCAACATTTTTTTATAAATTTTGTAAAAATATGGAATATTGTAATAGATTATATCATAATAACAGTGATAAAATGTTAAATTGCCTTCAAATATTGAAAATAAGGACTAAATTCATTAAAATCTCATTAAATATTTTAATATAAGGGGTACGGCGAAAATTATTTTATTAAACTTGTAATTATATGGGGTAAAGTAATAAAACAATTGAAAAATATGGTTTAAAACAATAATTATCCCTTCAAATATTGAAAATAAGTATTAAATTCATAAAAATCTCATTTAATATAGGATTTCAGGGGTTTGGTACATTATTTTTTTATATATCTTGTAAACACTTGGATATTGTAATAGATTATATCATAATAACAGTGATAAAATGTTAAATTCCCTTCAAATATTGAAAATAAGGACTAAATTCATTAAAATCTCATTAAATATTGTAATATAAGAGGTAAGGCTAAAATTATTTTATAAAACTTGTAATTATATGGGGTAAAGTAATAAAACATTTGAAAAATATGGTTTAAAACAATAATTATCCCTTCAAATATTGAAAATAAGTATTAAATTCATAAAAATCTCGTTTAATATAGGATTTCAGGGGTTGGGGCCAACAATTTTTTATAAATTTTGTAAAAATATGGGGTATAGTAATAAAATACGTAAAATCAATGAAAAATTTCAATAAAATCATTACAGATATTAAAAATAAGGGCTAAATTCATAAAAATTTCATTAAATATTGTAATATAAGTGGTACGGCTAAAATTATTTTATATATCTTGTAATTATATGGGGTAAAGTAATAAAACAATTGAAAAATATGGTTTAAAACAATAATTATCCCTTCAAATATTGAAAATAAGTATTAAATTCATAAAAATCTCATTTAATATAGGATTTCAGGGGTTTGGTACATTATTTTAGTATAAATCTTGTAAACACTTGGATATTGTAATAGATTATATCATAATAACAGTGATAAAATGTTAAATTCCCTTCAAATATTGAAAATAAGGACTAAATTCATTAAAATCTCATTAAATATTGTAATATAAGAGGTAAGGCTAAAATTATTTTATAAAACTTGTAATTATATGGGGTAAAGTAATAAAACATTTGAAAAATATGGTTTAAAACAATAATTATCCCTTCAAATATTGAAAATAAGTATTAAATTCATAAAAATCTCGTTTAATATAGGATTTCAGGGGTTGGGGCCAACAATTTTTTATAAATTTTGTAAAAATATGGGGTATAGTAATAAAATACGTAAAATCAATGAAAAATTTCAATAAAATCATTACAGATATTGAAAATAAGTATTAAATTCATAAAAATCTCATTTAATATAGGATTTCAGGGGTTTGGTACATTATTTTAGTATAAATCTTGTAAACACTTGGATATTGTAATAGATTATATCATAATAACAGTGATAAAATGTTAAATTCCCTCCAAATATTGAAAATAAGGACTAAATTCATTAAAATCTCATTAAATATTGTAATATAAGAGGTAAGGCTAAAATTATTTTATAAAACTTGTAATTATATGGGGTAAAGTAATAAAACATTTGAAAAATATGGTTTAAAACAATAATTATCCCTTCAAATATTGAAAATAAGTATTAAATTCATAAAAATCTCGTTTAATATAGGATTTCAGGGGTTGGGGCCAACAATTTTTTATAAATTTTGTAAAAATATGGGGTATAGTAATAAAATACGTAAAATCAATGAAAAATTTCAATAAAATCATTACAGATATTGAAAATAAGTATTAAATTCATAAAAATCTCATATAATATAGGATTTCAGGGGTTTGGTACATTATTTTAGTATAAATCTTGTAAACACTTGGATATTGTAATAGATTATATCATAATAACAGTGATAAAATGTTAAATTGCCTTCAAATATTGAAAATAAGGACTAAATTCATTAAAATCTCATTAAATATTTTAATATAAGGGGTACGGCTAAAATTATTTTATTAAACTTGTAATTATATGGGGTAAAGTAATAAAACAATTGAAAAATATGGTTTAAAACAATAATTATCCCTTCAAATATTGAAAATAAGTATTAAATTCATAAAAATCTCATTTAATATAGGATTTCAGGGGTTTGGTACATTATTTTTTTATAAATCTTGTAAACACTTGGATATTGTAATAGATTATATCATAATAACAGTGATAAAATGTTAAATTCCCTTCAAATATTGAAAATAAGGACTAAATTCATTAAAATCTCATTAAATATTGTAATATAAGAGGTAAGGCTAAAATTATTTTATAAAACTTGTAATTATATGGGGTAAAGTAATAAAACAATTGAAAAATATGGTTTAAAACAATAATTATCCCTTCAAATATTGAAAATAAGTATTAAATTCATAAAAATCTCGTTTAATATAGGATTTCAGGGGTTGGGGCCAACAATTTTTTATAAATTTTGTAAAAATATGGGGTATAGTTATAAAATACGTTAAAATCAATGAAAAATTTCAATAAAATCCTTACAGATATTGAAAATAAAAAACAATTGAAAAATATGGTTTAAAACAATAATTATCCCTTCAAATATTGAAAATAAGTATTAAATTCATAAAAATCTCGTTTAATATAGGATTTCAGGGGTTGGGGCCAACAATTTTTTATAAATTTTGTAAATATATGGGGTATAGTAATAAAATACGTTAAAATCCATGAAAAATTTCAATAAAATCCTTACAGATATTGAAAATAAAAAACAATTGAAAAATATGGTTTAAAACAATAATTATCCCTTCAAATATTGAAAATAAGTATTAAATTCATAAAAATCTCGTTTAATATAGGATTTCAGGGGTTGGGGCCAACAATTTTTTATAAATTTTGTAAAAATATGGGGTATAGTAATAAATACGTAAAATCAATGAAAAATTTCAATAAAATCCTTACAGATATTGAAAATAAGGGCTAAACTCATTAAAATATCATTAAATATTATAATAAAAGGGGTACGGCTAAAATTATTTTATAAAACTTGTAATTATATGGGGTAAAGTAATAAAACAATTGAAAAATATGGTTTAAAACAATAATTATCCCTTCAAATATTGAAAATAAGTATTAAATTCATAAAAATCTCAATAAATATTGTAATATAAGGGGTTGGGGCCAACAATTTTTTATAAATTTTGTAAAAATATGGGGTATAGTAATAAAATACGTTAAAATCAATGAAAAATTTCAATAAAATCCTTACAGATATTGAAAATAAGGGCTAAACTCATTAAAATATCATTAAATATTATAATAAAAGGGGTACGACTAAAATTATTTTATAAAACTTATAATTATATGGGGTAAAGTAATACAACAATTGAAAAATATGGTTTAAAACAATAATTATCCTTTCAAATATTGAAAATAAGTATTAAATTTATAAAAATCTCATTTAATATAAGATTTTAGGGGTTGGGTTCAACATTTTTTTATAAATTTTGTAAAAATATGGGATATTGTAATGAAATACGGTAAAATCATTGGAAAAATTTAATAAAATCCCTTCTAATATTGAAAATATAGACTAAATTCATAAATATTTCTTTAAATATTGTAATATAAGGGGTACGGCTAAAATTATTTTATAAAACTTGTAATTATATGGGGTAAAGTAATACAACAATTGAAAAATATGGTTTAAAACAATAATTATCCCTTCAAATATTGAAAATATGGGCTAAATTCATAAAAATTTCATTAAATATTGTAATATAAGGGGTACGACTAAAATTATTTTATAAAACTTATAATTATATTTGGTAAAGTAATACAACAATTGAAAAATATGGTTTAAAACAATAATTATCCCTTCAAATATTGAAAATAAGTATTAAATTTATAAAAATCTCATTTAATATAAGATTTTAGGGGTTGGGTTCAACATTTTTTTATAAATTTTGTAAAAATATGGGATATTGTAATGAAATACGGTAAAATCATGGGAAAAGTTTAATAAAATCCCTTCTAATATTGAAAATAAAGACAAAATTCATAAATATTTCATTAAATATTGTAATATAAGGGGTACGGCTAAAATTATTTTATAAAACTTGTAATTATATGGGGTAAAGTAATACAACAATTGAAAAATATGGTTTAAAACAATAATTATCCCTTCAAATATTGAAAATAAGGGCTAAACTCATTAAAATATCATTAAATATTGTAATAAAAGGGGTACGGCTAAAATTATTTTATAAAACTCGTAAATATATGGGGTAAAGTAATACAACAATTGAAAAATATGGTTTAAAACAATAATTATCCCTTCAAATATTGAAAATAAGTATTAAATTCATAAAAATCTCGTTTAATATAGGATTTCAGGGGTTGGGTTCAACATTTTTTTATAAATTTTGTAAAAATATGGGATATTGTAATAGATTATATCATAATAACAGTGATAAAATGTTAAATTGCCTTCAAATATTGAAAATAAGGACTAAATTCATTAAAATCTCATTAAATATTTTAATATAAGGGGTACGGCGAAAATTATTTTATTAAACTTGTAATTATATGGGGTAAAGTAATAAAACAATTGAAAAATATGGTTTAAAACAATAATTATCCCTTCAAATATTGAAAATAAGTATTAAATTCATAAAAATCTCATTTAATATAGGATTTCAGGGGTTTGGTACATTATTTTTTTATATATCTTGTAAACACTTGGATATTGTAATAGATTATATCATAATAACAGTGATAAAATGTTAAATTCCCTTCAAATATTGAAAATAAGGACTAAATTCATTAAAATCTCATTAAATATTGTAATATAAGAGGTAAGGCTAAAATTATTTTATAAAACTTGTAATTATATGGGGTAAAGTAATAAAACATTTGAAAAATATGGTTTAAAACAATAATTATCCCTTCAAATATTGAAAATAAGTATTAAATTCATAAAAATCTCGTTTAATATAGGATTTCAGGGGTTGGGGCCAACAATTTTTTATAAATTTTGTAAAAATATGGGGTATAGTAATAAAATACGTAAAATCAATGAAAAATTTCAATAAAATCATTACAGATATTGAAAATAAGGGCTAAATTCATAAAAATTTCATTAAATATTGTAATATAAGTGGTACGGCTAAAATTATTTTATATAACTTGTAATTATATGGGGTAAAGTAATAAAACAATTGAAAAATATGGTTTAAAACAATAATTATCCCTTCAAATATTGAAAATAAGTATTAAATTCATAAAAATCTCATTTAATATTGGATTTCAGGGGTTTGGTACATTATTTTAGTATAAATCTTGTAAACACTTGGATATTGTAATAGATTATATCATAATAACAGTGATAAAATGTTAAATTGCCTTCAAATATTGAAAATAAGGACTAAATTCATTAAAATCTCATTAAATATTTTAATATAAGGGGTACGGCTAAAATTATTTTATTAAACTTGTAATTATAT
The DNA here is from genome assembly GCA_036289425.1 of Rhopalosiphum nymphaeae. NCBI lineage: Eukaryota > Metazoa > Arthropoda > Insecta > Hemiptera > Aphididae > Rhopalosiphum > Rhopalosiphum nymphaeae. The sequence continues at coordinate 6,300,371 of JAZAQC010000001.1, read as the reverse complement.
GGGGTAAAGTAATAAAACAATTGAAAAATATGGTTTAAAACAATAATTATCCCTTCAAATATTGAAAATAAGTATTAAATTCATAAAAATCTCATTTAATATAGGATTTCAGGGGTTTGGTACATTATTTTTTTATAAATCTTGTAAACACTTGGATATTGTAATAGATTATATCATAATAACAGTGATAAAATGTTAAATTCCCTTCAAATATTGAAAATAAGGACTAAATTCATTAAAATCTCATTAAATATTGTAATATAAGAGGTAAGGCTAAAATTATTTTATAAAACTTGTAATTATATGGGGTAAAGTAATAAAACAATTGAAAAATATGGTTTAAAACAATAATTATCCCTTCAAATATTGAAAATAAGTATTAAATTCATAAAAATCTCGTTTAATATAGGATTTCAGGGGTTGGGGCCAACAATTTTTTATAAATTTTGTAAAAATATGGGGTATAGTTATAAAATACGTTAAAATCAATGAAAAATTTCAATAAAATCCTTACAGATATTGAAAATAAAAAACAATTGAAAAATATGGTTTAAAACAATAATTATCCCTTCAAATATTGAAAATAAGTATTAAATTCATAAAAATCTCGTTTAATATAGGATTTCAGGGGTTGGGGCCAACAATTTTTTATAAATTTTGTAAATATATGGGGTATAGTAATAAAATACGTTAAAATCCATGAAAAATTTCAATAAAATCCTTACAGATATTGAAAATAAAAAACAATTGAAAAATATGGTTTAAAACAATAATTATCCCTTCAAATATTGAAAATAAGTATTAAATTCATAAAAATCTCGTTTAATATAGGATTTCAGGGGTTGGGGCCAACAATTTTTTATAAATTTTGTAAAAATATGGGGTATAGTAATAAATACGTAAAATCAATGAAAAATTTCAATAAAATCCTTACAGATATTGAAAATAAGGGCTAAACTCATTAAAATATCATTAAATATTATAATAAAAGGGGTACGGCTAAAATTATTTTATAAAACTTGTAATTATATGGGGTAAAGTAATAAAACAATTGAAAAATATGGTTTAAAACAATAATTATCCCTTCAAATATTGAAAATAAGTATTAAATTCATAAAAATCTCATTTAATATAGGATTTCAGGGGTTTGGTACATTATTTTTTTATAAATCTTGTAAACACTTGGATATTGTAATAGATTATATCATAATAACAGTGATAAAATGTTAAATTCCCTTCAAATATTGAAAATAAGGACTAAATTCATTAAAATCTCATTAAATATTGTAATATAAGAGGTAAGGCTAAAATTATTTTATAAAACTTGTAATTATATGGGGTAAAGTAATAAAACAATTGAAAAATATGGTTTAAAACAATAATTATCCCTTCAAATATTGAAAATAAGTATTAAATTCATAAAAATCTCGTTTAATATAGGATTTCAGGGGTTGGGGCCAACAATTTTTTATAAATTTTGTAAAAATATGGGGTATAGTAATAAAATACGTTAAAATCAATGAAAAATTTCAATAAAATCCTTACAGATATTGAAAATAAAAAACAATTGAAAAATATGGTTTAAAACAATAATTATCCCTTCAAATATTGAAAATAAGTATTAAATTCATAAAAATCTCGTTTAATATAGGATTTCAGGGGTTGGGGCCAACAATTTTTTATAAATTTTGTAAAAATATGGGGTATAGTAATAAATACGTAAAATCAATGAAAAATTTCAATAAAATCCTTACAGATATTGAAAATAAGGGCTAAACTCATTAAAATATCATTAAATATTATAATAAAAGGGGTACGGCTAAAATTATTTTATAAAACTTGTAATTATATGGGGTAAAGTAATAAAACAATTGAAAAATATGGTTTAAAACAATAATTATCCCTTCAAATATTGAAAATAAGGGCTAAATTTATAAAAATCTCATTTAATATAAGATTTTAGGGGTTGGGTTCAACATTTTTTTATAAATTTTGTAAAAATATGGGATATTGTAATGAAATACGGTAAAATCATTGGAAAAATTTAATAAAATCCCTTCTAATATTGAAAATATAGACTAAATTCATAAATATTTCTTTAAATATTGTAATATAAGGGGTACGGCTAAAATTATTTTATAAAACTTGTAATTATATGGGGTAAAGTAATACAACAATTGAAAAATATGGTTTAAAACAATAATTATCCCTTCAAATATTGAAAATAAGGGCTAAATTCATAAAAATTTCATTAAATATTGTAATATAAGGGGTACGACTAAAATTATTTTATAAAACTTATAATTATATTTGGTAAAGTAATACAACAATTGAAAAATATGGTTTAAAACAATAATTATCCCTTCAAATATTGAAAATAAGTATTAAATTTATAAAAATCTCATTTAATATAAGATTTTAGGGGTTGGGTTCAACATTTTTTTATAAATTTTGTAAAAATATGGGATATTGTAATGAAATACGGTAAAATCATGGGAAAAGTTTAATAAAATCCCTTCTAATATTGAAAATAAAGACAAAATTCATAAATATTTCATTAAATATTGTAATATAAGGGGTACGGCTAAAATTATTTTATAAAACTTGTAATTATATGGGGTAAAGTAATACAACAATTGAAAAATATGGTTTAAAACAATAATTATCCCTTCAAATATTGAAAATAAGTATTAAATTCATAAAAATCTCATTTAATATAGGATTTCAGGGGTTTGGTACATTATTTTTTTATATATCTTGTAAACACTTGGATATTGTAATAGATTATATCATAATAACAGTGATAAAATGTTAAATTCCCTTCAAATATTGAAAATAAGGACTAAATTCATTAAAATCTCATTAAATATTGTAATATAAGAGGTAAGGCTAAAATTATTTTATAAAACTTGTAATTATATGGGGTAAAGTAATAAAACATTTGAAAAATATGGTTTAAAACAATAATTATCCCTTCAAATATTGAAAATAAGTATTAAATTCATAAAAATCTCGTTTAATATAGGATTTCAGGGGTTGGGGCCAACAATTTTTTATAAATTTTGTAAAAATATGGGGTATAGTAATAAAATACGTAAAATCAATGAAAAATTTCAATAAAATCATTACAGATATTGAAAATAAGGGCTAAATTCATAAAAATTTCATTAAATATTGTAATATAAGTGGTACGGCTAAAATTATTTTATATAACTTGTAATTATATGGGGTAAAGTAATAAAACAATTGAAAAATATGGTTTAAAACAATAATTATCCCTTCAAATATTGAAAATAAGTATTAAATTCATAAAAATCTCATTTAATATTGGATTTCAGGGGTTTGGTACATTATTTTAGTATAAATCTTGTAAACACTTGGATATTGTAATAGATTATATCATAATAACAGTGATAAAATGTTAAATTCCCTTCAAATATTGAAAATAAGGACTAAATTCATTAAAATCTCATTAAATATTGTAATATAAGGCGTACGGCTAAAATTATTTTATTAAACTTGTAATTATATGGGGTAAAGTAATAAAACAATTGAAAAATATGGTTTAAAACAATAATTATCCCTTCAAATATTGAAAATAAGTATTAAATTCATAAAAATCTCGTTTAATATAGGATTTCAGGGGTTGGGGCCAACAATTTTTTATAAATTTTGTAAAAATATGGGGTATAGTAATAAAATACGTAAAATCAATGAAAAATTTCAATAAAATCATTACAGATATTAAAAATAAGGGCTAAATTCATAAAAATTTCATTAAATATTGTAATATAAGTGGTACGGCTAAAATTATTTTATATATCTTGTAATTATATGGGGTAAAGTAATAAAACAATTGAAAAATATGGTTTAAAACAATAATTATCCCTTCAAATATTGAAAATAAGTATTAAATTCATAAAAATCTCATTTAATATAGGATTTCAGGGGTTTGGTACATTATTTTAGTATAAATCTTGTAAACACTTGGATATTGTAATAGATTATATCATAATAACAGTGATAAAATGTTAAATTCCCTTCAAATATTGAAAATAAGGACTAAATTCATTAAAATCTCATTAAATATTGTAATATAAGAGGTAAGGCTAAAATTATTTTATAAAACTTGTAATTATATGGGGTAAAGTAATAAAACATTTGAAAAATATGGTTTAAAACAATAATTATCCCTTCAAATATTGAAAATAAGTATTAAATTCATAAAAATCTCGTTTAATATAGGATTTCAGGGGTTGGGGCCAACAATTTTTTATAAATTTTGTAAAAATATGGGGTATAGTAATAAAATACGTAAAATCAATGAAAAATTTCAATAAAATCATTACAGATATTGAAAATAAGTATTAAATTCATAAAAATCTCATTTAATATAGGATTTCAGGGGTTTGGTACATTATTTTAGTATAAATCTTGTAAACACTTGGATATTGTAATAGATTATATCATAATAACAGTGATAAAATGTTAAATTGCCTTCAAATATTGAAAATAAGGACTAAATTCATTAAAATCTCATTAAATATTTTAATATAAGGGGTACGGCTAAAATTATTTTATTAAACTTGTAATTATATGGGGTAAAGTAATAAAACAATTGAAAAATATGGTTTAAAACAATAATTATCCCTTCAAATATTGAAAATAAGTATTAAATTCATAAAAATCTCATTTAATATAGGATTTCAGGGGTTTGGTACATTATTTTTTTATAAATCTTGTAAACACTTGGATATTGTAATAGATTATATCATAATAACAGTGATAAAATGTTAAATTCCCTTCAAATATTGAAAATAAGGACTAAATTCATTAAAATCTCATTAAATATTGTAATATAAGAGGTAAGGCTAAAATTATTTTATAAAACTTGTAATTATATGGGGTAAAGTAATAAAACAATTGAAAAATATGGTTTAAAACAATAATTATCCCTTCAAATATTGAAAATAAGTATTAAATTCATAAAAATCTCGTTTAATATAGGATTTCAGGGGTTGGGGCCAACAATTTTTTATAAATTTTGTAAAAATATGGGGTATAGTAATAAAATACGTTAAAATCAATGAAAAATTTCAATAAAATCCTTACAGATATTGAAAATAAAAAACAATTGAAAAATATGGTTTAAAACAATAATTATCCCTTCAAATATTGAAAATAAGTATTAAATTCATAAAAATCTCGTTTAATATAGGATTTCAGGGGTTGGGGCCAACAATTTTTTATAAATTTTGTAAATATATGGGGTATAGTAATAAAATACGTTATAATCCATGAAAAATTTCAATAAAATCCTTACAGATATTGAAAATAAAAAACAATTGAAAAATATGGTTTAAAACAATAATTATCCCTTCAAATATTGAAAATAAGTATTAAATTCATAAAAATCTCGTTTAATATAGGATTTCAGGGGTTGGGGCCAACAATTTTTTATAAATTTTGTAAAAATATGGGGTATAGTAATAAATACGTAAAATCAATGAAAAATTTCAATAAAATCCTTACAGATATTGAAAATAAGGGCTAAACTCATTAAAATATCATTAAATATTATAATAAAAGGGGTACGGCTAAAATTATTTTATAAAACTTGTAATTATATGGGGTAAAGTAATAAAACAATTGAAAAATATGGTTTAAAACAATAATTATCCCTTCAAATATTGAAAATAAGTATTAAATTCATAAAAATCTCAATAAATATTGTAATATAAGGGGTTGGGGCCAACAATTTTTTATAAATTTTGTAAAAATATGGGGTATAGTAATAAAATACGTTAAAATCAATGAAAAATTTCAATAAAATCCTTACAGATATTGAAAATAAGGGCTAAACTCATTAAAATATCATTAAATATTGTAATATAAGGGGTACGGCTAAAATTATTTTATAAAACTTGTAATTATATGGGGTAAAGTAATAAAACAATTGAAAAATATGGTTTAAAACAATAATTATCCCTTCAAATATTGAAAATAAGGGCTAAATTCATAAAAATTTCATTAAATATTGTAATATAAGGGGTACGACTAAAATTATTTTATAAAACTTATAATTATATGGGGTAAAGTAATACAACAATTGAAAAATATGGTTTAAAACAATAATTATCCTTTCAAATATTGAAAATAAGTATTAAATTTATAAAAATCTCATTTAATATAAGATTTTAGGGGTTGGGTTCAACATTTTTTTATAAATTTTGTAAAAATATGGGATATTGTAATGAAATACGGTAAAATCATTGGAAAAATTTAATAAAATCCCTTCTAATATTGAAAATATAGACTAAATTCATAAATATTTCTTTAAATATTGTAATATAAGGGGTACGGCTAAAATTATTTTATAAAACTTGTAATTATATGGGGTAAAGTAATACAACAATTGAAAAATATGGTTTAAAACAATAATTATCCCTTCAAATATTGAAAATAAGGGCTAAATTCATAAAAATTTCATTAAATATTGTAATATAAGGGGTACGACTAAAATTATTTTATAAAACTTATAATTATATTTGGTAAAGTAATACAACAATTGAAAAATATGGTTTAAAACAATAATTATCCCTTCAAATATTGAAAATAAGTATTAAATTTATAAAAATCTCATTTAATATAAGATTTTAGGGGTTGGGTTCAACATTTTTTTATAAATTTTGTAAAAATATGGGATATTGTAATGAAATACGGTAAAATCATGGGAAAAGTTTAATAAAATCCCTTCTAATATTGAAAATAAAGACAAAATTCATAAATATTTCATTAAATATTGTAATATAAGGGGTACGGCTAAAATTATTTTATAAAACTTGTAATTATATGGGGTAAAGTAATACAACAATTGAAAAATATGGTTTAAAACAATAATTATCCCTTCAAATATTGAAAATAAGGGCTAAACTCATTAAAATATCATTAAATATTGTAATAAAAGGGGTACGGCTAAAATTATTTTATAAAACTCGTAAATATATGGGGTAAAGTAATACAACAATTGAAAAATATGGTTTAAAACAATAATTATCCCTTCAAATATTGAAAATAAGTATTAAATTCATAAAAATCTCGTTTAATATAGGATTTCAGGGGTTGGGGCCAACAATTTTTTATAAATTTTGTAAATATATGGGGTATAGTAATAAAATACGTTAAAATCCATGAAAAATTTCAATAAAATCCTTACAGATATTGAAAATAAAAAACAATTGAAAAATATGGTTTAAAACAATAATTATCCCTTCAAATATTGAAAATAAGTATTAAATTCATAAAAATCTCGTTTAATATAGGATTTCAGGGGTTGGGGCCAACAATTTTTTATAAATTTTGTAAAAATATGGGGTATAGTAATAAATACGTAAAATCAATGAAAAATTTCAATAAAATCCTTACAGATATTGAAAATAAGGGCTAAACTCATTAAAATATCATTAAATATTATAATAAAAGGGGTACGGCTAAAATTATTTTATAAAACTTGTAAATATATGGGGTAAAGTAATACAACAATTGAAAAATATGGTTTAAAACAATAATTATCCCTTCAAATATTGAAAATAAGTATTAAATTCTTAAAAATCTCATTTAATATAGGATTTCAGGGGTTTGGTTCATTATTTTATTATAAATCTTGTAAACACTTGGATATTAAAATAGATTATATCATAATAACAGCGATGAAATGTTATATTCCCTTCAAATATTGAAAATAAAGACTAAATTCATTAAAATCTCATTAAATATTGTAATATAAGGGGTAAGGCTAAAATTATTTTATAAAACTTGTAATTATATGGGGTAAAGTAATAAAACAATTGAAAAATATGGTTTAAAACAATAATTATCCCTTCAAATATTGAAAATAAGTATTAAATTCATAAAAATCTCAATAAATATTGTAATATAAGGGGTTGGGGCCAACAATTTTTTATAAATTTTGTAAAAATATGGGGTATACTAATAAAATACGTTAAAATCAATGAAAAATTTCAATAAAATCCTTACAGATATTGAAAATAAGGGCTAAACTCATTAAAATATCATTAAATATTGTAATATAAGGGGTACGGCTAAAATTATTTTATAAAACTTGTAATTATATGGGGTAAAGTAATAAAACAATTGAAAAATATGGTTTAAAACAATAATTATCCCTTCAAATATTGAAAATAAGGGCTAAATTCATAAAAATTTCATTAAATACTGTAATATAAGGGGTACGACTAAAATTATTTTATAAAACTTGTAATTATATGGGGTAAAGTAATACAACAATTGAAAAATATGGTTTAAAACAATAATTATCCCTTCAAATATTGAAAATAAGGGCTAAATTCATAAAAATTTCATTAAATATTGTAATATAAGGGGTACGACTAAAATTATTTTATAAAACTTATAATTATATGGGGTAAAGTAATACAACAATTGAAAAATATGGTTTAAAACAATAATTATCCTTTCAAATATTGAAAATAAGTATTAAATTTATAAAAATCTCATTTAATATAAGATTTTAGGGGTTGGGTTCAACATTTTTTTATAAATTTTGTAAAAATATGGGATATTGTAATGAAATACGGTAAAATCATGGGAAAAGTTTAATAAAATCCCTTCTAATATTGAAAATAAAGACAAAATTCATAAATATTTCATTAAATATTGTAATATAAGGGGTACGGCTAAAATTATTTTATAAAACTTGTAATTATATGGGGTAAAGTAATACAACAATTGAAAAATATGGTTTAAAACAATAATTATCCCTTCAAATATTGAAAATAAGGGCTAAACTCATTAAAATATCATTAAATATTGTAATAAAAGGGGTACGGCTAAAATTATTTTATAAAACTCGTAAATATATGGGGTAAAGTAATACAACAATTGAAAAATATGGTTTAAAACAATAATTATCCCTTCAAATATTGAAAATAAGTATTAAATTCATAAAAATCTCGTTTAATATAGGATTTCAGGGGTTGGGGCCAACAATTTTTTATAAATTTTGTAAATATATTGGGTATAGTAATAAAATACGTTAAAATCCATGAAAAATTTCAATAAAATCCTTACAGATATTGAAAATAAAAAACAATTGAAAAATATGGTTTAAAACAATAATTATCCCTTCAAATATTGAAAATAAGTATTAAATTCATAAAAATCTCGTTTAATATAGGATTTCAGGGGTTGGGGCCAACAATTTTTTATAAATTTTGTAAAAATATGGGGTATAGTAATAAATACGTAAAATCAATGAAAAATTTCAATAAAATCCTTACAGATATTGAAAATAAGGGCTAAACTCATTAAAATATCATTAAATATTATAATAAAAGGGGTACGGCTAAAATTATTTTATAAAACTTGTAAATATATGGGGTAAAGTAATACAACAATTGAAAAATATGGTTTAAATTAATAATTATCCCTTCAAATATTGAAAATAAGTATTAAATTCTTAAAAATCTCATTTAATATAGGATTTCAGGGGTTTGGTTCATTATTTTATTATAAATCTTGTAAACACTTGGATATTAAAATAGATTATATCATAATAACAGCGATGAAATGTTATATTCCCTTCAAATATTGAAAATAAAGACTAAATTCATTAAAATCTCATTAAATATTGTAATATAAGGGGTAAGGCTAAAATTATTTTATAAAACTTGTAATTATATGGGGTAAAGTAATAAAACAATTGAAAAATATGGTTTAAAACAATAATTATCCCTTCAAATATTGAAAATAAGTATTAAATTCATAAAAATCTCAATAAATATTGTAATATAAGGGGTTGGGGCCAACAATTTTTTATAAATTTTGTAAAAATATGGGGTATAGTAATAAAATACGTTAAAATCAATGAAAAATTTCAATAAAATCCTTACAGATATTGAAAATAAGGGCTAAACTCATTAAAATATCATTAAATATTGTAATATAAGGGGTACGGCTAAAATTATTTTATAAAACTTGTAATTATATGGGGTAAAGTAATAAAACAATTGAAAAATATGGTTTAAAACAATAATTATCCCTTCAAATATTGAAAATAAGGGCTAAATTCATAAAAATTTCATTAAATACTGTAATATAAGGGGTACGACTAAAATTATTTTATAAAACTTGTAATTATATGGGGTAAAGTAATACAACAATTGAAAAATATGGTTTAAAACAATAATTATCCCTTCAAATATTGAAAATAAGGGCTAAATTCATAAAAATTTCATTAAATATTGTAATATAAGGGGTACGACTAAAATTATTTTATAAAACTTATAATTATATGGGGTAAAGTAATACAACAATTGAAAAATATGGTTTAAAACAATAATTATCCCTTCAAATATTGAAAATAAGTATTAAACTTATAAAAATCTCATTTAATATAAGATTTTAGGGGTTGGGTTCAACATTTTTTTATAAATTTTGTAAAAATATGGGATATTGTAATGAAATACGGTAAAATCATTGGAAAAATTTAATAAAATCCCTTCTAATATTGAAAATATAGACTAAATTCATAAATATTTCTTTAAATATTGTAATATAAGGGGTACGGCTAAAATTATTTTATAAAACTTGTAATTATATGGGGTAAAGTAATACAACAATTGAAAAATATGGTTTAAAACAATAATTATCCCTTCAAATATTGAAAATAAGGGCTAAATTCATAAAAATTTCATTAAATATTGTAATATAAGGGGTACGACTAAAATTATTTTATAAAACTTATAATTATATGGGGTAAAGTAATACAACAATTGAAAAATATGGTTTAAAACAATAATTATCCCTTCAAATATTGAAAATAAGTATCAAATTCATAAAAATCTCGTTTAATATAGGATTTCAGGAGTTGGGGCCAACAATTTTTTATAAATTTTGTAAAAATATGGGGTATTGTAATGAAATACGGTAAAATCATTGGAAAAATTCAATAAAATCCCTTCTAATATTGAAAATAAGGACTAAATTCCTTAAAATCTCATTAAATATTGTAATATAAGGGGTATGGCTAAAATTATTTTATAAAACTTGTAATTATATGGGGTAAAGTAATACAACAATAGAAAAATATGGTTTAAAACAATAATTATCCCTTCAAATATTGAAAATAAGGGCTAAACTCATTAAAATATCATTAAATATTGTAATAAAAGGGGTACGGCTAAAATTATTTTATAAAACTCGTAAATATATGGGGTAAAGTAATACAACAATTGAAAAATATGGTTTAAAACAATAATTATCCCTTCAAATATTGAAAATAAGTATTAAATTCATAAAAATCTCGTTTAATATAGGATTTCAGGGGTTGGGGCCAACAATTTTTTATAAATTTTGTAAATATATGGGGTATAGTAATAAAATACGTTAAAATCCATGAAAAATTTCAATAAAATCCTTACAGATATTGAAAATAAAAAACAATTGAAAAATATGGTTTAAAACAATAATTATCCCTTCAAATATTGAAAATAAGTATTAAATTCTTAAAAATCTCATTTAATATAGGATTTCAGGGGTTTGGTTCATTATTTTATTATAAATCTTGTAAACACTTGGATATTAAAATAGATTATATCATAATAACAGCGATGAAATGTTATATTCCCTTCAAATATTGAAAATAAAGACTAAATTCATTAAAATCTCATTAAATATTGTAATATAAGGGGTAAGGCTAAAATTATTTTATAAAACTTGTAATTATATGGGGTAAAGTAATAAAACAATTGAAAAATATGGTTTAAAACAATAATTATCCCTTCAAATATTGAAAATAAGTATTAAATTCATAAAAATCTCAATAAATATTGTAATATAAGGGGTTGGGGCCAACAATTTTTTATAAATTTTGTAAAAATATGGGGTATAGTAATAAAATACGTTAAAATCAATGAAAAATTTCAATAAAATCCTTACAGATATTGAAAATAAGGGCTAAACTCATTAAAATATCATTAAATATTGTAATATAAGGGGTACGGCTAAAATTATTTTATAAAACTTGTAATTATATGGGGTAAAGTAATAAAACAATTGAAAAATATGGTTTAAAACAATAATTATCCCTTCAAATATTGAAAATAAGGGCTAAATTCATAAAAATTTCATTAAATACTGTAATATAAGGGGTACGACTAAAATTATTTTATAAAACTTGTAATTATATGGGGTAAAGTAATACAACAATAGAAAAATATGGTTTAAAACAATAATTATCCCTTCAAATATTGAAAATAAGGGCTAAACTCATTAAAATATCATTAAATATTGTAATAAAAGGGGTACGGCTAAAATTATTTTATAAAACTCGTAAATATATGGGGTAAAGTAATACAACAATTGAAAAATATGGTTTAAAACAATAATTATCCCTTCAAATATTGAAAATAAGTATTAAATTCATAAAAATCTCGTTTAATATAGGATTTCAGGGGTTGGGGCCAACAATTTTTTATAAATTTTGTAAATATATGGGGTATAGTAATAAAATACGTTAAAATCCATGAAAAATTTCAATAAAATCCTTACAGATATTGAAAATAAAAAACAATTGAAAAATATGGTTTAAAACAATAATTATCCCTTCAAATATTGAAAATAAGTATTAAATTCATAAAAATCTCGTTTAATATAGGATTTCAGGGGTTGGGGCCAACAATTTTTTATAAATTTTGTAAAAATATGGGGTATAGTAATAAATACGTAAAATCAATGAAAAATTTCAATAAAATCCTTACAGATATTGAAAATAAGGGCTAAACTCATTAAAATATCATTAAATATTATAATAAAAGGGGTACGGCTAAAATTATTTTATAAAACTTGTAAATATATGGGGTAAAGTAATACAACAATTGAAAAATATGGTTTAAAACAATAATTATCCCTTCAAATATTGAAAATAAGTATTAAATTCTTAAAAATCTCATTTAATATAGGATTTCAGGGGTTTGGTTCATTATTTTATTATAAATCTTGTAAACACTTGGATATTAAAATAGATTATATCATAATAACAGCGATGAAATGTTATATTCCCTTCAAATATTGAAAATAAAGACTAAATTCATTAAAATCTCATTAAATATTGTAATATAAGGGGTAAGGCTAAAATTATTTTATAAAACTTGTAATTATATGGGGTAAAGTAATAAAACAATTGAAAAATATGGTTTAAAACAATAATTATCCCTTCAAATATTGAAAATAAGTATTAAATTCATAAAAATCTCAATAAATATTGTAATATAAGGGGTTGGGGCCAACAATTTTTTATAAATTTTGTAAAAATATGGGGTATAGTAATAAAATACGTTAAAATCAATGAAAAATTTCAATAAAATCCTTACAGATATTGAAAATAAGGGCTAAACTCATTAAAATATCATTAAATATTGTAATATAAGGGGTACGGCTAAAATTATTTTATAAAACTTGTAATTATATGGGGTAAAGTAATAAAACAATTGAAAAATATGGTTTAAAACAATAATTATCCCTTCAAATATTGAAAATAAGGGCTAAATTCATAAAAATTTCATTAAATACTGTAATATAAGGGGTACGACTAAAATTATTTTATAAAACTTGTAATTATATGGGGTAAAGTAATACAACAATTGAAAAATATGGTTTAAAACAATAATTATCCCTTCAAATATTGAAAATAAGGGCTAAATTCATAAAAATTTCATTAAATATTGTAATATAAGGGGTACGACTAAAATTATTTTATAAAACTTATAATTATATGGGGTAAAGTAATACAACAATTGAAAAATATGGTTTAAAACAATAATTATCCCTTCAAATATTGAAAATAAGTATTAAATTTATAAAAATCTCATTTAATATAAGATTTTAGGGGTTGGGTTCAACATTTTTTTATAAATTTTGTAAAAATATGGGATATTGTAATGAAATACGGTAAAATCATTGGAAAAATTTAATAAAATCCCTTCTAATATTGAAAATATAGACTAAATTCATAAATATTTCTTTAAATATTGTAATATAAGGGGTACGGCTAAAATTATTTTATAAAACTTGTAATTATATGGGGTAAAGTAATACAACAATTGAAAAATATGGTTTAAAACAATAATTATCCCTTCAAATATTGAAAATAAGGGCTAAATTCATAAAAATTTCATTAAATATTGTAATATAAGGGGTACGACTAAAATTATTTTATAAAACTTATAATTATATGGGGTAAAGTAATACAACAATTGAAAAATATGGTTTAAAACAATAATTATCCCTTCAAATATTGAAAATAAGTATTAAATTTATAAAAATCTCATTTAATATAAGATTTTAGGGGTTGGGTTCAACATTTTTTTATAAATTTTGTAAAAATATGGGATATTGTAATGAAATACGGTAAAATCATTGGAAAAGTTTAATAAAATCCCTTCTAATATTGAAAATAAAGACAAAATTCATAAATATTTCATTAAATATAGTAATATAAGGGGTACGGCTAAAATTATTTTATAAAACTTGTAATTATATGGGGTAAAGTAATACAACAATTGAAAAATATGGTTTAAAACAATAATTATCCCTTCAAATATTGAAAATAAGGGCTAAACTCATTAAAATATCATTAAATATTGTAATAAAAGGGGTACGGCTAAAATTATTTTATAAAACTCGTAAATATATGGGGTAAAGTAATACAACAATTGAAAAATATGGTTTAAAACAATAATTATCCCTTCAAATATTGAAAATAAGTATTAAATTCATAAAAATCTCGTTTAATATAGGATTTCAGGGGTTGGGGCCAACAATTTTTTATAAATTTTGTAAATATATGGGGTATAGTAATAAAATACGTTAAAATCCATGAAAAATTTCAATAAAATCCTTACAGATATTGAAAATAAAAAACAATTGAAAAATATGGTTTAAAACAATAATTATCCCTTCAAATATTGAAAATAAGTATTAAATTCATAAAAATCTCGTTTAA
Source organism: Rhopalosiphum nymphaeae (assembly GCA_036289425.1). Taxonomy (NCBI): domain Eukaryota; kingdom Metazoa; phylum Arthropoda; class Insecta; order Hemiptera; family Aphididae; genus Rhopalosiphum; species Rhopalosiphum nymphaeae. Next base: position 6,285,331 of record JAZAQC010000001.1, on the reverse strand, counting down.
TATAGGATTTCAGGGGTTGGGGCCAACAATTTTTTATAAATTTTGTAAAAATATGGGGTATAGTAATAAATACGTAAAATCAATGAAAAATTTCAATAAAATCCTTACAGATATTGAAAATAAGGGCTAAACTCATTAAAATATCATTAAATATTATAATAAAAGGGGTACGGCTAAAATTATTTTATAAAACTTGTAAATATATGGGGTAAAGTAATACAACAATTGAAAAATATGGTTTAAAACAATAATTATCCCTTCAAATATTGAAAATAAGTATTAAATTCTTAAAAATCTCATTTAATATAGGATTTCAGGGGTTTGGTTCATTATTTTATTATAAATCTTGTAAACACTTGGATATTAAAATAGATTATATCATAATAACAGCGATGAAATGTTATATTCCCTTCAAATATTGAAAATAAAGACTAAATTCATTAAAATCTCATTAAATATTGTAATATAAGGGGTAAGGCTAAAATTATTTTATAAAACTTGTAATTATATGGGGTAAAGTAATAAAACAATTGAAAAATATGGTTTAAAACAATAATTATCCCTTCAAATATTGAAAATAAGTATTAAATTCATAAAAATCTCAATAAATATTGTAATATAAGGGGTTGGGGCCAACAATTTTTTATAAATTTTGTAAAAATATGGGGTATAGTAATAAAATACGTTAAAATCAATGAAAAATTTCAATAAAATCCTTACAGATATTGAAAATAAGGGCTAAACTCATTAAAATATCATTAAATATTGTAATATAAGGGGTACGGCTAAAATTATTTTATAAAACTTGTAATTATATGGGGTAAAGTAATAAAACAATTGAAAAATATGGTTTAAAACAATAATTATCCCTTCAAATATTGAAAATAAGGGCTAAATTCATAAAAATTTCATTAAATACTGTAATATAAGGGGTACGACTAAAATTATTTTATAAAACTTGTAATTATATGGGGTAAAGTAATACAACAATTGAAAAATATGGTTTAAAACAATAATTATCCCTTCAAATATTGAAAATAAGGGCTAAATTCATAAAAATTTCATTAAATATTGTAATATAAGGGGTACGACTAAAATTATTTTATAAAACTTATAATTATATTTGGTAAAGTAATACAACAATTGAAAAATATGGTTTAAAACAATAATTATCCCTTCAAATATTGAAAATAAGTATTAAATTTATAAAAATCTCATTTAATATAAGATTTTAGGGGTTGGGTTCAACATTTTTTTATAAATTTTGTAAAAATATGGGATATTGTAATGAAATACGGTAAAATCATGGGAAAAGTTTAATAAAATCCCTTCTAATATTGAAAATAAAGACAAAATTCATAAATATTTCATTAAATATTGTAATATAAGGGGTACGGCTAAAATTATTTTATAAAACTTGTAATTATATGGGGTAAAGTAATACAACAATTGAAAAATATGGTTTAAAACAATAATTATCCCTTCAAATATTGAAAATAAGGGCTAAACTCATTAAAATATCATTAAATATTGTAATAAAAGGGGTACGGCTAAAATTATTTTATAAAACTCGTAAATATATGGGGTAAAGTAATACAACAATTGAAATATATGGTTTAAAACAATAATTATCCCTTCAAATATTGAAAATAAGTATTAAATTCATAAAAATCTCGTTTAATATAGGATTTCAGGGGTTGGGGCCAACAATTTTTTATAAATTTTGTAAATATATTGGGTATAGTAATAAAATACGTTAAAATCCATGAAAAATTTCAATAAAATCCTTACAGATATTGAAAATAAAAAACAATTGAAAAATATGGTTTAAAACAATAATTATCCCTTCAAATATTGAAAATAAGTATTAAATTCATAAAAATCTCGTTTAATATAGGATTTCAGGGGTTGGGGCCAACAATTTTTTATAAATTTTGTAAAAATATGGGGTATAGTAATAAATACGTAAAATCAATGAAAAATTTCAATAAAATCCTTACAGATATTGAAAATAAGGGCTAAACTCATTAAAATATCATTAAATATTATAATAAAAGGGGTACGGCTAAAATTATTTTATAAAACTTGTAAATATATGGGGTAAAGTAATACAACAATTGAAAAATATGGTTTAAAACAATAATTATCCCTTCAAATATTGAAAATAAGTATTAAATTCTTAAAAATCTCATTTAATATAGGATTTCAGGGGTTTGGTTCATTATTTTATTATAAATCTTGTAAACACTTGGATATTAAAATAGATTATATCATAATAACAGCGATGAAATGTTATATTCCCTTCAAATATTGAAAATAAAGACTAAATTCATTAAAATCTCATTAAATATTGTAATATAAGGGGTAAGGCTAAAATTATTTTATAAAACTTGTAATTATATGGGGTAAAGTAATAAAACAATTGAAAAATATGGTTTAAAACAATAATTATCCCTTCAAATATTGAAAATAAGTATTAAATTCATAAAAATCTCAATAAATATTGTAATATAAGGGGTTGGGGCCAACAATTTTTTATAAATTTTGTAAAAATATGGGGTATAGTAATAAAATACGTTAAAATCAATGAAAAATTTCAATAAAATCCTTACAGATATTGAAAATAAGGGCTAAACTCATTAAAATATCATTAAATATTGTAATATAAGGGGTACGGCTAAAATTATTTTATAAAACTTGTAATTATATGGGGTAAAGTAATAAAACAATTGAAAAATATGGTTTAAAACAATAATTATCCCTTCAAATATTGAAAATAAGGGCTAAATTCATAAAAATTTCATTAAATACTGTAATATAAGGGGTACGACTAAAATTATTTTATAAAACTTGTAATTATATGGGGTAAAGTAATACAACAATTGAAAAATATGGTTTAAAACAATAATTATCCCTTCAAATATTGAAAATAAGGGCTAAATTCATAAAAATTTCATTAAATATTGTAATATAAGGGGTACGACTAAAATTATTTTATAAAACTTATAATTATATGGGGTAAAGTAATACAACAATTGAAAAATATGGTTTAAAACAATAATTATCCCTTCAAATATTGAAAATAAGTATTAAATTTATAAAAATCTCATTTAATATAAGATTTTAGGGGTTGGGTTCAACATTTTTTTATAAATTTTGTAAAAATATGGGATATTGTAATGAAATACGGTAAAATCATTGGAAAAATTTAATAAAATCCCTTCTAATATTGAAAATATAGACTAAATTCATAAATATTTCTTTAAATATTGTAATATAAGGGGTACGGCTAAAATTATTTTATAAAACTTGTAATTATATGGGGTAAAGTAATACAACAATTGAAAAATATGGTTTAAAACAATAATTATCCCTTCAAATATTGAAAATAAGGGCTAAATTCATAAAAATTTCATTAAATATTGTAATATAAGGGGTACGACTAAAATTATTTTATAAAACTTATAATTATATGGGGTAAAGTAATACAACAATTGAAAAATATGGTTTAAAACAATAATTATCCCTTCAAATATTGAAAATAAGTATTAAATTTATAAAAATCTCATTTAATATAAGATTTTAGGGGTTGGGTTCAACATTTTTTTATAAATTTTGTAAAAATATGGGATATTGTAATGAAATACGGTAAAATCATTGGAAAAGTTTAATAAAATCCCTTCTAATATTGAAAATAAAGACAAAATTCATAAATATTTCATTAAATATTGTAATATAAGGGGTACGGCTAAAATTATTTTATAAAACTTGTAATTATATGGGGTAAAGTAATACAACAATTGAAAAATATGGTTTAAAACAATAATTATCCCTTCAAATATTGAAAATAAGGGCTAAACTCATTAAAATATCATTAAATATTGTAATAAAAGGGGTACGGCTAAAATTATTTTATAAAACTCGTAAATATATGGGGTAAAGTAATACAACAATTGAAATATATGGTTTAAAACAATAATTATCCCTTCAAATATTGAAAATAAGTATTAAATTCATAAAAATCTCGTTTAATATAGGATTTCAGGGGTTGGGGCCAACAATTTTTTATAAATTTTGTAAATATATTGGGTATAGTAATAAAATACGTTAAAATCCATGAAAAATTTCAATAAAATCCTTACAGATATTGAAAATAAAAAACAATTGAAAAATATGGTTTAAAACAATAATTATCCCTTCAAATATTGAAAATAAGTATTAAATTCATAAAAATCTCGTTTAATATAGGATTTCAGGGGTTGGGGCCAACAATTTTTTATAAATTTTGTAAAAATATGGGGTATAGTAATAAATACGTAAAATCAATGAAAAATTTCAATAAAATCCTTACAGATATTGAAAATAAGGGCTAAACTCATTAAAATATCATTAAATATTATAATAAAAGGGGTACGGCTAAAATTATTTTATAAAACTTGTAAATATATGGGGTAAAGTAATACAACAATTGAAAAATATGGTTTAAAACAATAATTATCCCTTCAAATATTGAAAATAAGTATTAAATTCTTAAAAATCTCATTTAATATAGGATTTCAGGGGTTTGGTTCATTATTTTATTATAAATCTTGTAAACACTTGGATATTAAAATAGATTATATCATAATAACAGCGATGAAATGTTATATTCCCTTCAAATATTGAAAATAAAGACTAAATTCATTAAAATCTCATTAAATATTGTAATATAAGGGGTAAGGCTAAAATTATTTTATAAAACTTGTAATTATATGGGGTAAAGTAATAAAACAATTGAAAAATATGGTTTAAAACAATAATTATCCCTTCAAATATTGAAAATAAGTATTAAATTCATAAAAATCTCAATAAATATTGTAATATAAGGGGTTGGGGCCAACAATTTTTTATAAATTTTGTAAAAATATGGGGTATAGTAATAAAATACGTTAAAATCAATGAAAAATTTCAATAAAATCCTTACAGATATTGAAAATAAGGGCTAAACTCATTAAAATATCATTAAATATTGTAATATAAGGGGTACGGCTAAAATTATTTTATAAAACTTGTAATTATATGGGGTAAAGTAATAAAACAATTGAAAAATATGGTTTAAAACAATAATTATCCCTTCAAATATTGAAAATAAGGGCTAAATTCATAAAAATTTCATTAAATACTGTAATATAAGGGGTACGACTAAAATTATTTTATAAAACTTGTAATTATATGGGGTAAAGTAATACAACAATTGAAAAATATGGTTTAAAACAATAATTATCCCTTCAAATATTGAAAATAAGGGCTAAATTCATAAAAATTTCATTAAATATTGTAATATAAGGGGTACGACTAAAATTATTTTATAAAACTTATAATTATATGGGGTAAAGTAATACAACAATTGAAAAATATGGTTTAAAACAATAATTATCCTTTCAAATATTGAAAATAAGTATTAAATTTATAAAAATCTCATTTAATATAAGATTTTAGGGGTTGGGTTCAACATTTTTTTATAAATTTTGTAAAAATATGGGATATTGTAATGAAATACGGTAAAATCATTGGAAAAATTTAATAAAATCCCTTCTAATATTGAAAATATAGACTAAATTCATAAATATTTCTTTAAATATTGTAATATAAGGGGTACGGCTAAAATTATTTTATAAAACTTGTAATTATATGGGGTAAAGTAATACAACAATTGAAAAATATGGTTTAAAACAATAATTATCCCTTCAAATATTGAAAATAAGGGCTAAATTCATAAAAATTTCATTAAATATTGTAATATAAGGGGTACGACTAAAATTATTTTATAAAACTTATAATTATATGGGGTAAAGTAATACAACAATTGAAAAATATGGTTTAAAACAATAATTATCCCTTCAAATATTGAAAATAAGTATTAAATTTATAAAAATCTCATTTAATATAAGATTTTAGGGGTTGGGTTCAACATTTTTTTATAAATTTTGTAAAAATATGGGATATTGTAATGAAATACGGTAAAATCATTGGAAAAGTTTAATAAAATCCCTTCTAATATTGAAAATAAAGACAAAATTCATAAATATTTCATTAAATATTGTAATATAAGGGGTACGGCTAAAATTATTTTATAAAACTTGTAATTATATGGGGTAAAGTAATACAACAATTGAAAAATATGGTTTAAAACAATAATTATCCCTTCAAATATTGAAAATAAGGGCTAAACTCATTAAAATATCATTAAATATTGTAATAAAAGGGGTACGGCTAAAATTATTTTATAAAACTCGTAAATATATGGGGTAAAGTAATACAACAATTGAAAAATATGGTTTAAAACAATAATTATCCCTTCAAATATTGAAAATAAGTATTAAATTCATAAAAATCTCGTTTAATATAGGATTTCAGGGGTTGGGGCCAACAATTTTTTATAAATTTTGTAAATATATGGGGTATAGTAATAAAATACGTTAAAATCCATGAAAAATTTCAATAAAATCCTTACAGATATTGAAAATAAAAAACAATTGAAAAATATGGTTTAAAACAATAATTATCCCTTCAAATATTGAAAATAAGTATTAAATTCATAAAAATCTCGTTTAATATAGGATTTCAGGGGTTGGGGCCAACAATTTTTTATAAATTTTGTAAAAATATGGGGTATAGTAATAAATACGTAAAATCAATGAAAAATTTCAATTAAATCCTTACAGATATTGAAAATAAGGGCTAAACTCATTAAAATATCATTAAATATTATAATAAAAGGGGTACGGCTAAAATTATTTTATAAAACTTGTAAATATATGGGGTAAAGTAATACAACAATTGAAAAATATGGTTTAAAACAATAATTATCCCTTCAAATATTGAAAATAAGTATTAAATTCTTAAAAATCTCATTTAATATAGGATTTCAGGGGTTTGGTTCATTATTTTATTATAAATCTTGTAAACACTTGGATATTAAAATAGATTATATCATAATAACAGCGATGAAATGTTATATTCCCTTCAAATATTGAAAATAAGTACTAAATTCATTAAAATATCATTAAATATTATAATAAAAGGGGTACGGCTAAAATTATTTTATAAAACTTGTAAATATATGGGGTAAAGTAATACAACAATTGAAAAATATGGTTTAAAACAATAATTATCCCTTCAAATATTGAAAATAAGTATTAAATTCTTAAAAATCTCATTTAATATAGGATTTCAGGGGTTTGGTTCATTATTTTATTATAAATCTTGTAAACACTTGGATATTAAAATAGATTATATCATAATAACAGCGATGAAATGTTATATTCCCTTCAAATATTGAAAATAAGTATTAAATTCATAAAAATCTCAATAAATATTGTAATATAAGGGGTTGGGGCCAACAATTTTTTATAAATTTTGTAAAAATATGGGGTATAGTAATAAAATACGTTAAAATCAATGAAAAATTTCAATAAAATCCTTACAGATATTGAAAATAAGGGCTAAACTCATTAAAATATCATTAAATATTGTAATATAAGGGGTACGGCTAAAATTATTTTATAAAACTTGTAATTATATGGGGTAAAGTAATAAAACAATTGAAAAATATGGTTTAAAACAATAATTATCCCTTCAAATATTGAAAATAAGTATTAAATTCATAAAAATCTCAATAAATATTGTAATATAAGGGGTTGGGGCCAACAATTTTTTATAAATTTTGTAAAAATATGGGGTATAGTAATAAAATACGTTAAAATCAATGAAAAATTTCAATAAAATCCTTACAGATATTGAAAATAAGGGCTAAACTCATTAAAATATCATTAAATATTGTAATATAAGGGGTACGGCTAAAATTATTTTATAAAACTTGTAATTATATGGGGTAAAGTAATAAAACAATTGAAAAATATGGTTTAAAACAATAATTATCCCTTCAAATATTGAAAATAAGGGCTAAATTCATAAAAATTTCATTAAATACTGTAATATAAGGGGTACGACTAAAATTATTTTATAAAACTTGTAATTATATGGGGTAAAGTAATACAACAATTGAAAAATATGGTTTAAAACAATAATTATCCCTTCAAATATTGAAAATAAGTATTAAATTTATAAAAATCTCATTTAATATAAGATTTTAGGGGTTGGGTTCAACATTTTTTTATAAATTTTGTAAAAATATGGGATATTGTAATGAAATACGGTAAAATCATTGGAAAAATTTAATAAAATCCCTTCTAATATTGAAAATATAGACTAAATTCATAAATATTTCTTTAAATATTGTAATATAAGGGGTACGGCTAAAATTATTTTATAAAACTTGTAATTATATGGGGTAAAGTAATACAACAATTGAAAAATATGGTTTAAAACAATAATTATCCCTTCAAATATTGAAAATAAGGGCTAAACTCATTAAAATATCATTAAATATTGTAATAAAAGGGGTACGGCTAAAATTATTTTATAAAACTCGTAAATATATGGGGTAAAGTAATACAACAATTGAAAAATATGGTTTAAAACAATAATTATCCCTTCAAATATTGAAAATAAGTATTAAATTCATAAAAATCTCGTTTAATATAGGATTTCAGGGGTTGGGGCCAACAATTTTTTATAAATTTTGTAAATATATGGGGTATAGTAATAAAATACGTTAAAATCCATGAAAAATTTCAATAAAATCCTTACAGATATTGAAAATAAAAAACAATTGAAAAATATGGTTTAAAACAATAATTATCCCTTCAAATATTGAAAATAAGTATTAAATTCATAAAAATCTCGTTTAATATAGGATTTCAGGGGTTGGGGCCAACAATTTTTTATAAATTTTGTAAAAATATGGGGTATAGTAATAAATACGTAAAATCAATGAAAAATTTCAATTAAATCCTTACAGATATTGAAAATAAGGGCTAAACTCATTAAAATATCATTAAATATTATAATAAAAGGGGTACGGCTAAAATTATTTTATAAAACTTGTAAATATATGGGGTAAAGTAATACAACAATTGAAAAATATGGTTTAAAACAATAATTATCCCTTCAAATATTGAAAATAAGTATTAAATTCTTAAAAATCTCATTTAATATAGGATTTCAGGGGTTTGGTTCATTATTTTATTATAAATCTTGTAAACACTTGGATATTAAAATAGATTATATCATAATAACAGCGATGAAATGTTATATTCCCTTCAAATATTGAAAATAAGTATTAAATTCATAAAAATCTCAATAAATATTGTAATATAAGGGGTTGGGGCCAACAATTTTTTATAAATTTTGTAAAAATATGGGGTATAGTAATAAAATACGTTAAAATCAATGAAAAATTTCAATAAAATCCTTACAGATATTGAAAATAAGGGCTAAACTCATTAAAATATCATTAAATATTGTAATATAAGGGGTACGGCTAAAATTATTTTATAAAACTTGTAATTATATGGGGTAAAGTAATAAAACAATTGAAAAATATGGTTTAAAACAATAATTATCCCTTCAAATATTGAAAATAAGGGCTAAATTCATAAAAATTTCATTAAATACTGTAATATAAGGGGTACGACTAAAATTATTTTATAAAACTTATAATTATATGGGGTAAAGTAATACAACAATTGAAAAATATGGTTTAAAACAATAATTATCCTTTCAAATATTGAAAATAAGTATTAAATTTATAAAAATCTCATTTAATATAAGATTTTAGGGGTTGGGTTCAACATTTTTTTATAAATTTTGTAAAAATATGGGATATTGTAATGAAATACGGTAAAATCATTGGAAAAATTTAATAAAATCCCTTCTAATATTGAAAATATAGACTAAATTCATAAATATTTCTTTAAATATTGTAATATAAGGGGTACGGCTAAAATTATTTTATAAAACTTGTAATTATATGGGGTAAAGTAATACAACAATTGAAAAATATGGTTTAAAACAATAATTATCCCTTCAAATATTGAAAATAAGGGCTAAATTCATAAAAATTTCATTAAATATTGTAATATAAGGGGTACGACTAAAATTATTTTATAAAACTTATAATTATATTTGGTAAAGTAATACAACAATTGAAAAATATGGTTTAAAACAATAATTATCCCTTCAAATATTGAAAATAAGTATTAAATTTATAAAAATCTCATTTAATATAAGATTTTAGGGGTTGGGTTCAACATTTTTTTATAAATTTTGTAAAAATATGGGATATTGTAATGAAATACGGTAAAATCATGGGAAAAGTTTAATAAAATCCCTTCTAATATTGAAAATAAAGACAAAATTCATAAATATTTCATTAAATATTGTAATATAAGGGGTACGGCTAAAATTATTTTATAAAACTTGTAATTATATGGGGTAAAGTAATACAACAATTGAAAAATATGGTTTAAAACAATAATTATCCCTTCAAATATTGAAAATAAGGGCTAAACTCATTAAAATATCATTAAATATTGTAATAAAAGGGGTACGGCTAAAATTATTTTATAAAACTCGTAAATATATGGGGTAAAGTAATACAACAATTGAAAAATATGGTTTAAAACAATAATTATCCCTTCAAATATTGAAAATAAGTATTAAATTCATAAAAATCTCGTTTAATATAGGATTTCAGGGGTTGGGGCCAACAATTTTTTATAAATTTTGTAAATATATGGGGTATAGTAATAAAATACGTTAAAATCCATGAAAAATTTCAATAAAATCCTTACAGATATTGAAAATAAAAAACAATTGAAAAATATGGTTTAAAACAATAATTATCCCTTCAAATATTGAAAATAAGTATTAAATTCATAAAAATCTCGTTTAATATAGGATTTCAGGGGTTGGGGCCAACAATTTTTTATAAATTTTGTAAAAATATGGGGTATAGTAATAAATACGTAAAATCAATGAAAAATTTCAATAAAATCCTTACAGATATTGAAAATAAGGGCTAAACTCATTAAAATATCATTAAATATTATAATAAAAGGGGTACGGCTAAAATTATTTTATAAAACTTGTAAATATATGGGGTAAAGTAATACAACAATTGAAAAATATGGTTTAAAACAATAATTATCCCTTCAAATATTGAAAATAAGTATTAAATTCTTAAAAATCTCATTTAATATAGGATTTCAGGGGTTTGGTTCATTATTTTATTATAAATCTTGTAAACACTTGGATATTAAAATAGATTATATCATAATAACAGCGATGAAATGTTATATTCCCTTCAAATATTGAAAATAAAGACTAAATTCATTAAAATCTCATTAAATATTGTAATATAAGGGGTAAGGCTAAAATTATTTTATAAAACTTGTAATTATATGGGGTAAAGTAATAAAACAATTGAAAAATATGGTTTAAAACAATAATTATCCCTTCAAATATTGAAAATAAGTATTAAATTCATAAAAATCTCAATAAATATTGTAATATAAGGGGTTGGGGCCAACAATTTTTTATAAATTTTGTAAAAATATGGGGTATAGTAATAAAATACGTTAAAATCAATGAAAAATTTCAATAAAATCCTTACAGATATTGAAAATAAGGGCTAAACTCATTAAAATATCATTAAATATTGTAATATAAGGGGTACGGCTAAAATTATTTTATAAAACTTGTAATTATATGGGGTAAAGTAATAAAACAATTGAAAAATATGGTTTAAAACAATAATTATCCCTTCAAATATTGAAAATAAGGGCTAAATTCATAAATATTTCATTAAATACTGTAATATAAGGGTACGACTAAAATTATTTTATAAAACTTGTAATTATATGGGGTAAAGTAATACAACAATTGAAAAATATGGTTTAAAACAATAATTATCCCTTCAAATATTGAAAATAAGGGCTAAATTCATAAAAATTTCATTAAATATTGTAATATAAGGGGTACGACTAAAATTATTTTATAAAACTTATAATTATATGGGGTAAAGTAATACAACAATTGAAAAATATGGTTTAAAACAATAATTATCCTTTCAAATATTGAAAATAAGTATTAAATTTATAAAAATCTCATTTAATATAAGATTTTAGGGGTTGGGTTCAACATTTTTTTATAAATTTTGTAAAAATATGGGATATTGTAATGAAATACGGTAAAATCATTGGAAAAATTTAATAAAATCCCTTCTAATATTGAAAATATAGACTAAATTCATAAATATTTCTTTAAATATTGTAATATAAGGGGTACGGCTAAAATTATTTTATAAAACTTGTAATTATATGGGGTAAAGTAATACAACAATTGAAAAATATGGTTTAAAACAATAATTATCCCTTCAAATATTGAAAATAAGGGCTAAATTCATAAAAATTTCATTAAATATTGTAATATAAGGGGTACGACTAAAATTATTTTATAAAACTTATAATTATATGGGGTAAAGTAATACAACAATTGAAAAATATGGTTTAAAACAATAATTATCCCTTCAAATATTGAAAATAAGTATTAAATTCTTAAAAATCTCATTTAATATAGGATTTCAGGGGTTTGGTTCATTATTTTATTATAAATCTTGTAAACACTTGGATATTAAAATAGATTATATCATAATAACAGCGATGAAATGTTATATTCCCTTCAAATATTGAAAATAAAGACTAAATTCATTAAAATCTCATTAAATATTGTAATATAAGGGGTAAGGCTAAAATTATTTTATAAAACTTGTAATTATATGGGGTAAAGTAATAAAACAATTGAAAAATATGGTTTAAAACAATAATTATCCCTTCAAATATTGAAAATAAGTATTAAATTCATAAAAATCTCAATAAATATTGTAATATAAGGGGTTGGGGCCAACAATTTTTTATAAATTTTGTAAAAATATGGGGTATAGTAATAAAATACGTTAAAATCAATGAAAAATTTCAATAAAATCCTTACAGATATTGAAAATAAGGGCTAAACTCATTAAAATATCATTAAATATTGTAATATAAGGGGTACGGCTAAAATTATTTTATAAAACTTGTAATTATATGGGGTAAAGTTATAAAACAATTGAAAAATATGGTTTAAAACAATAATTATCCCTTCAAATATTGAAAATAAGGGCTAAATTCATAAAAATTTCATTAAATACTGTAATATAAGGGGTACGACTAAAATTATTTTATAAAACTTGTAATTATATGGGGTAAAGTAATACAACAATTGAAAAATATGGTTTAAAACAATAATTATCCCTTCAAATATTGAAAATAAGGGCTAAATTCATAAAAATTTCATTAAATATTGTAATATAAGGGGTACGACTAAAATTATTTTATAAAACTTATAATTATATGGGGTAAAGTAATACAACAATTGAAAAATATGGTTTAAAACAATAATTATCCTTTCAAATATTGAAAATAAGTATTAAATTTATAAAAATCTCATTTAATATAAGATTTTAGGGGTTGGGTTCAACATTTTTTTATAAATTTTGTAAAAATATGGGATATTGTAATGAAATACGGTAAAATCATTGGAAAAATTTAATAAAATCCCTTCTAATATTGAAAATATAGACTAAATTCATAAATATTTCTTTAAATATTGTAATATAAGGGGTACGGCTAAAATTATTTTATAAAACTTGTAATTATATGGGGTAAAGTAATACAACAATTGAAAAATATGGTTTAAAACAATAATTATCCCTTCAAATATTGAAAATAAGGGCTAAATTCATAAAAATTTCATTAAATATTGTAATATAAGGGGTACGACTAAAATTATTTTATAAAACTTATAATTATATGGGGTAAAGTAATACAACAATTGAAAAATATGGTTTAAAACAATAATTATCCCTTCAAATATTGAAAATAAGTATTAAATTTATAAAAATCTCATTTAATATAAGATTTTAGGGGTTGGGTTCAACATTTTTTTATAAATTTTGTAAAAATATGGGATATTGTAATGAAATACGGTAAAATCATTGGAAAAGTTTAATAAAATCCCTTTTAATATTGAAAATAAAGACAAAATTCATAAATATTTCATTAAATATTGTAATATAAGGGGTACGGCTAAAATTATTTTATAAAACTTGTAATTATATGGGGTAAAGTAATACAACAATTGAAAAATATGGTTTAAAACAATAATTATCCCTTCAAATATTGAAAATAAGGGCTAAACTCATTAAAATATCATTAAATATTGTAATAAAAGGGGTACGGTTAAAATTATTTTATAAAACTCGTAAATATATGGGGTAAAGTAATACAACAATTGAAAAATATGGTTTAAAACAATAATTATCCCTTCAAATATTGAAAATAAGTATTAAATTCATAAAAATCTCATTTAATATAAGATTTTAGGGGTTGGGTTCAACATTATTTTATAAATTTTGTAAAAATATGGGGTATAGTAATAAAATACGTTAAAATCAATGAAAAATTTCAATAAAATCCTTACAGATATTGAATATAAGGGCTAAACTCATTAAAATATCATTAAATATTGTAATATAAGGGTTACGGCTAAAATTATTTAATAAAACTTGTAATTATATGGTGTAAAATAATAAAACAATTGAAAAATATGGTTTAAAACAATAATTATCCCTTCAAATATTGAAAATAAGTATTAAATTCATAAAAATCTCATTTAATATAGGATTTCAGGGGTTTGGTTCATTATTTTATTATAAATCTTGTAAACACTTGGATATTGTAATAGATTATATCATAATAACAGTGATAAAATGTTATATTCCCTTCAAATATTGAAAATAAGGACTAAATTCATTAAAATCTCATTAATTATTGTAATATAAGGGGTAAGGCTAAAATAATTTTATAAAACTTGTAATTATATGGGGTAAAGTAATAAAACAATTGAAAAATATGGTTTAAAACAATAATTATCCCTTCAAATATTGAAAATAAGTATTAAATTCATAAAAATCTCATTTAATATAAGATTTTAGGGGTTGGGTTCAACATTTTTTTATAAATTTTGTAAAAATATGTGGTATAGTAATAAAATACGTTAAAATCAATGAAAAATTTCAATAAAATCCTTACAGATATTGAAAATAAAGACTAAATTCATAAATATTTCATTAAATATTGTAATATAAGGGGTACGGCTAAAATTATTTTATAAAACTTGTAATTATATGGGGTATAATAATAAAACAATTGAAAAATATGGTTTAAAACAATAATTATCCCTTCAAATATCGAAAATAAGTATTAAATTCATAAAAATCTCGTTTAATATAGGATTTCAGGGGTTGGGGCCAACAATTTTTTATAAATTTTTTAAAAATATGGGGTATAGTAATAAAATACGTTAAAATCAATGAAAAATTTCAATAAAATCCTTACAGATATTGAAAATAAGGGCTAAACTCATAAAAATTTCATTAAATACTGTAATATAAGGGGTACGACTAAAATTATTTTATAAAACTTGTAATTATATGGGGTAAAGTAATACAACAATTGAAAAATATGGTTTAAAACAATAATTATCCCTTCAAATATTGAAAATAAGGGCTAAATTCATAAAAATTTCATTAAATATTGTAATATAAGGGGTACGACTAAAATTATTTTATAAAACTTATAATTATATGGGGTAAAGTAATACAACAATTGAAAAATATGGTTTAAAACAATAATTATCCCTTCAAATATTGAAAATAAGTATTAAATTTATAAAAATCTCATTTAATATAAGATTTTAGGGGTTGGGATCAACATTTTTTTATAAATTTTGTAAAAATATGGGATATTGTAATGAAATACGGTAAAATCATTGGAAAAATTTAATAAAATCCCTTCTAATATTGAAAATAAAGACTAAATTCATAAATATTTCTTTAAATATTGTAATATAAGGGGTACGGCTAAAATTATTTTATAAAACTTGTAATTATATGGGCTAAAATAATAAAACAATTGAAAAATATGGTTTAAAACAATAATTATCCCTTCAAATATTGAAAATAAGTATTAAATTCATAAAAATCTCATTTAATATAGGATTTCAGGGGTTTGGTTCATTATTTTATTATAAATCTTGTAAACACTTGGATATTGTAATAGATTATATCATAATAACAGTGATAAAATGTTATATTCCCTTCAAATATTGAAAATAAGGACTAAATTCATTAAAATCTCATTAATTATTGTAATATAAGGGGTAAGGCTAAAATAATTTTATAAAACTTGTAATTATATGGGGTAAAGTAATAAAACAATTGAAAAATATGGTTTAAAACAATAATTATCCCTTCAAATATTGAAAATAAGTATTAAATTCATAAAAATCTCATTTAATATAAGATTTTAGGGGTTGGGTTCAACATTTTTTTATAAATTTTGTAAAAATATGTGGTATAGTAATAAAATACGTTAAAATCAATGAAAAATTTCAATAAAATCCTTACAGATATTGAAAATAAAGACTAAATTCATAAATATTTCATTAAATATTGTAATATAAGGGGTACGGCTAAAATTATTTTATAAAACTTGTAATTATATGGGGTATAATAATAAAACAATTGAAAAATATGGTTTAAAACAATAATTATCCCTTCAAATATCGAAAATAAGTATTAAATTCATAAAAATCTCGTTTAATATAGGATTTCAGGGGTTGGGGCCAACAATTTTTTATAAATTTTTTAAAAATATGGGGTATAGTAATAAAATACGTTAAAATCAATGAAAAATTTCAATAAAATCCTTACAGATATTGAAAATAAGGGCTAAACTCATAAAAATTTCATTAAATACTGTAATATAAGGGGTACGACTAAAATTATTTTATAAAACTTGTAATTATATGGGGTAAAGTAATACAACAATTGAAAAATATGGTTTAAAACAATAATTATCCCTTCAAATATTGAAAATAAGGGCTAAATTCATAAAAATTTCATTAAATATTGTAATATAAGGGGTACGACTAAAATTATTTTATAAAACTTATAATTATATGGGGTAAAGTAATACAACAATTGAAAAATATGGTTTAAAACAATAATTATCCCTTCAAATATTGAAAATAAGTATTAAATTTATAAAAATCTCATTTAATATAAGATTTTAGGGGTTGGGATCAACATTTTTTTATAAATTTTGTAAAAATATGGGATATTGTAATGAAATACGGTAAAATCATTGGAAAAATTTAATAAAATCCCTTCTAATATTGAAAATAAAGACTAAATTCATAAATATTTCTTTAAATATTGTAATATAAGGGGTACGGCTAAAATTATTTTATAAAACTTGTAATTATATGGGCTAAAGTAATACAACAATTGAAAAATATGGTTTAAAACAATAATTATCCCTTCAAATATTGAAAATAAGTATTAAATTCATAAAAATCTCATTTAATATAAGATTTTAGGGGTTGGGTTCAACATTTTTTTATAAATTTTGTAAAAATATGGGGTATAGTAATAAAATACGTTAAAATCAATGAAAAATTTCAATAAAATCCTTACAGATATTGAAAATAAGGGCTAAACTCATAAAAATTTCATTAAATACTGTAATATAAGGGGTACGACTAAAATTATTTTATAAAACTTGTAATTATATGGGGTAAAGTAATACAACAATTGAAAAATATGGTTTAAAACAATAATTATCCCTTCAAATATTGAAAATAAGTATTAAATTCATAAAAATCTCGTTTAATATAGGATTTCAGGGGTTGGGGCCAACAATTTTTTATAAATTTTGTAAAAATATGGGGTATAGTAATAAATACGTAATATCAATGAAAAATTTCAATAAAATCCTTACAGATATTGAAAATAAGGGCTAAACTCATTAAAATATCATTAAATATTATAATAAAAGGGGTACGGCTAAAATTATTTTATAAAACTTGTAAATATATGGGGTAAAGTAATACAACAATTGAAAAATATGGTTTAAAACAATAATTATCCCTTCAAATATTGAAAATAAGTATTAAATTCTTAAAAATCTCATTTAATATAGGATTTCAGGGGTTTGGTTCATTATTTTATTATAAATCTTGTAAACACTTGGATATTAAAATAGATTATATCATAATAACAGCGATGAAATGTTATATTCCCTTCAAATATTGAAAATAAAGACTAAATTCATTAAAATCTCATTAAATATTGTAATATAAGGGGTAAGGCTAAAATTATTTTATAAAACTTGTAATTATATGGGGTAAAGTAATAAAACAATTGAAAAATATGGTTTAAAACAATAATTATCCCTTCAAATATTGAAAATAAGTATTAAATTCATAAAAATCTCATTAAATATTGTAATATAAGGGGTTGGGCCAACAATTTTTTATAAATTTTGTAAAAATATGGGGTATGGTAATAAAATACGTTAAAATCAATGAAAAATTTCAATAAAATCCTTACAGATATTGAAAATAAGGGCTAAACTCATTAAAATATCATTAAATATTGTAATATAAGGGGTACGGCTAAAATTATTTTATAAAACTTGTAAATATATGGGGTAAAGTAATAAAACAATTGAAAAATATGGTTTAAAACAATAATTATCCCTTCAAATATTGAAAATAAGGGCTAAATTCATAAAAATTTCATTAAATACTGTAATATAAGGGGTACGACTAAAATTATTTTATAAAACTTGTAATTATATGGGGTAAAGTAATACAACAATTGAAAAATATGGTTTAAAACAATAATTATCCCTTCAAATATTGAAAATAAGTATTAAATTCATAAAAATCTCGTTTAATATAGGATTTCAGGGGTTGGGGCCAACAATTTTTTATAAATTTTGTAAATATATGGGGTATAGTAATAAAATACGTTAAAATCCATGAAAAATTTCAATAAAATCCTTACAGATATTGAAAATAAAAAACAATTGAAAAATATGGTTTAAAACAATAATTATCCCTTCAAATATTGAAAATAAGTATTAAATTCAGAAAAATCTCGTTTAATATAGGATTTCAGGGGTTGGGGCCAACAATTTTTTATAAATTTTGTAAAAATATGGGGTATAGTAATAAATACGTAAAATCAATGAAAAATTTCAATAAAATCCTTACAGATATTGAAAATAAGGGCTAAACTCATTAAAATATCATTAAATATTATAATAAAAGGGGTACGGCTAAAATTATTTTATAAAACTTGTAAATATATGGGGTAAAGGAATACAACAATTGAAAAATATGGTTTAAAACAATAATTATCCCTTCAAATATTGAAAATAAGTATTAAATTCTTAAAAATCTCATTTAATATAGGATTTCAGGGGTTTGGTTCATTATTTTATTATAAATCTTGTAAACACTTGGATATTAAAATAGATTATATCATAATAACAGCGATGAAATGTTATATTCCCTTCAAATATTGAAAATAAAGACTAAATTCATTAAAATCTCATTAAATATTGTAATATAAGGGGTAAGGCTAAAATTATTTTATAAAACTTGTAATTATATGGGGTAAAGTAATAAAACAATTGAAAAATATGGTTTAAAACAATAATTATCCCTTCAAATATTGAAAATAAGTATTAAATTCATAAAAATCTCAATAAATATTGTAATATAAGGGGTTGGGGCCAACAATTTTTTATAAATTTTGTAAAAATATGGGGTATAGTAATAAAATACGTTAAAATCAATGAAAAATTTCAATAAAATCCTTACAGATATTGAAAATAAGGGCTAAACTCATTAAAATATCATTAAATATTGTAATATAAGGGGTACGGCTAAAATTATTTTATAAAACTTGTAATTATATGGGGTAAAGTAATAAAACAATTGAAAAATATGGTTTAAAACAATAATTATCCCTTCAAATATTGAAAATAAGGGCTAAATTCATAAAAATTTCATTAAATACTGTAATATAAGGGGTACGACTAAAATTATTTTATAAAACTTGTAATTATATGGTGTAAAGTAATACAACAATTGAAAAATATGGTTTAAAACAATAATTATCCCTTCAAATATTGAAAATAAGGGCTAAATTCATAAAAATTTCATTAAATATTGTAATATAAGGGGTACGACTAAAATTATTTTATAAAACTTATAATTATATGGGGTAAAGTAATACAACAATTGAAAAATATGGTTTAAAACAATAATTATCCTTTCAAATATTGAAAATAAGTATTAAATTTATAAAAATCTCATTTAATATAAGATTTTAGGGGTTGGGTTCAACATTTTTTTATAAATTTTGTAAAAATATGGGATATTGTAATGAAATACGGTAAAATCATTGGAAAAATTTAATAAAATCCCTTCTAATATTGAAAATATAGACTAAATTCATAAATATTTCTTTAAATATTGTAATATAAGGGGTACGGCTAAAATTATTTTATAAAACTTGTAATTATATGGGGTAAAGTAATACAACAATTGAAAAATATGGTTTAAAACAATAATTATCCCTTCAAATGTTGAAAATAAGGGCTAAATTCATAAAAATTTCATTAAATATTGTAATATAAGGGGTACGACTAAAATTATTTTATAAAACTTATAATTATATGGGGTAAAGTAATACAACAATTGAAAAATATGGTTTAAAACAATAATTATCCCTTCAAATATTGAAAATAAGTATTAAATTTATAAAAATCTCATTTAATATAAGATTTTAGGGGTTGGGTTCAACATTTTTTTATAAATTTTGTAAAAATATGGGATATTGTAATGAAATACGGTAAAATCATTGGAAAAGTTTAATAAAATCCCTTCTAATATTGAAAATAAAGACAAAATTCATAAATATTTCATTAAATATTGTAATATAAGGGGTACGGCTAAAATTATTTTATAAAACTTGTAATTATATGGGGTAAAGTAATACAACAATTGAAAAATATGGTTTAAAACAATAATTATCCCTTCAAATATTGAAAATAAGGGCTAAACTCATTAAAATATCATTAAATATTGTAATAAAAGGGGTACGGCTAAAATTATTTTATAAAACTCGTAAATATATGGGGTAAAGTAATACAACAATTGAAAAATATGGTTTAAAACAATAATTATCCCTTCAAATATTGAAAATAAGTATTAAATTCATAAAAATCTCATTTAATATAGGATTTCAGGGGTTTGGTTCATTATTTTATTATAAATCTTGTAAACACTTGGATATTGTAATAGATTATATCATAATAACAGTGATAAAATGTTATATTCCCTTCAAATATTGAAAATAAGGACTAAATTCATTAAAATCTCATTAATTATTGTAATATAAGGGGTAAGGCTAAAATAATTTTATAAAACTTGTAATTATATGGGGTAAAGTAATAAAACAATTGAAAAATATGGTTTAAAACAATAATTATCCCTTCAAATATTGAAAATAAGTATTAAATTCATAAAAATCTCATTTAATATAAGATTTTAGGGGTTGGGTTCAACATTTTTTTATAAATTTTGTAAAAATATGGGGTATAGTAATAAAATACGTTAAAATCAATGAAAAATTTCAATAAAATCCTTACAGATATTGAAAATAAAGACTAAATTCATAAATATTTCATTAAATATTGTAATATAAGGGGTACGGCTAAAATTATTTTATAAAACTTGTAAATATATGGGGTAAAGTAATACAACAATTGAAAAATATGGTTTAAAACAATAATTATCCCTTCAAATATCGAAAATAAGTATTAAATTCATAAAAATCTCGTTTAATATAGGATTTCAGGGGTTGGGGCCAACAATTTTTTATAAATTTTGTAAAAATATGGGGTATAGTAATAAAATACGTTAAAATCAATGAAAAATTTCAATAAAATCCTTACAGATATTGAAAATAAGGGCTAAACTCATTAAAATATCATTAAATATTGTAATATAAGGGGTACGGCTAAAATTATTTTATAAAACTTGTAATTATATGGGGTAAAATAATAAAACAATTGAAAAATATGGTTTAAAACAATAATTATCCCTTCAAATATCGAAAATAAGTATTAAATTCATAAAAATCTCGTTTAATATAGGATTTCAGGGGTTGGGGCCAACAATTTTTTATAAATTTTTTAAAAATATGGGGTATAGTAATAAAATACGTTAAAATCAATGAAAAATTTCAATAAAATCCTTACAGATATTGAAAATAAGGGCTAAATTCATAAAAATTTCATTAAATATTGTAATATAAGGGGTACGACTAAAATTATTTTATAAAATTTATAATTATATGGGGTAAAGTAATACAACAATTGAAAAATATGGTTTAAAACAATAATTATCCCTTCAAATATTGAAAATAAGTATTAAATTTATAAAAATCTCATTTAATATAAGATTTTAGGGGTTGGGTTCAACATTTTTTTATAAATTTTGTAAAAATATGGGATATTGTAATGAAATACGGTAAAATCATTGGAAAAATTTAATAAAATCCCTTCTAATATTGAAAATAAAGACTAAATTCATAAATATTTCTTTAAATATTGTAATATAAGGGGTACGGCTAAAATTATTTTATAAAACTTGTAATTATATGGGGTAAAGTAATACAACAATTGAAAAATATGGTTTAAAACAATAATTATCCCTTCAAATATTGAAAATAAGGGCTAAATTCATAAAAATTTCATTAAATATTGTAATATAAGGGGTACGACTAAAATTATTTTTTAAAACTTATAATTATATGGGGTAAAGTAATACAACAATTGAAAAATATGGTTTAAAACAATAATTATCCCTTCAAATATTGAAAATAAGTATTAAATTTATAAATATCTCATTTAATATAAGATTTTAGGGGTTGGGTTCAACATTTTTTTATAAATTTTGTAAAAATATGGGATATTGTAATGAAATACGGTAAAATCATTGGAAAAATTTAATAAAATCCCTTCTAATATTGAAAATAAAGACTAAATTCATAAATATTTCTTTAAATATTGTAATATAAGGGGTACGGCTAAAATTATTTTATAAAACTTGTAATTATATGGGGTAAAGTAATACAACAATTGAAAAATATGGTTTAAAACAATAATTATCCCTTCAAATATTGAAAATAAGTATTAAATTCATAAAAATCTCGTTTAATATAGGATTTCAGGGGTTGGGGCCAACAATTTTTTATAAATTTTGTAAATATATGGGGTATAGTAATAAAATACGTTAAAATCCATGAAAAATTTCAATAAAATCCTTACAGATATTGAAAATAAAAAACAATTGAAAAATATGGTTTAAAACAATAATTATCCCTTCAAATATTGAAAATAAGTATTAAATTCAGAAAAATCTCGTTTAATATAGGATTTCAGGGGTTGGGGCCAACAATTTTTTATAAATTTTGTAAAAATATGGGGTATAGTAATAAATACGTAAAATCAATGAAAAATTTCAATAAAATCCTTACAGATATTGAAAATAAGGGCTAAACTCATTAAAATATCATTAAATATTATAATAAAAGGGGTACGGCTAAAATTATTTTATAAAACTTGTAAATATATGGGGTAAAGGAATACAACAATTGAAAAATATGGTTTAAAACAATAATTATCCCTTCAAATATTGAAAATAAGTATTAAATTCATAAAAATCTCATTTAATATAGGATTTCAGGGGTTTGGTTCATTATTTTATTATAAATCTTGTAAACACTTGGATATTGTAATAGATTATATCATAATAACAGTGATAAAATGTTATATTCCCTTCAAATATTGAAAATAAGGACTAAATTCATTAAAATCTCATTAATTATTGTAATATAAGGGGTAAGGCTAAAATAATTTTATAAAACTTGTAATTATATGGGGTAAAGTAATAAAACAATTGAAAAATATGGTTTAAAACAATAATTATCCCTTCAAATATTGAAAATAAGTATTAAATTCATAAAAATCTCATTTAATATAAGATTTTAGGGGTTGGGTTCAACATTTTTTTATAAATTTTGTAAAAATATGGGGTATAGTAATAAAATACGTTAAAATCAATGAAAAATTTCAATAAAATCCTTACAGATATTGAAAATAAAGACTAAATTCATAAATATTTCATTAAATATTGTAATATAAGGGGTACGGCTAAAATTATTTTATAAAACTTGTAAATATATGGGGTAAAGTAATACAACAATTGAAAAATATGGTTTAAAACAATAATTATCCCTTCAAATATCGAAAATAAGTATTAAATTCATAAAAATCTCGTTTAATATAGGATTTCAGGGGTTGGGGCCAACAATTTTTTATAAATTTTGTAAAAATATGGGGTATAGTAATAAAATACGTTAAAATCAATGAAAAATTTCAATAAAATCCTTACAGATATTGAAAATAAGGGCTAAACTCATTAAAATATCATTAAATATTGTAATATAAGGGGTACGGCTAAAATTATTTTATAAAACTTGTAATTATATGGGGTAAAATAATAAAACAATTGAAAAATATGGTTTAAAACAATAATTATCCCTTCAAATATCGAAAATAAGTATTAAATTCATAAAAATCTCGTTTAATATAGGATTTCAGGGGTTGGGGCCAACAATTTTTTATAAATTTTTTAAAAATATGGGGTATAGTAATAAAATACGTTAAAATCAATGAAAAATTTCAATAAAATCCTTACAGATATTGAAAATAAGGGCTAAATTCATAAAAATTTCATTAAATATTGTAATATAAGGGGTACGACTAAAATTATTTTATAAAATTTATAATTATATGGGGTAAAGTAATACAACAATTGAAAAATATGGTTTAAAACAATAATTATCCCTTCAAATATTGAAAATAAGTATTAAATTTATAAAAATCTCATTTAATATAAGATTTTAGGGGTTGGGTTCAACATTTTTTTATAAATTTTGTAAAAATATGGGATATTGTAATGAAATACGGTAAAATCATTGGAAAAATTTAATAAAATCCCTTCTAATATTGAAAATAAAGACTAAATTCATAAATATTTCTTTAAATATTGTAATATAAGGGGTACGGCTAAAATTATTTTATAAAACTTGTAATTATATGGGGTAAAGTAATACAACAATTGAAAAATATGGTTTAAAACAATAATTATCCCTTCAAATATTGAAAATAAGGGCTAAATTCATAAAAATTTCATTAAATATTGTAATATAAGGGGTACGACTAAAATTATTTTTTAAAACTTATAATTATATGGGGTAAAGTAATACAACAATTGAAAAATATGGTTTAAAACAATAATTATCCCTTCAAATATTGAAAATAAGTATTAAATTTATAAATATCTCATTTAATATAAGATTTTAGGGGTTGGGTTCAACATTTTTTTATAAATTTTGTAAAAATATGGGATATTGTAATGAAATACGGTAAAATCATTGGAAAAATTTAATAAAATCCCTTCTAATATTGAAAATAAAGACTAAATTCATAAATATTTCTTTAAATATTGTAATATAAGGGGTACGGCTAAAATTATTTTATAAAACTTGTAATTATATGGGGTAAAGTAATACAACAATTGAAAAATATGGTTTAAAACAATAATTATCCCTTCAAATATTGAAAATAAGTATTAAATTCATAAAAATCTCGTTTAATATAGGATTTCAGGGGTTGGGGCCAACAATTTTTTATAAATTTTGTAAATATATGGGGTATAGTAATAAAATACGTTAAAATCCATGAAAAATTTCAATAAAATCCTTACAGATATTGAAAATAAAAAACAATTGAAAAATATGGTTTAAAACAATAATTATCCCTTCAAATATTGAAAATAAGTATTAAATTCAGAAAAATCTCGTTTAATATAGGATTTCAGGGGTTGGGGCCAACAATTTTTTATAAATTTTGTAAAAATATGGGGTATAGTAATAAATACGTAAAATCAATGAAAAATTTCAATAAAATCCTTACAGATATTGAAAATAAGGGCTAAACTCATTAAAATATCATTAAATATTATAATAAAAGGGGTACGGCTAAAATTATTTTATAAAACTTGTAAATATATGGGGTAAAGGAATACAACAATTGAAAAATATGGTTTAAAACAATAATTATCCCTTCAAATATTGAAAATAAGGGCTAAATTCATAAAAATTTCATTAAATACTGTAATATAAGGGGTACGACTAAAATTATTTTATAAAACTTGTAATTATATGGTGTAAAGTAATACAACAATTGAAAAATATGGTTTAAAACAATAATTATCCCTTCAAATATTGAAAATAAGGGCTAAATTCATAAAAATTTCATTAAATATTGTAATATAAGGGGTACGACTAAAATTATTTTATAAAACTTATAATTATATGGGGTAAAGTAATACAACAATTGAAAAATATGGTTTAAAACAATAATTATCCTTTCAAATATTGAAAATAAGTATTAAATTTATAAAAATCTCATTTAATATAAGATTTTAGGGGTTGGGTTCAACATTTTTTTATAAATTTTGTAAAAATATGGGATATTGTAATGAAATACGGTAAAATCATTGGAAAAATTTAATAAAATCCCTTCTAATATTGAAAATATAGACTAAATTCATAAATATTTCTTTAAATATTGTAATATAAGGGGTACGGCTAAAATTATTTTATAAAACTTGTAATTATATGGGGTAAAGTAATACAACAATTGAAAAATATGGTTTAAAACAATAATTATCCCTTCAAATGTTGAAAATAAGGGCTAAATTCATAAAAATTTCATTAAATATTGTAATATAAGGGGTACGACTAAAATTATTTTATAAAACTTATAATTATATGGGGTAAAGTAATACAACAATTGAAAAATATGGTTTAAAACAATAATTATCCCTTCAAATATTGAAAATAAGTATTAAATTTATAAAAATCTCATTTAATATAAGATTTTAGGGGTTGGGTTCAACATTTTTTTATAAATTTTGTAAAAATATGGGATATTGTAATGAAATACGGTAAAATCATTGGAAAAGTTTAATAAAATCCCTTCTAATATTGAAAATAAAGACAAAATTCATAAATATTTCATTAAATATTGTAATATAAGGGGTACGGCTAAAATTATTTTATAAAACTTGTAATTATATGGGGTAAAGTAATACAACAATTGAAAAATATGGTTTAAAACAATAATTATCCCTTCAAATATTGAAAATAAGGGCTAAACTCATTAAAATATCATTAAATATTGTAATAAAAGGGGTACGGCTAAAATTATTTTATAAAACTCGTAAATATATGGGGTAAAGTAATACAACAATTGAAAAATATGGTTTAAAACAATAATTATCCCTTCAAATATTGAAAATAAGTATTAAATTCATAAAAATCTCATTTAATATAGGATTTCAGGGGTTTGGTTCATTATTTTATTATAAATCTTGTAAACACTTGGATATTGTAATAGATTATATCATAATAACAGTGATAAAATGTTATATTCCCTTCAAATATTGAAAATAAGGACTAAATTCATTAAAATCTCATTAATTATTGTAATATAAGGGGTAAGGCTAAAATAATTTTATAAAACTTGTAATTATATGGGGTAAAGTAATAAAACAATTGAAAAATATGGTTTAAAACAATAATTATCCCTTCAAATATTGAAAATAAGTATTAAATTCATAAAAATCTCATTTAATATAAGATTTTAGGGGTTGGGTTCAACATTTTTTTATAAATTTTGTAAAAATATGGGGTATAGTAATAAAATACGTTAAAATCAATGAAAAATTTCAATAAAATCCTTACAGATATTGAAAATAAAGACTAAATTCATAAATATTTCATTAAATATTGTAATATAAGGGGTACGGCTAAAATTATTTTATAAAACTTGTAAATATATGGGGTAAAGTAATACAACAATTGAAAAATATGGTTTAAAACAATAATTATCCCTTCAAATATTGAAAATAAGTATTAAATTCATAAAAATCTCGTTTAATATAGGATTTCAGGGGTTGGGGCCAACAATTTTTTATAAATTTTGTAAAAATATGGGGTATAGTAATAAAATACGTTAAAATCAATGAAAAATTTCAATAAAATCCTTACAGATATTGAAAATAAGGGCTAAACTCATTAAAATATCATTAAATATTGTAATATAAGGGGTACGGCTAAAATTATTTTATAAAACTTGTAATTATATGGGGTAAAATAATAAAACAATTGAAAAATATGGTTTAAAACAATAATTATCCCTTCAAATATCGAAAATAAGTATTAAATTCATAAAAATCTCGTTTAATATAGGATTTCAGGGGTTGGGGCCAACAATTTTTTATAAATTTTTTAAAAATATGGGGTATAGTAATAAAATACGTTAAAATCAATGAAAAATTTCAATAAAATCCTTACAGATATTGAAAATAAGGGCTAAATTCATAAAAATTTCATTAAATATTGTAATATAAGGGGTACGACTAAAATTATTTTATAAAATTTATAATTATATGGGGTAAAGTAATACAACAATTGAAAAATATGGTTTAAAACAATAATTATCCCTTCAAATATTGAAAATAAGTATTAAATTTATAAAAATCTCATTTAATATAAGATTTTAGGGGTTGGGTTCAACATTTTTTTATAAATTTTGTAAAAATATGGGATATTGTAATGAAATACGGTAAAATCATTGGAAAAATTTAATAAAATCCCTTCTAATATTGAAAATAAAGACTAAAATCATAAATATTTCTTTAAATATTGTAATATAAGGGGTACGGCTAAAATTATTTTATAAAACTTGTAATTATATGGGGTAAAGTAATACAACAATTGAAAAATATGGTTTAAAACAATAATTATCCCTTCAAATATTGAAAATAAGGGCTAAATTCATAAAAATTTCATTAAATATTGTAATATAAGGGGTACGACTAAAATTATTTTATAAAACTTATAATTATATGGGGTAAAGTAATACAACAATTGAAAAATATGGTTTAAAACAATAATTATCCCTTCAAATATTGAAAATAAGTATTAAATTTATAAATATCTCATTTAATATAAGATTTTAGGGGTTGGGTTCAACATTTTTTTATAAATTTTGTAAAAATATGGGATATTGTAATGAAATACGGTAAAATCATTGGAAAAATTTAATAAAATCCCTTCTAATATTGAAAATAAAGACTAAATTCATAAATATTTCTTTAAATATTGTAATATAAGGGGTACGGCTAAAATTATTTTATAAAACTTGTAATTATATGGGGTAAAGTAATACAACAATTGAAAAATATGGTTTAAAACAATAATTATCCCTTCAAATATTGAAAATAAGGGCTAAATTCATAAAAATTTCATTAAATATTGTAATATAAGGGGTACGACTAAAATTATTTTATAAAACTTATAATTATATGGGGTAAAGTAATACAACAATTGAAAAATATGGTTTAAAACAATAATTATCCCTTCAAATATTGAAAATAAGTATTAAATTTATAAATATCTCATTTAATATAAGATTTTAGGGGTTGGGTTCAACATTTTTTTATAAATTTTGTAAAAATATGGGATATTGTAATGAAATACGGTAAAATCATTGGAAAAATTTAATAAAATCCCTTCTAATATTGAAAATAAAGACTAAATTCATAAATATTTCTTTAAATATTGTAATATAAGGGGTACGGCTAAAATTATTTTATAAAACTTGTAATTATATGGGGTAAAGTAATACAACAATTGAAAAATATGGTTTAAAACAATAATTATCCCTTCAAATATTGAAAATAAGTATTAAATTTATAAATATCTCATTTAATATAAGATTTTAGGGGTTGGGTTCAACATTTTTTTATAAATTTTGTAAAAATATGGGATATTGTAATGAAATACGGTAAAATCATTGGAAAAATTTAATAAAATCCCTTCTAATATTGAAAATAAAGACTAAAATCATAAATATTTCTTTAAATATTGTAATATAAGGGGTACGGCTAAAATTATTTTATAAAACTTGTAATTATATGGGGTAAAGTAATACAACAATTGAAAAATATGGTTTAAAACAATAATTATCCCTTCAAATATTGAAAATAAGGGCTAAATTCATAAAAATTTCATTAAATATTGTAATATAAGGGGTACGACTAAAATTATTTTATAAAACTTATAATTATATGGGGTAAAGTAATACAACAATTGAAAAATATGGTTTAAAACAATAATTATCCCTTCAAATATTGAAAATAAGTATTAAATTTATAAATATCTCATTTAATATAAGATTTTAGGGGTTGGGTTCAACATTTTTTTATAAATTTTGTAAAAATATGGGATATTGTAATGAAATACGGTAAAATCATTGGAAAAATTTAATAAAATCCCTTCTAATATTGAAAATAAAGACTAAATTCATAAATATTTCTTTAAATATTGTAATATAAGGGGTACGGCTAAAATTATTTTATAAAACTTGTAATTATATGGGGTAAAGTAATACAACAATTGAAAAATATGGTTTAAAACAATAATTATCCCTTCAAATATTGAAAATAAGGGCTAAATTCATAAAAATTTCATTAAATATTGTAATATAAGGGGTACGACTAAAATTATTTTATAAAACTTATAATTATATGGGGTAAAGTAATACAACAATTGAAAAATATGGTTTAAAACAATAATTATCCCTTCAAATATTGAAAATAAGTATTAAATTTATAAATATCTCATTTAATATAAGATTTTAGGGGTTGGGTTCAACATTTTTTTATAAATTTTGTAAAAATATGGGATATTGTAATGAAATACGGTAAAATCATTGGAAAAATTTAATAAAATCCCTTCTAATATTGAAAATAAAGACTAAATTCATAAATATTTCTTTAAATATTGTAATATAAGGGGTACGGCTAAAATTATTTTATAAAACTTGTAATTATATGGGGTAAAGTAATACAACAATTGAAAAATATGGTTTTAAACAATAATTATCCCTTCAAATATTGAAAATAAGGGCTAAATTCATAAAAATTTCATTAAATATTGTAATATAAGGGGTACGACTAAAATTATTTTATAAAACTTATAATTATATGGGGTAAAGTAATACAACAATTGAAAAATATGGTTTAAAACAATAATTATCCCTTCAAATATTGAAAATAAGTATTAAATTTATAAAAATCTCATTTAATATAAGATTTTAGGGGTTGGGTTCAACATTTTTTTATAAATTTTGTAAAAATATGGGGTATAGTAATAAAATACGTTAAAATCAATGAAAAATTTCAATAAAATCCTTACAGATATTGAATATAAATGCTAAACTCATTAAAATATCATTAAATATTGTAATATAAGGGTTACGGCTAAAATTATTTAATAAAACTTGTAATTATATGGTGTAAAATAATAAAACAATTGAAAAATATGGTTTAAAACAATAATTATCCCTTCAAATATTGAAAATAAGTATTAAATTCATAAAAATCTCATTTAATATAGGATTTCAGGGGTTTGGTTCATTATTTTATTATAAATCTTGTAAACACTTGGATATTGTAATAGATTATATCATAATAACAGTGATAAAATGTTATATTCCCTTCAAATATTGAAAATAAGGACTAAATTCATTAAAATCTCATTAATTATTGTAATATAAGGGGTAAGGCTAAAATAATTTTATAAAACTTGTAATTATATGGGGTAAAGTAATAAAACAATTGAAAAATATGGTTTAAAACAATAATTATCCCTTCAAATATTGAAAATAAGTATTAAATTCATAAAAATCTCATTTAATATAAGATTTTAGGGGTTGGGTTCAACATTTTTTTATAAATTTTGTAAAAATATGGGGTATAGTAATAAAATACGTTAAAATCAATGAAAAATTTCAATAAAATCCTTACAGATATTGAAAATAAAGACTAAATTCATAAATATTTCATTAAATATTGTAATATAAGGGGTACGGCTAAAATTATTTTATAAAACTTGTAAATATATGGGGTAAAGTAATACAACAATTGAAAAATATGGTTTAAAACAATAATTATCCCTTCAAATATTGAAAATAAGTATTAAATTCATAAAAATCTCGTTTAATATAGGATTTCAGGGGTTGGGGCCAACAATTTTTTATAAATTTTGTAAAAATATGGGGTATAGTAATAAAATACGTTAAAATCAATGAAAAATTTCAATAAAATCCTTACAGATATTGAAAATAAGGGCTAAACTCATTAAAATATCATTAAATATTGTAATATAAGGGGTACGGCTAAAATTATTTTATAAAACTTGTAATTATATGGGGTAAAATAATAAAACAATTGAAAAATATGGTTTAAAACAATAATTATCCCTTCAAATATCGAAAATAAGTATTAAATTCATAAAAATCTCGTTTAATATAGGATTTCAGGGGTTGGGGCCAACAATTTTTTATAAATTTTTTAAAAATATGGGGTATAGTAATAAAATACGTTAAAATCAATGAAAAATTTCAATAAAATCCTTACAGATATTGAAAATAAGGGCTAAACTCATAAAAATTTCATTAAATACTGTAATATAAGGGGTACGACTAAAATTATTTTATAAAACTTGTAATTATATGGGGTAAAGTAATACAACAATTGAAAAATATGGTTTAAAACAATAATTATCCCTTCAAATATTGAAAATAAGTATTAAATTCATAAAAATCTCAATAAATATTGTAATATAAGGGGTTGGGGCCAACAATTTTTTATAAATTTTGTAAAAATATGGGGTATAGTAATAAAATACGTTAAAATCAATGAAAAATTTCAATAAAATCCTTACAGATATTGAAAATAAGGGCTAAACTCATTAAAATATCATTAAATATTGTAATATAAGGGGTACGGCTAAAATTATTTTATAAAACTTGTAATTATATGGGGTAAAGTAATAAAACAATTGAAAAATATGGTTTAAAACAATAATTATCCCTTCAAATATTGAAAATAAGGGCTAAATTCATAAAAATTTCATTAAATACTGTAATATAAGGGGTACGACTAAAATTATTTTATAAAACTTATAATTATATGGGGTAAAGTAATACAACAATTGAAAAATATGGTTTAAAACAATAATTATCCTTTCAAATATTGAAAATAAGTATTAAATTTATAAAAATCTCATTTAATATAAGATTTTAGGGGTTGGGTTCAACATTTTTTTATAAATTTTGTAAAAATATGGGATATTGTAATGAAATACGGTAAAATCATTGGAAAAATTTAATAAAATCCCTTCTAATATTGAAAATATAGACTAAATTCATAAATATTTCTTTAAATATTGTAATATAAGGGGTACGGCTAAAATTATTTTATAAAACTTGTAATTATATGGGGTAAAGTAATACAACAATTGAAAAATATGGTTTAAAACAATAATTATCCCTTCAAATATTGAAAATAAGGGCTAAATTCATAAAAATTTCATTAAATATTGTAATATAAGGGGTACGACTAAAATTATTTTATAAAACTTATAATTATATGGGGTAAAGTAATACAACAATTGAAAAATATGGTTTAAAACAATAATTATCCCTTCAAATATTGAAAATAAGTATTAAATTCATAAAAATCTCATTTAATATAAGATTTTAGGGGTTGGGGCCAACAATTTTTTATAAATTTTGTAAAAATATGGGGTATAGTAATAAAATACGTTAAAATCAATGAAAAATTTCAATAAAATCCTTACAGATATTGAAAATAAGGGCTAAACTCATTAAAATATCATTAAATATTGTAATATAAGGGGTACGGCTAAAATTATTTTATAAAACTTGTAATTATATGGGGTAAAATAATAAAACAATTGAAAAATATGGTTTAAAACAATAATTATCCCTTCAAATATCGAAAATAAGTATTAAATTCATAAAAATCTCGTTTAATATAGGATTTCAGGGGTTGGGGCCAACAATTTTTTATAAATTTTTTAAAAATATGGGGTATAGTAATAAAATACGTTAAAATCAATGAAAAATTTCAATAAAATCCTTACAGATATTGAAAATAAGGGCTAAATTCATAAAAATTTCATTAAATATTGTAATATAAGGGGTACGACTAAAATTATTTTATAAAATTTATAATTATATGGGGTAAAGTAATACAACAATTGAAAAATATGGTTTAAAACAATAATTATCCCTTCAAATATTGAAAATAAGTATTAAATTTATAAAAATCTCATTTAATATAAGATTTTAGGGGTTGGGTTCAACATTTTTTTATAAATTTTGTAAAAATATGGGATATTGTAATGAAATACGGTAAAATCATTGGAAAAATTTAATAAAATCCCTTCTAATATTGAAAATAAAGACTAAATTCATAAATATTTCTTTAAATATTGTAATATAAGGGGTACGGCTAAAATTATTTTATAAAACTTGTAATTATATGGGGTAAAGTAATACAACAATTGAAAAATATGGTTTAAAACAATAATTATCCCTTCAAATATTGAAAATAAGGGCTAAATTCATAAAAATTTCATTAAATATTGTAATATAAGGGGTACGACTAAAATTATTTTATAAAACTTATAATTATATGGGGTAAAGTAATACAACAATTGAAAAATATGGTTTAAAACAATAATTATCCCTTCAAATATTGAAAATAAGTATTAAATTTATAAATATCTCATTTAATATAAGATTTTAGGGGTTGGGTTCAACATTTTTTTATAAATTTTGTAAAAATATGGGATATTGTAATGAAATACGGTAAAATCATTGGAAAAATTTAATAAAATCCCTTCTAATATTGAAAATAAAGACTAAATTCATAAATATTTCTTTAAATATTGTAATATAAGGGGTACGGCTAAAATTATTTTATAAAACTTGTAATTATATGGGGTAAAGTAATACAACAATTGAAAAATATGGTTTTAAACAATAATTATCCCTTCAAATATTGAAAATAAGGGCTAAATTCATAAAAATTTCATTAAATATTGTAATATAAGGGGTACGACTAAAATTATTTTATAAAACTTATAATTATATGGGGTAAAGTAATACAACAATTGAAAAATATGGTTTAAAACAATAATTATCCCTTCAAATATTGAAAATAAGTATTAAATTTATAAAAATCTCATTTAATATAAGATTTTAGGGGTTGGGTTCAACATTTTTTTATAAATTTTGTAAAAATATGGGGTATAGTAATAAAATACGTTAAAATCAATGAAAAATTTCAATAAAATCCTTACAGATATTGAATATAAATGCTAAACTCATTAAAATATCATTAAATATTGTAATATAAGGGTTACGGCTAAAATTATTTAATAAAACTTGTAATTATATGGTGTAAAATAATAAAACAATTGAAAAATATGGTTTAAAACAATAATTATCCCTTCAAATATTGAAAATAAGTATTAAATTCATAAAAATCTCATTTAATATAGGATTTCAGGGGTTTGGTTCATTATTTTATTATAAATCTTGTAAACACTTGGATATTGTAATAGATTATATCATAATAACAGTGATAAAATGTTATATTCCCTTCAAATATTGAAAATAAGGACTAAATTCATTAAAATCTCATTAATTATTGTAATATAAGGGGTAAGGCTAAAATAATTTTATAAAACTTGTAATTATATGGGGTAAAGTAATAAAACAATTGAAAAATATGGTTTAAAACAATAATTATCCCTTCAAATATTGAAAATAAGTATTAAATTCATAAAAATCTCATTTAATATAAGATTTTAGGGGTTGGGTTCAACATTTTTTTATAAATTTTGTAAAAATATGGGGTATAGTAATAAAATAC
Organism: Rhopalosiphum nymphaeae; assembly: GCA_036289425.1. Taxonomy (NCBI): domain Eukaryota; kingdom Metazoa; phylum Arthropoda; class Insecta; order Hemiptera; family Aphididae; genus Rhopalosiphum; species Rhopalosiphum nymphaeae. The sequence continues at coordinate 6,249,478 of JAZAQC010000001.1, read as the reverse complement.
GTTAAAATCAATGAAAAATTTCAATAAAATCCTTACAGATATTGAAAATAAAGACTAAATTCATAAATATTTCATTAAATATTGTAATATAAGGGGTACGGCTAAAATTATTTTATAAAACTTGTAAATATATGGGGTAAAGTAATACAACAATTGAAAAATATGGTTTAAAACAATAATTATCCCTTCAAATATTGAAAATAAGTATTAAATTCATAAAAATCTCGTTTAATATAGGATTTCAGGGGTTGGGGCCAACAATTTTTTATAAATTTTGTAAAAATATGGGGTATAGTAATAAAATACGTTAAAATCAATGAAAAATTTCAATAAAATCCTTACAGATATTGAAAATAAGGGCTAAACTCATTAAAATATCATTAAATATTGTAATATAAGGGGTACGGCTAAAATTATTTTATAAAACTTGTAATTATATGGGGTAAAATAATAAAACAATTGAAAAATATGGTTTAAAACAATAATTATCCCTTCAAATATCGAAAATAAGTATTAAATTCATAAAAATCTCGTTTAATATAGGATTTCAGGGGTTGGGGCCAACAATTTTTTATAAATTTTTTAAAAATATGGGGTATAGTAATAAAATACGTTAAAATCAATGAAAAATTTCAATAAAATCCTTACAGATATTGAAAATAAGGGCTAAACTCATAAAAATTTCATTAAATACTGTAATATAAGGGGTACGACTAAAATTATTTTATAAAACTTGTAATTATATGGGGTAAAGTAATACAACAATTGAAAAATATGGTTTAAAACAATAATTATCCCTTCAAATATTGAAAATAAGTATTAAATTCATAAAAATCTCAATAAATATTGTAATATAAGGGGTTGGGGCCAACAATTTTTTATAAATTTTGTAAAAATATGGGGTATAGTAATAAAATACGTTAAAATCAATGAAAAATTTCAATAAAATCCTTACAGATATTGAAAATAAGGGCTAAACTCATTAAAATATCATTAAATATTGTAATATAAGGGGTACGGCTAAAATTATTTTATAAAACTTGTAATTATATGGGGTAAAGTAATAAAACAATTGAAAAATATGGTTTAAAACAATAATTATCCCTTCAAATATTGAAAATAAGGGCTAAATTCATAAAAATTTCATTAAATACTGTAATATAAGGGGTACGACTAAAATTATTTTATAAAACTTATAATTATATGGGGTAAAGTAATACAACAATTGAAAAATATGGTTTAAAACAATAATTATCCTTTCAAATATTGAAAATAAGTATTAAATTTATAAAAATCTCATTTAATATAAGATTTTAGGGGTTGGGTTCAACATTTTTTTATAAATTTTGTAAAAATATGGGATATTGTAATGAAATACGGTAAAATCATTGGAAAAATTTAATAAAATCCCTTCTAATATTGAAAATATAGACTAAATTCATAAATATTTCTTTAAATATTGTAATATAAGGGGTACGGCTAAAATTATTTTATAAAACTTGTAATTATATGGGGTAAAGTAATACAACAATTGAAAAATATGGTTTAAAACAATAATTATCCCTTCAAATATTGAAAATAAGGGCTAAATTCATAAAAATTTCATTAAATATTGTAATATAAGGGGTACGACTAAAATTATTTTATAAAACTTATAATTATATGGGGTAAAGTAATACAACAATTGAAAAATATGGTTTAAAACAATAATTATCCCTTCAAATATTGAAAATAAGTATTAAATTTATAAAAATCTCATTTAATATAAGATTTTAGGGGTTGGGTTCAACATTTTTTTATAAATTTTGTAAAAATATGGGATATTGTAATGAAATACGGTAAAATCATTGGAAAAGTTTAATAAAATCCCTTCTAATATTGAAAATAAAGACAAAATTCATAAATATTTCATTAAATATTGTAATATAAGGGGTACGGCTAAAATTATTTTATAAAACTTGTAATTATATGGGGTAAAGTAATACAACAATTGAAAAATATGGTTTAAAACAATAATTATCCCTTCAAATATTGAAAATAAGGGCTAAACTCATTAAAATATCATTAAATATTGTAATAAAAGGGGTACGGCTAAAATTATTTTATAAAACTCGTAAATATATGGGGTAAAGTAATACAACAATTGAAAAATATGGTTTAAAACAATAATTATCCCTTCAAATATTGAAAATAAGTATTAAATTCATAAAAATCTCATTTAATATAAGATTTTAGGGGTTGGGTTCAACATTTTTTTATAAATTTTGTAAAAATATGGGGTATAGTAATAAAATACGTTAAAATCAATGAAAAATTTCAATAAAATCCTTACAGATATTGAATATAAGGGCTAAACTCATTAAAATATCATTAAATATTGTAATATAAGGGTTACGGCTAAAATTATTTAATAAAACTTGTAATTATATGGTGTAAAATAATAAAACAATTGAAAAATATGGTTTAAAACAATAATTATCCCTTCAAATATTGAAAATAAGTATTAAATTCATAAAAATCTCATTTAATATAGGATTTCAGGGGTTTGGTTCATTATTTTACTATAAATCTTGTAAACACTTGGATATTGTAATAGATTATATCATAATAACAGTGATAAAATGTTATATTCCCTTCAAATATTGAAAATAAGGACTAAATTCATTAAAATCTCATTAATTATTGTAATATAAGGGGTAAGGCTAAAATAATTTTATAAAACTTGTAATTATATGGGGTAAAGTAATAAAACAATTGAAAAATATGGTTTAAAACAATAATTATCCCTTCAAATATTGAAAATAAGTATTAAATTCATAAAAATCTCATTTAATATAAGATTTTAGGGGTTGGGTTCAACATTTTTTTATAAATTTTGTAAAAATATGGGGTATAGTAATAAAATACGTTAAAATCAATGAAAAATTTCAATAAAATCCTTACAGATATTGAAAATAAAGACTAAATTCATAAATATTTCATTAAATATTGTAATATAAGGGGTACGGCTAAAATTATTTTATAAAACTTGTAATTATATGGGGTAAAGTAATAAAACAATTGAAAAATATGGTTTAAAACAATAATTATCCCTTCAAATATTGAAAATAAGGGCTAAATTCATAAAAATTTCATTAAATATTGTAATATAAGGGGTACGACTAAAATTATTTTATAAAACTTATAATTATATGGGGTAAAGTAATACAACAATTGAAAAATATGGTTTAAAACAATAATTATCCCTTCAAATATTGAAAATAAGTATTAAATTTATAAATATCTCATTTAATATAGGATTTCAGGGGTTGGGGCCAACAATTTTTTATAAATTTTGTAAAAATATGGGGTATAGTTATAAAATACGTTAAAATCAATGAAAAATTTCAATAAAATCCTCACAGATATTGAAAATAAGGGCTAAACTCATTAAAATATCATTAAATATTGTAATATAAGGGGTACGGCTAAAATTATTTTATAAAACTTGTAACTATATGGGGTAAAGTAATACAACAATAGAAAAAAATGGTTTAAAACATTAATTATCACTTCAAATATTGAAAATAAGTATTAAATTCATAAAAATCTCATTTCATATAAGATTTCAGGGGTTGGGGCTAACAATTTTTTATAAATTTTGTAAAAATATGGAGTATTGTAATAAAATACGTTAAAATCAATGAAAAATGTCAATAAAATCATTACAGATATTGAAAATAAGGGCTAAATTCATAAAAAATTCATTAAATATTGTAATATAAGGGATACGGCTAAAATTATTTTATAAAACTTGTAATTATATGGGGTAAAGTAATAAAACAATTGAAAAATATGGTTTAATACAATAATTATCGCTTCAAATATTGAAAATAAGTATTAAATTCATAAAAATCTCATATAATATAAGATTTTAGGGGTTGGGTTCAACATTTTTTTATAAATTTTGTAAAAATATGGGATATTGTAATGAAATACGGTAAAATCATTGGAAAAATTCAATAAAATCCCTTCTAATATTGAAAATAAAGACTAAATTCATAAAAATTTCATTAAATATTGTAATATAAGGGGTACGGCTAAAATTATTTAATAAAACTTGTAATTATATGGGGTAAAGTAATAAAACAATTGAAAAATATGGTTTAAAACAATATTTATCCCTTCAAATATTGAAAATAAGTATTAAATTCATAAAAATCTCATTTAATATAGGATTTCAGGGGTTTGGTTCATTATTTTTTTATAAATCTTGTAAACACTTGGATATTGTAATAGACTATATCATAATAACAGTGATAAAATGTTAAATTCCCTTCAAATATTGAAAATAAGGACTAAATTCATTAAAATCTCATTAAATATTGTAATTTAAGTGGTACGGCTAAAATTATTTTATAAAACTTGTAATTATATGGGGTAAAGTAATAAAACAATTGAAAAATATGGTTTAAAACAATAATTATCCCTTCAAATATTGAAAATAAGTATTAAATTCATAAAAATCTCGTTTAATATAGGATTTCAGGGTTTGGGCCAACAATTTTTTATAAATTTTGTAAAAATATGGGGTATAGTTATAAAATACGTTAAAATCAATGAAAAATTTCAATAAAATCCTCACAGATATTGAATATAAGGGCTAAACTCATTAAAATATCATTAAATATTGTAATATAAGGGGTACGGCTAAAATTATTTTATAAAACTTGTAATTATATGGGGTAAAGTAATACAATAATTGAAAAATATGGTTTAAAACAATAATAATCCCTTCAAATATTGAAAATAAGTATCAAATTCATAAAAATCTCGTTTAATATAGGATTTCAGGAGTTGGGGCCAACAATTTTTTATAAATTTTGTAAAAATATGGGGTATTGTAATGAAATACGGTAAAATCATTGGAAAAATTCAATAAAATCCCTTCTAATATTGAAAATAAGGACTAAATTCCTTAAAATCTCATTAAATATTGTAATATAAGGGGTATGGCTAAAATTATTTTATAAAACTTGTAATTATATGGGGTAAAGTAATACAACAATAGAAAAATATGGTTTAAAACATTAATTATCCCTTCAAATATTGAAAATAAGTATTAAATTCATAAAAATCTCATTTAATATAAGATTTTAGGGGTTGGGTTCAACATTTTTTTATAAATTTTGTAAAAATATGGGATATTGTAATGAAATACGGTAAAATCATTGGAAAAATTCAATAAAATCCCTTCTAATATTGAAAATAAAGACTAAATTCATAAAAATTTCATTAAATATTGTAATATAAGGGGTACGGCTAAAATTATTTAATAAAACTTGTAATTATATGGGGTAAAGTAATAAAACAATTGAAAAATATGGTTTAAAACAATATTTATCCCTTCAAATATTGAAAATAAGTATTAAATTCATAAAAATCTCATTTAATATAGGATTTCAGGGGTTTGGTTCATTATTTTTTTATAAATCTTGTAAACACTTGGATATTGTAATAGACTATATCATAATAACAGTGATAAAATGTTAAATTCCCTTCAAATATTGAAAATAAGGACTAAATTCATTAAAATCTCATTAAATATTGTAATATAAGGAGTACGGCTAAAATTATTTTATTAAACTTGTAATTAAATGGGGTAAAGTAATAAAACAATTGAAAAATATGGTTTAAAACAATAATTATCCCTTCAAATATTGAAAGTAAGTATTAAATTCATAAAAATCTCATTTAATATAGGATTTCAGGGGTTTGGAACATTATTTTTTTATAAATCTTGTAAACACTTGGATATTGTAATAGATTATATCATAATAACAGTGATAAAATGTTATATTCCCTTCAAATATTGAAAATAAGGACTAAATTCATTAAAATATCATTAAATATTGTAATATATGGGGTAAGGCTAAAATTATTTTATAAAACTTGTAATTATATGGGGTAAAGTAATAAAACAATTGAAAATTATGGTTTAAAACAATAATTATCCCTTCTAATATTGAAAATAAGTATTAAATTCATAAAAATCTCGTTTAATATAGGATTTCAGGGGTTGGGGCCAACAATTTTTTATTAGTTTTGTAAAAATATGGGGTATAGTTATAAAATACGTTAAAATCAATGAAAAATTTCAATAAAATCCTCACAGATATTGAAAATAAGGGCTAAACTCATTAAAATATCATTAAATATTGTAATATAAGGGGTACGGCTAAAATTATTTTATAAAACTTGTAACTATATGGGGTAAAGTAATACAACAATAGAAAAAAATGGTTTAAAACATTAATTATCACTTCAAATATTGAAAATAAGTATTAAATTCATAAAAATCTCATTTCATATAAGATTTCAGGGGTTGGGGCTAACAATTTTTTATAAATTTTGTAAAAATATGGAGTATTGTAATAAAATACGTTAAAATCAATGAAAAATGTCAATAAAATCATTACAGATATTGAAAATAAGGGCTAAATTCATAAAAATTTCATTAAATATTGTAATATAAGGGATACGGCTAAAATTATTTTATAAAACTTGTAATTATATGGGGTAAAGTAATAAAACAATTGAAAAATATGGTTTAATACAATAATTATCCCTTCAAATATTGAAAATAAGTATTAAATTCATAAAAATCTCATTTAGTATAGGATTTCAGGGGTTTGGTACATTATTTTATTATAAATCTTGTAAACACTTGGATATTGTAATAGATTATATCATAATAACAGTGATAAAATGTTATTTTCCCTTCAAATATTGAAAATAAGGACTTAATTCATTAAAATCTCATTAAATATTGTAATATAAGGGGTACGGCTAAAATTATTTTATTAAACTTGTAATTATATGGGGTAAAGTAATACAACAATTGAAAAATATGGTTTAAAACAATAATTATCCCTTCAAATATTGAAAATAAGTATTAAATTCATAAAAATCTCATTTAATATAGGATTTCAGGGGTTTGGTTCATTATTTTTTTATAAATCTTGTAAACACTTGGATATTGTAATAGACTATATCATAATAACAGTGATAAAATGTTAAATTCCCTTCAAATATTGAAAATAAGGACTAAATTCATTAAAATATCATTAAATATTGTAATATATGGGGTAAGGCTAAAATTATTTTATAAAACTTGTAATTATATGGGGTAAAGTAATAAAACAATTGAAAATTATGGTTTAAAACAATAATTATCCCTTCTAATATTGAAAATAAGTATTAAATTCATAAAAATCTCGTTTAATATAGGATTTCAGGGGTTGGGGCCAACAATTTTTTATTAGTTTTGTAAAAATATGGGGTATAGTTATAAAATACGTTAAAATCAATGAAAAATTTCAATAAAATCCTCACAGATATTGAAAATAAGGGCTAAACTCATTAAAATATCATTAAATATTGTAATATAAGGGGTACGGCTAAAATTATTTTATAAAACTTGTAACTATATGGGGTAAAGTAATACAACAATAGAAAAAAATGGTTTAAAACATTAATTATCACTTCAAATATTGAAAATAAGTATTAAATTCATAAAAATCTCATTTCATATAAGATTTCAGGGGTTGGGGCTAACAATTTTTTATAAATTTTGTAAAAATATGGAGTATTGTAATAAAATACGTTAAAATCAATGAAAAATGTCAATAAAATCATTACAGATATTGAAAATAAGGGCTAAATTCATAAAAATTTCATTAAATATTGTAATATAAGGGATACGGCTAAAATTATTTTATAAAACTTGTAATTATATGGGGTAAAGTAATAAAACAATTGAAAAATATGGTTTAATACAATAATTATCCCTTCAAATATTGAAAATAAGTATTAAATTCATAAAAATCTCATTTAGTATAGGATTTCAGGGGTTTGGTACATTATTTTATTATAAATCTTGTAAACACTTGGATATTGTAATAGATTATATCATAATAACAGTGATAAAATGTTATTTTCCCTTCAAATATTGAAAATAAGGACTTAATTCATTAAAATCTCATTAAATATTGTAATATAAGGGGTACGGCTAAAATTATTTTATTAAACTTGTAATTATATGGGGTAAAGTAATACAACAATTGAAAAATATGGTTTAAAACAATAATTATCCCTTCAAATATTGAAAATAAGTATTAAATTCATAAAAATCTCATTTAATATAGGATTTCAGGGGTTTGGTTCATTATTTTTTTATAAATCTTGTAAACACTTGGATATTGTAATAGACTATATCATAATAACAGTGATAAAATGTTAAATTCCCTTCAAATATTGAAAATAAGGACTAAATTCATTAAAATATCATTAAATATTGTAATATATGGGGTAAGGCTAAAATTATTTTATAAAACTTGTAATTATATGGGGTAAAGTAATAAAACAATTGAAAATTATGGTTTAAAACAATAATTATCCCTTCTAATATTGAAAATAAGTATTAAATTCATAAAAATCTCGTTTAATATAGGATTTCAGGGGTTGGGGCCAACAATTTTTTATTAGTTTTGTAAAAATATGGGGTATAGTTATAAAATACGTTAAAATCAATGAAAAATTTCAATAAAATCCTCACAGATATTGAAAATAAGGGCTAAACTCATTAAAATATCATTAAATATTGTAATATAAGGGGTACGGCTAAAATTATTTTATAAAACTTGTAACTATATGGGGTAAAGTAATACAACAATAGAAAAAAATGGTTTAAAACATTAATTATCACTTCAAATATTGAAAATAAGTATTAAATTCATAAAAATCTCATTTCATATAAGATTTCAGGGGTTGGGGCTAACAATTTTTTATAAATTTTGTAAAAATATGGAGTATTGTAATAAAATACGTTAAAATCAATGAAAAATGTCAATAAAATCATTACAGATATTGAAAATAAGGGCTAAATTCATAAAAATTTCATTAAATATTGTAATATAAGGGATACGGCTAAAATTATTTTATAAAACTTGTAATTATATGGGGTAAAGTAATAAAACAATTGAAAAATATGGTTTAATACAATAATTATCCCTTCAAATATTGAAAATAAGTATTAAATTCATAAAAATCTCATTTAGTATAGGATTTCAGGGGTTTGGTACATTATTTTATTATAAATCTTGTAAACACTTGGATATTGTAATAGATTATATCATAATAACAGTGATAAAATGTTATTTTCCCTTCAAATATTGAAAATAAGGACTTAATTCATTAAAATCTCATTAAATATTGTAATATAAGGGGTACGGCTAAAATTATTTTATTAAACTTGTAATTATATGGGGTAAAGTAATACAACAATTGAAAAATATGGTTTAAAACAATAATTATCCCTTCAAATATTGAAAATAAGTATTAAATTCATAAAAATCTCATTTAATATAGGATTTCAGGGGTTTGGTTCATTATTTTTTTATAAATCTTGTAAACACTTGGATATTGTAATAGACTATATCATAATAACAGTGATAAAATGTTAAATTCCCTTCAAATATTGAAAATAAGGACTAAATTCATTAAAATATCATTAAATATTGTAATATATGGGGTAAGGCTAAAATTATTTTATAAAACTTGTAATTATATGGGGTAAAGTAATAAAACAATTGAAAATTATGGTTTAAAACAATAATTATCCCTTCTAATATTGAAAATAAGTATTAAATTCATAAAAATCTCGTTTAATATAGGATTTCAGGGGTTGGGGCCAACAATTTTTTATTAGTTTTGTAAAAATATGGGGTATAGTTATAAAATACGTTAAAATCAATGAAAAATTTCAATAAAATCCTCACAGATATTGAAAATAAGGGCTAAACTCATTAAAATATCATTAAATATTGTAATATAAGGGGTACGGCTAAAATTATTTTATAAAACTTGTAACTATATGGGGTAAAGTAATACAACAATAGAAAAAAATGGTTTAAAACATTAATTATCACTTCAAATATTGAAAATAAGTATTAAATTCATAAAAATCTCATTTCATATAAGATTTCAGGGGTTGGGGCTAACAATTTTTTATAAATTTTGTAAAAATATGGAGTATTGTAATAAAATACGTTAAAATCAATGAAAAATGTCAATAAAATCATTACAGATATTGAAAATAAGGGCTAAATTCATAAAAATTTCATTAAATATTGTAATATAAGGGATACGGCTAAAATTATTTTATAAAACTTGTAATTATATGGGGTAAAGTAATAAAACAATTGAAAAATATGGTTTAATACAATAATTATCCCTTCAAATATTGAAAATAAGTATTAAATTCATAAAAATCTCATTTAGTATAGGATTTCAGGGGTTTGGTACATTATTTTATTATAAATCTTGTAAACACTTGGATATTGTAATAGATTATATCATAATAACAGTGATAAAATGTTATTTTCCCTTCAAATATTGAAAATAAGGACTTAATTCATTAAAATCTCATTAAATATTGTAATATAAGGGGTACGGCTAAAATTATTTTATTAAACTTGTAATTATATGGGGTAAAGTAATACAACAATTGAAAAATATGGTTTAAAACAATAATTATCCCTTCAAATATTGAAAATAAGTATTAAATTCATAAAAATCTCATTTAATATAGGATTTCAGGGTTTTGGTTCATTATTTTTTTATAAATCTTGTAAACACTTGGATATTGTAATAGACTATATCATAATAACAGTGATAAAATGTTAAATTCCCTTCAAATATTGAAAATAAGGACTAAATTCATTAAAATCTCATTAAATATTGTAATATAAGGAGTACGGCTAAAATTATTTTATTAAACTTGTAATTAAATGGGGTAAAGTAATAAAACAATTGAAAAATATGGTTTAAAACAATAATTATCCCTTCAAATATTGAAAGTAAGTATTAAATTCATAAAAATCTCATTTAATATAGGATTTCAGGGGTTTGGAACATTATTTTTTTATAAATCTTGTAAACACTTGGATATTGTAATAGATTATATCATAATAACAGTGATAAAATGTTATATTCCCTTCAAATATTGAAAATAAGGACTAAATTCATTAAAATATCATTAAATATTGTAATATATGGGGTAAGGCTAAAATTATTTTATAAAACTTGTAATTATATGGGGTAAAGTAATAAAACAATTGAAAATTATGGTTTAAAACAATAATTATCCCTTCAAATATTGAAAATAAGTATTAAATTCATAAAAATCTCGTTTAATATAGGATTTCAGGGGTTGGGTTCAACATTTTGTTATAAATTTTGTAAAAATATGGGATATTGTAATGAAATACGGTAAAATCATTAGAAAAATTCAATAAAATCCCTTCTAATATTGAAAATAAAGACTAAATTCATAAATATTTCATTAAATATTGTAATATAAGGGGTACGGCTAAAATTATTTTATAAAACTTGTAATTATATGGGGTAAAGTAATAAAACAATTGAAAATTATGGTTTAAAACAATAATTATCCCTTCAAATATTGAAAATAAGTATTAAATTCATAAAAATCTCATTTAATATAGGATTTCAGGGGTTGGGGCAAACAATTTTTTATAAATTTTGTAAAAATATGGGGTATTGTAATAAAATACGTTAAAATCAATGAAAAATTTCAATAAAATCATTACAGATATTGAAAATAAGGGCTAAATTCCTTAAAATCTCATTAAATATTGTAATATAAGGGGTACGGCTAAAATTATTTTATTAAACTTGTAATTATATAGGGTAAAGTAATAAAACAATTGAAAAATATGGTTTAATACAATAATTATCCCTTCAAATATTGAAAATAAGTATTAAATTCATAAAAATCTCATTTAATATAAGATTTTAGGGGTTGGGTTCAACATTTTTTTATAAATTTTGTAAAAATATGGGATATTGTAATGAAATACGGTAAAATCATTGGAATAATTCAATAAAATCCCTTCTAATATTGATAATAAGGACTAAATTCATTAAAATATCATTAAATATTGTAATATAAGGGGTAAGGCTAAAATTATTTAATAAAAATTGTAATTATATGGGGTAAAGTAATAAAACAATTGAAAAATATGGTTTAAAACAATAATTATCCCTTCAAATATTGAAAATAAGTATTAAATTCATAAAAATCTCATTTAATATAGGATTTCAGGGGTTTGGTACATTATTTTATTATAAATCTTGTAAACACTTGGACATTGTAATAGATTATATCATAATAACAGTGATAAAATGTTATATTCCCTTTAAATATTGAAAATAAGGACTAAATTCATTAAAATATCAATAAATATTGTAATATAAGGGGTACGGCTAAAATTATTTAATAAAACTTGTAATTATATGGGGTAAAGTAATAAAACAATTGAAAAATATGGTTTAAAACAATAATTATCCCTTCAAATATTGAAAATAAGTATTAAATTCATAAAAATCTCATTTAATATAGGATTTCAGGGGTTTGGTACATTATTTTATTATAAATCTTGTAAACACTTGGATATTGTAATAGATTATATCATAATAACAGTGATAAAATGTTATATTCCCTTTAAATATTGAAAATAAGGACTAAATTCATTAAAATATCAATAAATATTGTAATATAAGGGGTACGGCTAAAATTATTTTATTAAACTTGTAATTATATAGGGTAAAGTAATAAAACAATTGAAAAATATGGTTTAATACAATAATTATCCCTTCAAATATTGAAAATAAGTATTAAATTCATAAAAATCTCATTTAATATAAGATTTTAGGGGTTGGGTTCAACATTTTTTTATAAATTTTGTAAAAATATGGGATATTGTAATGAAATACGGTAAAATCATTGGAATAATTCAATAAAATCCCTTCTAATATTGATAATAAGGACTAAATTCATTAAAATATCATTAAATATTGTAATATAAGGGGTAAGGCTAAAATTATTTAATAAAACTTGTAATTATATGGGGTAAAGTAATAAAACAATTGAAAAATATGGTTTAAAACAATAATTATCCCTTCAAATATTGAAAATAAGTATTAAATTCATAAAAATCTCATTTAATATAGGATTTCAGGGGTTTGTTACATTATTTTATTATAAATCTTGTAAACACTTGGATATTGTAATAGATTATATCATAATAACAGTGATAAAATGTTATATTCCCTTTAAATATTGAAAATAAGGACTAAATTCATTAAAATATCAATAAATATTGTAATATAAGGGGTACGGCTAAAATTATTTTATAAAACTTGTAATTATATGGGGTAAAGTAATACATAAATTGAAAAATATGGTTTAAAACAATAATTATCCCTTCAAATATTGAAAATAAGTATTAAATACATAAAAATCTCATTTAATATAGGATTTCAGGGGTTGGGTTCAACATTTTTTTATAAATTTTGTAAAAATATGGGATATTGTAATGAAATACGGTAAAATTATTAGAAAAATTCAATAAAATCCGTTCTAATATTGAAAATAAAGACTAAATTCATAAATATTTCATTAAATATTGTAATATAAGGGGTACGGCTAAAATTATTTTATTAAACTTGTAATTATATGGGGTAAAGTAATAAAACAATTGAAAAATATGGTATAAAACAATAATTATCCCTTCAAATATTGAAAATAAGTATTAAATTCATAAAAATCTCATTTAATATAAGATTTTAGGGGTTGGGTTCAACATTTTTTTATAAATTTTGTAAAAATATGGGATATTGTAATGAAATACGGTAAAATCATTGGAATAATTCAATAAAATCCCTTCTAATATTGATAATAAGGACTAAATTCATTAAAATATCATTAAATATTGTAATATAAGGGGTAAGGCTAAAATTATTTAATAAAACTTGTAATTATATGGGGTAAAGTAATAAAACAATTGAAAAATATGGTTTAAAACAATAATTATCCCTTCAAATATTGAAAATAAGTATTAAATTCATAAAAATCTCATTTAATATAGGATTTCAGGGGTTTGGTACATTATTTTATTATAAATCTTGTAAACACTTGGATATTGTAATAGATTATATCATAATAACAGTGATAAAATGTTATATTCCCTTTAAATATTGAAAATAAGGACTAAATTCATTAAAATATCAATAAATATTGTAATATAAGGGGTACGGCTAAAATTATTTTATAAAACTTGTAATTATATGGGGTAAAGTAATACATAAATTGAAAAATATGGTTTAAAACAATAATTATCCCTTCAAATATTGAAAATAAGTATTAAATTCATAAAAATCTCATTTAATATAGGATTTCAGGGGTTGGGTTCAACATTTTTTTATAAATTTTGTAAAAATATGGGATATTGTAATGAAATACGGTAAAATCATTAGAAAAATTCAATAAAATCCGTTCTAATATTGAAAATAAAGACTAAATTCATAAATATTTCATTAAATATTGTAATATAAGGGGTACGGCTAAAATTATTTTATAAAACTTGTAATTATATGGGGTAAAGTAATAAAACAATTGAAAAATATGGTAAAAAACAATAATTATCCCTTCAAATATTGAAAATAAGTATTAAATTCATAAAAATCTCATTTAATATAGGATTTCAGGGGTTGGGGCCAACAATTTTTTATAAATTTTGTAAAAATATGGGGTATTGTAATAAAATACGTTAAAATCAATGAAAAATTTCAATAAAATCATTACAGATATTGAAAATAAGGGCTAAATTCATAAAAATTTCATTAAATATTGTAATATAAGGGATATGGCTAAAATTATTTTATAAAACTTGTAATTATATGGGGTAAAGTAATAAAACAATTGAAAAATATGGTTTAATACAATAATTATCCCTTCAAATATTGAAAATAAGTATTAAATTCATAAAAATCTCATTTAATATAAGATTTTAGGGGTTGGGTTCAACATTTTTTTATAAATTTTGTAAAAATATGGGATATTGTAATGAAATACGGTAAAATCATTGGAAAAATTCAATAAAATCCCTTCTAATATTGAAAATAAAGACTAAATTCATAAAAATTTCATTAAATATTGTAATATAAGGGGTACGGCTAAAATTATTTAATAAAACTTGTAATTATATGGGGTAAAGTAATAAAACAATAGAAAAATATGGTTTAAAACATTAATTATCCCTTCAAATATTGAAAATAAGTATTAAATTCATAAAAATCTCATTTAATATAGGATTTCAGGGGTTTGGTACATTATTTTATTATAAATCTTGTAAACACTTGGATATTGTAATAGATTATATCATAATAACAGTGATAAAACGTTATATTCCCTTCAAATATTGAAAATAAGGACTAAATTCATTAAAATATCAATAAATATTGTAATATAAGGGGTACGGCTAAAATTATTTTATAAAACTTGTAATTATATGGGGTAAAGTAATACAACAATAGAAAAATATGGTTTAAAACATTAATTATCCCTTCAAATATTGAAAATAAGTATTAAATTCATAAAAATCTCATTTAATATAAGATTTTAGGGGTTGGGTTCAACATTTTTTTATAAATTTTGTAAAAATATGGGGTATAGTAATAAAATACGTTAAAATCAATGAAAAATTTCAATAAAATCCTTACAGATATTGTAATAAGGGCTAAACTCATTAAAATATCATTAAATATTGTAATATAAGGGGTACGGCTAAAATTATTTTATAAAACTTGTAACTATATGGGGTAAAGTAATACAACAATAGAAAAATATGGTTTAAAACATTAATTATCACTTCAAATATTGAAAATAAGTATTAAATTCATAAAAATCTCATTTCATATAAGATTTCAGGGGTTGGGGCTAACAATTTTTTATAAATTTTGTAAAAATATGGAGTATTGTAATAAAATACGTTAAAATCAATGAAAAATTTCAATAAAATCATTACAGATATTGAAAATAAGGGCTAAATTCCTTAAAATCTCATTAAATATTGTAATATAAGGGGTACGGCTAAAATTATTTTATTAAACTTGTAATTATATAGGGTAAAGTAATAAAACAATTGAAAAATATGGTTTAATACAATAATTATCCCTTCAAATATTGAAAATAAGTATTAAATTCATAAAAATCTCATTTAATATAAGATTTTAGGGGTTGGGTTCAACATTTTTTTATAAATTTTGTAAAAATATGGGATATTGTAATGAAATACGGTAAAATCATTGGAATAATTCAATAAAATCCCTTCTAATATTGATAATAAGGACTAAATTCATTAAAATATCATTAAATATTGTAATATAAGGGGTAAGGCTAAAATTATTTAATAAAACTTGTAATTATATGGGGTAAAGTAATAAAACAATTGAAAAATATGGTATAAAACAATAATTATCCCTTCAAATATTGAAAATAAGTATTAAATTCATAAAAATCTCATTTAGTATAGGATTTCAGGGGTTTGGTACATTATTTTATTATAAATCTTGTAAACACTTGGATATTGTAATAGATTATATCATAATAACAGTGATAAAATGTTATTTTCCCTTCAAATATTGAAAATAAGGACTTAATTCATTAAAATCTCATTAAATATTGTAATATAAGGGGTACGGCTAAAATTATTTTATTAAACTTGTAATTATATGGGGTAAAGTAATACAACAATTGAAAAATATGGTTTAAAACAATAATTATCCCTTCAAATATTGAAAATAAGTATTAAATTCATAAAAATCTCATTTAATATAGGATTTCAGGGGTTTGGTACATTATTTTTTTATAAATCTTGTAAACACTTGGATATTGTAATAGATTATATCATAATAACAGTGATAAAATGTTATATTCCCTTCAAATATTGAAAATAAGGACTAAATTCATTAAAATATCATTAAATATTGTAATATAAGGGGTAAGGCTAAAATTATTTTATAAAACTTGTAATTATATGGGGTAAAGTAATAAAACAATTGAAAAATATGGTTTAAAACAATAATTATCCCTTCAAATATTGAAAGTAAGTATTAAATTCATAAAAATCTCATTTAATATAGGATTTCAGGGGTTTGGTACATTATTTTATTATAAATCTTGTAAACACTTGGATATTGTAATAGATTATATCATAATAACAGTGATAAAATGTTATATTCCCTTCAAATATTGAAAATAAGGACTAAATTCATTAAAATATCAATAAATATTGTAATATAAGGGGTACGGCTAAAATTATTTTATAAAACTTGTAATTATATGGGGTAAAGTAATACAACAATTGAAAAATATGGTTTAAAACAATAATTATCCCTTCAAATATTGAAAATAAGTATTAAATTCATAAAAATCTCATTTAATATAAGATTTTAGGGGTTGGGTTCAACATTTTTTTATAAATTTTGTAAAAATATGGGGTATAGTAATAAAATACGTTAAAATCAATGAAAAATTTCAATTAAATCCTTACAGATATTGTAATAAGGGCTAAACTCATTAAAATATCATTAAATATTGTAATATAAGGGGTAAGGCTAAAATTATTTAATAAAACTTGTAATTATATGGGGTAAAGTAATAAAACAATTGAAAAATATGGTTTAAAACAATAATTATCCCTTCAAATATTGAAAATAAGTATTAAATTCATAAAAATCTCATTTAATATAGGATTTCAGGGGTTTGGTACATTATTTTATTATAAATCTTGTAAACACTTGGATATTGTAATAGATTATATCATAATAACAGTGATAAAATGTTATATTCCCTTTAAATATTGAAAATAAGGACTAAATTCATTAAAATATCAATAAATATTGTAATATAAGGGGTAAGGCTAAAATTATTTAATAAAACTTGTAATTATATGGGGTAAAGTAATAAAACAATTGAAAAATATGGTTTAAAACAATAATTATCCCTTCAAATATTGAAAATAAGTATTAAATTCATAAAAATCTCATTTAATATAGGATTTCAGGGGTTTGGTACATTATTTTATTATAAATCTTGTAAACACTTGGATATTGTAATAGATTATATCATAATAACAGTGATAAAATGTTATATTCCCTTTAAATATTGAAAATAAGGACTAAATTCATTAAAATATCAATAAATATTGTAATATAAGGGGTACGGCTAAAATTATTTTATTAAACTTGTAATTATATAGGGTAAAGTAATAAAACAATTGAAAAATATGGTTTAATACAATAATTATCCCTTCAAATATTGAAAATAAGTATTAAATTCATAAAAATCTCATTTAATATAAGATTTTAGGGGTTGGGTTCAACATTTTTTTATAAATTTTGTAAAAATATGGGATATTGTAATGAAATACGGTAAAATCATTGGAATAATTCAATAAAATCCCTTCTAATATTGATAATAAGGACTAAATTCATTAAAATATCATTAAATATTGTAATATAAGGGGTAAGGCTAAAATTATTTAATAAAACTTGTAATTATATGGGGTAAAGTAATAAAACAATTGAAAAATATGGTTTAAAACAATAATTATCCCTTCAAATATTGAAAATAAGTATTAAATTCATAAAAATCTCATTTAATATAGGATTTCAGGGGTTTGGTACATTATTTTATTATAAATCTTGTAAACACTTGGATATTGTAATAGATTATATCATAATAACAGTGATAAAATGTTATATTCCCTTTAAATATTGAAAATAAGGACTAAATTCATTAAAATATCAATAAATATTGTAATATAAGGGGTACGGCTAAAATTATTTTATAAAACTTGTAATTATATGGGGTAAAGTAATACATAAATTGAAAAATATGGTTTAAAACAATAATTATCCCTTCAAATATTGAAAATAAGTATTAAATACATAAAAATCTCATTTAATATAGGATTTCAGGGGTTGGGTTCAACATTTTTTTATAAATTTTGTAAAAATATGGGATATTGTAATGAAATACGGTAAAATTATTAGAAAAATTCAATAAAATCCGTTCTAATATTGAAAATAAAGACTAAATTCATAAATATTTCATTAAATATTGTAATATAAGGGGTACGGCTAAAATTATTTTATAAAACTTGTAATTATATGGGGTAAAGTAATAAAACAATTGAAAAATATGGTATAAAACAATAATTATCCCTTCAAATATTGAAAATAAGTATTAAATTCATAAAAATCTCATTTAATATAAGATTTTAGGGGTTGGGTTCAACATTTTTTTATAAATTTTGTAAAAATATGGGATATTGTAATGAAATACGGTAAAATCATTGGAATAATTCAATAAAATCCCTTCTAATATTGATAATAAGGACTAAATTCATTAAAATATCATTAAATATTGTAATATAAGGGGTAAGGCTAAAATTATTTAATAAAACTTGTAATTATATGGGGTAAAGTAATAAAACAATTGAAAAATATGGTTTAAAACAATAATTATCCCTTCAAATATTGAAAATAAGTATTAAATTCATAAAAATCTCATTTAATATAGGATTTCAGGGGTTTGGTACATTATTTTATTATAAATCTTGTAAACACTTGGATATTGTAATAGATTATATCATAATAACAGTGATAAAATGTTATATTCCCTTTAAATATTGAAAATAAGGACTAAATTCATTAAAATATCAATAAATATTGTAATATAAGGGGTACGGCTAAAATTATTTTATAAAACTTGTAATTATATGGGGTAAAGTAATACATAAATTGAAAAATATGGTTTAAAACAATAATTATCCCTTCAAATATTGAAAATAAGTATTAAATTCATAAAAATCTCATTTAATATAGGATTTCAGGGGTTGGGTTCAACATTTTTTTATAAATTTTGTAAAAATATGGGATATTGTAATGAAATACGGTAAAATCATTAGAAAAATTCAATAAAATCCGTTCTAATATTGAAAATAAAGACTAAATTCATAAATATTTCATTAAATATTGTAATATAAGGGGTACGGCTAAAATTATTTTATAAAACTTGTAATTATATGGGGTAAAGTAATAAAACAATTGAAAAATATGGTAAAAAACAATAATTATCCCTTCAAATATTGAAAATAAGTATTAAATACATAAAAATCTCATTTAATATAGGATTTCAGGGGTTGGGTTCAACATTTTTTTATAAATTTTGTAAAAATATGGGATATTGTAATGAAATACGGTAAAATTATTAGAAAAATTCAATAAAATCCGTTCTAATATTGAAAATAAAGACTAAATTCATAAATATTTCATTAAATATTGTAATATAAGGGGTACGGCTAAAATTATTTTATAAAACTTGTAATTATATGGGGTAAAGTAATAAAACAATTGAAAAATATGGTATAAAACAATAATTATCCCTTCAAATATTGAAAATAAGTATTAAATTCATAAAAATCTCATTTAATATAAGATTTTAGGGGTTGGGTTCAACATTTTTTTATAAATTTTGTAAAAATATGGGATATTGTAATGAAATACGGTAAAATCATTGGAATAATTCAATAAAATCCCTTCTAATATTGATAATAAGGACTAAATTCATTAAAATATCATTAAATATTGTAATATAAGGGGTAAGGCTAAAATTATTTAATAAAACTTGTAATTATATGGGGTAAAGTAATAAAACAATTGAAAAATATGGTTTAAAACAATAATTATCCCTTCAAATATTGAAAATAAGTATTAAATTCATAAAAATCTCATTTAATATAGGATTTCAGGGGTTTGGTACATTATTTTATTATAAATCTTGTAAACACTTGGATATTGTAATAGATTATATCATAATAACAGTGATAAAATGTTATATTCCCTTTAAATATTGAAAATAAGGACTAAATTCATTAAAATATCAATAAATATTGTAATATAAGGGGTACGGCTAAAATTATTTTATAAAACTTGTAATTATATGGGGTAAAGTAATACATAAATTGAAAAATATGGTTTAAAACAATAATTATCCCTTCAAATATTGAAAATAAGTATTAAATACATAAAAATCTCATTTAATATAGGATTTCAGGGGTTGGGTTCAACATTTTTTTATAAATTTTGTAAAAATATGGGATATTGTAATGAAATACGGTAAAATTATTAGAAAAATTCAATAAAATCCGTTCTAATATTGAAAATAAAGACTAAATTCATAAATATTTCATTAAATATTGTAATATAAGGGGTACGGCTAAAATTATTTTATAAAACTTGTAATTATATGGGGTAAAGTAATAAAACAATTGAAAAATATGGTATAAAACAATAATTATCCCTTCAAATATTGAAAATAAGTATTAAATTCATAAAAATCTCATTTAATATAAGATTTTAGGGGTTGGGTTCAACATTTTTTTATAAATTTTGTAAAAATATGGGATATTGTAATGAAATACGGTAAAATCATTGGAATAATTCAATAAAATCCCTTCTAATATTGATAATAAGGACTAAATTCATTAAAATATCATTAAATATTGTAATATAAGGGGTAAGGCTAAAATTATTTAATAAAACTTGTAATTATATGGGGTAAAGTAATAAAACAATTGAAAAATATGGTTTAAAACAATAATTATCCCTTCAAATATTGAAAATAAGTATTAAATTCATAAAAATCTCATTTAATATAGGATTTCAGGGGTTTGGTACATTATTTTATTATAAATCTTGTAAACACTTGGATATTGTAATAGATTATATCATAATAACAGTGATAAAATGTTATATTCCCTTTAAATATTGAAAATAAGGACTAAATTCATTAAAATATCAATAAATATTGTAATATAAGGGGTACGGCTAAAATTATTTTATAAAACTTGTAATTATATGGGGTAAAGTAATACATAAATTGAAAAATATGGTTTAAAACAATAATTATCCCTTCAAATATTGAAAATAAGTATTAAATTCATAAAAATCTCATTTAATATAGGATTTCAGGGGTTGGGTTCAACATTTTTTTATAAATTTTGTAAAAATATGGGATATTGTAATGAAATACGGTAAAATCATTAGAAAAATTCAATAAAATCCGTTCTAATATTGAAAATAAAGACTAAATTCATAAATATTTCATTAAATATTGTAATATAAGGGGTACGGCTAAAATTATTTTATAAAACTTGTAATTATATGGGGTAAAGTAATAAAACAATTGAAAAATATGGTAAAAAACAATAATTATCCCTTCAAATATTGAAAATAAGTATTAAATTCATAAAAATCTCATTTAATATAGGATTTCAGGGGTTGGGGCCAACAATTTTTTATAAATTTTGTAAAAATATGGGGTATTGTAATAAAATACGTTAAAATCAATGAAAAATTTCAATAAAATCATTACAGATATTGAAAATAAGGGCTAAATTCATAAAAATTTCATTAAATATTGTAATATAAGGGATATGGCTAAAATTATTTTATAAAACTTGTAATTATATGGGGTAAAGTAATAAAACAATTGAAAAATATGGTTTAATACAATAATTATCCCTTCAAATATTGAAAATAAGTATTAAATTCATAAAAATCTCATTTAATATAAGATTTTAGGGGTTGGGTTCAACATTTTTTTATAAATTTTGTAAAAATATGGGATATTGTAATGAAATACGGTAAAATCATTGGAAAAATTCAATAAAATCCCTTCTAATATTGAAAATAAAGACTAAATTCATAAAAATTTCATTAAATATTGTAATATAAGGGGTACGGCTAAAATTATTTAATAAAACTTGTAATTATATGGGGTAAAGTAATAAAACAATAGAAAAATATGGTTTAAAACATTAATTATCCCTTCAAATATTGAAAATAAGTATTAAATTCATAAAAATCTCATTTAATATAGGATTTCAGGGGTTTGGTACATTATTTTATTATAAATCTTGTAAACACTTGGATATTGTAATAGATTATATCATAATAACAGTGATAAAACGTTATATTCCCTTCAAATATTGAAAATAAGGACTAAATTCATTAAAATATCAATAAATATTGTAATATAAGGGGTACGGCTAAAATTATTTTATAAAACTTGTAATTATATGGGGTAAAGTAATACAACAATAGAAAAATATGGTTTAAAACATTAATTATCCCTTCAAATATTGAAAATAAGTATTAAATTCATAAAAATCTCATTTAATATAAGATTTTAGGGGTTGGGTTCAACATTTTTTTATAAATTTTGTAAAAATATGGGGTATAGTAATAAAATACGTTAAAATCAATGAAAAATTTCAATAAAATCCTTACAGATATTGTAATAAGGGCTAAACTCATTAAAATATCATTAAATATTGTAATATAAGGGGTACGGCTAAAATTATTTTATAAAACTTGTAACTATATGGGGTAAAGTAATACAACAATAGAAAAATATGGTTTAAAACATTAATTATCACTTCAAATATTGAAAATAAGTATTAAATTCATAAAAATCTCATTTCATATAAGATTTCAGGGGTTGGGGCTAACAATTTTTTATAAATTTTGTAAAAATATGGAGTATTGTAATAAAATACGTTAAAATCAATGAAAAATTTCAATAAAATCATTACAGATATTGAAAATAAGGGCTAAATTCCTTAAAATCTCATTAAATATTGTAATATAAGGGGTACGGCTAAAATTATTTTATTAAACTTGTAATTATATAGGGTAAAGTAATAAAACAATTGAAAAATATGGTTTAATACAATAATTATCCCTTCAAATATTGAAAATAAGTATTAAATTCATAAAAATCTCATTTAATATAAGATTTTAGGGGTTGGGTTCAACATTTTTTTATAAATTTTGTAAAAATATGGGATATTGTAATGAAATACGGTAAAATCATTGGAATAATTCAATAAAATCCCTTCTAATATTGATAATAAGGACTAAATTCATTAAAATATCATTAAATATTGTAATATAAGGGGTAAGGCTAAAATTATTTAATAAAACTTGTAATTATATGGGGTAAAGTAATAAAACAATTGAAAAATATGGTATAAAACAATAATTATCCCTTCAAATATTGAAAATAAGTATTAAATTCATAAAAATCTCATTTAGTATAGGATTTCAGGGGTTTGGTACATTATTTTATTATAAATCTTGTAAACACTTGGATATTGTAATAGATTATATCATAATAACAGTGATAAAATGTTATTTTCCCTTCAAATATTGAAAATAAGGACTTAATTCATTAAAATCTCATTAAATATTGTAATATAAGGGGTACGGCTAAAATTATTTTATTAAACTTGTAATTATATGGGGTAAAGTAATACAACAATTGAAAAATATGGTTTAAAACAATAATTATCCCTTCAAATATTGAAAATAAGTATTAAATTCATAAAAATCTCATTTAATATAGGATTTCAGGGGTTTGGTACATTATTTTTTTATAAATCTTGTAAACACTTGGATATTGTAATAGATTATATCATAATAACAGTGATAAAATGTTATATTCCCTTCAAATATTGAAAATAAGGACTAAATTCATTAAAATATCATTAAATATTGTAATATAAGGGGTAAGGCTAAAATTATTTTATAAAACTTGTAATTATATGGGGTAAAGTAATAAAACAATTGAAAAATATGGTTTAAAACAATAATTATCCCTTCAAATATTGAAAATAAGTATTAAATTCATAAAAATCTCATTTAATATAGGATTTCAGGGGTTTGGTACATTATTTAATTATAAATCTTGTAAAAACTTGGATATTGTAATAGATTATATCATAATAACAGTGATAAAATGTTATATTCCCTTCAAATATTGAAAATAAGGACTAAATTCATTAAAATATCATTAAATATTGTAATATAAGGGGTACGGCTAAAATTATTTTATAAAACTTGTAATTATATGGGGTAAAGTAATAAAACAATTGAAAAATATGGTTTAAAACAATAATTATCCCTTCAAATATTGAAAATAAGTATTAAATTCATAAAAATTTCATTTAATATAAGATTTTAGGGGTTGGGTTCAACATTTTTTTATAAATTTTGTAAAAATATGGGGTATAGTAATAAAATACGTTAAAATCAATGAAAAATTTCAATAAAATCCTTACAGATATTGAAAATAAGGGCTAAACTCATTAAAATATCATTAAATATTGTAATATAAGGGGTACGGCTAAAATTATTTAATAAAACTTGTAATTATATGGGGTAAAGTAATAAAACAATTGAAAAATATGGTTTAAAACAATAATTATCCTTTCAAATATTGAAAGTAAGTATTAAATTCATAAAAATCTCATTTAATATAGGATTTCAGGGGTTTGGTACATTATTTTATTATAAATCTTGTAAACACTTGGATATTGTAATAGATTATATCATAATAACAGTGATAAAATGTTATATTCCCTTCAAATATTGAAAATAAGGACTAAATTCATTAAAATATCAATAAATATTGTAATATAAGGGGTACGGCTAAAATTATTTTATAAAACTTGTAATTATATGGGGTAAAGTAATACAACAATTGAAAAATATGGTTTAAAACAATAATTATCCCTTCAAATATTGAAAATAAGTATTAAATTCATAAAAATCTCATTTAATATAAGATTTTAGGGGTTGGGTTCAACATTTTTTTATAAATTTTGTAAAAATATGGGGTATAGTAATAAAATACGTTAAAATCAATGAAAAATTTCAATTAAATCCTTACAGATATTGTAATAAGGGCTAAACTCATTAAAATATCATTAAATATTGTAATATAAGGGGTACGGCTAAAATTATTTTATAAAACTTGTAATTATATGGGGTAAAGTAATACAACAATAGAAAAATATGGTTTAAAACATTAATTATCCCTTCAAATATTGAAAATAAGTATTAAATTCATAAAAATCTCATTTAATATAAGATTTTAGGGGTTGGGTTCAACATTTTTTTATAAATTTTGTAAAAATATGGGGTATTGTAATGAAATACGGTAAAATCATTGGAAAAATTCAATAAAATCCCTTCTAATATTGAAAATAAGGACTAAATTCATTAAAATCTCATTAAATATTGTAATATAAGTGGTACGGCTAAAATAATTTTATATATCTTGTAATTATATGGGGTAAAGTAATAAAACAATTGAAAAATATGGTTTAAAACAATAATTATCCCTTCAAATATTGAAAGTAAGTATTAAATTCATAAAAATCTCATTTAATATAGGATTTCAGGGGTTTGGTACATTATTTTTTTATAAATCTTGTAAAAACTTGGACATTGTAATAGATTATATCATAATAACAGTGATAAAATGTTATATTCCCTTCAAATATTGAAAATAAGGACTAAATTCATTAAAATATCATTAAAAATTGTAATATAAGGGGTACGGCTAAAATTATTTTATAAAACTTGTAATTATATGGGGTAAAGTAATACAACAATTGAAAAATATGGTTTAAAACAATAATTATCCCTTCAAATATTGAAAATAAGTATTAAATTCATAAAAATCTCATTTAATATAAGATTTTAGGGGTTGGGTTCAACATTTTTTTATAAATTTTGTAAAAATATGGGGTATTGTAATGAAATACGGTAAAATCATTGGAAAAATTTCAATAAAATCCTTACAGATATTGAAAATAAGGACTAAATTCATTAAAATCTCATTAAATATTGTAATATAAGGGGTACGGCTAAAATTATTTTATTAAACTTGTAATTATATGGGGTAAAGTAATAAAACAATTGAAAAATATGGTTTAAAACAATAATTATCCCTTCAAATATTGAAAATAAGTATTAAATTCATAAAAATCTCATTTAATATAGGATTTCAGGGGTTTGGTACATTATTTTTTTATAAATCTTGTAAACACTTGGATATTGTAATAGATTATATCATAATAACAGTGATAATATGTTATATTCCCTTCAAATATTGAAAATAAGGACTAAATTCATTAAAATATCATTAAATATTGTAATATAAGGGGTAAGGCTAAAATTATTTTATAAAACTTGTAATTATATGGGGTAAAGTAATAAAACAATTGAAAAATATGGTTTAAAACAATAATTATCCCTTCAATTATTGAAAATAAGTATTAAATTCATAAAAATCTCATTTAATATAAGATTTTAGGGGTTGGGTTCAACATTTCTTTATAAATTTTGTAAAAATATGGGGTATAGTAATAAAATACGTTAAAATCAATGAAAAATTTCAATAAAATCCCTTCTAATATTGAAAATAAGGACTAAATTCATTAAAATCTCATTAAATATTGTAATATAAGGGGTACGGCTAAAATTATTTTATTAAACTTGTAATTATATGGGGTAAAGTAATAAAACAATTGAAAAATATGGTATAAAACAATAATTATCCCTTCAAATATTGAAAATAAGTATTAAATTCATAAAAATCTCATTTAATATAAGATTTTAGGGGTTGGGTTCAACATTTTTTTATAAATTTTGTAAAAATATGGGGTATTGTAATGAAATACGGTAAAATCATTGGAAAAATTTCAATAAAATCCTTACAGATATTGAAAATAAGGACTAAATTCATTAAAATCTCATTAAATATTGTAATATAAGGGGTACGGCTAAAATTATTTAATAAAACTTGTAATTATATGTGGTAAAGTAATAAAACAATTGAAAAATATGGTTTAAAACAATAATTATCCCTTCAAATATTGAAAGTAAGTATTAAATTCATAAAAATCTCATTTAATATAGGATTTCAGGGGTTTGGTACATTATTTTTTTATAAACCTTGTAAACACTTGGATATTGTAATAGATTATATCATAATAACAGTGATAAAATGTTATATTCCCTTCAAATATTGAAAATAAGGACTAAATTCATTAAAATATCATTAAATATTGTAATATAAGGGGTAAGGCTAAAATTATTTTATAAAACTTGTAATTATATGGGGTAAAGTAATAAAACAATTGAAAAATATGGTTTAAAACATTAATTATCCCTTCAAATATTGAAAATAAGTATTAAATTCATAAAAATCTCATTTAATATAAGATTTTAGGGGTTGGGTTCAACATTTTTTTATAAATTTTGTAAAAATATGGGGTATTGTAATGAAATACGGTAAAATCATTGGAAAAATTTCAATAAAATCCTTACAGATATTGAAAATAAGGACTAAATTCATTAAAATCTCATTAAATATTGTAATATAAGGGGTACGGCTAAAATTATTTTATTAAACTTGTAATTATATGGGGTAAAGTAATAAAACAATTGAAAAATATGGTTTAAAACAATAATTATCCCTTCAAATATTGAAAATAAGTATTAAATTCATAAAAATTTCATTTAATATAAGATTTTAGGGGTTGGGTTCATCATTTTTTTATAAATTTTGTAAAAATATGGGGTATAGTAATAAAATACGTTAAAATCAATGAAAAATTTCAATAAAATCCTTACAGATATTGAAAATAAGGGCTAAACTCATTAAAATATCATTAAATATTGTAATATAAGGGGTACGGCTAAAATTATTTTATTAAACTTGTAATTATATGGGGTAAAGTAATAAAACAATTGAAAAATATGGTATAAAACAATAATTATCCCTTCAAATATTGAAAATAAGTATTAAATTCATAAAAATCTCATTTAATATAGGATTTCAGGGGTTTGGTACATTATTTTTTTATATATCTTGTAAACACTTGGATATTGTAATAGATTATATCATAATAACAGTGATAAAATGTTATATTCCCTTCAAATATTGAAAATAAGGACTAAATTCATTAAAATATCATTAAATATTGTAATATAAGGGGTAAGGCTAAAATTATTTAATAAAACTTGTAATTATATGGGGTAAAGTAATAAAACAATTGAAAAATATGGTTTAAAACATTAATTATCCCTTCAAATATTGAAAATAAGTATTAAATTCATAAAAATCTCATTTAATATAAGATTTTAGGGGTTGGGTTCAACATTTCTTTATAAATTTTGTAAAAATATGGGGTATAGTAATAAAATACATTAAAATCAATGAAAAATTTCAATAAAATCCCTTCTAATATTGAAAATAAGGACTAAATTCATTAAAATCTCATTAAATATTGTAATATAAGGGGTACGGCTAAAATTATTTTATTAAACTTGTAATTATATGGGGTAAAGTAATAAAACAATTGAAAAATATGGTATAAAACAATAATTATCCCTTCAAATATTGAAAATAAGTATTAAATTCATAAAAATCTCATTTAATATAAGATTTTAGGGGTTGGGTTCAACATTTTTTTATAAATTTTGTAAAAATATGGGGTATTGTAATGAAATACGGTAAAATCATTGGAAAAATTTCAATAAAATCCTTACAGATATTGAAAATAAGGACTAAATTCATTAAAATCTCATTAAATATTGTAATATAAGGGGTACGGCTAAAATTATTTTATTAAACTTGTAATTATATGGGGTAAAGTAATAAAACAATTGAAAAATATGGTATAAAAC
The DNA here is from genome assembly GCA_036289425.1 of Rhopalosiphum nymphaeae. Taxonomy (NCBI): domain Eukaryota; kingdom Metazoa; phylum Arthropoda; class Insecta; order Hemiptera; family Aphididae; genus Rhopalosiphum; species Rhopalosiphum nymphaeae. The sequence goes on along the minus strand of JAZAQC010000001.1, from coordinate 6,219,964 downwards.
AATAATTATCCCTTCAAATATTGAAAATAAGTATTAAATTCATAAAAATTTCATTTAATATAAGATTTTAGGGGTTGGGTTCATCATTTTTTTATAAATTTTGTAAAAATATGGGGTATAGTAATAAAATACGTTAAAATCAATGAAAAATTTCAATAAAATCCTTACAGATATTGAAAATAAGGGCTAAACTCATTAAAATATCATTAAATATTGTAATATAAGGGGTACGGCTAAAATTATTTAATAAAACTTGTAATTATATGTGGTAAAGTAATAAAACAATTGAAAAATATGGTTTAAAACAATAATTATCCCTTCAAATATTGAAAGTAAGTATTAAATTCATAAAAATCTCATTTAATATAGGATTTCAGGGGTTTGGTACATTATTTTTTTATAAACCTTGTAAACACTTGGATATTGTAATAGATTATATCATAATAACAGTGATAAAATGTTATATTCCCTTCAAATATTGAAAATAAGGACTAAATTCATTAAAATATCATTAAATATTGTAATATAAGGGGTAAGGCTAAAATTATTTTATAAAACTTGTAATTATATGGGGTAAAGTAATAAAACAATTGAAAAATATGGTTTAAAACATTAATTATCCCTTCAAATATTGAAAATAAGTATTAAATTCATAAAAATCTCATTTAATATAAGATTTTAGGGGTTGGGTTCAACATTTTTTTATAAATTTTGTAAAAATATGGGGTATAGTAATAAAATACGTTAAAATCAATGAAAAATTTCAATAAAATCCTTACAGATATTGTAATAAGGGCTAAACTCATTAAAATATCATTAAATATTGTAATATAAGGGGTACGGCTAAAATTATTTTATAAAACTTGTAATTATACGGGGTAAAGTAATACAATAATAGAAAAATATGGTTTAAAACATTAATTATCCCTTCAAATATTGAAAATAAGTATTAAATTCATAAAAATCTCATTTAATATAAGATTTTAGGGGTTGGGTTCAACATTTTTTTATAAATTTTGTAAAAATATGGGGTATTGTAATGAAATACGGTAAAATCATTGGAAAAATTCAATAAAATCCCTTCTAATATTGAAAATAAGGACTAAATTCATTAAAATCTCATTAAATATTGTAATATAAGTGGTACGGCTAAAATTATTTTATATATCTTGTAATGATATGGGGTAAAGTAATAAAACAATTGAAAAATATGGTTTAATACAATAATTATCCCTTCAAATATTGAAAATAAGTATTAAATTCATAAGAATCTCATTTAGTATAGGATTTCAGGGGTTTGGTACATTATTTTATTATAAATCTTGTAAACACTTGGATATTGTAATAGATTATATCATAATAACAGTGATAAAATGTTATTTTCCCTTCAAATATTGAAAATAAGGACTTAATTCATTAAAATATCAATAAATATTGTAATATAAGGGGTACGGCTAAAATTATTTTATAAAACTTGTAATTATATGGGGTAAAGTAATACAACAATTGAAAAATATGGTTTAAAACAATAATTATCCCTTCAAATATTGAAAATAAGTATTAAATTCATAAAAATCTCATTTAATATAAGATTTTAGGGGTTGGGTTCAACATTTTTTTATAAATTTTGTAAAAATATGGGGTATAGTAATAAAATACGTTAAAATCAATGAAAAATTTCAATTAAATCCTTACAGATATTGTAATAAGGGCTAAACTCATTAAAATATCATTAAATATTGTAATATAAGGGGTACGGCTAAAATTATTTTATAAAACTTGTAATTATATGGGGTAAAGTAATACAACAATTGAAAAATATGGTTTAAAACATTAATTATCCCTTCAAATATTGAAAATAAGTATTAAATTCATAAAAATCTCATTTAATATAAGATTTTAGGGGTTGGGTTCAACATTTTTTTATAAATTTTGTAAAAATATGGGGTATTGTAATGAAATACGGTAAAATCATTGGAAAAATTCAATAAAATCCCTTCTAATATTGAAAATAAGGACTAAATTCATTAAAATCTCATTAAATATTGTAATATAAGTGGTACGGCTAAAATAATTTTATATATCTTGTAATTATATGGGGTAAGGTAATAAAACAATTGAAAAATATGGTTTAAAACAATAATTATCCCTTCAAATATTGAAAATAAGGACTAAATTCATTAAAATATCATTAAATATTGTAATATAAGGGGTAAGGCTAAAATTATTTTATAAAACTTGTAATTATATGGGGTAAAGTAATAAAACAATTGAAAAATATGGTTTAAAACATTAATTATCCCTTCAAATATTGAAAATAAGTATTAAATTCATAAAAATCTCATTTAATATAAGATTTTAGGGGTTGGGTTCAACATTTTTTTATAAATTTTGTAAAAATATGGGGTATAGTAATAAAATACGTTAAAATCAATGAAAAATTTCAATAAAATCCTTACAGATATTGTAATAAGGGCTAAACTCATTAAAATATCATTAAATATTGTAATATAAGGGGTACGGCTAAAATTATTTTATAAAACTTGTAATTATACGGGGTAAAGTAATACAACAATAGAAAAATATGGTTTAAAACATTAATTATCCCTTCAAATATTGAAAATAAGTATTAAATTCATAAAAATCTCATTTAATATAAGATTTTAGGGGTTGGGTTCAACATTTTTTTATAAATTTTGTAAACATATGGGGTATTGTAATGAAATACGGTAAAATCATTGGAAAAATTCAATAAAATCCCTTCTAATATTGAAAATAAGGACTAAATTCATTAAAATCTCATTAAATATTGTAATATAAGTGGTACGGCTAAAATTATTTTATATATCTTGTAATGATATGGGGTAAAGTAATAAAACAATTGAAAAATATGGTTTAATACAATAATTATCCCTTCAAATATTGAAAATAAGTATTAAATTCATAAAAATCTCATTTAGTATAGGATTTCAGGGGTTTGGTACATTATTTTATTATAAATCTTGTAAACACTTGGATATTGTAATAGATTATATCATAATAACAGTGATAAAATGTTATTTTCCCTTCAAATATTGAAAATAAGGACTTAATTCATTAAAATCTCATTAAATATTGTAATATAAGGGGTACGGCTAAAATTATTTTATTAAACTTGTAATTATATGGGGTAAAGTAATACAACAATTGAAAAATATGGTTTAAAACAATAATTATCCCTTCAAATATTGAAAATAAGTATTAAATTCATAAAAATCTCATTTAATATAGGATTTCAGGGGTTTGGTACATTATTTTTTTATAAATCTTGTAAACACTTGGATATTGTAATAGATTATATCATAATAACAGTGATAAAATGTTATATTCCCTTCAAATATTGAAAATAAGGACTAAATTCATTAAAATATCATTAAATATTGTAATATAAGGGGTAAGGCTAAAATTATTTTATAAAACTTGTAATTATATGGGGTAAAGTAATAAAACAATTGAAAAATATGGTTTAAAACAATAATTATCCCTTCAAATATTGAAAATAAGTATTAAATTCATAAAAATCTCATTTAATATAGGATTTCAGGGGTTTGGTACATTATTTAATTATAAATCTTGTAAAAACTTGGATATTGTAATAGATTATATCATAATAACAGTGATAAAATGTTATATTCCCTTCAAATATTGAAAATAAGGACTAAATTCATTAAAATATCATTAAATATTGTAATATAAGGGGTACGGCTAAAATTATTTTATAAAACTTGTAATTATATGGGGTAAAGTAATAAAACAATTGAAAAATATGGTTTAAAACAATAATTATCCCTTCAAATATTGAAAATAAGTATTAAATTCATAAAAATTTCATTTAATATAAGATTTTAGGGGTTGGGTTCAACATTTTTTTATAAATTTTGTAAAAATATGGGGTATAGTAATAAAATACGTTAAAATCAATGAAAAATTTCAATAAAATCCTTACAGATATTGAAAATAAGGGCTAAACTCATTAAAATATCATTAAATATTGTAATATAAGGGGTACGGCTAAAATTATTTAATAAAACTTGTAATTATATGGGGTAAAGTAATAAAACAATTGAAAAATATGGTTTAAAACAATAATTATCCTTTCAAATATTGAAAATAAGTATTAAATTCATAAAAATCTCATTTAATATAGGATTTCAGGGGTTTGGTACATTATTTAATTATAAATCTTGTAAAAACTTGGACATTGTAATAGATTATATCATAATAACAGTGATAAAATGTTATATTCCCTTCAAATATTGAAAATAAGGACTAAATTCATTAAAATATCATTAAAAATTGTAATATAAGGGGTACGGCTAAAATTATTTTATAAAACTTGTAATTATATGGGGTAAAGTAATACAACAATTGAAAAATATGGTTTAAAACAATAATTATCCCTTCAAATATTGAAAATAAGTATTAAATTCATAAAAATCTCATTTAATATAAGATTTTAGGGGTTGGGTTCAACATTTTTTTATAAATTTTGTAAAAATATGGGGTATTGTAATGAAATACGGTAAAATCATTGGAAAAATTTCAATAAAATCCTTACAGATATTGAAAATAAGGACTAAATTCATTAAAATCTCATTAAATATTGTAATATAAGGGGTACGGCTAAAATTATTTTATTAAACTTGTAATTATATGGGGTAAAGTAATAAAACAATTGAAAAATATGGTTTAAAACAATAATTATCCCTTCAAATATTGAAAATAAGTATTAAATTCATAAAAATCTCATTTAATATAGGATTTCAGGGGTTTGGTACATTATTTTTTTATAAATCTTGTAAACACTTGGATATTGTAATAGATTATATCATAATAACAGTGATAATATGTTATATTCCCTTCAAATATTGAAAATAAGGACTAAATTCATTAAAATATCATTAAATATTGTAATATAAGGGGTAAGGCTAAAATTATTTTATAAAACTTGTAATTATATGGGGTAAAGTAATAAAACAATTGAAAAATATGGTTTAAAACAATAATTATCCCTTCAAATATTGAAAATAAGTATTAAATTCATAAAAATCTCATTTAATATAGGATTTCAGGGGTTTGGTACATTATTTAATTATAAATCTTGTAAAAACTTGGACATTGTAATAGATTATATCATAATAACAGTGATAAAATGTTATATTCCCTTCAAATATTGAAAATAAGGACTAAATTCATTAAAATATCATTAAATATTGTAATATAAGGGGTACGGCTAAAATTATTTTATAAAACTTGTAATTATATGGGGTAAAGTAATACAACAATTGAAAAATATGGTTTAAAACAATAATTATCCCTTCAAATATTGAAAATAAGTATTAAATTCATAAAAATCTCATTTAATATAAGATTTTAGGGGTTGGGTTCAACATTTTTTTATAAATTTTGTAAAAATATGGGGTATTGTAATGAAATACGGTAAAATCATTGGAAAAATTTCAATAAAATCCTTACAGATATTGAAAATAAGGACTAAATTCATTAAAATCTCATTAAATATTGTAATATAAGGGGTACGGCTAAAATTATTTTATTAAACTTGTAATTATATGGGGTAAAGTAATAAAACAATTGAAAAATATGGTTTAAAACAATAATTATCCCTTCAAATATTGAAAATAAGTATTAAATTCATAAAAATTTCATTTAATATAAGATTTTAGGGGTTGGGTTCATCATTTTTTTATAAATTTTGTAAAAATATGGGGTATAGTAATAAAATACGTTAAAATCAATGAAAAATTTCAATAAAATCCTTACAGATATTGAAAATAAGGGCTAAACTCATTAAAATATCATTAAATATTGTAATATAAGGGGTACGGCTAAAATTATTTTATTAAACTTGTAATTATATGGGGTAAAGTAATAAAACAATTGAAAAATATGGTATAAAACAATAATTATCCCTTCAAATATTGAAAATAAGTATTAAATTCATAAAAATCTCATTTAATATAGGATTTCAGGGGTTTGGTACATTATTTTTTTATATATCTTGTAAACACTTGGATATTGTAATAGATTATATCATAATAACAGTGATAAAATGTTATATTCCCTTCAAATATTGAAAATAAGGACTAAATTCATTAAAATATCATTAAATATTGTAATATAAGGGGTAAGGCTAAAATTATTTAATAAAACTTGTAATTATATGGGGTAAAGTAATAAAACAATTGAAAAATATGGTTTAAAACATTAATTATCCCTTCAAATATTGAAAATAAGTATTAAATTCATAAAAATCTCATTTAATATAAGATTTTAGGGGTTGGGTTCAACATTTCTTTATAAATTTTGTAAAAATATGGGGTATAGTAATAAAATACGTTAAAATCAATGAAAAATTTCAATAAAATCCCTTCTAATATTGAAAATAAGGACTAAATTCATTAAAATCTCATTAAATATTGTAATATAAGGGGTACGGCTAAAATTATTTTATTAAACTTGTAATTATATGGGGTAAAGTAATAAAACAATTGAAAAATATGGTATAAAACAATAATTATCCCTTCAAATATTGAAAATAAGTATTAAATTCATAAAAATCTCATTTAATATAAGATTTTAGGGGTTGGGTTCAACATTTTTTTATAAATTTTGTAAAAATATGGGGTATTGTAATGAAATACGGTAAAATCATTGGAAAAATTTCAATAAAATCCTTACAGATATTGAAAATAAAGACTAAATTCATAAATATTTCATTAAATATTGTAATATAAGGGGTACTGCTAAAATTATTTAATAAAACTTGTAATTATATGCTGTAAAGTAATAAAACAATTGAAAAATATGGTTTAAAACAATAATTATCCCTTCAAATATTGAAAATAAGTATTAAATTCATAAAAATCTCATTTAATATAGGATTTCAGGGGTTTGGTACATTATTTTATTATAAATCTTGTAAACACTTGGATATTGTAATAGATTATATCATAATAACAGTGATAAAATGTTATATTTCCTTCAAATATTGAAAATAAGGACTAAATTCATTAAAACATCATTAAATATTGTAATATAAGGGGTACGGCTAAAATTATTTTATAAAACTTGTAATTATATGGGGTAAAGTAATACAACAATTGAAAAATATGGTTTAAAACAATAATTATCCCTTCAAATATTGAAAATAAGTATTAAATTCATAAAAATCTCATTTAATATAAGATTTTAGGGGTTGGGTTCAACATTTTTTTAGAAATTTTGTAAAAATATGGGATATTGTAATGAAATACGGTAAAATCATTGGAAAAATTCAATAAAATCCCTTCTAATATTGAAAATAAAGACTAAATTCATAAAAATTTCATTAAATATTGTAATATAAGGGGTACGGCTAAAATTATTTTATAAAACTTGTAATTATATGGGGTAAAGTAATACAACAATAGAAAAATATGGTTTAAAACATTAATTATCCCGTCAAATATTGAAAATAAGTATTAAATTCATAAAAATCTCATTTAATATAAGATTTTAAGGGTTGGGGCGAACAATTTTTTATAAATTTTGTAAAAATATGGGGTATAGTAATAAAATACGTAAAATCAATGAAAAATTTCAATAAAATCCTTACAGATATTGAAAATAAAAACTAAATTCATAAATATTTCATTAAATATTGTAATATAAGGGGTACGGCTAAAATTATTTAATAAAACTTGTAATTATATGGGGTAAAGTAATAAAACAATTGAAAAATATGGTTTAAAACAATAATTATCCCTTCAAATATTGAAAATAAGTATTAAATTCATAAAAATCTCATTTAATATAGGATTTCAGGGGTTGGGGCCTACAAATTTTTTATAAATTTTGTAAAAATATGGGGTATTGTAATGAAATACGGTTAAATCATTGGAAAAATTCAATAAAATCCCTTCTAATATTGAAAATAAAGACTAAATTCATAAAAATTTCATTAAATATTGTAATATAAGGGGTACGGCTAAAATTATTTAATAAAACTTGTAATTATATGGGGTAAAGTAATAAAACAATTGAAAAATATGGTTTAAAACAATATTTATCCCTTCAAATATTGAAAATAAGTATTAAATTCATAAAAATCTCATTTAATATAGGATTTCAGGGGTTTGGTACATTATTTTATTATAAATCTTGTAAACACTTGGATATTGTAATAGATTATATCATAATAACAGTGATAAAATGTTATATTCCCTTCAAATATTGAAAATAAGGACTAAATTCATTAAAACATCATTAAATATTGTAATATAAGGGGTACGGCTAAAATTATTTTATAAAACTTGTAATTATATGGGGTAAAGTAATACAACAATTGAAAAATATGGTTTAAAACAATAATTATTCCTTCAAATATTGAAAATAAGTATTAAATTCATAAAAATCTCATTTAATATAAGATTTTAGGGGTTGGGTTCAACATTTTTTTATAAATATTGTAAAAATATGGGGTATAGTAATAAAATACGTTAAAATCAATGAAAAATTTCAATAAAATCCTTACAGATATTGAAAATAAGGGCTAAACTCATTAAAATATCATTAAATATTGTAATATAAGGGGTACGGCTAAAATTATTTTATAAAACTTGTAATTATATGGGGTAAAGTAATAAAACAATTGAAAAATATGGTTTAATACAATAATTATCCCTTCAAATATTGAAAATAAGTATTAAATTCATAAAAATCTCATTTAATATAAGATTTTAGGGGTTGGGTTCAACATTTTTTTATAAATATTGTAAAAATATGGGGTATAGTTATAAAATACGTTAAAATCAATGAAAAATTTCAATAAAATCCTTACAGATATTGAAAATAAGGGCTAAATTTATAAATATTTCATTAAATATTGTAATATAAGGGGTACGGCTAAAATTATTTAATAAAACTTGTAATTATATGGGGTAAAGTAATAAAACAATTGAAAAATATGGTTTAAAACAATAATTATCCCTTCAAATATTGAAAATAAGTATTAAATTCATAAAAATCTCATTTAATATAGGATTTCAGGGGTTGGGGCCTACAAATTTTTTATAAATTTTGTAAAAATATGGGGTATTGTAATGAAATACGGTTAAATCATTGGAAAAATTCAATAAAATCCCTTCTAATATTGAAAATAAAGACTAAATTCATAAAAATTTCATTAAATATTGTAATATAAGGGGTACGGCTAAAATTATTTAATAAAACTTGTAATTATATGGGGTAAAGTAATAAAACAATTGAAAAATATGGTTTAAAACAATATTTATCCCTTCAAATATTGAAAATAAGTATTAAATTCATAAAAATCTCATTTAATATAGGATTTCAGGGGTTTGGTACATTATTTTATTATAAATCTTGTAAACACTTGGATATTGTAATAGATTATATCATAATAACAGTGATAAAATGTTATATTCCCTTCAAATATTGAAAATAAGGACTAAATTCATTAAAATATCATTAAATATTGTAATATAAGGGGTAAGGCTAAAATTATTTTATAAAACTTGTAATTATATGGGGTAAAGTAATACAACAATTGAAAAATATGGTTTAAAACAATAATTATCCCTTCAAATATTGAAAATAAGTATTAAATTCATAAAAATTTCATTTAATATAAGATTTTAGGGGTTGGGTTCAACATTTTTTTATAAATTTTGTAAAAATATGGGGTATAGTAATAAAATACGTTAAAATCAATGAAAAATTTCAATAAAATCCTTACAGATATTGTAATAAGGGCTAAACTCTTTAAAATATCATTAAATATTGTAATATAAGGGGTACGGCTAAAATTGTTTTATAAAACTTGTAATTATATGGGGTAAAGTAATACAACAATAGAAAAATATGGTTTAAAACATTAATTATCCCTTCAAATATTGAAAATAAGTATTAAATTCATAAAAATCTCATTTAATATAAGATTTTAGAGGTTGGGTTCAACATTTTTTTATAAATTTTGTAAAAATATGGGGTATTGTAATGAAATACGGTAAAATCATTGGAAAAATTCAATAAAATCCCTTCTAATATTGAAAATAAGGACTAAATTCATTAAAATCTCATTAAATATTGTAATATAAGGGGTACGCCTAAAATTATTTTATTAAACTTGTAATTATATGGGGTAAAGTAATAAAACAATTGAAAAATATGGTATAAAACAATAATTATCCCTTCAAATATTGAAAATAAGTATTAAATTCATAAAAATCTCATTTAATATAAGATTTTAGGGGTTGGGTTCAACATTTTTTTATAAATTTTGTAAAAATATGGGGTATTGTAATGAAATACGGTAAAATCATTGGAAAAATTCAATAAAATCCCTTCTAATATTGAAAATAAGGACTAAATTCATTAAAATCTCATTAAATATTGTAATATAAGTGGTACGGCTAAAATTATTTTATATATCTTGTAATTATATGGGGTAAAGTAATAAAACAATTGAAAAATATGGTTTAAAACAATAATTATCCCTTCAAATATTGAAAGTAAGTATTAAATTCATAAAAATCTCATTTAATATAGGATTTCAGGGGTTTGGTACATTATTTTTTTATAAATCTTGTAAACACTTGGATATTGTAATAGATTATATCATAATAACAGTGATAAAATGTTATATTCCCTTCAAATATTGAAAATAAGGACTAAATTCATTAAAATATCATTAAATATTGTAATATAAGGGGTAAGGCTAAAATTATTTTATAAAACTTGTAATTATATGGGGTAAAGTAATACAACAATTGAAAAATATGGTTTAAAACAATAATTATCCCTTCAAATATTGAAAATAAGTATTAAATTCATAAAAATTTCATTTAATATAAGATTTTAGGGGTTGGGTTCAACATTTTTTTATAAATTTTGTAAAAATATGGGGTATAGTAATAAAATACGTTAAAATCAATGAAAAATTTCAATAAAATCCCTTCTAATATTGAAAATAAGGACTAAATTCATTAAAATCTCATTAAATATTGTAATATAAGGGGTACGGCTAAAATTATTTTATTAAACTTGTAATTATATGGGGTAAAGTAATAAAACAATTGAAAAATATGGTATAAAACAATAATTATCCCTTCAAATATTGAAAATAAGTATTAAATTCATAAAAATTTCATTTAATATAAGATTTTAGGGGTTGGGTTCATCATTTTTTTATAAATTTTGTAAAAATATGGGGTATAGTAATAAAATACGTTAAAATCAATGAAAAATTTCAATAAAATCCTTACAGATATTGAAAATAAGGGCTAAACTCATTAAAATATCATTAAATATTGTAATATAAGGGGTACGGCTAAAATTATTTAATAAAACTTGTAATTATATGTGGTAAAGTAATAAAACAATTGAAAAATATGGTTTAAAACAATAATTATCCCTTCAAATATTGAAAGTAAGTATTAAATTCATAAAAATCTCATTTAATATAGGATTTCAGGGGTTTGGTACATTATTTTTTTATAAACCTTGTAAACACTTGGATATTGTAATAGATTATATCATAATAACAGTGATAAAATGTTATATTCCCTTCAAATATTGAAAATAAGGACTAAATTCATTAAAATATCATTAAATATTGTAATATAAGGGGTAAGGCTAAAATTATTTTATAAAACTTGTAATTATATGGGGTAAAGTAATAAAACAATTGAAAAATATGGTTTAAAACATTAATTATCCCTTCAAATATTGAAAATAAGTATTAAATTCATAAAAATCTCATTTAATATAAGATTTTAGGGGTTGGGTTCAACATTTTTTTATAAATTTTGTAAAAATATGGGGTATAGTAATAAAATACGTTAAAATCAATGAAAAATTTCAATAAAATCCTTACAGATATTGTAATAAGGGCTAAACTCATTAAAATATCATTAAATATTGTAATATAAGGGGTACGGCTAAAATTATTTTATAAAACTTGTAATTATACGGGGTAAAGTAATACAACAATAGAAAAATATGGTTTAAAACATTAATTATCCCTTCAAATATTGAAAATAAGTATTAAATTCATAAAAATCTCATTTAATATAAGATTTTAGGGGTTGGGTTCAACATTTTTTTATAAATTTTGTAAAAATATGGGGTATTGTAATGAAATACGGTAAAATCATTGGAAAAATTCAATAAAATCCCTTCTAATATTGAAAATAAGGACTAAATTCATTAAAATCTCATTAAATATTGTAATATAAGTGGTACGGCTAAAATTATTTTATATATCTTGTAATGATATGGGGTAAAGTAATAAAACAATTGAAAAATATGGTTTAATACAATAATTATCCCTTCAAATATTGAAAATAAGTATTAAATTCATAAAAATCTCATTTAGTATAGGATTTCAGGGGTTTGGTACATTATTTTATTATAAATCTTGTAAACACTTGGATATTGTAATAGATTATATCATAATAACAGTGATAAAATGTTATTTTCCCTTCAAATATTGAAAATAAGGACTTAATTCATTAAAATCTCATTAAATATTGTAATATAAGGGGTACGGCTAAAATTATTTTATTAAACTTGTAATTATATGGGGTAAAGTAATACAACAATTGAAAAATATGGTTTAAAACAATAATTATCCCTTCAAATATTGAAAATAAGTATTAAATTCATAAAAATCTCATTTAATATAGGATTTCAGGGGTTTGGTACATTATTTTTTTATAAATCTTGTAAACACTTGGATATTGTAATAGATTATATCATAATAACAGTGATAAAATGTTATATTCCCTTCAAATATTGAAAATAAGGACTAAATTCATTAAAATATCATTAAATATTGTAATATAAGGGGTAAGGCTAAAATTATTTTATAAAACTTGTAATTATATGGGGTAAAGTAATAAAACAATTGAAAAATATGGTTTAAAACAATAATTATCCCTTCAAATATTGAAAATAAGTATTAAATTCATAAAAATCTCATTTAATATAGGATTTCAGGGGTTTGGTACATTATTTAATTATAAATTTTGTAAAAATATGGGGTATAGTAATAAAATACGTTAAAATCAATGAAAAATTTCAATAAAATCCTTACAGATATTGAAAATAAGGGCTAAACTCATTAAAATATCATTAAATATTGTAATATAAGGGGTACGGCTAAAATTATTTAATAAAACTTGTAATTATATGGGGTAAAGTAATAAAACAATTGAAAAATATGGTTTAAAACAATAATTATCCTTTCAAATATTGAAAGTAAGTATTAAATTCATAAAAATCTCATTTAATATAGGATTTCAGGGGTTTGGTACATTATTTTATTATAAATCTTGTAAACACTTGGATATTGTAATAGATTATATCATAATAACAGTGATAAAATGTTATATTCCCTTCAAATATTGAAAATAAGGACTAAATTCATTAAAATATCAATAAATATTGTAATATAAGGGGTACGGCTAAAATTATTTTATAAAACTTGTAATTATATGGGGTAAAGTAATACAACAATTGAAAAATATGGTTTAAAACAATAATTATCCCTTCAAATATTGAAAATAAGTATTAAATTCATAAAAATCTCATTTAATATAAGATTTTAGGGGTTGGGTTCAACATTTTTTTATAAATTTTGTAAAAATATGGGGTATAGTAATAAAATACGTTAAAATCAATGAAAAATTTCAATTAAATCCTTACAGATATTGTAATAAGGGCTAAACTCATTAAAATATCATTAAATATTGTAATATAAGGGGTACGGCTAAAATTATTTTATAAAACTTGTAATTATATGGGGTAAAGTAATACAACAATAGAAAAATATGGTTTAAAACATTAATTATCCCTTCAAATATTGAAAATAAGTATTAAATTCATAAAAATCTCATTTAATATAAGATTTTAGGGGTTGGGTTCAACATTTTTTTATAAATTTTGTAAAAATATGGGGTATTGTAATGAAATACGGTAAAATCATTGGAAAAATTCAATAAAATCCCTTCTAATATTGAAAATAAGGACTAAATTCATTAAAATCTCATTAAATATTGTAATATAAGTGGTACGGCTAAAATAATTTTATATATCTTGTAATTATATGGGGTAAAGTAATAAAACAATTGAAAAATATGGTTTAAAACAATAATTATCCCTTCAAATATTGAAAGTAAGTATTAAATTCATAAAAATCTCATTTAATATAGGATTTCAGGGGTTTGGTACATTATTTTTTTATAAATCTTGTAAACACTTGGATATTGTAATAGATTATATCATAATAACAGTGATAATATGTTATATTCCCTTCAAATATTGAAAATAAGGACTAAATTCATTAAAATATCATTAAATATTGTAATATAAGGGGTAAGGCTAAAATTATTTTATAAAACTTGTAATTATATGGGGTAAAGTAATAAAACAATTGAAAAATATGGTTTAAAACAATAATTATCCCTTCAAATATTGAAAATAAGTATTAAATTCATAAAAATCTCATTTAATATAGGATTTCAGGGGTTTGGTACATTATTTAATTATAAATCTTGTAAAAACTTGGACATTGTAATAGATTATATCATAATAACAGTGATAAAATGTTATATTCCCTTCAAATATTGAAAATAAGGACTAAATTCATTAAAATATCATTAAAAATTGTAATATAAGGGGTACGGCTAAAATTATTTTATAAAACTTGTAATTATATGGGGTAAAGTAATACAACAATAGAAAAATATGGTTTAAAACATTAATTATCCCGTCAAATATTGAAAATAAGTATTAAATTCATAAAAATCTCATTTAATATAAGATTTTAAGGGTTGGGGCGAACAATTTTTTATAAATTTTGTAAAAATATGGGGTATAGTAATAAAATACGTAAAATCAATGAAAAATTTCAATAAAATCCTTACAGATATTGAAAATAAAAACTAAATTCATAAATATTTCATTAAATATTGTAATATAAGGGGTACGGCTAAAATTATTTAATAAAACTTGTAATTATATGGGGTAAAGTAATAAAACAATTGAAAAATATGGTTTAAAACAATAATTATCCCTTCAAATATTGAAAATAAGTATTAAATTCATAAAAATCTCATTTAATATAGGATTTCAGGGGTTGGGGCCTACAAATTTTTTATAAATTTTGTAAAAATATGGGGTATTGTAATGAAATACGGTTAAATCATTGGAAAAATTCAATAAAATCCCTTCTAATATTGAAAATAAAGACTAAATTCATAAAAATTTCATTAAATATTGTAATATAAGGGGTACGGCTAAAATTATTTAATAAAACTTGTAATTATATGGGGTAAAGTAATAAAACAATTGAAAAATATGGTTTAAAACAATATTTATCCCTTCAAATATTGAAAATAAGTATTAAATTCATAAAAATCTCATTTAATATAGGATTTCAGGGGTTTGGTACATTATTTTATTATAAATCTTGTAAACACTTGGATATTGTAATAGATTATATCATAATAACAGTGATAAAATGTTATATTCCCTTCAAATATTGAAAATAAGGACTAAATTCATTAAAACATCATTAAATATTGTAATATAAGGGGTACGGCTAAAATTATTTTATAAAACTTGTAATTATATGGGGTAAAGTAATACAACAATTGAAAAATATGGTTTAAAACAATAATTATTCCTTCAAATATTGAAAATAAGTATTAAATTCATAAAAATCTCATTTAATATAAGATTTTAGGGGTTGGGTTCAACATTTTTTTATAAATATTGTAAAAATATGGGGTATAGTAATAAAATACGTTAAAATCAATGAAAAATTTCAATAAAATCCTTACAGATATTGAAAATAAGGGCTAAACTCATTAAAATATCATTAAATATTGTAATATAAGGGGTACGGCTAAAATTATTTTATAAAACTTGTAATTATATGGGGTAAAGTAATAAAACAATTGAAAAATATGGTTTAATACAATAATTATCCCTTCAAATATTGAAAATAAGTATTAAATTCATAAAAATCTCATTTAATATAAGATTTTAGGGGTTGGGTTCAACATTTTTTTATAAATATTGTAAAAATATGGGGTATAGTTATAAAATACGTTAAAATCAATGAAAAATTTCAATAAAATCCTTACAGATATTGAAAATAAGGGCTAAATTTATAAATATTTCATTAAATATTGTAATATAAGGGGTACGGCTAAAATTATTTAATAAAACTTGTAATTATATGGGGTAAAGTAATAAAACAATTGAAAAATATGGTTTAAAACAATAATTATCCCTTCAAATATTGAAAATAAGTATTAAATTCATAAAAATCTCATTTAATATAGGATTTCAGGGGTTGGGGCCTACAAATTTTTTATAAATTTTGTAAAAATATGGGGTATTGTAATGAAATACGGTTAAATCATTGGAAAAATTCAATAAAATCCCTTCTAATATTGAAAATAAAGACTAAATTCATAAAAATTTCATTAAATATTGTAATATAAGGGGTACGGCTAAAATTATTTAATAAAACTTGTAATTATATGGGGTAAAGTAATAAAACAATTGAAAAATATGGTTTAAAACAATATTTATCCCTTCAAATATTGAAAATAAGTATTAAATTCATAAAAATCTCATTTAATATAGGATTTCAGGGGTTTGGTACATTATTTTATTATAAATCTTGTAAACACTTGGATATTGTAATAGATTATATCATAATAACAGTGATAAAATGTTATATTCCCTTCAAATATTGAAAATAAGGACTAAATTCATTAAAATATCATTAAATATTGTAATATAAGGGGTAAGGCTAAAATTATTTTATAAAACTTGTAATTATATGGGGTAAAGTAATACAACAATTGAAAAATATGGTTTAAAACAATAATTATCCCTTCAAATATTGAAAATAAGTATTAAATTCATAAAAATTTCATTTAATATAAGATTTTAGGGGTTGGGTTCAACATTTTTTTATAAATTTTGTAAAAATATGGGGTATAGTAATAAAATACGTTAAAATCAATGAAAAATTTCAATAAAATCCTTACAGATATTGTAATAAGGGCTAAACTCTTTAAAATATCATTAAATATTGTAATATAAGGGGTACGGCTAAAATTGTTTTATAAAACTTGTAATTATATGGGGTAAAGTAATACAACAATAGAAAAATATGGTTTAAAACATTAATTATCCCTTCAAATATTGAAAATAAGTATTAAATTCATAAAAATCTCATTTAATATAAGATTTTAGAGGTTGGGTTCAACATTTTTTTATAAATTTTGTAAAAATATGGGGTATTGTAATGAAATACGGTAAAATCATTGGAAAAATTCAATAAAATCCCTTCTAATATTGAAAATAAGGACTAAATTCATTAAAATCTCATTAAATATTGTAATATAAGGGGTACGCCTAAAATTATTTTATTAAACTTGTAATTATATGGGGTAAAGTAATAAAACAATTGAAAAATATGGTATAAAACAATAATTATCCCTTCAAATATTGAAAATAAGTATTAAATTCATAAAAATCTCATTTAATATAAGATTTTAGGGGTTGGGTTCAACATTTTTTTATAAATTTTGTAAAAATATGGGGTATTGTAATGAAATACGGTAAAATCATTGGAAAAATTCAATAAAATCCCTTCTAATATTGAAAATAAGGACTAAATTCATTAAAATCTCATTAAATATTGTAATATAAGTGGTACGGCTAAAATTATTTTATATATCTTGTAATTATATGGGGTAAAGTAATAAAACAATTGAAAAATATGGTTTAAAACAATAATTATCCCTTCAAATATTGAAAGTAAGTATTAAATTCATAAAAATCTCATTTAATATAGGATTTCAGGGGTTTGGTACATTATTTTTTTATAAATCTTGTAAACACTTGGATATTGTAATAGATTATATCATAATAACAGTGATAAAATGTTATATTCCCTTCAAATATTGAAAATAAGGACTAAATTCATTAAAATATCATTAAATATTGTAATATAAGGGGTAAGGCTAAAATTATTTTATAAAACTTGTAATTATATGGGGTAAAGTAATACAACAATTGAAAAATATGGTTTAAAACAATAATTATCCCTTCAAATATTGAAAATAAGTATTAAATTCATAAAAATTTCATTTAATATAAGATTTTAGGGGTTGGGTTCAACATTTTTTTATAAATTTTGTAAAAATATGGGGTATAGTAATAAAATACGTTAAAATCAATGAAAAATTTCAATAAAATCCCTTCTAATATTGAAAATAAGGACTAAATTCATTAAAATCTCATTAAATATTGTAATATAAGGGGTACGGCTAAAATTATTTTATTAAACTTGTAATTATATGGGGTAAAGTAATAAAACAATTGAAAAATATGGTATAAAACAATAATTATCCCTTCAAATATTGAAAATAAGTATTAAATTCATAAAAATTTCATTTAATATAAGATTTTAGGGGTTGGGTTCATCATTTTTTTATAAATTTTGTAAAAATATGGGGTATAGTAATAAAATACGTTAAAATCAATGAAAAATTTCAATAAAATCCTTACAGATATTGAAAATAAGGGCTAAACTCATTAAAATATCATTAAATATTGTAATATAAGGGGTACGGCTAAAATTATTTAATAAAACTTGTAATTATATGTGGTAAAGTAATAAAACAATTGAAAAATATGGTTTAAAACAATAATTATCCCTTCAAATATTGAAAGTAAGTATTAAATTCATAAAAATCTCATTTAATATAGGATTTCAGGGGTTTGGTACATTATTTTTTTATAAACCTTGTAAACACTTGGATATTGTAATAGATTATATCATAATAACAGTGATAAAATGTTATATTCCCTTCAAATATTGAAAATAAGGACTAAATTCATTAAAATATCATTAAATATTGTAATATAAGGGGTAAGGCTAAAATTATTTTATAAAACTTGTAATTATATGGGGTAAAGTAATAAAACAATTGAAAAATATGGTTTAAAACATTAATTATCCCTTCAAATATTGAAAATAAGTATTAAATTCATAAAAATCTCATTTAATATAAGATTTTAGGGGTTGGGTTCAACATTTTTTTATAAATTTTGTAAAAATATGGGGTATAGTAATAAAATACGTTAAAATCAATGAAAAATTTCAATAAAATCCTTACAGATATTGTAATAAGGGCTAAACTCATTAAAATATCATTAAATATTGTAATATAAGGGGTACGGCTAAAATTATTTTATAAAACTTGTAATTATACGGGGTAAAGTAATACAACAATAGAAAAATATGGTTTAAAACATTAATTATCCCTTCAAATATTGAAAATAAGTATTAAATTCATAAAAATCTCATTTAATATAAGATTTTAGGGGTTGGGTTCAACATTTTTTTATAAATTTTGTAAAAATATGGGGTATTGTAATGAAATACGGTAAAATCATTGGAAAAATTCAATAAAATCCCTTCTAATATTGAAAATAAGGACTAAATTCATTAAAATCTCATTAAATATTGTAATATAAGTGGTACGGCTAAAATTATTTTATATATCTTGTAATGATATGGGGTAAAGTAATAAAACAATTGAAAAATATGGTTTAATACAATAATTATCCCTTCAAATATTGAAAATAAGTATTAAATTCATAAAAATCTCATTTAGTATAGGATTTCAGGGGTTTGGTACATTATTTTATTATAAATCTTGTAAACACTTGGATATTGTAATAGATTATATCATAATAACAGTGATAAAATGTTATTTTCCCTTCAAATATTGAAAATAAGGACTTAATTCATTAAAATCTCATTAAATATTGTAATATAAGGGGTACGGCTAAAATTATTTTATTAAACTTGTAATTATATGGGGTAAAGTAATACAACAATTGAAAAATATGGTTTAAAACAATAATTATCCCTTCAAATATTGAAAATAAGTATTAAATTCATAAAAATCTCATTTAATATAGGATTTCAGGGGTTTGGTACATTATTTTTTTATAAATCTTGTAAACACTTGGATATTGTAATAGATTATATCATAATAACAGTGATAAAATGTTATATTCCCTTCAAATATTGAAAATAAGGACTAAATTCATTAAAATATCATTAAATATTGTAATATAAGGGGTAAGGCTAAAATTATTTTATAAAACTTGTAATTATATGGGGTAAAGTAATAAAACAATTGAAAAATATGGTTTAAAACAATAATTATCCCTTCAAATATTGAAAATAAGTATTAAATTCATAAAAATCTCATTTAATATAGGATTTCAGGGGTTTGGTACATTATTTAATTATAAATTTTGTAAAAATATGGGGTATAGTAATAAAATACGTTAAAATCAATGAAAAATTTCAATAAAATCCTTACAGATATTGAAAATAAGGGCTAAACTCATTAAAATATCATTAAATATTGTAATATAAGGGGTACGGCTAAAATTATTTAATAAAACTTGTAATTATATGGGGTAAAGTAATAAAACAATTGAAAAATATGGTTTAAAACAATAATTATCCTTTCAAATATTGAAAGTAAGTATTAAATTCATAAAAATCTCATTTAATATAGGATTTCAGGGGTTTGGTACATTATTTTATTATAAATCTTGTAAACACTTGGATATTGTAATAGATTATATCATAATAACAGTGATAAAATGTTATATTCCCTTCAAATATTGAAAATAAGGACTAAATTCATTAAAATATCAATAAATATTGTAATATAAGGGGTACGGCTAAAATTATTTTATAAAACTTGTAATTATATGGGGTAAAGTAATACAACAATTGAAAAATATGGTTTAAAACAATAATTATCCCTTCAAATATTGAAAATAAGTATTAAATTCATAAAAATCTCATTTAATATAAGATTTTAGGGGTTGGGTTCAACATTTTTTTATAAATTTTGTAAAAATATGGGGTATAGTAATAAAATACGTTAAAATCAATGAAAAATTTCAATTAAATCCTTACAGATATTGTAATAAGGGCTAAACTCATTAAAATATCATTAAATATTGTAATATAAGGGGTACGGCTAAAATTATTTTATAAAACTTGTAATTATATGGGGTAAAGTAATACAACAATAGAAAAATATGGTTTAAAACATTAATTATCCCTTCAAATATTGAAAATAAGTATTAAATTCATAAAAATCTCATTTAATATAAGATTTTAGGGGTTGGGTTCAACATTTTTTTATAAATTTTGTAAAAATATGGGGTATTGTAATGAAATACGGTAAAATCATTGGAAAAATTCAATAAAATCCCTTCTAATATTGAAAATAAGGACTAAATTCATTAAAATCTCATTAAATATTGTAATATAAGTGGTACGGCTAAAATAATTTTATATATCTTGTAATTATATGGGGTAAAGTAATAAAACAATTGAAAAATATGGTTTAAAACAATAATTATCCCTTCAAATATTGAAAGTAAGTATTAAATTCATAAAAATCTCATTTAATATAGGATTTCAGGGGTTTGGTACATTATTTTTTTATAAATCTTGTAAACACTTGGATATTGTAATAGATTATATCATAATAACAGTGATAATATGTTATATTCCCTTCAAATATTGAAAATAAGGACTAAATTCATTAAAATATCATTAAATATTGTAATATAAGGGGTAAGGCTAAAATTATTTTATAAAACTTGTAATTATATGGGGTAAAGTAATAAAACAATTGAAAAATATGGTTTAAAACAATAATTATCCCTTCAAATATTGAAAATAAGTATTAAATTCATAAAAATCTCATTTAATATAGGATTTCAGGGGTTTGGTACATTATTTAATTATAAATCTTGTAAAAACTTGGACATTGTAATAGATTATATCATAATAACAGTGATAAAATGTTATATTCCCTTCAAATATTGAAAATAAGGACTAAATTCATTAAAATATCATTAAAAATTGTAATATAAGGGGTACGGCTAAAATTATTTTATAAAACTTGTAATTATATGGGGTAAAGTAATACAACAATTGAATAATATGGTTTAAAACAATAATTATCCCTTCAAATATTGAAAATAAGTATTAAATTCATAAAAATCTCATTTAATATAAGATTTTAGGGGTTGGGTTCAACATTTTTTTATAAATTTTGTAAAAATATGGGGTATTGTAATGAAATACGGTAAAATCATTGGAAAAATTTCAATAAAATCCTTACAGATATTGAAAATAAGGACTAAATTCATTAAAATCTCATTAAATATTGTAATATAAGGGGTACGGCTAAAATTATTTTATTAAACTTGTAATTATATGGGGTAAAGTAATAAAACAATTGAAAAATATGGTTTAAAACAATAATTATCCCTTCAAATATTGAAAATAAGTATTAAATTCATAAAAATCTCATTTAATATAGGATTTCAGGGGTTTGGTACATTATTTTTTTATAAATCTTGTAAACACTTGGATATTGTAATAGATTATATCATAATAACAGTGATAATATGTTATATTCCCTTCAAATATTGAAAATAAGGACTAAATTCATTAAAATATCATTAAATATTGTAATATAAGGGGTAAGGCTAAAATTATTTTATAAAACTTGTAATTATATGGGGTAAAGTAATAAAACAATTGAAAAATATGGTTTAAAACAATAATTATCCCTTCAAATATTGAAAATAAGTATTAAATTCATAAAAATCTCATTTAATATAGGATTTCAGGGGTTTGGTACATTATTTAATTATAAATCTTGTAAAAACTTGGACATTGTAATAGATTATATCATAATAACAGTGATAAAATGTTATATTCCCTTCAAATATTGAAAATAAGGACTAAATTCATTAAAATATCATTAAATATTGTAATATAAGGGGTACGGCTAAAATTATTTTATAAAACTTGTAATTATATGGGGTAAAGTAATACAACAATTGAAAAATATGGTTTAAAACAATAATTATCCCTTCAAATATTGAAAATAAGTATTAAATTCATAAAAATTTCATTTAATATAAGATTTTAGGGGTTGGGTTCATCATTTTTTTATAAATTTTGTAAAAATATGGGGTATTGTAATGAAATACGGTAAAATCATTGGAAAAATTTCAATAAAATCCTTACAGATATTGAAAATAAGGACTAAATTCATTAAAATCTCATTAAATATTGTAATATAAGGGGTACGGCTAAAATTATTTTATTAAACTTGTAATTATATGGGGTAAAGTAATAAAACAATTGAAAAATATGGTATAAAACAATAATTATCCCTTCAAATATTGAAAATAAGTATTAAATTCATAAAAATCTCATTTAATATAAGATTTTAGGGGTTGGGTTCAACATTTTTTTATAAATTTTGTAAAAATATGGGGTATTGTAATGAAATACGGTAAAATTATTGGAAAAATTTCAATAAAATCCTTACAGATATTGAAAATAAGGACTAAATTCATTAAAATCTCATTAAATATTGTAATATAAGGGGTACGGCTAAAATTATTTTATTAAACTTGTAATTATATGGGGTAAAGTAATAAAACAATTGAAAAATATGGTATAAAACAATAATTATCCCTTCAAATATTGAAAGTAAGTATTAAATTCATAAAAATCTCATTTAATATAGGATTTCAGGGGTTTGGTACATTATTTTTTTATAAATTTTGTAAAAATATGGGGTATTGTAATGAAATACGGTAAAATCATTGGAAAAATTCAATAAAATCCCTTCTAATATTGAAAATAAAGACTAAATTCATAAATATTTCATTAAATATTGTAATATAAGGGATACTGCTAAAATTATTTAATAAAACTTGTAATTACATGCTGTAAAGTAATAAAACAATTGAAAAATATGGTTTAAAACAATAATTATCCCTTCAAATATTGAAAATAAGTATTAAATTCATAAAAATCTCATTTAATATAGGATTTCAGGGGTTTGGTACATTATTTTATTATAAATCTTGTAAACACTTGGATATTGTAATAGATTATATCATAATAACAGTGATAAAATGTTATATATCCTTCAAATATTGAAAATAAGGACTAAATTCATTAAAACATCATTAAATATTGTAATATAAGGGGTACGGCTAAAATTATTTTATAAAACTTGTAATTATATGGGGTAAAGTAATACAACAATTGAAAAATATGGTTTAAAACAATAATTATCCCTTCAAATATTGAAAATAAGTATTAAATTCATAAAAATCTCATTTAATATAAGATTTTAGGGGTTGGGTTCAACATTTTTTTAGAAATTTTGTAAAAATATGGGATATTGTAATGAAATACGGTAAAATCATTGGAAAAATTCAATAAAATCCCTTCTAATATTGAAAATAAAGACTAAATTCATAAAAATTTCATTAAATATTGTAATATAAGGGGTACGGCTAAAATTATTTTATAAAACTTGTAATTATATGGGGTAAAGTAATACAACAATAGAAAAATATGGTTTAAAACATTAATTATCCCGTCAAATATTGAAAATAAGTATTAAATTCATAAAAATCTCATTTAATATAAGATTTTAAGGGTTGGGGCGAACAATTTTTTATAAATTTTGTAAAAATATGGGGTATAGTAATAAAATACGTAAAATCAATGAAAAATTTCAATAAAATCCTTACAGATATTGAAAATAAAAACTAAATTCATAAATATTTCATTAAATATTGTAATATAAGGGGTACGGCTAAAATTATTTAATAAAACTTGTAATTATATGGGGTAAAGTAATAAAACAATTGAAAAATATGGTTTAAAACAATAATTATCCCTTCAAATATTGAAAATAAGTATTAAATTCATAAAAATCTCATTTAATATAGGATTTCAGGGGTTGGGGCCTACAAATTTTTTATAAATTTTGTAAAAATATGGGGTATTGTAATGAAATACGGTTAAATCATTGGAAAAATTCAATAAAATCCCTTCTAATATTGAAAATAAAGACTAAATTCATAAAAATTTCATTAAATATTGTAATATAAGGGGTACGGCTAAAATTATTTAATAAAACTTGTAATTATATGGGGTAAAGTAATAAAACAATTGAAAAATATGGTTTAAAACAATATTTATCCCTTCAAATATTGAAAATAAGTATTAAATTCATAAAAATCTCATTTAATATAGGATTTCAGGGGTTTGGTACATTATTTTATTATAAATCTTGTAAACACTTGGATATTGTAATAGATTATATCATAATAACAGTGATAAAATGTTATATTCCCTTCAAATATTGAAAATAAGGACTAAATTCATTAAAACATCATTAAATATTGTAATATAAGGGGTACGGCTAAAATTATTTTATAAAACTTGTAATTATATGGGGTAAAGTAATACAACAATTGAAAAATATGGTTTAAAACAATAATTATCCCTTCAAATATTGAAAATAAGTATTAAATTCATAAAAATCTCATTTAATATAAGATTTTAGGGGTTGGGTTCAACATTTTTTTATAAATATTGTAAAAATATGGGGTATAGTAATAAAATACGTTAAAATCAATGAAAAATTTCAATAAAATCCTTACAGATATTGAAAATAAGGGCTAAACTCATTAAAATATCATTAAATATTGTAATATAAGGGGTACGGCTAAAATTATTTTATAAAACTTGTAATTATATGGGGTAAAGTAATACAACAATAGAAAAATATGGTTTAAAACATTAATTATCCCTTCAAATATTGAAAATAAGTATTAAATTCATAAAAATCTCATTTAATATAAGATTTTAGGGGTTGGGGCGAACAATTTTTTATAAATTTTGTAAACATATGGGGTATAGTAATAAAATATGTAAAATCAATGAAAAATTTCAATAAAATCCTTACAGATATTGAAAATAAAAACTAAATTCATAAATATTTCATTAAATATTGTAATATAAGGGGTACGGCTAAAATTATTTAATAAAACTTGTAATTATATGCTGTAAAGTAATAAAACAATTGAAAAATATGGTTTAAAACAATAATTATCCCTTCAAATATTGAAAATAAGTATTAAATTCATAAAAATCTCATTTAATATAGGATTTCAGGGGTTTGGTACATTATTTAATTATAAATCTTGTAAACACTTGGATATTGTAATAGATTATATCATAATAACAGTGATAAAATGTTATATTCCCTTCAAATATTGAAAATAAGGGCTAAACTCATTAAAATATCATTAAATATTGTAATATAAGGGGTACGGCTAAAATTATTTTATAAAACTTGTAATTATATGGGGTAAAGTAATAAAACAATTGAAAAATATGGTTTAATACAATAATTATCCCTTCAAATATTGAAAATAAGTATTAAATTCATAAAAATCTCATTTAATATAAGATTTTAGGGGTTGGGTTCAACATTTTTTTATAAATATTGTAAAAATATGGGGTATAGTAATAAAATACGTTAAAATCAATGAAAAATTTCAATAAAATCCTTACAGATATTGAAAATAAGGGCTAAATTTATAAATATTTCATTAAATATTGTAATATAAGGGGTACGGCTAAAATTATTTAATAAAACTTGTAATTATATGGGGTAAAGTAATAAAACAATTGAAAAATATGGTTTAAAACAATAATTATCCCTTCAAATATTGAAAATAAGTATTAAATTCATAAAAATCTCATTTAATATAGGATTTCAGGGGTTGGGGCCTACAAATTTTTTATAAATTTTGTAAAAATATGGGGTATTGTAATGAAATACGGTTAAATCATTGGAAAAATTCAATAAAATCCCTTCTAATATTGAAAATAAAGACTAAATTCATAAAAATTTCATTAAATATTGTAATATAAGGGGTACGGCTAAAATTATTTAATAAAACTTGTAATTATATGGGGTAAAGTAATAAAACAATTGAAAAATATGGTTTAAAACAATATTTATCCCTTCAAATATTGAAAATAAGTATTAAATTCATAAAAATCTCATTTAATATAGGATTTCAGGGGTTTGGTACATTATTTTATTATAAATCTTGTAAACACTTGGATATTGTAATAGATTATATCATAATAACAGTGATAAAATGTTATATTCCCTTCAAATATTGAAAATAAGGACTAAATTCATTAAAATATCATTAAATATTGTAATATAAGGGGTAAGGCTAAAATTATTTTATAAAACTTGTAATTATATGGGGTAAAGTAATACAACAATTGAAAAATATGGTTTAAAACAATAATTATCCCTTCAAATATTGAAAATAAGTATTAAATTCATAAAAATTTCATTTAATATAAGATTTTAGGGGTTGGGTTCAACATTTTTTTATAAATTTTGTAAAAATATGGGGTATAGTAATAAAATACGTTAAAATCAATGAAAAATTTCAATAAAATCCTTACAGATATTGTAATAAGGGCTAAAATCTTTAAAATATCATTAAATATTGTAATATAAGGGGTACGGCTAAAATTATTTTATAAAACTTGTAATTATATGGGGTAAAGTAATACAACAATAGAAAAATATGGTTTAAAACATTAATTATCCCTTCAAATATTGAAAATAAGTATTAAATTCATAAAAATCTCATTTAATATAAGATTTTAGAGGTTGGGTTCAACATTTTTTTATAAATTTTGTAAAAATATGGGGTATTGTAATGAAATACGGTAAAATCATTGGAAAAATTCAATAAAATCCCTTCTAATATTGAAAATAAGGACTAAATTCATTAAAATCTCATTAAATATTGTAATATAAGGGGTACGCCTAAAATTATTTTATTAAACTTGTAATTATATGGGGTAAAGTAATAAAACAATTGAAAAATATGGTATAAAACAATAATTATCCCTTCAAATATTGAAAATAAGTATTAAATTCATAAAAATCTCATTTAATATAAGATTTTAGGGGTTGGGTTCAACATTTTTTTATAAATTTTGTAAAAATATGGGGTATTGTAATGAAATACGGTAAAATCATTGGAAAAATTCAATAAAATCCCTTCTAATATTGAAAATAAGGACTAAATTCATTAAAATCTCATTAAATATTGTAATATAAGTGGTACGGCTAAAATTATTTTATATATCTTGTAATTATATGGGGTAAAGTAATACAACAATTGAAAAATATGGTTTAAAACAATAATTATCCCTTCAAATATTGAAAGTAAGTATTAAATTCATAAAAATCTCATTTAATATAGGATTTCAGGGGTTTGGTACATTATTTTTTTATAAATCTTGTAAACACTTGGATATTGTAATAGATTATATCATAATAACAGTGATAAAATGTTATATTCCCTTCAAATATTGAAAATAAGGACTAAATTCATTAAAATATCATTAAATATTGTAATATAAGGGGTAAGGCTAAAATTATTTTATAAAACTTGTAATTATATGGGGTAAAGTAATAAAACAATTGAAAAATATGGTTTAAAACAATAATTATCCCTTCAAATATTGAAAATAAGTATTAAATTCATAAAAATCTCATTTAATATAGGATTTCAGGGGTTTGGTACATTATTTAATTATAAATCTTGTAAAAACTTGGATATTGTAATAGATTATATCATAATAACAGTGATAAAATGTTATATTCCCTTCAAATATTGAAAATAAGGACTAAATTCATTAAAATATCATTAAATATTGTAATATAAGGGGTACGGCTAAAATTATTTTATAAAACTTGTAATTATATGGGGTAAAGTAATACAACAATTGAAAAATATGGTTTAAAACAATAATTATCCCTTCAAATATTGAAAATAAGTATTAAATTCATAAAAATTTCATTTAATATAAGATTTTAGGGGTTGGGTCCAACATTTTTTTATAAATTTTGTAAAAATATGGGGTATAGTAATAAAATACGTTAAAATCAATGAAAAATTTCAATAAAATCCTTACAGATATTGAAAATAAGGGCTAAACTCATTAAAATATCATTAAATATTGTAATATAAGGGGTACGGCTAAAATTATTTAATAAAACTTGTAATTATATGGGGTAAAGTAATAAAACAATTGAAAAATATGGTTTAAAACAATAATTATCCCTTCAAATATTGAAAATAAGTATTAAATTCATAAAAATCTCATTTAATATAGGATTTCAGGGGTTGGGGCCTACAAATTTTTTATAAATTTTGTAAAAATATGGGGTATTGTAATGAAATACGGTTAAATCATTGGAAAAATTCAATAAAATCCCTTCTAATATTGAAAATAAAGACTAAATTCATAAAAATTTCATTAAATATTGTAATATAAGGGGTACGGCTAAAATTATTTAATAAAACTTGTAATTATATGGGGTAAAGTAATAAAACAATTGAAAAATATGGTTTAAAACAATATTTATCCCTTCAAATATTGAAAATAAGTATTAAATTCATAAAAATCTCATTTAATATAGGATTTCAGGGGTTTGGTACATTATTTTATTATAAATCTTGTAAACACTTGGATATTGTAATAGATTATATCATAATAACAGTGATAAAATGTTATATTCCCTTCAAATATTGAAAATAAGGACTAAATTCATTAAAATATCATTAAATATTGTAATATAAGGGGTAAGGCTAAAATTATTTTATAAAACTTGTAATTATATGGGGTAAAGTAATACAACAATTGAAAAATATGGTTTAAAACAATAATTATCCCTTCAAATATTGAAAATAAGTATTAAATTCATAAAAATTTCATTTAATATAAGATTTTAGGGGTTGGGTTCAACATTTTTTTATAAATTTTGTAAAAATATGGGGTATAGTAATAAAATACGTTAAAATCAATGAAAAATTTCAATAAAATCCTTACAGATATTGTAATAAGGGCTAAAATCTTTAAAATATCATTAAATATTGTAATATAAGGGGTACGGCTAAAATTATTTTATAAAACTTGTAATTATATGGGGTAAAGTAATACAACAATAGAAAAATATGGTTTAAAACATTAATTATCCCTTCAAATATTGAAAATAAGTATTAAATTCATAAAAATCTCATTTAATATAAGATTTTAGAGGTTGGGTTCAACATTTTTTTATAAATTTTGTAAAAATATGGGGTATTGTAATGAAATACGGTAAAATCATTGGAAAAATTCAATTAAATCCTTACAGATATTGTAATAAGGGCTAAACTCATTAAAATATCATTAAATATTGTAATATAAGGGGTACGGCTAAAATTATTTTATAAAACTTGTAATTATATGGGGTAAAGTAATACAACAATAGAAAAATATGGTTTAAAACATTAATTATCCCTTCAAATATTGAAAATAAGTATTAAATTCATAAAAATCTCATTTAATATAAGATTTTAGGGGTTGGGTTCAACATTTTTTTATAAATTTTGTAAAAATATGGGGTATTGTAATGAAATACGGTAAAATCATTGGAAAAATTCAATAAAATCCCTTCTAATATTGAAAATAAGGACTAAATTCATTAAAATCTCATTAAATATTGTAATATAAGTGGTACGGCTAAAATAATTTTATATATCTTGTAATTATATGGGGTAAAGTAATAAAACAATTGAAAAATATGGTTTAATACAATAATTATCCCTTCAAATATTGAAAATAAGTATTAAATTCATAAAAATCTCATTTAGTATAGGATTTCAGGGGTTTGGTACATTATTTTATTATAAATCTTGTAAACACTTGGATATTGTAATAGATTATATCATAATAACAGTGATAAAATGTTATTTTCCCTTCAAATATTGAAAATAAGGACTTAATTCATTAAAATCTCATTAAATATTGTAATATAAGGGGTACGGCTAAAATTATTTTATTAAACTTGTAATTATATGGGGTAAAGTAATACAACAATTGAAAAATATGGTTTAAAACAATAATTATCCCTTCAAATATTGAAAATAAGTATTAAATTCATAAAAATCTCATTTAATATAGGATTTCAGGGGTTTGGTACATTATTTTTTTATAAATCTTGTAAACACTTGGATATTGTAATAGATTATATCATAATAACAGTGATAAAATGTTATATTCCCTTCAAATATTGAAAATAAGGACTAAATTCATTAAAATATCATTAAATATTGTAATATAAGGGGTAAGGCTAAAATTATTTTATAAAACTTGTAATTATATGGGGTAAAGTAATAAAACAATTGAAAAATATGGTTTAAAACAATAATTATCCCTTCAAATATTGAAAATAAGTATTAAATTCATAAAAATCTCATTTAATATAGGATTTCAGGGGTTTGGTACATTATTTAATTATAAATCTTGTAAAAACTTGGATATTGTAATAGATTATATCATAATAACAGTGATAAAATGTTATATTCCCTTCAAATATTGAAAATAAGGACTAAATTCATTAAAATATCATTAAATATTGTAATATAAGGGGTACGGCTAAAATTATTTTATAAAACTTGTAATTATATGGGGTACAGTAATACAACAATTGAAAAATATGGTTTAAAACAATAATTATCCCTTCAAATATTGAAAATAAGTATTAAATTCATAAAAATTTCATTTAATATAAGATTTTAGGGGTTGGGTCCAACATTTTTTTATAAATTTTGTAAAAATATGGGGTATAGTAATAAAATACGTTAAAATCAATGAAAAATTTCAATAAAATCCTTACAGATATTGAAAATAAGGGCTAAACTCATTAAAATATCATTAAATATTGTAATATAAGGGGTCCGGCTAAAATTATTTAATAAAACTTGTAATTATATGGGGTAAAGTAATAAAACAATTGAAAAATATGGTTTAAAACAATAATTATCCTTTCAAATATTGAAAGTAAGTATTAAATTCATAAAAATCTCATTTAATATAGGATTTCAGGGGTTTGGTACATTATTTTATTATAAATCTTGTAAACACTTGGATATTGTAATAGATTATATCATAATAACAGTGATAAAATGTTATATTCCCTTCAAATATTGAAAATAAGGACTAAATTCATTAAAATATCAATAAATATTGTAATATAAGGGGTACGGCTAAAATTATTTTATAAAACTTGTAATTATATGGGGTAAAGTAATACAACAATTGAAAAATATGGTTTAAAACAATAATTATCCCTTCAAATATTGAAAATAAGTATTAAATTCATAAAAATCTCATTTAATATAAGATTTTAGGGGTTGGGTTCAACATTTTTTTATAAATTTTGTAAAAATATGGGGTATAGTAATAAAATACGTTAAAATCAATGAAAAATTTCAATTAAATCCTTACAGATATTGTAATAAGGGCTAAACTCATTAAAATATCATTAAATATTGTAATATAAGGGGTACGGCTAAAATTATTTTATAAAACTTGTAATTATATGGGGTAAAGTAATACAACAATAGAAAAATATGGTTTAAAACATTAATTATCCCTTCAAATATTGAAAATAAGTATTAAATTCATAAAAATCTCATTTAATATAAGATTTTAGGGGTTGGGTTCAACATTTTTTTATAAATTTTGTAAAAATATGGGGTATTGTAATGAAATACGGTAAAATCATTGGAAAAATTCAATAAAATCCCTTCTAATATTGAAAATAAGGACTAAATTCATTAAAATCTCATTAAATATTGTAATATAAGTGGTACGGCTAAAATAATTTTATATATCTTGTAATTATATGGGGTAAAGTAATAAAACAATTGAAAAATATGGTTTAAAACAATAATTATCCCTTCAAATATTGAAAGTAAGTATTAAATTCATAAAAATCTCATTTAATATAGGATTTCAGGGGTTTGGTACATTATTTTTTTATAAATCTTGTAAACACTTGGATATTGTAATAGATTATATCATAATAACAGTGATAATATGTTATATTCCCTTCAAATATTGAAAATAAGGACTAAATTCATTAAAATATCATTAAATATTGTAATATAAGGGGTAAGGCTAAAATTATTTTATAAAACTTGTAATTATTTGGGGTAAAGTAATAAAACAATTGAAAAATATGGTTTAAAACAATAATTATCCCTTCAAATATTGAAAATAAGTATTAAATTCATAAAAATCTCATTTAATATAGGATTTCAGGGGTTTGGTACATTATTTAATTATAAATCTTGTAAAAACTTGGACATTGTAATAGATTATATCATAATAACAGTGATAAAATGTTATATTCCCTTCAAATATTGAAAATAAGGACTAAATTCATTAAAATATCATTAAAAATTGTAATATAAGGGGTACGGCTAAAATTATTTTATAAAACTTGTAATTATATGGGGTAAAGTAATACAACAATTGAAAAATATGGTTTAAAACAATAATTATCCCTTCAAATATTGAAAATAAGTATTAAATTCATAAAAATTTCATTTAATATAAGATTTTAGGGGTTGGGTCCAACATTTTTTTATAAATTTTGTAAAAATATGGGGTATAGTAATAAAATACGTTAAAATCAATGAAAAATTTCAATAAAATCCTTACAGATATTGAAAATAAGGGCTAAACTCATTAAAATATCATTAAATATTGTAATATAAGGGGTACGGCTAAAATTATTTAATAAAACTTGTAATTATATGGGGTAAAGTAATAAAACAATTGAAAAATATGGTTTAAAACAATAATTATCCTTTCAAATATTGAAAGTAAGTATTAAATTCATAAAAATCTCATTTAATATAGGATTTCAGGGGTTTGGTACATTATTTTATTATAAATCTTGTAAACACTTGGATATTGTAATAGATTATATCATAATAACAGTGATAAAATGTTATATTCCCTTCAAATATTGAAAATAAGGACTAAATTCATTAAAATATCAATAAATATTGTAATATAAGGGGTACGGCTAAAATTATTTTATAAAACTTGTAATTATATGGGGTAAAGTAATACAACAATTGAAAAATATGGTTTAAAACAATAATTATCCCTTCAAATATTGAAAATAAGTATTAAATTCATAAAAATCTCATTTAATATAAGATTTTAGGGGTTGGGTTCAACATTTTTTTATAAATTTTGTAAAAATATGGGGTATAGTAATAAAATACGTTAAAATCAATGAAAAATTTCAATTAAATCCTTACAGATATTGTAATAAGGGCTAAACTCATTAAAATATCATTAAATATTGTAATATAAGGGGTACGGCTAAAATTATTTTATAAAACTTGTAATTATATGGGGTAAAGTAATACAACAATAGAAAAATATGGTTTAAAACATTAATTATCCCTTCAAATATTGAAAATAAGTATTAAATTCATAAAAATCTCATTTAATATAAGATTTTAGGGGTTGGGTTCAACATTTTTTTATAAATTTTGTAAAAATATGGGGTATTGTAATGAAATACGGTAAAATCATTGGAAAAATTCAATAAAATCCCTTCTAATATTGAAAATAAGGACTAAATTCATTAAAATCTCATTAAATATTGTAATATAAGTGGTACGGCTAAAATAATTTTATATATCTTGTAATTATATGGGGTAAAGTAATAAAACAATTGAAAAATATGGTTTAAAACAATAATTATCCCTTCAAATATTGAAAGTAAGTATTAAATTCATAAAAATCTCATTTAATATAGGATTTCAGGGGTTTGGTACATTATTTTTTTATAAATCTTGTAAACACTTGGATATTGTAATAGATTATATCATAATAACAGTGATAATATGTTATATTCCCTTCAAATATTGAAAATAAGGACTAAATTCATTAAAATATCATTAAATATTGTAATATAAGGGGTAAGGCTAAAATTATTTTATAAAACTTGTAATTATATGGGGTAAAGTAATAAAACAATTGAAAAATATGGTTTAAAACAATAATTATCCCTTCAAATATTGAAAATAAGTATTAAATTCATAAAAATCTCATTTAATATAGGATTTCAGGGGTTTGGTACATTATTTAATTATAAATCTTGTAAAAACTTGGACATTGTAATAGATTATATCATAATAACAGTGATAAAATGTTATATTCCCTTCAAATATTGAAAATAAGGACTAAATTCATTAAAATATCATTAAAAATTGTAATATAAGGGGTACGGCTAAAATTATTTTATAAAACTTGTAATTATATGGGGTAAAGTAATACAACAATTGAAAAATATGGTTTAAAACAATAATTATCCCTTCAAATATTGAAAATAAGTATTAAATTCATAAAAATCTCATTTAATATAAGATTTTAGGGGTTGGGTTCAACATTTTTTTATAAATTTTGTAAAAATATGGGGTATTGTAATGAAATACGGTAAAATCATTGGAAAAATTTCAATAAAATCCTTACAGATATTGAAAATAAGGACTAAATTCATTAAAATCTCATTAAATATTGTAATATAAGGGGTACGGCTAAAATTATTTTATTAAACTTGTAATTATATGGGGTAAAGTAATAAAACAATTGAAAAATATGGTTTAAAACAATAATTATCCCTTCAAATATTGAAAATAAGTATTAAATTCATAAAAATCTCATTTAATATAGGATTTCAGGGGTTTGGTACATTATTTTTTTATAAATCTTGTAAACACTTGGATATTGTAATAGATTATATCATAATAACAGTGATAATATGTTATATTCCCTTCAAATATTGAAAATAAGGACTAAATTCATTAAAATATCATTAAATATTGTAATATAAGGGGTAAGGCTAAAATTATTTTATAAAACTTGTAATTATATGGGGTAGAGTAATAAAACAATTGAAAAATATGGTTTAAAACAATAATTATCCCTTCAAATATTGAAAATAAGTATTAAATTCATAAAAATCTCATTTAATATAGGATTTCAGGGGTTTGGTACATTATTTAATTATAAATCTTGTAAAAACTTGGACATTGTAATAGATTATATCATAATAACAGTGATAAAATGTTATATTCCCTTCAAATATTGAAAATAAGGACTAAATTCATTAAAATATCATTAAATATTGTAATATAAGGGGTACGGCTAAAATTATTTTATAAAACTTGTAATTATATGGGGTAAAGTAATACAACAATTGAAAAATATGGTTTAAAACAATAATTATCCCTTCAAATATTGAAAATAAGTATTAAATTCATAAAAATCTCATTTAATATAAGATTTTAGGGGTTGGGTTCAACATTTTTTTATAAATTTTGTAAAAATATGGGGTATTGTAATGAAATACGGTAAAATCATTGGAAAAATTTCAATAAAATCCTTACAGATATTGAAAATAAGGACTAAATTCATTAAAATCTCATTAAATATTGTAATATAAGGGGTACGGCTAAAATTATTTTATTAAACTTGTAATTATATGGGGTAAAGTAATAAAACAATTGAAAAATATGGTTTAAAACAATAATTATCCCTTCAAATATTGAAAATAAGTATTAAATTCATAAAAATTTCATTTAATATAAGATTTTAGGGGTTGGGTTCATCATTTTTTTATAAATTTTGTAAAAATATGGG
Organism: Rhopalosiphum nymphaeae; assembly: GCA_036289425.1. Lineage (NCBI taxonomy): Eukaryota > Metazoa > Arthropoda > Insecta > Hemiptera > Aphididae > Rhopalosiphum > Rhopalosiphum nymphaeae. Next base: position 6,183,333 of record JAZAQC010000001.1, on the reverse strand, counting down.
GTATAGTAATAAAATACGTTAAAATCAATGAAAAATTTCAATAAAATCCTTACAGATATTGAAAATAAGGACTAAATTCATTAAAATCTCATTAAATATTGTAATATAAGGGGTACGGCTAAAATTATTTTATTAAACTTGTAATTATATGGGGTAAAGTAATAAAACAATTGAAAAATATGGTTTAAAACAATAATTATCCCTTCAAATATTGAAAATAAGTATTAAATTCATAAAAATCTCATTTAATATAGGATTTCAGGGGTTTGGTACATTATTTTTTTATAAATCTTGTAAACACTTGGATATTGTAATAGATTATATCATAATAACAGTGATAATATGTTATATTCCCTTCAAATATTGAAAATAAGGACTAAATTCATTAAAATATCATTAAATATTGTAATATAAGGGGTAAGGCTAAAATTATTTTATAAAACTTGTAATTATATGGGGTAAAGTAATAAAACAATTGAAAAATATGGTTTAAAACAATAATTATCCCTTCAAATATTGAAAATAAGTATTAAATTCATAAAAATCTCATTTAATATAGGATTTCAGGGGTTTGGTACATTATTTAATTATAAATCTTGTAAAAACTTGGACATTGTAATAGATTATATCATAATAACAGTGATAAAATGTTATATTCCCTTCAAATATTGAAAATAAGGACTAAATTCATTAAAATATCATTAAATATTGTAATATAAGGGGTACGGCTAAAATTATTTTATAAAACTTGTAATTATATGGGGTAAAGTAATACAACAATTGAAAAATATGGTTTAAAACAATAATTATCCCTTCAAATATTGAAAATAAGTATTAAATTCATAAAAATCTCATTTAATATAAGATTTTAGGGGTTGGGTTCAACATTTTTTTATAAATTTTGTAAAAATATGGGGTATTGTAATGAAATACGGTAAAATCATTGGAAAAATTTCAATAAAATCCTTACAGATATTGAAAATAAGGACTAAATTCATTAAAATCTCATTAAATATTGTAATATAAGGGGTACGGCTAAAATTATTTTATTAAACTTGTAATTATATGGGGTAAAGTAATAAAACAATTGAAAAATATGGTTTAAAACAATAATTATCCCTTCAAATATTGAAAATAAGTATTAAATTCATAAAAATTTCATTTAATATAAGATTTTAGGGGTTGGGTTCATCATTTTTTTATAAATTTTGTAAAAATATGGGGTATAGTAATAAAATACGTTAAAATCAATGAAAAATTTCAATAAAATCCTTACAGATATTGAAAATAAGGGCTAAACTCATTAAAATATCATTAAATATTGTAATATAAGGGGTACGGCTAAAATTATTTTATTAAACTTGTAATTATATGGGGTAAAGTAATAAAACAATTGAAAAATATGGTATAAAACAATAATTATCCCTTCAAATATTGAAAATAAGTATTAAATTCATAAAAATCTCATTTAATATAGGATTTCAGGGGTTTGGTACATTATTTTTTTATATATCTTGTAAACACTTGGATATTGTAATAGATTATATCATAATAACAGTGATAAAATGTTATATTCCCTTCAAATATTGAAAATAAGGACTAAATTCATTAAAATATCATTAAATATTGTAATATAAGGGGTAAGGCTAAAATTATTTAATAAAACTTGTAATTATATGGGGTAAAGTAATAAAACAATTGAAAAATATGGTTTAAAACATTAATTATCCCTTCAAATATTGAAAATAAGTATTAAATTCATAAAAATCTCATTTAATATAAGATTTTAGGGGTTGGGTTCAACATTTCTTTATAAATTTTGTAAAAATATGGGGTATAGTAATAAAATACGTTAAAATCAATGAAAAATTTCAATAAAATCCCTTCTAATATTGAAAATAAGGACTAAATTCATTAAAATCTCATTAAATATTGTAATATAAGGGGTACGGCTAAAATTATTTTATTAAACTTGTAATTATAAGGGGTAAAGTAATAAAACAATTGAAAAATATGGTATAAAACAATAATTATCCCTTCAAATATTGAAAATAAGTATTAAATTCATAAAAATCTCATTTAATATAAGATTTTAGGGGTTGGGTTCAACATTTTTTTATAAATTTTGTAAAAATATGGGGTATTGTAATGAAATACGGTAAAATCATTGGAAAAATTTCAATAAAATCCTTACAGATATTGAAAATAAGGACTAAATTCATTAAAATCTCATTAAATATTGTAATATAAGGGGTACGGCTAAAATTATTTTATTAAACTTGTAATTATATGGGGTAAAGTAATAAAACAATTGAAAAATATGGTATAAAACAATAATTATCCCTTCAAATATTGAAAGTAAGTATTAAATTCATAAAAATCTCATTTAATATAGGATTTCAGGGGTTTGGTATATTATTTTTTTATAAATTTTGTAAAAATATGGGGTATTGTAATGAAATACGGTAAAATCATTGGAAAAATTCAATAAAATCCCTTCTAATATTGAAAATAAAGACTAAATTCATAAATATTTCATTAAATATTGTAATATAAGGGATACTGCTAAAATTATTTAATAAAACTTGTAATTATATGTTGTAAAGTAATAAAACAATTGAAAAATATGGTTTAAAACAATAATTATCCCTTCAAATATTGAAAATAAGTATTAAATTCATAAAAATCTCATTTAATATAGGATTTCAGGGGTTTGGTACATTATTTTATTATAAATCTTGTAAACACTTGGATATTGTAATAGATTATATCATAATAACAGTGATAAAATGTTATATTTCCTTCAAATATTGAAAATAAGGACTAAATTCATTAAAACATCATTAAATATTGTAATATAAGGGGTACGGCTAAAATTATTTTATAAAACTTGTAATTATATGGGGTAAAGTAATACAACAATTGAAAAATATGGTTTAAAACAATAATTATCCCTTCAAATATTGAAAATAAGTATTAAATTCATAAAAATCTCATTTAATATAAGATTTTAGGGGTTGGGTTCAACATTTTTTTAGAAATTTTGTAAAAATATGGGATATTGTAATGAAATACGGTAAAATCATTGGAAAAATTCAATAAAATCCCTTCTAATATTGAAAATAAAGACTAAATTCATAAAAATTTCATTAAATATTGTAATATAAGGGGTACGGCTAAAATTATTTTATAAAACTTGTAATTATATGGGGTAAAGTAATACAACAATAGAAAAATATGGTTTAAAACATTAATTATCCCGTCAAATATTGAAAATAAGTATTAAATTCATAAAAATCTCATTTAATATAAGATTTTAAGGGTTGGGGCGAACAATTTTTTATAAATTTTGTAAAAATATGGGGTATAGTAATAAAATACGTAAAATCAATGAAAAATTTCAATAAAATCCTTACAGATATTGAAAATAAAAACTAAATTCATAAATATTTCATTAAATATTGTAATATAAGGGGTACGGCTAAAATTATTTAATAAAACTTGTAATTATATGGGGTAAAGTAATAAAACAATTGAAAAATATGGTTTAAAACAATAATTATCCCTTCAAATATTGAAAATAAGTATTAAATTCATAAAAATCTCATTTAATATAGGATTTCAGGGGTTGGGGCCTACAAATTTTTTATAAATTTTGTAAAAATATGGGGTATTGTAATGAAATACGGTTAAATCATTGGAAAAATTCAATAAAATCCCTTCTAATATTGAAAATAAAGACTAAATTCATAAAAATTTCATTAAATATTGTAATATAAGGGGTACGGCTAAAATTATTTAATAAAACTTGTAATTATATGGGGTAAAGTAATAAAACAATTGAAAAATATGGTTTAAAACAATATTTATCCCTTCAAATATTGAAAATAAGTATTAAATTCATAAAAATCTCATTTAATATAGGATTTCAGGGGTTTGGTACATTATTTTATTATAAATCTTGTAAACACTTGGATATTGTAATAGATTATATCATAATAACAGTGATAAAATGTTATATTCCCTTCAAATATTGAAAATAAGGACTAAATTCATTAAAACATCATTAAATATTGTAATATAAGGGGTACGGCTAAAATTATTTTATAAAACTTGTAATTATATGGGGTAAAGTAATACAACAATTGAAAAATATGGTTTAAAACAATAATTATCCCTTCAAATATTGAAAATAAGTATTAAATTCATAAAAATCTCATTTAATATAAGATTTTAGGGGTTGGGTTCAACATTTTTTTATAAATATTGTAAAAATATGGGGTATAGTAATAAAATACGTTAAAATCAATGAAAAATTTCAATAAAATCCTTACAGATATTGAAAATAAGGGCTAAACTCATTAAAATATCATTAAATATTGTAATATAAGGGGTACGGCTAAAATTATTTTATAAAACTTGTAATTATATGGGGTAAAGTAATACAACAATAGAAAAATATGGTTTAAAACATTAATTATCCCTTCAAATATTGAAAATAAGTATTAAATTCATAAAAATCTCATTTAATATAAGATTTTAGGGGTTGGGGCGAACAATTTTTTATAAATTTTGTAAACATATGGGGTATAGTAATAAAATATGTAAAATCAATGAAAAATTTCAATAAAATCCTTACAGATATTGAAAATAAAAACTAAATTCATAAATATTTCATTAAATATTGTAATATAAGGGGTACGGCTAAAATTATTTAATAAAACTTGTAATTATATGCTGTAAAGTAATAAAACAATTGAAAAATATGGTTTAAAACAATAATTATCCCTTCAAATATTGAAAATAAGTATTAAATTCATAAAAATCTCATTTAATATAGGATTTCAGGGGTTTGGTACATTATTTAATTATAAATCTTGTAAACACTTGGATATTGTAATAGATTATATCATAATAACAGTGATAAAATGTTATATTCCCTTCAAATATTGAAAATAAGGGCTAAACTCATTAAAATATCATTAAATATTGTAATATAAGGGGTACGGCTAAAATTATTTTATAAAACTTGTAATTATATGGGGTAAAGTAATAAAACAATTGAAAAATATGGTTTAATACAATAATTATCCCTTCAAATATTGAAAATAAGTATTAAATTCATAAAAATCTCATTTAATATAAGATTTTAGGGGTTGGGTTCAACATTTTTTTATAAATATTGTAAAAATATGGGGTATAGTAATAAAATACGTTAAAATCAATGAAAAATTTCAATAAAATCCTTACAGATATTGAAAATAAGGGCTAAATTTATAAATATTTCATTAAATATTGTAATATAAGGGGTACGGCTAAAATTATTTAATAAAACTTGTAATTATATGGGGTAAAGTAATAAAACAATTGAAAAATATGGTTTAAAACAATATTTATCCCTTCAAATATTGAAAATAAGTATTAAATTCATAAAAATCTCATTTAATATAGGATTTCAGGGGTTTGGTACATTATTTTATTATAAATCTTGTAAACACTTGGATATTGTAATAGATTATATCATAATAACAGTGATAAAATGTTATATTCCCTTCAAATATTGAAAATAAGGACTAAATTCATTAAAACATCATTAAATATTGTAATATAAGGGGTACGGCTAAAATTATTTTATAAAACTTGTAATTATATGGGGTAAAGTAATACAACAATTGAAAAATATGGTTTAAAACAATAATTATCCCTTCAAATATTGAAAATAAGTATTAAATTCATAAAAATCTCATTTAATATAAGATTTTAGGGGTTGGGTTCAACATTTTTTTATAAATATTGTAAAAATATGGGGTATAGTAATAAAATACGTTAAAATCAATGAAAAATTTCAATAAAATCCTTACAGATATTGAAAATAAGGGCTAAACTCATTAAAATATCATTAAATATTGTAATATAAGGGGTACGGCTAAAATTATTTTATAAAACTTGTAATTATATGGGGTAAAGTAATACAACAATAGAAAAATATGGTTTAAAACATTAATTATCCCTTCAAATATTGAAAATAAGTATTAAATTCATAAAAATCTCATTTAATATAAGATTTTAGGGGTTGGGGCGAACAATTTTTTATAAATTTTGTAAACATATGGGGTATAGTAATAAAATATGTAAAATCAATGAAAAATTTCAATAAAATCCTTACAGATATTGAAAATAAAAACTAAATTCATAAATATTTCATTAAATATTGTAATATAAGGGGTACGGCTAAAATTATTTAATAAAACTTGTAATTATATGCTGTAAAGTAATAAAACAATTGAAAAATATGGTTTAAAACAATAATTATCCCTTCAAATATTGAAAATAAGTATTAAATTCATAAAAATCTCATTTAATATAGGATTTCAGGGGTTTGGTACATTATTTAATTATAAATCTTGTAAACACTTGGATATTGTAATAGATTATATCATAATAACAGTGATAAAATGTTATATTCCCTTCAAATATTGAAAATAAGGGCTAAACTCATTAAAATATCATTAAATATTGTAATATAAGGGGTACGGCTAAAATTATTTTATAAAACTTGTAATTATATGGGGTAAAGTAATAAAACAATTGAAAAATATGGTTTAATACAATAATTATCCCTTCAAATATTGAAAATAAGTATTAAATTCATAAAAATCTCATTTAATATAAGATTTTAGGGGTTGGGTTCAACATTTTTTTATAAATATTGTAAAAATATGGGGTATAGTAATAAAATACGTTAAAATCAATGAAAAATTTCAATAAAATCCTTACAGATATTGAAAATAAGGGCTAAATTTATAAATATTTCATTAAATATTGTAATATAAGGGGTACGGCTAAAATTATTTAATAAAACTTGTAATTATATGGGGTAAAGTAATAAAACAATTGAAAAATATGGTTTAAAACAATATTTATCCCTTCAAATATTGAAAATAAGTATTAAATTCATAAAAATCTCATTTAATATAGGATTTCAGGGGTTTGGTACATTATTTTATTATAAATCTTGTAAACACTTGGATATTGTAATAGATTATATCATAATAACAGTGATAAAATGTTATATTCCCTTCAAATATTGAAAATAAGGACTAAATTCATTAAAATATCATTAAATATTGTAATATAAGGGGTAAGGCTAAAATTATTTTATAAAACTTGTAATTATATGGGGTAAAGTAATACAACAATTGAAAAATATGGTTTAAAACAATAATTATCCCTTCAAATATTGAAAATAAGTATTAAATTCATAAAAATTTCATTTAATATAAGATTTTAGGGGTTGGGTTCAACATTTTTTTATAAATTTTGTAAAAATATGGGGTATAGTAATAAAATACGTTAAAATCAATGAAAAATTTCAATAAAATCCTTACAGATATTGTAATAAGGGCTAAACTCTTTAAAATATCATTAAATATTGTAATATAAGGGGTACGGCTAAAATTATTTTATAAAACTTGTAATTATATGGGGTAAAGTAATACAACAATAGAAAAATATGGTTTAAAACATTAATTATCCCTTCAAATATTGAAAATAAGTATTAAATTCATAAAAATCTCATTTAATATAAGATTTTAGAGGTTGGGTTCAACATTTTTTTATAAATTTTGTAAAAATATGGGGTATTGTAATGAAATACGGTAAAATCATTGGAAAAATTCAATAAAATCCCTTCTAATATTGAAAATAAGGACTAAATTCATTAAAATCTCATTAAATATTGTAATATAAGGGGTACGCCTAAAATTATTTTATTAAACTTGTAATTATATGGGGTAAAGTAATAAAACAATTGAAAAATATGGTATAAAACAATAATTATCCCTTCAAATATTGAAAATAAGTATTAAATTCATAAAAATCTCATTTAATATAAGATTTTAGGGGTTGGGTTCAACATTTTTTTATAAATTTTGTAAAAATATGGGGTATTGTAATGAAATACGGTAAAATCATTGGAAAAATTCAATAAAATCCCTTCTAATATTGAAAATAAGGACTAAATTCATTAAAATCTCATTAAATATTGTAATATAAGTGGTACGGCTAAAATTATTTTATATATCTTGTAATTATATGGGGTAAAGTAATAAAACAATTGAAAAATATGGTTTAAAACAATAATTATCCCTTCAAATATTGAAAGTAAGTATTAAATTCATAAAAATCTCATTTAATATAGGATTTCAGGGGTTTGGTACATTATTTTTTTATAAATCTTGTAAACACTTGGATATTGTAATAGATTATATCATAATAACAGTGATAAAATGTTATATTCCCTTCAAATATTGAAAATAAGGACTAAATTCATTAAAATATCATTAAATATTGTAATATAAGGGGTAAGGCTAAAATTATTTTATAAAACTTGTAATTATATGGGGTAAAGTAATACAACAATTGAAAAATATGGTTTAAAACAATAATTATCCCTTCAAATATTGAAAATAAGTATTAAATTCATAAAAATTTCATTTAATATAAGATTTTAGGGGTTGGGTTCAACATTTTTTTATAAATTTTGTAAAAATATGGGGTATAGTAATAAAATACGTTAAAATCAATGAAAAATTTCAATAAAATCCTTACAGATATTGAAAATAAGGGCTAAACTCATTAAAATATCATTAAATATTGTAATATAAGGGGTACGGCTAAAATTATTTAATAAAACTTGTAATTATATGTGGTAAAGTAATAAAACAATTGAAAAATATGGTTTAAAACAATAATTATCCCTTTAAATATTGAAAGTAAGTATTAAATTCATAAAAATCTCATTTAATATAGGATTTCAGGGGTTTGGTACATTATTTTTTTATAAATCTTGTAAACACTTGGATATTGTAATAGATTATATCATAATAACAGTGATAAAATGTTATATTCCCTTCAAATATTGAAAATAAGGACTAAATTCATTAAAATATCATTAAATATAAGATTTTAGGGGTTGGGTTCAACATTTTTTTATAAATATTGTAAAAATATGGGGTATAGTAATAAAATACGTTAAAATCAATGAAAAATTTCAATAAAATCCTTACAGATATTGAAAATAAGGGCTAAACTCATTAAAATATCATTAAATATTGTAATATAAGGGGTACGGCTAAAATTATTTTATAAAACTAGTAATTATATGGGGTAAAGTAATACAACAATAGAAAAATATGGTTTAAAACAATATTTATCCCTTCAAATATTGAAAATAAGTATTAAATTCATAAAAATCTCATTTAATATAGGATTTCAGGGGTTGGGGCCAACAATTTTTTATAAATTTTGTAAAAATATGGGGTATAGTAATGAAATACGTAAAATCATTAGAAAAATTCAATAAAATCCCTTCTAATATTGAAAATAAAGACTAAATTCATAAATATTTCATTAAATATTGTAATATAAGGGGTACGGCTAAACTTATTTTATAAAACTTGTAATTATATGGGGTAAAGTAATAAAACAATTGAATAATATGGTTTAAAACAATAATTATCCCTTCAAATATTGAAAATAAGTATTAAATTCATAAAAATCTCATTTAATATAGGATTTCAGGGGTTGGGGCCTACAAATTTTTTATAAATTTTGTAAAAATATGGGGTATTGTAATGAAATACGGTTAAATCATTGGAAAAATTCAATAAAATCCCTTCTAATATTGAAAATAAAGACTAAATTCATAAAAATTTCATTAAATATTGTAATATAAGGGGTACGGCTAAAATTATTTAATAAAACTTGTAATTATATGGGGTAAAGTAATAAAACAATTGAAAAATATGGTTTAAAACAATATTTATCCCTTCAAATATTGAAAATAAGTATTAAATTCATAAAAATCTCATTTAATATAGGATTTCAGGGGTTTGGTACATTATTTTATTATAAATCTTGTAAACACTTGGATATTGTAATAGATTATATCATAATAACAGTGATAAAATGTTATATTCCCTTCAAATATTGAAAATAAGGACTAAATTCATTAAAATATCATTAAATATTGTAATATAAGGGGTAAGGCTAAAATTATTTTATAAAACTTGTAATTATATGGCGTAAAGTAATACAACAATTGAAAAATATGGTTTAAAACAATAATTATCCCTTCAAATATTGAAAATAAGTATTAAATTCATAAAAATTTCATTTAATATAAGATTTTAGGGGTTGGGTTCAACATTTTTTTATAAATTTTGTAAAAATATGGGGTATAGTAATAAAATACGTTAAAATCAATGAAAAATTTCAATAAAATCCTTACAGATATTGTAATAAGGGCTAAACTCTTTAAAATATCATTAAATATTGTAATATAAGGGGTACGGCTAAAATTATTTTATAAAACTTGTAATTATATGGGGTAAAGTAATAAAACAATTGAATAATATGGTTTAATACAATAATTATCCCTTCAAATATTGAAAATAAGTATTAAATTCATAAAAATCTCATTTAATATAAGATTTTAGGGGTTGGGTTCAACATTTTTTTATAAATTTTGTAAAAATATGGGATATTGTAATGAAATACGATAAAATCATTGGAAAAATTCAATAAAATCCCTTCTAATATTGAAAATAAAGACTAAATTCATAAAAATTTCATTAAATATTGTAATATAAGGGATACGGCTAAAATTATTTTATAAAACTTGTAATTATATGGGGTCAAGTAATAAAACAATTGAAAAATATGGTTTAAAACAATAATTATCCCTTCAAATATTGAAAATAAGTATTAAATTCATAAAAATCTAATTTAATATAAGATTTTAGGGGTTGGGTTCAACATTTTTTTATAAATTTTGTAAAAATATGGGGTATTGTAATAAAATACTTTAAAATCAATGAAAAATTTCAATAAAATCATTACAGATATTGAAAATAAGGGCTAAATTCATAAAAATTTCATTAAATATTGTAATATAAGGGGTACGGCTAAAATTATTTAATAACACTTGTAATTATATAGGGTAAAGTAATAAAACAATTGAAAAATATGGTTTAAAACAATAATTATCTCTTCAAATATTGAAAATAAGTATTAAATTCATAAAAATCTCATTTAATATAGGATTTCAGGGGTTTGGTACATTATTTTTTTATAAATCTTGTAAACACTTGGATATTTTAATAGATTATATCATAATAACAGTGATAAAATGTTAAATTCCCTTCAAATATTGAAAATAAGGACTAAATTCATAAAAATTTAATTAAATATTGTAATATAAGGGATACGGCTAAAATTATTTTATAAAACTTGTAATTATATGGGGTAAAGTAATAAAACAATTGAAAAATATGGTTTAAAACAATAATTATCCCTTCAAATAATGAAAATAAGTATTAAATTCATAAAAATCTAATTTAATATAAGATTTTAGTGGTTGGGTTCAACATTTTTTTATAAATTTTGTAAAAATATGGGGTATTGTAATAAAATACTTTAAAATCAATGAAAAATTTCAATAAAATCATTACAGATATTGAAAATAAGGGCTAAATTCATAAAAATTTCATTAAATATTGTAATATAAGGGGTACGGCTAAAAATATTTAATAACACTTGTAATTATATGGGGTAAAGTAATAAAACAATTGAAAAATATGGTTTAAAACAATAATTATCCCCTCAAATATTGAAAATAAGTATTAAATTCATAAAAATCTCATTTAATATAGGATTTCAGGGGTTTGGTACATTATTTTTTTATAAATCTTGTAAACACTTGGATATGGTAATAGATTATATCATAATAACAGTGATAAAATGTTAAATTCCCTTCAAATATTGAAAATAAGGACTAAATTCATTAAAATCTCATTAAATATTGTAATATATGGTGTACGGCTAAAATTATTTTATTAAACTTGTAATTATATGGGGTAAAGTAATAAAACAATTGAAAAATATGGTTTAAAACAATAATTATCCCTTCAAATATTGAAAATAAGTATTAAATTCATAAAAATCTCATTTAATATAAGATTTGAGGGGTTGGGTTCAACATTTTTTTATAAATTTTATAAAAATATGGGGTATTATAATAAAATACGTTAAAATCAATGAAAAATTTCAATAAAATCATTACAGATATTGAAAATAAGGGCTAAATTCATAAAAATTTCATTAAATATTGTAATATAAGGGATACGGCTAAAATTATTTTATAAAACTTGTAATTATATGGGGTAAAGTAATACAACAATTGAAAAATATGGTTTAAAACAATAATTATCCCTTCAAATATTGAAAATAATTATTAAATTCATAAAAATCTCATTTAATATAAGATTTTAGGGGTTGGGGCGAAAAATTTTTTATAAATTTTGTAAACATATGGGGTATAGTAATAAAATATGTAAAATCAATGAAAAATTTCAATAAAATCCTTACAGATATTGAAAATAAAAACTAAATTCATAAATATTTCATTAAATATTGTAATATAAGGGGTACGGCTAAAATTATTTAATAAAACTTGTAATTATATGGGGTAAAGTAATAAAACAATTGAAAAATATGGTTTAAAACAATAATTATCCCTTCAAATATTGAAAATAAGTATTAAATTCATAAAAATCTCATTTAATATAGGATTTCAGGGGTTGGGGCCAAATATTTTTTAGAAATTTTGTAAAAATTTGGGATATTGTAATGAAATACGGTAAAATCATTGGAAAAATTCAATAAAATCCCTTCTAATATTGAAAATAAAGACTAAATTCATAAAAATTTCATTAAATATTGTAATATAAGGGGTATGGCTAAAATTATTTAATAAAACTTGTAATTATATGCTGTAAAGTAATAAAACAATTGAAAAATATGGTTTAAAACAATAATTATCCCTTCAAATATTGAAAATAAGTATTAAATTCATAAAAATCTCATTTAATATAAGATTTTAGGGGTTGGGGCGAACAATTTTTTATAAATTTTGTAAAAATATGGGGTATTGTAATAAAATACTTTAAAATCAATGAAAAATTTCAATAAAATCATTACAGATATTGAAAATAAGGGCTAAATTCATAAAAATTTCATTAAATATTGTAATATAAGGGGTACGGCTAAAATTATTTAATAACACTTGTAATTATATAGGGTAAAGTAATAAAACAATTGAAAAATATGGTTTAAAACAATAATTATCTCTTCAAATATTGAAAATAAGTATTAAATTCATAAAAATCTCATTTAATATAGGATTTCAGGGGTTTGGTACATTATTTTTTTATAAATCTTGTAAACACTTGGATATTGTAATAGATTATATCATAATAACAGTGATAAAATGTTAAATTCCCTTCAAATATTGAAAATAAGGACTAAATTCATAAAAATTTAATTAAATATTGTAATATAAGGGATACGGCTAAAATTATTTTATAAAACTTGTAATTATATGGGGTAAAGTAATAAAACAATTGAAAAATATGGTTTAAAACAATAATTATCCCTTCAAATATTGAAAATAAGTATTAAATTCATAAAAATCTAATTTAATATAAGATTTTAGTGGTTGGGTTCAACATTTTTTTATAAATTTTGTAAAAATATGGGGTATTATAATAAAATACGTTAAAATCAATGAAAAATTTCAATAAAATCATTACAGATATTGAAAATAAGGGCTAAATTCATAAAAATTTCATTAAATATTGTAATATAAGGGATACGGCTAAAATTATTTTATAAAACTTGTAATTATATGGGGTAAAGTAATACAACAATTGAAAAATATGGTTTAAAACAATAATTATCCCTTCAAATATTGAAAATAATTATTAAATTCATAAAAATCTCATTTAATATAAGATTTTAGGGGGTGGGTTCAACATTTTTTTATAAATATTGTAAAAATATGGGGTATAGTAATAAAATACGTTAAAATCAATGAAAAATTTCAATAAAATCCTTACAGATATTGAAAATAAGGGCTAAATTTATAAATATTTCATTAAATATTGTAATATAAGGGATACGGCTAAAATTATTTTATAAAACTTGTAATTATATGGGGTAAAGTAATAAAACAATTGAAAAATATGGTTTAAAACAATAATTAACCCTTCAAATATTGAAAATAAGTTGTAAATTCATAAAAATCTCATTTAATATAAGATTTTAGGGGTTGGGATCAACATTATTTTATAAAATTTGTAAAAATATGGGATATTGTTATGAAATACGGTAAAATCATTGGAATAATTCAATAAAATCCCTTCTAATATTGAAAATAAAGACTAAATTTATAAAAATTTCATTAAATATTGTAATATAAGGGGTACGGCTAAAATTATTTAATAAAACTTGTAATTATATGGGGTAAAGTAATAAAACAATTGAAAAATATGGTTTAAAACAATAATTATCCCTTCAAATATTGAAAATAAGTTGTAAATTCATAAAAATCTCATTTAATATAAGATTTTAGTGGTTGGGTTCAACATTTTTTTATAAATTTTGTAAAAATATGGGATATTGTAATGAAATACGGTAAAATCATTGGAAAAATTTAATAAAATCCCTTCTAATATTGAAAATAAAGACTAAATTTATAAAAATTTCATTAAATATTGTAATATAAGGGGTACGGCTAAAATTATTTAATAAAACTTGTAATTATATGGGGTAAAGTAATAAAACAATTGAAAAATATGGTTTAAAACAATAATTATCCCTTCAAATATTGAAAATAAGTATTAAATTCATAAAAATCTCATTTAATATAGGATTTCAGGGGTTGGGGCCAACAATTTTTTATAAATTTTGTAAAAATATGGGGTATAGTAATAAAATACGTAAAATCATTAGAAAAATTCAATCAAATCCCTTCTAATATTGAAAATAAAGACTAAATTCATAAATATTTCATTAAATATTGTAATATAAGGGGTACGGCTAAACTTATTTTATAAAACTTGTAATTATATGGGGTAAAGTAATAAAACAATTGAATAATATGGTTTAATACAATAATTATCCCTTCAAATATTGAAAATAAGTATTAAATTCATAAAAATCTCATTTAATATAGGATTTCAGGGGTTGGGGCCAACAATTTTTTATAAATTTTGTAAAAATATGGGGTATAGTAATAAAATACGTAAAATCAATGAAAAATTTCAATAAAATCATTACAGATATTGAAAATAAGGGCTAAATTCATAAAAATTTCATTAAATATTGTAATATAAGGGGTACGGCTAAAAATATTTAATAACACTTGTAATTATATGGGGTAAAGTAATAAAACAATTGAAAAATATGGTTTAAAACAATAATTATCCCTTCAAATATTGAAAATAAGTATTAAATTCATAAAAATCTCATTTAATATAGGATTTCAGGGGTTTGGTACATTATTTTTTTATAAATCTTGTAAACACTTGGATATTGTAATAGATTATATCATAATAACAGTGATAAAATGTTAAATTCCCTTCAAATATTGAAAATAAGGACTAAATTCATTAAAATTTAATTAAATATTGTAATATAAGGGATACGGCTAAAATTATTTTATAAAACTTGTAATTATATGGGGTAAAGTAATAAAACAATTGAAAAATATGGTTTAAAACAATAATTATCCCTTCAAATATTGAAAATAAGTATTAAATTCATAAAAATCTCATTTAATATAAGATATTAGGGGGTGGGTTCAACATTTTTTTATAAATATTGTAAAAATATGGGGTATAGTAATAAAATACGTTAAAATCAATGAAAAATTTCAATAAAATCCTTACAGATATTGAAAATAAGGGCTAAATTTATAAATATTTCATTAAATATTGTAATATAAGGGATACGGCTAAAATTATTTTATAAAACTTGTAATTATATGGGGTAAAGTAATAAAACAATTGAAAAATATGGTTTAAAACAATAATTATCCCTTCAAATATTGAAAATAAGTATTAAATTCATAAAAATCTCATTTAATATAGGATTTCAGGGGTTGGGGCCAACAATTTTTTTAAATTTTGTAAAAATATGGGGTATAGTAATAAAATACGTAAAATCATTAGAAAAATTCAATAAAATCCCTTCTAATATTGAAAATAAAGACTAAATTCATAAATATTTCATTAAATATTGTAATATAAGGGGTACGGCTAAAATTATTTTATAAAACTTGTAATTATATGGGGTAAAGTAATAAAACAATTGAAAAATATGGTTTAAAACAATAATTATCCCTTCAAATAATGAAAATAAGTATTAAATTCATAAAAATCTAATTTAATATAAGATTTTAGTGGTTGGGTTCAACATTTTTTTATAAATTTTGTAAAAATATGGGGTATTGTAATAAAATACTTTAAAATCAATGAAAAATTTCAATAAAATCATTACAGATATTGAAAATAAGGGCTAAATTCATAAAAATTTCATTAAATATTGTAATATAAGGGGTACGGCTAAAAATATTTAATAACACTTGTAATTATATGGGGTAAAGTAATAAAACAATTGAAAAATATGGTTTAAAACAATAATTATCCCCTCAAATATTGAAAATAAGTATTAAATTCATAAAAATCTCATTTAATATAGGATTTCAGGGGTTTGGTACATTATTTTTTTATAAATCTTGTAAACACTTGGATATGGTAATAGATTATATCATAATAACAGTGATAAAATGTTAAATTCCCTTCAAATATTGAAAATAAGGACTAAATTCATTAAAATCTCATTAAATATTGTAATATATGGTGTACGGCTAAAATTATTTTATTAAACTTGTAATTATATGGGGTAAAGTAATAAAACAATTGAAAAATATGGTTTAAAACAATAATTATCCCTTCAAATATTGAAAATAAGTATTAAATTCATAAAAATCTCATTTAATATAAGATTTGAGGGGTTGGGTTCAACATTTTTTTATAAATTTTATAAAAATATGGGGTATTATAATAAAATACGTTAAAATCAATGAAAAATTTCAATAAAATCATTACAGATATTGAAAATAAGGGCTAAATTCATAAAAATTTCATTAAATATTGTAATATAAGGGATACGGCTAAAATTATTTTATAAAACTTGTAATTATATGGGGTAAAGTAATACAACAATTGAAAAATATGGTTTAAAACAATAATTATCCCTTCAAATATTGAAAATAATTATTAAATTCATAAAAATCTCATTTAATATAAGATTTTAGGGGTTGGGGCGAAAAATTTTTTATAAATTTTGTAAACATATGGGGTATAGTAATAAAATATGTAAAATCAATGAAAAATTTCAATAAAATCCTTACAGATATTGAAAATAAGGGCTAAATTCATAAAAATTTCATTAAATATTGTAATATAAGGGGTACGGCTAAAATTATTTAATAACACTTGTAATTATATAGGGTAAAGTAATAAAACAATTGAAAAATATGGTTTAAAACAATAATTATCTCTTCAAATATTGAAAATAAGTATTAAATTCATAAAAATCTCATTTAATATAGGATTTCAGGGGTTTGGTACATTATTTTTTTATAAATCTTGTAAAAATATGGGGTATTATAATAAAATACGTTAAAATCAATGAAAAATTTCAATAAAATCATTACAGATATTGAAAATAAGGACTAAATTCATAAAAATTTAATTAAATATTGTAATATAAGGGATACGGCTAAAATTATTTTATAAAACTTGTAATTATATGGGGTAAAGTAATAAAACAATTGAAAAATATGGTTTAAAACAATAATTATCCCTTCAAATATTGAAAATAAGTATTAAATTCATAAAAATCTAATTTAATATAAGATTTTAGTGGTTGGGTTCAACATTTTTTTATAAATTTTGTAAAAATATGGGGTATTATAATAAAATACGTTAAAATCAATGAAAAATTTCAATAAAATCATTACAGATATTGAAAATAAGGGCTAAATTCATAAAAATTTCATTAAATATTGTAATATAAGGGATACGGCTAAAATTATTTTATAAAACTTGTAATTATATGGGGTAAAGTAATACAACAATTGAAAAATATGGTTTAAAACAATAATTATCCCTTCAAATATTGAAAATAATTATTAAATTCATAAAAATCTCATTTAATATAAGATTTTAGGGGGTGGGTTCAACATTTTTTTATAAATATTGTAAAAATATGGGGTATAGTAATAAAATACGTTAAAATCAATGAAAAATTTCAATAAAATCCTTACAGATATTGAAAATAAGGGCTAAATTTATAAATATTTCATTAAATATTGTAATATAAGGGATACGGCTAAAATTATTTTATAAAACTTGTAATTATATGGGGTAAAGTAATAAAACAATTGAAAAATATGGTTTAAAACAATAATTAACCCTTCAAATATTGAAAATAAGTTGTAAATTCATAAAAATCTCATTTAATATAAGATTTTAGGGGTTGGGATCAACATTATTTTATAAAATTTGTAAAAATATGGGATATTGTTATGAAATACGGTAAAATCATTGGAATAATTCAATAAAATCCCTTCTAATATTGAAAATAAAGACTAAATTTATAAAAATTTCATTAAATATTGTAATATAAGGGGTACGGCTAAAATTATTTAATAAAACTTGTAATTATATGGGGTAAAGTAATAAAACAATTGAAAAATATGGTTTAAAACAATAATTATCCCTTCAAATATTGAAAATAAGTTGTAAATTCATAAAAATCTCATTTAATATAAGATTTTAGTGGTTGGGTTCAACATTTTTTTATAAATTTTGTAAAAATATGGGATATTGTAATGAAATACGGTAAAATCATTGGAAAAATTTAATAAAATCCCTTCTAATATTGAAAATAAAGACTAAATTTATAAAAATTTCATTAAATATTGTAATATAAGGGGTACGGCTAAAATTATTTAATAAAACTTGTAATTATATGGGGTAAAGTAATAAAACAATTGAAAAATATGGTTTAAAACAATAATTATCCCTTCAAATATTGAAAATAAGTATTAAATTCATAAAAATCTCATTTAATATAGGATTTCAGGGGTTGGGGCCAACAATTTTTTATAAATTTTGTAAAAATATGGGGTATAGTAATAAAATACGTAAAATCATTAGAAAAATTCAATCAAATCCCTTCTAATATTGAAAATAAAGACTAAATTCATAAATATTTCATTAAATATTGTAATATAAGGGGTACGGCTAAACTTATTTTATAAAACTTGTAATTATATGGGGTAAAGTAATAAAACAATTGAATAATATGGTTTAATACAATAATTATCCCTTCAAATATTGAAAATAAGTATTAAATTCATAAAAATCTCATTTAATATAGGATTTCAGGGGTTGGGGCCAACCTTTTTTTATAAATTTTGTAAAAATATGGGGTATAGTAATAAAATACGTAAAATCAATGAAAAATTTCAATAAAATCATTACAGATATTGAAAATAAGGGCTAAATTCATAAAAATTTCATTAAATATTGTAATATAAGGGGTACGGCTAAAAATATTTAATAACACTTGTAATTATATGGGGTAAAGTAATAAAACAATTGAAAAATATGGTTTAAAACAATAATTATCCCTTCAAATATTGAAAATAAGTATTAAATTCATAAAAATCTCATTTAATATAGGATTTCAGGGGTTGGGGCCAACAATTTTTTTAAATTTTGTAAAAATATGGGGTATAGTAATAAAATACGTAAAATCATTAGAAAAATTCAATAAAATCCCTTCTAATATTGAAAATAAAGACTAAATTCATAAATATTTCATTAAATATTGTAATATAAGGGGTACGGCTAAAATTATTTTATAAAACTTGTAATTATATGGGGTAAAGTAATAAAACAATTGAATAATATGGTTTAATACAATAATTATCCCTTCAAATATTGAAAATAAGTATTAAATTCATAAAAATCTCATTTAATATAGGATTTCAGGGGTTGGGGCCAACAATTTTTTATAAATTTTGTAAAAATATGGGGTATAGTAATAAAATACGTAAAATCAATGAAAAATTTCAATAAAATCATTACAGATATTGAAAATAAGGGCTAAATTCATAAAAATTTCATTAAATATTGTAATATAAGGGGTACGGCTAAAAATATTTAATAACACTTGTAATTATATGGGGTAAAGTAATAAAACAATTGAAAAATATGGTTTAAAACAATAATTATCCCTTCAAATATTGAAAATAAGTATTAAATTCATAAAAATCTCATTTAATATAGGATTTCAGGGGTTTGGTACATTATTTTTTTATAAATCTTGTAAACACTTGGATATTGTAATAGATTATATCATAATAACAGTGATAAAATGTTAAATTCCCTTCAAATATTGAAAATAAGGACTAAATTCATTAAAATTTAATTAAATATTGTAATATAAGGGATACGGCTAAAATTATTTTATAAAACTTGTAATTATATGGGGTAAAGTAATAAAACAATTGAAAAATATGGTTTAAAACAATAATTATCCCTTCAAATATTGAAAATAAGTATTAAATTCATAAAAATCTAATTTAATATAAGATTTTAGTGGTTGGGTTCAACATTTTTTTATAAATTTTGTAAAAATATGGGGTATTGTAATAAAATACTTTAAAATCAATGAAAAATTTCAATAAAATCATTACAGATATTGAAAATAAGGGCTAAATTCATAAAAATTTCATTAAATATTGTAATATAAGGGGTACGGCTAAAAATATTTAATAACACTTGTAATTATATGGGGTAAAGTAATAAAACAATTGAAAAATATGGTTTAAAACAATAATTATCCCTTCAAATATTGAAAATAATTATTAAATTCATAAAAATCTCATTTAATATAAGATTTTAGGGGGTGGGTTCAACATTTTTTTATAAATATTGTAAAAATATGGGGTATAGTAATAAAATACGTTAAAATCAATGAAAAATTTCAATAAAATCCTTACAGATATTGAAAATAAGGGCTAAATTTATAAATATTTCATTAAATATTGTAATATAAGGGATACGGCTAAAATTATTTTATAAAACTTGTAATTATATGGGGTAAAGTAATAAAACAATTGAAAAATATGGTTTAAAACAATAATTATCCCTTCAAATATTGAAAATAAGTTGTAAATTCATAAAAATCTCATTTAATATAAGATTTTAGGGGTTGGGTTCAACATTATTTTATAAAATTTGTAAAAATATGGGATATTGTTATGAAATACGGTAAAATCATTGGAAAAATTCAATAAAATCCCTTCTAATATTGAAAATAAAGACTAAATTTATAAAAATTTCATTAAATATTGTAATATAAGGGGTACGGCTAAAATTATTTAATAAAACTTGTAATTATATGGGGTAAAGTAATAAAACAATTGAAAAATATGGTTTAAAACAATAATTATCCCTTCAAATATTGAAAATAAGTTGTAAATTCATAAAAATCTCATTTAATATAAGATTTTAGGGGTTGGGTTCAACATTTTTTTATAAATTTTGTAAAAATATGGGATATTGTTATGAAATACGGTAAAATCATTGGAAAAATTCAATAAAATCCCTTCTAATATTGAAAATAAAGACTAAATTTATAAAAATTTCATTAAATATTGTAATATAAGGGGTACGGCTAAAATTATTTTATAAAACTTGTAATTATATGGGGTAAAGTAATACAACAATTGAAAAATATGGTTTAAAACAATAATTATCCCTTCAAATATTGAAAATAATTATTAAATTCATAAAAATCTCATTTAATATAAGATTTTAGGGGGTGGGTTCAACATTTTTTTATAAATATTGTAAAAATATGGGGTATAGTAATAAAATACGTTAAAATCAATGAAAAATTTCAATAAAATCCTTACAGATATTGAAAATAAGGGCTAAATTTATAAATATTTCATTAAATATTGTAATATAAGGGATACGGCTAAAATTATTTTATAAAACTTGTAATTATATGGGGTAAAGTAATAAAACAATTGAAAAATATGGTTTAAAACAATAATTATCCCTTCAAATATTGAAAATAAGTTGTAAATTCATAAAAATCTCATTTAATATAAGATTTTAGGGGTTGGGTTCAACATTTTTTTATAAATTTTGTAAAAATATGGGATATTGTTATGAAATACGGTAAAATCATTGGAAAAATTCAATAAAATCCCTTCTAATATTGAAAATAAAGACTAAATTTATAAAAATTTCATTAAATATTGTAATATAAGGGGTACGGCTAAAATTATTTAATAAAACTTGTAATTATATGGGGTAAAGTAATAAAACAATTGAAAAATATGGTTTAAAACAATAATTATCCCTTCAAATATTGAAAATAAGTTGTAAATTCATAAAAATCTCATTTAATATAAGATTTTAGGGGTTGGGTTCAACATTTTTTTATAAATTTTGTAAAAATATGGGATATTGTTATGAAATACGGTAAAATCATTGAAAAAATTCAATAAAATCCCTTCTAATATTGAAAATAAAGACTAAATTTATAAAAATTTCATTAAATATTGTAATATAAGGGGTACGGCTAAAATTATTTTATAAAACTTGTAATTATATGGGGTAAAGTAATACAACAATTGAAAAATATGGTTTAAAACAATAATTATCCCTTCAAATATTGAAAATAATTATTAAATTCATAAAAATCTCATTTAATATAAGATTTTAGGGGGTGGGTTCAACATTTTTTTATAAATATTGTAAAAATATGGGGTATAGTAATAAAATACGTTAAAATCAATGAAAAATTTCAATAAAATCCTTACAGATATTGAAAATAAGGGCTAAATTTATAAATATTTCATTAAATATTGTAATATAAGGGATACGGCTAAAATTATTTTATAAAACTTGTAATTATATGGGGTAAAGTAATAAAACAATTGAAAAATATGGTTTAAAACAATAATTATCCCTTCAAATATTGAAAATAAGTTGTAAATTCATAAAAATCTCATTTAATATAAGATTTTAGGGGTTGGGTTCAACATTTTTTTATAAATATTGTAAAAATATGGGATATTGTTATGAAATACGGTAAAATCATTGGAAAAATTCAATAAAATCCCTTCTAATATTGAAAATAAAGACTAAATTTATAAAAATTTCATTAAATATTGTAATATAAGGGGTACGGCTAAAATTATTTAATAAAACTTGTAATTATATGGGGTAAAGTAATAAAACAATTGAAAAATATGGTTTAAAACAATAATTATCCCTTCAAATATTGAAAATAAGTTGTAAATTCATAAAAATCTCATTTAATATAAGATTTTAGGGGTTGGGTTCAACATTTTTTTATAAATTTTGTAAAAATATGGGATATTGTTATGAAATACGGTAAAATCATTGGAAAAATTCAATAAATTCCCTTCTAATATTGAAAATAAAGACTAAATTTATAAAAATTTCATTAAATATTGTAATATAAGGGGTACGGCTAAAATTATTTAATAAAACTTGTAATTATATGGGGTAAAGTAATAAAACAATTGAAAAATATGGTTTAAAACAATAATTATCCCTTCAAATATTGAAAATAAGTTGTAAATTCATAAAAATCTCATTTAATATAAGATTTTAGTGGTTGGGTTCAACATTTTTTTATAAATTTTGTAAAAATATGGGATATTGTAATGAAATACGGTAAAATCATTGGAAAAATTTAATAAAATCCCTTCTAATATTGAAAATAAAGACTAAATTTATAAAAATTTCATTAAATATTGTAATATAAGGGGTACGGCTAAAATTATTTAATAAAACTTGTAATTATATGGGGGAAAGTAATAAAACAATTGAAAAATATGGTTTAAAACAATAATTATCCCTTCAAATATTGAAAATAAGTATTAAATTCATAAAAATCTCATTTAATATAGGATTTCAGGGGTTGGGGCCAACAATTTTTTATAAATTTTGTAAAAATATGGGGTATAGTAATAAAATACGTAAAATCATTAGAAAAATTCAATCAAATCCCTTCTAATATTGAAAATAAAGACTAAATTCATAAATATTTCATTAAATATTGTAATATAAGGGGTACGGCTAAACTTATTTTATAAAACTTGTAATTATATGGGGTAAAGTAATAAAACAATTGAATAATATGGTTTAATACAATAATTATCCCTTCAAATATTGAAAATAAGTATTAAATTCATAAAAATCTCATTTAATATAGGATTTCAGGGGTTGGGGCCAACAATTTTTTATAAATTTTGTAAAAATATGGGGTATAGTAATAAAATACGTAAAATCAATGAAAAATTTCAATAAAATCATTACAGATATTGAAAATAAGGGCTAAATTCATAAAAATTTCATTAAATATTGTAATATAAGGGGTACGGCTAAAAATATTTAATAACACTTGTAATTATATGGGGTAAAGTAATAAAACAATTGAAAAATATGGTTTAAAACAATAATTATCCCTTCAAATATTGAAAATAAGTATTAAATTCATAAAAATCTCATTTAATATAGGATTTCAGGGGTTTGGTACATTATTTTTTTATAAATCTTGTAAACACTTGGATATTGTAATAGATTATATCATAATAACAGTGATAAAATGTTAAATTCCCTTCAAATATTGAAAATAAGGACTAAATTCATTAAAATTTAATTAAATATTGTAATATAAGGGATACGGCTAAAATTATTTTATAAAACTTGTAATTATATGGGGTAAAGTAATAAAACAATTGAAAAATATGGTTTAAAACAATAATTATCCCTTCAAATATTGAAAATAATTATTAAATTCATAAAAATCTCATTTAATATAAGATTTTAGGGGGTGGGTTCAACATTTTTTTATAAATATTGTAAAAATATGGGGTATAGTAATAAAATACGTTAAAATCAATGAAAAATTTCAATAAAATCCTTACAGATATTGAAAATAAGGGCTAAATTTATAAATATTTCATTAAATATTGTAATATAAGGGATACGGCTAAAATTATTTTATAAAACTTGTAATTATATGGGGTAAAGTAATAAAACAATTGAAAAATATGGTTTAAAACAATAATTATCCCTTCAAATATTGAAAATAAGTATTAAATTCATAAAAATCTCATTTAATATAGGATTTCAGGGGTTGGGGCCAACAATTTTTTATAAATTTTGTAAAAATATGGGGTATAGTAATAAAATACGTTAAAATCAATGAAAAATTTCAATAAAATCCTTACAGATATTGAAAATAAGGGCTAAATTTATAAATATTTCATTAAATATTGTAATATAAGGGATACGGCTAAAATTATTTTATAAAACTTGTAATTATATGGGGTAAAGTAATAAAACAATTGAAAAATATGGTTTAAAACAATAATTATCCCTTCAAATATTGAAAATAAGTTGTAAATTCATAAAAATCTCATTTAATATAAGATTTTAGGGGTTGGGTTCAACATTATTTTATAAAATTTGTAAAAATATGGGATATTGTTATGAAATACGGTAAAATCATTGGAAAAATTCAATAAAATCCCTTCTAATATTGAAAATAAAGACTAAATTTATAAAAATTTCATTAAATATTGTAATATAAGGGGTACGGCTAAAATTATTTAATAAAACTTGTAATTATATGGGGTAAAGTAATAAAACAATTGAAAAATATGGTTTAAAACAATAATTATCCCTTCAAATATTGAAAATAAGTTGTAAATTCATAAAAATCTCATTTAATATAAGATTTTAGGGGTTGGGTTCAACATTTTTTTATAAATTTTGTAAAAATATGGGATATTGTTATGAAATACGGTAAAATCATTGGAAAAATTCAATAAAATCCCTTCTAATATTGAAAATAAAGACTAAATTTATAAAAATTTCATTAAATATTGTAATATAAGGGGTACGGCTAAAATTATTTTATAAAACTTGTAATTATATGGGGTAAAGTAATACAACAATTGAAAAATATGGTTTAAAACAATAATTATCCCTTCAAATATTGAAAATAATTATTAAATTCATAAAAATCTCATTTAATATAAGATTTTAGGGGGTGGGTTCAACATTTTTTTATAAATATTGTAAAAATATGGGGTATAGTAATAAAATACGTTAAAATCAATGAAAAATTTCAATAAAATCCTTACAGATATTGAAAATAAGGGCTAAATTTATAAATATTTCATTAAATATTGTAATATAAGGGATACGGCTAAAATTATTTTATAAAACTTGTAATTATATGGGGTAAAGTAATAAAACAATTGAAAAATATGGTTTAAAACAATAATTATCCCTTCAAATATTGAAAATAAGTTGTAAATTCATAAAAATCTCATTTAATATAAGATTTTAGGGGTTGGGTTCAACATTTTTTTATAAATTTTGTAAAAATATGGGATATTGTTATGAAATACGGTAAAATCATTGGAAAAATTCAATAAAATCCCTTCTAATATTGAAAATAAAGACTAAATTTATAAAAATTTCATTAAATATTGTAATATAAGGGGTACGGCTAAAATTATTTTATAAAACTTGTAATTATATGGGGTAAAGTAATACAACAATTGAAAAATATGGTTTAAAACAATAATTATCCCTTCAAATATTGAAAATAATTATTAAATTCATAAAAATCTCATTTAATATAAGATTTTAGGGGGTGGGTTCAACATTTTTTTATAAATATTGTAAAAATATGGGGTATAGTAATAAAATACGTTAAAATCAATGAAAAATTTCAATAAAATCCTTACAGATATTGAAAATAAGGGCTAAATTTATAAATATTTCATTAAATATTGTAATATAAGGGATACGGCTAAAATTATTTTATAAAACTTGTAATTATATGGGGTAAAGTAATAAAACAATTGAAAAATATGGTTTAAAACAATAATTATCCCTTCAAATATTGAAAATAAGTTGTAAATTCATAAAAATCTCATTTAATATAAGATTTTAGGGGTTGGGTTCAACATTTTTTTATAAATATTGTAAAAATATGGGATATTGTTATGAAATACGGTAAAATCATTGGAAAAATTCAATAAAATCCCTTCTAATATTGAAAATAAAGACTAAATTTATAAAAATTTCATTAAATATTGTAATATAAGGGGTACGGCTAAAATTATTTAATAAAACTTGTAATTATATGGGGTAAAGTAATAAAACAATTGAAAAATATGGTTTAAAACAATAATTATCCCTTCAAATATTGAAAATAAGTTGTAAATTCATAAAAATCTCATTTAATATAAGATTTTAGGGGTTGGGTTCAACATTTTTTTATAAATTTTGTAAAAATATGGGATATTGTTATGAAATACGGTAAAATCATTGGAAAAATTCAATAAATTCCCTTCTAATATTGAAAATAAAGACTAAATTTATAAAAATTTCATTAAATATTGTAATATAAGGGGTACGGCTAAAATTATTTAATAAAACTTGTAATTATATGGGGTAAAGTAATAAAACAATTGAAAAATATGGTTTAAAACAATAATTATCCCTTCAAATATTGAAAATAAGTTGTAAATTCATAAAAATCTCATTTAATATAAGATTTTAGTGGTTGGGTTCAACATTTTTTTATAAATTTTGTAAAAATATGGGATATTGTAATGAAATACGGTAAAATCATTGGAAAAATTTAATAAAATCCCTTCTAATATTGAAAATAAAGACTAAATTTATAAAAATTTCATTAAATATTGTAATATAAGGGGTACGGCTAAAATTATTTAATAAAACTTGTAATTATATGGGGGAAAGTAATAAAACAATTGAAAAATATGGTTTAAAACAATAATTATCCCTTCAAATATTGAAAATAAGTATTAAATTCATAAAAATCTCATTTAATATAGGATTTCAGGGGTTGGGGCCAACAATTTTTTATAAATTTTGTAAAAATATGGGGTATAGTAATAAAATACGTAAAATCATTAGAAAAATTCAATCAAATCCCTTCTAATATTGAAAATAAAGACTAAATTCATAAATATTTCATTAAATATTGTAATATAAGGGGTACGGCTAAACTTATTTTATAAAACTTGTAATTATATGGGGTAAAGTAATAAAACAATTGAATAATATGGTTTAATACAATAATTATCCCTTCAAATATTGAAAATAAGTATTAAATTCATAAAAATCTCATTTAATATAGGATTTCAGGGGTTGGGGCCAACAATTTTTTATAAATTTTGTAAAAATATGGGGTATAGTAATAAAATACGTAAAATCAATGAAAAATTTCAATAAAATCATTACAGATATTGAAAATAAGGGCTAAATTCATAAAAATTTCATTAAATATTGTAATATAAGGGGTACGGCTAAAAATATTTAATAACACTTGTAATTATATGGGGTAAAGTAATAAAACAATTGAAAAATATGGTTTAAAACAATAATTATCCCTTCAAATATTGAAAATAAGTATTAAATTCATAAAAATCTCATTTAATATAGGATTTCAGGGGTTTGGTACATTATTTTTTTATAAATCTTGTAAACACTTGGATATTGTAATAGATTATATCATAATAACAGTGATAAAATGTTAAATTCCCTTCAAATATTGAAAATAAGGACTAAATTCATTAAAATTTAATTAAATATTGTAATATAAGGGATACGGCTAAAATTATTTTATAAAACTTGTAATTATATGGGGTAAAGTAATAAAACAATTGAAAAATATGGTTTAAAACAATAATTATCCCTTCAAATATTGAAAATAATTATTAAATTCATAAAAATCTCATTTAATATAAGATTTTAGGGGGTGGGTTCAACATTTTTTTATAAATATTGTAAAAATATGGGGTATAGTAATAAAATACGTTAAAATCAATGAAAAATTTCAATAAAATCCTTACAGATATTGAAAATAAGGGCTAAATTTATAAATATTTCATTAAATATTGTAATATAAGGGATACGGCTAAAATTATTTTATAAAACTTGTAATTATATGGGGTAAAGTAATAAAACAATTGAAAAATATGGTTTAAAACAATAATTATCCCTTCAAATATTGAAAATAAGTATTAAATTCATAAAAATCTCATTTAATATAGGATTTCAGGGGTTGGGGCCAACAATTTTTTATAAATTTTGTAAAAATATGGGGTATAGTAATAAAATACGTAAAATCATTAGAAAAATTCAATAAAATCCCTTCTAATATTGAAAATAAAGACTAAATTCATAAATATTTCATTAAATATTGTAATATAAGGGGTACGGCTAAAATTATTTTATAAAACTTGTAATTATATGGGGTAAAGTAATAAAACAATTGAAAAATATGGTTTAAAACAATAATTATCCCTTCAAATATTGAAAATAAGTTGTAAATTCATAAAAATCTCATTTAATATAAGATTTTAGGGGTTGGGTTCAACATTATTTTATAAAATTTGTAAAAATATGGGATATTGTTATGAAATACGGTAAAATCATTGGAAAAATTCAATAAAATCCCTTCTAATATTGAAAATAAAGACTAAATTTATAAAAATTTCATTAAATATTGTAATATAAGGGGTACGGCTAAAATTATTTAATAAAACTTGTAATTATATGGGGTAAAGTAATAAAACAATTGAAAAATATGGTTTAAAACAATAATTATCCCTTCAAATATTGAAAATAAGTTGTAAATTCATAAAAATCTCATTTAATATAAGATTTTAGGGGTTGGGTTCAACATTTTTTTATAAATTTTGTAAAAATATGGGATATTGTTATGAAATACGGTAAAATCATTGGAAAAATTCAATAAAATCCCTTCTAATATTGAAAATAAAGACTAAATTTATAAAAATTTCATTAAATATTGTAATATAAGGGGTACGGCTAAAATTATTTAATAAAACTTGTAATTATATGGGGTAAAGTAATAAAACAATTGAAAAATATGGTTTAAAACAATAATTATCCCTTCAAATATTGAAAATAAGTTGTAAATTCATAAAAATCTCATTTAATATAAGATTTTAGGGGTTGGGTTCAACATTTTTTTATAAATTTTGTAAAAATATGGGATATTGTTATGAAATACGGTAAAATCATTGGAAAAATTCAATAAAATCCCTTCTAATATTGAAAATAAAGACTAAATTTATAAAAATTTCATTAAATATTGTAATATAAGGGGTACGGCTAAAATTATTTTATAAAACTTGTAATTATATGGGGTAAAGTAATACAACAATTGAAAAATATGGTTTAAAACAATAATTATCCCTTCAAATATTGAAAATAATTATTAAATTCATAAAAATCTCATTTAATATAAGATTTTAGGGGGTGGGTTCAACATTTTTTTATAAATATTGTAAAAATATGGGGTATAGTAATAAAATACGTTAAAATCAATGAAAAATTTCAATAAAATCCTTACAGATATTGAAAATAAGGGCTAAATTTATAAATATTTCATTAAATATTGTAATATAAGGGATACGGCTAAAATTATTTTATAAAACTTGTAATTATATGGGGTAAAGTAATAAAACAATTGAAAAATATGGTTTAAAACAATAATTATCCCTTCAAATATTGAAAATAATTATTAAATTCATAAAAATCTCATTTAATATAAGATTTTAGGGGTTGGGTTCAACATTATTTTATAAAATTTGTAAAAATATGGGATATTGTTATGAAATACGGTAAAATCATTGGAAAAATTCAATAAAATCCCTTCTAATATTGAAAATAAAGACTAAATTTATAAAAATTTCATTAAATATTGTAATATAAGGGGTACGGCTAAAATTATTTAATAAAACTTGTAATTATATGGGGTAAAGTAATAAAACAATTGAAAAATATAGTTTAAAACAATAATTATCCCTTCAAATATTGAAAATAAGTTGTAAATTCATAAAAATCTCATTTAATATAAGATTTTAGGGGTTGGGTTCAACATTTTTTTATAAATTTTGTAAAAATATGGGATATTGTTATGAAATACGGTAAAATCATTGGAAAAATTCAATAAAATCCCTTCTAATATTGAAAATAAAGACTAAATTTATAAAAATTTCATTAAATATTGTAATATAAGGGGTACGGCTAAAATTATTTAATAAAACTTGTAATTATATGGGGTAAAGTAATAAAACAATTGAAAAATATGGTTTAAAACAATAATTATCCCTTCAAATATTGAAAATAATTATTAAATTCATAAAAATCTCATTTAATATAAGATTTTAGGGGGTGGGTTCAACATTTTTTTATAAATATTGTAAAAATATGGGGTATAGTAATAAAATACGTTAAAATCAATGAAAAATTTCAATAAAATCCTTACAGATATTGAAAATAAGGGCTAAATTTATAAATATTTCATTAAATATTGTAATATAAGGGATACGGCTAAAATTATTTTATAAAACTTGTAATTATATGGGGTAAAGTAATAAAACAATTGAAAAATATGGTTTAAAACAATAATTATCCCTTCAAATATTGAAAATAAGTTGTAAATTCATAAAAATCTCATTTAATATAAGATTTTAGGGGTTGGGTTCAACATTATTTTATAAAATTTGTAAAAATATGGGATATTGTTATGAAATACGGTAAAATCATTGGAAAAATTCAATAAAATCCCTTCTAATATTGAAAATAAAGACTAAATTTATAAAAATTTCATTAAATATTGTAATATAAGGGATACGGCTAAAATTATTTAATAAAACTTGTAATTATATGGGGTAAAGTAATAAAACAATTGAAAAATATGGTTTAAAACAATAATTATCCCTTCAAATATTGAAAATAAGTTGTAAATTCATAAAAATCTCATTTAATATAAGATTTTAGGGGTTGGGTTCAACATTTTTTTATAAATTTTGTAAAAATATGGGATATTGTTATGAAATACGGTAAAATCATTGGAAAAATTCAATAAAATCCCTTCTAATATTGAAAATAAAGACTAAATTTATAAAAATTTCATTAAATATTGTAATATAAGGGGTACGGCTAAAATTATTTAATAAAACTTGTAATTATATGGGGTAAAGTAATAAAACAATTGAAAAATATGGTTTAAAACAATAATTATCCCTTCAAATATTGAAAATAAGTTGTAAATTCATAAAAATCTCATTTAATATAAGATTTTAGGGGTTGGGTTCAACATTTTTTTATAAATTTTGTAAAAATATGGGATATTGTTATGAAATACGGTAAAATCATTGGAAAAATTCAATAAAATCCCTTCTAATATTGAAAATAAAGACTAAATTTATAAAAATTTCATTAAATATTGTAATATAAGGGGTACGGCTAAAATTATTTTATAAAACTTGTAATTATATGGGGTAAAGTAATACAACAATTGAAAAATATGGTTTAAAACAATAATTATCCCTTCAAATATTGAAAATAATTATTAAATTCATAAAAATCTCATTTAATATAAGATTTTAGGGGGTGGGTTCAACATTTTTTTATAAATATTGTAAAAATATGGGGTATAGTAATAAAATACGTTAAAATCAATGAAAAATTTCAATAAAATCCTTACAGATATTGAAAATAAGGGCTAAATTTATAAATATTTCATTAAATATTGTAATATAAGGGATACGGCTAAAATTATTTTATAAAACTTGTAATTATATGGGGTAAAGTAATAAAACAATTGAAAAATATGGTTTAAAACAATAATTATCCCTTCAAATATTGAAAATAAGTTGTAAATTCATAAAAATCTCATTTAATATAAGATTTTAGGGGTTGGGTTCAACATTATTTTATAAAATTTGTAAAAATATGGGATATTGTTATGAAATACGGTAAAATCATTGGAAAAATTCAATAAAATCCCTTCTAATATTGAAAATAAAGACTAAATTTATAAAAATTTCATTAAATATTGTAATATAAGGGATACGGCTAAAATTATTTAATAAAACTTGTAATTATATGGGGTAAAGTAATAAAACAATTGAAAAATATAGTTTAAAACAATAATTATCCCTTCAAATATTGAAAATAAGTTGTAAATTCATAAAAATCTCATTTAATATAAGATTTTAGGGGTTGGGTTCAACATTTTTTTATAAATTTTGTAAAAATATGGGATATTGTTATGAAATACGGTAAAATCATTGGAAAAATTCAATAAAATCCCTTCTAATATTGAAAATAAAGACTAAATTTATAAAAATTTCATTAAATATTGTAATATAAGGGGTACGGCTAAAATTATTTAATAAAACTTGTAATTATATGGGGTAAAGTAATAAAACAATTGAAAAATATGGTTTAAAACAATAATTATCCCTTCAAATATTGAAAATAAGTTGTAAATTCATAAAAATCTCATTTAATATAAGATTTTAGGGGTTGGGTTCAACATTTTTTTATAAATTTTGTAAAAATATGGGATATTGTTATGAAATACGGTAAAATCATTGGAAAAATTCAATAAAATCCCTTCTAATATTGAAAATAAAGACTAAATTTATAAAAATTTCATTAAATATTGTAATATAAGGGGTACGGCTAAAATTATTTAATAAAACTTGTAATTATATGGGGTAAAGTAATACAACAATTGAAAAATATGGTTTAAAACAATAATTATCCCTTCAAATATTGAAAATAATTATTAAATTCATAAAAATCTCATTTAATATAAGATTTTAGGGGGTGGGTTCAACATTTTTTTATAAATATTGTAAAAATATGGGGTATAGTAATAAAATACGTTAAAATCAATGAAAAATTTCAATAAAATCCTTACAGATATTGAAAATAAGGGATAAATTCATAAAAATTTCATTAAATATTGTAATATAAGGGATACGGCTAAAATTATTTTATAAAACTTGTAATTATATGGGGTAAAGTAATAAAACAATTGAAAAATATGGTGTAATACAATAATTATCCCTTCAAATATTGAAAATAAGTATTAAATTCATAAAAATCTCATTTAATATAAGATTTTAGGGGTTGGGTTCAACATTTTTTTATAAATTTTGTAAAAATATGGGGTATTATAATAAAATACGTTAAAATCATTGGAAAAATTCAATAAAATCCCTTCTAATATTGAAAATAAAGACTAAATTTATAAAAATTTCATTAAATATTGTAATATAAGGGGTATGGCTAAAATTATTTTATTAAACTTGTAATTATATGGGGTAAAGTAATAAAACAATTGAAAAATATGGTTTAAAACAATAATTATCCCTTCAAATATTGAAAATAATTATTAAATTCATAAAAATCTAATTTAATATAAGATTATAGGGGTTGGGTTCAACATTTTTTTATAAATTTTGTAAAAATATGGGGTATTGTAATAAAATACTTTAAAATCAATTAAAAATTTCAATAAAATCATTACAGATATTGAAAATAAGGGCTAAATTCATAAAAATTTCATTAAATATTGTAATATAAGGGGTACGGCTAAAATTATTTTATAAAACTTGTAATTATATGGGGTAAAGTAATACAACAATTGAAAAATATGGTTTAAAACAATAATTATCCCTTCAAATATTGAAAATAAGTATTAAATTCATAAAAATCTCATTTAATATAAGATTTTAGGGGTTGGGTTCAACATTTTTTTATAAATATTGTAAAAATATGGGGTATAGTAATAAATTACGTTAAAATCAATGAAAAATTTCAATAAAATCCCTTCTAATATTGAAAATAAAGACTAAATTCATAAATATTTCATTAAATATTGTAATATAAGGGGTATGGCTAAAATTATTTTATAATACTTGTAATTATATGGGGTAAAGTAATAAAACAATTGAAAAATATGGTTTAAAACAATATTTATCCCTTCAAATATTGAAAATAAGTATTAAATTCATAAAAATCTCATTTAATATAAGAATTTAGGGGTTGGATTCAACATTTTTTTATAAATTTTGTAAAAATATGGGGTATTGTAATAAAATACGTTAAAATCAATGAAAAATTTCAATAAAATCATTACACATATTGAAAAAAAGGGATAAATTCATAAAAATTTCATTAAATATTGTAATATAAGGGATACGGCTAAAATTATTTTATAAAACTTGTAATTATATGGGATAAAGTAATAAAACAATTGAAAAATATGGTTTAATACAATAATTATCCCTTCAAATATTGAAAATATGTATTAAATTCATAAAAATCTCATTTAATATAAGATTTTAGGGGTTGGGTTCAACATTTTTTTATAAATATTGTAAAAATATGGGGTATAGTAATAAAATACGTTAAAATCAATGAAAAATTTCAATAAAATCCTTACAGATATTGAAAATAAGGGCTAAATTTATAAATATTTAATTAAATATTGTAATATAAGGGATACGGCTAAAATTATTTTATAAAACTTGTAATTATATGGGGTAAAGTAATAAAACAATTAAAAAATATGGTTTAAAACAATAATTATCCCTTCAAATATTGAAAATAAGTATTAAATTCATAAAAATCTCATTTAATATAAGATTTTAGGGGTTGGGTTCAACATTTTTTTATAAATTTTGTAAAAATATGGGGTATTATAATAAAATACGTTAAAATCATTGGAAAAATTCAATAAAATCCCTTCTTATATTGAAAATAAAGACTAAATTTATAAAAATTTCATTAAATATTGTAATATAAGGGGTACGGCTAAAATTATTTTATTAAACTTGTAATTATATGGGGTAAAGTAATAAAACAATTGAAAAAAATGGTTTAAAACAATAATTATCCCTTCAAATATTGAAAATAAGTATTAAATTCATAAAAATCTCATTTAATATAGGATTTCAGGGGTTGGGGCCAACAATTTTTTATAAATTTTGTAAAAATATGGGGTATAGTAATAAAATACGTAAAATCATTAGAAAAATTAAATAAAATCCCTTCTAATATTGAAAATAAAGACTAAATTCATAAATATTTCATTAAATATTGTAATATAAGGGGTACGGCTAAAATTATTTTATAAAACTTGTAATTATATGGGGTAAAGTAATAAAACAATTGAAAAATATGGTTTAAAACAATAATTATCCCTTCAAATATTGAAAATAAGTATTAAATTCATAAAAATCTCATTTAATATAAGATTTTAGGGGTTGGGTTCGACATTTTTTTATAAATATTGTAAAAATATGGGGTATAGTAATAAAATACGTTAAAATCAATGAAAAATTTCAATAAAATCCTTACAGATATTGAAAATAAGGGCTAAACTCATTAAAATATCATTAAATATTGTAATATAAGGGGTACGGCTAAAATTATTTTATAAAACTTGTAATTATATGGGGTAAAGTAATAAAACAATTGAATAATATGGTTTAATACAATAATTATCCCTTCAAATATTGAAAATAAGTATTAAATTCATAAAAATCTCATTTAATATAAGATTTTAGGGGTTGGGTTCAACATTTTTTTATAAATTTTGTAAAAATATGGGATATTGTAATGAAATACGGTAAAATCATTGGAAAAATTCAATAAAATCCCTTCTAATATTGAAAATAAAGACTAAATTCATAAAAATATCATTAAATATTGTAATATAAGGGGTACGGCTAAAATTATTTTATAAAACTTGTAATTATATGGGGTAAAGTAATAAAACAATTGAATAATATGGTTTAATACAATAATTATCCCTTCAAATATTGAAAATAAGTATTAAATTCATAAAAATCTCATTTAATATAAGATTTTAGGGGTTGGGTTCAACATTTTTTTATAAATTTTGTAAAAATATGGGATATTGTAATGAAATACGGTAAAATCATTGGAAAAATTCAATAAAATCCCTTCTAATATTGAAAATAAAGACTAAATTCATAAAAATATCATTAAATATTGTAATATAAGGGGTACGGCTAATATTATTTAATAAAACTTGTAATTATATGGGGTAAAGTAATAAAACAATTGAAAAATATGGTTTAAAACAATATTTATCCCTTCAAATATTGAAAATAAGTATTAAATTCATAAAAATCTCATTTAATATAAGAATTTAGGGGTTGGATTCAACATTTTTTTATAAATTTTGTAAAAATATGGGGTATTGTAATAAAATACGTTAAAATCAATGAAAAATTTCAATAAAATCATTACACATATTGAAAATAAGGGATAAATTCATAAAAATTTCATTAAATATTGTAATATAAGGGATACGGCTAAAATTATTTTTTAAAACTTGTAATTATATGGGGTAAAGTAATAAAACAATTGAAAAATATGGTTTAATACAATAATTATCCCTTCAAATATTGAAAATATGTATTAAATTCATAAAAATCTCATTTAATATAAGATTTTAGGGGTTGGGTTCAACATTTTTTTATAAATATTGTAAAAATATGGGGTATAGTAATAAAATACGTTAAAATCAATGAAAAATTTCAATAAAATCCTTACAGATATTGAAAATAAGGGCTAAATTTATAAATATTTCATTAAATATTGTAATATAAGGGATACGGCTAAAATTATTTTATAAAACTTGTAATTATATGGGGTAAAGTAATAAAACAATTGAAAAATATGGTTTAAAACAATAATTATCCCTTCAAATATTGAAAATAAGTATTAAATTCATAAAAATCTCATTTAATATAAGATTTTAGGGGTTGGGTTCAACATTTTTTTATAAATTTTGTAAAAATATGGGGTATTATAATAAAATACGTTAAAATCATTGGAAAAATTCAATAAAATCCCTTCTAATATTGAAAATAAAGACTAAATTTATAAAAATTTCATTAAATATTGTAATATAAGGGGTACGGCTAAAATTATTTTATTAAACTTGTAATTATATGGGGTAAAGTAATAAAACAATTGAAAAAAATGGTTTAAAACAATAATTATCCCTTCAAATATTGAAAATAAGTATTAAATTCATAAAAATCTCATTTAATATAGGATTTCAGGGGTTGGGGCCAACAATTTTTTATAAATTTTGTAAAAATATGGGGTATAGTAATAAAATACGTAAAATCATTGGAAAAATTCAATAAAATCCCTTCTAATATTGAAAATAAAGACTAAATTCATAAAAATATCATTAAATATTGTAATATAAGGGGTACGGCTAAAATTATTTTATAAAACTTGTAATTATATGGGGTAAAGTAATAAAACAATTGAAAAATATGGTTTAAAACAATAATTATCCCTTCAAATATTGAAAATAAGTATTAAATTCATAAAAATCTCATTTAATATAAGATTTTAGGGGTTGGGTTCAACATTTTTTTATAAATTTTGTAAAAATATGGGGTATTATAATAAAATACGTTAAAATCATTGGAAAAATTCAATAAAATCCCTTCTAATATTGAAAATAAAGACTAAATTTATAAAAATTTCATTAAATATTGTAATATAAGGGGTACGGCTAAAATTATTTTATTAAACTTGTAATTATATGGGGTAAAGTAATAAAACAATTGAAAAAAATGGTTTAAAACAATAATTATCCCTTCAAATATTGAAAATAAGTATTAAATTCATAAAAATCTCATTTAATATAGGATTTCAGGGGTTGGGGCCAACAATTTTTTATAAATTTTGTAAAAATATGGGGTATAGTAATAAAATACGTAAAATCATTGGAAAAATTCAATAAAATCCCTTCTAATATTGAAAATAAAGACTAAATTCATAAAAATATCATTAAATATTGTAATATAAGGGGTACGGCTAAAATTATTTTATAAAACTTGTAATTATATGGGGTAAAGTAATAAAACAATTGAATAATATGGTTTAATACAATAATTATCCCTTCAAATATTGAAAATAAGTATTAAATTCATAAAAATCTCATTTAATATAAGATTTTAGGGGTTGGGTTCAACATTTTTTTATAAATTTTGTAAAAATATGGGATATTGTAATGAAATACGGTAAAATCATTGGAAAAATTCAATAAAATCCCTTCTAATATTGAAAATAAAGACTAAATTCATAAAAATATCATTAAATATTGTAATATAAGGGGTACGGCTAATATTATTTAATAAAACTTGTAATTATATGGGGTAAAGTAATAAAACAATTGAAAAATATGGTTTAAAACAATATTTATCCCTTTAAATATTGAAAATAAGTATTAAATTCATAAAAATCTCATTTAATATAAGAATTTAGGGGGTGGATTCAACATTTTTTTATAAATTTTGTAAAAATATGGGGTATTGTAATAAAATACGTTAAAATCAATGAAAAATTTCAATAAAATCATTACACATATTGAAAATAAGGGATAAATTCATAAAAATTTCATTAAATATTGTAATATAAGGGATACGGCTAAAATTATTTTTTAAAACTTGTAATTATATGGGGTAAAGTAATAAAACAATTGAAAAATATGGTTTAATACAATAATTATCCCTTCAAATATTGAAAATATGTATTAAATTCATAAAAATCTCATTTAATATAAGATTTTAGGGGTTGGGTTCAACATTTTTTTATAAATATTGTAAAAATATGGGGTATAGTAATAAAATACGTTAAAATCAATGAAAAATTTCAATAAAATCCTTACAGATATTGAAAATAAGGGCTAAATTTATAAATATTTCATTAAATATTGTAATATAAGGGATACGGCTAAAATTATTTTATAAAACTTGTAATTATATGGGGTAAAGTAATAAAACAATTGAAAAATATGGTTTAAAACAATAATTATCCCTTCAAATATTGAAAATAAGTATTAAATTCATAAAAATCTCATTTAATATAAGATTTTAGGGGTTGGGTTCAACATTTTTTTATAAATTATGTAAAAATATGGGGTATTATAATAAAATACGTTAAAATCATTGGAATAATTCAATAAAATCCCTTCTAATATTGAAAATAAAGACCAAATTTATAAAAATTTCATTAAATATTGTAATATAAGGGGTACGGCTAAAATTATTTTATTAAACTTGTAATTATATGGGGTAAAGTAATAAAACAATTGAAAAAAATGGTTTAAAACAATAATTATCCCTTCAAATATTGAAAATAAGTATTAAATTCATAAAAATCTCATTTAATATAGGATTTCAGGGGTTGGGGCCAACAATTTTTTATAAATTTTGTAAAAATATGGGGTATAGTAATAAAATACGTAAAATCATTAGAAAAATTCAATAAAATCCCTTCTAATATTGAAAATAAAGACTAAATTCATAAATATTTCATTAAATATTGTAATATAAGGGGTACGGCTAAAATTATTTTATAAAACTTGTAATTATATGGGGTAAAGTAATAAAACAATTGAAAAATATGGTTTAAAACAATAATTATCCCTTCAAATATTGAAAATAAGTATTAAATTCATAAAAATCTCATTTAATATAAGATTTTAGGGGTTGGGTTCAACATTTTTTTATAAATTTTGTAAAAATATGGGGTATTATAATAAAATACGTTAAAATCATTGGAAAAATTCAATAAAATCCCTTCTAATATTGAAAATAAAGACTAAATTTATAAAAATTTCATTAAATATTGTAATATAAGGGGTACGGCTAAAATTATTTTATTAAACTTGTAATTATATGGGGTAAAGTAATAAAACAATTGAAAAAAATGGTTTAAAACAATAATTATCCCTTCAAATATTGAAAATAAGTATTAAATTCATAAAAATCTCATTTAATATAGGATTTCAGGGGTTGGGGCCAACAATTTTTTATAAATTTTGTAAAAATATGGGGTATAGTAATAAAATACGTAAAATCATTAGAAAAATTCAATAAAATCCCTTCTAATATTGAAAATAAAGACTAAATTCATAAATATTTCATTAAATATTGTAATATAAGGGGTACGGCTAAAATTATTTTATAAAACTTGTAATTATATGGGGTATAGTAATAAAACAATTGAAAAATATGGTTTAAAATAATAATTATCCCTTCAAATATTGAAAATAAGTATTAAATTCATAAAAATCTCATTTAATATAAGATTTTAGGGGTTGGGTTCAACATTTTTTTATAAATATTGTAAAAATATGGGGTATAGTAATAAAATACGTTAAAATCAATGAAAAATTTCAATAAAATCCTTACAGATATTGAAAATAAGGGCTAAACTCATTAAAATATCATTAAATATTGTAATATAAGGGGTACGGCTAAAATTATTTTATAAAACTTGTAATTATATGGGGTAAAGTAATAAAACAATTGAATAATATGGTTTAATACAATAATTATCCCTTCAAATATTGAAAATAAGTATTAAATTCATAAAAATCTCATTTAATATAAGATTTTAGGGGTTGGGTTCAACATTTTTTTATAAATTTTGTAAAAATATGGGATATTGTAATGAAATACGGTAAAATCATTGGAAAAATTCAATAAAATCCCTTCTAATATTGAAAATAAGGACTAAACTCATTAAAATATCATTAAATATTGTAATATAAGGGGTACGGGTAAAATTATTTTCTAAAACTTGTAATTATATGGGGTAAAGTAATAAAACAATTGAAAAATATGGTTTAAAACAATAATTATCCCTTCAAATATTGAAAATAAGTATTAAATTCATAAAAATCTCGTTTAATATAGGATTTCAGGTGTTGGGGCCAACAATTTTTTATAAATTTTGTAAAAATATGGGGTATTGTAATGAAATACGGTAAAATCATTGGAAAAAATCAATAAAATCCCTTCTAATATTGAAAATAAGGACTAAACTTAAAAAAATTTCATTAAATATTGTATTATAAGGGGTACGGCTAAAATTATTTTATAAAACTTGTAATTATATGTGGTAAAGTAATAAAACAATTGAAAAATATGGTTTAAAACAATAATTATCCCTTCAAATATTGAAAAAAAGTATTAAATTCATAAAAATCTCATTTCATATAAGATTTCAGGTGTTGGGTTCAACATTTTTTTATAAATTTTGTAAAAATATGGGGTATTGTAATAAAATACGTTAAAATCAATGAAAAATTTCAATAATATTATTACAGATATTGAAAATAAGGGCTAAACTCATTAAAATATCATTAAATATTGTAAAATAAGGGGTACGGCTAAAATTATTTTATAAAACTTGTAATTATATGGGGTAAAGTAATAAAACAATTGAAAAATATCGTTTAAAACAATAATTATCCCTTCAAATATTGAAAATAAGTATTAAATTCATAAAAATCTCGTTTAATATAGGATTTCAGGGGTTGGGGTAAACAATTTTTTATAAATTTTGTAAAAATATGTGGTATTGTAATAAAATACGTTAAAATCAATGAAAAATTTCAATAAAATCATTACAGATATTGAAAATAAAGACTAAACTTATAAAAATTTCATTAAATATTGTAATATAAGGGGTACGGCTAAAATTATTTTGTAAAACTTGTAATTATATGGGGTAAAGTAATAAAACAATTGAAAAATATCGTTTTAAACAATAATTATCCCTTCAAATATTGAAAATTAGTATTAAATTCATAAAAATCTCATTTCATATAAGATTTTAGGGGTTGGGTTCAACATTTTTTTATAAATTTTGTAAAAATATGGGGTATTGTAATAAAATACGTTAAAATCATTGAAAAATTTCAATAAAATCATTACAGATATTGAAAATAAGGGCTAAACTCATTAAAATATCATTAAATATTGTAATATAAGGGGTACGGCTAAAATTATTTTATAAAACTTGTAATTATATGGGGTAAAATAATACAACAATTGAAAAATATGGTTTAAAACAATAATTATCCCTTCAAATATTGAAAATAAGTATTAAATTCATAAAAATCTCATTTAATATAGGATTTCAGAGGTTTGGTACATTATTTTATTATAAATCTTGTAAACACTTGGATATTGTAATAGATTATATCATAATAACAGTGATAAAATGTTATATTCCCTTCAAATATTGAAAATAAGGACTAAATTCATTAAAATATCATTAAATATTGTAATATAAGGGGTAAGGCTAAAATTATTTTAAAAACTTGTAATTATATGGGGTAAAGTAATAAAACAATTGAAAAATATGGTTTAAAACAATAATTATCCCTTCAAATATTGAAAATAAGGACTAAATTCATAAAAATTTCATTTAATATAAGATTTTAGGGGTTGGGTTCAACATTTTTTTATAAATTTTGTAAAAATATGGGGAATTGTAATAATATACGTTAAAATCAATGAAAAATTTCAATAAAATCATTACAGATATTGAAAATAAGGGCTAAATTCATAAAAATTTCATTAAATATAGGATTTCAGGGGTTTGGTTCATTATTTTATTATAAATCTTGTAAACACTTGGATATTGTAATAGATTATATCATAATAACAGTGATAAAATGTTATATTCCCTTCAAATATTGAAAATAAGGACTAAATTCATTAAAATCTCATTAAATATTGTAATATAAGGGGTAAGGCTAAAATTATTTTATAAAACTTGTAATTATATGGGGTAAAGTAATAAAACAATTGAAAAATATGGTTTAAAACATTAATTATCCCTTCAAATATTGAAAATAAGGGCTAAACTCATAAAAATTTCATTAAATATTGTAATATAAGGGGTACGGCTAAAATTATTTTATAAAACTTGTAATTATATGGGGTAAAGTAATACAACAATTTAAAAATATGGTTTAAAACAATAATTATCCCTTCAAATATTGAAAATAAGTATTAAATTCATAAAAATCTCATTTAATATAGGATTTCAAGGGTTTGGTACATTATTTTATTATAAATCTTGTAAACAGTTGGATATTGTAATAGATTATATCATAATAACAGTGATAAAATGTTATATTCCCTTCAAATATTGAAAATAAGGACTAAATTCATTAAAATCTCATTAAATATTGTAATATAAGGGGTAAGGCTAAAATTATTTTATAAAACTTGTAATTATATGGGGTAAAGTAATAAAACAATTGAAAAATATGGTTTAAAACAATAATTATCCCTTCAAATATTGAAAATAAGGACTAAATTCATAAAAATTTCATTTAATATAAGATTTTAGGGGTTGGGTTCAACATTTTTTTATAAATTTTGTAATTATATGGGGTATTGTAAAAAAATACGTTAAAATCAATGAAAAATTTCAATAAAATCATTACAGATATTGAAAATAAGGGCTAAACTCATTAAAATATCATTAAATATTGTAATATAAGGGGTACGGCTAAAATTATTTTATAAAACTTGTAATTATATGGGGTAAAATAATACAACAATTGAAAAATATGGTTTAAAACAATAATTATCCCTTCAAATATTGAAAATAAGTATTAAATTCATAAAAATCTCATTTAATATAGGATTTCAGAGGTTTGGTACATTATTTTATTATAAATCTTGTAAACACTTGGATATTGTAATAGATTATATCATAATAACAGTGATAAAATGTTATATTCCCTTCAAATATTGAAAATAAGGACTAAATTCATTAAAATATCATTAAATATTGTAATATAAGGGGTAAGGATAAAATTATTTTAAAAACTTGTAATTATATGGGGTAAAGTAATAAAACAATTGAAAAATATGGTTTAAAACAATAAATATCCCTTCAAATATTGAAAATAAGGACTAAATTCATAAAAATTTCATTTAATATAAGATTTTAGGGGTTGGGTTCAACATTTTTTTATAAATTTTGTAAAAATATGGGGAATTGTAATAATATACGTTAAAATCAATGAAAAATTTCAATAAAATCATTACAGATATTAAAAATAAGGGCTAAATTCATAAAAATTTCATTAAATATAGGATTTCAGGGGTTTGGTTCATTATTTTATT
This sequence comes from Rhopalosiphum nymphaeae, assembly GCA_036289425.1. NCBI lineage: Eukaryota > Metazoa > Arthropoda > Insecta > Hemiptera > Aphididae > Rhopalosiphum > Rhopalosiphum nymphaeae. The sequence goes on along the minus strand of JAZAQC010000001.1, from coordinate 6,138,422 downwards.
ATAAATCTTGTAAACACTTGGATATTGTAATAGATTATATCATAATAACAGTGATAAAATGTTATATTCCCTTCAAATATTGAAAATAAGGACTAAATTCATTAAAATCTCATTAAATATTGTAATATAAGGGGTAAGGCTAAAATTATTTTATAAAACTTGTAATTATATGGGGTAAAGTAATAAAACAATTGAAAAATATGGTTTAAAACATTAATTATCCCTTCAAATATTGAAAATAAGGACTAAATTCATAAAAATTTCATTAAATATTTTAATATAAGGGGTACGGCTAAAATTATTTTATAAAACTTGTAATTATATGGGGTAAAGTAATAAAACAATTTAAAAATATGGTTTAAAACAATAATTATCCCTTCAAATATTGAAAATAAGTATTAAATTCAAAAAAATCTCATTTAATATAGGATTTCAGGGGTTTGGTTCATTATTTTATTATAAATCTTGTAAACACTTGGATATTGTAATAGATTATATCATAATAACAGTGATAAAATGTTATATTCCCTTCAAATATTGAAAATAAGGACTAAATTCATTAAAATCTCATTAAATATTGTAATATAAGGGGTAAGGCTAAAATTATTTTATAAAACTTGTAATTATATGGGGTAAAGTAATAAAACAATTGAAAAATATGGTTTAAAACATTAATTATCCCTTCAAATATTGAAAATAAGGGCTAAACTCATAAAAATTTCATTAAATATTGTAATATAAGGGGTACGGCTAAAATTATTTTATAAAACTTGTAATTATATGGGGTAAAGTAATACAACAATTTAAAAATATGGTTTAAAACAATAATTATCCCTTCAAATATTGAAAATAAGTATTAAATTCATAAAAATCTCATTTAATATAGGATTTCAAGGGTTTGGTACATTATTTTATTATAAATCTTGTAAACAGTTGGATATTGTAATAGATTATATCATAATAACAGTGATAAAATGTTATATTCCCTTCAAATATTGAAAATAAGGACTAAATTCATTAAAATCTCATTAAATATTGTAATATAAGGGGTAAGGCTAAAATTATTTTATAAAACTTGTAATTATATGGGGTAAAGTAATAAAACAATTGAAAAATATGGTTTAAAACAATAATTATCCCTTCAAATATTGAAAATAAGGACTAAATTCATAAAAATTTCATTTAATATAAGATTTTAGGGGTTGGGTTCAACATTTTTTTATAAATTTTGTAAAAATATGGGGAATTTTAATAATATACGTTAAAATCAATGAAAAATTTCAATAAAATCATTACAGATATTAAAAATAAGGGCTAAATTCATAAAAATTTCATTAAATATAGGATTTCAGGGGTTTGGTTCATTATTTTATTATAAATCTTGTAAACACTTGGATATTGTAATAGATTATATCATAATAACAGTGATAAAATGTTATATTCCCTTCAAATATTGAAAATAAGGACTAAATTCATTAAAATCTCATTAAATATTGTAATATAAGGGGTAAGGCTAAAATTATTTTATAAAACTTGTAATTATATGGGGTAAAGTAATAAAACAATTGAAAAATATGGTTTAAAACATTAATTATCCCTTCAAATATTGAAAATAAGGACTAAATTCATAAAAATTTCATTAAATATTTTAATATAAGGGGTACGGCTAAAATTATTTTATAAAACTTGTAATTATATGGGGTAAAGTAATAAAACAATTTAAAAATATGGTTTAAAACAATAATTATCCCTTCAAATATTGAAAATAAGTATTAAATTCAAAAAAATCTCATTTAATATAGGATTTCAGGGGTTTGGTTCATTATTTTATTATAAATCTTGTAAACACTTGGATATTGTAATAGATTATATCATAATAACAGTGATAAAATGTTATATTCCCTTCAAATATTGAAAATAAGGACTAAATTCATTAAAATCTCATTAAATATTGTAATATAAGGGGTAAGGCTAAAATTATTTTATAAAACTTGTAATTATATGGGGTAAAGTAATAAAACAATTGAAAAATATGGTTTAAAACATTAATTATCCCTTCAAATATTGAAAATAAGGGCTAAACTCATAAAAATTTCATTAAATATTGTAATATAAGGGGTACGGCTAAAATTATTTTATAAAACTTGTAATTATATGGGGTAAAGTAATACAACAATTTAAAAATATGGTTTAAAACAATAATTATCCCTTCAAATATTGAAAATAAGTATTAAATTCATAAAAATCTCATTTAATATAGGATTTCAAGGGTTTGGTACATTATTTTATTATAAATCTTGTAAACAGTTGGATATTGTAATAGATTATATCATAATAACAGTGATAAAATGTTATATTCCCTTCAAATATTGAAAATAAGGACTAAATTCATTAAAATCTCATTAAATATTGTAATATAAGGGGTAAGGCTAAAATTATTTTATAAAACTTGTAATTATATGGGGTAAAGTAATAAAACAATTGAAAAATATGGTTTAAAACAATAATTATCCCTTCAAATATTGAAAATAAGGACTAAATTCATAAAAATTTCATTTAATATAAGATTTTAGGGGTTGGGTTCAACATTTTTTTATAAATTTTGTAAAAATATGGGGAATTGTAATAATATACGTTAAAATCAATGAAAAATTTCAATAAAATCATTACAGATATTGAAAATAAGGGCTAAATTCATAAAAATTTCATTAAATATAGGATTTCAGGGGTTTGGTTCATTATTTTATTATAAATCTTGTAAACACTTGGATATTGTAATAGATTATATCATAATAACAGTGATAAAATGTTATATTCCCTTCAAATATTGAAAATAAGGACTAAATTCATTAAAATCTCATTAAATATTGTAATATAAGGGGTAAGGCTAAAATTATTTTATAAAACTTGTAATTATATGGGGTAAAGTAATAAAACAATTGAAAAATATGGTTTAAAACAATAAATATCCCTTCAAATATTGAAAATAAGGACTAAATTCATAAAAATTTCATTTAATATAAGATTTTAGGGGTTGGGTTCAACATTTTTTTATAAATTTTGTAAAAATATGGGGAATTTTAATAATATACGTTAAAATCAATGAAAAATTTCAATAAAATCATTACAGATATTAAAAATAAGGGCTAAATTCATAAAAATTTCATTAAATATAGGATTTCAGGGGTTTGGTTCATTATTTTATTATAAATCTTGTAAACACTTGGATATTGTAATAGATTATATCATAATAACAGTGATAAAATGTTATATTCCCTTCAAATATTGAAAATAAGGACTAAATTCATTAAAATCTCATTAAATATTGTAATATAAGGGGTAAGGCTAAAATTATTTTATAAAACTTGTAATTATATGGGGTAAAGTAATAAAACAATTGAAAAATATGGTTTAAAACATTAATTATCCCTTCAAATATTGAAAATAAGGACTAAATTCATAAAAATTTCATTAAATATTTTAATATAAGGGGTACGGCTAAAATTATTTTATAAAACTTGTAATTATATGGGGTAAAGTAATAAAACAATTTAAAAATATGGTTTAAAACAATAATTATCCCTTCAAATATTGAAAATAAGTATTAAATTCAAAAAAATCTCATTTAATATAGGATTTCAGGGGTTTGGTTCATTATTTTATTATAAATCTTGTAAACACTTGGATATTGTAATAGATTATATCATAATAACAGTGATAAAATGTTATATTCCCTTCAAATATTGAAAATAAGGAATAAATTCATTAAAATCTCATTAAATATTGTAATATAAGGGGTAAGGCTAAAATTATTTTATAAAACTTGTAATTATATGGGGTAAAGTAATAAAACAATTGAAAAATATGGTTTAAAACATTAATTATCCCTTCAAATATTGAAAATAAGGGCTAAACTCATAAAAATTTCATTAAATATTGTAATATAAGGGGTACGGCTAAAATTATTTTATAAAACTTGTAATTATATGGGGTAAAGTAATAAAACAATTGAAAAATATGGTTTAAAACAATAATTATCCCTTCAAATATTGAAAATAAGTATTAAATTCATAAAAATCTCATTTAATATAAGATTTTAGGGGTTGGGTTCAACATTTTTTTATAAATTTTGTAATTATATGGGGTATTATAATAAAATTCGTTAAAATCAATAAAAAATTTCAATAAAATCATTACAGATATTGAAAATAAGGGCTAAACTCATTAAAATATCATTAAATATTGTAATATAAGGGGTACGGCTAAAATTATTTTATAAAACTTGTAATTATATGGGGTAAAATAATACAACAATTGAAAAAAATGGTTTAAAACAATAATTATCCCTTCAAATATTGAAAATAAGTATTAAATTCATAAAAATCTCATTTAATATAGGATTTCAGAGGTTTGGTACATTATTTTATTATAAATCTTGTAAACACTTGGATATTGTAATAGATTATATCATAATAACAGTGATAAAATGTTATATTCCCTTCAAATATTGAAAATAAGGACTAAATTCATTAAAATATCATTAAATATTGTAATATAAGGGGTAAGGCTAAAATTATTTTAAAAACTTGTAATTATATGGGGTAAAGTAATAAAACAATTGAAAAATATGGTTTAAACCAATAATTATCCCTTCAAATATTGAAAATAAGGACTAAATTCATAAAAATTTCATTTAATATAAGATTTTAGGGGTTGGGTTCAACATTTTTTTATCAATTTTGTAAAAATATGGGGAATTGTAATAATATACGTTAAAATCAATGAAAAATTTCAATAAAATCATTACAGATATTGAAAATAAGGGCTAAATTCATAAAAATTTCATTAAATATAGGATTTCAGGGGTTTGGTTCATTATTTTATTATAAATCTTGTAAACACTTGGATATTGTAATAGATTATATCATAATAACAGTGATAAAATGTTATATTCCCTTCAAATATTGAAAATAAGGACTAAATTCATTAAAATCTCATTAAATATTGTAATATAAGGGGTAAGGCTAAAATTATTTTATAAAACTTGTAATTATATGGGGTAAAGTAATAAAACAATTGAAAAATATGGTTTAAAACATTAATTATCCCTTCAAATATTGAAAATAAGGACTAAATTCATAAAAATTTCATTAAATATTTTAATATAAGGGGTACGGCTAAAATTATTTTATAAAACTTGTAATTATATGGGGTAAAGTAATAAAACAATTTAAAAATATGGTTTAAAACAATAATTATCCCTTCAAATATTGAAAATAAGTATTAAATTCAAAAAAATCTCATTTAATATAGGATTTCAGGGGTTTGGTTCATTATTTTATTATAAATCTTGTAAACACATGGATATTGTAATAGATTATATCATAATAACAGTGATAAAATGTTATATTCCCTTCAAATATTGAAAATAAGGACTAAATTCATTAAAATATCATTAAATATTGTAATATAAGGGGTAAGGCTAAAATTATTTTATAAAACTTGTAATTATATGGGGTAAAGTAATAAAACAATTCAAAAATATGGTTTAAAACAATAATTATCCCTTCAAATATTGAAAATAAGGGCTAAACTCATAAAAATTTCATTAAATATTGTAATATAAGGGGTACGGCTAAAATTATTTTATAAAACTTGTAATTATATGGGGTAAAGTAATACAACAATTGAAAAATATGGTTTAAAACAATAATTATCCCTTCAAATATTGAAAATAAGTATTAAATTCATAAAAATCTCATTTAATATAAGATTTTAGGGGTTGGGTTCAACATTTTTTTATAAATAATTTAAAAATAATGGGATATAGTAATAAAATACGTTAAAATCAATGAAAAATTTCAATAAAATCCTCACAGATATTGAAAATAAGGGCTAAACTCATAAAAATTTCATTAAATATAGGATTTCAGGGGTTTGGTTCATTATTTTATTATAAATCTTGTAAACACTTGGATATTGTAATAGATTATATCATAATAACAGTGATAAAATGTTATATTCCCTTCAAATATTGAAAATAAGGACTAAATTCATTAAAATCTCATTAAATATTGTAATATAAGGGGTAAGGCTAAAATTATTTTATAAAACTTGTAATTATATGGGGTAAAGTAATACAACAATTTAAAAATATGGTTTAAAACAATAATTATCCCTTCAAATATTGAAAATAAGTATTAAATTCATAAAAATCTCATTTAATATAGGATTTCAAGGGTTTGGTACATTATTTTATTATAAATCTTGTAAACAGTTGGATATTGTAATAGATTATATCATAATAACAGTGATAAAATGTTATATTCCCTTCAAATATTGAAAATAAGGACTAAATTCATTAAAATCTCATTAAATATTGTAATATAAGGGGTAAGGCTAAAATTATTTTATAAAACTTGTAATTATATGGGGTAAAGTAATAAAACAATTCAAAAATATGGTTTAAAACAATAAGTATCCCTTCAAATATTGAAAATAAGGGCTAAACTCATAAAAATTTCATTAAATATTGTAATATAAGGGGTACGGCTAAAATTATTTTATAAAACTTGTAATTATATGGGGTAAAGTAATAAAACAATTGAAAAATATGGTTTAAAACAATAATTATCCCTTCAAATATTGAAAATAAGTATTAAATTCATAAAAATCTCATTTAATATAAGATTTTAGGGGTTGGGTTCAACATTTTTTTATAAATTTTGTAATTATATGGGGTATTGTAAAAAAATACGTTAAAATCAATGAAAAATTTCAATAAAATCATTACAGATATTGAAAATAAGGGCTAAACTCATTAAAATATCATTAAATATTGTAATATAAGGGGTACGGCTAAAATTATTTTATAAAACTTGTAATTATATGGGGTAAAATAATACAACAATTGAAAAATATGGTTTAAAACAATAATTATCCCTTCAAATATTGAAAATAAGTATTAAATTCATAAAAATCTCATTTAATATAGGATTTCAGAGGTTTGGTACATTATTTTATTATAAATCTTGTAAACACTTGGATAATGTAATAGATTATATCATAATAACAGTGATAAAATGTTATATTCCCTTCAAATATTGAAAATAAGGACTAAATTCATTAAAATATCATTAAATATTGTAATATAAGGGGTAAGGCTAAAATTATTTTAAAAACTTGTAATTATATGGGGTAAAGTAATAAAACAATTGAAAAATATGGTTTAAAACAATAATTATCCCTTCAAAAATTGAAAATAAGGACTAAATTCATAAAAATTTCATTTAATATAAGATTTTAGGGGTTGGGTTCAACATTTTTTTATAAATTTTGTAAAAATATGGGGAATTGTAATAATATACGTTAAAATCAATGAAAAATTTCAATAAAATCATTGCAGATATTGAAAATAAGGGCTAAATTCATAAAAATTTCATTAAATATAGGATTTCAGGGGTTTGGTTCATTATTTTATTATAAATCTTGTAAACACTTGGATATTGTAATAGATTATATCATAATAACAGTGATAAAATGTTATATTCCCTTCAAATATTGAAAATAAGGACTAAATTCATTAAAATCTCATTAAATATTGTAATATAAGGGGTAAGGCTAAAATTATTTTATAAAACTTGTAATTATATGGGGTAAAGTAATAAAACAATTGAAAAATATGGTTTAAAACATTAATTATCCCTTCAAATATTGAAAATAAGTATTAAATTCAAAAAAATCTCATTTAATATAGGATTTCAGGGGTTTGGTTCATTATTTTATTATAAATCTTGTAAACACATGGATATTGTAATAGATTATATCATAATAACAGTGATAAAATGTTATATTCCCTTCAAATATTGAAAATAAGGACTAAATTCATTAAAATCTCATTAAATATTGTAATATAAGGGGTAAGGCTAAAATTATTTTATAAAACTTGTAATTATATGGGGTAAAGTAATAAAACAATTCAAAAATATGGTTTAAAACAATAAGTATCCCTTCAAATATTGAAAATAAGGGCTAAACTCATAAAAATTTCATTAAATATTGTAATATAAGGGGTACGGCTAAAATTATTTTATAAAACTTGTAATTATATGGGGTAAAGTAATAAAACAATTGAAAAATATGGTTTAAAACAATAATTATCCCTTCAAATATTGAAAATAAGTATTAAATTCATAAAAATCTCATTTAATATAAGATTTTAGGGGTTGGGTTCAACATTTTTTTATAAATTTTGTAATTATATGGGGTATTGTAAAAAAATACGTTAAAATCAATGAAAAATTTCAATAAAATCATTACAGATATTGAAAATAAGGGCTAAACTCATTAAAATATCATTAAATATTGTAATATAAGGGGTACGGCTAAAATTATTTTATAAAACTTGTAATTATATGGGGTAAAATAATACAACAATTGAAAAATATGGTTTAAAACAATAATTATCCCTTCAAATATTGAAAATAAGTATTAAATTCATAAAAATCTCATTTAATATAGGATTTCAGAGGTTTGGTACATTATTTTATTATAAATCTTGTAAACACTTGGATAATGTAATAGATTATATCATAATAACAGTGATAAAATGTTATATTCCCTTCAAATATTGAAAATAAGGACTAAATTCATTAAAATATCATTAAATATTGTAATATAAGGGGTAAGGCTAAAATTATTTTAAAAACTTGTAATTATATGGGGTAAAGTAATAAAACAATTGAAAAATATGGTTTAAAACAATAATTATCCCTTCAAAAATTGAAAATAAGGACTAAATTCATAAAAATTTCATTTAATATAAGATTTTAGGGGTTGGGTTCAACATTTTTTTATAAATTTTGTAAAAATATGGGGAATTGTAATAATATACGTTAAAATCAATGAAAAATTTCAATAAAATCATTGCAGATATTGAAAATAAGGGCTAAATTCATAAAAATTTCATTAAATATAGGATTTCAGGGGTTTGGTTCATTATTTTATTATAAATCTTGTAAACACTTGGATATTGTAATAGATTATATCATAATAACAGTGATAAAATGTTATATTCCCTTCAAATATTGAAAATAAGGACTAAATTCATTAAAATCTCATTAAATATTGTAATATAAGGGGTAAGGCTAAAATTATTTTATAAAACTTGTAATTATATGGGGTAAAGTAATAAAACAATTGAAAAATATGGTTTAAAACATTAATTATCCCTTCAAATATTGAAAATAAGGACTAAATTCATAAAAATTTCATTAAATATTTTAATATAAGGGGTACGGCTAAAATTATTTTATAAAACTTGTAATTATATGGGGTAAAGTAATAAAACAATTTAAAAATATGGTTTAAAACAATAATTATCCCTTCAAATATTGAAAATAAGTATTAAATTCAAAAAAATCTCATTTAATATAGGATTTCAGGGGTTTGGTTCATTATTTTATTATAAATCTTGTAAACACATGGATATTGTAATAGATTATATCATAATAACAGTGATAAAATGTTATATTCCCTTCAAATATTGAAAATAAGGACTAAATTCATTAAAATATCATTAAATATTGTAATATAAGGGGTAAGCCTAAAATTATTTTATAAAACTTGTAATTATATGGGGTAAAGTAATAAAACAATTGAAAAATATGGTTTAAAACATTAATTATCCCTTCAAATATTGAAAATAAGGACTAAATTCATAAAAATTTCATTAAATATTTTAATATAAGGGGTACGGCTAAAATTATTTTATAAAACTTGTAATTATATGGGGTAAAGTAATAAAACAATTTAAAAATATGGTTTAAAACAATAATTATCCCTTCAAATATTGAAAATAAGTATTAAATTCAAAAAAATCTCATTTAATATAGGATTTCAGGGGTTTGGTTCATTATTTTATTATAAATCTTGTAAACACATGGATATTGTAATAGATTATATCATAATAACAGTGATAAAATGTTATATTCCCTTCAAATATTGAAAATAAGGACTAAATTCATTAAAATATCATTAAATATTGTAATATAAGGGGTAAGGCTAAAATTATTTTATAAAACTTGTAATTATATGGGGTAAAGTAATAAAACAATTCAAAAATATGGTTTAAAACAATAATTATCCCTTCAAATATTGAAAATAAGGGCTAAACTCATAAAAATTTCATTAAATATTGTAATATAAGGGGTACGGCTAAAATTATTTTATAAAACTTGTAATTATATGGGGTAAAGTAATACAACAATTGAAAAATATGGTTTAAAACAATAATTATCCCTTCAAATATTGAAAATAAGTATTAAATTCATAAAAATCTCATTTTATATAAGATTTTAGGGTTTGGGTTCAACATTTTTTTATAAATAATTTAAAAATAATGGGATATAGTAATAAAATACGTTAAAATCAATGAAAAATTTCAATAAAATCCTCACAGATATTGAAAATAAGGGCTAAACTCATTAAAATTTCATTAAATATTTTAATATAAGGGCTACGGCTAAAATTATTTTATAAAACTTGTAATTATATGGGGTAAAGTAATAAAACAATTTAAAAATATGGTTTAAAACAATAATTATCCCTTCAAATATTGAAAATAAGTATTAAATTCAAAAAAATCTCATTTAATATAGGATTTCAGGGGTTTGGTTCATTATTTTATTATAAATCTTGTAAACACATGGATATTGTAATAGATTATATCATAATAACAGTGATAAAATGTTATATTCCCTTCAAATATTGAAAATAAGGACTAAATTCATTAAAATATCATTAAATATTGTAATATAAGGGGTAAGGCTAAAATTATTTTATAAAACTTGTAATTATATGGGGTAAAGTAATAAAACAATTCAAAAATATGGTTTAAAACAATAATTATCCCTTCAAATATTGAAAATAAGGGCTAAACTCATAAAAATTTCATTAAATATTGTAATATAAGGGGTACGGCTAAAATTATTTTATAAAACTTGTAATTATATGGGGTAAAGTAATAAAACAATTGAAAAATATGGTTTAAAACAATAATTATCCCTTCAAATATTGAAAATAAGTTTTAAATTCATAAAAATCTCATTTAATATAAGATTTTAGGGGTTGGGTTCAACATTTTTTTATAAATTTTGTAATTATATGGGGTATTGTAAAAAAATACGTTAAAATCAATGAAAAATTTCAATAAAATCATTACAGATATTGAAAATAAGGGCTAAACTCATTAAAATATCATTAAATATTGTAATATAAGGGGTACGGCTAAAATTATTTTATAAAACTTGTAATTATATGGGGTAAAGTAATAAAACAATTGAAAAATATGGTTTAAAACATTAATTATCCCTTCAAATATTGAAAATAAGGACTAAATTCATTAAAAATTTCATTAAATATTTTAATATAAGGGGTACGGCTAAAATTATTTTATAAAACTTGTAATTATATGGGGTAAAGTAATAAAACAATTTAAAAATATGGTTTAAAACAATAATTATCCCTTCAAATATTGAAAATAAGTATTAAATTCAAAAAAATCTCATTTAATATAGGATTTCAGGGGTTTGGTTCATTATTTTATTATAAATCTTGTAAACACATGGATATTGTAATAGATTATATCATAATAACAGTGATAAAATGTTATATTCCCTTCAAATATTGAAAATAAGGACTAAATTCATTAAAATATCATTAAATATTGTAATATAAGGGGTAAGGCTAAAATTATTTTATAAAACTTGTAATTATATGGGGTAAAGTAATAAAACAATTCAAAAATATGGTTTAAAACAATAATTATCCCTTCAAATATTGAAAATAAGGACTAAATTCATTAAAATATCATTAAATATTGTAATATAAGGGGTAAGGCTAAAATTATTTTATAAAACTTGTAATTATATGGGGTAAAGTAATAAAACAATTCAAAAATATGGTTTAAAACAATAATTATCCCTTCAAATATTGAAAATAAGGGCTAAACTCATAAAAATTTCATTAAATATTGTAATATAAGGGGTACGGCTAAAATTATTTTATAAAACTTGTAATTATATGGGGTAAAGTAATAAAACAATTGAAAAATATGGTTTAAAACAATAATTATCCCTTCAAATATTGAAAATAAGTATTAAATTCATAAAAATCTCATTTAATATAAGATTTTAGGGGTTGGGTTCAACATTTTTTTATAAATTTTGTAATTATATGGGGTATTGTAAAAAAATACGTTAAAATCAATGAAAAATTTCAATAAAATCATTACAGATATTGAAATTAAGGGCTAAACTCATTAAAATATCATTAAATATTGTAATATAAGGGGTACGGCTAAAATTATTTTATAAAACTTGTAATTATATGGGGTAAAGTAATAAAACAATTTAAAAATATGGTTTAAAACAATAATTATCCCTTCAAATATTGAAAATAAGTATTAAATTCAAAAAAATCTCATTTAATATAGGATTTCAGGGGTTTGGTTCATTATTTTATTATAAATCTTGTAAACACATGGATATTGTAATAGATTATATCATAATAACAGTGATAAAATGTTATATTCCCTTCAAATATTGAAAATAAGGACTAAATTCATTAAAATATCATTAAATATTGTAATATAAGGGGTAAGGCTAAAATTATTTTATAAAACTTGTAATTATATGGGGTAAAGTAATAAAACAATTGAAAAATATGGTTTAAAACAATAATTATCCCTTCAAATATTGAAAATAAGGGCTAAATTCATAAAAATTTCATTAAATATTTTAATATAAGGGGTACGGCTAAAATTATTTTATAAAACTTGTAATTATATGGGGTAAAGTAATAAAACAATTTAAAAATATGGTTTAAAACAATAATTATCCCTTCAAATATTGAAAATAAGGGCTAAACTCATAAAAATTTCATTAAATATTGTAATATAAGGGGTACGGCTAAAATTATTTTATAAAACTTGTAATTATATGGGGTAAAGTAATACAACAATTGAAAAATATGGTTTAAAACAATAATTATCCCTTCAAATATTGAAAATAAGTATTAAATTCATAAAAATCTCATTTAATATAAGATTTTAGGGGTTGGGTTCAACATTTTTTTATAAATAATTTAAAAATAATGGGATATAGTAATAAAATACGTTAAAATCAATGAAAAATTTCAATAAAATCCTCACAGATATTGAAAATAAGGGCTAAACTCATTAAAATATCATTAAATATAGTAATATAAGGGATACGGCTAAAATTATTTTATAAAACTTGTAATTATATAGGGTAAAGTAATAAAACAATTGAAAAATATGGTTTAAAACAATAATTATCCCTTCAAATATTGAAAATAAGTATTAAATTCATAAAAATCTCATTTAATATAAGATTTTAGGGGTTGGGTTCAACATTTTTTTATAAATTTTGTAATTATATGGGGTATTGTAAAAAAATACGTTAAAATCAATGAAAAATTTCAATAAAATCATTACAGATATTGAAAATAAGGGCTAAACTCATTAAAATATCATTAAATATTGTAATATAAGGGGTACGGCTAAAATTATTTTATAAAACTTGTAATTATATGGGGTAAAATAATACAACAATTGAAAAATATGGTTTAAAACAATAATTATCCCTTCAAATATTGAAAATAAGTATTAAATTCATAAAAATCTCATTTAATATAGGATTTCAGAGGTTTGGTACATTATTTTATTATAAATCTTGTAAACACTTGGATATTGTAATAGATTATATCATAATAACAGTGATAAAATGTTATATTCCCTTCAAATATTGAAAATAAGGACTAAATTCATTAAAATCTCATTAAATATCGTAATATAAGGGGTAAGGCTAAAATTATTTTATAAAACTTGTAATTATATGGGGTAAAGTAATAAAACAATTTAAAAATATGGTTTAAAACAATAATTATCCCTTCAAATATTGAATATAAGTATTAAATTCAAAAAAATCTCATTTAATATAGGATTTCAGGGGTTTGGTTCATTATTTTATTATAAATCTTGTAAACACATGGATATTGTAATAGATTATATCATAATAACAGTGATAAAATGTTATATTCCCTTCAAATATTGAAAATAAGGACTAAATTCATTAAAATATCATTAAATATTGTAATATAAGGGGTAAGGCTAAAATTATTTTATAAAACTTGTAATTATATGGGGTTAAGTAATAAAACAATTCAAAAATATGGTTTAAAACAATAATTATCCCTTCAAATATTGAAAATAAGGGCTAAACTCATAAAAATTTCATTAAATATTGTAATATAAGGGGTACGGCTAAAATTATTTTATAAAACTTGTAATTATATGGGGTAAAGTAATAAAACAATTGAAAAATATGGTTGAAAACAATAATTATCCCTTCAAATATTGAAAATAAGTATTAAATTCATAATAATCTCATTTAATATAAGATTTTAGGGGTTGGGTTCAACATTTTTTTATAAATTTTGTAATTATATGGGGTATTGTAAAAAAATACGTTAAAATCAATGAAAAATTTCAATAAAATCATTACAGATATTGAAAATAAGGGCTAAACTCATTAAAATATCATTAAATATTGTAATATAAGGGGTACGGCTAAAATTATTTTATAAAACTTGTAATTATATGGGGTAAAGTAATAAAACAATTTAAAAATATGGTTTAAAACAATAATTATCCCTTCAAATATTGAAAATAAGTATTACATTCAAAAAAATATCATTTAATATAGGATTTCAGGGGTTTGGTTCATTATTTTATTATAAATCTTGTAAACACATGGATATTGTAATAGATTATATCATAATAACAGTGATAAAATGTTATATTCCCTTCAAATATTGAAAATAAGGACTAAATTCATTAAAATATCATTAAATATTGTAATATAAGGGGTAAGGCTAAAATTATTTTATAAAACTTGTAATTATATGGGGTAAAGTAATAAAACAATTCAAAAATATGGTTTAAAACAATAATTATCCCTTCAAATATTGAAAATAAGGGCTAAACTCATAAAAATTTCATTAAATATTGTAATATAAGGGGTACGGCTAAAATTATTTTATAAAACTTGTAATTATATGGGGTAAAGTAATAAAACAATTGAAAAATATGGTTTAAAACAATAATTATCCCTTCAAATATTGAAAATAAGTATTAAATTCATAAAAATCTCATTTAATATAAGATTTTAGGGGTTGGGTTCAACATTTTTTTATAAATTTTGTAATTATATGGGGTATTGTAAAAAAATACGTTAAAATCAATGAAAAATTTCAATAAAATCATTACAGATATTGAAAATAAGGGCTAAACTCATTAAAATATCATTAAATATTGTAATATAAGGGGTACGGCTAAAATTATTTTATAAAACTTGTAATTATATGGGGTAAAGTAATAAAACAATTTAAAAATATGGTTTAAAACAATAATTATCCCTTCAAATATTGAAAATAAGTATTAAATTCAAAAAAATATCATTTAATATAGGATTTCAGGGGTTTGGTTCATTATTTTATTATAAATCTTGTAAACACATGGATATTGTAATAGATTATATCATAATAACAGTGATAAAATGTTATATTCCCTTCAAATATTGAAAATAAGGACTAAATTCATTAAAATATCATTAAATATTGTAATATAAGGGGTACGGCTAAAATTATTTTATAAAACTTGTAATTATATGGGGTAAAGTAATACAACAATTTAAAAATATGGTTTAAAACAATAATTATCCCTTCAAATATTGAAAATAAGGGCTAAACTCATAAAAATTTCATTAAATATTGTAATATAAGGGGTACGGCTAAAATTATTTTATAAAACTTGTAATTATATGGGGTAAAGTAATACAACAATTGAAAAATATGGTTTAAAACAATAATTATCCCTTCAAATATTGAAAATAAGTATTAAATTCATAAAAATCTCATTTAATATAAGATTTTAGGGGTTGGGTTCAACATTTTTTTATAAATAATTTAAAAATAATGGGATATAGTAATAAAATACGTTAAAATCAATGAAAAATTTCAATAAAATCCTCACAGATATTGAAAATAAGGGCTAAACTCATTAAAATATCATTAAATATTGTAATATAAGGGATACGGCTAAAATTATTTTATAAAACTTGTAATTATATAGGGTAAAGTAATAAAACAATTGAAAAATATGGTTTAAAACAATAATTATCCCTTCAAATATTGAAAATAAGTATTAAATTCATAAAAATCTCATTTAATATAAGATTTTAGGGGTTGGGTTCAACATTTTTTTATAAATTTTGTAATTATATGGGGTATTGTAAAAAAATACGTTAAAATCAATGAAAAATTTCAATAAAATCATTACAGATATTGAAAATAAGGGCTAAACTCATTAAAATATCATTAAATATTGTAATATAAGGGGTACGGCTAAAATTATTTTATAAAACTTGTAATTATATGGGGTAAAATAATACAACAATTGAAAAATATGGTTTAAAACAATAATTATCCCTTCAAATATTGAAAATAAGTATTAAATTCATAAAAATCTCATTTAATATAGGATTTCAGAGGTTTGGTACATTATTTTATTATAAATCTTGTAAACACTTGGATATTGTAATAGATTATATCATAATAACAGTGATAAAATGTTATATTCCCTTCAAATATTGAAAATAAGGACTAAATTCATTAAAATCTCATTAAATATCGTAATATAAGGGGTAAGGCTAAAATTATTTTATAAAACTTGTAATTATATGGGGTAAAGTAATAAAACAATTTAAAAATATGGTTTAAAACAATAATTATCCCTTCAAATATTGAATATAAGGACTAAATTCATAAAAATCTCATTTAATATAAGATTTTAGGGGTTGGGTTCAACATTTTTTTATAAATTTTGTAATGATATGGGGTATTGTAAAAAAATTCGTTAAAATCAATGAATAATTTCAATAAAATCATTACAGATATTGAAAATAAGGACTAAATTCATTAAAATATCATTAAATATTGTAATATAAGGGGTAAGGCTAAAATTATTTTATAATACTTGTAATTATATGGGGTAAAGTAATAAAACAATTGAAAAATATGGTTTAAAACAATAATTATCCCTTCAAATATTGAAAATAAGGACTAAATTCATAAAAATTTCATTAAATATTGTAATATAAGGGGTACGGCTAAAATTATTTTATAAAACTTGTAATTATATGGGGTAAAGTAATACAACAATTTAAAAATATGGTTTAAAACAATAATTATCCCTTCAAATATTGAAAATAAGGGCTAAACTCATAAAAATTTCATTAAATATTGTAATATAAGGGGTAAGGCTAAAATTATTTTATAAAACTTGTAATTATATGGGGTAAAGTAATAAAACAATTTAAAAATATGGTTTAAAACAATAATTATCCCTTCAAATATTGAAAATAAGTATTAAATTCAAAAAAATCTCATTTAATATAGGATTTCAGGGGTTTGGTTCATTATTTTATTATAAATCTTGTAAACACATGGATATTGTAATAGATTATATCATAATAACAGTGATAAAATGTTATATTCCCTTCAAATATTGAAAATAAGGACTAAATTCATTAAAATATCATTAAATATTGTAATATAAGGGGTAAGGCTAAAATTATTTTATAAAACTTGTAATTATATGGGGTAAAGTAATAAAACAATTGAAAAATATGGTTTAAAACAATAATTATCCCTTCAAATATTGAAAATAAGGGCTAAACTCATAAAAATTTCATTAAATATTGTAATATAAGGGGTACGGCTAAAATTATTTTATAAAACTTGTAATTATATGGGGTAAAGTAATAAAACAATTTGAAAATATGGTTTAAAACAATAATTATCCCTTCAAATATTGAAAATAAGTATTAAATTCAAAAAAATATCATTTAATATAGGATTTCAGGGGTTTGGTTCATTATTTTATTATAAATCTTGTAAACACATGGATATTGTAATAGATTATATCATAATAACAGTGATAAAATGTTATATTCCCTTCAAATATTGAAATTAAGGACTAAATTCATTAAAATATCATTAAATATTGTAATATAAGGGGTACGGCTAAAATTATTTTATAAAACTTGTAATTATATGGGGTAAAGTAATAAAACAATTCAAAAATATGGTTTAAAACAATAATTATCCCTTCAAATATTGAAAATAAGGGCTAAACTCATAAAAATTTCATTAAATATTGTAATATAAGGGGTACGGCTAAAATTATTTTATAAAACTTGTAATTATATGGGGTAAAGTAATACAACAATTGAAAAATATGGTTTAAAACAATAATTATCACTTCAAATATTGAAAATAAGTATTAAATTCATAAAAATCTCATTTAATATAAGATTTTAGGGGTTGGGTTCAACATTTTTTTATAAATAATTTAAAAATTATGGGATATAGTAATAAAATACGTTAAAATCAATGAAAAATTTCAATAAAATCCTCACAGATATTGAAAATAAGGGCTAAACTCATTAAAATATCATTAAATATTGTAATATAAGGGATACGGCTAAAATTATTTTATAAAACTTGTAATTATATAGGGTAAAGTAATAAAACAATTGAAAAATATGGTTTAAAACAATAATTATCCCTTCAAATATTGAAAATAAGGACTAAATTCATAAAAATTTCATTAAATATTGTAATATAAGGGGTACGGCTAAAATTATTTTATAAAACTTGTAATTATATGGGGTAAAGTAATAAAACAATTGAAAAATATGGTTTAAAACAATAATTATCCCTTCAAATATTGAAAATAAGTATTAAATTCATAAAAATCTCATTTAATATAGGATTTCAAGGGTTTGGTACATTATTTTATTATAAATCTTGTAAACAGTTGGATATTGTAATAGATTATATCATAATAACAGTGATAAAATGTTATATTCCCTTCAAATATTGAAAATAAGGACTAAATTCATTAAAATATCATTAAATATTGTAATATAAGGGGTAAGGCTAAAATTATTTTATAAAACTTGTAATTATATGGGGTAAAGTAATAAAACAATTCAAAAATATGGTTTAAAACAATAATTATCCCTTCAAATATTGAAAATAAGGGCTAAACTCATAAAAATTTCATTAAATATTGTAATATAAGGGGTACGGCTAAAATTATTTTATAAAACTTGTAATTATATGGGGTAAAGTAATACAACAATTGAAAAATATGGTTTAAAACAATAATTATCCCTTCAAATATTGAATATAAGGACTAAATTCATAAAAATCTCATTTAATATAAGATTTTAGGGGTTGGGTTCAACATTTTTTTATAAATTTTGTAATGATATGGGGTATTGTAAAAAAATTCGTTAAAATCAATGAATAATTTCAATAAAATCATTACAGATATTGAAAATAAGGACTAAATTCATTAAAATATCATTAAATATTGTAATATAAGGGGTAAGGCTAAAATTATTTTATAATACTTGTAATTATATGGGGTAAAGTAATAAAACAATTGAAAAATATGGTTTAAAACAATAATTATCCCTTCAAATATTGAAAATAAGGACTAAATTCATAAAAATTTCATTAAATATTGTAATATAAGGGGTACGGCTAAAATTATTTTATAAAACTTGTAATTATATGGGGTAAAGTAATAAAACAATTGAAAAATATGGTTTAAAACAATAATTATCCCTTCAAATATTGAAAATAAGTATTAAATTCATAAAAATCTCATTTAATATAGGATTTCAAGGGTTTGGTACATTATTTTATTATAAATCTTGTAAACAGTTGGATATTGTAATAGATTATATCATAATAACAGTGATAAAATGTTATATTCCCTTCAAATATTGAAAATAAGGACTAAATTCATTAAAATATCATTAAATATTGTAATATAAGGGGTAAGGCTAAAATTATTTTATAAAACTTGTAATTATATGGGGTAAAGTAATAAAACAATTCAAAAATATGGTTTAAAACAATAATTATCCCTTCAAATATTGAAAATAAGGGCTAAACTCATAAAAATTTCATTAAATATTGTAATATAAGGGGTACGGCTAAAATTATTTTATAAAACTTGTAATTATATGGGGTAAAGTAATACAACAATTGAAAAATATGGTTTAAAACAATAATTATGACTTCAAATATTGAAAATAAGTATTAAATTCATAAAATTCTCATTTAATATAAGATTTTAGGGGTTGGGTTCAACATTTTTTTATAAATTTTGTAATTATATGGGGTATTGTAAAAAAATACGTTAAAATCAATGAAAAATTTCAATAAAATCATTACAGATATTGAAAATAAGGGCTAAACTCATTAAAATATCATTAAATATTGTAATATAAGGGGTACGGCTAAAATTATTTTATAAAACTTGTAATTATATGGGGTAAAATAATACAACAATTGAAAAATATGGTTTAAAACAATAATTATCCCTTCAAATATTGAAAATAAGTATTAAATTCATAAAAATCTCATTTAATATAGGATTTCAGAGGTTTGGTACATTATTTTATTATAAATCTTGTAAACACTTGGATATTGTAATAGATTATATCATAATAACAGTGATAAAATGTTATATTCCCTTCAAATATTGAAAATAAGGACTAAATTCATTAAAATCTCATTAAATATTGGAATATAAGGGGTAAGGCTAAAATTATTTTATAAAACTTGTAATTATATGGAGTAAAGTAATAAAACAATTTAAAAATATGGTTTAAAACAATAATTATCCCTTCAAATATTGAATATAAGGACTAAATTCATAAAAATCTCATTTAATATAAGATTTTAGGGGTTGGGTTCAACATTTTTTTATAAATTTTGTAATGATATGGGGTATTGTAAAAAAATTCGTTAAAATCAATGAATAATTTCAATAAAATCATTACAGATATTGAAAATAAGGACTAAATTCATTAAAATATCATTAAATATTGTAATATAAGGGGTAAGGCTAAAATTATTTTATAATACTTGTAATTATATGGGGTAAAGTAATAAAACAATTGAAAAATATGGTTTAAAACAATAATTATCCCTTCAAATATTGAAAATAAGGACTAAATTCATAAAAATTTCATTAAATATTGTAATATAAGGGGTACGGCTAAAATTATTTTATAAAACTTGTAATTATATGGGGTAAAGTAATAAAACAATTGAAAAATATGGTTTAAAACAATAATTATCCCTTCAAATATTGAAAATAAGTATTAAATTCATAAAAATCTTATTTAATATAGGATTTCAAGGGTTTGGTACATTATTTTATTATAAATCTTGTAAACAGTTGGATATTGTAATAGATTATATCATAATAACAGTGATAAAATGTTATATTCCCTTCAAATATTGAAAATAAGGACTAAATTCATTAAAATCTCATTAAATATTGTAATATAAGGGGTAAGGCTAAAATTATTTTATAAAACTTGTAATTATATGGGGTAAAGTAATAAAACAATTGAAAAATATGGTTTAAAACAATAATTATCCCTTCAAATATTGAAAATAAGGACTAAATTCATAAAAATTTCATTAAATATTGTAATATAAGGGGTACGGCTAAAATTATTTTATAAAACTTGTAATTATATGGGGTAAAGTAATAAAACAATTGAAAAATATGGTTTAAAACAATAATTATCCCTTCAAATATTGAAAATAAGGGCTAAACTCATAAAAATTTCATTAAATATTGTAATATAAGGGGTACGGCTAATATTATTTTATAAAACTTGTAATTATATGGGGTAAAGTATTACAACAATTTAAAAATATGGTTTAAAACAATAATTATCCCTTCAAATATTGAAAATAAGTATTAAATTCATAAAAATCTCATTTAATATAGGATTTCAAGGGTTTGGTACATTATTTTATTATAAATCTTGTAAACAGTTGGATATTGAAATAGATTATATCATAATAACAGTGATAAAATGTTATATTCCCTTCAAATATTGAAAATAAGGACTAAATTCATTAAAATCTCATTAAATATTGTAATATAAGGGGTAAGGCTAAAATTATTTTATAAAACTTGTAATTATATGGGGTAAAGTAATAAAACAATTGAAAAATATGGTTTAAAACAATAATTATCCCTTCAAATATTGAAAATAAGGACTAAATTCATTAAAATATCATTAAATATTGTAATATAAGGGGTAAGGCTAAAATTATTTTATAATACTTGTAATTATATGGGGTAAAGTAATAAAACAATTGAAAAATATGGTTTAAAACAATAATTATCCCTTCAAATATTGAAAATAAGGACTAAATTCATAAAAATTTCATTAAATATTGTAATATAAGGGGTACGGCTAAAATTATTTTATAAAACTTGTAATTATATGGGGTAAAGTAATAAAACAATTGAAAAATATGGTTTAAAACAATAATTATCCCTTCAAATATTGAAAATAAGGGCTAAACTCATAAAAATTTCATTAAATATTGTAATATAAGGGGTACGGCTAATATTATTTTATAAAACTTGTAATTATATGGGGTAAAGTATTACAACAATTTAAAAATATGGTTTAAAACAATAATTATCCCTTCAAATATTGAAAATAAGTATTAAATTCATAAAAATCTCATTTAATATAGGATTTCAAGGGTTTGGTACATTATTTTATTATAAATCTTGTAAACAGTTGGATATTGAAATAGATTATATCATAATAACAGTGATAAAATGTTATATTCCCTTCAAATATTGAAAATAAGGACTAAATTCATTAAAATCTCATTAAATATTGTAATATAAGGGGTAAGGCTAAAATTATTTTATAAAACTTGTAATTATATGGGGTAAAGTAATAAAACAATTGAAAAATATGGTTTAAAACAATAATTATCCCTTCAAATATTGAAAATAAGGACTAAATTCATAAAAATTTCATTAAATATTGTAATATAAGGGGTACGGCTAAAATTATTTTATAAAACTTGTAATTATATGGGGTAAAGTAATACAACAATTTAAAAATATGGTTGAAAACAATAATTATCCCTTCAAATATTGAAAATAAGTATTAAATTCATAAAAATCTCATTTAATATAGGATTTCAAGGGTTTGGTACATTATTTTATTATAAATCTTGTAAACAGTTGGATATTGTAATAGATTATATCATAATAACAGTGATAAAATGTTATATTCCCTTCAAATATTGAAAATAAGGACTAAATTCATTAAAATCTCATTAAATATTGTAATATAAGGGGTAAGGCTAAAATTATTTTATAAAACTTGTAATTATATGGGGTAAAGTAATAAAACAATTGAAAAATATGGTTTAAAACAATAATTATCCCTTCAAATATTGAAAATAAGGACTAAATTCATAAAAATTTCATTAAATATTGTAATATAAGGGGTACGGCTAAAATTATTTTATAAAACTTGTAATTATATGGGGTAAAGTAATAAAACAATTTAAAAATATGGTTTAAAACAATAACTATCCCTTCAAATATTGAAAATAAGTATTAAATTCAAAAAAATCTCATTTAATATAGGATTTCAGGGGTTTTGTTCATTATTTTATTATAAATCTTGTAAACACTTGGATATTGTAATAGATTATATCATAATAACAGTGATAAAATGTTATATTCCCTTCAAATATTGAAAATAAGGACTAAATTCATTAAAATATCATTAAATATTGTAATATAAGGGGTAAGGCTAAATTTATTTTATAAAACTTGTAATTATATGGGGTAAAGTAATAAAACAATTGAAAAATATGGTTTAAAACAATAATTATCCCTTCAAATATTGAAAATAAGGACTAAATTCATTAAAATATCATTAAATATTGTAATATAAGGGGTAAGGCTAAAATTATTTTATAATACTTGTAATTATATGGGGTAAAGTAATAAAACAATTGAAAAATATGGTTAAAAACAATAATTATCCCTTCAAATATTGAAAATAAGGACTAAATTCATAAAAATTTCATTAAATATTGTAATATAAGGGTTACGGCTAAAATTATTTTATAAAACTTGTAATTATATGGGGTAAAGTAATAAAACAATTTAAAAATATGGTTTAAAACAATAATTATCACTTCAAATATTGAAAATAAGTATTAAATTCATAAATATCTCATTTAATATAAGATTTTAGGGGTTGGGTTCAACATTTTTTTATAAATAATTTAAAAATAATGGGATATAGTAATAAAATACGTTAAAATCAATGAAAAATTTCAATAAAATCCTCACAGATATTGAAAATAAGGGCTAAACTCATTAAAATATCATTAAATATTGTAATATAAGGGATACGGCTAAAATTATTTTATAAAACTTGTAATTATATAGGGTAAAGTAATAAAACAATTGAAAAATATGGTTTAAAACAATAATTATCCCTTCAAATATTGAAAATAAGTATTAAATTCATAAAAATCTCATTTAATATAGGATTTCAGAGGTTTGGTACATTATTTTATTATAAATCTTGTAAACACTTGGATATTGTAATAGATTATATCATAATAACAGTGATAAAATGTTATATTCCCTTCAAATATTGAAAATAAGGACTAAATTCATTAAAATCTCATTAAATATTGGAATATAAGGGGTAAGGCTAAAATTATTTTATAAAACTTGTAATTATATGGAGTAAAGTAATAAAATAATTTAAAAATATGGTTTAAAACAATAATTATCCCTTCAAATATTGAATATAAGGACTAAATTCATAAAAATCTCATTTAATATAAGATTTTAGGGGTTGGGTTCAACATTTTTTTATAAATTTTGTAATGATATGGGGTATTGTAAAAAAATTCGTTAAAATCAATGAATAATTTCAATAAAATCATTACAGATATTGAAAATAAGGACTAAATTCATTAAAATATCATTAAATATTGTAATATAAGGGGTAAGGCTAAAATTATTTTATAATACTTGTAATTATATGGGGTAAAGTAATAAAACAATTGAAAAATATGGTTTAAAACAATAATTATCCCTTCAAATATTGAAAATAAGGACTAAATTCATAAAAATTTCATTAAATATTGTAATATAAGGGGTACGGCTAAAATTATTTTATAAAACTTGTAATTATATGGGGTAAAGTAATAAAACAATTGAAAAATATGGTTTAAAACAATAATTATCCCTTCAAATATTGAAAATAAGGACTAAATTCATAAAAATTTCATTAAATATTGTAATATAAGGGGTACGGCTAAAATTATTTTATAAAACTTGTAATTATATGGGGTAAAGTAATAAAACAATTGAAAAATATGGTTTAAAACAATAATTATCCCTTCAAATATTGAAAATAAGGGCTAAACTCATAAAAATTTCATTAAATATTGTAATATAAGGGGTACGGCTAATATTATTTTATAAAACTTGTAATTATATGGGGTAAAGTATTACAACAATTTAAAAATATGGTTTAAAACAATAATTATCCCTTCAAATATTGAAAATAAGTATTAAATTCATAAAAATCTCATTTAATATAGGATTTCAAGGGTTTGGTACATTATTTTATTATAAATCTTGTAAACAGTTGGATATTGAAATAGATTATATCATAATAACAGTGATAAAATGTTATATTCCCTTCAAATATTGAAAATAAGGACTAAATTCATTAAAATCTCATTAAATATTGTAATATAAGGGGTAAGGCTAAAATTATTTTATAAAACTTGTAATTATATGGGGTAAAGTAATAAAACAATTGAAAAATATGGTTTAAAACAATAATTATCCCTTCAAATATTGAAAATAAGGACTAAATTCATAAAAATTTCATTAAATATTGTAATATAAGGGGTACGGCTAAAATTATTTTATAAAACTTGTAATTATATGGGGTAAAGTAATACAACAATTTAAAAATATGGTTGAAAACAATAATTATCCCTTCAAATATTGAAAATAAGTATTAAATTCATAAAAATCTCATTTAATATAGGATTTCAAGGGTTTGGTACATTATTTTATTATAAATCTTGTAAACAGTTGGATATTGTAATAGATTATATCATAATAACAGTGATAAAATGTTATATTCCCTTCAAATATTGAAAATAAGGACTAAATTCATTAAAATCTCATTAAATATTGTAATATAAGGGGTAAGGCTAAAATTATTTTATAAAACTTGTAATTATATGGGGTAAAGTAATAAAACAATTGAAAAATATGGTTTAAAACAATAATTATCCCTTCAAATATTGAAAATAAGGACTAAATTCATAAAAATTTCATTAAATATTGTAATATAAGGGGTACGGCTAAAATTATTTTATAAAACTTGTAATTATATGGGGTAAAGTAATAAAACAATTTAAAAATATGGTTTAAAACAATAATTATCCCTTCAAATATTGAAAATAAGGGCTAAACTCATAAAAATTTCATTAAATATTGTAATATAAGGGGTACGGCTAATATTATTTTATAAAACTTGTAATTATATGGGGTAAAGTATTACAACAATTTAAAAATATGGTTTAAAACAATAATTATCCCTTCAAATATTGAAAATAAGTATTAAATTCATAAAAATCTCATTTAATATAGGATTTCAAGGGTTTGGTACATTATTTTATTATAAATCTTGTAAACAGTTGGATATTGAAATAGATTATATCATAATAACAGTGATAAAATGTTATATTCCCTTCAAATATTGAAAATAAGGACTAAATTCATTAAAATCTCATTAAATATTGTAATATAAGGGGTAAGGCTAAAATTATTTTATAAAACTTGTAATTATATGGGGTAAAGTAATAAAACAATTGAAAAATATGGTTTAAAACAATAATTATCCCTTCAAATATTGAAAATAAGGACTAAATTCATAAAAATTTCATTAAATATTGTAATATAAGGGGTACGGCTAAAATTATTTTATAAGTATTAAATTCAAAAAAATCTCATTTAATATAGGATTTCAGGGGTTTTGTTCATTATTTTATTATAAATCTTGTAAACACTTGGATATTGTAATAGATTATATCATAATAACAGTGATAAAATGTTATATTCCCTTCAAATATTGAAAATAAGGACTAAATTCATTAAAATATCATTAAATATTGTAATATAAGGGGTAAGGCTAAATTTATTTTATAAAACTTGTAATTATATGGGGTAAAGTAATAAAACAATTGAAAAATATGGTTTAAAACAATAATTATCCCTTCAAATATTGAAAATAAGGACTAAATTCATTAAAATATCATTAAATATTGTAATATAAGGGGTAAGGCTAAAATTATTTTATAATACTTGTAATTATATGGGGTAAAGTAATAAAACAATTGAAAAATATGGTTAAAAACAATAATTATCCCTTCAAATATTGAAAATAAGGACTAAATTCATAAAAATTTCATTAAATATTGTAATATAAGGGTTACGGCTAAAATTATTTTATAAAACTTGTAATTATATGGGGTAAAGTAA
Source organism: Rhopalosiphum nymphaeae (assembly GCA_036289425.1). Lineage (NCBI taxonomy): Eukaryota > Metazoa > Arthropoda > Insecta > Hemiptera > Aphididae > Rhopalosiphum > Rhopalosiphum nymphaeae. The sequence goes on along the minus strand of JAZAQC010000001.1, from coordinate 6,110,824 downwards.
TAAAACAATTTAAAAATATGGTTTAAAACAATAATTATCACTTCAAATATTGAAAATAAGTATTAAATTCATAAATATCTCATTTAATATAAGATTTTAGGGGTTGGGTTCAACATTTTTTTATAAATAATTTAAAAATAATGGGATATAGTAATAAAATACGTTAAAATCAATGAAAAATTTCAATAAAATCCTCACAGATATTGAAAATAAGGGCTAAACTCATTAAAATATCATTAAATATTGTAATATAAGGGATACGGCTAAAATTATTTTATAAAACTTGTAATTATATAGGGTAAAGTAATAAAACAATTGAAAAATATGGTTTAAAACAATAATTATCCCTTCAAATATTGAAAATAAGTATTAAATTCATAAAAATCTCATTTAATATAGGATTTCAGAGGTTTGGTACATTATTTTATTATAAATCTTGTAAACACTTGGATATTGTAATAGATTATATCATAATAACAGTGATAAAATGTTATATTCCCTTCAAATATTGAAAATAAGGACTAAATTCATTAAAATCTCATTAAATATTGGAATATAAGGGGTAAGGCTAAAATTATTTTATAAAACTTGTAATTATATGGAGTAAAGTAATAAAATAATTTAAAAATATGGTTTAAAACAATAATTATCCCTTCAAATATTGAATATAAGGACTAAATTCATAAAAATCTCATTTAATATAAGATTTTAGGGGTTGGGTTCAACATTTTTTTATAAATTTTGTAATGATATGGGGTATTGTAAAAAAATTCGTTAAAATCAATGAATAATTTCAATAAAATCATTACAGATATTGAAAATAAGGACTAAATTCATTAAAATATCATTAAATATTGTAATATAAGGGGTAAGGCTAAAATTATTTTATAATACTTGTAATTATATGGGGTAAAGTAATAAAACAATTGAAAAATATGGTTTAAAACAATAATTATCCCTTCAAATATTGAAAATAAGGACTAAATTCATAAAAATTTCATTAAATATTGTAATATAAGGGGTACGGCTAAAATTATTTTATAAAACTTGTAATTATATGGGGTAAAGTAATAAAACAATTGAAAAATATGGTTTAAAACAATAATTATCCCTTCAAATATTGAAAATAAGGACTAAATTCATAAAAATTTCATTAAATATTGTAATATAAGGGGTACGGCTAAAATTATTTTATAAAACTTGTAATTATATGGGGTAAAGTAATAAAACAATTGAAAAATATGGTTTAAAACAATAATTATCCCTTCAAATATTGAAAATAAGGGCTAAACTCATAAAAATTTCATTAAATATTGTAATATAAGGGGTACGGCTAATATTATTTTATAAACCTTGTAATTATATGGGGTAAAGTATTACAACAATTTAAAAATATGGTTTAAAACAATAATTATCCCTTCAAATATTGAAAATAAGTATTAAATTCATAAAAATCTCATTTAATATAGGATTTCAAGGGTTTGGTACATTATTTTATTATAAATCTTGTAAACAGTTGGATATTGAAATAGATTATATCATAATAACAGTGATAAAATGTTATATTCCCTTCAAATATTGAAAATAAGGACTAAATTCATTAAAATCTCATTAAATATTGTAATATAAGGGGTAAGGCTAAAATTATTTTATAAAACTTGTAATTATATGGGGTAAAGTAATAAAACAATTGAAAAATATGGTTTAAAACAATAATTATCCCTTCAAATATTGAAAATAAGGACTAAATTCATAAAAATTTCATTAAATATTGTAATATAAGGGGTACGGCTAAAATTATTTTATAAAACTTGTAATTATATGGGGTAAAGTAATACAACAATTTAAAAATATGGTTGAAAACAATAATTATCCCTTCAAATATTGAAAATAAGTATTAAATTCATAAAAATCTCATTTAATATAGGATTTCAAGGGTTTGGTACATTATTTTATTATAAATCTTGTAAACAGTTGGATATTGTAATAGATTATATCATAATAACAGTGATAAAATGTTATATTCCCTTCAAATATTGAAAATAAGGACTAAATTCATTAAAATCTCATTAAATATTGTAATATAAGGGGTAAGGCTAAAATTATTTTATAAAACTTGTAATTATATGGGGTAAAGTAATAAAACAATTGAAAAATATGGTTTAAAACAATAATTATCCCTTCAAATATTGAAAATAAGGACTAAATTCATAAAAATTTCATTAAATATTGTAATATAAGGGGTACGGCTAAAATTATTTTATAAAACTTGTAATTATATGGGGTAAAGTAATAAAACAATTTAAAAATATGGTTTAAAACAATAACTATCCCTTCAAATATTGAAAATAAGTATTAAATTCAAAAAAATCTCATTTAATATAGGATTTCAGGGGTTTTGTTCATTATTTTATTATAAATCTTGTAAACACTTGGATATTGTAATAGATTATATCATAATAACAGTGATAAAATGTTATATTCCCTTCAAATATTGAAAATAAGGACTAAATTCATTAAAATATCATTAAATATTGTAATATAAGGGGTAAGGCTAAATTTATTTTATAAAACTTTTAATTATATGGGGTAAAGTAATAAAACAATTGAAAAATATGGTTTAAAACAATAATTATCCCTTCAAATATTGAAAATAAGGACTAAATTCATTAAAATATCATTAAATATTGTAATATAAGGGGTAAGGCTAAAATTATTTTATAATACTTGTAATTATATGGGGTAAAGTAATAAAACAATTGAAAAATATGGTTAAAAACAATAATTATCCCTTCAAATATTGAAAAAAAGGACTAAATTCATAAAAATTTCATTAAATATTGTAATATAAGGGTTACGGCTAAAATTATTTTATAAAACTTGTAATTATATGGGGTAAAGTAATAAAACAATTTAAAAATATGGTTTAAAACAATAATTATCACTTCAAATATTGAAAATAAGTATTAAATTCATAAATATCTCATTTAATATAAGATTTTAGGGGTTGGGTTCAACATTTTTTTATAAATAATTTAAAAATAATGGGATATAGTAATAAAATACGTTAAAATCAATGAAAAATTTCAATAAAATCCTCACAGATATTGAAAATAAGGGCTAAACTCATTAAAATATCATTAAATATTGTAATATAAGGGATACGGCTAAAATTATTTTATAAAACTTGTAATTATATAGGGTAAAGTAATAAAACAATTGAAAAATATGGTTTAAAACAATAATTATCCCTTCAAATATTGAAAATAAGTATTAAATTCATAAAAATCTCATTTAATATAGGATTTCAGAGGTTTGGTACATTATTTTATTATAAATCTTGTAAACACTTGGATATTGTAATAGATTATATCATAATAACAGTGATAAAATGTTATATTCCCTTCAAATATTGAAAATAAGGACTAAATTCATTAAAATCTCATTAAATATTGGAATATAAGGGGTAAGGCTAAAATTATTTTATAAAACTTGTAATTATATGGGGTAAAGTAATAAAACAATTTAAAAATATGGTTTAAAACAATAATTATCCCTTCAAATATTGAATATAAGGACTAAATTCATAAAAATCTCATTTAATATAAGATTTTAGGGGTTGGGTTCAACATTTTTTTATAAATTTTGTAATGATATGGGGTATTGTAAAAAAATTCGTTAAAATCAATGAATAATTTCAATAAAATCATTACAGATATTGAAAATAAGGACTAAATTCATTAAAATATCATTAAATATTGTAATATAAGGGGTAAGGCTAAAATTATTTTATAATACTTGTAATTATATGGGGTAAAGTAATAAAACAATTGAAAAATATGGTTTAAAACAATAATTATCCCTTCAAATATTGAAAATAAGGACTAAATTCATAAAAATTTCATTAAATATTGTAATATAAGGGGTACGGCTAAAATTATTTTATAAAACTTGTAATTATATGGGGTAAAGTAATAAAACAATTGAAAAATATGGTTTAAAACAATAATTATCCCTTCAAATATTGAAAATAAGTATTAAATTCATAAAAATCTTATTTAATATAGGATTTCAAGGGTTTGGTACATTATTTTATTATAAATCTTGTAAACAGTTGGATATTGTAATAGATTATATCATAATAACAGTGATAAAATGTTATATTCCCTTCAAATATTGAAAATAAGGACTAAATTCATTAAAATCTCATTAAATATTGTAATATAAGGGGTAAGGCTAAAATTATTTTATAAAACTTGTAATTATATGGGGTAAAGTAATAAAACAATTGAAAAATATGGTTTAAAACAATAATTATCCCTTCAAATATTGAAAATAAGGACTAAATTCATAAAAATTTCATTAAATATTGTAATATAAGGGGTACGGCTAAAATTATTTTATAAAACTTGTAATTATATGGGGTAAAGTAATAAAACAATTTAAAAATATGGTTTAAAACAATAATTATCCCTTCAAATATTGAAAATAAGTATTAAATTCAAAAAAATCTCATTTAATATAGGATTTCAGGGGTTTTGTTCATTATTTTATTATAAATCTTGTAAACACTTGGATATTGTAATAGATTATATCATAATAACAGTGATAAAATGTTATATTCCCTTCAAATATTGAAAATAAGGACTAAATTCATTAAAATATCATTAAATATTGTAATATAAGGGGTAAGGCTAAATTTATTTTATAAAACTTGTAATTATATGGGGTAAAGTAATAAAACAATTGAAAAATATGGTTTAAAACAATAATTATCCCTTCAAATATTGAAAATAAGGACTAAATTCATTAAAATATCATTAAATATTGTAATATAAGGGGTAAGGCTAAAATTATTTTATAATACTTGTAATTATATGGGGTAAAGTAATAAAACAATTGAAAAATATGGTTAAAAACAATAATTATCCCTTCAAATATTGAAAATAAGGACTAAATTCATAAAAATTTCATTAAATATTGTAATATAAGGGTTACGGCTAAAATTATTTTATAAAACTTGTAATTATATGGGGTAAAGTAATAAAACAATTTAAAAATATGGTTTAAAACAATAATTATCACTTCAAATATTGAAAATAAGTATTAAATTCATAAATATCTCATTTAATATAAGATTTTAGGGGTTGGGTTCAACATTTTTTTATAAATAATTTAAAAATAATGGGATATAGTAATAAAATACGTTAAAATCAATGAAAAATTTCAATAAAATCCTCACAGATATTGAAAATAAGGGCTAAACTCATTAAAATATCATTAAATATTGTAATATAAGGGATACGGCTAAAATTATTTTATAAAACTTGTAATTATATAGGGTAAAGTAATAAAACAATTGAAAAATATGGTTTAAAACAATAATTATCCCTTCAAATATTGAAAATAAGTATTAAATTCATAAAAATCTCATTTAATATAGGATTTCAGAGGTTTGGTACATTATTTTATTATAAATCTTGTAAACACTTGGATATTGTAATAGATTATATCATAATAACAGTGATAAAATGTTATATTCCCTTCAAATATTGAAAATAAGGACTAAATTCATTAAAATCTCATTAAATATTGTAATATAAGGGGTAAGGCTAAAATTATTTTATAAAACTTGTAATTATATGGGGTAAAGTAATAAAACAATTGAAAAATATGGTTTAAAACAATAATTATCCCTTCAAATATTGAAAATAAGGACTAAATTCATAAAAATTTCATTAAATATTGTAATATAAGGGGTACGGCTAAAATTATTTTATAAAACTTGTAATTATATGGGGTAAAGTAATAAAACAATTTAAAAATATGGTTTAAAACAATAATTATCCCTTCAAATATTGAAAATAAGTATTAAATTCAAAAAAATCTCATTTAATATAGGATTTCAGGGGTTTTGTTCATTATTTTATTATAAATCTTGTAAACACTTGGATATTGTAATAGATTATATCATAATAACAGTGATAAAATGTTATATTCCCTTCAAATATTGAAAATAAGGACTAAATTCATTAAAATATCATTAAATATTGTAATATAAGGGGTAAGGCTAAAATTATTTTATAAAACTTGTAATTATATGGGGTAAAGTAATAAAACAATTGAAAAATATGGTTTAAAACAATAATTATCCCTTCAAATATTGAAAATAAGGACTAAATTCATTAAAATATCATTAAATATTGTAATATAAGGGGTAAGGCTAAAATTATTTTATAATACTTGTAATTATATGGGGTAAAGTAATAAAACAATTGAAAAATATGGTTAAAAACAATAATTATCCCTTCAAATATTGAAAATAAGGACTAAATTCATAAAAATTTCATTAAATATTGTAATATAAGGGTTACGGCTAAAATTATTTTATAAAACTTGTAATTATATGGGGTAAAGTAATAAAACAATTTAAAAATATGGTTTAAAACAATAATTATCCCTTCAAATATTGAAAATAAGTATTAAATTCAAAAAAATCTCATTTAATATAGGATTTCAGGGGATTGGTTCATTATTTTATTATAAATCTTGTAAACACTTGGATATTGTAATAGATTATATCATAATAACAGTGATAAAATGTTATATTCCCTTCAAATATTGAAAATAAGGACTAAATTCATTAAAATCTCATTAAATATTGTAATATAAGGGGTAAGGCTAAAATTATTTTATAAAACTTGTAATTATATGGGGTAAAGTAATAAAACAATTGAAAAATATGGTTTAAAACAATAATTATCCCTTCAAATATTGAAAATAAGGACTAAATTCATAAAAATTTCATTAAATATTGTAATATAAGGGGTAAGGCTAAAATTATTTTATAAAACTTGTAATTATATGGGGTAAAGTAATAAAACAATTGAAAAATATGGTTTAAAACAATAATTATCCCTTCAAATATTGAAAATAAGGACTAAATTCATAAAAATTTCATTAAATATTGTAATATAAGGGGTACGGCTAAAATTATTTTATAAAACTTGTAATTATATGGGGTAAAGTAATAAAACAATTTAAAAATATGGTTTAAAACAATAATTATCCCTTCAAATATTGAAAATAAGTATTAAATTCAAAAAAATCTCATTTAATATAGGATTTCAGGGGTTTTGTTCATTATTTTATTATAAATCTTGTAAACACTTGGATATTGTAATAGATTATATCATAATAACAGTGATAAAATGTTATATTCCCTTCAAATATTGAAAATAAGGACTAAATTCATTAAAATATCATTAAATATTGTAATATAAGGGGTAAGGCTAAAATTATTTTATAAAACTTGTAATTATATGGGGTAAAGTAATAAAACAATTGAAAAATATGGTTTAAAACAATAATTATCCCTTCAAATATTGAAAATAAGGACTAAATTCATTAAAATATCATTAAATATTGTAATATAAGGGGTAAGGCTAAAATTATTTTATAATACTTGTAATTATATGGGGTAAAGTAATAAAACAATTGAAAAATATGGTTAAAAACAATAATTATCCCTTCAAATATTGAAAATAAGGACTAAATTCATAAAAATTTCATTAAATATTGTAATATAAGGGTTACGGCTAAAATTATTTTATAAAACTTGTAATTATATGGGGTAAAGTAATAAAACAATTTAAAAATATGGTTTAAAACAATAATTATCCCTTCAAATATTGAAAATAAGTATTAAATTCAAAAAAATCTCATTTAATATAGGATTTCAGGGGATTGGTTCATTATTTTATTATAAATCTTGTAAACACTTGGATATTGTAATAGATTATATCATAATAACAGTGATAAAATGTTATATTCCCTTCAAATATTGAAAATAAGGACTAAATTCATTAAAATCTCATTAAATATTGGAATATAAGGGGTAAGGCTAAAATTATTTTATAAAACTTGTAATTATATGGGGTAAAGTAATAAAACAATTTAAAAATATGGTTTAAAACAATAATTATCCCTTCAAATATTGAATATAAGGACTAAATTCATAAAAATCTCATTTAATATAAGATTTTAGGGGTTGGGTTCAACATTTTTTTATAAATTTTGTAATGATATGGGGTATTGTAAAAAAATTCGTTAAAATCAATGAATAATTTCAATAAAATCATTACAGATATTGAAAATAAGGACTAAATTCATTAAAATATCATTAAATATTGTAATATAAGGGGTAAGGCTAAAATTATTTTATAATACTTGTAATTATATGGGGTAAAGTAATAAAACAATTGAAAAATATGGTTTAAAACAATAATTATCCCTTCAAATATTGAAAATAAGGACTAAATTCATAAAAATTTCATTAAATATTGTAATATAAGGGGTACGGCTAAAATTATTTTATAAAACTTGTAATTATATGGGGTAAAGTAATAAAACAATTGAAAAATATGGTTTAAAACAATAATTATCCCTTCAAATATTGAAAATAAGTAATAAATTCATAAAAATCTCATTTAATATAAGATTTTAGGGGTTGGGTTCAACATTTTTTTATAAATTTTGTAATTATATGGGGTATTGTAAAAAAATACGTTAAAATCAATGAAAAATTTCAATAAAATCATTACAGATATTGAAAATAAGGGCTAAACTCATTAAAATATCATTAAATATTGTAATATAAGGGGTACGGCTAAAATTATTTTATAAAACTTGTAATTATATGGGGTAAAGTAATACAACAATTTAAAAATATGGTTTAAAACAATAATTATCCCTTCAAATATTGAAAATAAGTATTAAATTCATAAAAATCTCATTTAATATAGGATTTCAAGGGTTTGGTACATTATTTTATTATAAATCTTGTAAACAGTTGGATATTGTAATAGATTATATCATAATAACAGTGATAAAATGTTATATTCCCTTCAAATATTGAAAATAAGGACTAAATTCATTAAAATCTCATTAAATATTGTAATATAAGGGGTAAGGCTAAAATTATTTTATAAAACTTGTAATTATATGGGGTAAAGTAATAAAACAATTGAAAAATATGGTTTAAAACAATAATTATCCCTTCAAATATTGAAAATAAGGACTAAATTCATAAAAATTTCATTAAATATTGTAATATAAGGGGTACGGCTAAAATTATTTTATAAAACTTGTAATTATATGGGGTAAAGTAATAAAACAATTTAAAAATATGGTTTAAAACAATAATTATCCCTTCAAATATTGAAAATAAGTATTAAATTCAAAAAAATCTCATTTAATATAGGATTTCAGGGGTTTTGTTCATTATTTTATTATAAATCTTGTAAACACTTGGATATTGTAATAGATTATATCATAATAACAGTGATAAAATGTTATATTCCCTTCAAATATTGAAAATAAGGACTAAATTCATTAAAATATCATTAAATATTGTAATATAAGGGGTAAGGCTAAAATTATTTTATAAAACTTGTAATTATATGGGGTAAAGTAATAAAACAATTGAAAAATATGGTTTAAAACAATAATTATCCCTTCAAATATTGAAAATAAGGACTAAATTCATTAAAATATCATTAAATATTGGAATATAAGGGGTAAGGCTAAAATTATTTTATAATACTTGTAATTATATGGGGTAAAGTAATAAAACAATTGAAAAATATGGTTAAAAACAATAATTATCCCTTCAAATATTGAAAATAAGTATTAAATTCAAAAAAATCTCATTTAATATAGGATTTCAGGGGATTGGTTCATTATTTTATTATAAATCTTGTAAACACTTGGATATTGTAATAGATTATATCATAATAACAGTGATAAAATGTTATATTCCCTTCAAATATTGAAAATAAGGACTAAATTCATTAAAATCTCATTAAATATTGTAATATAAGGGGTAAGGCTAAAATTATTTTATAAAACTTGTAATTATATGGGGTAAAGTAATAAAACAATTGAAAAATATGGTTTAAAACAATAATTATCCCTTCAAATATTGAAAATAAGGACTAAATTCATAAAAATTTCATTAAATATTGTAATATAAGGGGTACGGCTAAAATTATTTTATAAAACTTGTAATTATATGGGGTAAAGTAATAAAACAATTGAAAAATATGGTTTAAAACAATAATTATCCCTTCAAATATTGAAAATAAGGACTAAATTCATTAAAATATCATTAAATATTGTAATATAAGGGGTAAGGCTAAAATTATTTTATAATACTTGTAATTATATGGGGTAAAGTAATAAAACAATTTAAAAATATGGTTTAAAACAATAATTATCCCTTCAAATATTGAAAATAAGGACTAAATTCATAAAAATTTCATTAAATATTGTAATATAAGGGGTACGGCTAAAATTATTTTATAAAACTTGTAATTATATGGGGTAAAGTAATAAAACAATTGAAAAATATGGTTTAAAACAATAATTATCCCTTCAAATATTGAAAATAAGTATTAAATTCATAAAAATCTCATTTAATATAAGATTTTAGGGGTTGGGTTCAACATTTTTTTATAAATTTTGTAATTATATGGGGTATTGTAAAAAAATACGTTAAAATCAATGAAAAATTTCAATAAAATCATTACAGATATTGAAAATAAGGGCTAAACTCATTAAAATATCATTAAATATTGTAATATAAGGGGTACGGCTAAAATTATTTTATAAAACTTGTAATTATATGGGGTAAAGTAATACAACAATTTAAAAATATGGTTTAAAACAATAATTATCCCTTCAAATATTGAAAATAAGTATTAAATTCATAAAAATCTCATTTAATATAGGATTTCAAGGGTTTGGTACATTATTTTATTATAAATCTTGTAAACAGTTGGATATTGTAATAGATTATATCATAATAACAGTGATAAAATGTTATATTCCCTTCAAATATTGAAAATAAGGACTAAATTCATTAAAATCTCATTAAATATTGTAATATAAGGGGTAAGGCTAAAATTATTTTATAAAACTTGTAATTATATGGGGTAAAGTAATAAAACAATTGAAAAATATGGTTTAAAACAATAATTATCCCTTCAAATATTGAAAATAAGGACTAAATTCATAAAAATTTCATTAAATATTGTAATATAAGGGGTACGGCTAAAATTATTTTATAAAACTTGTAATTATATGGGGTAAAGTAATAAAACAATTTAAAAATATAGTTTAAAACAATAATTATCCCTTCAAATATTGAAAATAAGTATTAAATTCAAAAAAATCTCATTTAATATAGGATTTCAGGGGTTTTGTTCATTATTTTATTATAAATCTTGTAAACACTTGGATATTGTAATAGATTATATCATAATAACAGTGATAAAATGTTATATTCCCTTCAAATATTGAAAATAAGGACTAAATTCATTAAAATATCATTAAATATTGTAATATAAGGGGTAAGGCTAAAATTATTTTATAAAACTTGTAATTATATGGGGTAAAGTAATAAAACAATTGAAAAATATGGTTTAAAACAATAATTATCCCTTCAAATATTGAAAATAAGGACTAAATTCATTAAAATATCATTAAATATTGGAATATAAGGGGTAAGGCTAAAATTATTTTATAATACTTGTAATTATATGGGGTAAAGTAATAAAACAATTGAAAAATATGGTTAAAAACAATAATTATCCCTTCAAATATTGAAAATAAGTATTAAATTCAAAAAAATCTCATTTAATATAGGATTTCAGGGGATTGGTTCATTATTTTATTATAAATCTTGTAAACACTTGGATATTGTAATAGATTATATCATAATAACAGTGATAAAATGTTATATTCCCTTCAAATATTGAAAATAAGGACTAAATTCATTAAAATCTCATTAAATATTGTAATATAAGGGGTAAGGCTAAAATTATTTTATAAAACTTGTAATTATATGGGGTAAAGTAATAAAACAATTGAAAAATATGGTTTAAAACAATAATTATCCCTTCAAATATTGAAAATAAGGACTAAATTCATAAAAATTTCATTAAATATTGTAATATAAGGGGTACGGCTAAAATTATTTTATAAAACTTGTAATTATATGGGGTAAAGTAATAAAACAATTGAAAAATATGGTTTAAAACAATAATTATCCCTTCAAATATTGAAAATAAGGACTAAATTCATTAAAATATCATTAAATATTGTAATATAAGGGGTAAGGCTAAAATTATTTTATAATACTTGTAATTATATGGGGTAAAGTAATAAAACAATTGAAAAATATGGTTAAAAACAATAATTATCCCTTCAAATATTGAAAATAAGGACTAAATTCATAAAAATTTCATTAAATATTGTAATATAAGGGTTACGGCTAAAATTATTTTATAAAACTTGTAATTATATGGGGTAAAGTAATAAAACAATTTAAAAATATGGTTTAAAACAATAATTATCCCTTCAAATATTGAAAATAAGTATTAAATTCAAAAAAATCTCATTTAATATAGGATTTCAGGGGATTGGTTCATTATTTTATTATAAATCTTGTAAACACTTGGATATTGTAATAGATTATATCATAATAACAGTGATAAAATGTTATATTCCCTTCAAATATTGAAAATAAGGACTAAATTCATTAAAATCTCATTAAATATTGGAATATAAGGGGTAAGGCTAAAATTATTTTATAAAACTTGTAATTATATGGGGTAAAGTAATAAAACAATTTAAAAATATGGTTTAAAACAATAATTATCCCTTCAAATATTGAATATAAGGACTAAATTCATAAAAATCTCATTTAATATAAGATTTTAGGGGTTGGGTTCAACATTTTTTTATAAATTTTGTAATGATATGGGGTATTGTAAAAAAATTCGTTAAAATCAATGAATAATTTCAATAAAATCATTACAGATATTGAAAATAAGGACTAAATTCATTAAAATATCATTAAATATTGTAATATAAGGGGTAAGGCTAAAATTATTTTATAATACTTGTAATTATATGGGGTAAAGTAATAAAACAATTGAAAAATATGGTTTAAAACAATAATTATCCCTTCAAATATTGAAAATAAGGACTAAATTCATAAAAATTTCATTAAATATTGTAATATAAGGGGTACGGCTAAAATTATTTTATAAAACTTGTAATTATATGGGGTAAAGTAATAAAACAATTGAAAAATATGGTTTAAAACAATAATTATCCCTTCAAATATTGAAAATAAGTATTAAATTCATAAAAATCTCATTTAATATAAGATTTTAGGGGTTGGGTTCAACATTTTTTTATAAATTTTGTAATTATATGGGGTATTGTAAAAAAATACGTTAAAATCAATGAAAAATTTCAATAAAATCATTACAGATATTGAAAATAAGGGCTAAACTCATTAAAATATCATTAAATATTGTAATATAAGGGGTACGGCTAAAATTATTTTATAAAACTTGTAATTATATGGGGTAAAGTAATACAACAATTTAAAAATATGGTTTAAAACAATAATTATCCCTTCAAATATTGAAAATAAGTATTAAATTCATAAAAATCTCATTTAATATAGGATTTCAAGGGTTTGGTACATTATTTTATTATAAATCTTGTAAACAGTTGGATATTGTAATAGATTATATCATAATAACAGTGATAAAATGTTATATTCCCTTCAAATATTGAAAATAAGGACTAAATTCATTAAAATCTCATTAAATATTGTAATATAAGGGGTAAGGCTAAAATTATTTTATAAAACTTGTAATTATATGGGGTAAAGTAATAAAACAATTGAAAAATATGGTTTAAAACAATAATTATCCCTTCAAATATTGAAAATAAGGACTAAATTCATAAAAATTTCATTAAATATTGTAATATAAGGGGTACGGCTAAAATTATTTTATAAAACTTGTAATTATATGGGGTAAAGTAATAAAACAATTTAAAAATATGGTTTAAAACAATAATTATCCCTTCAAATATTGAAAATAAGTATTAAATTCAAAAAAATCTCATTTAATATAGGATTTCAGGGGTTTTGTTCATTATTTTATTATAAATCTTGTAAACACTTGGATATTGTAATAGATTATATCATAATAACAGTGATAAAATGTTATATTCCCTTCAAATATTGAAAATAAGGACTAAATTCATTAAAATATCATTAAATATTGTAATATAAGGGGTAAGGCTAAAATTATTTTATAAAACTTGTAATTATATGGGGTAAAGTAATAAAACAATTGAAAAATATGGTTTAAAACAATAATTATCCCTTCAAATATTGAAAATAAGGACTAAATTCATTAAAATATCATTAAATATTGGAATATAAGGGGTAAGGCTAAAATTATTTTATAATACTTGTAATTATATGGGGTAAAGTAATAAAACAATTGAAAAATATGGTTAAAAACAATAATTATCCCTTCAAATATTGAAAATAAGTATTAAATTCAAAAAAATCTCATTTAATATAGGATTTCAGGGGATTGGTTCATTATTTTATTATAAATCTTGTAAACACTTGGATATTGTAATAGATTATATCATAATAACAGTGATAAAATGTTATATTCCCTTCAAATATTGAAAATAAGGACTAAATTCATTAAAATCTCATTAAATATTGTAATATAAGGGGTAAGGCTAAAATTATTTTATAAAACTTGTAATTATATGGGGTAAAGTAATAAAACAATTGAAAAATATGGTTTAAAACAATAATTATCCCTTCAAATATTGAAAATAAGGACTAAATTCATAAAAATTTCATTAAATATTGTAATATAAGGGGTACGGCTAAAATTATTTTATAAAACTTGTAATTATATGGGGTAAAGTAATAAAACAATTGAAAAATATGGTTTAAAACAATAATTATCCCTTCAAATATTGAAAATAAGGACTAAATTCATTAAAATATCATTAAATATTGTAATATAAGGGGTAAGGCTAAAATTATTTTATAATACTTGTAATTATATGGGGTAAAGTAATAAAACAATTTAAAAATATGGTTTAAAACAATAATTATCCCTTCAAATATTGAAAATAAGTATTAAATTCAAAAAAATCTCATTTAATATAGGATTTCAGGGGATTGGTTCATTATTTTATTATAAATCTTGTAAACACTTGGATATTGTAATAGATTATATCATAATAACAGTGATAAAATGTTATATTCCCTTCAAATATTGAAAATAAGGACTAAATTCATTAAAATCTCATTAAATATTGTAATATAAGGGGTAAGGCTAAAATTATTTTATAAAACTTGTAATTATATGGGGTAAAGTAATAAAACAATTGAAAAATATGGTTTAAAACAATAATTATCCCTTCAAATATTGAAAATAAGGACTAAATTCATAAAAATTTCATTAAATATTGTAATATAAGGGGTACGGCTAAAATTATTTTATAAAACTTGTAATTATATGGGGTAAAGTAATACAACAATTTAAAAATATGGTTTAAAACAATAATTATCCCTTCAAATATTGAAAATAAGGGCTAAACTCATAAAAATTTCATTAAATATTGTAATATAAGGGGTAAGGCTAAAATTATTTTATAAAACTTGTAATTATATGGGGTAAAGTATTACAACAATTTAAAAATATGGTTTAAAACAATAATTATCCCTTCAAATATTGAAAATAAGTATTAAATTCATAAAAATCTCATTTAATATAGGATTTCAAGGGTTTGGTACATTATTTTATTATAAATCTTGTAAACAGTTGGATATTGTAATAGATTATATCATAATAACAGTGATAAAATGTTATATTCCCTTCAAATATTGAAAATAAGGACTAAATTCATTAAAATCTCATTAAATATTGTAATATAAGGGGTAAGGCTAAAATTATTTTATAAAACTTGTAATTATATGGGGTAAAGTAATAAAACAATTGAAAAATATGGTTTAAAACAATAATTATCCCTTCAAATATTGAAAATAAGTATTAAATTCATAAAAATCTTATTTAATATAGGATTTCAAGGGTTTGGTACATAATTTTATTATAAATCTTGTAAACAGTTGGATATTGTAATAGATTATATCATAATAACAGTGATAAAATGTTATATTCCCTTCAAATATTGAAAATAAGGACTAAATTCATAAAATTCTCATTTAATATAAGATTTTAGGGGTTGGGTTCAACATTTTTTTATAAATTTTGTAATGATATGGGGTTTTGTAAAAAAATTCGTTAAAATCAATGAATAATTTCAATAAAATCATTACAGATATTGAAAATAAGGACTAAATTCATTAAAATATCATTAAATATTGTAATATAAGGGGTAAGGCTAAAATTATTTTATAATACTTGTAATTATATGGGGTAAAGTAATAAAACAATTGAAAAATATGGTTTAAAACAATAATTATCCCTTCAAATATTGAAAATAAGGACTAAATTCATAAAAATTTCATTAAATATTGTAATATAAGGGGTACGGCTAAAATTATTTTATAAAACTTGTAATTATATGGGGTAAAGTAATAAAACAATTGAAAAATATGGTTTAAAACAATAATTATCCCTTCAAATATTGAAAATAAGTATTAAATTCATAAAAATCTTATTTAATATAGGATTTCAAGGGTTTGGTACATTATTTTATTATAAATCTTGTAAACAGTTGGATATTGTAATAGATTATATCATAATAACAGTGATAAAATGTTATATTCCCTTCAAATATTGAAAATAAGGACTAAATTCATTAAAATCTCATTAAATATTGTAATATAAGGGGTAAGGCTAAAATTATTTTATAAAACTTGTAATTATATGGGGTAAAGTAATAAAACAATTGAAAAATATGGTTTAAAACAATAATTATCCCTTCAAATATTGAAAATAAGGACTAAATTCATAAAAATTTCATTAAATATTGTAATATAAGGGGTACGGCTAAAATTATTTTATAAAACTTGTAATTATATGGGGTAAAGTAATAAAACAATTGAAAAATATGGTTTAAAACAATAATTATCCCTTCAAATATTGAAAATAAGGGCTAAACTCATAAAAATTTCATTAAATATTGTAATATAAGGGGTACGGCTAAAATTATTTTATAAAACTTGTAATTATATGGGGTAAAGTAATACAACAATTTAAAAATATGGTTTAAAACAATAATTATCCCTTCAAATATTGAAAATAAGGACTAAATTCATAAAAATTTCATTAAATATTGTAATATAAGGGGTACGGCTAAAATTATTTTATAAAACTTGTAATTATATGGGGTAAAGTAATAAAACAATTGAAAAATATGGTTTAAAACAATAATTATCCCTTCAAATATTGAAAATAAGGGCTAAACTCATAAAAATTTCATTAAATATTGTAATATAAGGGGTACGGCTAAAATTATTTTATAAAACTTGTAATTATAAGGGGTAAAGTATTACAACAATTTAAAAATATGGTTTAAAACAATAAATATCCCTTCAAATATTGAAAATAAGTATTAAATTCATAAAAATCTCATTTAATATAGGATTTCAAGGGTTTGGTACATTATTTTATTATAAATCTTGTAAACAGTTTGATATTGAAATAGATTATATCATAATAACAGTGATAAAATGTTATATTCCCTTCAAATATTGAAAATAAGGACTAAATTCATTAAAATCTCATTAAATATTGTAATATAAGGGGTAAGGCTAAAATTATTTTATAAAACTTGTAATTATATGGGGTAAAGTAATAAAACAATTGAAAAATATGGTTTAAAACAATAATTATCCCTTCAAATATTGAAAATAAGGACTAAATTCATAAAAATTTCATTAAATATTGTAATATAAGGGGTACGGCTAAAATTATTTTATAAAACTTGTAATTATATGGGGTAAAGTAATACAACAATTTAAAAATATGGTTTAAAACAATAATTATCCCTTCAAATATTGAAAATAAGTATTAAATTCATAAAAATCTCATTTAATATAGGATTTCAAGGGTTTGGTACATTATTTTATTATAAATCTTGTAAACAGTTGGATATTGTAATAGATTATATCATAATAACAGTGATAAAATGTTATATTCCCTTCAAATATTGAAAATAAGGACTAAATTCATTAAAATCTCATTAAATATTGTAATATAAGGGGTAAGGCTAAAATTATTTTATAAAACTTGTAATTATATGGGGTAAAGTAATAAAACAATTGAAAAATATGGTTTAAAACAATAATTATCCCTTCAAATATTGAAAATAAGGACTAAATTCATAAAAATTTCATTAAATATTGTAATATAAGGGGTACGGCTAAAATTATTTTATAAAACTTGTAATTATATGGGGTAAAGTAATAAAACAATTTAAAAATATGGTTTAAAACAATAATTATCCCTTCAAATATTGAAAATAAGTATTAAATTCAAAAAAATCTCATTTAATATAGGATTTCAGGGGTTTTGTTCATTATTTTATTATAAATCTTGTAAACACTTGGATATTGTAATAGATTATATCATAATAACAGTGATAAAATGTTATATTCCCTTCAAATATTGAAAATAAGGACTAAATTCATTAAAATATCATTAAATATTGTAATATAAGGGGTAAGGCTAAAATTATTTTATAAAACTTGTAATTATATGGGGTAAAGTAATAAAACAATTGAAAAATATGGTTTAAAACAATAATTATCCCTTCAAATATTGAAAATAAGGACTAAATTCATTAAAATATCATTAAATATTGTAATATAAGGGGTAAGGCTAAAATTATTTTATAATACTTGTAATTATATGGGGTAAAGTAATAAAACAATTGAAAAATATGGTTAAAAACAATAATTATCCCTTCAAATATTGAAAATAAGGACTAAATTCATAAAAATTTCATTAAATATTGTAATATAAGGGTTACGGCTAAAATTATTTTATAAAACTTGTAATTATATGGGGTAAAGTAATAAAACAATTTAAAAATATGGTTTAAAACAATAATTATCCCTTCAAATATTGAAAATAAGTATTAAATTCAAAAAAATCTCATTTAATATAGGATATCAGGGGTTTGGTTCATTATTTTATTATAAATCTTGTAAACACTTGGATATTGTAATAGATTATATCATAATAACAGTGATAAAATGTTATATTCCCTTCAAATATTGAAAATAAGGACTAAATTCATTAAAATCTCATTAAATATTGGAATATAAGGGGTAAGGCTAAAATTATTTTATAAAACTTGTAATTATATGGGGTAAAGTAATAAAACAATTTAAAAATATGGTTTAAAACAATAATTATCCCTTCAAATATTGAATATAAGGACTAAATTCATAAAAATCTCATTTAATATAAGATTTTAGGGGTTGGGTTCAACATTTTTTTATAAATTTTGTAATGATATGGGGTTTTGTAAAAAAATTCGTTAAAATCAATGAATAATTTCAATAAAATCATTACAGATATTGAAAATAAGGACTAAATTCATTAAAATATCATTAAATATTGTAATATAAGGGGTAAGGCTAAAATTATTTTATAATACTTGTAATTATATGGGGTAAAGTAATAAAACAATTGAAAAATATGGTTTAAAACAATAATTATCCCTTCAAATATTGAAAATAAGGACTAAATTCATAAAAATTTCATTAAATATTGTAATATAAGGGGTACGGCTAAAATTATTTTATAAAACTTGTAATTATATGGGGTAAAGTAATAAAACAATTGAAAAATATGGTTTAAAACAATAATTATCCCTTCAAATATTGAAAATAAGTATTAAATTCATAAAAATCTTATTTAATATAGGATTTCAAGGGTTTGGTACATTATTTTATTATAAATCTTGTAAACAGTTGGATATTGTAATAGATTATATCATAATAACAGTGATAAAATGTTATATTCCCTTCAAATATTGAAAATAAGGACTAAATTCATTAAAATCTCATTAAATATTGTAATATAAGGGGTAAGGCTAAAATTATTTTATAAAACTTGTAATTATATGGGGTAAAGTAATAAAACAATTGAAAAATATGGTTTAAAACAATAATTATCCCTTCAAATATTGAAAATAAGGACTAAATTCATAAAAATTTCATTAAATATTGTAATATAAGGGGTACGGCTAAAATTATTTTATAAAACTTGTAATTATATGGGGTAAAGTAATAAAACAATTGAAAAATATGGTTTAAAACAATAATTATCCCTTCAAATATTGAAAATAAGGGCTAAACTCATAAAAATTTCATTAAATATTGTAATATAAGGGGTACGGCTAAAATTATTTTATAAAACTTGTAATTATATGGGGTAAAGTAATACAACAATTTAAAAATATGGTTTAAAACAATAATTATCCCTTCAAATATTGAAAATAAGTATTAAATTCATAAAAATCTCATTTAATATAGGATTTCAAGGGTTTGGTACATTATTTTATTATAAATCTTGTAAACAGTTGGATATTGTAATAGATTATATCATAATAACAGTGATAAAATGTTATATTCCCTTCAAATATTGAAAATAAGGACTAAATTCATTAAAATCTCATTAAATATTGTAATATAAGGGGTACGGCTAAAATTATTTTATAAAACTTGTAATTATATGGGGTAAAGTAATAAAACAATTTAAAAATATGGTTTAAAACAATAATTATCCCTTCAAATATTGAAAATAAGTATTAAATTCAAAAAAATCTCATTTAATATAGGATTTCAGGGGTTTTGTTCATTATTTTATTATAAATCTTGTAAACACTTGGATATTGTAATAGATTATATCATAATAACAGTGATAAAATGTTATATTCCCTTCAAATATTGAAAATAAGGACTAAATTCATTAAAATATCATTAAATATTGTAATATAAGGGGTAAGGCTAAAATTATTTTATAAAACTTGTAATTATATGGGGTAAAGTAATAAAACAATTGAAAAATATGGTTTAAAACAATAATTATCCCTTCAAATATTGAAAATAAGGACTAAATTCATTAAAATATCATTAAATATTGTAATATAAGGGGTAAGGCTAAAATTATTTTATAATACTTGTAATTATATGGGGTAAAGTAATAAAACAATTGAAAAATATGGTTAAAAACAATAATTATCCCTTCAAATATTGAAAATAAGGACTAAATTCATAAAAATTTCATTAAATATTGTAATATAAGGGTTACGGCTAAAATTATTTTATAAAACTTGTAATTATATGGGGTAAAGTAATAAAACAATTTAAAAATATGGTTTAAAACAATAATTATCCCTTCAAATATTGAAAATAAGTATTAAATTCAAAAAAATCTCATTTAATATAGGATATCAGGGGTTTGGTTCATTATTTTATTATAAATCTTGTAAACACTTGGATATTGTAATAGATTATATCATAATAACAGTGATAAAATGTTATATTCCCTTCAAATATTGAAAATAAGGACTAAATTCATTAAAATCTCATTAAATATTGGAATATAAGGGGTAAGGCTAAAATTATTTTATAAAACTTGTAATTATATGGGGTAAAGTAATAAAACAATTTAAAAATATGGTTTAAAACAATAATTATCCCTTCAAATATTGAATATAAGGACTAAATTCATAAAAATCTCATTTAATATAAGATTTTAGGGGTTGGGTTCAACATTTTTTTATAAATTTTGTAATGATATGGGGTTTTGTAAAAAAATTCGTTAAAATCAATGAATAATTTCAATAAAATCATTACAGATATTGAAAATAAGGACTAAATTCATTAAAATATCATTAAATATTGTAATATAAGGAGTAAGGCTAAAATTATTTTATAATACTTGTAATTATATGGGGCAAAGTAATAAAACAATTGAAAAATATGGTTTAAAACAATAATTATCCCTTCAAATATTGAAAATAAGGACTAAATTCATAAAAATTTCATTAAATATTGTAATATAAGGGGTACGGCTAAAATTATTTTATAAAACTTGTAATTATATGGGGTAAAGTAATAAAACAATTGAAAAATATGGTTTAAAACAATAATTATCCCTTCAAATATTGAAAATAAGTATTAAATTCATAAAAATCTTATTTAATATAGGATTTCAAGGGTTTGGTACATTATTTTATTATAAATCTTGTAAACAGTTGGATATTGTAATAGATTATATCATAATAACAGTGATAAAATGTTATATTCCCTTCAAATATTGAAAATAAGGACTAAATTCATTAAAATCTCATTAAATATTGTAATATAAGGGGTAAGGCTAAAATTATTTTATAAAACTTGTAATTATATGGGGTAAAGTAATAAAACAATTGAAAAATATGGTTTAAAACAATAATTATCCCTTCAAATATTGAAAATAAGGACTAAATTCATAAAAATTTCATTTAATATAGGATTTCAAGGGTTTGGTACATTATTTTATTATAAATCTTGTAAACAGTTGGATATTGAAATAGATTATATCATAATAACAGTGATAAAATGTTATATTCCCTTCAAATATTGAAAATAAGGACTAAATTCATTAAAATCTCATTAAATATTGTAATATAAGGGGTAAGGCTAAAATTATTTTATAAAACTTGTAATTATATGGGGTAAAGTAATAAAACAATTGAAAAATATGGTTTAAAACAATAATTATCCCTTCAAATATTGAAAATAAGGACTAAATTCATAAAAATTTCATTAAATATTGTAATATAAGGGGTACGGCTAAAATTATTTTATAAAACTTGTAATTATATGGGGTAAAGTAATACAACAATTTAAAAATATGGTTTAAAACAATAATTATCCCTTCAAATATTGAAAATAAGTATTAAATTCATAAAAATCTCATTTAATATAGGATTTCAAGGGTTTGGTACATTATTTTATTATAAATCTTGTAAACAGTTGGATATTGTAATAGATTATATCATAATAACAGTGATAAAATGTTATATTCCCTTCAAATATTGAAAATAAGGACTAAATTCATTAAAATCTCATTAAATATTGTAATATAAGGGGTAAGGCTAAAATTATTTTATAAAACTTGTAATTATATGGGGTAAAGTAATAAAACAATTGAAAAATATGGTTTAAAACAATAATTATCCCTTCAAATATTGAAAATAAGTATTAAATTCAAAAAAATCTCATTTAATATAGGATTTCAGGGGTTTTGTTCATTATTTTATTATAAATCTTGTAAACACTTGGATATTGTAATAGATTATATCATAATAACAGTGATAAAATGTTATATTCCCTTCAAATATTGAAAATATGGACTAAATTCATTAAAATATCATTAAATATTGTAATATAAGGGGTAAGGCTAAAATTATTTTATAAAACTTGTAATTATATGGGGTAAAGTAATAAAACAATTGAAAAATATGGTTTAAAACAATAATTATCCCTTCAAATATTGAAAATAAGGACTAAATTCATTAAAATATCATTAAATATTGTAATATAAGGGGTAAGGCTAAAATTATTTTATAATACTTGTAATTATATGGGGTAAAGTAATAAAACAATTGAAAAATATGGTTAAAAACAATAATTATCCCTTCAAATATTGAAAATAAGGACTAAATTCATAAAAATTTCATTAAATATTGTAATATAAGGGTTACGGCTAAAATTATTTTATAAAACTTGTAATTATATGGGGTAAAGTAATAAAACAATTTAAAAATATGGTTTAAAACAATAATTATCCCTTCAAATATTGAAAATAAGTATTAAATTCAAAAAAATCTCATTTAATATAGGATTTCAGGGGATTGGTTCATTATTTTATTATAAATCTTGTAAACACTTGGATATTGTAATAGATTATATCATAATAACAGTGATAAAATGTTATATTCCCTTCAAATATTGAAAATAAGGACTAAATTCATTAAAATATCATTAAATATTGTAATATAAGGGGTAAGGCTAAAATTATTTTATAAAACTTGTAATTATATGGGGTAAAGTAATAAAACAATTGAAAAATATGGTTTAAAACAATAATTATCCCTTCAAATATTGAAAATAAGGGCTAAACTCATAAAAATTTCATTAAATATTGTAATATAAGGGGTACGGCTAAAATTATTTTATAAAACTTGTAATTATATGGGGTAAAGTAATACAACAATTTAAAAATATGGTTTAAAACAATAATTATCCCTTCAAATATTGAAAATAAGTATTAAATTCATAAAAATCTTATTTAATATAGGATTTCAAGGGTTTGGTACATTATTTTATTATAAATCTTGTAAACAGTTGGATATTGTAATAGATTATATCATAATAACAGTGATAAAATGTTATATTCCCTTCAAATATTGAAAATAAGGACTAAATTCATTAAAATCTCATTAAATATTGTAATATAAGGGGTAAGGCTAAAATTATTTTATAAAACTTGTAATTATATGGGGTAAAGTAATAAAACAATTGAAAAATATGGTTTAAAACAATAATTATCCCTTCAAATATTGAAAATAAGGACTAAATTCATAAAAATTTCATTAAATATTGTAATATAAGGGGTACGGCTAAAATTATTTTATAAAACTTGTAATTATATGGGGTAAAGTAATACAACAATTTAAAAATATGGTTTAAAACAATAATTATCCCTTCAAATATTGAAAATAAGGGCTAAACTCATAAAAATTTCATTAAATATTGTAATATAAGGGGTAAGGCTAAAATTATTTTATAAAACTTGTAATTATATGGGGTAAAGTATTACAACAATTTAAAAATATGGTTTAAAACAATAATTATCCCTTCAAATATTGAAAATAAGTATTAAATTCATAAAAATCTCATTTAATATAGGATTTCAAGGGTTTGGTACATTATTTTATTATAATTCTTGTAAACAGTTGGATATTGTAATAGATTATATCATAATAACAGTGATAAAATGTTATATTCCCTTCAAATATTGAAAATAAGGACTAAATTCATTAAAATCTCATTAAATATTGTAATATAAGGGGTAAGGCTAAAATTATTTTATAAAACTTGTAATTATATGGTGTAAAGTAATAAAACAATTGAAAAATATGGTTTAAAACAATAATTATCCCTTCAAATATTGAAAATAAGTATTAAATTCATAAAAATCTTATTTAATATAGGATTTCAAGGGTTTGGTACATAATTTTATTATAAATCTTGTAAACAGTTGGATATTGTAATAGATTATATCATAATAACAGTGATAAAATGTTATATTCCCTTCAAATATTGAAAATAAGGACTAAATTCATTAAAATCTCATTAAATATTGTAATATAAGGGGTAAGGCTAAAATTATTTTATAAAACTTGTAATTATATGGGGTAAAGTAATAAAACAATTGAAAAATATGGTTTAAAACAATAATTATCCCTTCAAATATTGAAAATAAGGACTAAATTCATAAAAATTTCATTAAATATTGTAATATAAGGGGTACGGCTAAAATTATTTTATAAAACTTGTAATTATATGGGGTAAAGTAATAAAACAATTGAAAAATATGGTTTAAAACAATAATTATCCCTTCAAATATTGAAAATAAGGGCTAAACTCATAAAAATTTCATTAAATATTGTAATATAAGGGGTACGGCTAAAATTATTTTATAAAACTTGTAATTATATGGGGTAAAGTATTACAACAATTTAAAAATATGGTTTAAAACAATAATTATCCCTTCAAATATTGAAAATAAGTTTTAAATTCATAAAAATCTCATTTAATATAGGATTTCAAGGGTTTGGTACATTATTTTATTATAAATCTTGTAAACAGTTGGATATTGAAATAGATTATATCATAATAACAGTGATAAAATGTTATATTCCCTTCAAATATTGAAAATAAGGACTAAATTCATTAAAATATCATTAAATATTGTAATATAAGGGGTAAGGCTAAAATTATTTTATAAAACTTGTAATTATATGGGGTAAAGTAATAAAACAATTGAAAAATATGGTTTAAAACAATAATTATCCCTTCAAATATTGAAAATAAGGACTAAATTCATTAAAATATCATTAAATATTGTAATATAAGGGGTAAGGCTAAAATTATTTTATAATACTTGTAATTATATGGGGTAAAGTAATAAAACAATTGAAAAATATGGTTAAAAACAATAATTATCCCTTCAAATATTGAAAATAAGGACTAAATTCATAAAAATTTCATTAAATATTGTAATATAAGGGTTACGGCTAAAATTATTTTATAAAACTTGTAATTATATGGGGTAAAGTAATAAAACAATTTAAAAATATGGTTTAAAACAATAATTATCCCTTCAAATATTGAAAATAAGTATTAAATTCAAAAAAATCTCATTTAATATAGGATTTCAGGGGATTGGTTCATTATTTTATTATAAATCTTGTAAACACTTGGATATTGTAATAGATTATATCATAATAACAGTGATAAAATGTTATATTCCCTTCAAATATTGAAAATAAGGACTAAATTCATTAAAATATCATTAAATATTGTAATATAAGGGGTAAGGCTAAAATTATTTTATAAAACTTGTAATTATATGGGGTAAAGTAATAAAACAATTGAAAAATATGGTTTAAAACAATAATTATCCCTTCAAATATTGAAAATAAGGGCTAAACTCATAAAAATTTCATTAAATATTGTAATATAAGGGGTACGGCTAAAATTATTTTATAAAACTTGTAATTATATGGGGTAAAGTAATACAACAATTTAAAAATATGGTTTAAAACAATAATTATCCCTTCAAATATTGAAAATAAGGGCTAAACTCATAAAAATTTCATTAAATATTGTAATATAAGGGGTAAGGCTAAAATTATTTTATAAAACTTGTAATTATATGGGGTAAAGTAATAAAACAATTGAAAAATATGGTTTAAAACAATAATTATCCCTTCAAATATTGAAAATAAGTATTAAATTCATAAAAATCTTATTTAATATAGGATTTCAAGGGTTTGGTACATAATTTTATTATAAATCTTGTAAACAGTTGGATATTGTAATAGATTATATCATAATAACAGTGATAAAATGTTATATTCCCTTCAAATATTGAAAATAAGGACTAAATTCATTAAAATCTCATTAAATATTGTAATATAAGGGGTAAGGCTAAAATTATTTTATAAAACTTGTAATTATATGGGGTAAAGTAATAAAACAATTGAAAAATATGGTTTAAAACAATAATTATCCCTTCAAATATTGAAAATAAGGACTAAATTCATAAAAATTTCATTAAATATTGTAATATAAGGGGTACGGCTAAAATTATTTTATAAAACTTGTAATTATATGGGGTAAAGTAATAAAACAATTGAAAAATATGGTTTAAAACAATAATTATCCCTTCAAATATTGAAAATAAGGGCTAAACTCATAAAAATTTCATTAAATATTGTAATATAAGGGGTACGGCTAAAATTATTTTATAAAACTTGTAATTATATGGGGTAAAGTATTACAACAATTTAAAAATATGGTTTAAAACAATAATTATCCCTTCAAATATTGAAAATAAGTATTAAATTCATAAAAATCTCATTTAATATAGGATTTCAAGGGTTTGGTACATTATTTTATTATAAATCTTGTAAACAGTTGGATATTGAAATAGATTATATCATAATAACAGTGATAAAATGTTATATTCCCTTCAAATATTGAAAATAAGGACTAAATTCATTAAAATCTCATTAAATATTGTAATATAAGGGGTAAGGCTAAAATTATTTTATAAAACTTGTAATTATATGGGGTAAAGTAATAAAACAATTGAAAAATATGGTTTAAAACAATAATTATCCCTTCAAATATTGAAAATAAGGACTAAATTCATAAAAATTTCATTAAATATTGTAATATAAGGGGTACGGCTAAAATTATTTTATAAAACTTGTAATTATATGGGGTAAAGTAATACAACTATTTAAAAATATGGTTTAAAACAATAATTATCCCTTCAAATATTGAAAATAAGTATTAAATTCATAAAAATCTCATTTAATATAGGATTTCAAGGGTTTGGTACATTATTTTATTATAAATCTTGTAAACAGTTGGATATTGTAATAGATTATATCATAATAACAGTGATAAAATGTTATATTCCCTTCAAATATTGAAAATAAGGACTAAATTCATTAAAATATCATTAAATATTGTAATATAAGGGGTAAGGCTAAAATTATTTTATAAAACTTGTAATTATATGGGGTAAAGTAATAAAACAATTGAAAAATATGGTTTAAAACAATAATTATCCCTTCAAATATTGAAAATAAGGACTAAATTCATTAAAATATCATTAAATATTGTAATATAAGGGGTAAGGCTAAAATTATTTTATAATACTTGTAATTATATGGGGTAAAGTAATAAAACAATTGAAAAATATGGTTAAAAACAATAATTATCCCTTCAAATATTGAAAATAAGGACTAAATTCATAAAAATTTCATTAAATATTGTAATATAAGGGTTACGGCTAAAATTATTTTATAAAACTTGTAATTATATGGGGTAAAGTAATAAAACAATTTAAAAATATGGTTTAAAACAATAATTATCCCT
Source organism: Rhopalosiphum nymphaeae (assembly GCA_036289425.1). Taxonomy (NCBI): domain Eukaryota; kingdom Metazoa; phylum Arthropoda; class Insecta; order Hemiptera; family Aphididae; genus Rhopalosiphum; species Rhopalosiphum nymphaeae. Next base: position 6,082,215 of record JAZAQC010000001.1, on the reverse strand, counting down.
TCAAATATTGAAAATAAGTATTAAATTCAAAAAAATCTCATTTAATATAGGATTTCAGGGGTTTGGTTCATTATTTTATTATAAATCTTGTAAACACTTGGATATTGTAATAGATTATATCATAATAACAGTGATAAAATGTTATATTCCCTTCAAATATTGAAAATAAGGACTAAATTCATTAAAATATCTTTAAATATTGTAATATAAGGGGTAAGGCTAAAATTATTTTATAAAACTTGTAATTATATGGGGTAAAGTAATAAAACAATTGAAAAATATGGTTTAAAACAATAATTATCCCTTCAAATATTGAAAATAAGGGCTAAACTCATAAAAATTTCATTAAATATTGTAATATAAGGGGTACGGCTAAAATTATTTTATAAAACTTGTAATTATATGGGGTAAAGTAATACAACAATTGAAAAATATGGTTTAAAACAATAATTATCCCTTCAAATATTGAAAATAAGTATTAAATTCATAAAAATCTTATTTAATATAGGATTTCAAGGGTTTGGTACATAATTTTATTATAAATCTTGTAAACAGTTGGATATTGTAATAGATTATATCATAATAACAGTGATAAAATGTTATATTCCCTTCAAATATTGAAAATAAGGACTAAATTCATTAAAATCTCATTAAATATTGTAATATAAGGGGTAAGGCTAAAATTATTTTATAAAACTTGTAATTATATGGGGTAAAGTAATAAAACAATTGAAAAATATGGTTTAAAACAATAATTATCCCTTCAAATATTGAAAATAAGGACTAAATTCATTAAAATCTCATTAAATATTGTAATATAAGGGGTAAGGCTAAAATTATTTTATAAAACTTGTAATTATATGGGGTAAAGTAATAAAACAATTGAAAAATATGGTTTAAAACAATAATTATCCCTTCAAATATTGAAAATAAGGACTAAATTCATAAAAATTTCATTAAATATTGTAATATAAGGGGTACGGCTAAAATTATTTTATAAAACTTGTAATTATATGGGGTAAAGTAATACAACAATTTAAAAATATGGTTTAAAACAATAATTATCCCTTCAAATATTGAAAATAAGTATTAAATTCATAAAAATCTCATTTAATATAGGATTTCAAGGGTTTGGTACATTATTTTATTATAAATCTTGTAAACAGTTGGATATTGTAATAGATTATATCATAATAACAGTGATAAAATGTTATATTCCATTCAAATATTGAAAATAAGGACTAAATTCATTAAAATCTCATTAAATATTGTAATATAAGGGGTAAGGCTAAAATTATTTTATAAAACTTGTAATTATATGGGGTAAAGTAATAAAACAATTGAAAAATATGGTTTAAAACAATAATTATCCCTTCAAATAATGAAAATAAGGGCTAAACTCATAAAAATTTCATTAAATATTGTAATATAAGGGGTACGGCTAAAATTATTTTATAAAACTTGTAATTATATTGGGTAAAGTATTACAACAATTTAAAAATATGGTTTAAAACAATAATTATCCCTTCAAATATTGAAAATAAGTATTAAATTCATAAAAATCTCATTTAATATAGGATTTCAAGGGTTTGGTACATTATTTTATTATAAATCTTGTAAACAGTTGGATATTGTAATAGATTATATCATAATAACAGTGATAAAATGTTATATTCCCTTCAAATATTGAAAATAAGGACTAAATTCATTAAAATCTCATTAAATATTGTAATATAAGGGGTAAGGCTAAAATTATTTTATAAAACTTGTAATTATATGGGGTAAAGTAATAAAACAATTGAAAAATATGGTTTAAAACAATAATTATCCCTTCAAATATTGAAAATAAGGGCTAAACTCATAAAAATTTCATTAAATATTGTAATATAAGGGGTACGGCTAAAATTATTTTATAAAACTTGTAATAATATGGGGTAAAGTATTACAACAATTTAAAAATATGGTTTAAAACAATAATTATCCCTTCAAATATTGAAAATAAGTATTAAATTCATAAAAATCTCATTTAATATAGGATTTCAAGGGTTTGGTACATTATTTTATTATAAATCTTGTAAACAGTTGGATATTGTAATAGATTATATCATAATAACAGTGATAAAATGTTATATTCCCTTCAAATATTGAAAATAAGGACTAAATTCATTAAAATCTCATTAAATATTGTAATATAAGGGGTAAGGCTAAAATTATTTTATAAAACTTGTAATTATATGGGGTAAAGTAATAAAACAATTGAAAAATATGGTTTAAAACAATAATTATCCCTTCAAATATTGAAAATAAGGACTAAATTCATAAAAATTTCATTAAATATTGTAATATAAGGGGTACGGCTAAAATTATTTTATAAAACTTGTAATTATATGGGGTAAAGTAATAAAACAATTTAAAAATATGGTTTAAAACAATAATTATCCCTTCAAATATTGAAAATAAGTATTAAATTCATAAAAATCTCATTTAATATAAGATTTTAGGGGTTGGGTTCAACATTTTTTTATAAATTTTTTAAAAATATGGGATATTGTAATGAAATACGGTAAAATCATTGGAAAAATTCAATAAAATCATTACAGATATTGAAAATAAGGGCTAAACTCATTAGAATATCATTAAATATTGTAATATAAGGGGTACGGCTAAAAATATTTTATAAAACTTGTAATTATATGGGGTAAAGTAATAAAACAATTTAAAAATATGGTTTAAAACAATAATTATCCCTTCAAATATTGAAAATAAGTATTAAATTCAAAAAAATCTCATTTAATATAGGATTTCAGGGGTTTGGTTAATTATTTTATTATAAATCTTGTAAACACTTGGATATTGTAATAGATTATATCATAATAACAGTGATAAAATGTTATATTCCCTTCAAATATTGAAAATAAGGACTAAATTCATTAAAATCTCATTAAATATTGTAATATAAGGGGTAAGGCTAAAATTATTTTATAAAACTTGTAATTATATGGGGTAAAGTATTACAACAATTTAAAAATATGGTTTAAAACAATAATTATCCCTTCAAATATTGAAAATAAGTATTAAATTCATAAAAATCTCATTTAATATAGGATTTCAAGGGTTTGGTACATAATTTTATTATAAATCTTGTAAACAGTTGGATATTGTAATAGATTATATCATAATAACAGTGATAAAATGTTATATTCCCTTCAAATATTGAAAATAAGGACTAAATTCATTAAAATCTCATTAAATATTGTAATATAAGGGGTAAGGCTAAAATTATTTTATAAAACTTGTAATTATATGGGGTAAAGTAATAAAACAATTGAAAAATATGGTTTAAAACAATAATTATCCCTTCAAATATTGAAAATAAGGACTAAATTCATAAAAATTTCATTAAATATTGTAATATAAGGGGTACGGCTAAAATTATTTTATAAAACTTGTAATTATATGGGGTAAAGTAATAAAACAATTGAAAAATATGGTTTAAAACAATAATTATCCCTTCAAATATTGAAAATAAGGACTAAATTCATAAAAATTTCATTAAATATTGTAATATAAGGGGTACGGCTAAAATTATTTTATAAAACTTGTAATTATATGGGGTAAAGTAATACAACAATTTAAAAATATGGTTTAAAACAATAATTATCCCTTCAAATATTGAAAATAAGTATTAAATTCATAAAAATCTCATTTAATATAGGATTTCAAGGGTTTGGTACATTATTTTATTATAAATCTTGTAAACAGTTGGATATTGTAATAGATTATATCATAATAACAGTGATAAAATGTTATATTCCCTTCAAATATTGAAAATAAGGACTAAATTCATTAAAATCTCATTAAATATTGTAATATAAGGGGTAAGGCTAAAATTATTTTATAAAACTTGTAATTATATTGGGTAAAGTATTACAACAATTTAAAAATATGGTTTAAAACAATAATTATCCCTTCAAATATTGAAAATAAGTATTAAATTCATAAAAATCTCATTTAATATAGGATTTCAAGGGTTTGGTACATTATTTTATTATAAATCTTGTAAACAGTTGGATATTGTAATAGATTATATCATAATAACAGTGATAAAATGTTATATTCCCTTCAAATATTGAAAATAAGGACTAAATTCATTAAAATCTCATTAAATATTGTAATATAAGGGGTAAGGCTAAAATTATTTTATAAAACTTGTAATTATATGGGGTAAAGTAATAAAACAATTGAAAAATATGGTTTAAAACAATAATTATCCCTTCAAATATTGAAAATAAGGGCTAAACTCATAAAAATTTCATTAAATATTGTAATATAAGGGGTACGGCTAAAATTATTTTATAAAACTTGTAATAATATGGGGTAAAGTATTACAACAATTTAAAAATATGGTTTAAAACAATAATTATCCCTTCAAATATTGAAAATAAGTATTAAATTCATAAAAATCTCATTTAATATAGGATTTCAAGGGTTTGGTACATTATTTTATTATAAATCTTGTAAACAGTTGGATATTGTAATAGATTATATCATAATAACAGTGATAAAATGTTATATTCCCTTCAAATATTGAAAATAAGGACTAAATTCATTAAAATCTCATTAAATATTGTAATATAAGGGGTAAGGCTAAAATTATTTTATAAAACTTGTAATTATATGGGGTAAAGTAATAAAACAATTGAAAAATATGGTTTAAAACAATAATTATCCCTTCAAATATTGAAAATAAGGACTAAATTCATTAAAATATCATTAAATATTGTAATATAAGGGGTAAGGCTAAAATTATTTTATAATACTTGTAATTATATGGGGTAAAGTAATAAAACAATTGAAAAATATGGTTAAAAACAATAATTATCCCTTCAAATATTGAAAATAAGGACTAAATTCATAAAAATTTCATTAAATATTGTAATATAAGGGTTACGGCTAAAATTATTTTATAAAACTTGTAATTATATGGGGTAAAGTAATAAAACAATTTAAAAATATGGTTTAAAACAATAATTATCCCTTCAAATATTGAAAATAAGTATTAAATTCAAAAAAATCTCATTTAATATAGGATTTCAGGGGTTTGGTTCATTATTTTATTATAAATCTTGTAAACACTTGGATATTGTAATAGATTATATCATAATAACAGTGATAAAATGTTATATTCCCTTCAAATATTGAAAATAAGGACTAAATTCATTAAAATATCATTAAATATTGTAATATAAGGGGTAAGGCTAAAATTATTTTATAAAACTTGTAATTATATGGGGTAAAGTAATAAAACAATTGAAAAATATGGTTTAAAACAATAATTATCCCTTCAAATATTGAAAATAAGGGCTAAACTCATAAAAATTTCATTAAATATTGTAATATAAGGGGTACGGCTAAAATTATTTTATAAAACTTGTAATTATATGGGGTAAAGTAATACAACAATTGAAAAATATGGTTTAAAACAATAATTATCCCTTCAAATATTGAAAATAAGTATTAAATTCATAAAAATCTTATTTAATATAGGATTTCAAGGGTTTGGTACATAATTTTATTATAAATCTTGTAAACAGTTGGATATTGTAATAGATTATATCATAATAACAGTGATAAAATGTTATATTCCCTTCAAATATTGAAAATAAGGACTAAATTCATTAAAATCTCATTAAATATTGTAATATAAGGGGTAAGGCTAAAATTATTTTATAAAACTTGTAATTATATGGGGTAAAGTAATAAAACAATTGAAAAATATGGTTTAAAACAATAATTATCCCTTCAAATATTGAAAATAAGGGCTAAACTCATAAAAATTTCATTAAATATTGTAATATAAGGGTTACGGCTAAAATTATTTTATAAAACTTGTAATTATATGGGGTAAAGTAATACAACAATTGAAAAATATGGTTTAAAACAATAATTATCCCTTCAAATATTGAAAATAAGTATTAAATTCATAAAAATCTTATTTAATATAGGATTTCAAGGGTTTGGTACATAATTTTATTATAAATCTTGTAAACAGTTGGATATTGTAATAGATTATATCATAATAACAGTGATAAAATGTTATATTCCCTTCAAATATTGAAAATAAGGACTAAATTCATTAAAATCTCATTAAATATTGTAATATAAGGGGTAAGGCTAAAATTATTTTATAAAACTTGTAATTATATGGGGTAAAGTAATAAAACAATTGAAAAATATGGTTTAAAACAATAATTATCCCTTCAAATATTGAAAATAAGGGCTAAACTCATAAAAATTTCATTAAATATTGTAATATAAGGGGTACGGCTAAAATTATTTTATAAAACTTGTAATTATATGGGGTAAAGTAATACAACAATTGAAAAATATGGTTTAAAACAATAATTATCCCTTCAAATATTGAAAATAAGTATTAAATTCATAAAAATCTTATTTAATATAGGATTTCAAGGGTTTGGTACATAATTTTATTATAAATCTTGTAAACAGTTGGATATTGTAATAGATTATATCATAATAACAGTGATAAAATGTTATATTCCCTTCAAATATTGAAAATAAGGACTAAATTCATTAAAATCTCATTAAATATTGTAATATAAGGGGTAAGGCTAAAATTATTTTATAAAACTTGTAATTATATGGGGTAAAGTAATAAAACAATTGAAAAATATGGTTTAAAACAATAATTATCCCTTCAAATATTGAAAATAAGGGCTAAACTCATAAAAATTTCATTAAATATTGTAATATAAGGGGTACGGCTAAAATTATTTTATAAAACTTGTAATTATATGGGGTAAAGTAATACAACAATTGAAAAATATGGTTTAAAACAATAATTATCCCTTCAAATATTGAAAATAAGTATTAAATTCATAAAAATCTCATTTAATATAGGATTTCAAGGGTTTGGTACATTATTTTATTATAAATCTTGTAAACAGTTGGATATTGTAATAGATTATATCATAATAACAGTGATAAAATGTTATATTCCCTTCAAATATTGAAAATAAGGACTAAATTCATTAAAATCTCATTAAATATTGTAATATAAGGGGTAAGGCTAAAATTATTTTATAAAACTTGTAATTATATTGGGTAAAGTATTACAACAATTTAAAAATATGGTTTAAAACAATAATTATCCCTTCAAATATTGAAAATAAGTATTAAATTCATAAAAATCTCATTTAATATAGGATTTCAAGGGTTTGGTACATTATTTTATTATAAATCTTGTAAACAGTTGGATATTGTAATAGATTATATCATAATAACAGTGATAAAATGTTATATTCCCTTCAAATATTGAAAATAAGGACTAAATTCATTAAAATCTCATTAAATATTGTAATATAAGGGGTAAGGCTAAAATTATTTTATAAAACTTGTAATTATATTGGGTAAAGTATTACAACAATTTAAAAATATGGTTTAAAACAATAATTATCCCTTCAAATATTGAAAATAAGTATTAAATTCATAAAAATCTCATTTAATATAGGATTTCAAGGGTTTGGTACATTATTTTATTATAAATCTTGTAAACAGTTGGATATTGTAATAGATTATATCATAATAACAGTGATAAAATGTTATATTCCCTTCAAATATTGAAAATAAGGACTAAATTCATTAAAATCTCATTAAATATTGTAATATAAGGGGTAAGGCTAAAATTATTTTATAAAACTTGTAATTATATGGGGTAAAGTAATAAAACAATTGAAAAATATGGTTTAAAACAATAATTATCCCTTCAAATATTGAAAATAAGGGCTAAACTCATAAAAATTTCATTAAATATTGTAATATAAGGGGTACGGCTAAAATTATTTTATAAAACTTGTAATAATATGGGGTAAAGTATTACAACAATTTAAAAATATGGTTTAAAACAATAATTATCCCTTCAAATATTGAAAATAAGTATTAAATTCATAAAAATCTCATTTAATATAGGATTTCAAGGGTTTGGTACATTATTTTATTATAAATCTTGTAAACAGTTGGATATTGTAATAGATTATATCATAATAACAGTGATAAAATGTTATATTCCCTTCAAATATTGAAAATAAGGACTAAATTCATTAAAATCTCATTAAATATTGTAATATAAGGGGTAAGGCTAAAATTATTTTATAAAACTTGTAATTATATGGGGTAAAGTAATAAAACAATTGAAAAATATGGTTTAAAACAATAATTATCCCTTCAAATATTGAAAATAAGGACTAAATTCATAAAAATTTCATTAAATATTGTAATATAAGGGGTACGGCTAAAATTATTTTATAAAACTTGTAATTATATGGGGTAAAGTAATAAAACAATTTAAAAATATGGTTTAAAACAATAATTATCCCTTCAAATATTGAAAATAAGTATTAAATTCATAAAAATCTCATTTAATATAAGATTTTAGGGGTTGGGTTCAACATTTTTTTATAAATTTTTTAAAAATATGGGATATTGTAATGAAATACGGTAAAATCATTGGAAAAATTCAATAAAATCATTACAGATATTGAAAATAAGGGCTAAACTCATTAAAATCTCATTAAATATTGTAATATAAGGGGTAAGGCTAAAATTATTTTATAAAACTTGTAATTATATGGGGTAAAGTAATAAAACAATTGAAAAATATGGTTTAAAACAATAATTATCCCTTCAAATATTGAAAATAAGGACTAAATTCATAAAAATTTCATTAAATATTGTAATATAAGGGGTACGGCTAAAATTATTTTATAAAACTTGTAATTATATGGGGTAAAGTAATACAACAATTTAAAAATATGGTTTAAAACAATAATTATCCCTTCAAATATTGAAAATAAGTATTAAATTCATAAAAATCTCATTTAATATAGGATTTCAAGGGTTTGGTACATTATTTTATTATAAATCTTGTAAACAGTTGGATATTGTAATAGATTATATCATAATAACAGTGATAAAATGTTATATTCCCTTCAAATATTGAAAATAAGGACTAAATTCATTAAAATCTCATTAAATATTGTAATATAAGGGGTAAGGCTAAAATTATTTTATAAAACTTGTAATTATATGGGGTAAAGTAATAAAACAATTGAAAAATATGGTTTAAAACAATAATTATCCCTTCAAATAATGAAAATAAGGGCTAAACTCATAAAAATTTCATTAAATATTGTAATATAAGGGGTACGGCTAAAATTATTTTATAAAACTTGTAATTATATTGGGTAAAGTATTACAACAATTTAAAAATATGGTTTAAAACAATAATTATCCCTTCAAATATTGAAAATAAGTATTAAATTCATAAAAATCTCATTTAATATAGGATTTCAAGGGTTTGGTACATTATTTTATTATAAATCTTGTAAACAGTTGGATATTGTAATAGATTATATCATAATAACAGTGATAAAATGTTATATTCCCTTCAAATATTGAAAATAAGGACTAAATTCATTAAAATCTCATTAAATATTGTAATATAAGGGGTAAGGCTAAAATTATTTTATAAAACTTGTAATTATATGGGGTAAAGTAATAAAACAATTGAAAAATATGGTTTAAAACAATAATTATCCCTTCAAATATTGAAAATAAGGGCTAAACTCATAAAAATTTCATTAAATATTGTAATATAAGGGGTACGGCTAAAATTATTTTATAAAACTTGTAATAATATGGGGTAAAGTATTACAACAATTTAAAAATATGGTTTAAAACAATAATTATCCCTTCAAATATTGAAAATAAGTATTAAATTCATAAAAATCTCATTTAATATAGGATTTCAAGGGTTTGGTACATTATTTTATTATAAATCTTGTAAACAGTTGGATATTGTAATAGATTATATCATAATAACAGTGATAAAATGTTATATTCCCTTCAAATATTGAAAATAAGGACTAAATTCATTAAAATCTCATTAAATATTGTAATATAAGGGGTAAGGCTAAAATTATTTTATAAAACTTGTAATTATATGGGGTAAAGTAATAAAACAATTGAAAAATATGGTTTAAAACAATAATTATCCCTTCAAATATTGAAAATAAGGACTAAATTCATAAAAATTTCATTAAATATTGTAATATAAGGGGTACGGCTAAAATTATTTTATAAAACTTGTAATTATATGGGGTAAAGTAATAAAACAATTTAAAAATATGGTTTAAAACAATAATTATCCCTTCAAATATTGAAAATAAGTATTAAATTCATAAAAATCTCATTTAATATAAGATTTTAGGGGTTGGGTTCAACATTTTTTTATAAATTTTTTAAAAATATGGGATATTGTAATGAAATACGGTAAAATCATTGGAAAAATTCAATAAAATCATTACAGATATTGAAAATAAGGACTAAATTCATTAAAATATCATTAAATATTGTAATATAAGGGGTAAGGCTAAAATTATTTTATAAAACTTGTAATTATATGGGGTAAAGTAATTAAACAATTGAAAAATATGGTTTAAAACAATAATTATCCCTTCAAATATTGAAAATAAGGGCTAAACTCATAAAAATTTCATTAAATATTGTAATATAAGGGGTACGGCTAAAATTATTTTATAAAACTTGTAATTATATGGGGTAAAGTAATACAAAAATTGAAAAATATGGTTTAAAACAATAATTATCCCTTCAAATATTGAAAATAAGTATTAAATTCATAAAAATCTCATTTAATATAAGATTTTAGGGGTTGGGTTCAACATTTTTTTATAAATAATATAAAAATAATGGGATATAGTAATAAAATACGTTAAAATCAATGAAAAATTTCAATAAAATCCTCACAGATATTGAAAATAAGGGCTAAACTCATTAAAATATCATTAAATATTGTAATATAAGGGGTACGGCTAAAATTATTTTATAAAACTTGTAATTATATGGGGTAAAGTAATAAAACAATTTAAAAATATGGTTTAAAACAATAATTATCCCTTCAAATATTGAAAATAAGTATTAAATTCAAAAAAATCTCATTTAATATAGGATTTCAGGGGTTTGGTTCATTATTTTATTATAAATCTTGTAAACACTTGGATATTGTAATAGATTATATCATAATAACAGTGATAAAATGTTATATTCCCTTCAAATATTGAAAATAAGGACTAAATTCATTAAAATATCATTAAATATTGTAATATAAGGGGTAAGGCTAAAATTATTTTATAAAACTTGTAATTATATGGGGTAAAGTAATAAAACAATTGAAAAATATGGTTTAAAACAATAATTATCCCTTCAAATATTGAAAATAAGGGCTAAACTCATAAAAATTTCATTAAATATTGTAATATAAGGGGTACGGCTAAAATTATTTTATAAAACTTGTAATTATATGGGGTAAAGTAATAAAACAATTTAAAAATATGGTTTAAAACAATAATTATCCCTTCAAATATTAAAAATAAGTATTAAATTCAAAAAAATCTCATTTAATATAGGATTTCAGGGGTTTGGTTCATTATTTTATTATAAATCTTGTAAACACTTGGATATTGTTATAGATTATATCATAATAACAGTGATAAAATGTTATATTCCCTTCAAATATTGAAAATAAAGACTAAATTCATAAAATATCATTAAATATTGTAATATAAGGGGTAAGGCTAAAATTATTTTATAAAACTTGTAATTATATGGGGTAAAGTAATAAAACAATTGAAAAATATGGTTTAAAACAATAATTATCCCTTCAAATATTGAAAATAAGGACTAAATTCATAAAAATTTCATTAAATATTGTAATATAAGGGGTACGGCTAAAATTATTTTATAAAACTTGTAATTATATGGGGTAAAATAATAAAACAATTGAAAAATATGGTTTAAAACAATAATTATCCCTTCAAATATTGAAAATAAGTATTAAATTCAAAAAAATCTCATTTAATATAGGATTTCAGGGGTTTGGTTCATTATTTTATTATAAATCTTGTAAACACTTGGATATTGTAATAGATTATATCATAATAACAGTGATAAAATGTTATATTCCCTTCAAATATTGAAAATAAGTATTAAATTCATAAAAATCTCATTTAATATAGGATTTCAGGGGTTTGGTTCATTATTTTATTATAAATCTTGTAAACACTTGGATATTGTAATAGATTATATCATAATAACAGTGATAAAATGTTATATTCCCTTCAAATATTGAAAATAAGGACTAAATTCATTAAAATATCATTAAATATTGTAATATAAGGGGTAAGGCTAAAATTATTTTATAAAACTTGTAATTATATGGGGTAAAGTAATAAAACAATTGAAAAATATGGTTTAAAACAATAATTATCCCTTCAAATATTGAAAATAAGGACTAAATTCATAAAAATTTCATTTAATATAAGATTTTAGGGGTTGGGTTCAACATTTTTTTATAAATTTTGTAAAAATATGGGGAATTGTAATAATATACGTTAAAATCAATGAAAAATTTCAATAAAATCATTACAGATATTGAAAATAAGGGCTAAATTCATAAAAATTTCATTAAATATTGTAATATAAGGGATACGGCTGAAATTATTTTATAAAACTTGTAATTATATGGGGTAAAGTAATAAAACAATTGAAAAATATGGTTTAAAACAATAATTATCCCTTCAAATATTGAAAATAAGTATTAAATTCCTAAAAATCTCATTTAATATAGGATTTCAGAGGTTTGGTACATTATTTTATTATAAATCTTGTAAACAGTTGGATATTGTAATAGATTATATCATAATAACAGTGATAAAATGTTATATTCCCTTCAAATATTGAAAATAAGGACTAAATTCATTAAAATCTCTTTAAATATTGTAATATAAGGGGTACGGCTAAAATTATTTTATAAAACTTGTAATTATATGGGGTAAAATAATAAAACAATTGAAAAATATGGTTTAAAACAATAATTATCCCTTCAAATATTGAAAATAAGTATTAAATTCAAAAAAATCTCATTTAATATAGGATTTCAGGGGTTTGGTTCATTATTTTATTATAAATCTTGTAAACACTTGGATATTGTAATAGATTATTTCATAATAACAGTGATAAAATGTTATATTCCCTTCAAATATTGAAAATAAGTATTAAATTCATAAAAATCTCATTTAATATAGGATTTCAAGGGTTTGGTACATTATTTTATTATAAATCTTGTAAACAGTTGGATATTGTAATAGATTATATCATAATAACAGTGATAAAATGTTATATTCCCTTCAAATATTGAAAATAAGGACTAAATTCATTAAAATATCATTAAATATTGTAATATAAGGGGTAAGGCTAAAATTATTTTATAAAACTTGTAATTATATGGGGTAAAGTAATAAAACAATTGAAAAATATGGTTTAAAACAATAATTATCCCTTCAAATATTGAAAATAAGGACTAAATTCATAAAAATTTCATTTAATATAAGATTTTAGGGGTTGGGTTCAACATTTTTTTATAAATTTTGTAAAAATATGGGGAATTGTAATAATATACGTTAAAATCAATGAAAAATTTCAATAAAATCTTTACAGATATTGAAAATAAGGGCTAAATTCATAAAAATTTCATTAAATATTGTAATATAAGGGATACGGCTGAAATTATTTTATAAAACTTGTAATTATATGGGGTAAAGTAATAAAACAATTGAAAAATATGGTTTAAAACAATAATTATCCCTTCAAATATTGAAAATAAGGACTAAATTCATAAAAATTTCATTAAATATTGTAATATAAGGGGTACGGCTAAAATTATTTTATAAAACTTGTAATTATATGGGGTAAAGTAATAAAACAATTTAAAAATATGGTTTAAAACAATAATTATCCCTTCAAATATTGAAAATAAGTATTAAATTCAAAAAAATCTCATTTAATATAAGATTTTAGGGGTTGGGTTCAACATTTTTTTATAAATTTTGTAAAAATATGGGGTATTGTAAAAAAATACGTTAAACTCAATGAAAAATTTCAATAAAATCATTATAGATATTGAAAATAAGGGCTAAATTCATAAAAATTTCATTAAATATTGTAATATAAGGGGTACGGCTAAAATTATTTTAAAAAACTTGTAATTATATGGGGTAAAGTAATAAAACAATTGAAAAATATCGTTTAAAACAATAATTATCCCTTCAAATATTGAAAATAAGGACTAAATTCATAAAAATTTCATTAAATATTGTAATATAAGGGGTACGGCTAAAATTATTTTATAAAACTTGTAATTATATGGGGTAAAATAATAAAACAATTGAAAAATATGGTTTAAAACAATAATTATCCCTTCAAATATTGAAAATAAGTATTAAATTCATAAAAATCTCATTTAATATAGGATTTCAAGGGTTTGGTACATTATTTTATTATAAATCTTGTAAACAGTTGGATATTGTAATAGATTATATCATAATAACAGTGATAAAATGTTATATTCCCTTCAAATATTGAAAATAAGTATTAAATTCATAAAAATCTCATTTAATATAAGATTTTAGGGGTTGGGTTCAACATTTTTTTATAAATTTTGTAAAAATATGGGGCATTGTAATAAAATACGTTAAAATCATTGAAAAATTTCAATAAAATCATTACAGATATTGAAAATAAGGGCTAAATTCATAAAAATTTCATTAAATATTGTAATATAAGGGATACGGCTGAAATTATTTTATAAAACTTGTAATTATATGGGGTAAAGTAATAAAACAATTGAAAAATATGGTTTAAAACAATAATTATCCCTTCAAATATTGAAAATAAGGACTAAATTCATAAAAATTTCATTAAATATTGTAATATAAGGGGTACGGCTAAAATTATTTTATAAAACTTGTAATTATATGGGGTAAAATAATAAAACAATTGAAAAATATGGTTTAAAACAATAATTATCCCTTCAAATATTGAAAATAAGTATTAAATTCAAAAAAATCTCATTTAATATAGGATTTCAGGGGTTTGGTTCATTATTTTATTATAAATCTTGTAAACACTTGGATATTGTAATAGATTATATCATAATAACAGTGATAAAATGTTATATTCCCTTCAAATATTGAAAATAAGTATTAAATTCATAAAAATCTCATTTAATATAGGATTTCAAGGGTTTGGTACATTATTTTATTATAAATCTTGTAAACAGTTGGATATTGTAATAGATTATATCATAATAACAGTGATAAAATGTTATATTCCCTTCAAATATTGAAAATAAGGACTAAATTCATTAAAATCTCATTAAATATTGTAATATAAGGGGTAAGGCTAAAATTATTTTATAAAACTTGTAATTATATGGGGTAAAGTAATAAAACAATTGAAAAATATGGTTTAAAACAATAATTATCCCTTCAAATATTGAAAATAAGGACTAAATTCATAAAAATTTCATTAAATATTGTAATATAAGGGGTACGGCTAAAATTATTTTATAAAACTTGTAATTATATGGGGTAAAGTAATAAAACAATTTAAAAATATGGTTTAAAACAATAATTATCCCTTCAAATATTGAAAATAAGTATTAAATTCAAAAAAATCTCATTTAATATAAGATTTTAGGGGTTGGGTTCAACATTTTTTTATAAATTTTGTAAAAATATGGGGTATTGTAAAAAAATACGTTAAACTCAATGAAAAATTTCAATAAAATCATTATAGATATTGAAAATAAGGGCTAAATTCATAAAAATTTCATTAAATATTGTAATATAAGGGGTACGGCTAAAATTATTTTATAATACTTGTAATTATATGGGGTAAAGTAATAAAACAATTGAAAAATATGGTTTAAAACAATAATTATCCCTTCAAATATTGAAAATAAGGACTAAATTCATAAAAATTTCATTAAATATTGTAATATAAGGGGTACGGCTAAAATTATTTTATAAAACTTGTAATTATATGGGGTAAAGTAATAAAACAATTTAAAAATATGGTTTAAAACAATAATTATCCCTTCAAATATTGAAAATAAGTATTAAATTCAAAAAAATCTCATTTAATATAAGATTTTAGGGGTTGGGTTCAACATTTTTTTATAAATTTTGTAAAAATATGGGGTATTGTAAAAAAATACGTTAAACTCAATGAAAAATTTCAATAAAATCATTATAGATATTGAAAATAAGGACTAAATTCATTAAAATCTCATTAAATATTGTAATATAAGGGGTAAGGCTAAAATTATTTTATAAAACTTGTAATTATATGGGGTAAAGTAATAAAACAATTGAAAAATATGGTTTAAAACAATAATTATCCCTTCAAATATTGAAAATAAGGACTAAATTCATAAAAATTTCATTAAATATTGTAATATAAGGGGTACGGCTAAAATTATTTTATAAAACTTGTAATTATATGGGGTAAAGTAATAAAACAATTTAAAAATATGGTTTAAAACAATAATTATCCCTTCAAATATTGAAAATAAGTATTAAATTCAAAAAAATCTCATTTAATATAAGATTTTAGGGGTTGGGTTCAACATTTTTTTATAAATTTTGTAAAAATATGGGGTATTGTAAAAAAATACGTTAAACTCAATGAAAAATTTCAATAAAATCATTATAGATATTGAAAATAAGGGCTAAATTCATAAAAATTTCATTAAATATTGTAATATAAGGGGTACGGCTAAAATTATTTTAAAAAACTTGTAATTATATGGGGTAAAGTAATAAAACAATTGAAAAATATCGTTTAAAACAATAATTATCCCTTCAAATATTGAAAATAAGGACTAAATTCATAAAAATTTCATTAAATATTGTAATATAAGGGGTACGGCTAAAATTATTTTATAAAACTTGTAATTATATGGGGTAAAGTAATACAACAATTGAAAAATATGGTTTAAAACAATAATTATCCCTTCAAATATTGAAAATAAGTATTAAATTCATAAAAATCTCATTTAATATAGGATTTCAAGGGTTTGGTACATTATTTTATTATAAATCTTGTAAACAGTTGGATATTGTAATAGATTATATCATAATAACAGTGATAAAATGTTATATTCCCTTCAAATATTGAAAATAAGTATTAAATTCATAAAAATCTCATTTAATATAAGATTTTAGGGGTTGGGTTCAACATTTTTTTATAAATTTTGTAAAAATATGGGGCATTGTAATAAAATACGTTAAAATCATTGAAAAATTTCAATAAAATCATTACAGATATTGAAAATAAGTGCTAAATTCATAAAAATTTCATTAAATATTGTAATATAAGGGGTACGGCTAAAATTATTTTATAAAACTTGTAATTATATGGGGTAAAGTAATAAAACAATTGAAAAATATGGTTTAAAACAATAATTATCCCTTCAAATATTAAAAATAAGTATTAAATTCAAAAAAATCTCATTTAATATAGGATTTCAGGGGTTTGGTTCATTATTTTATTATAAATCTTGTAAACACTTGGATATTGTTATAGATTATATCATAATAACAGTGATAAAATGTTATATTCCCTTCAAATATTGAAAATAAGGACTAAATTCATTAAAATATCATTAAATATTGTAATATAAGGGGTAAGGCTAAAATTATTTTATAAAACTTGTAATTATATGGGGTAAAGTAATAAAACAATTGAAAAATATGGTTTAAAACAATAATTATCCCTTCAAATATTGAAAATAAGTATTAAATTCATAAAAATTTCATTTAATATAAGATTTTAGGGGTTGGGTTCAACATTTTTTTATAAATTTTGTAAAAATATGGGGAATTGTAATAATATACGTTAAAATCAATGAAAAATTTCAATAAAATCATTACTGATATTGAAAATAAGGGCTAAATTCATAAAAATTTCATTAAATATTGTAATATAAGGGATACGGCTGAAATTATTTTATAAAACTTGTAATTATATGGGGTAAAGTAATAAAACAATTGAAAAATATGGTTTAAAACAATAATTATCCCTTCAAATATTGAAAATAAGTATTAAATTCCTAAAAATCTCATTTAATATAGGATTTCAGAGGTTTGGTACATTATTTTATTATAAATCTTGTAAACAGTTGGATATTGTAATAGATTATATCATAATAACAGTGATAAAATGTTATATTCCCTTCAAATATTGAATATAAGGACTAAATTCATTAAAATCTCATTAAATATTGTAATATAAGGGGTAAGGCTAAAATTATTTTATAAAACTTGTAATTATATGGGGTAAAGTAATAAAACAATTGAAAAATATGGTTTAAAACAATAATTATCCCTTCAAATATTGAAAATAAGGACTAAATTCATAAAAATTTCATTAAATATTGTAATATAAGGGGTACGGCTAAAATTATTTTATAAAACTTGTAATTATATGGGGTAAAATAATAAAACAATTGAAAAATATGGTTTAAAACAATAATTATCCCTTCAAATATTGAAAATAAGTATTAAATTCAAAAAAATCTCATTTAATATAGGATTTCAGGGGTTTGGTTCATTATTTTATTATAAATCTTGTAAACACTTGGATATTGTAATAGATTATATCATAATAACAGTGATAAAATGTTATATTCCCTTCAAATATTGAAAATAAGTATTAAATTCATAAAAATCTCATTTAATATAGGATTTCAAGGGTTTGGTACATTATTTTATTATAAATCTTGTAAACAGTTGGATATTGTAATAGATTATATCATAATAACAGTGATAAAATGTTATATTCCCTTCAAATATTGAAAATAAGGACTAAATTCATTAAAATCTCATTAAATATTGTAATATAAGGGGTAAGGCTAAAATTATTTTATAAAACTTGTAATTATATGGGGTAAAGTAATAAAACAATTGAAAAATATGGTTTAAAACAATAATTATCCCTTCAAATATTGAAAATAAGGACTAAATTCATAAAAATTTCATTAAATATTGTAATATAAGGGGTACGGCTAAAATTATTTTATAAAACTTGTAATTATATGGGGTAAAGTAATAAAACAATTGAAAAATATGGTTTAAAACAATAATTATCCCTTCAAATATTGAAAATAAGGACTAAATTCATAAAAATTTCATTTAATATAAGATTTTAGGGGTTGGGTTCAACATTTTTTTATAAATTTTGTAAAAATATGGGGAATTGTAATAATATACGTTAAAATCAATGAAAAATTTCAATAAAATCATTACAGATATTGAAAATAAGGGCTAAATTCATAAAAATTTCATTAAATATTGTAATATAAGGGATACGGCTGAAATTATTTTATAAAACTTGTAATTATATGGGGTAAAGTAATAAAACAATTTAAAAATATGGTTTAAAACAATAATTATCCCTTCAAATATTGAAAATAAGTATTAAATTCCTAAAAATCTCATTTAATATAGGATTTCAAGGGTTTGGTACATTATTTTATTATAAATCTTGTAAACAGTTGGATATTGTAATAGATTATATCATAATAACAGTGATAAAATGTTATATTCCCTTCAAATATTGAAAATAAGGACTAAATTCATTAAAATATCATTAAATATTGTAATATAAGGGGTAAGGCTAAAATTATTTTATAAAACTTGTAATTATATGGGGTAAAGTAATAAAACAATTGAAAAATATGGTTTAAAACAATAATTATCCCTTAAATATTGAAAATAAGGACTAAATTCATAAAAATTTCATTAAATATTGTAATATAAGGGGTACGGCTAAAATTATTTTATAAAACTTGTAATTATATGGGGTAAAATAATAAAACAATTGAAAAATATGGTTTAAAACAATAATTATCCCTTCAAATATTAAAAATAAGTATTAAATTCAAAAAAATCTCATTTAATATAGGATTTCAGGGGTTTGGTTCATTATTTTATTATAAATCTTGTAAACACTTGGATATTGTTATAGATTATATCATAATAACAGTGATAAAATGTTATATTCCCTTCAAATATTGAAAATAAGGACTAAATTCATTAAAATATCATTAAATATTGTAATATAAGGGGTAAGGCTAAAATTATTTTATAAAACTTGTAATTATATGGGGTAAAGTAATAAAACAATTGAAAAATATGGTTTAAAACAATAATTATCCCTTCAAATATTGAAAATAAGGACTAAATTCATAAAAATTTCATTTAATATAAGATTTTAGGGGTTGGGTTCAACATTTTTTTATAAATTTTGTAAAAATATGGGGAATTGTAATAATATACGTTAAAATCAATGAAAAATTTCAATAAAATCATTACAGATATTGAAAATAAGGGCTAAATTCATAAAAATTTCATTAAATATTGTAATATAAGGGATACGGCTGAAATTATTTTATAAAACTTGTAATTATATGGGGTAAAGTAATAAAACAATTGAAAAATATGGTTTAAAACAATAATTATCCCTTCAAATATTGAAAATAAGTATTAAATTCCTAAAAATCTCATTTAATATAGGATTTCAGAGGTTTGGTACATTATTTTATTATAAATCTTGTAAACAGTTGGATATTGTAATAGATTATATCATAATAACAGTGATAAAATGTTATATTCCCTTCAAATATTGAAAATAAGGACTAAATTCATTAAAATCTCATTAAATATTGTAATATAAGGGGTAAGGCTAAAATTATTTTATAAAACTTGTAATTATATGGGGTAAAGTAATAAAACAATTGAAAAATATGGTTTAAAACAATAATTATCCCTTAAATATTGAAAATAAGGACTAAATTCATAAAAATTTCATTAAATATTGTAATATAAGGGGTACGGCTAAAATTATTTTATAAAACTTGTAATTATATGGGGTAAAATAATAAAACAATTGAAAAATATGGTTTAAAACAATAATTATCCCTTCAAATATTAAAAATAAGTATTAAATTCAAAAAAATCTCATTTAATATAGGATTTCAGGGGTTTGGTTCATTATTTTATTATAAATCTTGTAAACACTTGGATATTGTAATAGATTATATCATAATAACAGTGATAAAATGTTATATTCCCTTCAAATATTGAAAATAAGTATTAAATTCATAAAAATCTCATTTAATATAGGATTTCAAGGGTTTGGTACATTATTTTATTATAAATCTTGTAAACAGTTGGATATTGTAATAGATTATATCATAATAACAGTGATAAAATGTTATATTCCCTTCAAATATTGAAAATAAGGACTAAATTCATTAAAATCTCATTAAATATTGTAATATAAGGGGTAAGGCTAAAATTATTTTATAAAACTTGTAATTATATGGGGTAAAGTAATAAAACAATTGAAAAATATGGTTTAAAACAATAATTATCCCTTCAAATATTGAAAATAAGGACTAAATTCATAAAAATTTCATTAAATATTGTAATATAAGGGGTACGGCTAAAATTATTTTATAAAACTTGTAATTATATGGGGTAAAGTAATAAAACAATTTAAAAATATGGTTTAAAACAATAATTATCCCTTCAAATATTGAAAATAAGTATTAAATTCAAAAAAATCTCATTTAATATAAGATTTTAGGGGTTGGGTTCAACATTTTTTTATAAATTTTGTAAAAATATGGGGTATTGTAAAAAAATACGTTAAACTCAATGAAAAATTTCAATAAAATCATTATAGATATTGAAAATAAGGGCTAAATTCATAAAAATTTCATTAAATATTGTAATATAAGGGGTACGGCTAAAATTATTTTAAAAAACTTGTAATTATATGGGGTAAAGTAATAAAACAATTGAAAAATATCGTTTAAAACAATAATTATCCCTTCAAATATTGAAAATAAGGACTAAATTCATAAAAATTTCATTAAATATTGTAATATAAGGGGTACGGCTAAAATTATTTTATAAAACTTGTAATTATATGGGGTAAAATAATAAAACAATTGAAAAATATGGTTTAAAACAATAATTATCCCTTCAAATATTGAAAATAAGTATTAAATTCATAAAAATCTCATTTAATATAGGATTTCAAGGGTTTGGTACATTATTTTATTATAAATCTTGTAAACAGTTGGATATTGTAATAGATTATATCATAATAACAGTGATAAAATGTTATATTCCCTTCAAATATTGAAAATAAGTATTAAATTCATAAAAATCTCATTTAATATAAGATTTTAGGGGTTGGGTTCAACATATTTTTATAAATTTTGTAAAAATATGGGGCATTGTAATAAAATACGTTAAAATCATTGAAAAATTTCAATAAAATCATTACAGATATTGAAAATAAGGGCTAAATTCATAAAAATTTCATTAAATATTGTAATATAAGGGGTACGGCTAAAATTATTTTATAAAACTTGTAATTATATGGGGTAAAGTAATAAAACAATTGAAAAATATGGTTTAAAACAATAATTATCCCTTCAAATATTGAAAATAAGTATTAAATTCATAAAAATCTCATTTAATATAGGATTTCAAGGGTTTGGTACATTATTTTATTATAAATCTTGTAAACACTTGGATATTGTTATAGATTATATCATAATAACAGTGATAAAATGTTATATTCCCTTCAAATATTGAAAATAAGGACTAAATTCATTAAAATATCATTAAATGTTGTAATATAAGGGGTAAGGCTAAAATTATTTTATAAAACTTGTAATTATATGGGGTAAAGTAATAAAACAATTGAAAAATATGGTTTAAAACAATAATTATCCCTTCAAATATTGAAAATAAGGACTAAATTCATAAAAATTTCATTTAATATAAGATTTTAGGGGTTGGGTTCAACATTTTTTTATAAATTTTGTAAAAATATGGGGAATTGTAATAATATACGTTAAAATCAATGAAAAATTTCAATAAAATCATTACAGATATTGAAAATAAGGGCTAAATTCATAAAAATTTCATTAAATATTGTAATATAAGGGATACGGCTGAAATTATTTTATAAAACTTGTAATTATATGGGGTAAAGTAATAAAACAATTGAAAAATATGGTTTAAAACAATAATTATCCCTTCAAATATTGAAAATAAGTATTAAATTCCTAAAAATCTCATTTAATATAGGATTTCAAGGGTTTGGTACATTATTTTATTATAAATCTTGTAAACAGTTGGATATTGTAATAGATTATATCATAATAACAGTGATAAAATGTTATATTCCCTTCAAATATTGAAAATAAGGACTAAATTCATTAAAATCTCATTAAATATTGTAATATAAGGGGTAAGGCTAAAATTATTTTATAAAACTTGTAATTATATGGGGTAAAGTAATAAAACAATTGAAAAATATGGTTTAAAACAATAATTATCCCTTCAAATATTGAAAATAAGGACTAAATTCATAAAAATTTCATTAAATATTGTAATATAAGGGGTACGGCTAAAATTATTTTATAAAACTTGTAATTATATGGGGTAAAATAATAAAACAATTGAAAAATATGGTTTAAAACAATAATTATCCCTTCAAATATTGAAAATAAGTATTAAATTCAAAAAAATCTCATTTAATATAGGATTTCAGGGGTTTGGTTCATTATTTTATTATAAATCTTGTAAACACTTGGATATTGTAATAGATTATATCATAATAACAGTGATAAAATGTTATATTCCCTTCAAATATTGAAAATAAGTATTAAATTCATAAAAATCTCATTTAATATAGGATTTCAAGGGTTTGGTACATTATTTTATTATAAATCTTGTAAACAGTTGGATATTGTAATAGATTATATCATAATAACAGTGATAAAATGTTATATTCCCTTCAAATATTGAAAATAAGGACTAAATTCATTAAAACCTCATTAAATATTGTAATATAAGGGGTAAGGCTAAAATTATTTTATAAAACTTGTAATTATATGGGGTAAAGTAATAAAACAATTGAAAAATATGGTTTAAAACAATAATTATCCCTTCAAATATTGAAAATAAGGACTAAATTCATAAAAATTTCATTAAATATTGTAATATAAGGGGTACGGCTAAAATAATTTTATAAAACTTGTAATTATATGGGGTAAAGTAATAAAACAATTTAAAAATATGGTTTAAAACAATAATTATCCCTTCAAATATTAAAAATAAGTATTAAATTCAAAAAAATATCATTTAATATAGGATTTCAGGGGTTTGGTTCATTATTTTATTATAAATCTTGTAAACACTTGGATATTGTTATAGATTATATCATTATAACAGTGATAAAATGTTATATTCCCTTCAAATATTGAAAATAAGGACTAAATTCATTAAAATATCATTAAATATTGTAATATAAGGGGTAAGGCTAAAATTATTTTATAAAACTTGTAATAATATGGGGTATTGTAAAAAAATACGTTAAAATCAATGAAAAATTTCAATAAAATCATTACAGATATTGAAAATAAGGGCTAAATTCATAAAAATTTCATTAAATATTGTAATATAAGGGATACGGCTGAAATTATTTTATAAAACTTGTAATTATATGGGGTAAAGTAATAAAACAATTGAAAAATATGGTTTAAAACAATAATTATCCCTTCAAATATTGAAAATAAGTATTAAATTCATAAAAATCTCATTTAATATAAGATTTTTGGGGTTGGGTTCAACATTTTTTTATAAATTTTGTAATAATATGGGGTATTGTAAAAAAATACGTTAAAATCAATGAAAAATTTCAATAAAATCATTACAGATATTGAAAATAAGGTCTAAACTCATTAAAATATCATTAAATATTGTAATATAAGGGGTACGGCTAAAATTATTTAATAAAACTTGTAATTATATGGGGTAAAGTAATAAAACAATTGATAAATATGGTTTAAAACAAAAATTATCCCTTCAAATATTGAAAATAAGTATTAAATTCATAAAAATCTCATTTAATATAGGATTTCAAGGGTTTGGTACATTATTTTATTATAAATCTTGTAAACAGTTGGATATTGTAATAGATTATATCATAATAACAGTGATAAAATGTTATATTCCCTTCAAATATTGAAAATAAGGACTAAATTCATTAAAACCTCATTAAATATTGTAATATAAGGGGTAAGGCTAAAATTATTTTATAAAACTTGTAATTATATGGGGTAAAGTAATAAAACAATTGAAAAATATGGTTTAAAACAATAATTATCCCTTCAAATATTGAAAATAAGGACTAAATTCATAAAAATTTCATTAAATATTGTAATATAAGGGGTACGGCTAAAATAATTTTATAAAACTTGTAATTATATGGGGTAAAGTAATAAAACAATTTAAAAATATGGTTTAAAACAATAATTATCCCTTCAAATATTAAAAATAAGTATTAAATTCAAAAAAATCTCATTTAATATAGGATTTCAGGGGTTTGGTTCATTATTTTATTATAAATCTTGTAAACACTTGGATATTGTTATAGATTATATCATAATAACAGTGATAAAATGTTATATTCCCTTCAAATATTGAAAATAAGGACTAAATTCATTAAAATATCATTAAATATTGTAATATAAGGGGTAAGGCTAAAATTATTTTATAAAACTTGTAATAATATGGGGTATTGTAAAAAAATACGTTAAAATCAATGAAAAATTTCAATAAAATCATTACAGATATTGAAAATAAGGGCTAAATTCATAAAAATTTCATTAAATATTGTAATATAAGGGATACGGCTGAAATTATTTTATAAAACTTGTAATTATATGGGGTAAAGTAATAAAACAATTGAAAAATATGGTTTAAAACAATAATTATCCCTTCAACTATTGAAAATAAGTATTAAATTCATAAAAATCTCATTTAATATAAGATTTTTGGGGTTGGGTTCAACATTTTTTTATAAATTTTGTAATAATATGGGGTATTGTAAAAAAATACGTTAAAATCAATGAA
This sequence comes from Rhopalosiphum nymphaeae, assembly GCA_036289425.1. Classification (NCBI taxonomy): domain Eukaryota; kingdom Metazoa; phylum Arthropoda; class Insecta; order Hemiptera; family Aphididae; genus Rhopalosiphum; species Rhopalosiphum nymphaeae. Next base: position 6,056,275 of record JAZAQC010000001.1, on the reverse strand, counting down.
AAATTTCAATAAAATCATTACAGATATTGAAAATAAGGTCTAAACTCATTAAAATATCATTAAATATTGTAATATAAGGGGTACGGCTAAAATTATTTAATAAAACTTGTAATTATATGGGGTAAAGTAATAAAACAATTGATAAATATGGTTTAAAACAAAAATTATCCCTTCAAATATTGAAAATAAGTATTAAATTCATAAAAATCTCATTTAATATAGGATTTCAGGGGTTTGGTACATTATTTTATTATAAATCTTGTAAACACTTGGATATTGTAATAGATTATATCATAATAACAGTGATAAAATGTTATATTCCCTTCAAATATTGAAAATAAGGACTAAATTCATTAAAATCTCATTAAATATTGTAATATAAGGGGTAAGGCTAAAATTATTTTATAAAACTTGTAATTATATGGGGTAAAGTAATAAAACAATTGAAAAATATGGTTTAAAACAATAATTATCCCTTCAAATATTGAAAATAAGGACTAAATTCATAAAAATTTCATTAAATATTGTAATATAAGGGGTACGGCTAAAATTATTTTATAAAACTTGTAATTATATGGGGTAAAGTAATAAAACAATTGAAAAATATGGTTTAAAACAATAATTATCCCTTCAAATATTGAAAATAAGTATTAAATTCAAAAAAATATCATTTAATATAGGATTTCAGGGGTTTGGTTCATTATTTTATTATAAATCTTGTAAACACTTGGATATTGTAATAGATTATATCATAATAACAGTGATAAAATGTTATATTCCCTTCAAATATTGAAAATAAGGACTAAATTCATTAAAATATCATTAAATATTGTAATATAAGGGGTAAGGCTAAAATTATTTTATAAAACTTGTAATAATATGGGGTATTGTAAAAAAATACGTTAAAATCAATGAAAAATTTCAATTAAATCATTACAGATATTGAAAATAAGGGCTAAACTCATTAAAATATCATTAAATATTGTAATATAAGGGGTACGGCTAAAATAATTTTATAAAACTTGTAATTATATGGGGTAAAGTAATACAACAATTGATAAATATGGTTTAAAACAATAATTATCCCTTCAAATATTGAAAATAAGTATTAAATTCATAAAAATCTCATTTAATATAGGATTTCAGGGGTTTGGTACATTATTTTATTATAAATCTTGTAAACTCTTGGATATTGTAATAGATTATATCATAATAACAGTGATAAAATGTTATATTCCCTTCAAATATTGAAAATAAGGACTAAATTCATTAAAATCTCATTAAATATTGTAATATAAGGGGTAAGGCTAAAATTATTTTATAAAACTTGTAATTATTTGGGGTAAAGTAATAAAACAATTGAAAAATATGGTTTAAAACAATAATTATCCCTTCAAATATTGAAAATAAGGGCTAAATTCATAAAAATTTCATTAAATATTGTAATATAAGGGGTACGGCTAAAATTATTTTATAAAACTTGTAATAATATGGGGTATTGTAAAAAAATACGTTAAAATCAATGAAAAATTTCAATAAAATCATTACAGATATTGAAAATAAGGGCTAAATTCATAAAAATTTCATTAAATATTGTAATATAAGGGGTACGGCTAAAATTATTTTATAAAACTTGTAATTCTATGGGGTAAAGTAATATAACAATTGAAAAATATGGTTTAAAACAATAATTTTCCCTTCAAATATTGAAAATAAGTATTAAATTCATAAAAATCTCATTTAATATAAGATTTTAGGGGTTGGGTTCAACATTTTTTTATAAATTTTTTAAAAATATGGGATATTGTAATGAAATACGGTAAAATCATTGGAAAAATTCAATAAAATCCCTTCTAATATTGAAAATAAAGACTAAATTCATAAATATTTCATTAAATATTGTAATATAAGGGGTAAGGCTAAAATTATTTTATAAAACTTGTAATTATTTGGGGTAAAGTAATAAAACAATTGAAAAATATGGTTTAAAACAATAATTATCCCTTCAAATATTGAAAATAAGGGCTAAATTCATAAAAATTTCATTAAATATTGTAATATAAGGGGTACGGCTAAAATTATTTTATAAAACTTGTAATAATATGGGGTATTGTAAAAAAATACGTTAAAATCAATGAAAAATTTCAATAAAATCATTACAGATATTGAAAATAAGGGCTAAATTCATAAAAATTTCATTAAATATTGTAATATAAGGGGTACGGCTAAAATTATTTTATAAAACTTGTAATTCTATGGGGTAAAGTAATATAACAATTGAAAAATATGGTTTAAAACAATAATTTTCCCTTCAAATATTGAAAATAAGTATTAAATTCATAAAAATCTCATTTAATATAAGATTTTAGGGGTTGGGTTCAACATTTTTTTATAAATTTTTTAAAAATATGGGATATTGTAATGAAATACGGTAAAATCATTGGAAAAATTCAATAAAATCCCTTCTAATATTGAAAATAAAGACTAAATTCATAAATATTTCATTAAATATTGTAATATAAGGGGTACGGCTAAAATTATTTTATAAAACTTGTAATTATATGGGGTAAAGTAATAAAACAATTGAAAAATATGGTTTAAAACAATAATTATCCCTTCAAATATTGAAAATAAGGACTAAATTCATAAAAATTTCATTAAATATTGTAATATAATGGGTACGGCTAAAATTATTTTATAAAACTTGTAATTATATGGGGTAAAGTAATAAAACAATTGAAAAATATGGTTTAAAACAATAATTATCCCTTCAAATATTGAAAATAAGTATTAAATTCAAAAAAATATCATTTAATATAGGATTTCAGGGGTTTGGTTCATTATTTTATTATAAATCTTGTAAACACTTGGATATTGTAATAGATTATATCATAATAACAGTGATAAAATGTTATATTCCCTTCAAATATTGAAAATAAGGACTAAATTCATTAAAATATCATTAAATATTGTAATATAAGGGGTACGGCTAAAATTATTTTATAAAACTTGTAATTATATGGGGTAAAGTAATACAACAATTGAAAAATATGGTTTAAAACAAAAATTATCCCTTCAAATATTGAAAATAAGGACTAAATTCATAAAAATTTCATTAAATATTGTAATATAAGGGGTACGGCTAAAATTATTTAATAAAACTTGTAATTATATGGGGTAAAGTAATAAAACAATTGAAAAATATGGTTTTAAACAATAATTATCCCTTCAAATATTGAAAATAAGTACTAAATTCATAAAAATCTCATTTAATATAAGATTTTAGGGGTTGGGTTCAACATTTTTTTATAAATTTTGTAAAAATATGGGGTATTGTAAAAAAATACGTTAAAATCAATGAAAAATTTCAATTAAATCATTACAGATATTGAAAATAAGGGCTAAACTCATTAAAATATCATTAAATATTGTAATATAAGGGGTACGGCTAAAATAATTTTATAAAACTTGTAATTATATGGGGTAAAGTAATACAACAATTGAAAAATATGGTTTAAAACAATAATTATCCCTTCAAATATTGAAAATAAGTATTAAATTCATAAAAATCTCGTTTAATATAAGATTTTAGGGGTTGGGTTCAACATTTTTTTATAAATTTTGTAAAAATATGGGGTATTGTAATAAAATACGTTAAAATCAATGAAAAATTTCAATAAAATCATTACAGATATTGAAAATAAGGGCTAAATTCATAAAAATGTCATTAAATATTGTAATATAAGGGGTACGGCTAAAATTATTTAATAAAACTTGTAATTATATGGGGTAAAGTAATAAAACAATTGATAAATATGGTTTAAAACAATAATTATCCCTTCAAATATTGAAAATAAGTATTAAATTCATAAAAATCTCATTTAATATAGGATTTCAGGGGTTTGGTACATTATTTTATTATAAATCTTGTAAACACTTGGATATTGTAATAGATTATATCATAATAACAGTGATAAAATGTTATATTCCCTTCAAATATTGAAAATAAGGACTAAATTCATTAAAATCTCATTAAATATTGTAATATAAGGGGTAAGGCTAAAATTATTTTATAAAACTTGTAATTATTTGGGGTAAAGTAATAAAACAATTGAAAAATATGGTTTAAAACAATAATTATCCCTTCAAATATTGAAAATAAGGGCTAAATTCATAAAAATTTCATTAAATATTGTAATATAAGGGGTACGGCTAAAATTATTTTATAAAACTTGTAATAATATGGGGTATTGTAAAAAAATACGTTAAAATCAATGAAAAATTTCAATAAAATCATTACAGATATTGAAAATAAGGGCTAAATTCATAAAAATTTCATTAAATATTGTAATATAAGGGGTACGGCTAAAATTATTTTATAAAACTTGTAATTCTATGGGGTAAAGTAATATAACAATTGAAAAATATGGTTTAAAACAATAATTTTCCCTTCAAATATTGAAAATAAGTATTAAATTCATAAAAATCTCATTTAATATAAGATTTTAGGGGTTGGGTTCAACATTTTTTTATAAATTTTTTAAAAATATGGGATATTGTAATGAAATACGGTAAAATCATTGGAAAAATTCAATAAAATCCCTTCTAATATTGAAAATAAAGACTAAATTCATAAATATTTCATTAAATATTGTAATATAAGGGGTACGGCTAAAATTATTTTATAAAACTTGTAATTATATGGGGTAAAGTAATAAAACAATTGAAAAATATGGTTTAAAACAATAATTATCCCTTCAAATATTTAAAATAAGGACTAAATTCATAAAAATTTCATTAAATATTGTAATATAATGGGTACGGCTAAAATTATTTTATAAAACTTGTAATTATATGGGGTAAAGTAATAAAACAATTGAAAAATATGGTTTAAAACAATAATTATCCCTTCAAATATTGAAAATAAGTATTAAATTCAAAAAAATATCATTTAATATAGGATTTCAGGGGTTTGGTTCATTATTTTATTATAAATCTTGTAAACACTTGGATATTGTAATAGATTATATCATAATAACAGTGATAAAATGTTATATTCCCTTCAAATATTGAAAATAAGGACTAAATTCATTAAAATATCATTAAATATTGTAATATAAGGGGTACGGCTAAAATTATTTTATAAAACTTGTAATTATATGGGGTAAAGTAATACAACAATTGAAAAATATGGTTTAAAACAAAAATTATCCCTTCAAATATTGAAAATAAGGACTAAATTCATAAAAATTTCATTAAATATTGTAATATAAGGGGTACGGCTAAAATTATTTAATAAAACTTGTAATTATATGGGGTAAAGTAATAAAACAATTGAAAAATATGGTTTTAAACAATAATTATCCCTTCAAATATTGAAAATAAGTATTAAATTCATAAAAATCTCATTTAATATAAGATTTTAGGGGTTGGGTTCAACATTTTTTTATAAATTTTGTAAAAATATGGGGTATTGTAAAAAAATACGTTAAAATCAATGAAAAATTTCAATTAAATCATTACAGATATTGAAAATAAGGGCTAAACTCATTAAAATATCATTAAATATTGTAATATAAGGGGTACGGCTAAAATAATTTTATAAAACTTGTAATTATATGGGGTAAAGTAATACAACAATTGAAAAATATGGTTTAAAACAATAATTATCCCTTCAAATATTGAAAATAAGTATTAAATTCATAAAAATCTCGTTTAATATAAGATTTTAGGGGTTGGGTTCAACATTTTTTTATAAATTTTGTAAAAATATGGGGTATTGTAATAAAATACGTTAAAATCAATGAAAAATTTCAATAAAATCATTACAGATATTGAAAATAAGGGCTAAATTCATAAAAATGTCATTAAATATTGTAATATAAGGGATACGGCTAAAATTATTTTAAAAAACTTGTAATTATATGGGGTAAAGTAATAAAACAATTGAAAAATATCGTTTAAAACAATAATTATCCCTTCAAATATTGAAAATATGTATTTAATTTATAAAAATCTCATTTAATAAAGGATTTCAGGGGTTGGGTCCAGCAATTTTTTATAAATTTTGTAAAAATATGGGGTATTGTAATAAAATACATTAAAATCAATGAAAAATTTCAATAAAATCATTACAGATATTGAAAATAAGGGCTAAATTCATAAAAATGTCATTAAATATTGTAATATAAGGGGTACGGCTAAAATTATTTAATAAAACTTGTAATTATATGGGGTAAAGTAATAAAACAATTGATAAATATGGTTTAAAACAATAATTATCCCTTCAAATATTGAAAATAAGTATTAAATTCATAAAAATCTCATTTAATATAGGATTTCAGGGGTTTGGTACATTATTTTATTATAAATCTTGTAAACACTTGGATATTGTTATAGATTATATCATAATAACAGTGATAAAATGTTATATTCCCTTCAAATATTGAAAATAAGGACTAAATTCATTAAAATCTCATTAAATATTGTAATATAAGGGGTAAGGCTAAAATTATTTTATAAAACTTGTAATTATTTGGGGTAAAGTAATAAAACAATTGAAAAATATGGTTTAAAACAATAATTATCCCTTCAAATATTGAAAATAAGGGCTAAATTCATAAAAATTTCATTAAATATTGTAATATAAGGGGTACGGCTAAAATTATTTTATAAAACTTGTAATAATATGGGGTATTGTAAAAAAATACGTTAAAATCAATGAAAAATTTCAATAAAATCATTACAGATATTGAAAATAAGGGCTAAATTCATAAAAATTTCATTAAATATTGTAATATAAGGGGTACGGCTAAAATTATTTTATAAAACTTGTAATTCTATGGGGTAAAGTAATATAACAATTGAAAAATATGGTTTAAAACAATAATTTTCCCTTCAAATATTGAAAATAAGTATTAAATTCATAAAAATCTCATTTAATATAAGATTTTAGGGGTTGGGTTCAACATTTTTTTATAAATTTTTTAAAAATATGGGATATTGTAATGAAATACGGTAAAATCATTGGAAAAATTCAATAAAATCCCTTCTAATATTGAAAATAAAGACTAAATTCATAAATATTTCATTAAATATTGTAATATAAGGGGTACGGCTAAAATTATTTTATAAAACTTGTAATTATATGGGGTAAAGTAATAAAACAATTGAAAAATATGGTTTAAAACAATAATTATCCCTTCAAATATTGAAAATAAGGACTAAATTCATAAAAATTTCATTAAATATTGTAATATAAGGGGTACGGCTAAAATTATTTTATAAAACTTGTAATTATATGGGGTAAAGTAATAAAACAATTGAAAAATATGGTTTAAAACAATAATTATCCCTTCAAATATTGAAAATAAGTATTAAATTCAAAAAAATATCATTTAATATAGGATTTCAGGGGTTTGGTTCATTATTTTATTATAAATCTTGTAAACACTTGGATATTGTAATAGATTATATCATAATAACAGTGATAAAATGTTATATTCCCTTCAAATATTGAAAATAAGGACTAAATTCATTAAAATATCATTAAATATTGTAATATAAGGGGTACGGCTAAAATTATTTTATAAAACTTGTAATTATATGGGGTAAAGTAATACAACAATTGAAAAATATGGTTTAAAACAAAAATTATCCCTTCAAATATTGAAAATAAGGACTAAATTCATAAAAATTTCATTAAATATTGTAATATAAGGGGTACGGCTAAAATTATTTAATAAAACTTGTAATTATATGGGGTAAAGTAATAAAACAATTGAAAAATATGGTTTTAAACAATAATTATCCCTTCAAATATTGAAAATAAGTATTAAATTCATAAAAATCTCATTTAATATAAGATTTTAGGGGTTGGGTTCAACATTTTTTTATAAATTTTGTAAAAATATGGGGTATTGCAAAAAAATACGTTAAAATCAATGAAAAATTTCAATTAAATCATTACAGATATTGAAAATAAGGGCTAAACTCATTAAAATATCATTAAATATTGTAATATAAGGGGTACGGCTAAAATAATTTTATAAAACTTGTAATTATATGGGGTAAAGTAATACAACAATTGAAAAATATGGTTTAAAACAATAATTATCCCTTCAAATATTGAAAATAAGTATTAAATTCATAAAAATCTCGTTTAATATAAGATTTTAGGGGTTGGGTTCAACATTTTTTTATAAATTTTGTAAAAATATGGGGTATTGTAATAAAATACGTTAAAATCAATGAAAAATTTCAATAAAATCATTACAGATATTGAAAATAAGGGCTAAATTCATAACAATGTCATTAAATATTGTAATATAAGGGATACGGCTAAAATTATTTTAAAAAACTTGTAATTATATGGGGTAAAGTAATAAAACAATTGAAAAATATCGTTTAAAACAATAATTATCCCTTCAAATATTGAAAATATGTATTTAATTTATAAAAATCTCATTTAATAAAGGATTTCAGGGGTTGGGTCCAGCAATTTTTTATAAATTTTGTAAAAATATGGGGTATTGTAATAAAATACGTTAAAATCAATGAAAAATTTCAATAAAATCATTACAGATATTGAAAATAAGGGCTAAATTCATAAGAATGTCATTAAATATTGTAATATAAGGGGTACGGCTAAAATTATTTAATAAAACTTGTAATTATATGGGGTAAAGTAATAAAACAATTGATAAATATGGTTTAAAACAATAATTATCCCTTCAAATATTGAAAATAAGTATTAAATTCATAAAAATCTCATTTAATATAGGATTTCAGGGGTTTGGTACATTATTTTATTATAAATCTTGTAAACACTTGGATATTGTTATAGATTATATCATAATAACAGTGATAAAATGTTATATTCCCTTCAAATATTGAAAATAAGGACTAAATTCATTAAAATCTCATTAAATATTGTAATATAAGGGGTAAGGCTAAAATTATTTTATAAAACTTGTAATTATTTGGGGTAAAGTAATAAAACAATTGAAAAATATGGTTTAAAACAATAATTATCCCTTCAAATATTGAAAATAAGGGCTAAATTCATAAAAATTTCATTAAATATTGTAATATAAGGGGTACGGCTAAAATTATTTTATAAAACTTGTAATAATATGGGGTATTGTAAAAAAATACGTTAAAATCAATGAAAAATTTCAATAAAATCATTACAGATATTGAAAATAAGGGCTAAATTCATAAAAATTTCATTAAATATTGTAATATAAGGGGTACGGCTAAAATTATTTTATAAAACTTGTAATTCTATGGGGTAAAGTAATATAACAATTGAAAAATATGGTTTAAAACAATAATTTTCCCTTCAAATATTGAAAATAAGTATTAAATTCATAAAAATCTCATTTAATATAAGATTTTAGGGGTTGGGTTCAACATTTTTTTATAAATTTTTTAAAAATATGGGATATTGTAATGAAATACGGTAAAATCATTGGAAAAATTCAATAAAATCCCTTCTAATATTGAAAATAAAGACTAAATTCATAAATATTTCATTAAATATTGTAATATAAGGGGTACGGCTAAAATTATTTTATAAAACTTGTAATTATATGGGGTAAAGTAATAAAACAATTGAAAAATATGGTTTAAAACAATAATTATCCCTTCAAATATTGAAAATAAGGACTAAATTCATAAAAATTTCATTAAATATTGTAATATAATGGGTACGGCTAAAATTATTTTATAAAACTTGTAATTATATGGGGTAAAGTAATAAAACAATTGAAAAATATGGTTTAAAACAATAATTATCCCTTCAAATATTGAAAATAAGTATTAAATTCAAAAAAATATCATTTAATATAGGATTTCAGGGGTTTGGTTCATTATTTTATTATAAATCTTGTAAACACTTGGATATTGTAATAGATTATATCATAATAACAGTGATAAAATGTTATATTCCCTTCAAATATTGAAAATAAGGACTAAATTCATTAAAATATCATTAAATATTGTAATATAAGGGGTACGGCTAAAATTATTTTATAAAACTTGTAATTATATGGGGTAAAGTAATACAACAATTGAAAAATATGGTTTAAAACAAAAATTATCCCTTCAAATATTGAAAATAAGGACTAAATTCATAAAAATTTCATTAAATATTGTAATATAAGGGGTACGGCTAAAATTATTTAATAAAACTTGTAATTATATGGGGTAAAGTAATAAAACAATTGAAAAATATGGTTTTAAACAATAATTATCCCTTCAAATATTGAAAATAAGTATTAAATTCATAAAAATCTCATTTAATATAAGATTTTAGGGGTTGGGTTCAACATTTTTTTATAAATTTTGTAAAAATATGGGGTATTGTAAAAAAATACGTTAAAATCAATGAAAAATTTCAATTAAATCATTACAGATATTGAAAATAAGGGCTAAACTCATTAAAATATCATTAAATATTGTAATATAAGGGGTACGGCTAAAATAATTTTATAAAACTTGTAATTATATGGGGTAAAGTAATACAACAATTGAAAAATATGGTTTAAAACAATAATTATCCCTTCAAATATTGAAAATAAGTATTAAATTCATAAAAATCTCGTTTAATATAAGATTTTAGGGGTTGGGTTCAACATTTTTTTATAAATTTTGTAAAAATATGGGGTATTGTAATAAAATACGTTAAAATCAATGAAAAATTTCAATAAAATCATTACAGATATTGAAAATAAGGGCTAAATTCATAACAATGTCATTAAATATTGTAATATAAGGGATACGGCTAAAATTATTTTAAAAAACTTGTAATTATATGGGGTAAAGTAATAAAACAATTGAAAAATATCGTTTAAAACAATAATTATCCCTTCAAATATTGAAAATATGTATTTAATTTATAAAAATCTCATTTAATAAAGGATTTCAGGGGTTGGGTCCAGCAATTTTTTATAAATTTTGTAAAAATATGGGGTATTGTAATAAAATACGTTAAAATCAATGAAAAATTTCAATAAAATCATTACAGATATTGAAAATAAGGGCTAAATTCATAAGAATGTCATTAAATATTGTAATATAAGGGGTACGGCTAAAATTATTTAATAAAACTTGTAATTATATGGGGTAAAGTAATAAAACAATTGATAAATATGGTTTAAAACAATAATTATCCCTTCAAATATTGAAAATAAGTATTAAATTCATAAAAATCTCATTTAATATAGGATTTCAGGGGTTTGGTACATTATTTTATTATAAATCTTGTAAACACTTGGATATTGTTATAGATTATATCATAATAACAGTGATAAAATGTTATATTCCCTTCAAATATTGAAAATAAGGACTAAATTCATTAAAATCTCATTAAATATTGTAATATAAGGGGTAAGGCTAAAATTATTTTATAAAACTTGTAATTATTTGGGGTAAAGTAATAAAACAATTGAAAAATATGGTTTAAAACAATAATTATCCCTTCAAATATTGAAAATAAGGGCTAAATTCATAAAAATTTCATTAAATATTGTAATATAAGGGGTACGGCTAAAATTATTTTATAAAACTTGTAATAATATGGGGTATTGTAAAAAAATACGTTAAAATCAATGAAAAATTTCAATAAAATCATTACAGATATTGAAAATAAGGGCTAAATTCATAAAAATGTCATTAAATATTGTAATATAAGGGGTACGGCTAAAATTATTTTATAAAACTTGTAATTCTATGGGGTAAAGTAATATAACAATTGAAAAATATGGTTTAAAACAATAATTTTCCCTTCAAATATTGAAAATAAGTATTAAATTCATAAAAATCTCATTTAATATAAGATTTTAGGGGTTGGGTTCAACATTTTTTTATAAATTTTTTAAAAATATGGGATATTGTAATGAAATACGGTAAAATCATTGGAAAAATTCAATAAAATCCCTTCTAATATTGAAAATAAAGACTAAATTCATAAATATTTCATTAAATATTGTAATATAAGGGGTACGGCTAAAATTATTTCATAAAACTTGTAATTATATGGGGTAAAGTAATAAAACAATTGAAAAATATGGTTTAAAACAATAATTATCCCTTCAAATATTGAAAATAAGTATTAAATTCAAAAAAATATCATTTAATATAGGATTTCAGGGGTTTGGTTCATTATTTTATTATAAATCTTGTAAACACTTGGATATTGTAATAGATTATATCATAATAACAGTGATAAAATGTTATATTCCCTTCAAATATTGAAAATAAGGACTAAATTCATTAAAATATCATTAAATATTGTAATATAAGGGGTACGGCTAAAATTATTTTATAAAACTTGTAATTATATGGGGTAAAGTAATACAACAATTGAAAAATATGGTTTAAAACAAAAATTATCCCTTCAAATATTGAAAATAAGGACTAAATTCATAAAAATTTCATTAAATATTGTAATATAAGGGGTACGGCTAAAATTATTTAATAAAACTTGTAATTATATGGGGTAAAGTAATAAAACAATTGAAAAATATGGTTTTAAACAATAATTATCCCTTCAAATATTGAAAATAAGTATTAAATTCATAAAAATCTCGTTTAATATAAGATTTTAGGGGTTGGGTTCAACATTTTTTTATAAATTTTGTAAAAATATGGGGTATTGTAATAAAATACGTTAAAATCAATGAAAAATTTCAATAAAATCATTACAGATATTGAAAATAAGGGCTAAATTCATAAAAATGTCATTAAATATTGTAATATAAGGGGTACGGCTAAAATTATTTTATAAAACTTTTAATTATATGGGGTAAAGTAATAAAACAATTGAAAAATATCGTTTAAAACAATAATTATCCCTTCAAATATTGAAAATAAGTATTAAATTCAAAAAAATATCATTTAATATAGGATTTCAGGGGTTTGGTTCATTATTTTATTATAAATCTTGTAAACACTTGGATATTGTAATAGATTATATCATAATAACAGTGATAAAATGTTATATTCCCTTCAAATATTGAAAATAAGGACTAAATTCATTAAAATATCATTAAATATTGTAATATAAGGGGTACGGCTAAAATTATTTTATAAAACTTGTAATTATATGGGGTAAAGTAATACAACAATTGAAAAATATGGTTTAAAACAAAAATTATCCCTTCAAATATTGAAAATAAGGACTAAATTCATAAAAATTTCATTAAATATTGTAATATAAGGGGTACGGCTAAAATTATTTAATAAAACTTGTAATTATATGGGGTAAAGTAATAAAACAATTGAAAAATATGGTTTTAAACAATAATTATCCCTTCAAATATTGAAAATAAGTATTAAATTCATAAAAATCTCATTTAATATAAGATTTTAGGGGTTGGGTTCAACATTTTTTTATAAATTTTGTAAAAATATGGGGTATTGTAAAAAAATACGTTAAAATCAATGAAAAATTTCAATTAAATCATTACAGATATTGAAAATAAGGGCTAAACTCATTAAAATATCATTAAATATTGTAATATAAGGGGTACGGCTAAAATTATTTTAAAAAACTTGTAATTATATGGGGTAAAGTAATAAAACAATTGAAAAATATGGTTTAAAACAATAATTATCCCTTCAAATATTGAAAATAAGTATTAAATTCATAAAAATCTCATTTAATATAAGATTTTTGGGGTTGGGTTCAACATTTTTTTATAAATTTTGTAATAATATGGGGTATTGTAAAAAAATACGTTAAAATCAATGAAAATTTCAATAAAATCATTACAGATATTGAAAATAAGGTCTAAACTCATTAAAATATCATTAAATATTGTAATATAAGGGGTACGGCTAAAATTATTTAATAAAACTTGTAATTATATGGGGTAAAGTAATAAAACAATTGATAAATATGGTTTAAAACAATAATTATCCCTTCAAATATTGAAAATAAGTATTAAATTCATAAAAATCTCATTTAATATAGGATTTCAGGGGTTTGGTACATTATTTTATTATAAATCTTGTAAACACTTGGATATTGTAATAGATTATATCATAATAACTGTGATAAAACGTTATATTCCCTTCAAATATTGAAAATAAGGACTAAATTCATTAAAATCTCATTAAATATTGTAATATAAGGGGTAAGGCTAAAATTATTTTATAAAACTTGTAATTATTTGGGGTAAAGTAATAAAACAATTGAAAAATATGGTTTAAAACAATAATTATCCCTTCAAATTTTGAAAATAAGGGCTAAATTCATAAAAATTTCATTAAATATTGTAATATAAGGGGTACGGCTAAAATTATTTTATAAAACTTGTAATTCTATGGGGTAAAGTAATATAACAATTGAAAAATATGGTTTAAAACAATAATTTTCCCTTCAAATATTGAAAATAAGTATTAAATTCATAATAATCTCATTTAATATAAGATTTTAGGGGTTGGGTTCAACATTTTTTTATAAATTTTTTAAAAATATGGGATATTGTAATGAAATACGGTAAAATCATTGGAAAAATTCAATAAAATCCCTTCTAATATTGAAAATAAAGACTAAATTCATAAATATTTCATTAAATATTGTAATATAAGGGGTACGGCTAAAATTATTTTATAAAACTTGTAATTATATGGGGTAAAGTAATAAAACAATTGAAAAATATGGTTTAAAACAATAATTATCCCTTCAAATATTGAAAATAAGGACTAAATTCATAAAAATTTCATTAAATATTGTAATATAATGGGTACGGCTAAAATTATTTTATAAAACTTGTAATTATATGGGGTAAAGTAATAAAACAATTGAAAAATATGGTTTAAAACAATAATTATCCCTTCAAATATTGAAAATAAGTATTAAATTCAAAAAAATATCATTTAATATAGGATTTCAGGGGTTTGGTTCATTATTTTATTATAAATCTTGTAAACACTTGGATATTGTAATAGATTATATCATAATAACAGTGATAAAATGTTATATTCCCTTCAAATATTGAAAATAAGGACTAAATTCATTAAAATATCATTAAATATTGTAATATAAGGGGTACGGCTAAAATTATTTTATAAAACTTGTAATTATATGGGGTAAAGTAATACAACAATTGAAAAATATGGTTTAAAACAAAAATTATCCCTTCAAATATTGAAAATAAGGACTAAATTCATAAAAATTTCATTAAATATTGTAATATAAGGGGTACGGCTAAAATTATTTAATAAAACTTGTAATTATATGGGGTAAAGTAATAAAACAATTGAAAAATATGGTTTTAAACAATAATTATCCCTTCAAATATTGAAAATAAGTATTAAATTCATAAAAATCTCATTTAATATAAGATTTTAGGGGTTGGGTTCAACATTTTTTTATAAATTTTGTAAAAATATGGGGTATTGTAAAAAAATACGTTAAAATCAATGAAAAATTTCAATTAAATCATTACAGATATTGAAAAAAAAGGCTAAACTCATTAAAATATCATTAAATATTGTAATATAAGGGGTACGGCTAAAATAATTTTATAAAACTTGTAATTATATGGGGTAAAGTAATACAACAATTGAAAAATATGGTTTAAAACAATAATTATCCCTTCAAATATTGAAAATAAGTATTAAATTCATAAAAATCTCGTTTAATATAAGATTTTAGGGGTTGGGTTCAACATTTTTTTATAAATTTTGTAAAAATATGGGGTATTGTAATAAAATACGTTAAAATCAATGAAAAATTTCAATAAAATCATTACAGATATTGAAAATAAGGGCTAAATTCATAAAAATGTCATTAAATATTGTAATATAAGGGGTACGGCTAAAATTATTTAATAAAACTTGTAATTATATGGGGTAAAGTAATAAAACAATTGATAAATATGGTTTAAAACAATAATTATCCCTTCAAATATTGAAAATAAGTATTAAATTCATAAAAATCTCATTTAATATAGGATTTCAGGGGTTTGGTACATTATTTTATTATAAATCTTGTAAACACTTGGATATTGTAATAGATTATATCATAATAACAGTGATAAAATGTTATATTCCCTTCAAATATTGAAAATAAGGACTAAATTCATTAAAATCTCATTAAATATTGTAATATAAGGGGTAAGGCTAAAATTATTTTATAAAACTTGTAATTATTTGGGGTAAAGTAATAAAACAATTGAAAAATATGGTTTAAAACAATAATTATCCCTTCAAATATTGAAAATAAGGGCTAAATTCATAAAAATTTCATTAAATATTGTAATATAAGGGGTACGGCTAAAATTATTTTATAAAACTTGTAATAATATGGGGTATTGTAAAAAAATACGTTAAAATCAATGAAAAATTTCAATAAAATCATTACAGATATTGAAAATAAGGGCTAAATTCATAAAAATTTCATTAAATATTGTAATATAAGGGGTACGGCTAAAATTATTTTATAAAACTTGTAATTCTATGGGGTAAAGTAATATAACAATTGAAAAATATGGTTTAAAACAATAATTTTCCCTTCAAATATTGAAAATAAGTATTAAATTCATAAAAATCTCATTTAATATAAGATTTTAGGGGTTGGGTTCAACATTTTTTTATAAATTTTTTAAAAATATGGGATATTGTAATGAAATACGGTAAAATCATTGGAAAAATTCAATAAAATCCCTTCTAATATTGAAAATAAAGACTAAATTCATAAATATTTCATTAAATATTGTAATATAAGGGGTACGGCTAAAATTATTTTATAAAACTTGTAATTATATGGGGTAAAGTAATAAAACAATTGAAAAATATGGTTTAAAACAATAATTATCCCTTCAAATATTTAAAATAAGGACTAAATTCATAAAAATTTCATTAAATATTGTAATATAATGGGTACGGCTAAAATTATTTTATAAAACTTGTAATTATATGGGGTAAAGTAATAAAACAATTGAAAAATATGGTTTAAAACAATAATTATCCCTTCAAATATTGAAAATAAGTATTAAATTCAAAAAAATATCATTTAATATAGGATTTCAGGGGTTTGGTTCATTATTTTATTATAAATCTTGTAAACACTTGGATATTGTAATAGATTATATCATAATAACAGTGATAAAATGTTATATTCCCTTCAAATATTGAAAATAAGGACTAAATTCATTAAAATATCATTAAATATTGTAATATAAGGGGTACGGCTAAAATTATTTTATAAAACTTGTAATTATATGGGGTAAAGTAATACAACAATTGAAAAATATGGTTTAAAACAAAAATTATCCCTTCAAATATTGAAAATAAGGACTAAATTCATAAAAATTTCATTAAATATTGTAATATAAGGGGTACGGCTAAAATTATTTAATAAAACTTGTAATTATATGGGGTAAAGTAATAAAACAATTGAAAAATATGGTTTTAAACAATAATTATCCCTTCAAATATTGAAAATAAGTATTAAATTCATAAAAATCTCATTTAATATAAGATTTTAGGGGTTGGGTTCAACATTTTTTTATAAATTTTGTAAAAATATGGGGTATTGTAAAAAAATACGTTAAAATCAATGAAAAATTTCAATTAAATCATTACAGATATTGAAAATAAGGGCTAAACTCATTAAAATATCATTAAATATTGTAATATAAGGGGTACGGCTAAAATAATTTTATAAAACTTGTAATTATATGGGGTAAAGTAATACAACAATTGAAAAATATGGTTTAAAACAATAATTATCCCTTCAAATATTGAAAATAAGTATTAAATTCATAAAAATCTCGTTTAATATAAGATTTTAGGGGTTGGGTTCAACATTTTTTTATAAATTTTGTAAAAATATGGGGTATTGTAATAAAATACGTTAAAATCAATGAAAAATTTCAATAAAATCATTACAGATATTGAAAATAAGGGCTAAATTCATAAAAATGTCATTAAATATTGTAATATAAGGGATACGGCTAAAATTATTTTAAAAAACTTGTAATTATATGGGGTAAAGTAATAAAACAATTGAAAAATATCGTTTAAAACAATAATTATCCCTTCAAATATTGAAAATATGTATTTAATTTATAAAAATCTCATTTAATAAAGGATTTCAGGGGTTGGGTCCAGCAATTTTTTATAAATTTTGTAAAAATATGGGGTATTGTAATAAAATACATTAAAATCAATGAAAAATTTCAATAAAATCATTACAGATATTGAAAATAAGGGCTAAATTCATAAAAATGTCATTAAATATTGTAATATAAGGGGTACGGCTAAAATTATTTAATAAAACTTGTAATTATATGGGGTAAAGTAATAAAACAATTGATAAATATGGTTTAAAACAATAATTATCCCTTCAAATATTGAAAATAAGTATTAAATTCATAAAAATCTCATTTAATATAGGATTTCAGGGGTTTGGTACATTATTTTATTATAAATCTTGTAAACACTTGGATATTGTTATAGATTATATCATAATAACAGTGATAAAATGTTATATTCCCTTCAAATATTGAAAATAAGGACTAAATTCATTAAAATCTCATTAAATATTGTAATATAAGGGGTAAGGCTAAAATTATTTTATAAAACTTGTAATTATTTGGGGTAAAGTAATAAAACAATTGAAAAATATGGTTTAAAACAATAATTATCCCTTCAAATATTGAAAATAAGGGCTAAATTCATAAAAATTTCATTAAATATTGTAATATAAGGGGTACGGCTAAAATTATTTTATAAAACTTGTAATAATATGGGGTATTGTAAAAAAATACGTTAAAATCAATGAAAAATTTCAATAAAATCATTACAGATATTGAAAATAAGGGCTAAATTCATAAAAATTTCATTAAATATTGTAATATAAGGGGTACGGCTAAAATTATTTTATAAAACTTGTAATTCTATGGGGTAAAGTAATATAACAATTGAAAAATATGGTTTAAAACAATAATTTTCCCTTCAAATATTGAAAATAAGTATTAAATTCATAAAAATCTCATTTAATATAAGATTTTAGGGGTTGGGTTCAACATTTTTTTATAAATTTTTTAAAAATATGGGATATTGTAATGAAATACGGTAAAATCATTGGAAAAATTCAATAAAATCCCTTCTAATATTGAAAATAAAGACTAAATTCATAAATATTTCATTAAATATTGTAATATAAGGGGTACGGCTAAAATTATTTTATAAAACTTGTAATTATATGGGGTAAAGTAATAAAACAATTGAAAAATATGGTTTAAAACAATAATTATCCCTTCAAATATTGAAAATAAGGACTAAATTCATAAAAATTTCATTAAATATTGTAATATAAGGGGTACGGCTAAAATTATTTTATAAAACTTGTAATTATATGGGGTAAAGTAATAAAACAATTGAAAAATATGGTTTAAAACAATAATTATCCCTTCAAATATTGAAAATAAGTATTAAATTCAAAAAAATATCATTTAATATAGGATTTCAGGGGTTTGGTTCATTATTTTATTATAAATCTTGTAAACACTTGGATATTGTAATAGATTATATCATAATAACAGTGATAAAATGTTATATTCCCTTCAAATATTGAAAATAAGGACTAAATTCATTAAAATATCATTAAATATTGTAATATAAGGGGTACGGCTAAAATTATTTTATAAAACTTGTAATTATATGGGGTAAAGTAATACAACAATTGAAAAATATGGTTTAAAACAAAAATTATCCCTTCAAATATTGAAAATAAGGACTAAATTCATAAAAATTTCATTAAATATTGTAATATAAGGGGTACGGCTAAAATTATTTAATAAAACTTGTAATTATATGGGGTAAAGTAATAAAACAATTGAAAAATATGGTTTTAAACAATAATTATCCCTTCAAATATTGAAAATAAGTATTAAATTCATAAAAATCTCATTTAATATAAGATTTTAGGGGTTGGGTTCAACATTTTTTTATAAATTTTGTAAAAATATGGGGTATTGCAAAAAAATACGTTAAAATCAATGAAAAATTTCAATTAAATCATTACAGATATTGAAAATAAGGGCTAAACTCATTAAAATATCATTAAATATTGTAATATAAGGGGTACGGCTAAAATAATTTTATAAAACTTGTAATTATATGGGGTAAAGTAATACAACAATTGAAAAATATGGTTTAAAACAATAATTATCCCTTCAAATATTGAAAATAAGTATTAAATTCATAAAAATCTCGTTTAATATAAGATTTTAGGGGTTGGGTTCAACATTTTTTTATAAATTTTGTAAAAATATGGGGTATTGTAATAAAATACGTTAAAATCAATGAAAAATTTCAATAAAATCATTACAGATATTGAAAATAAGGGCTAAATTCATAACAATGTCATTAAATATTGTAATATAAGGGATACGGCTAAAATTATTTTAAAAAACTTGTAATTATATGGGGTAAAGTAATAAAACAATTGAAAAATATCGTTTAAAACAATAATTATCCCTTCAAATATTGAAAATATGTATTTAATTTATAAAAATCTCATTTAATAAAGGATTTCAGGGGTTGGGTCCAGCAATTTTTTATAAATTTTGTAAAAATATGGGGTATTGTAATAAAATACGTTAAAATCAATGAAAAATTTCAATAAAATCATTACAGATATTGAAAATAAGGGCTAAATTCATAAGAATGTCATTAAATATTGTAATATAAGGGGTACGGCTAAAATTATTTAATAAAACTTGTAATTATATGGGGTAAAGTAATAAAACAATTGATAAATATGGTTTAAAACAATAATTATCCCTTCAAATATTGAAAATAAGTATTAAATTCATAAAAATCTCATTTAATATAGGATTTCAGGGGTTTGGTACATTATTTTATTATAAATCTTGTAAACACTTGGATATTGTTATAGATTATATCATAATAACAGTGATAAAATGTTATATTCCCTTCAAATATTGAAAATAAGGACTAAATTCATTAAAATCTCATTAAATATTGTAATATAAGGGGTAAGGCTAAAATTATTTTATAAAACTTGTAATTATTTGGGGTAAAGTAATAAAACAATTGAAAAATATGGTTTAAAACAATAATTATCCCTTCAAATATTGAAAATAAGGGCTAAATTCATAAAAATTTCATTAAATATTGTAATATAAGGGGTACGGCTAAAATTATTTTATAAAACTTGTAATAATATGGGGTATTGTAAAAAAATACGTTAAAATCAATGAAAAATTTCAATAAAATCATTACAGATATTGAAAATAAGGGCTAAATTCATAAAAATTTCATTAAATATTGTAATATAAGGGGTACGGCTAAAATTATTTTATAAAACTTGTAATTCTATGGGGTAAAGTAATATAACAATTGAAAAATATGGTTTAAAACAATAATTTTCCCTTCAAATATTGAAAATAAGTATTAAATTCATAAAAATCTCATTTAATATAAGATTTTAGGGGTTGGGTTCAACATTTTTTTATAAATTTTTTAAAAATATGGGATATTGTAATGAAATACGGTAAAATCATTGGAAAAATTCAATAAAATCCCTTCTAATATTGAAAATAAAGACTAAATTCATAAATATTTCATTAAATATTGTAATATAAGGGGTACGGCTAAAATTATTTTATAAAACTTGTAATTATATGGGGTAAAGTAATAAAACAATTGAAAAATATGGTTTAAAACAATAATTATCCCTTCAAATATTGAAAATAAGGACTAAATTCATAAAAATTTCATTAAATATTGTAATATAAGGGGTACGGCTAAAATTATTTTATAAAACTTGTAATTATATGGGGTAAAGTAATAAAACAATTGAAAAATATGGTTTAAAACAATAATTATCCCTTCAAATATTGAAAATAAGTATTAAATTCAAAAAAATATCATTTAATATAGGATTTCAGGGGTTTGGTTCATTATTTTATTATAAATCTTGTAAACACTTGGATATTGTAATAGATTATATCATAATAACAGTGATAAAATGTTATATTCCCTTCAAATATTGAAAATAAGGACTAAATTCATTAAAATATCATTAAATATTGTAATATAAGGGGTACGGCTAAAATTATTTTATAAAACTTGTAATTATATGGGGTAAAGTAATACAACAATTGAAAAATATGGTTTAAAACAAAAATTATCCCTTCAAATATTGAAAATAAGGACTAAATTCATAAAAATTTCATTAAATATTGTAATATAAGGGGTACGGCTAAAATTATTTAATAAAACTTGTAATTATATGGGGTAAAGTAATAAAACAATTGAAAAATATGGTTTTAAACAATAATTATCCCTTCAAATATTGAAAATAAGTATTAAATTCATAAAAATCTCGTTTAATATAAGATTTTAGGGGTTGGGTTCAACATTTTTTTATAAATTTTGTAAAAATATGGGGTATTGTAATAAAATACGTTAAAATCAATGAAAAATTTCAATAAAATCATTACAGATATTGAAAATAAGGGCTAAATTCATAAAAATGTCATTAAATATTGTAATATAAGGGGTACGGCTAAAATTATTTTATAAAACTTTTAATTATATGGGGTAAAGTAATAAAACAATTGAAAAATATCGTTTAAAACAATAATTATCCCTTCAAATATTGAAAATAAGTATTAAATTCAAAAAAATATCATTTAATATAGGATTTCAGGGGTTTGGTTCATTATTTTATTATAAATCTTGTAAACACTTGGATATTGTAATAGATTATATCATAATAACAGTGATAAAATGTTATATTCCCTTCAAATATTGAAAATAAGGACTAAATTCATTAAAATATCATTAAATATTGTAATATAAGGGGTACGGCTAAAATTATTTTATAAAACTTGTAATTATATGGGGTAAAGTAATACAACAATTGAAAAATATGGTTTAAAACAAAAATTATCCCTTCAAATATTGAAAATAAGGACTAAATTCATAAAAATTTCATTAAATATTGTAATATAAGGGGTACGGCTAAAATTATTTAATAAAACTTGTAATTATATGGGGTAAAGTAATAAAACAATTGAAAAATATGGTTTTAAACAATAATTATCCCTTCAAATATTGAAAATAAGTATTAAATTCATAAAAATCTCATTTAATATAAGATTTTAGGGGTTGGGTTCAACATTTTTTTATAAATTTTGTAAAAATATGGGGTATTGTAAAAAAATACGTTAAAATCAATGAAAAATTTCAATTAAATCATTACAGATATTGAAAATAAGGGCTAAACTCATTAAAATATCATTAAATATTGTAATATAATGGGTACGGCTAAAATTATTTTAAAAAACTTGTAATTATATGGGGTAAAGTAATAAAACAATTGAAAAATATGGTTTAAAACAATAATTATCCCTTCAAATATTGAAAATAAGTATTAAATTCATAAAAATCTCATTTAATATAAGATTTTTGGGGTTGGGTTCAACATTTTTTTATAAATTTTGTAATAATATGGGGTATTGTAAAAAAATACGTTAAAATCAATGAAAATTTCAATAAAATCATTACAGATATTGAAAATAAGGTCTAAACTCATTAAAATATCATTAAATATTGTAATATAAGGGGTACGGCTAAAATTATTTAATAAAACTTGTAATTATATGGGGTAAAGTAATAAAACAATTGATAAATATGGTTTAAAACAATAATTATCCCTTCAAATATTGAAAATAAGTATTAAATTCATAAAAATCTCATTTAATATAGGATTTCAGGGGTTTGGTACATTATTTTATTATAAATCTTGTAAACACTTGGATATTGTAATAGATTATATCATAATAACTGTGATAAAACGTTATATTCCCTTCAAATATTGAAAATAAGGACTAAATTCATTAAAATCTCATTAAATATTGTAATATAAGGGGTAAGGCTAAAATTATTTTATAAAACTTGTAATTATTTGGGGTAAAGTAATAAAACAATTGAAAAATATGGTTTAAAACAATAATTATCCCTTCAAATTTTGAAAATAAGGGCTAAATTCATAAAAATTTCATTAAATATTGTAATATAAGGGGTACGGCTAAAATTATTTTATAAAACTTGTAATTCTATGGGGTAAAGTAATATAACAATTGAAAAATATGGTTTAAAACAATAATTTTCCCTTCAAATATTGAAAATAAGTATTAAATTCATAATAATCTCATTTAATATAAGATTTTAGGGGTTGGGTTCAACATTTTTTTATAAATTTTTTAAAAATATGGGATATTGTAATGAAATACGGTAAAATCATTGGAAAAATTCAATAAAATCCCTTCTAATATTGAAAATAAAGACTAAATTCATAAATATTTCATTAAATATTGTAATATAAGGGGTACGGCTAAAATTATTTTATAAAACTTGTAATTATATGGGGTAAAGTAATAAAACAATTGAAAAATATGGTTTAAAACAATAATTATCCCTTCAAATATTGAAAATAAGGACTAAATTCATAAAAATTTCATTAAATATTGTAATATAATGGGTACGGCTAAAATTATTTTATAAAACTTGTAATTATATGGGGTAAAGTAATAAAACAATTGAAAAATATGGTTTAAAACAATAATTATCCCTTCAAATATTGAAAATAAGTATTAAATTCAAAAAAATATCATTTAATATAGGATTTCAGGGGTTTGGTTCATTATTTTATTATAAATCTTGTAAACACTTGGATATTGTAATAGATTATATCATAATAACAGTGATAAAATGTTATATTCCCTTCAAATATTGAAAATAAGGACTAAATTCATTAAAATATCATTAAATATTGTAATATAAGGGGTACGGCTAAAATTATTTTATAAAACTTGTAATTATATGGGGTAAAGTAATACAACAATTGAAAAATATGGTTTAAAACAAAAATTATCCCTTCAAATATTGAAAATAAGGACTAAATTCATAAAAATTTCATTAAATATTGTAATATAAGGGGTACGGCTAAAATTATTTAATAAAACTTGTAATTATATGGGGTAAAGTAATAAAACAATTGAAAAATATGGTTTTAAACAATAATTATCCCTTCAAATATTGAAAATAAGTATTAAATTCATAAAAATCTCATTTAATATAAGATTTTAGGGGTTGGGTTCAACATTTTTTTATAAATTTTGTAAAAATATGGGGTATTGTAAAAAAATACGTTAAAATCAATGAAAAATTTCAATTAAATCATTACAGATATTGAAAATAAGGGCTAAACTCATTAAAATATCATTAAATATTGTAATATAAGGGGTACGGCTAAAATAATTTTATAAAACTTGTAATTATATGGGGTAAAGTAATACAACAATTGAAAAATATGGTTTAAAACAATAATTATCCCTTCAAATATTGAAAATAAGTATTAAATTCATAAAAATCTCGTTTAATATAAGATTTTAGGGGTTGGGTTCAACATTTTTTTATAAATTTTGTAAAAATATGGGGTATTGTAATAAAATACGTTAAAATCAATGAAAAATTTCAATAAAATCATTACAGATATTGAAAATAAGGGCTAAATTCATAAAAATGTCATTAAATATTGTAATATAAGGGATACGGCTAAAATTATTTTAAAAAACTTGTAATTATATGGGGTAAAGTTATAAAACAATTGAAAAATATCGTTTAAAACAATAATTATCCCTTCAAATATTGAAAATATGTATTTAATTAATAAAAATCTCATTTAATAAAGGATTTCAGGGGTTGGGTCCAGCAATTTTTTATAAATTTTGTAAAAATATGGGGTATTGTAATAAAATACGTTAAAATCAATGAAAAATTTCAATAAAATCATTACAGATATTGAAAATAAGGGCTAAATTCATAAAAATGTCATTAAATATTGTAATATAAGGGGTACGGCTAAAATTATTTAATAAAACTTGTAATTATATGGGGTAAAGTAATAAAACAATTGATAAATATGGTTTAAAACAATAATTATCCCTTCAAATATTGAAAATAAGTATTAAATTCATAAAAATCTCATTTAATATAGGATTTCAGGGGTTTGGTACATTATTTTATTATAAATCTTGTAAACACTTGGATATTGTAATAGATTATATCATAATAACAGTGATAAAATGTTATATTCCCTTCAAATATTGAAAATAAGGACTAAATTCATTAAAATCTCATTAAATATTGTAATATAAGGGGTAAGGCTAAAATTATTTTATAAAACTTGTAATTATTTGGGGTAAAGTAATAAAACAATTGAAAAATATGGTTTAAAACAATAATTATCCCTTCAAATATTGAAAATAAGGGCTAAATTCATAAAAATTTCATTAAATATTGTAATATAAGGGGTACGGCTAAAATTATTTTATAAAACTTGTAATAATATGGGGTATTGTAAAAAAATACGTTAAAATCAATGAAAAATTTCAATAAAATCATTACAGATATTGAAAATAAGGGCTAAATTCATAAAAATTTCATTAAATATTGTAATATAAGGGGTACGGCTAAAATTATTTTATAAAACTTGTAATTCTATGGGGTAAAGTAATATAACAATTGAAAAATATGGTTTAAAACAATAATTTTCCCTTCAAATATTGAAAATAAGTATTAAATTCATAAAAATCTCATTTAATATAAGATTTTAGGGGTTGGGTTCAACATTTTTTTATAAATTTTTTAAAAATATGGGATATTGTAATGAAATACGGTAAAATCATTGGAAAAATTCAATAAAGTCCCTTCTAATATTGAAAATAAAGACTAAATTCATAAATATTTCATTAAATATTGTAATATAAGGGGTACGGCTAAAATTATTTTATAAAACTTGTAATTATATGGGGTAAAGTAATAAAACAATTGAAAAATATGGTTTAAAACAATAATTATCCCTTCAAATATTGAAAATAAGGACTAAATTCATAAAAATTTCATTAAATATTGTAATATAAGGGGTACGGCTAAAATTATTTTATAAAACTTGTAATTATATGGGGTAAAGTAATAAAACAATTGAAAAATATGGTTTAAAACAATAATTATCCCTTCAAATATTGAAAATAAGTATTAAATTCAAAAAAATATTATTTAATATAGGATTTCAGGGGTTTGGTTCATTATTTTATTATAAATCTTGTAAACACTTGGATATTGTAATAGATTATATCATAATAACAGTGATAAAATGTTATATTCCCTTCAAATATTGAAAATAAGGACTAAATTCATTAAAATATCATTAAATATTGTAATATAAGGGGTACGGCTAAAATTATTTTATAAAACTTGTAATTATATGGGGTAAAGTAATACAACAATTGAAAAATATGGTTTAAAACAAAAATTATCCCTTCAAATATTGAAAATAAGGACTAAATTCATAAAAATTTCATTAAATATTGTAATATAAGGGGTACGGCTAAAATTATTTAATAAAACTTGTAATTATATGGGGTAAAGTAATAAAACAATTGAAAAATATGGTTTTAAACAATAATTATCCCTTCAAATATTGAAAATAAGTATTAAATTCATAAAAATCTCATTTAATATAAGATTTTAGGGGTTGGGTTCAACATTTTTTTATAAATTTTGTAAAAATATGGGGTATTGTAAAAAAATACGTTAAAATCAATGAAAAATTTCAATTAAATCATTACAGATATTGAAAATAAGGGCTAAACTCATTAAAATATCATTAAATATTGTAATATAAGGGGTACGGCTAAAATAATTTTATAAAACTTGTAATTATATGGGGTAAAGTAATACAACAATTGAAAAATATGGTTTAAAACAATAATTATCCCTTCAAATATTGAAAATAAGTATTAAATTCATAAAAATCTCGTTTAATATAAGATTTTAGGGGTTGGGTTCAACATTTTTTTATAAATTTTGTAAAAATATGGGGTATTGTAATAAAATACGTTAAAATCAATGAAAAATTTCAATAAAATCATTACAGATATTGAAAATAAGGGCTAAATTCATAAAAATGTCATTAAATATTGTAATATAAGGGATACGGCTAAAATTATTTTAAAAAACTTGTAATTATATGGGGTAAAGTAATAAAACAATTGAAAAATATGGTTTAAAACAATAATTATCCCTTCAAATATTGAAAATAAGTATTAAATTCATAAAAATCTCGTTTAATATAAGATTTTAGGGGTTGGGTTCAACATTTTTTTATAAATTTTGTAAAAATATGGGGTATTGTAATAAAATACGTTAAAATCAATGAAAAATTTCAATAAAATCATTACAGATATTGAAAATAAGGGCTAAATTCATAAAAATGTCATTAAATATTGTAATATAAGGGATACGGCTAAAATTATTTTAAAAAACTTGTAATTATATGGGGTAAAGTTATAAAACAATTGAAAAATATCGTTTAAAACAATAATTATCCCTTCAAATATTGAAAATATGTATTTAATTAATAAAAATCTCATTTAATAAAGGATTTCAGGGGTTGGGTCCAGCAATTTTTTATAAATTTTGTAAAAATATGGGGTATTGTAATAAAATACGTTAAAATCAATGAAAAATTTCAATAAAATCATTACAGATATTGAAAATAAGGGCTAAATTCATAAAAATGTCATTAAATATTGTAATATAAGGGGTACGGCTAAAATTATTTAATAAAACTTGTAATTATATGGGGTAAAGTAATAAAACAATTGATAAATATGGTTTAAAACAATAATTATCCCTTCAAATATTGAAAATAAGTATTAAATTCATAAAAATCTCATTTAATATAGGATTTCAGGGGTTTGGTACATTATTTTATTATAAATCTTGTAAACACTTGGATATTGTAATAGATTATATCATAATAACAGTGATAAAATGTTATATTCCCTTCAAATATTGAAAATAAGGACTAAATTCATTAAAATCTCATTAAATATTGTAATATAAGGGGTAAGGCTAAAATTATTTTATAAAACTTGTAATTATTTGGGGTAAAGTAATAAAACAATTGAAAAATATGGTTTAAAACAATAATTATCCCTTCAAATATTGAAAATAAGGGCTAAATTCATAAAAATTTCATTAAATATTGTAATATAAGGGGTACGGCTAAAATTATTTTATAAAACTTGTAATAATATGGGGTATTGTAAAAAAATACGTTAAAATCAATGAAAAATTTCAATAAAATCATTACAGATATTGAAAATAAGGGCTAAATTCATAAAAATTTCATTAAATATTGTAATATAAGGGGTACGGCTAAAATTATTTTATAAAACTTGTAATTCTATGGGGTAAAGTAATATAACAATTGAAAAATATGGTTTAAAACAATAATTTTCCCTTCAAATATTGAAAATAAGTATTAAATTCATAAAAATCTCATTTAATATAAGATTTTAGGGGTTGGGTTCAACATTTTTTTATAAATTTTTTAAAAATATGGGATATTGTAATGAAATACGGTAAAATCATTGGAAAAATTCAATAAAGTCCCTTCTAATATTGAAAATAAAGACTAAATTCATAAATATTTCATTAAATATTGTAATATAAGGGGTACGGCTAAAATTATTTTATAAAACTTGTAATTATATGGGGTAAAGTAATAAAACAATTGAAAAATATGGTTTAAAACAATAATTATCCCTTCAAATATTGAAAATAAGGACTAAATTCATAAAAATTTCATTAAATATTGTAATATAAGGGGTACGGCTAAAATTATTTTATAAAACTTGTAATTATATGGGGTAAAGTAATAAAACAATTGAAAAATATGGTTTAAAACAATAATTATCCCTTCAAATATTGAAAATAAGTATTAAATTCAAAAAAATATTATTTAATATAGGATTTCAGGGGTTTGGTTCATTATTTTATTATAAATCTTGTAAACACTTGGATATTGTAATAGATTATATCATAATAACAGTGATAAAATGTTATATTCCCTTCAAATATTGAAAATAAGGACTAAATTCATTAAAATATCATTAAATATTGTAATATAAGGGGTACGGCTAAAATTATTTTATAAAACTTGTAATTATATGGGGTAAAGTAATACAACAATTGAAAAATATGGTTTAAAACAAAAATTATCCCTTCAAATATTGAAAATAAGGACTAAATTCATAAAAATTTCATTAAATATTGTAATATAAGGGGTACGGCTAAAATTATTTAATAAAACTTGTAATTATATGGGGTAAAGTAATAAAACAATTGAAAAATATGGTTTTAAACAATAATTATCCCTTCAAATATTGAAAATAAGTATTAAATTCATAAAAATCTCATTTAATATAAGATTTTAGGGGTTGGGTTCAACATTTTTTTATAAATTTTGTAAAAATATGGGGTATTGTAAAAAAATACGTTAAAATCAATGAAAAATTTCAATTAAATCATTACAGATATTGAAAATAAGGGCTAAACTCATTAAAATATCATTAAATATTGTAATATAAGGGGTACGGCTAAAATAATTTTATAAAACTTGTAATTATATGGGGTAAAGTAATACAACAATTGAAAAATATGGTTTAAAACAATAATTATCCCTTCAAATATTGAAAATAAGTATTAAATTCATAAAAATCTCGTTTAATATAAGATTTTAGGGGTTGGGTTCAACATTTTTTTATAAATTTTGTAAAAATATGGGGTATTGTAATAAAATACGTTAAAATCAATGAAAAATTTCAATAAAATCATTACAGATATTGAAAATAAGGGCTAAATTCATAAAAATGTCATTAAATATTGTAATATAAGGGATACGGCTAAAATTATTTTAAAAAACTTGTAATTATATGGGGTAAAGTAATAAAACAATTGAAAAATATCGTTTAAAACAATAATTATCCCTTCAAATATTGAAAATATGTATTTAATTTATAAAAATCTCATTTAATATAGGATTTCAGGGGTTGGGTCCAGCAATTTTTTATAAATTTTGTAAAAATATGGGGTATTGTAATAAAATACGTTAAAATCAATGAAAAATTTCAATAAAATCATTACAGATATTGAAAATAAGGGCTAAATTCATAAAAATGTCATTAAATATTGTAATATAAGGGGTACGGCTAAAATTATTTTATAAAACTTTTAATTATATGGGGTAAAGTAATAAAACAATTGAAAAATATCGTTTAAAACAATAATTATCCCTTCAAATATTGAAAATAAGTATTAAATTCATAAAAATCTCGTTTAATATAGGATTTCAGGGGTTGGGGTAAACAATTTTTTATATATTTTGTAAAAATATGTGGTATTGTAATAAAATACGTTAAAATCAATGAAAAATTTCAATAAAATCCTTACAGATATTGAAAATAAGGGCTAAACTCATTAAAATATCATTAAATATTGTAATATAAGGGGTACGGCTAAAATTATTTAATAAAACTTGTAATTATATGGGGTAAAGTAATAAAACAATTGAAAAATATGGTTTAAAACAATAATTATCCCTTCAAATATTGAAAATAAGTATTAAATTCATAAAAATCTCATTTAATATAGGATTTCAGGGGTTTGGTACATTATTTTATTATAAATCTTGTAAACACTTGGATATTGTAATAGATTATATCATAATAACAGTGATAAAATGTTATATTCCCTTCAAATATTGAAAATAAGGACTAAATTCATTAAAATATCATTAAATATTGTAATATAAGGGGTAAGGCTAAAATTATTTTATAAAACTTGTAATAATATGGGGTATTGTAAAAAAATACGTTAAAATCAATGAAAAATTTCAATAAAATCATTACAGATATTGAAAATAAGGGCTAAATTCATAAAAATTTCATTAAATATTGTAATATAAGGGGTACGGCTAAAATTATTTTATAAAACTTGTAATTCTATGGGGTAAAGTAATATAACAATTGAAAAATATGGTTTAAAACAATAATTTTCCCTTCAAATATTGAAAATAAGTATTAAATTCATAAAAATCTCATTTAATATAAGATTTTAGGGGTTGGGTTCAACATTTTTTTATAAATTTTTTAAAAATATGGGATATTGTAATGAAATACGGTAAAATCATTGGAAAAATTCAATAAAGTCCCTTCTAATATTGAAAATAAAGACTAAATTCATAAATATTTCATTAAATATTGTAATATAAGGGGTACGGCTAAAATTATTTTATAAAACTTGTAATTATATGGGGTAAAGTAATAAAACAATTGAAAAATATGGTTTAAAACAATAATTATCCCTTCAAATATTGAAAATAAGGACTAAATTCATAAAAATTTCATTAAATATTGTAATATAAGGGGTACGGCTAAAATTATTTTATAAAACTTGTAATTATATGGGGTAAAGTAATAAAACAATTGAAAAATATGGTTTAAAACAATAATTATCCCTTCAAATATTGAAAATAAGTATTAAATTCAAAAAAA
The DNA here is from genome assembly GCA_036289425.1 of Rhopalosiphum nymphaeae. Classification (NCBI taxonomy): domain Eukaryota; kingdom Metazoa; phylum Arthropoda; class Insecta; order Hemiptera; family Aphididae; genus Rhopalosiphum; species Rhopalosiphum nymphaeae. The sequence continues at coordinate 6,023,816 of JAZAQC010000001.1, read as the reverse complement.
TATTATTTAATATAGGATTTCAGGGGTTTGGTTCATTATTTTATTATAAATCTTGTAAACACTTGGATATTGTAATAGATTATATCATAATAACAGTGATAAAATGTTATATTCCCTTCAAATATTGAAAATAAGGACTAAATTCATTAAAATATCATTAAATATTGTAATATAAGGGGTACGGCTAAAATTATTTTATAAAACTTGTAATTATATGGGGTAAAGTAATACAACAATTGAAAAATATGGTTTAAAACAAAAATTATCCCTTCAAATATTGAAAATAAGGACTAAATTCATAAAAATTTCATTAAATATTGTAATATAAGGGGTACGGCTAAAATTATTTAATAAAACTTGTAATTATATGGGGTAAAGTAATAAAACAATTGAAAAATATGGTTTTAAACAATAATTATCCCTTCAAATATTGAAAATAAGTATTAAATTCATAAAAATCTCATTTAATATAAGATTTTAGGGGTTGGGTTCAACATTTTTTTATAAATTTTGTAAAAATATGGGGTATTGTAAAAAAATACGTTAAAATCAATGAAAAATTTCAATTAAATCATTACAGATATTGAAAATAAGGGCTAAACTCATTAAAATATCATTAAATATTGTAATATAAGGGGTACGGCTAAAATAATTTTATAAAACTTGTAATTATATGGGGTAAAGTAATACAACAATTGAAAAATATGGTTTAAAACAATAATTATCCCTTCAAATATTGAAAATAAGTATTAAATTCATAAAAATCTCGTTTAATATAAGATTTTAGGGGTTGGGTTCAACATTTTTTTATAAATTTTGTAAAAATATGGGGTATTGTAATAAAATACGTTAAAATCAATGAAAAATTTCAATAAAATCATTACAGATATTGAAAATAAGGGCTAAATTCATAAAAATGTCATTAAATATTGTAATATAAGGGATACGGCTAAAATTATTTTAAAAAACTTGTAATTATATGGGGTAAAGTAATAAAACAATTGAAAAATATCGTTTAAAACAATAATTATCCCTTCAAATATTGAAAATATGTATTTAATTTATAAAAATCTCATTTAATATAGGATTTCAGGGGTTGGGTCCAGCAATTTTTTATAAATTTTGTAAAAATATGGGGTATTGTAATAAAATACGTTAAAATCAATGAAAAATTTCAATAAAATCATTACAGATATTGAAAATAAGGGCTAAATTCATAAAAATGTCATTAAATATTGTAATATAAGGGGTACGGCTAAAATTATTTTATAAAACTTTTAATTATATGGGGTAAAGTAATAAAACAATTGAAAAATATCGTTTAAAACAATAATTATCCCTTCAAATATTGAAAATAAGTATTAAATTCATAAAAATCTCGTTTAATATAGGATTTCAGGGGTTGGGGTAAACAATTTTTTATATATTTTGTAAAAATATGTGGTATTGTAATAAAATACGTTAAAATCAATGAAAAATTTCAATAAAATCCTTACAGATATTGAAAATAAGGGCTAAACTCATTAAAATATCATTAAATATTGTAATATAAGGGGTACGGCTAAAATTATTTTATAAAACTTGTAATTATATGGGGTAAAATAATAAAACAATTGAAAAATATGGTTTAAAACAATAATTATCCCTTCAAATATTGAAAATAAGTATTAAATTCAAAAAAATATCATTTAATATAGGATTTCAGGGGTTTGGTTCATTATTTTATTATAAATCTTGTAAACACTTGGATATTGTAATAGATTATATCATAATAACAGTGATAAAATGTTATATTCCCTTCAAATATTGAAAATAAGGACTAAATTCATTAAAATATCATTAAATATTGTAATATAAGGGGTACGGCTAAAATTATTTTATAAAACTTGTAATTATATGGGGTAAAGTAATACAACAATTGAAAAATATGGTTTAAAACAAAAATTATCCCTTCAAATATTGAAAATAAGGACTAAATTCATAAAAATTTCATTAAATATTGTAATATAAGGGGTACGGCTAAAATTATTTAATAAAACTTGTAATTATATGGGGTAAAGTAATAAAACAATTGAAAAATATGGTTTTAAACAATAATTATCCCTTCAAATATTGAAAATAAGTATTAAATTCATAAAAATCTCATTTCATATAAGATTTTAGGGGTTGGGTTCAACATTTTTTTATAAATTTTGTAAAAATATGGGGTATTGTAAAAAAATACGTTAAAATCAATGAAAAATTTCAATTAAATCATTACAGATATTGAAAATAAGGGCTAAACTCATTAAAATATCATTAAATATTGTAATATAAGGGGTACGGCTAAAATAATTTTATAAAACTTGTAATTATATGGGGTAAAGTAATACAACAATTGAAAAATATGGTTTAAAACAATAATTATCCCTTCAAATATTGAAAATAAGTATTAAATTCATAAAAATCTCGTTTAATATAAGATTTTAGGGGTTGGGTTCAACATTTTTTTATAAATTTTGTAAAAATATGGGGTATTGTAATAAAATACGTTAAAATCAATGAAAAATTTCAATAAAATCATTACAGATATTGAAAATAAGGGCTAAATTCATAAAAATGTCATTAAATATTGTAATATAAGGGATACGGCTAAAATTATTTTAAAAAACTTGTAATTATATGGGGTAAAGTAATAAAACAATTGAAAAATATCGTTTAAAACAATAATTATCCCTTCAAATATTGAAAATATGTATTTAATTTATAAAAATCTCATTTAATAAAGGATTTCAGGGGTTGGGTCCAGCAATTTTTTATAAATTTTGTAAAAATATGGGGTATTGTAATAAAATACGTTAAAATCAATGAAAAATTTCAATAAAATCATTACAGATATTGAAAATAAGGGCTAAATTCATAAAAATGTCATTAAATATTGTAATATAAGGGGTACGGCTAAAATTATTTAATAAAACTTGTAATTATATGGGGTAAAGTAATAAAACAATTGATAAATATGGTTTAAAACAATAATTATCCCTTCAAATATTGAAAATAAGTATTAAATTCATAAAAATCTCATTTAATATAGGATTTCAGGGGTTTGGTACATTATTTTATTATAAATCTTGTAAACACTTGGATATTGTAATAGATTATATCATAATAACAGTGATAAAATGTTATATTCCCTTCAAATATTGAAAATAAGGACTAAATTCATTAAAATCTCATGAAATATTGTAATATAAGGGGTAAGGCTAAAATTATTTTATAAAACTTGTAATTATTTGGGGTAAAGTAATAAAACAATTGAAAAATATGGTTTAAAACAATAATTATCCCTTCAAATATTGAAAATAAGGGCTAAATTCATAAAAATTTCATTAAATATTGTAATATAAGGGGTACGGCTAAAATTATTTTATAAAACTTGTAATAATATGGGGTATTGTAAAAAAATACGTTAAAATCAATGAAAAATTTCAATAAAATCATTACAGATATTGAAAATAAGGGCTAAATTCATAAAAATTTCATTAAATATTGTAATATAAGGGGTACGGCTAAAATTATTTTATAAAACTTGTAATTCTATGGGGTAAAGTAATATAACAATTGAAAAATATGGTTTAAAACAATAATTTTCCCTTCAAATATTGAAAATAAGTATTAAATTCATAAAAATCTCATTTAATATAAGATTTTAGGGGTTGGGTTCAACATTTTTTTATAAATTTTTTAAAAATATGGGATATTGTAATGAAATACGGTAAAATCATTGGAAAAATTCAATAAAATCCCTTCTAATATTGAAAATAAAGACTAAATTCATAAATATTTCATTAAATATTGTAATATAAGGGGTACGGCTAAAATTATTTTATAAAACTTGTAATTATATGGGGTAAAGTAATAAAACAATTGAAAAATATGGTTTAAAACAATAATTATCCCTTCAAATATTGAAAATAAGGACTAAATTCATAAAAATTTCATTAAATATTGTAATATAAGGGGTACGGCTAAAATTATTTTATAAAACTTGTAATTATATGGGGTAAAGTAATAAAACAATTGAAAAATATGGTTTAAAACAATAATTATCCCTTCAAATATTGAAAATAAGTATTAAATTCAAAAAAATATCATTTAATATAGGATTTCAGGGGTTTGGTTCATTATTTTATTATAAATCTTGTAAACACTTGGATATTGTAATAGATTATATCATAATAACAGTGATAAAATGTTATATTCCCTTCAAATATTGAAAATAAGGACTAAATTCATTAAAATATCATTAAATATTGTAATATAAGGGGTACGGCTAAAATTATTTTATAAAACTTGTAATTATATGGGGTAAAGTAATACAACAATTGAAAAATATGGTTTAAAACAAAAATTATCCCTTCAAATATTGAAAATAAGGACTAAATTCATAAAAATTTCATTAAATATTGTAATATAAGGGGTACGGCTAAAATTATTTAATAAAACTTGTAATTATATGGGGTAAAGTAATAAAACAATTGAAAAATATGGTTTAAAACAAAAATTATCCCTTCAAATATTGAAAATAAGGACTAAATTCATAAAAATTTCATTAAATATTGTAATATAAGGGGTACGGCTAAAATTATTTAATAAAACTTGTAATTATATGGGGTAAAGTAATAAAACAATTGAAAAATATGGTTTTAAACAATAATTATCCCTTCAAATATTGAAAATAAGTATTAAATTCATAAAAATCTCATTTCATATAAGATTTTAGGGGTTGGGTTCAACATTTTTTTATAAATTTTGTAAAAATATGGGGTATTGTAAAAAAATACGTTAAAATCAATGAAAAATTTCAATTAAATCATTACAGATATTGAAAATAAGGGCTAAACTCATTAAAATATCATTAAATATTGTAATACAAGGGGTACGGCTAAAATAATTTTATAAAACTTGTAATTATATGGGGTAAAGTAATACAACAATTGAAAAATATGGTTTAAAACAATAATTATCCCTTCAAATATTGAAAATAAGTATTAAATTCATAAAAATCTCGTTTAATATAAGATTTTAGGGGTTGGGTTCAACATTTTTTTATAAATTTTGTAAAAATATGGGGTATTGTAATAAAATACGTTAAAATCAATGAAAAATTTCAATAAAATCATTACAGATATTGAAAATAAGGGCTAAATTCATAAAAATGTCATTAAATATTGTAATATAAGGGATACGGCTAAAATTATTTTAAAAAACTTGTAATTATATGGGGTAAAGTAATAAAACAATTGAAAAATATCGTTTAAAACAATAATTATCCCTTCAAATATTGAAAATATGTATTTAATTTATAAAAATCTCATTTAATATAGGATTTCAGGGGTTGGGTCCAGCAATTTTTTATAAATTTTGTAAAAATATGGGGTATTGTAATAAAATACGTTAAAATCAATGAAAAATTTCAATAAAATCATTACAGATATTGAAAATAAGGGCTAAATTCATAAAAATGTCATTAAATATTGTAATATAAGGGGTACGGCTAAAATTATTTTATAAAACTTTTAATTATATGGGGTAAAGTAATAAAACAATTGAAAAATATCGTTTAAAACAATAATTATCCCTTCAAATATTGAAAATAAGTATTAAATTCATAAAAATCTCGTTTAATATAGGATTTCAGGGGTTGGGGTAAACAATTTTTTATATATTTTGTAAAAATATGTGGTATTGTAATAAAATACGTTAAAATCAATGAAAAATTTCAATAATATCCTTACAGATATTGAAAATAAGGGCTAAACTCATTAAAATATCATTAAATATTGTAATATAAGGGGTACGGCTAAAATTATTTTATAAAACTTGTAATTATATGGGGTAAAATAATAAAACAATTGAAAAATATGGTTTAAAACAATAATTATCCCTTCAAATATTGAAAATAAGTATTAAATTCAAAAAAATATCATTTAATATAGGATTTCAGGGGTTTGGTTCATTATTTTATTATAAATCTTGTAAACACTTGGATATTGTAATAGATTATATCATAATAACAGTGATAAAATGTTATATTCCCTTCAAATATTGAAAATAAGGACTAAATTCATTAAAATATCATTAAATATTGTAATATAAGGGGTACGGCTAAAATTATTTTATAAAACTTGTAATTATATGGGGAAAGTAATACAACAATTGAAAAATATGGTTTAAAACAAAAATTATCCCTTCAAATATTGAAAATAAGGACTAAATTCATAAAAATTTCATTAAATATTGTAATATAAGGGGTACGGCTAAAATTATTTAATAAAACTTGTAATTATATGGGGTAAAGTAATAAAACAATTGAAAAATATGGTTTAAAACAATAATTATCCCTTCAAATATTGAAAATAAGTATTAAATTCATAAAAATCTCGTTTAATATAAGATTTTAGGGGTTGGGTTCAACATTTTTTTATAAATTTTGTAAAAATATGGGGTATTGTAATAAAATACGTTAAAATCAATGAAAAATTTCAATAAAATCATTACAGATATTGAAAATAAGGGCTAAATTCATAAAAATGTCATTAAATATTGTAATATAAGGGATACGGCTAAAATTATTTTAAAAAACTTGTAATTATATGGGGTAAAGTAATAAAACAATTGAAAAATATCGTTTAAAACAATAATTATCCCTTCAAATATTGAAAATATGTATTTAATTTATAAAAATCTCATTTAATAAAGGATTTCAGGGGTTGGGTCCAGCAATTTTTTATAAATTTTGTAAAAATATGGGGTATTGTAATAAAATACGTTAAAATCAAGGAAAAATTTCAATAAAATCATTACAGATATTGAAAATAAGGGCTAAATTCATAAAAATGTCATTAAATATTGTAATATAAGGGGTACGGCTAAAATTATTTAATAAAACTTGTAATTATATGGGGTAAAGTAATAAAACAATTGATAAATATGGTTTAAAACAATAATTATCCCTTCAAATATTGAAAATAAGTATTAAATTCATAAAAATCTCATTTAATATAGGATTTCAGGGGTTTGGTACATTATTTTATTATAAATCTTGTAAACACTTGGATATTGTAATAGATTATATCATAATAACAGTGATAAAATGTTATATTCCCTTCAAATATTGAAAATAAGGACTAAATTCATTAAAATCTCATTAAATATTGTAATATAAGGGGTAAGGCTAAAATTATTTTATAAAACTTGTAATTATTTGGGGTAAAGTAATAAAACAATTGAAAAATATGGTTTAAAACAATAATTATCCCTTCAAATATTGAAAATAAGGGCTAAATTCATAAAAATTTCATTAAATATTGTAATATAAGGGGTACGGCTAAAATTATTTTATAAAACTTGTAATAATATGGGGTATTGTAAAAAAATACGTTAAAATCAATGAAAAATTTCAATAAAATCATTACAGATATTGAAAATAAGGGCTAAATTCATAAAAATTTCATTAAATATTGTAATATAAGGGGTACGGCTAAAATTATTTTATAAAACTTGTAATTCTATGGGGTAAAGTAATATAACAATTGAAAAATATGGTTTAAAACAATAATTTTCCCTTCAAATATTGAAAATAAGTATTAAATTCATAAAAATCTCATTTAATATAAGATTTTAGGGGTTGGGTTCAACATTTTTTTATAAATTTTTTAAAAATATGGGATATTGTAATGAAATACGGTAAAATCATTGGAAAAATTCAATAAAATCCCTTCTAATATTGAAAATAAAGACTAAATTCATAAATATTTCATTAAATATTGTAATATAAGGGGTACGGCTAAAATTATTTTATAAAACTTGTAATTATATGGGGTAAAGTAATAAAACAATTGAAAAATATGGTTTAAAACAATAATTATCCCTTCAAATATTGAAAATAAGGACTAAATTCATAAAAATTTCATTAAATATTGTAATATAAGGGGTACGGCTAAAATTATTTTATAAAACTTGTAATTATATGGGGTAAAGTAATAAAACAATTGAAAAATATGGTTTAAAACAATAATTATCCCTTCAAATATTGAAAATAAGTATTAAATTCAAAAAAATATCATTTAATATAGGATTTCAGGGGTTTGGTTCATTATTTTATTATAAATCTTGTAAACACTTGGATATTGTAATAGATTATATCATAATAACAGTGATAAAATGTTATATTCCCTTCAAATATTGAAAATAAGGACTAAATTCATTAAAATATCATTAAATATTGTAATATAAGGGGTACGGCTAAAATTATTTTATAAAACTTGTAATTATATGGGGTAAAGTAATACAACAATTGAAAAATATGGTTTAAAACAAAAATTATCCCTTCAAATATTGAAAATAAGGACTAAATTCATAAAAATTTCATTAAATATTGTAATATAAGGGGTACGGCTAAAATTATTTAATAAAACTTGTAATTATATGGGGTAAAGTAATAAAACAATTGAAAAATATGGTTTTAAACAATAATTATCCCTTCAAATATTGAAAATAAGTATTAAATTCATAAAAATCTCATTTAATATAAGATTTTAGGGGTTGGGTTCAACATTTTTTTATAAATTTTGTAAAAATATGGGGTATTGTAAAAAAATACGTTAAAATCAATGAAAAATTTCAATTAAATCATTACAGATATTGAAAATAAGGGCTAAACTCATTAAAATATCATTAAATATTGTAATATAAGGGGTACGGCTAAAATAATTTTATAAAACTTGTAATTATATGGGGTAAAGTAATAAAACAATTGAAAAATATCGTTTAAAACAATAATTATCCCTTCAAATATTGAAAATATGTATTTAATTTATAAAAATCTCATTTAATATAGGATTTTAGGGGTTGGGTTCAACATTTTTTTATAAATTTTTTAAAAATATGGGATATTGTAATGAAATACGGTAAAATCATTGGAAAAATTCAATAAAATCCCTTCTAATATTGAAAATAAAGACTAAATTCATAAATATTTCATTAAATATTGTAATATAAGGGGTACGGCTAAAATTATTTTATAAAACTTGTAATTATATGGGGTAAAGTAATAAAACAATTGAAAAATATGGTTTAAAACAATAATTATCCCTTCAAATATTGAAAATATGTACTAAATTCATAAAAATTTCATTAAATATTGTAATATAAGGGGTACGGCTAAAATTATTTTATAAAACTTGTAATTATATGGGGTAAAGTAATAAAACAATTGAAAAATATGGTTTAAAACAATAATTATCCCTTCAAATATTGAAAATAAGTATTAAATTCAAAAAAATATCATTTAATATAGGATTTCAGGGGTTTGGTTCATTATTTTATTATAAATCTTGTAAACACTTGGATATTGTAATAGATTATATCATAATAACAGTGATAAAATGTTATATTCCCTTCAAATATTGAAAATAAGGACTAAATTCATTAAAATATCATTAAATATTGTAATATAAGGGGTACGGCTAAAATTATTTTATAAAACTTGTAATTATATGGGGTAAAGTAATACAACAATTGAAAAATATGGTTTAAAACAAAAATTATCCCTTCAAATATTGAAAATAAGGACTAAATTCATAAAAATTTCATTAAATATTGTAATATAAGGGGTACGGCTAAAATTATTTAATAAAACTTGTAATTATATGGGGTAAAGTAATAAAACAATTGAAAAATATGGTTTTAAACAATAATTATCCCTTCAAATATTGAAAATAAGTATTAAATTCATAAAAATCTCGTTTAATATAGGATTTCAGGGGTTGGGTTCAACATTTTTTAATAAATTTTGTAAAAATATGGGATATTGTAATAGATTATATCATAATAACAGTGATAAAATGTTAAATTCCCTTCAAATATTGAAAATAAGGACTAAATTCATTAAAATCTCATTAAATATTGTAATATAAGGGGTAAGGCTAAAATTATTTTATAAAACTTGTAATTATTTGGGGTAAAGTAATAAAACAATTGAAAAATATGGTTTAAAACAATAATTATCCCTTCAAATATTGAAAATAAGGGCTAAATTCATAAAAATTTCATTAAATATTGTAATATAAGGGGTACGGCTAAAATTATTTTATAAAACTTGTAATAATATGGGGTATTGTAAAAAAATACGTTAAAATCAATGAAAAATTTCAATAAAATCATTACAGATATTGAAAATAAGGGCTAAATTCATAAAAATTTCATTAAATATTGTAATATAAGGGGTACGGCTAAAATTATTTTATAAAACTTGTAATTCTATGGGGTAAAGTAATATAACAATTGAAAAATATGGTTTAAAACAATAATTTTCCCTTCAAATATTGAAAATAAGTATTAAATTCATAAAAATCTCATTTAATATAAGATTTTAGGGGTTGGGTTCAACATTTTTTTATAAATTTTTTAAAAATATGGGATATTGTAATGAAATACGGTAAAATCATTGGAAAAATTCAATAAAATCCCTTCTAATATTGAAAATAAAGACTAAATTCATAAATATTTCATTAAATATTGTAATATAAGGGGTACGGCTAAAATTATTTTATAAAACTTGTAATTATATGGGGTAAAGTAATAAAACAATTGAAAAATATGGTTTAAAACAATAATTATCCCTTCAAATATTGAAAATAAGGACTAAATTCATAAAAATTTCATTAAATATTGTAATATAAGGGGTACGGCTAAAATTATTTTATAAAACTTGTAATTATATGGGGTAAAGTAATAAAACAATTGAAAAATATGGTTTAAAACAATAATTATCCCTTCAAATATTGAAAATAAGTATTAAATTCAAAAAAATATCATTTAATATAGGATTTCAGGGGTTTGGTTCATTATTTTATTATAAATCTTGTAAACACTTGGATATTGTAATAGATTATATCATAATAACAGTGATAAAATGTTATATTCCCTTCAAATATTGAAAATAAGGACTAAATTCATTAAAATATCATTAAATATTGTAATATAAGGGGTACGGCTAAAATTATTTTATAAAACTTGTAATTATATGGGGTAAAGTAATACAACAATTGAAAAATATGGTTTAAAACAAAAATTATCCCTTCAAATATTGAAAATAAGGACTAAATTCATAAAAATTTCATTAAATATTGTAATATAAGGGGTACGGCTAAAATTATTTAATAAAACTTGTAATTATATGGGGTAAAGTAATAAAACAATTGAAAAATATGGTTTTAAACAATAATTATCCCTTCAAATATTGAAAATAAGTATTAAATTCATAAAAATCTAATTTAATATAAGATTTTAGGGGTTGGGTTCAACATTTTTTTATAAATTTTGTAAAAATATGGGGTATTGTAAAAAAATACGTTAAAATCAATGAAAAATTTCAATTAAATCATTACAGATATTGAAAATAAGGGCTAAACTCATTAAAATATCATTAAATATTGTAATATAAGGGGTACGGCTAAAATAATTTTATAAAACTTGTAATTATATGGGGTAAAGTAATAAAACAATTGAAAAATATCGTTTAAAACAATAATTATCCCTTCAAATATTGAAAATATGTATTTAATTTATAAAAATCTCATTTAATATAGGATTTTAGGGGTTGGGTTCAACATTTTTTTATAAATTTTTTAAAAATATGGGATATTGTAATGAAATACGGTAAAATCATTGGAAAAATTCAATAAAATCCCTTCTAATATTGAAAATAAAGACTAAATTCATAAATATTTCATTAAATATTGTAATATAAGGGGTACGGCTAAAATTATTTTATAAAACTTGTAATTATATGGGGTAAAGTAATAAAACAATTGAAAAATATGGTTTAAAACAATAATTATCCCTTCAAATATTGAAAATATGTACTAAATTCATAAAAATTTCATTAAATATTGTAATATAAGGGGTACGGCTAAAATTATTTTATAAAACTTGTAATTATATGGGGTAAAGTAATAAAACAATTGAAAAATATGGTTTAAAACAATAATTATCCCTTCAAATATTGAAAATAAGTATTAAATTCAAAAAAATATCATTTAATATAGGATTTCAGGGGTTTGGTTCATTATTTTATTATAAATCTTGTAAACACTTGGATATTGTAATAGATTATATCATAATAACAGTGATAAAATGTTATATTCCCTTCAAATATTGAAAATAAGGACTAAATTCATTAAAATATCATTAAATATTGTAATATAAGGGGTACGGCTAAAATTATTTTATAAAACTTGTAATTATATGGGGTAAAGTAATACAACAATTGAAAAATATGGTTTAAAACAAAAATTATCCCTTCAAATATTGAAAATAAGGACTAAATTCATAAAAATTTCATTAAATATTGTAATATAAGGGGTACGGCTAAAATTATTTAATAAAACTTGTAATTATATGGGGTAAAGTAATAAAACAATTGAAAAATATGGTTTTAAACAATAATTATCCCTTCAAATATTGAAAATAAGTATTAAATTCATAAAAATCTCATTTAATATAAGATTTTAGGGGTTGGGTTCAACATTTTTTTATAAATTTTGTAAAAATATGGGGTATTGTAAAAAAATACGTTAAAATCAATGAAAAATTTCAATTAAATCATTACAGATATTGAAAATAAGGGCTAAACTCATTAAAATATCATTAAATATTGTAATATAAGGGGTACGGCTAAAATAATTTTATAAAACTTGTAATTATATGGGGTAAAGTAATACAACAATTGAAAAATATGGTTTAAAACAATAATTATCCCTTCAAATATTGAAAATAAGTATTAAATTCATAAAAATCTCGTTTAATATAAGATTTTAGGGGTTGGGTTCAACATTTTTTTATAAATTTTGTAAAAATATGGGGTATTGTAATAAAATACGTTAAAATCAATGAAAAATTTCAATAAAATCATTACAGATATTGAAAATAAGGGCTAAATTCATAAAAATGTCATTAAATATTGTAATATAAGGGATACGGCTAAAATTATTTTAAAAAACTTGTAATTATATGGGGTAAAGTAATAAAACAATTGAAAAATATCGTTTAAAACAATAATTATCCCTTCAAATATTGAAAATATGTATTTAATTTATAAAAATCTCATTTAATATAGGATTTCAGGGGTTGGGTCCAGCAATTTTTTATAAATTTTGTAAAAATATGGGGTATTGTAATAAAATACGTTAAAATCAATGAAAAATTTCAATAAAATCATTACAGATATTGAAAATAAGGGCTAAATTCATAAAAATGTCATTAAATATTGTAATATAAGGGGTACGGCTAAAATTATTTTATAAAACTTTTAATTATATGGGGTAAAGTAATAAAACAATTGAAAAATATCGTTTAAAACAATAATTATCCCTTCAAATATTGAAAATAAGTATTAAATTCATAAAAATCTCGTTTAATATAGGATTTCAGGGGTTGGGGTAAACAATTTTTTATATATTTTGTAAAAATATGTGGTATTGTAATAAAATACGTTAAAATCAATGAAAAATTTCAATAAAATCATTACAGATATTGAAAATAAAGACTAAACTTATAAAAATTTCATTAAATATTGTAATATAAGGGGTACGGCTAAAATTTTTTTGTAAAACTTGTAATTATATGGGATAAAGTAATAAAACAATTGAAAAATATCGTTTAAAACAATAATTATCCCTTCAAATATTGAAAATATGTATTTAATTCATAAAAATCTCATTTAATATAGGATTTCAGGGGTTGGGTCCAGCAATTTTTTATAAATTTTGTAAAAATATGGGGTATTGTAATAAAATACGTTAAAATCAATGAAAAATTTCAATAAAATCATTACAGATATTGAATATAAGGGCTAAATTCATAAAAATTTCATTAAATATTGTAATATAAGGGGTACGGCTAAAATTATTTTATAAAACTTGTAATTATATGGGGTAAAGTAATACAACAATTGAAAAATATGGTTTAAAACAATAATTATCCCTTCAAATATTGAAAATAAGTATTAAATTCATAAAAATCTCGTTTAATATAGGATTTCAGGGGTTGGGGTAAACAATTTTTTATAAATTTTGTAAAAATATGTGGTATTGTAATAAAATACGTTAAAATCAATGAAAAATTTCAATAAAATCATTACAGATATTGAAAATAAAGACTAAACTTATAAAAATTTCATTAAATATTGTAATATAAGGGGTACGGCTAAAATTATTTTATAAAACTTTTAATTATATGGGGTAAAGTAATAAAACAATTGAAAAATATCGTTTAAAACAATAATTATCCCTTCAAATATTGAAAATTAGTATTAAATTCATAAAAATCTCATTTCATATAAGATTTTAGGGGTTGGGTTCAACATTTTTTTATAAATTTTGTAAAAATATGGGGTATTGTAATAAAATACGTTAAAATCATTGAAAAATTTCAATAAAATCATTACAGATATTGAAAATAAGGGCTAAATTCATAAAAATGTCATTAAATATTGTAATATAAGGGGTACGGCTAAAATTATTTTAAAAAACTTGTAATTATATGGGGTAAAGTAATAAAACAATTGAAAAATATCGTTTAAAACAATAATTATCCCTTCAAATATTGAAAATAAGTATTAAATTCATAAAAATCTCATTTCATATAAGATTTTAGGGGTTGGGTTCAACATTTTTTTATAAATTTTGTAAAAATATGGGGTATTGTAATAAAATACGTTAAAATCATTGAAAAATTTCAATAAAATCATTACAGATATTGAAAATAAGGGCTAAATTCATAAAAATTTCATTAAATATTGTAATATAAGGGGTACGGCTAAAATTATTTTATAAAACTTGTAATGATATGGGGTAAACTAATAAAACAATTGAAAAATATCGTTTAAAACAATAATTATCCCTTCAAATATTGAAAATAAGTATTAAATTCATAAAAATCTCGTTTAATATAGGATTTCAGGTGTTGGGGCCAACAATTTTTTATAAATTTTGTAAAAATATGGGGTATTGTAATGAAATACGGTAAAATCATTGGAAAAATTCAATAAAATCCCTTCTCATATTGAAAATAAGGACTAAACTTATAAAAACTTCATTAAATATTGTAATATAAGGGGTACGGCTAAAAATATTTTATAAAACTTGTAATTATATGGGGTAAAGTAATAAAACAATTAAAAAATATGGATTAAAACAATAAGTATCCCTTCAAATATTGAAAATATGTATTTAATTCATAAAAATCTCGTTTAATATAGGATTTCAGGTGTTGGGGCCAACAATTTTTTTTAAATTTTGTAAAAATATGGGGTATTGTAATGAAATACGGTAAAATCATTGGAAAAATTCAATAAAATCCCTTCTAATATTGAAAATAAGGACTAAACTCATTAAAATATCATTAAATATTGTAATATAAGGGGAACGGGTAAAATTATTTTCTAAAACTTGTAATTATATGGGGTAAAGTAATACAACAATTGAAAAATATGGTTTAAAACAATATTTATCCCTTCAAATATTGAAAATAAGTATTAAATTCAAAAAAATCTCATTTAATATAGGATTTCAGGGGTTTGGTTCATTATTTTATTATAAGTTTTGTAAAAATATGGGGTATTGTAATAAAATACGTTAAAATCAATGAAAAATTTCAATAAAATCATTACAGATATTGAAAATAAGGGCTAAATTCATAAAAATTTCATTAAATATTGTAATATAAGGGGTACGGCTAAAATTATTTTATAAAACTTGTAATTATATGGGGTTAAGTAATAAAACAATTTAAAAATATGGTTTAAAACAATAATTATCCCTTCATATATTGAAAATAAGTATTAAATTCAAAAAAATCTCATTTAATATAGGATTTCAGGGGTTTGGTTCATTATTTTATTATAAATCTTGTAAACACTTGGATATTGTAATAGATTATATCATAATAACAGTGATAAAATGTTATATTCCCTTCAAATATTGAAAATAAGGACTAAATTCATAAAAATTTCATTAAATATTGTAATATAAGGGGTACGGCTAAAATTATTTTATAAAACTTGTAATTTTATGGGGTAAAGTAATACAACAATTGAAAAATATGGTTTAAAACAATAATTATCCCTTCAAATATTGAAAATAAGTATTAAATTCATAAAAATCTCATTTAATATAAGATTTTAGGGGTTGGGTTCAACATTTTTTTATAAATTTTGTAAAAATATGGGGTATTGTAATGAAATACGGTAAAATCATTGGAAAAATTCAATAAAATCCCTTCTAATATTGAAAATAAGGACTAAACTCATTAAAATATCATTAAATATTGTATTATAAGGGGTACGGCTAAAATTATTTTATAAAACTTGTAATTATATGTGGTAAAGTAATAAAACAATTGAAAAATATGGTTTAAAACAATAATTATCCCTTCAAATATTGAAAAAAAGTATTAAATTCATAAAAATCTCATTTCATATAAGATTTTAGGGGTTGAGTTCAACATTTTTTTATAAATTTTGTAAAAATATTTGGTATTGTAATAAAATACGTTAAAATCAATGAAAAATTTCAATAAAATCCCTTCTAATATTGAAAATAAGGACTAAATTCATTAAAATCCCATTAAATATTGTAATATAAGGGGTACGGCTAAAATTATTTTATAAAACTTGCAATTATATGGGGTAAAGTAATAAAACAATTGAAAAATATGGTTTAAAACAATAATTATCCCTTCAAATATTGAAAATAAGTATTAAATTCATAAAAATCTCGTTTAATATAGGATTTCAGGGGTTTGGTTCATTATTTTATTATAAATCTTGTAAACACTTGGATATTGTAATAGATTATATCATAATAACAGTGATAAAATGTTATATTCCCTTCAAATATTGAAAATAAGGACTAAATTCATTAAAATATCATTAAATATTGTAATATAAGGGGTACGGCTAAAATTATTTTATAAAACTTGTAATTATATGGGGTAAAGTAATACAACAATTGAAAAATATGGTTTAAAACAAAAATTATCCCTTCAAATATTGAAAATAAGGACTAAATTCATAAAAATTTCATTAAATATTGTAATATAAGGGGTACGGCTAAAATTATTTAATAAAACTTGTAATTATATGGGGTAAAGTAATAAAACAATTGAAAAATATGGTTTTAAACAATAATTATCCCTTCAAATATTGAAAATAAGTATTAAATTCATAAAAATCTCGTTTAATATAGGATTTCAGGGGTTGGGTTCAACATTTTTTAATAAATTTTGTAAAAATATGGGATATTGTAATAGATTATATCATAATAACAGTGATAAAATGTTAAATTCCCTTCAAATATTGAAAATAAGGACTAAATTCATTAAAATCTCATTAAATATTGTAATATAAGGGGTAAGGCTAAAATTATTTTATAAAACTTGTAATTATTTGGGGTAAAGTAATAAAACAATTGAAAAATATGGTTTAAAACAATAATTATCCCTTCAAATATTGAAAATAAGGGCTAAATTCATAAAAATTTCATTAAATATTGTAATATAAGGGGTACGGCTAAAATTATTTTATAAAACTTGTAATAATATGGGGTATTGTAAAAAAATACGTTAAAATCAATGAAAAATTTCAATAAAATCATTACAGATATTGAAAATAAGGGCTAAATTCATAAAAATTTCATTAAATATTGTAATATAAGGGGTACGGCTAAAATTATTTTATAAAACTTGTAATTCTATGGGGTAAAGTAATATAACAATTGAAAAATATGGTTTAAAACAATAATTTTCCCTTCAAATATTGAAAATAAGTATTAAATTCATAAAAATCTCATTTAATATAAGATTTTAGGGGTTGGGTTCAACATTTTTTTATAAATTTTTTAAAAATATGGGATATTGTAATGAAATACGGTAAAATCATTGGAAAAATTCAATAAAATCCCTTCTAATATTGAAAATAAAGACTAAATTCATAAATATTTCATTAAATATTGTAATATAAGGGGTACGGCTAAAATTATTTTATAAAACTTGTAATTATATGGGGTAAAGTAATAAAACAATTGAAAAATATGGTTTAAAACAATAATTATCCCTTCAAATATTGAAAATAAGGACTAAATTCATAAAAATTTCATTAAATATTGTAATATAAGGGGTACGGCTAAAATTATTTTATAAAACTTGTAATTATATGGGGTAAAGTAATAAAACAATTGAAAAATATGGTTTAAAACAATAATTATCCCTTCAAATATTGAAAATAAGTATTAAATTCAAAAAAATATCATTTAATATAGGATTTCAGGGGTTTGGTTCATTATTTTATTATAAATCTTGTAAACACTTGGATATTGTAATAGATTATATCATAATAACAGTGATAAAATGTTATATTCCCTTCAAATATTGAAAATAAGGACTAAATTCATTAAAATATCATTAAATATTGTAATATAAGGGGTACGGCTAAAATTATTTTATAAAACTTGTAATTATATGGGGTAAAGTAATACAACAATTGAAAAATATGGTTTAAAACAAAAATTATCCCTTCAAATATTGAAAATAAGGACTAAATTCATAAAAATTTCATTAAATATTGTAATATAAGGGGTACGGCTAAAATTATTTAATAAAACTTGTAATTATATGGGGTAAAGTAATAAAACAATTGAAAAATATGGTTTTAAACAATAATTATCCCTTCAAATATTGAAAATAAGTATTAAATTCATAAAAATCTAATTTAATATAAGATTTTAGGGGTTGGGTTCAACATTTTTTTATAAATTTTGTAAAAATATGGGGTATTGTAAAAAAATACGTTAAAATCAATGAAAAATTTCAATTAAATCATTACAGATATTGAAAATAAGGGCTAAACTCATTAAAATATCATTAAATATTGTAATATAAGGGGTACGGCTAAAATAATTTTATAAAACTTGTAATTATATGGGGTAAAGTAATAAAACAATTGAAAAATATCGTTTAAAACAATAATTATCCCTTCAAATATTGAAAATATGTATTTAATTTATAAAAATCTCATTTAATATAGGATTTTAGGGGTTGGGTTCAACATTTTTTTATAAATTTTTTAAAAATATGGGATATTGTAATGAAATACGGTAAAATCATTGGAAAAATTCAATAAAATCCCTTCTAATATTGAAAATAAAGACTAAATTCATAAATATTTCATTAAATATTGTAATATAAGGGGTACGGCTAAAATTATTTTATAAAACTTGTAATTATATGGGGTAAAGTAATAAAACAATTGAAAAATATGGTTTAAAACAATAATTATCCCTTCAAATATTGAAAATATGTACTAAATTCATAAAAATTTCATTAAATATTGTAATATAAGGGGTACGGCTAAAATTATTTTATAAAACTTGTAATTATATGGGGTAAAGTAATAAAACAATTGAAAAATATGGTTTAAAACAATAATTATCCCTTCAAATATTGAAAATAAGTATTAAATTCAAAAAAATATCATTTAATATAGGATTTCAGGGGTTTGGTTCATTATTTTATTATAAATCTTGTAAACACTTGGATATTGTAATAGATTATATCATAATAACAGTGATAAAATGTTATATTCCCTTCAAATATTGAAAATAAGGACTAAATTCATTAAAATATCATTAAATATTGTAATATAAGGGGTACGGCTAAAATTATTTTATAAAACTTGTAATTATATGGGGTAAAGTAATACAACAATTGAAAAATATGGTTTAAAACAAAAATTATCCCTTCAAATATTGAAAATAAGGACTAAATTCATAAAAATTTCATTAAATATTGTAATATAAGGGGTACGGCTAAAATTATTTAATAAAACTTGTAATTATATGGGGTAAAGTAATAAAACAATTGAAAAATATGGTTTTAAACAATAATTATCCCTTCAAATATTGAAAATAAGTATTAAATTCATAAAAATCTCATTTAATATAAGATTTTAGGGGTTGGGTTCAACATTTTTTTATAAATTTTGTAAAAATATGGGGTATTGTAAAAAAATACGTTAAAATCAATGAAAAATTTCAATTAAATCATTACAGATATTGAAAATAAGGGCTAAACTCATTAAAATATCATTAAATATTGTAATATAAGGGGTACGGCTAAAATAATTTTATAAAACTTGTAATTATATGGGGTAAAGTAATACAACAATTGAAAAATATGGTTTAAAACAATAATTATCCCTTCAAATATTGAAAATAAGTATTAAATTCATAAAAATCTCGTTTAATATAAGATTTTAGGGGTTGGGTTCAACATTTTTTTATAAATTTTGTAAAAATATGGGGTATTGTAATAAAATACGTTAAAATCAATGAAAAATTTCAATAAAATCATTACAGATATTGAAAATAAGGGCTAAATTCATAAAAATGTCATTAAATATTGTAATATAAGGGATACGGCTAAAATTATTTTAAAAAACTTGGAATTATATGGGGTAAAGTAATAAAACAATTGAAAAATATCGTTTAAAACAATAATTATCCCTTCAAATATTGAAAATATGTATTTAATTTATAAAAATCTCATTTAATATAGGATTTCAGGGGTTGGGTCCAGCAATTTTTTATAAATTTTGTAAAAATATGGGGTATTGTAATAAAATACGTTAAAATCAATGAAAAATTTCAATAAAATCATTACAGATATTGAAAATAAGGGCTAAATTCATAAAAATGTCATTAAATATTGTAATATAAGGGGTACGGCTAAAATTATTTTATAAAACTTTTAATTATATGGGGTAAAGTAATAAAACAATTGAAAAATATCGTTTAAAACAATAATTATCCCTTCAAATATTGAAAATAAGTATTAAATTCATAAAAATCTCGTTTAATATAGGATTTCAGGGGTTGGGGTAAACAATTTTTTATATATTTTGTAAAAATATGTGGTATTGTAATAAAATACGTTAAAATCAATGAAAAATTTCAATAAAATCATTACAGATATTGAAAATAAAGACTAAACTTATAAAAATTTCATTAAATATTGTAATATAAGGGGTACGGCTAAAATTTTTTTGTAAAACTTGTAATTATATGGGATAAAGTAATAAAACAATTGAAAAATATCGTTTAAAACAATAATTATCCCTTCAAATATTGAAAATATGTATTTAATTCATAAAAATCTCATTTAATATAGGATTTCAGGGGTTGGGTCCAGCAATTTTTTATAAATTTTGTAAAAATATGGGGTATTGTAATAAAATACGTTAAAATCAATGAAAAATTTCAATAAAATCATTACAGATATTGAATATAAGGGCTAAATTCATAAAAATTTCATTAAATATTGTAATATAAGGGGTACGGCTAAAATTATTTTATAAAACTTGTAATTATATGGGGTAAAGTAATACAACAATTGAAAAATATGGTTTAAAACAATAATTATCCCTTCAAATATTGAAAATAAGTATTAAATTCATAAAAATCTCGTTTAATATAGGATTTCAGGGGTTGGGGTAAACAATTTTTTATAAATTTTGTAAAAATATGTGGTATTGTAATAAAATACGTTAAAATCAATGAAAAATTTCAATAAAATCATTACAGATATTGAAAATAAAGACTAAACTTATAAAAATTTCATTAAATATTGTAATATAAGGGGTACGGCTAAAATTATTTTATAAAACTTTTAATTATATGGGGTAAAGTAATAAAACAATTGAAAAATATCGTTTAAAACAATAATTATCCCTTCAAATATTGAAAATTAGTATTAAATTCATAAAAATCTCATTTCATATAAGATTTTAGGGGTTGGGTTCAACATTTTTTTATAAATTTTGTAAAAATATGGGGTATTGTAATAAAATACGTTAAAATCATTGAAAAATTTCAATAAAATCATTACAGATATTGAAAATAAGGGCTAAATTCATAAAAATGTCATTAAATATTGTAATATAAGGGGTACGGCTAAAATTATTTTAAAAAACTTGTAATTATATGGGGTAAAGTAATAAAACAATTGAAAAATATCGTTTAAAACAATAATTATCCCTTCAAATATTGAAAATAAGTATTAAATTCATAAAAATCTCATTTCATATAAGATTTTAGGGGTTGGGTTCAACATTTTTTTATAAATTTTGTAAAAATATGGGGTATTGTAATAAAATACGTTAAAATCATTGAAAAATTTCAATAAAATCATTACAGATATTGAAAATAAGGGCTAAATTCATAAAAATTTCATTAAATATTGTAATATAAGGGGTACGGCTAAAATTATTTTATAAAACTTGTAATGATATGGGGTAAACTAATAAAACAATTGAAAAATATCGTTTAAAACAATAATTATCCCTTCAAATATTGAAAATAAGTATTAAATTCATAAAAATCTCGTTTAATATAGGATTTCAGGTGTTGGGGCCAACAATTTTTTATAAATTTTGTAAAAATATGGGGTATTGTAATGAAATACGGTAAAATCATTGGAAAAATTCAATAAAATCCCTTCTCATATTGAAAATAAGGACTAAACTTATAAAAACTTCATTAAATATTGTAATATAAGGGGTACGGCTAAAAATATTTTATAAAACTTGTAATTATATGGGGTAAAGTAATAAAACAATTAAAAAATATGGATTAAAACAATAAGTATCCCTTCAAATATTGAAAATATGTATTTAATTCATAAAAATCTCGTTTAATATAGGATTTCAGGTGTTGGGGCCAACAATTTTTTATAAATTTTGTAAAAATATGGGGCATTGTAATGAAATACGGTAAAATCATTGGAAAAAATCAATAAAATCCCTTCTAATATTGAAAATAAGGACTAAATTCATTAAAATCCCATTAAATATTGTAATATAAGGGGTACGGCTAAAATTATTTTATAAAACTTGTAATTATATGGGATAAAGTAATAAAACAATTGAAAAATATCGTTTAAAACAATAATTATCCCTTCAAATATTGAAAATAAGTATTTAATTCATAAAAATCTCGTTTAATATAGGATTTCAGGTGTTGGGGCCAACAATTTTTTTTAAATTTTGTAAAAATATGGGGTATTGTAATGAAATACGGTAAAATCATTGGAAAAATTCAATAAAATCCCTTCTAATATTGAAAATAAGGACTAAACTCATTAAAATATCATTAAATATTGTAATATAAGGGGAACGGGTAAAATTATTTTCTAAAACTTGTAATTATATGGGGTAAAGTAATACAACAATTGAAAAATATGGTTTAAAACAATATTTATCCCTTCAAATATTGAAAATAAGTATTAAATTCAAAAAAATCTCATTTAATATAGGATTTCAGGGGTTTGGTTCATTATTTTATTATAAGTTTTGTAAAAATATGGGGTATTGTAATAAAATACGTTAAAATCAATGAAAAATTTCAATAAAATCATTACAGATATTGAAAATAAGGGCTAAATTCATAAAAATTTCATTAAATATTGTAATATAAGGGGTACGGCTAAAATTATTTTATAAAACTTGTAATTATATGGGGTTAAGTAATAAAACAATTTAAAAATATGGTTTAAAACAATAATTATCCCTTCATATATTGAAAATAAGTATTAAATTCAAAAAAATCTCATTTAATATAGGATTTCAGGGGTTTGGTTCATTATTTTATTATAAATCTTGTAAACACTTGGATATTGTAATAGATTATATCATAATAACAGTGATAAAATGTTATATTCCCTTCAAATATTGAAAATAAGGACTAAATTCATAAAAATTTCATTAAATATTGT
The DNA here is from genome assembly GCA_036289425.1 of Rhopalosiphum nymphaeae. Taxonomy (NCBI): domain Eukaryota; kingdom Metazoa; phylum Arthropoda; class Insecta; order Hemiptera; family Aphididae; genus Rhopalosiphum; species Rhopalosiphum nymphaeae. The sequence goes on along the minus strand of JAZAQC010000001.1, from coordinate 5,999,948 downwards.
AATATAAGGGGTACGGCTAAAATTATTTTATAAAACTTGTAATTTTATGGGGTAAAGTAATACAACAATTGAAAAATATGGTTTAAAACAATAATTATCCCTTCAAATATTGAAAATAAGTATTAAATTCATAAAAATCTCATTTAATATAAGATTTTAGGGGTTGGGTTCAACATTTTTTTATAAATTTTGTAAAAATATGGGGTATTGTAATGAAATACGGTAAAATCATTGGAAAAATTCAATAAAATCCCTTCTAATATTGAAAATAAGGACTAAACTCATTAAAATATCATTAAATATTGTATTATAAGGGGTACGGCTAAAATTATTTTATAAAACTTGTAATTATATGTGGTAAAGTAATAAAACAATTGAAAAATATGGTTTAAAACAATAATTATCCCTTCAAATATTGAAAAAAAGTATTAAATTCATAAAAATCTCATTTCATATAAGATTTTAGGGGTTGAGTTCAACATTTTTTTATAAATTTTGTAAAAATATTTGGTATTGTAATAAAATACGTTAAAATCAATGAAAAATTTCAATAAAATCCCTTCTAATATTGAAAATAAGGACTAAATTCATTAAAATCCCATTAAATATTGTAATATAAGGGGTACGGCTAAAATTATTTTATAAAACTTGCAATTATATGGGGTAAAGTAATAAAACAATTGAAAAATATGGTTTAAAACAATAATTATCCCTTCAAATATTGAAAATAAGTATTAAATTCATAAAAATCTCGTTTAATATAGGATTTCAGGTGTTGGGGCCAACAATTTTTTATAAATTTTGTAAAAATATGGGGTATTGTAATGAAATACGGTAAAATCATTGGAAAAAATCAATAAAATCCCTTCTAATATTGAAAATAAGGACTAAACTTAAAAAAATTTCATTAAATATTGTATTATAAGGGGTACGGCTAAAATTATTTTATAAAACTTGTAATTATATGTGGTAATGTAATAAAACAATTGAAAAATATGGTTTAAAACAATAATTATCCCTTCAAATATTGAAAAAAAGTATTAAATTCATAAAAATCTCATTTCATATAAGATTTTAGGGGTTGAGTTCAACATTTTTTTATAAATTTTGTAAAAATATTTGGTATTGTAATAAAATACGTTAAAATCAATGAAAAATTTCAATAAAATCCCTTCTAATATTGAAAATAAGGACTAAATTCATTAAAATCCCATTAAATATTGTAATATAAGGGGTACGGCTAAAATTATTTTATAAAACTTGCAATTATATGGGGTAAAGTAATAAAACAATTGAAAAATATGGTTTAAAACAATAATTATCCCTTCAAATATTGAAAATAAGTATTAAATTCATAAAAATCTCATTTAATATAAGATTTTAGGGGTTGGGTTCAACATTTTTTTATAAATTTTGTAAAAATATGGGGTATTGTAATAAAATACGTTTAAATCAATGAAAAATTTCAATAAAATCATTACAGATATTGAAAATAAGGGCTAAACTCATTAAAATATCATTAAATATTGTAATATAAGGGGTACGGCTAAAATTATTTTATAACACTTGTAATTATATGGGGTAAAGTAATAAAACAATTGAAAAATATGGTTTAAAATAATAATTATCCCTTCAAATATTGAAAATAAGTATTAAATTCATAAAAATCTCATTTCATATAAGATTTTAGGGGTTGAGTTCAACATTTTTTTATAAATTTTGTAAAAATATTTGGTATTGTAATAAAATACGTTAAAATCAATGAAAAATTTCAATAAAATCCCTTCTAATATTGAAAATAAGGACTAAATTCATTAAAATCCCATTAAATATTGTAATATAAGGGGTACGGCTAAAATTATTTTATAAAACTTGCAATTATATGGGGTAAAGTAATAAAACAATTGAAAAATATGGTTTAAAACAATAATTATCCCTTCAAATATTGAAAATTAGTATTAAATTCATAAAAATCTCATTTCATATAAGATTTTAGGGGTTGGGTTCAACATTTTTTTATAAATTTTGTAAAAATATGGGGTATTGTAATAAAATACGGTAAAATCAATGAAAAATTTCAATAAAATCATTACAGATATTGAAAATAAAGACTAAACTTATAAAAATTTCATTAAATATTGTAATATAAGGGGTACGGCTAAAATTATTTTATAAAACTTGTAATTATATGGGATAAAGTAATAAAACAATTGAAAAATATCGTTTAAAACAATAATTATCCCTTCAAATATTGAAAATAAGTATTAAATTCATAAAAATCTCGTTTAATATAGGATTTCAGGTGTTGGGGCCAACAATTTTTTATAAATTTTGTAAAAATATGGGGTATTGTAATGAAATACGGTAAAATCATTGGAAAAATTCAATAAAATCATTACAGATATTGAAAATAAAGACTAAACTTATAAAAATTTCATTAAATATTGTAATATAAGGGGTACGGCTAAAATTATTTTATAAAACTTGTAATTATATGTGGTAAAGTAATAAAACAATTGAAAAATATGGTTTAAAACAATAATTATCCCTTCAAATATTGAAAAAAAGTATTAAATTCATAAAAATCTCATTTCATATAAGATTTTAGGGGTTGAGTTCAACATTTTTTTATAAATTTTGTAAAAATATTTGGTATTGTAATAAAATACGTTAAAATCAATGAAAAATTTCAATAAAATCCCTTCTAATATTGAAAATAAGGACTAAATTCATTAAAATCCCATTAAATATTGTAATATAAGGGGTACGGCTAAAATTATTTTATAAAACTTGCAATTATATGGGGTAAAGTAATACAACAATTGAAAAATATGGTTTAAAACAATATTTATCCCTTCAAATATTGAAAATAAGTATTAAATTCAAAAAAATCTCATTTAATATAGGATTTCAGGGGTTTGGTTCATTATTTTATTATAAGTTTTGTAAAAATATGGGGTATTGTAATAAAATACGTTAAAATCAATGAAAAATTTCAATAAAATCATTACAGATATTGAAAATAAGGGCTAAATTCATAAAAATTTCATTAAATATTGTAATATAAGGGGTACGGCTAAAATTATTTTATAAAACTTGTAATTATATGGGGTTAAGTAATAAAACAATTTAAAAATATGGTTTAAAACAATAATTATCCCTTCATATATTGAAAATAAGTATTAAATTCAAAAAAATCTCATTTAATATAGGATTTCAGGGGTTTGGTTCATTATTTTATTATAAATCTTGTAAACACTTGGATATTGTAATAGATTATATCATAATAACAGTGATAAAATGTTATATTCCCTTCAAATATTGAAAATAAGGACTAAATTCATAAAAATTTCATTAAATATTGTAATATAAGGGGTACGGCTAAAATTATTTTATAAAACTTGTAATTTTATGGGGTAAAGTAATACAACAATTGAAAAATATGGTTTAAAACAATAATTATCCCTTCAAATATTGAAAATAAGTATTAAATTCATAAAAATCTCATTTAATATAAGATTTTAGGGGTTGGGTTCAACATTTTTTTATAAATTTTGTAAAAATATGGGGTATTGTAATGAAATACGGTAAAATCATTGGAAAAATTCAATAAAATCCCTTCTAATATTGAAAATAAGGACTAAACTCATTAAAATATCATTAAATATTGTATTATAAGGGGTACGGCTAAAATTATTTTATAAAACTTGTAATTATATGTGGTAAAGTAATAAAACAATTGAAAAATATGGTTTAAAACAATAATTATCCCTTCAAATATTGAAAAAAAGTATTAAATTCATAAAAATCTCATTTCATATAAGATTTTAGGGGTTGAGTTCAACATTTTTTTATAAATTTTGTAAAAATATTTGGTATTGTAATAAAATACGTTAAAATCAATGAAAAATTTCAATAAAATCCCTTCTAATATTGAAAATAAGGACTAAATTCATTAAAATCCCATTAAATATTGTAATATAAGGGGTACGGCTAAAATTATTTTATAAAACTTGCAATTATATGGGGTAAAGTAATAAAACAATTGAAAAATATGGTTTAAAACAATAATTATCCCTTCAAATATTGAAAATAAGTATTAAATTCATAAAAATCTCGTTTAATATAGGATTTCAGGTGTTGGGGCCAACAATTTTTTATAAATTTTGTAAAAATATGGGGTATTGTAATGAAATACGGTAAAATCATTGGAAAAAATCAATAAAATCCCTTCTAATATTGAAAATAAGGACTAAACTTAAAAAAATTTCATTAAATATTGTATTATAAGGGGTACGGCTAAAATTATTTTATAAAACTTGTAATTATATGTGGTAATGTAATAAAACAATTGAAAAATATGGTTTAAAACAATAATTATCCCTTCAAATATTGAAAAAAAGTATTAAATTCATAAAAATCTCATTTCATATAAGATTTTAGGGGTTGAGTTCAACATTTTTTTATAAATTTTGTAAAAATATTTGGTATTGTAATAAAATACGTTAAAATCAATGAAAAATTTCAATAAAATCCCTTCTAATATTGAAAATAAGGACTAAATTCATTAAAATCCCATTAAATATTGTAATATAAGGGGTACGGCTAAAATTATTTTATAAAACTTGCAATTATATGGGGTAAAGTAATAAAACAATTGAAAAATATGGTTTAAAACAATAATTATCCCTTCAAATATTGAAAATAAGTATTTAATTCATAAAAATCTCATTTAATATAGGATTTCAGGGGATGGGTTCAACATTTTTTTATAAATTTTGTAAAAATATGGGGTATTGTAATAAAATACGTTAAAATCAATGAAAAATTTCAATAAAATCATTACAATTAATGAAAATAAGGGCTAAATTCATAAAAATTTCATTAAATATTGTAATATAAGGGGTAAGGCTAAAATTATTTTCTAAAACTTGTAATTATATGGGGTAAAGTAATAAAACAATTGAAAAATATGGTTTAAAACAATAATTATCCCTTCAAATGTTGAAAATTAGTATTTAATTCATAAAAATCTCATTTAATATAGGATTTCAGGGGATGGGTTCAACATTTTTTTATAAATTTTGTAAAAATATGGGGTATTGTAATGAAATACGGTAAAATCATTGGAAAAATTCAATAAAATCCCTTCTAATATTTAAAATAAGGACTAAACTCATTAAAATATCAATAAATATTGTAATATAAGGGGTACGGGTAAAATTATTTTCTAAAACTTGTAATTATATGGGGTAAAGTAATACAACAATTGAAAAATATGGTTTAAAACAATAATTATCCCTTCAAATATTGAAAATAAGTATTAAATTCATAAAAATCTCATTTAATATAAGATTTTAGGGGTTGGGTTCAACATTTTTTTATAAATTTTGTAAAAATATGGGGTATTGTAATAAAATACGTTTAAATCAATGAAAAATTTCAATAAAATCATTACAGATATTGAAAATAAGGGCTAAACTCATTAAAATATCATTAAATATTGTAATATAAGGGGTACGGCTAAAATTATTTTATAACACTTGTAATTATATGGGGTAAAGTAATAAAACAATTGAAAAATATGGTTTAAAATAATAATTATCCCTTCAAATATTGAAAATAAGTATTAAATTCATAAAAATCTCGTTTAATATAGGATTTCAGGTGTTGGGGCCAACAATTTTTTATAAATTTTGTAAAAATATGGGGCATTGTAATGAAATACGGTAAAATCATTGGAAAAAATCAATAAAATCCCTTCTAATATTGAAAATAAGGACTAAACTTAAAAAAATTTCATTAAATATTGTATTATAAGGGGTACGGCTAAAATTATTTTATAAAACTTGTAATTATATGTGGTAAAGTAATAAAACAATTGAAAAATATGGTTTAAAACAATAATTATCCCTTCAAATATTGAAAAAAAGTATTAAATTCATAAAAATCTCATTTCATATAAGATTTTAGGGGTTGAGTTCAACATTTTTTTATAAATTTTGTAAAAATATTTGGTATTGTAATAAAATACGTTAAAATCAATGAAAAATTTCAATAAAATCCCTTCTAATATTGAAAATAAGGACTAAATTCATTAAAATCCCATTAAATATTGTAATATAAGGGGTACGGCTAAAATTATTTTATAAAACTTGCAATTATATGGGGTAAAGTAATAAAACAATTGAAAAATATGGTTTAAAACAATAATTATCCCTTCAAATATTGAAAATTAGTATTAAATTCATAAAAATCTCATTTCATATAAGATTTTAGGGGTTGGGTTCAACATTTTTTTATAAATTTTGTAAAAATATGGGGTATTGTAATAAAATACGGTAAAATCAATGAAAAATTTCAATAAAATCATTACAGATATTGAAAATAAAGACTAAACTTATAAAAATTTCATTAAATATTGTAATATAAGGGGTACGGCTAAAATTATTTTATAAAACTTGTAATTATATGGGATAAAGTAATAAAACAATTGAAAAATATCGTTTAAAACAATAATTATCCCTTCAAATATTGAAAATAAGTATTAAATTCATAAAAATCTCGTTTAATATAGGATTTCAGGTGTTGGGGCCAACAATTTTTTATAAATTTTGTAAAAATATGGGGTATTGTAATGAAATACGGTAAAATCATTGGAAAAATTCAATAAAATCATTACAGATATTGAAAATAAAGACTAAACTTATAAAAATTTCATTAAATATTGTAATATAAGGGGTACGGCTAAAATTATTTTATAAAACTTGTAATTATATGTGGTAAAGTAATAAAACAATTGAAAAATATGGTTTAAAACAATAATTATCCCTTCAAATATTGAAAAAAAGTATTAAATTCATAAAAATCTCATTTCATATAAGATTTTAGGGGTTGAGTTCAACATTTTTTTATAAATTTTGTAAAAATATTTGGTATTGTAATAAAATACGTTAAAATCAATGAAAAATTTCAATAAAATCCCTTCTAATATTGAAAATAAGGACTAAATTCATTAAAATCCCATTAAATATTGTAATATAAGGGGTACGGCTAAAATTATTTTATAAAACTTGCAATTATATGGGGTAAAGTAATAAAACAATTGAAAAATATGGTTTAAAACAATAATTATCCCTTCAAATATTGAAAATTAGTATTAAATTCATAAAAATCTCATTTCATATAAGATTTTAGGGGTTGGGTTCAACATTTTTTTATAAATTTTGTAAAAATATGGGGTATTGTAATAAAATACGGTAAAATCAATGAAAAATTTTAATAAAATCATTACAGATATTGAAAATAAAGACTAAACTTATAAAAATTTCATTAAATATTGTAATATAAGGGGTACGGCTAAAATTATTTTATAAAACTTGTAATTATATGGGATAAAGTAATAAAACAATTGAAAAATATCGTTTAAAACAATAATTATCCCTTCAAATATTGAAAATAAGTATTAAATTCATAAAAATCTCGTTTAATATAGGATTTCAGGTGTTGGGGCCAACAATTTTTTATAAATTTTGTAAAAATATGGGGTATTGTAATGAAATACGGTAAAATCATTGGAAAAATTCAATAAAATCCCTTCTAATATTGAAAATAAGGACTAAACTCATTAAAATATCATTAAATATTGTAATATAAGGGGTACGGGTAAAATTATTTTCTATAACTTGTAATTATATGGGGTAAAGTTATACAACAATTGAAAAATATGGTTTAAAACAATATTTATCCCTTCAAATATTGAAAATAAGTATTAAATTCATAAAAATCTCATTTAATATAAGATTTTAGGGGTTGGGTTCAACATTTTTTTATAAATTTTGTAAAAATATGGGGTATTGTAATAAATTACGTTTAAATCAATGAAAAATTTCAATAAAATCATTACAGATATTGAAAATATGGGCTAAACTCATTAAAATATCATTAAATATAGTAATATAAGGGGTACGGCTAAAATTATTTTATAACACTTGTAATTATATGGGGTAAAGTAATAAAACAATTGAAAAATATGGTTTAAAACAATAATTATCCCTTCAAATGTTGAAAATTAGTATTTAATTCATAAAAATCTCATTTAATATAGGATTTCAGGGGATGGGTTCAACATTTTTTTATAAATTTTGTAAAAATATGGGGTATTGTAATGAAATACGGTAAAATCATTGGAAAAATTCAATAAAATCCCTTCTAATATTTAAAATAAGGACTAAACTCATTAAAATATCAATAAATATTGTAATATAAGGGGTACGGGTAAAATTATTTTCTAAAACTTGTAATAATATGGGGTAAAGTAATACAACAATTGAAAAATATGGTTTAAAACAATAATTATCCCTTCAAATATTGAAAAAAAGTATTAAATTCATAAAAATCTCATTTCATATAAGATTTTAGGGGTTGAGTTCAACATTTTTTTATAAATTTTGTAAAAATATTTGGTATTGTAATAAAATACGTTAAAATCAATGAAAAATTTCAATAAAATCCCTTCTAATATTGAAAATAAGGACTAAATTCATTAAAATCCCATTAAATATTGTAATATAAGGGGTACGGCTAAAATTATTTTATAAAACTTGCAATTATATGGGGTAAAGTAATAAAACAATTGAAAAATATGGTTTAAAACAATAATTATCCCTTCAAATATTGAAAATTAGTATTAAATTCATAAAAATCTCATTTCATATAAGATTTTAGGGGTTGGGTTCAACATTTTTTTATAAATTTTGTAAAAATATGGGGTATTGTAATAAAATACGGTAAAATCAATGAAAAATTTCAATAAAATCATTACAGATATTGAAAATAAAGACTAAACTTATAAAAATTTCATTAAATATTGTAATATAAGGGGTACGGCTAAAATTATTTTATAAAACTTGTAATTATATGGGATAAAGTAATAAAACAATTGAAAAATATCGTTTAAAACAATAATTATCCCTTCAAATATTGAAAATAAGTATTAAATTCATAAAAATCTCGTTTAATATAGGATTTCAGGTGTTGGGGCCAACAATTTTTTATAAATTTTGTAAAAATATGGGGTATTGTAATGAAATACGGTAAAATCATTGGAAAAATTCAATAAAATCATTACAGATATTGAAAATAAAGACTAAACTTATAAAAATTTCATTAAATATTGTAATATAAGGGGTACGGGTAAAATTATTTTCTATAACTTGTAATTATATGGGGTAAAGTTATACAACAATTGAAAAATATGGTTTAAAACAATATTTATCCCTTCAAATATTGAAAATAAGTATTAAATTCATAAAAATCTCATTTAATATAAGATTTTAGGGGTTGGGTTCAACATTTTTTTATAAATTTTGTAAAAATATGGGGTATTGTAATAAATTACGTTTAAATCAATGAAAAATTTCAATAAAATCATTACAGATATTGAAAATATGGGCTAAACTCATTAAAATATCATTAAATATAGTAATATAAGGGGTACGGCTAAAATTATTTTATAACACTTGTAATTATATGGGGTAAAGTAATAAAACAATTGAAAAATATGGTTTAAAACAATAATTATCCCTTCAAATATTGAAAATAAGTATTAAATTCATAAAAATCTCATTTAATATAGGATTTCAGGGGTTTGGTACATTATTTTTTTATAAATCTTGTAAACACTTGGATATTGTAATAGATTATATCATAATAACAGTGATAAAATGTTATATTCCCTTCAAATATAGAAAATAAGGACTAAATTCATTAAAATCTCATTAAATATTGTAATATAAGGGGTAAGGCTAAAATTATTTTATAAAACTTTTAATTATATGGGGTAAAGTAATAAAACAATTGAAAAATATGGTTTAAAACAATAATTATCCCTTCAAATGTTGAAAATAAGTATTTAATTCATAAAAATCTCATTTAATATAGGATTTCAGGGGATAGGTTCAACATTTTTTTATAAATTTTGTAAAAATATGGGGTATTGTAATAAAATACGTTTAAATCAATGAAAAATTTCAATAAAATCATTACAGATATTGAAAATAAGGGCTAAACTCATTAAAATATCATTAAATATTGTAATATAAGGGGTACGGCTAAAATTATTTTATAACACTTGTAATTATATGGGGTAAAGTAATAAAACAATTGAAAAATATGGTTTAAAATAATAATTATCCCTTCAAATATTGAAAATAAGTATTAAATTCATAAAAATCTCGTTTAATATAGGATTTCAGGTGTTGGGGCCAACAATTTTTTATAAATTTTGTAAAAATATGGGGCATTGTAATGAAATACGGTAAAATCATTGGAAAAAATCAATAAAATCCCTTCTAATATTGAAAATAAGGACTAAACTTAAAAAAATTTCATTAAATATTGTATTATAAGGGGTACGGCTAAAATTATTTTATAAAACTTGTAATTATATGTGGTAAAGTAATAAAACAATTGAAAAATATGGTTTAAAACAATAATTATCCCTTCAAATATTGAAAAAAAGTATTAAATTCATAAAAATCTCATTTCATATAAGATTTTAGGGGTTGAGTTCAACATTTTTTTATAAATTTTGTAAAAGTATTTGGTATTGTAATAAAATACGTTAAAATCAATGAAAAATTTCAATAAAATCCCTTCTAATATTGAAAATAAGGACTAAATTCATTAAAATCCCATTAAATATTGTAATATAAGGGGTACGGCTAAAATTATTTTATAAAACTTGTAATTATATGGGATAAAGTAATAAAACAATTGAAAAATATCGTTTAAAACAATAATTATCCCTTCAAATATTGAAAATAAGTATTAAATTCATAAAAATCTCGTTTAATATAGGATTTCAGGTGTTGGGGCAAACAATTTTTTTTAAATTTTGTAAAAATATGGGGTATTGTAATGAAATACGGTAAAATCATTGGAAAAATTCAATAAAATCCCTTCTAATATTGAAAATAAGGACTAAACTCATTAAAATATCATTAAATATTGTAATATAAGGGGTACGGGTAAAATTATTTTCTAAAACTTGTAATTATATTGGGTAAAGTAATACAACAATTGAAAAATATGGTTTAAAACAATATTTATCCCTTCAAATATTGAAAATAAGTATTAAATTCATAAAAATCTCATTTAATATAAGATTTTAGGGGTTGGGTTCAACATTTTTTTATAAATTTTGTAAAAATATGGGGTATTGTAATAAATTACGTTTAAATCAATGAAAAATTTCAATAAAATCATTACAGATATTGAAAATATGGGCTAAACTCATTAAAATATCATTAAATATAGTAATATAAGGGGTACGGCTAAAATTATTTTATAACACTTGTAATTATATGGGGTAAAGTAATAAAACAATTGAAAAATATGGTTTAAAACAATAATTATCCCTTCAAATATTGAAAATAAGTATTAAATTCATAAAAATCTCATTTAATATAGGATTTCAGGTGTTGGGGCCAACAATTTTTTATAAATTTTGTAAAAATATGGGGCATTGTAATGAAATACGGTAAGATCATTGGAAAAAATCAATAAAATCCCTTCTAATATTGAAAATAAGGACTAAACTTAAAAAAATTTCATTAAATATTGTATTATAAGGGGTACGGCTAAAATTATTTTATAAAACTTTTAATTATATGTGGTAAAGTAATAAAACAATTGAAAAATATGGTTTAAAACAATAATTATCCCTTCAAATATTGAAAAAAAGTATTAAATTCATAAAAATCTCATTTCATATAAGATTTTAGGGGTTGAGTTCAACATTTTTTTATAAATTTTGTAAAAATATTTGGTATTGTAATAAAATACGTTAAAATCAATGAAAAATTTCAATAAAATCCCTTCTAATATTGAAAATAAGGACTAAATTCATTAAAATCCCATTAAATATTGTAATATAAGGGGTACGGCTAAAATTATTTTATAAAACTTGCAATTATATGGGGTAAAGTAATAAAACAATTGAAAAATATGGTTTAAAACAATAATTATCCCTTCAAATATTGAAAATTAGTATTAAATTCATAAAAATCTCATTTCATATAAGATTTTAGGGGTTGGGTTCAACATTTTTTTATAAATTTTGTAAAAATATGGGGTATTGTAATAAAATACGGTAAAATCAATGAAAAATTTTAATAAAATCATTACAGATATTGAAAATAAAGACTAAACTTATAAAAATTTCATTAAATATTGTAATATAAGGGGTACGGCTAAAATTATTTTATAAAACTTGTAATTATATGGGATAAAGTAATAAAACAATTGAAAAATATCGTTTAAAACAATAATTATCCCTTCAAATATTGAAAATAAGTATTAAATTCATAAAAATCTCGTTTAATATAGGATTTCAGGTGTTGGGGCCAACAATTTTTTATAAATTTTGTAAAAATATGGGGTATTGTAATGAAATACGGTAAAATCATTGGAAAAATTCAATAAAATCCCTTCTAATATTGAAAATAAGGACTAAACTCATTAAAATATCATTAAATATTGTAATATAAGGGGTACGGGTAAAATTATTTTCTATAACTTGTAATTATATGGGGTAAAGTTATACAACAATTGAAAAATATGGTTTAAAACAATATTTATCCCTTCAAATATTGAAAATAAGTATTAAATTCATAAAAATCTCATTTAATATAAGATTTTAGGGGTTGGGTTCAACATTTTTTTATAAATTTTGTAAAAATATGGGGTATTGTAATAAATTACGTTTAAATCAATGAAAAATTTCAATAAAATCATTACAGATATTGAAAATATGGGCTAAACTCATTAAAATATCATTAAATATAGTAATATAAGGGGTACGGCTAAAATTATTTTATAACACTTGTAATTATATGGGGTAAAGTAATAAAACAATTGAAAAATATGGTTTAAAACAATAATTATCCTTTCAAATATTGAAAATAAGTATTAAATTCATAAAAATCTCATTTAATATAGGATTTCAGGGGTTTGGTACATTATTTTTTTATAAATCTTGTAAACACTTGGATATTGTAATAGATTATATCATAATAACAGTGATAAAATGTTATATTCCCTTCAAATATTGAAAATAAGGACTAAATTCATTAAAATCTCATTAAATATTGTAATATAAGGGGTAAGGCTAAAATTATTTTATAAAACTTTTAATTATATGGGGTAAAGTAATAAAACAATTGAAAAATATGGTTTAAAACAATAATTATCCCTTCAAATATTGAAAATTAGTATTAAATTCATAAAAATCTCATTTCATATAAGATTTTAGGGGTTGGGTTCAACATTTTTTTATAAATTTTGTAAAAATATGGGGTATTGTAATAAAATACGGTAAAATCAATGAAAAATTTTAATAAAATCATTACAGATATTGAAAATAAAGACTAAACTTATAAAAATTTCATTAAATATTGTAATATAAGGGGTACGGCTAAAATTATTTTATAAAACTTGTAATTATATGGGATAAAGTAATAAAACAATTGAAAAATATCGTTTAAAACAATAATTATCCCTTCAAATATTGAAAATAAGTATTAAATTCATAAAAATCTCGTTTAATATAGGATTTCAGGTGTTGGGGCAAACAATTTTTTTTAAATTTTGTAAAAATATGGGGTATTGTAATGAAATACGGTAAAATCATTGGAAAAATTCAATAAAATCCCTTCTAATATTGAAAATAAGGACTAAACTCATTAAAATATCATTAAATATTGTAATATAAGGGGTACGGGTAAAATTATTTTCTAAAACTTGTAATTATATTGGGTAAAGTAATACAACAATTGAAAAATATGGTTTAAAACAATATTTATCCCTTCAAATATTGAAAATAAGTATTAAATTCATAAAAATCTCATTTAATATAAGATTTTAGGGGTTGGGTTCAACATTTTTTTATAAATTTTGTAAAAATATGGGGTATTGTAATAAATTACGTTTAAATCAATGAAAAATTTCAATAAAATCATTACAGATATTGAAAATATGGGCTAAACTCATTAAAATATCATTAAATATAGTAATATAAGGGGTACGGCTAAAATTATTTTATAACACTTGTAATTATATGGGGTAAAGTAATAAAACAATTGAAAAATATGGTTTAAAACAATAATTATCCCTTCAAATATTGAAAATAAGTATTAAATTCATAAAAATCTCATTTAATATAGGATTTCAGGTGTTGGGGCCAACAATTTTTTATAAATTTTGTAAAAATATGGGGTATTGTAATAAATTACGTTTAAATCAATGAAAAATTTCAATAAAATCATTACAGATATTGAAAATATGGGCTAAACTCATTAAAATATCATTAAATATAGTAATATAAGGGTTACGGCTAAAATTATTTTATAACACTTGTAATTATATGGGGTAAAGTAATAAAACAATTGAAAAATATGGTTTAAAACAATAATTATCCCTTCAAATATTGAAAATAAGTATTAAATTCATAAAAATCTCATTTAATATAGGATTTCAGGTGTTGGGGCCAACAATTTTTTATAAATTTTGTAAAAATATGGGGCATTGTAATGAAATACGGTAAAATCATTGGAAAAAATCAATAAAATCCCTTCTAATATTGAAAATAAGGACTAAACTTAAAAAAATTTCATTAAATATTGTATTATAAGGGGTACGGCTAAAATTATTTTATAAAACTTGTAATTATATGTGGTAAAGTAATAAAACAATTGAAAAATATGGTTTAAAACAATAATTATCCCTTCAAATATTGAAAAAAAGTATTAAATTCATAAAAATCTCATTTCATATAAGATTTTAGGGGTTGAGTTCAACATTTTTTTATAAATTTTGTAAAAATATTTGGTATTGTAATAAAATACGTTAAAATCAATGAAAAATTTCAATAAAATCCCTTCTAATATTGAAAATAAGGACTAAATTCATTAAAATCCCATTAAATATTGTAATATAAGGGGTACGGCTAAAATTATTTTATAAAACTTGCAATTATATGGGGTAAAGTAATAAAACAATTGAAAAATATGGTTTAAAACAATAATTATCCCTTCAAAAATTGAAAATTAGTATTAAATTCATAAAAATCTCATTTCATATAAGATTTTAGGGGTTGGGTTCAACATTTTTTTATAAATTTTGTAAAAATATGGGGTATTGTAATAAAATACGGTAAAATCAATGAAAAATTTTAATAAAATCATTACAGATATTGAAAATAAAGACTAAACTTATAAAAATTTCATTAAATATTGTAATATAAGGGGTACGGCTAAAATTATTTTATAAAACTTGTAATTATATAGGATAAAGTAATAAAACAATTGAAAAATATCGTTTAAAACAATAATTATCCCTTCAAATATTGAAAATAAGTATTAAATTCATAAAAATCTCGTTTAATATAGGATTTCAGGTGTTGGGGCCAACAATTTTTTATAAATTTTGTAAAAATATGGGGTATTGTAATGAAATACGGTAAAATCATTGGAAAAATTCAATAAAATCCCTTCTAATATTGAAAATAAGGACTAAACTCATTAAAATATCATTAAATATTGTAATATAAGGGGTACGGGTAAAATTATTTTCTAAAACTTGTAATTATATTGGGTAAAGTAATACAACAATTGAAAAATATGGTTTAAAACAATATTTATCCCTTCAAATATTGAAAATAAGTATTAAATTCATAAAAATCTCATTTAATATAAGATTTTAGGGGTTGGGTTCAACATTTTTTTATAAATTTTGTAAAAATATGGGGTATTGTAATAAATTACGTTTAAATCAATGAAAAATTTCAATAAAATCATTACAGATATTGAAAATATGGGCTAAACTCATTAAAATATCATTAAATATAGTAATATAAGGGGTACGGCTAAAATTATTTTATAACACTTGTAATTATATGGGGTAAAGTAATAAAATAATTGAAAAATATGGTTTAAAACAATAATTATCCCTTCAAATATTGAAAATAAGTATTAAATTCATAAAAATCTCATTTAATATAGGATTTCAGGGGTTTGGTACATTATTTTTTTATAAATCTTGTAAACACTTGGATATTGTAATAGATTATATCATAATAACAGTGATAAAATGTTATATTCCCTTCAAATATTGAAAATAAGGACTAAATTCATTAAAATCTCATTAAATATTGTAATATAAGGGGTAAGGCTAAAATTATTTTATAAAACTTTTAATTATATGGGGTAAAGTAATAAAACAATTGAAAAATATGGTGTAAAACAATAATTATCCCTTCAAATGTTGAAAATAAGTATTTAATTCATAAAAATCTCATTTAATATAGGATTTCAGGGGATGGGTTCAACATTTTTTTATAAATTTTGTAAAAATATGGGGTATTGTAATAAAATACGTTTAAATCAATGAAAAATTTCAATAAAATCATTACAGATATTGAAAATAAGGGCTAAACTCATTAAAATATCATTAAATATTGTAATATAAGGGGTACGGCTAAAATTATTTTATAACACTTGTAATTATATGGGGCAAAGTAATAAAACAATTGATAAATATCGTTTAAAACAATAATTATCCCTTCAAATATTGAAAATAAGTATTAAATTCATAAAAATCTCGTTTAATATAGGATTTCAGGTGTTGGGGCCAACAATTTTTTATAAATTTTGTAAAAATATGGGGTATTGTAATGAAATACGGTAAAATCATTGGAAAAAATCAATAAAATCCCTTCTAATATTGAAAATAAGGACTAAACTTAAAAAAATTTCATTAAATATTGTATTATAAGGGGTACGGCTAAAATTATTTTATAAAACTTGTAATTATATGTGGTAAAGTAATAAAACAATTGAAAAATATGGTTTAAAACAATAATTATCCCTTCAAATATTGAAAAAAAGTATTAAATTCATAAAAATCTCATTTCATATAAGATTTTAGGGGTTGAGTTCAACATTTTTTTATAAATTTTGTAAAAATATTTGGTATTGTAATAAAATACGTTAAAATCAATGAAAAATTTCAATAAAATCCCTTCTAATATTGAAAATAAGGACTAAATTCATTAAAATCCCATTAAATATTGTAATATAAGGGGTACGGCTAAAATTATTTTATAAAATTGCAATTATATGGGGTAAAGTAATAAAACAATTGAAAAATATGGTTTAAAACAATAATTATCCCTTCAAATATTGAAAATTAGTATTAAATTCATAAAAATCTCATTTCATATAAGATTTTAGGGGTTGGGTTCAACATTTTTTTATAAATTTTGTAAAAATATGGGGTATTGTAATAAAATACGGTAAAATCAATGAAAAATTTCAATAAAATCCCTTCTAATATTGAAAATAAGGACTAAACTCATTAAAATATCATTAAATATTGTAATATAAGGGGTACGGGTAAAATTATTTTCTAAAACTTGTAATTATATGGGGTAAAGTAATAAAACAATTGAAAAATATGGTTTAAAACAATAATTATCCCTTCAAATATTGAAAATAAGTATTAAATTCATAAAAATCTCGTTTAATATAGGATTTCAGGTGTTGGGGCCAACAATTTTTTTATAAATTTTGTAAAAATATGGGGTATTGTAATAAAATACGGTAAAATCAATGAAAAATTTCAATAAAATCATTACAGATATTGAAAATAAAGACTAAACTTATAAAAATTTCATTAAATATTGTAATATAAGGGGTACGGCTAAAATTATTTTATAAAACTTGTAATTATATGGGATAAAGTAATAAAACAATTGAAAAATATCGTTTAAAACAATAATTATCCCTTCAAATATTGAAAATAAGTATTAAATTCATAAAAATCTCGTTTAATATAGGATTTCAGGTTTTGGGGCCAACAATTTTTTTTAAATTTTGTAAAAATATGGGGTATTGTAATGAAATACGGTAAAATCATTGGAAAAATTCAATAAAATCCCTTCTAATATTGAAAATAAGGACTAAACTCATTAAAATATCATTAAATATTGTAATATAAGGGGTACGGGTAAAATTATTTTCTAAAACTTGTAATTATATGGGGTAAAGTAATACAACAATTGAAAAATATGGTTTAAAACAATATTTATCCCTTCAAATATTGAAAATAAGTATTAAATTCATAAAAATCTCATTTAATATAAGATTTTAGGGGTTGGGTTCAACATTTTTTTATAAATTTTGTAAAAATATGGGGTATTGTAATAAATTACGTTTAAATCAATGAAAAATTTCAATAAAATCATTACAGATATTGAAAATAAGGGCTAAACTCATTAAAATATCATTAAATATAGTAATATAAGGGGTACGGCTAAAATTATTTTATAAAACTTGTAATTATATTGGGTAAAGTAATACAACAATTGAAAAATATGGTTTAAAACAATATTTATCCCTTCAAATATTGAAAATAAGTATTAAATTCATAAAAATCTCATTTAATATAAGATTTTAGGGGTTGGGTTCAACATTTTTTTATAAATTTTGTAAAAATATGGGGTATTGTAATAAATTACGTTTAAATCAATGAAAAATTTCAATAAAATCATTACAGATATTGAAAATATGGGCTAAACTCATTAAAATATCATTAAATATTGTAATATAAGGGGTACGGGTAAAATTATTTTCTAAAACTTGTAATTATATGGGGTAAAGTAATACAACAATTGAAAAATATGGTTTAAAACAATATTTATCCCTTCAAATATTGAAAATAAGTATTAAATTCATAAAAATCTCATTTAATATAAGATTTTAGGGGTTGGGTTCAACATTTTTTTATAAATTTTGTAAAAATATGGGGTATTGTAATAAATTACGTTTAAATCAATGAAAAATTTCAATAAAATCATTACAGATATTGAAAATAAGGGCTAAACTCATTAAAATATCATTAAATATAGTAATATAAGGGGTACGGCTAAAATTATTTTATAACACTTGTAATTATATGGGGTAAAGTAATAAAACAATTGAAAAATATGGTTTAAAACAATAATTATCCCTTCAAATATTGAAAATAAGTATTAAATTCATAAAAATCTCGTTTAATATAGGATTTCAGGTGTTGGGGCCAACAATTTTTTATAAATTTTGTAAAAATATGGGGCATTGTAATGAAATACGGTAAAATCATTGGAAAAAATCAATAAAATCCCTTCTAATATTGAAAATAAGGACTAAATTCATTAAAATCCCATTAAATATTGTAATATAAGGGGTACGGCTAAAATTATTTTATAAAACTTGTAATTATATGGGATAAAGTAATAAAACAATTGAAAAATATCGTTTAAAACAATAATTATCCCTTCAAATATTGAAAATAAGTATTTAATTCATAAAAATCTCGTTTAATATAGGATTTCAGGTGTTGGGGCCAACAATTTTTTTTAAATTTTGTAAAAATATGGGGTATTGTAATGAAATACGGTAAAATCATTGGAAAAATTCAATAAAATCCCTTCTAATATTGAAAATAAGGACTAAACTCATTAAAATATCATTAAATATTGTAATATAAGGGGTACGGGTAAAATTATTTTCTAAAACTTGTAATTATATGGGGTAAAGTAATACAACAATTGAAAAATATGGTTTAAAACAATATTTATCCCTTCAAATATTGAAAATAAGTATTAAATTCATAAAAATCTCATTTAATATAAGATTTTAGGGGTTGGGTTCAACATTTTTTTATAAATTTTGTAAAAATATGGGGTATTGTAATAAATTACGTTTAAATCAATGAAAAATTTCAATAAAATCATTACAGATATTGAAAATAAGGGCTAAACTCATTAAAATATCATTAAATATAGTAATATAAGGGGTACGGCTAAAATTATTTTATAACACTTGTAATTATATGGGGTAAAGTAATAAAACAATTGAAAAATATGGTTTAAAACAATAATTATCCCTTCAAATATTGAAAATAAGTATTAAATTCATAAAAATCTCGTTTAATATAGGATTTCAGGTGTTGGGGCCAACAATTTTTTATAAATTTTGTAAAAATATGGGGCATTGTAATGAAATACGGTAAAATCATTGGAAAAAATCAATAAAATCCCTTCTAATATTGAAAATAAGGACTAAACTTAAAAAAATTTCATTAAATATTGTATTATAAGGGGTACGGCTAAAATTATTTTATAAAACTTGTAATTATATGTGGTAAAGTAATATAACAATTGAAAAATATGGTTTAAAACAGTAATTATCCCTTCAAATATTGAAAAAAAGTATTAAATTCATAAAAATCTCATTTCATATAAGATTTTAGGGGTTGAGTTCAACATTTTTTTATAAATTTTGTAAAAATATTTGGTATTGTAATAAAATACGTTAAAATCAATGAAAAATTTCAATAAAATCATTACAGATATTGAAAATAAAGACTAAACTTATAAAAATTTCATTAAATATTGTAATATAAGGGGTACGGCTAAAATTATTTTATAAAACTTGTAATTATATGGGATAAAGTAATAAAACAATTGAAAAATATCGTTTAAAACAATAATTATCCCTTCAAATATTGAAAATAAGTATTAAATTCATAAAAATCTCATTTAATATAAGATTTTAGGGGTTGGGTTCAACATTTTTTTATAAATTTTGTAAAAATATGGGGTATTGTAATAAATTACGTTTAAATCAATGAAAAATTTCAATAAAATCATTACAGATATTGAAAATAAGGGCTAAACTCATTAAAATATCATTAAATATAGTAATATAAGGGGTACGGCTAAAATTATTTTATAACACTTGTAATTATATGGGGTAAAGTAATAAAACAATTGAAAAATATGGTTTAAAACAATAATTATCCCTTCAAATATTGAAAATAAGTATTAAATTCATAAAAATCTCGTTTAATATAGGATTTCAGGTGTTGGGGCCAACAATTTTTTATAAATTTTGTAAAAATATGGGGCATTGTAATGAAATACGGTAAAATCATTGGAAAAATTCAATAAAATCCCTTCTAATATTGAAAATAAGGACTAAACTCATTAAAATATCTTTAAATATTGTAATATAAGGGGTACGGGTAAAATTATTTTCTAAAACTTGTAATTATATGGGGTAAAGTAATACAACAATTGAAAAATATGGTTTAAAACAGTAATTATCCCTTCAAATATTGAAAAAAAGTATTAAATTCATAAAAATCTCATTTCATATAAGATTTCAGGTGTTGGGGCCAACAATTTTTTATAAATTTTGTAAAAATATGGGGCATTGTAATGAAATACGGTAAAATCATTGGAAAAAATCAATAAAATCCCTTCTAATATTGAAAATAAGGACTAAACTTAAAAAAATTTCATTAAATATTGTATTATAAGGGGTACGGCTAAAATTATTTTATAAAACTTGTAATTATATGTGGTAAAGTAATAAAACAATTGAAAAATATGGTTTAAAACAGTAATTATCCCTTCAAATATTGAAAAAAAGTATTAAATTCATAAAAATCTCATTTCATATAAGATTTTAGGGGTTGAGTTCAACATTTTTTTATAAATTTTGTAAAAATATTTGGTATTGTAATAAAATTCGTTAAAATCAATGAAAAATTTCAATAAAATCATTACAGATATTGAAAATAAAGACTAAACTTATAAAAATTTCATTAAATATTGTAATATAAGGGGTACGGCTAAAATTATTTTATAAAACTTGTAATTATATGGGATAAAGTAATAAAACAATTGAAAAATATCGTTTAAAACAATAATTATCCCTTCAAATATTGAAAATAAGTATTAAATTCATAAAAATCTCATTTAATATAAGATTTTAGGGGTTGGGTTCAACATTTTTTTATAAATTTTGTAAAAATATGGGGTATTGTAATAAATTACGTTTAAATCAATGAAAAATTTCAATAAAATCATTACAGATATTGAAAATAAGGGCTAAACTCATTAAAATATCATTAAATATAGTAATATAAGGGGTACGGCTAAAATTATTTTATAACACTTGTAATTATATGGGGTAAAGTAATAAAACAATTGAAAAATATGGTTTAAAACAATAATTATCCCTTCAAATATTGAAAATAAGTATTAAATTCATAAAAATCTCGTTTAATATAGGATTTCAGGTGTTGGGGCCAACAATTTTTTATAAATTTTGTAAATATATGGGGCATTGTAATGAAATACGGTAAAATCATTGGAAAAAATCAATAAAATCCCTTCTAATATTGAAAATAAGGACTAAACTTAAAAAAATTTCATTAAATATTGTATTATAAGGGGTACGGCTAAAATTATTTTATAAAACTTGTAATTATATGTGGTAAAGTAATAAAACAATTGAAAAATATGGTTTAAAACAGTAATTATCCCTTCAAATATTGAAAAAAAGTATTAAATTCATAAAAATCTCATTTCATATAAGATTTTAGGGGTTGAGTTCAACATTTTTTTATAAATTTTGTAAAAATATTTGGTATTGTAATAAAATACGTTAAAATCAATGAAAAATTTCAATAAAATCATTACAGATATTGAAAATAAAGACTAAACTTATAAAAATTTCATTAAATATTGTAATATAAGGGGTACGGCTAAAATTATTTTATAAAACTTGTAATTATATGGGATAAAGTAATAAAACAATTGAAAAATATCGTTTAAAACAATAATTATCCCTTCAAATATTGAAAATAAGTATTAAATTCATAAAAATCTCGTTTAATATAGGATTTCAGGTGTTGGGGCCAACAATTTTTTATAAATTTTGTAAAAATATGGTGTATTGTAATGAAATACGGTAAAATCATTGGAAAAATTCAATAAAATCCCTTCTAATATTGAAAATAAGGACTAAACTCATTAAAATATCATTAAATATTGTAATATAAGGGGTACGGGTAAAATTATTTTCTAAAACTTGTAATTATATGTGGTAATGTAATAAAACAATTGAAAAATATGGTTTAAAACAATAATTATCCCTTCAAATGTTGAAAATAAGTATTTAATTCATAAAAATCTCATTTAATATAGGATTTCAGGGGATGGGTTCAACATTTTTTTATAAATTTTGTAAAAATATGGGGTATTGTAATAAAATACGTTTAAATCAATGAAAAATTTCAATAAAATCATTACAGATATTGAAAATAAGGGCTAAACTCATTAAAATATCATTAAATATTGTAATATAAGGGGTACGGCTAAAATTATTTTATAACACTTGTAATTATATGGGGCAAAGTAATAAAACAATTGATAAATATCGTTTAAAACAATAATTATCCCTTCAAATATTGAAAATAAGTATTAAATTCATAAAAATCTCGTTTAATATAGGATTTCAGGTGTTGGGGCCAACAATTTTTTATAAATTTTGTAAAAATATGGGGTATTGTAATGAAATACGGTAAAATCATTGGAAAAAATCAATAAAATCCCTTCTAATATTGAAAATAAGGACTAAACTTAAAAAAATTTCATTAAATATTGTATTATAAGGGGTACGGCTAAAATTATTTTATAAAACTTGTAATTATATGTGGTAAAGTAATAAAACAATTGAAAAATATGGTTTAAAACAATAATTATCCCTTCAAATATTGAAAAAAAGTATTAAATTCATAAAAATCTCATTTCATATAAGATTTTAGGGGTTGAGTTCAACATTTTTTTATAAATTTTGTAAAAATATTTGGTATTGTAATAAAATACGTTAAAATCAATGAAAAATTTCAATAAAATCCCTTCTAATATTGAAAATAAGGACTAAACTCATTAAAATATCATTAAATATTGTAATATAAGGGGTACGGGTAAAATTATTTTCTAAAACTTGTAATTATATGGGGTAAAGTAATAAAACAATTGAAAAATATGGTTTAAAACAATAATTATCCCTTCAAATATTGAAAATAAGTATTAAATTCATAAAAATCTCGTTTAATATAGGATTTCAGGTGTTGGGGCCAACAATTTTTTTATAAATTTTGTAAAAATATGGGGTATTGTAATAAAATACGGTAAAATCAATGAAAAATTTCAATAAAATCATTACAGATATTGAAAATAAAGACTAAACTTATAAAAATTTCATTAAATATTGTAATATAAGAGGTACGGCTAAAATTATTTTATAAAACTTGTAATTATATGGGATAAAGTAATAAAACAATTGAAAAATATCGTTTAAAACAATAATTATCCCTTCAAATATTGAAAATAAGTATTAAATTCATAAAAATCTCGTTTAATATAGGATTTCAGGTTTTGGGGCCAACAATTTTTTTTAAATTTTGTAAAAATATGGGGTATTGTAATGAAATACGGTAAAATCATTGGAAAAATTCAATAAAATCATTACAGATATTGAAAATAAAGACTAAACTTATAAAAATTTCATTAAATATTGTAATATAAGGGGTACGGCTAAAATTATTTTATAAAACTTGTAATTATATGGGATAAAGTAATAAAACAATTGAAAAATATCGTTTAAAACAATAATTATCCCTTCAAATATTGAAAATAAGTATTAAATTCATAAAAATCTCGTTTAATATAGGATTTCAGGGGTTGGGGTAAACAATTTTTTATAAATTTTGTAAAAATATGTGGTATTGTAATAAAATACGTTAAAATCAATGAAAAATTTCAATAAAATCATTACAGATATTGAAAATAAAGACTAAACTTATAAAAATTTCATTAAATATTGTAATATAAGGGGTACGGCTAAAATTATTTTATAAAACTTGTAATTATATGTGGTAAAGTAATAAAACAATTGAAAAATATGGTTTAAAACAATAATTATCCCTTCAAATATTGAAAAAAAGTATTAAATTCATAAAAATCTCATTTCATATAAGATTTTAGGGGTTGAGTTCAACATTTTTTTATAAATTTTGTAAAAATATTTGGTATTGTAATAAAATACGTTAAAATCAATGAAAAATTTCAATAAAATCCCTTCTAATATTGAAAATAAGGACTAAACTCATTAAAATATCATTAAATATTGTAATATAAGGGGTACGGGTAAAATTATTTTCTAAAACTTGTAATTATATGGGGTAAAGTAATAAAACAATTGAAAAATATGGTTTAAAACAATAATTATCCCTTCAAATATTGAAAATAAGTATTAAATTCATAAAAATCTCGTTTAATATAGGATTTCAGGTGTTGGGGCCAACAATTTTTTTATAAATTTTGTAAAAATATGGGGTATTGTAATAAAATACGGTAAAATCAATGAAAAATTTCAATAAAATCATTACAGATATTGAAAATAAAGACTAAACTTATAAAAATTTCATTAAATATTGTAATATAAGAGGTACGGCTAAAATTATTTTATAAAACTTGTAATTATATGGGATAAAGTAATAAAACAATTGAAAAATATCGTTTAAAACAATAATTATCCCTTCAAATATTGAAAATAAGTATTAAATTCATAAAAATCTCGTTTAATATAGGATTTCAGGTTTTGGGGCCAACAATTTTTTTTAAATTTTGTAAAAATATGGGGTATTGTAATGAAATACGGTAAAATCATTGGAAAAATTCAATAAAATCCCTTCTAATATTGAAAATAAGGACTAAACTCATTAAAATATCATTAAATATTGTAATATAAGGGGTACGGGTAAAATTATTTTCTAAAACTTGTAATTATATGGGGTAAAGTAATACAACAATTGAAAAATATGGTTTAAAACAATATTTATCCCTTCAAATATTGAAAATAAGTATTAAATTCATAAAAATCTCATTTAATATAAGATTTTAGGGGTTGGGTTCAACATTTTTTTATAAATTTTGTAAAAATATGGGGTATTGTAATAAATTACGTTTAAATCAATGAAAAATTTCAATAAAATCATTACAGATATTGAAAATAAAGGCTAAACTCATTAAAATATCATTAAATATAGTAATATAAGGGGTACGGCTAAAATTATTTTATAAAACTTGTAATTATATTGGGTAAAGTAATACAACAATTGAAAAATATGGTTTAAAACAATATTTATCCCTTCAAATATTGAAAATAAGTATTAAATTCATAAAAATCTCATTTAATATAAGATTTTAGGGGTTGGGTTCAACATTTTTTTATAAATTTTGTAAAAATATGGGGTATTGTAATAAATTACGTTTAAATCAATGAAAAATTTCAATAAAATCATTACAGATATTGAAAATATGGGCTAAACTCATTAAAATATCATTAAATATTGTAATATAAGGGGTACGGGTAAAATTATTTTCTAAAACTTGTAATTATATGGGGTAAAGTAATACAACAATTGAAAAATATGGTTTAAAACAATATTTATCCCTTCAAATATTGAAAATAAGTATTAAATTCATAAAAATCTCATTTAATATAAGATTTTAGGGGTTGGGTTCAACATTTTTTTATAAATTTTGTAAAAATATGGGGTATTGTAATAAATTACGTTTAAATCAATGAAAAATTTCAATAAAATCATTACAGATATTGAAAATAAGGGCTAAACTCATTAAAATATCATTAAATATAGTAATATAAGGGGTACGGCTAAAATTATTTTATAACACTTGTAATTATATGGGGTAAAGTAATAAAACAATTGAAAAATATGGTTTAAAACAATAATTATCCCTTCAAATATTGAAAATATGTATTAAATTCATAAAAATCTCGTTTAATATAGGATTTCAGGTGTTGGGGCCAACAATTTTTTATAAATTTTGTAAAAATATGGGGCATTGTAATGAAATACGGTAAAATCATTGGAAAAAATCAATAAAATCCCTTCTAATATTGAAAATAAGGACTAAATTCAATAAATCCCATTAAATATTGTAATATAAGGGGTACGGCTAAAATTATTTTATAAAACTTGTAATTATATGGGATAAAGTAATAAAACAATTGAAAAATATCGTTTAAAACAATAATTATCCCTTCAAATATTGAAAATAAGTATTTAATTCATAAAAATCTCGTTTAATATAGGCTTTCAGGTGTTGGGGCCAACAATTTTTTTTAAATTTTGTAAAAATATGGGGTATTGTAATGAATTACGGTAAAATCATTGGAAAAATTCAATAAAATCCCTTCTAATATTGAAAATAAGGACTAAACTCATTAAAATATCATTAAATATTGTAATATAAGGGGTACGGGTAAAATTATTTTCTAAAACTTGTAATTATATGGGGTAAAGTAATACAACAATTGAAAAATATGGTTTAAAACAATATTTATCCCTTCAAATATTGAAAATAAGTATTAAATTCATAAAAATCTCATTTAATATAAGATTTTAGGGGTTGGGTTCAACATTTTTTTATAAATTTTGTAAAAATATGGGGTATTGTAATAAATTACGTTTAAATCAATGAAAAATTTCAATAAAATCATTACAGATATTGAAAATAAGGGCTAAACTCATTAAAATATCATTAAATATAGTAATATAAGGGGTACGGCTAAAATTATTTTATAACACTTGTAATTATATGGGGTAAAGTAATAAAACAATTGAAAAATATGGTTTAAAACAATAATTATCCCTTCAAATATTGAAAATAAGTATTAAATTCATAAAAATCTCGTTTAATATAGGATTTCAGGTGTTGGGGCCAACAATTTTTTATAAATTTTGTAAAAATATGGGGCATTGTAATGAAATACGGTAAAATCATTGGAAAAAATCAATAAAATCCCTTCTAATATTGAAAATAAGGACTAAACTTAAAAAAATTTCATTAAATATTGTATTATAAGGGGTACGGCTAAAATTATTTTATAAAACTTGTAATTATATGTGGTAAAGTAATAAAACAATTGAAAAATATGGTTTAAAACAGTAATTATCCCTTCAAATATTGAAAAAAAGTATTAAATTCATAAAAATCTCATTTCATATAAGATTTTAGGGGTTGAGTTCAACATTTTTTTATAAATTTTGTAAAAATATTTGGTATTGTAATAAAATACGTTAAAATCAATGAAAAATTTCAATAAAATCATTACAGATATTGAAAATAAAGACTAAACTTATAAAAATTTCATTAAATATTGTAATATAAGGGGTACGGCTAAAATTATTTTATAAAACTTGTAATTATATGGGATAAAGTAATAAAACAATTGAAAAATATCGTTTAAAACAATAATTATCCCTTCAAATATTGAAAATAAGTATTAAATTCATAAAAATCTCATTTAATATAAGATTTTAGGGGTTGGGTTCAACATTTTTTTATAAATTTTGTAAAAATATGGGGTATTGTAATAAATTACGTTTAAATCAATGAAAAATTTCAATAAAATCATTACAGATATTGAAAATAAGGGCTAAACTCATTAAAATATCATTAAATATAGTAATATAAGGGGTACGGCTAAAATTATTTTATAACACTTGTAATTATATGGGGTAAAGTAATAAAACAATTGAAAAATATGGTTTAAAACAATAATCATCCCTTCAAATATTGAAAATAAGTATTAAATTCATAAAAATCTCGTTTAATATAGGATTTCAGGTGTTGGGGCCAACAATTTTTTATAAATTTTGTAAAAATATGGGGCATTGTAATGAAATACGGTAAAATCATTGGAAAAAATCAATAAAATCCCTTCTAATATTGAAAATAAGGACTAAACTTAAAAAAATTTCATTAAATATTGTATTATAAGGGGTACGGCTAAAATTATTTTATAAAACTTGTAATTATATGTGGTAAAGTAATAAAACAATTGAAAAATATGGTTTAAAACAGTAATTATCCCTTCAAATATTGAAAAAAAGTATTAAATTCATAAAAATCTCATTTCATATAAGATTTTAGGGGTTGAGTTCAACATTTTTTTATAAATTTTGTAAAAATATTTGGTATTGTAATAAAATACGTTAAAATCAATGAAAAATTTCAATAAAATCATTACAGATATTGAAAATAAAGACTAAACTTATAAAAATTTCATTCAATATTGTAATATAAGGGGTACGGCTAAAATTATTTTATAAAACTTGTAATTATATGGGATAAAGTAATAAAACAATTGAAAAATATCGTTTAAAACAATAATTATCCCTTCAAATATTGAAAATAAGTATTAGATTCATAAAAATCTCATTTAATATAAGATTTTAGGGGTTGGGTTCAACATTTTTTTATAAATTTTGTAAAAATATTTGGTATTGTAATAAAATACGTTAAAATCAATGAAAAATTTCAATAAAATCCCTTCTAATATTGAAAATAAGGACTAAATTCATTAAAATCTCATTAAATATTGTAATATAAGGGGTACGGCTAAAATTATTTTATAAAACTTGCAATTATATGGGGTAAAGTAATAAAACAATTGAAAAATATGGTTTAAAACAATAATTATCCCTTCAAATATTAAAAATAAGTATTAAATTCATAAAAATCTCGTTTAATATAGGATTTCAGGTGTTGGGGCCAACAATTTTTTATAAATTTTGTAAAAATATGGGGTTTTGTAATGAAATACGGTAAAATCATTGGAAAAATTCAATAAAATCCCTTCTAATATTGAAAATAAGGACTAAACTCATTAAAATATCATTAAATATTGTAATATAAGGGGTACGGGTAAAATTATTTTCTAAAACTTGTAATTATATGGGGTAAAGTAATACAACAATTGAAAAATATGGTTTAAAACAATAATTATCCCTTCAAATATTGAAAATAAGTATTAGATTCATAAAAATCTCATTTAATATAAGATTTTAGGGGTTGGGTTCAACATTTTTTTATAAATTTTGTAAAAATATTTGGTATTGTAATAAAATACGTTAAAATCAATGAAAAATTTCAATAAAATCCCTTCTAATATTGAAAATAAGGACTAAATTCATTAAAATCTCATTAAATATTGTAATATAAGGGGTACGGCTAAAATTATTTTATAAAACTTGTAATTATATGGGATAAAGTAATAAAACAATTGAAAAATATCGTTTAAAACAATAATTATCCCTTCAAATATTGAAAATAAGTATTTAATTCATAAAAATCTCGTTTAATATAGGATTTCAGGTGTTGGGGCCAACAATTTTTTTTAAATTTTGTAAAAATATGGGGTATTGTAATGAAATACGGTAAAATCATTGGAAAAATTCAATAAAATCCCTTCTAATATTGAAAATAAGGACTAAACTCATTAAAATATCATTAAATATTGTAATATAAGGGGTACGGGTAAAATTATTTTCTAAAACTTGTAATTATATGGGGTAAAGTAATACAACAATTGAAAAATATGGTTTAAAACAATATTTATCCCTTCAAATATTGAAAATAAGTATTAAATTCATAAAAATCTCATTTAATATAAGATTTTAGGGGTTGGGTTCAACATTTTTTTATAAATTTTGTAAAAATATGGGGTATTGTAATAAATTACGTTTAAATCAATGAAAAATTTCAATAAAATCATTACAGATATTGAAAATAAGGGCTAAACTCATTAAAATATCATTAAATATAGTAATATAAGGGGTACGGCTAAAATTATTTTATAACACTTGTAATTATATGGGGTAAAGTAATAAAACAATTGAAAAATATGGTTTAAAACAATAATTATCCCTTCAAATATTGAAAATAAGTATTAAATTCATAAAAATCTCGTTTAATATAGGATTTCAGGTGTTGGGGCCAACAATTTTTTATAAATTTTGTAAAAATATGGGGCATTGTAATGAAATACGGTAAAATCATTGGAAAAAATCAATAAAATCCCTTCTAATATTGAAAATAAGGACTAAACTTAAAAAAATTTCATTAAATATTGTATTATAAGGGGTACGGCTAAAATTATTTTATAAAACTTGTAATTATATGTGGTAAAGTAATAAAACAATTGAAAAATATGGTTTAAAACAGTAATTATCCCTTCAAATATTGAAAAAAAGTATTAAATTCATAAAAATCTCATTTCATATAAGATTTTAGGGGTTGAGTTCAACATTTTTTTATAAATTTTGTAAAAATATTTGGTATTGTAATAAAATACGTTAAAATCAATGAAAAATTTCAATAAAATCATTACAGATATTGAAAATAAAGACTAAACTTATAAAAATTTCATTAAATATTGTAATATAAGGGGTACGGCTAAAATTATTTTATAAAACTTGTAATTATATGGGATAAAGTAATAAAACAATTGAAAAATATCGTTTAAAACAATAATTATCCCTTCAAATATTGAAAATAAGTATTAAATTCATAAAAATCTCATTTAATATAAGATTTTAGGGGTTGGGTTCAACATTTTTTTATAAATTTTGTAAAAATATGGGGTATTGTAATAAATTACGTTTAAATCAATGAAAAATTTCAATAAAATCATTACAGATATTGAAAATAAGGGCTAAACTCATTAAAATATCATTAAATATAGTAATATAAGGGGTACGGCTAAAATTATTTTATAACACTTGTAATTATATGGGGTAAAGTAATAAAACAATTGAAAAATATGGTTTAAAACAATAATCATCCCTTCAAATATTGAAAATAAGTATTAAATTCATAAAAATCTCGTTTAATATAGGATTTCAGGTGTTGGGGCCAACAATTTTTTATAAATTTTGTAAAAATATGGGGCATTGTAATGAAATACGGTAAAATCATTGGAAAAAATCAATAAAATCCCTTCTAATATTGAAAATAAGGACTAAACTTAAAAAAATTTCATTAAATATTGTATTATAAGGGGTACGGCTAAAATTATTTTATAAAACTTGTAATTATATGTGGTAAAGTAATAAAACAATTGAAAAATATGGTTTAAAACAGTAATTATCCCTTCAAATATTGAAAAAAAGTATTAAATTCATAAAAATCTCATTTCATATAAGATTTTAGGGGTTGAGTTCAACATTTTTTTATAAATTTTGTAAAAATATTTGGTATTGTAATAAAATACGTTAAAATCAATGAAAAATTTCAATAAAATCATTACAGATATTGAAAATAAAGACTAAACTTATAAAAATTTCATTAAATATTGTAATATAAGGGGTACGGCTAAAATTATTTTATAAAACTTGTAATTATATGGGATAAAGTAATAAAACAATTGAAAAATATCGTTTAAAACAATAATTATCCCTTCAAATATTGAAAATAAGTATTAAATTCATAAAAATCTCGTTTAATATAGGATTTCAGGTGTTGGGGCCAACAATTTTTTATAAATTTTGTAAAAATATGGTGTATTGTAATGAAATACGGTAAAATCATTGGAAAAATTCAATAAAATCCCTTCTAATATTGAAAATAAGGACTAAACTCATTAAAATATCATTAAATATTGTAATATAAGGGGTACGGGTAAAATTATTTTCTAAAACTTGTAATTATATGGGGTAAAGTAATACAACAATTGAAAAATATGGTTTAAAACAATATTTATCCCTTCAAATATTGAAAATAAGTATTAAATTCATAAAAATCTCATTTAATATAAGATTTTAGGGGTTGGGTTCAACATTTTTTTATAAATTTTGTAAAAATATGGGGTATTGTAATAAATTACGTTTAAATCAATGAAAAATTTCAATAAAATCATTACAGATATTGAAAATAAGGGCTAAACTCATTAAAATATCATTAAATATAGTAATATAAGGGGTACGGCTAAAATTATTTTATAACACTTGTAATTATATGGGGTAAAGTAATAAAACAATTGAAAAATATGGTTTAAAACAATAATTATCCCTTCAAATATTGAAAATAAGTATTAAATTCATAAAAATCTCGTTTAATATAGGATTTCAGGTGTTGGGGCCAACAATTTTTTATAAATTTTGTAAAAATATGGGGCATTGTAATGAAATACGGTAAAATCATTGGAAAAAATCAATAAAATCCCTTCTAATATTGAAAATAAGGACTAAATTCATTAAAATCCCATTAAATATTGTAATATAAGGGGTACGGCTAAAATTATTTTATAAAACTTGTAATTATATGGGATAAAGTAATAAAACAATTGAAAAATATGGTTTAAAACAATAATTATCCCTTCAAATATTGAAAATAAGTATTAAATTCATAAAAATCTCGTTTAATATAGGATTTCAGGTGTTGGGGCCAACAATTTTTTATAAATTTTGTAAAAATATGGGGCATTGTAATGAAATACGGTAAAATCATTGGAAAAAATCAATAAAATCCCTTCTAATATTGAAAATAAGGACTAAACTTAAAAAAATTTCATTAAATATTGTATTATAAGGGGTACGGCTAAAATTATTTTATAAAACTTGTAATTATATGTGGTAAAGTAATAAAACAATTGAAAAATATGGTTTAAAACAGTAATTATCCCTTCAAATATTGAAAAAAAGTATTAAATTCATAAAAATCTCATTTCATATAAGATTTTAGGGGTTGAGTTCAACATTTTTTTATAAATTTTGTAAAAATATTTGGTATTGTAATAAAATACGTTAAAATCAATGAAAAATTTCAATAAAATCATTACAGATATTGAAAATAAAGACTAAACTTATAAAAATTTCATTAAATATTGTAATATAAGGGGTACGGCTAAAATTATTTTATAAAACTTGTAATTATATGGGATAAAGTAATAAAACAATTGAAAAATATCGTTTAAAACAATAATTATCCCTTCAAATATTGAAAATAAGTATTAAATTCATAAAAATCTCATTTAATATAAGATTTTAGGGGTTGGGTTCAACATTTTTTTATAAATTTTGTAAAAATATGGGGTATTGTAATAAATTACGTTTAAATCAATGAAAAATTTCAATAAAATCATTACAGATATTGAAAATAAGGGCTAAACTCATTAAAATATCATTAAATATAGTAATATAAGGGGTACGGCTAAAATTATTTTATAACACTTGTAATTATATGGGGTAAAGTAATAAAACAATTGAAAAATATGGTTTAAAACAATAATTATCCCTTCAAATATTGAAAATAAGTATTAAATTCATAAAAATCTCGTTTAATATAGGATTTCAGGTGTTGGGGCCAACAATTTTTTATAAATTTTGTAAAAATATGGGGCATTGTAATGAAATACGGTAAAATCATTGGAAAAAATCAATAAAATCCCTTCTAATATTGAAAATAAGGACTAAACTTAAAAAAATTTCATTAAATATTGTATTATAAGGGGTACGGCTAAAATTATTTTATAAAACTTGTAATTATATGTGGTAAAGTAATAAAACAATTGAAAAATATGGTTTAAAACAGTAATTATCCCTTCAAATATTGAAAAAAAGTATTAAATTCATAAAAATCTCATTTCATATAAGATTTTAGGGGTTGAGTTCAACATTTTTTTATAAATTTTGTAAAAATATTTGGTATTGTAATAAAATACGTTAAAATCAATGAAAAATTTCAATAAAATCATTACAGATATTGAAAATAAAGACTAAACTTATAAAAATTTCATTAAATATTGTAATATAAGGGGTACGGCTAAAATTATTTTATAAAACTTGTAATTATATGGGATAAAGTAATAAAACAATTGAAAAATATCGTTTAAAACAATAATTATCCCTTCAAATATTGAAAATAAGTATTAAATTCATAAAAATCTCGTTTAATATAGGATTTCAGGTGTTGGGGCCAACAATTTTTTATAAATTTTGTAAAAATATGGTGTATTGTAATGAAATACGGTAAAATCATTGGAAAAATTCAATAAAATCCCTTCTAATATTGAAAATAAGGACTAAACTCATTAAAATATCATTAAATATTGTAATATAAGGGGTACGGGTAAAATTATTTTCTAAAACTTGTAATTATATGGGGTAAAGTAATACAACAATTGAAAAATATGGTTTAAAACAATATTTATCCCTTCAAATATTGAAAATAAGTATTAAATTCATAAAAATCTCATTTAATATAAGATTTTAGGGGTTGGGTTCAACATTTTTTTATAAATTTTGTAAAAATATGGGGTATTGTAATAAATTACGTTTAAATCAATGAAAAATTTCAATAAAATCATTACAGATATTGAAAATAAGGGCTAAACTCATTAAAATATCATTAAATATAGTAATATAAGGGGTACGGCTAAAATTATTTTATAACACTTGTAATTATATGGGGTAAAGTAATAAAACAATTGAAAAATATGGTTTAAAACAATAATTATCCCTTCAAATATTGAAAAAAAGTATTAAATTCATAAAAATCTAATTTCATATAAGATTTTAGGGGTTGAGTTCAACATTTTTTTATAAATTTTGTAAAAATATTTGGTATTGTAATAAAATACGTTAAAATCAATGAAAAATTTCAATAAAATCCCTTCTAATATTGAAAATAAGGACTAAATTCATTAAAATCCCATTAAATATTGTAATATAAGGGGTACGACTAATATTATTTTATAAAACTTGCAATTATATGGGGTAAAGTAATGAAACAATTGAAAAATATGGTTTAAAACAATAATTATCCCTTCAAATATTGAAAATTAGTATTAAATTCAAAAAATCTCATTTCATATAAGATTTTAGGGGTTGGGTTCAACATTTTTTTATAAATTTTGTAAAAATATGGGGTATTGTAATAAAATACGGTAAAATCAATGATAAATTTCAATAAAATCATTACAGATATTGAAAATAAAGACTAAACTTATAAAAATTTCATTAAATATTGTAATATAAGGGGTACGGCTAAAATTATTTTATAAAACTTGTAATTATATGGGATAAAGTAATAAAACAATTGAAAAATATCGTTTAAAACAATAATTATCCCTTCAAATATTGAAAATAAGTATTAAATTCATAAAAATCTCGTTTAATATAGGATTTCAGGTGTTGGGGCCAACAATTTTTTTTAAATTTTGTAAAAATATGGGGTATTGTAATAAAATACGGTAAAATCAATGAAAAATTTCAATAAAATCATTACAGATATTGAAAATAAAGACTAAACTTATAAAAATTTCATTAAATATTGTAATATAAGGGGTACGGCTAAAATTATTTTATAAAACTTGTAATTATATGGGATAAAGTAATAAAACAATTGAAAAATATCGTTTAAAACAATAATTATCCCTTCAAATATTGAAAATAAGTATTAAATTCATAAAAATCTCGTTTAATATAGGATTTCAGGTGTTGGGGCCAACAATTTTTTTTAAATTTTGTAAAAATATGGGGTATTGTAATGAAATACGGTAAAATCATTGGAAAAATTCAATAAAATCCCTTCTAATATTGAAAATAAGGACTAAACTCATTAAAATATCATTAAATATTGTAATATAAGGGGTACGGGTAAAATTATTTTCTAAAACTTGTAATTATATGGGGTAAAGTAATACAACAATTAAAAAATATGGTTTAAAACAATATTTATCCCTTCAAATATTGAAAATAAGTATTAAATTCATAAAAATCTCATTTAATATAAGATTTTAGGGGTTGGGTTCAACATTTTTTTATAAATTTTGTAA
The DNA here is from genome assembly GCA_036289425.1 of Rhopalosiphum nymphaeae. Taxonomy (NCBI): domain Eukaryota; kingdom Metazoa; phylum Arthropoda; class Insecta; order Hemiptera; family Aphididae; genus Rhopalosiphum; species Rhopalosiphum nymphaeae. The sequence goes on along the minus strand of JAZAQC010000001.1, from coordinate 5,963,343 downwards.
AAATATGGGGTATTGTAATAAATTACGTTTAAATCAATGAAAAATTTCAATAAAATCATTACAGATATTGAAAATAAGGGCTAAACTCATTAAAATATCATTAAATATAGTAATATAAGGGGTACGGCTAAAATTATTTTATAACACTTGTAATTATATGGGGTAAAGTAATAAAACAATTGAAAAATATGGTTTAAAACAATAATTATCCCTTCAAATATTGAAAATAAGTATTAAATTCATAAAAATCTCGTTTAATATAGGATTTCAGGTGTTGGGGCCAACAATTTTTTATAAATTTTGTAAAAATATGGGGCATTGTAATGAAATACGGTAAAATCATTGGAAAAAATCAATAAAATCCCTTCTAATATTGAAAATAAGGACTAAACTTAAAAAAATTTCATTAAATATTGTATTATAAGGGGTACGGCTAAAATTATTTTATAAAACTTGTAATTATATGTGGTAAAGTAATAAAACAATTGAAAAATATGGTTTAAAACAATAATTATCCCTTCAAATATTGAAAAAAAGTATTAAATTCATAAAAATCTAATTTCATATAAGATTTTAGGGGTTGAGTTCAACATTTTTTTATAAATTTTGTAAAAATATTTGGTATTGTAATAAAATACGTTAAAATCAATGAAAAATTTCAATAAAATCCCTTCTAATATTGAAAATAAGGACTAAATTCATTAAAATCCCATTAAATATTGTAATATAAGGGGTACGGCTAATATTATTTTATAAAACTTGCAATTATATGGGGTAAAGTAATAAAACAATTGAAAAATATGGTTTAAAACAATAATTATCCCTTCAAATATTGAAAATTAGTATTAAATTCAAAAAATCTCATTTCATATAAGATTTTAGGGGTTGGGTTCAACATTTTTTTATAAATTTTGTAAAAATATGGGGTATTGTAATAAAATACGGTAAAATCAATGAAAAATTTCAATAAAATCATTACAGATATTGAAAATAAAGACTAAACTTATAAAAATTTCATTAAATATTGTAATATAAGGGGTACGGCTAAAATTATTTTATAAAACTTGTAATTATATGGGATAAAGTAATAAAACAATTGAAAAATATCGTTTAAAACAATAATTATCCCTTCAAATATTGAAAATAAGTATTAAATTCATAAAAATCTCGTTTAATATAGGATTTCAGGTGTTGGGGCCAACAATTTTTTTTAAATTTTGTAAAAATATGGGGTATTGTAATGAAATACGGTAAAATCATTGGAAAAATTCAATAAAATCCCTTCTAATATTGAAAATAAGGACTAAACTCATTAAAATATCATTAAATATTGTAATATAAGGGGTACGGGTAAAATTATTTTCTAAAACTTGTAATTATATGGGGTAAAGTAATACAACAATTGAAAAATATGGTTTAAAACAATATTTATCCCTTCAAATATTGAGAATAAGTATTAAATTCATAAAAATCTCATTTAATATAAGATTTTAGGGGTTGGGTTCAACATTTTTTTATAAATTTTGTAAAAATATGGGGTATTGTAATAAATTACGTTTAAATCAATGAAAAATTTCAATAAAATCATTACAGATATTGAAAATAAGGGCTAAACTCATTAAAATCTTATTAAATATTGTAATATAAGGGGTACGGCTAAAATTATTTTATAAAACTTGCAATTATATGGGGTAAAGTAATAAAACAATTGAAAAATATGGTTTAAAACAATAATTATCCCTTCAAATATTGAAAATTAGTATTAAATTCATAAAAATCTCGTTTAATATAGGATTTCAGGTGTTGGGGCCAACAATTTTTTATAAATTTTGTAAAAATATGGGGTATTGTAATAAAATACGGTAAAATCAATGAAAAATTTCAATAAAATCATTACAGATATTGAAAATAAAGACTAAACTTATAAAAATTTCATTAAATATTGTAATATAAGGGGTACGGCTAAAATTATTTTATAAAACTTGTAATTATATGGGATAAAGTAATAAAACAATTGAAAAATATCGTTTAAAACAATAATTATCCCTTCAAATATTGAAAATAAGTATTAAATTCATAAAAATCTCGTTTAATATAGGATTTCAGGTGTTGGGGCCAACAATTTTTTTTAAATTTTGTAAAAATATGGGGTATTGTAATGAAATACGGTAAAATCATTGGAAAAATTCAATAAAATCCCTTCTAATATTGAAAATAAGGACTAAACTCATTAAAATATCATTAAATATTGTAATATAAGGGGTACGGGTAAAATTATTTTCTAAAACTTGTAATTATATGGGGTAAAGTAATACAACAATTAAAAAATATGGTTTAAAACAATATTTATCCCTTCAAATATTGAAAATAAGTATTAAATTCATAAAAATCTCATTTAATATAAGATTTTAGGGGTTGGGTTCAACATTTTTTTATAAATTTTGTAAAAATATGGGGTATTGTAATAAATTACGTTTAAATCAATGAAAAATTTCAATAAAATCATTACAGATATTGAAAATAAGGGCTAAACTCATTAAAATATCATTAAATATAGTAATATAAGGGGTACGGCTAAAATTATTTTATAACACTTGTAATTATATGGGGTAAAGTAATAAAACAATTGAAAAATATGGTTTAAAACAATAATTATCCCTTCAAATATTGAAAATAAGTATTAAATTCATAAAAATCTCGTTTAATATAGGATTTCAGGTGTTGGGGCCAACAATTTTTTATAAATTTTGTAAAAATATGGGGCATTGTAATGAAATACGGTAAAATCATTGGAAAAAATCAATAAAATCCCTTCTAATATTGAAAATAAGGACTAAACTTAAAAAAATTTCATTAAATATTGTATTATAAGGGGTACGGCTAAAATTATTTTATAAAACTTGTAATTATATGTGGTAAAGTAATAAAACAATTGAAAAATATGGTTTAAAACAATAATTATCCCTTCAAATATTGAAAAAAAGTATTAAATTCATAAAAATCTAATTTCATATAAGATTTTAGGGGTTGAGTTCAACATTTTTTTATAAATTTTGTAAAAATATTTGGTATTGTAATAAAATACGTTAAAATCAATGAAAAATTTCAATAAAATCCCTTCTAATATTGAAAATAAGGACTAAATTCATTAAAATCCCATTAAATATTGTAATATAAGGGGTACGGCTAATATTATTTTATAAAACTTGCAATTATATGGGGTAAAGTAATAAAACAATTGAAAAATATGGTTTAAAACAATAATTATCCCTTCAAATATTGAAAATTAGTATTAAATTCAAAAAATCTCATTTCATATAAGATTTTAGGGGTTGGGTTCAACATTTTTTTATAAATTTTGTAAAAATATGGGGTATTGTAATAAAATACGGTAAAATCAATGAAAAATTTCAATAAAATCATTACAGATATTGAAAATAAAGACTAAACTTATAAAAATTTCATTAAATATTGTAATATAAGGGGTACGGCTAAAATTATTTTATAAAACTTGTAATTATATGGGATAAAGTAATAAAACAATTGAAAAATATCGTTTAAAACAATAATTATCCCTTCAAATATTGAAAATAAGTATTAAATTCATAAAAATCTCGTTTAATATAGGATTTCAGGTGTTGGGGCCAACAATTTTTTTTAAATTTTGTAAAAATATGGGGTATTGTAATGAAATACGGTAAAATCATTGGAAAAATTCAATAAAATCCCTTCTAATATTGAAAATAAGGACTAAACTCATTAAAATATCATTAAATATTGTAATATAAGGGGTACGGGTAAAATTATTTTCTAAAACTTGTAATTATATGGGGTAAAGTAATACAACAATTGAAAAATATGGTTTAAAACAATATTTATCCCTTCAAATATTGAGAATAAGTATTAAATTCATAAAAATCTCATTTAATATAAGATTTTAGGGGTTGGGTTCAACATTTTTTTATAAATTTTGTAAAAATATGGGGTATTGTAATAAATTACGTTTAAATCAATGAAAAATTTCAATAAAATCATTACAGATATTGAAAATAAGGGCTAAACTCATTAAAATCTTATTAAATATTGTAATATAAGGGGTACGGCTAAAATTATTTTATAAAACTTGCAATTATATGGGGTAAAGTAATAAAACAATTGAAAAATATGGTTTAAAACAATAATTATCCCTTCAAATATTGAAAATTAGTATTAAATTCATAAAAATCTCATTTCATATAAGATTTTAGGGGTTGGGTTCAACATTTTTTTATAAATTTTGTAAAAATATTTGGTATTGTAATAAAATACGTTAAAATCAATGAAAAATTTCAATAAAATCATTACAGATATTGAAAATAAAGACTAAACTTATAAAAATTTCATTAAATATTGTAATATAAGGGGTACGGCTAAAATTATTTTATAAAACTTGTAATTATATGGGATAAAGTAATAAAACAATTGAAAAATATCGTTTAAAACAATAATTATCCCTTCAAATATTGAAAATAAGTATTAAATTCATAAAAATCTCATTTAATATAAGATTTTAGGGGTTGGGTTCAACATTTTTTTATAAATTTTGTAAAAATATGGGGTATTGTAATAAATTACGTTTAAATCAATGAAAAATTTCAATAAAATCATTACAGATATTGAAAATAAGGGCTAAACTCATTAAAATATCATTAAATATAGTAATATAAGGGGTACGGCTAAAATTATTTTATAACACTTGTAATTATATGGGGTAAAGTAATAAAACAATTGAAAAATATGGTTTAAAACAATAATTATCCCTTCAAATATTGAAAATAAGTATTAAATTCATAAAAATCTCGTTTAATATAGGATTTCAGGTGTTGGGGCCAACAATTTTTTATAAATTTTGTAAAAATATGGGGCATTGTAATGAAATACGGTAAAATCATTGGAAAAAATCAATAAAATCCCTTCTAATATTGAAAATAAGGACTAAACTCATTAAAATATCATTAAATATTGTAATATAAGGGGTACGGGTAAAATTATTTTCTAAAACTTGTAATTATATGGGGTAAAGTAATACAACAATTGAAAAATATGGTTTAAAACAATATTTATCCCTTCAAATATTGAAAATAAGTATTAAATTCATAAAAATCTCATTTAATATAAGATTTTAGGGATTGGGTTCAACATTTTTTTATAAATTTTGTAAAAATATGGGGTATTGTAATAAATTACGTTTAAATCAATGAAAAATATCAATAAAATCATTACAGATATTGAAAATAAGGGCTAAACTCATTAAAATATCATTAAATATAGTAATATAAGGGGTACGGCTAAAATTATTTTATAACACTTGTAATTATATGGGGTAAAGTAATAAAACAATTGAAAAATATGGTTTAAAACAATAATTATCACTTCAAATATTGAAAATAAGTATTAAATTCATAAAAATCTCGTTTAATATAGGATTTCAGGTGTTGGGGCCAACAATTTTTTATAAATTTTGTAAAAATATGGGGCATTGTAATGAAATACGGTAAAATCATTGGAAAAAATCAATAAAATCCCTTCTAATATTGAAAATAAGGACTAAACTTAAAAAAATTTCATTAAATATTGTATTATAAGGGGTACGGCTAAAATTATTTTATAAAACTTGTAATTATATGTGGTAAAGTAATAAAACAATTGAAAAATATGGTTTAAAACAATAATTATCCCTTCAAATATTGAAAAAAAGTATTAAATTCATAAAAATCTCATTTCATATACGATTTTAGGGGTTGAGTTCAACATTTTTTTATAAATTTTGTAAAAATATTTGGTATTGTAATAAAATACGTTAAAATCAATGAAAAATTTCAATAAAATCCCTTCTAATATTGAAAATAAGGACTAAATTCATTAAAATCCCATTAAATATTGTAATATAAGGGGTACGGCTAAAATTATTTTATAAAACTTGCAATTATATGGGATAAAGTAATAAAACAATTGAAAAATATCGTTTAAAACAATAATTATCCCTTCAAATATTGAAAATAAGTATTAAATTCATAAAAATCTCATTTAATATAAGATTTTAGGGGTTGGGTTCAACATTTTTTTATAAATTTTGTAAAAATATTTGGTATTGTAATAAAATACGTTAAAATCAATGAAAAATTTCAATAAAATCCCTTCTAATATTGAAAATAAGGACTAAATTCATTAAAATCCCATTAAATATTGTAATATAAGGGGTACGGCTAAAATTATTTTATAACACTTGCAATTATATGGGGTAAAGTAATAAAACAATTGAAAAATATGGTTTAAAACAATAATTATCCCTTCAAATATTGAAAATTAGTATTAAATTCATAAAAATCTCATTTCATATAAGATTTTAGGGGTTGGGTTCAACATTTTTTTATAAATTTTGTAAAAATATGGGGTATTGTAATAAAATACGGTAAAATCAATGAAAAATTTCAATAAAATCATTACAGATATTGAAAATAAAGACTAAACTTATAAAAATTTCATTAAATATTGTAATATAAGGGGTACGGCTAAAATTATTTTATAAAACTTGTAATTATATGGGATAAAGTAATAAAACAATTGAAAAATATGGTTTAAAACAATAATTATCCCTTCAAATATTGAAAATAAGTATTAAATTCATAAAAATCTCGTTTAATATAGGATTTCAGGTGTTGGGGCCAACAATTTTTTATAAATTTTGTAATAATATGGGGTATTGTAATGAAATACGGTAAAATCATTGGAAAAATTCAATAAAATCCCTTCTAATATTGAAAATAAGGACTAAACTCATTAAAATATCATTAAATATTGTAATATAAGGGTTACGGGTAAAATTATTTTCTAAAACTTGTAATTATATAGGGTAAAGTAATACAACAATTGAAAAATATGGTTTAAAACAATATTTATCCCTTCAAATATTGAAAATAAGTATTAAATTCATAAAAATCTCATTTAATATAAGATTTTAGGGGTTGGGTTCAACATTTTTTTATAAATTTTGTAAAAATATGGGGTATTGTAATAAATTACGTTTAAATCAATGAAAAATTTCAATAAAATCATTACAGATATTGAAAATAAGGGCTAAACTCATTAAAATATCATTAAATATAGTAATATAAGGGGTACGGCTAAAATTATTTTATAACACTTGTAATTATATGGGGTAAAGTAATAAAACAATTGAAAAATATGGTTTAAAACAATAATTATCCCTTCAAATATTGAAAATAAGTATTAAATTCATAAAAATCTCGTTTAATATAGGATTTCAGGTGTTGGGGCCAACAATTTTTTATAAATTTTGTAAAAATATGGGGCATTGTAATGAAATACGGTAAAATCATTGGAAAAAATCAATAAAATCCCTTCTAATATTGAAAATAAGGACTAAACTTAAAAAAATTTCATTAAATATTGTATTATAAGGGGTACGGCTAAAATTATTTTATAAAACTTGTTATTATATGTGGTAAAGTAATAAAACAATTGAAAAATATGGTTTAAAACAGTAATTATCCCTTCAAATATTGAAAAAAAGTATTAAATTCATAAAAATCTCATTTCATATAAGATTTTAGGGGTTGAGTTCAACATTTTTTTATAAATTTTGTAAAAATATTTGGTATTGTAATAAAATACGTTAAAATCAATGAAAATATTCAATAAAATCCCTTCTAATATTGAAAATAAGGACTAAATTCATTAAAATCCCATTAAATATTGTAATATAAGGGTTACGGGTAAAATTATTTTCTAAAACTTGTAATTATATAGGGTAAAGTAATACAACAATTGAAAAATATGGTTTAAAACAATATTTATCCCTTCAAATATTGAAAATAAGTATTAAATTCATAAAAATCTCATTTAATATAAGATTTTAGGGGTTGGGTTCAACATTTTTTTATAAATTTTGTAAAAATATGGGGTATTGTAATAAATTACGTTTAAATCAATGAAAAATTTCAATAAAATCATTACAGATATTGAAAATAAGGGCTAAACTCATTAAAATATCATTAAATATAGTAATATAAGGGGTACGGCTAAAATTATTTTATAACACTTGTAATTATATGGGGTAAAGTAATAAAACAATTGAAAAATATGGTTTAAAACAATAATTATCCCTTCAAATATTGAAAATAAGTATTAAATTCATAAAAATCTCGTTTAATATAGGATTTCAGGTGTTGGGGCCAACAATTTTTTATAAATTTTGTAAAAATATGGGGCATTGTAATGAAATACGGTAAAATCATTGGAAAAAATCAATAAAATCCCTTCTAATATTGAAAATAAGGACTAAACTTAAAAAAATTTCATTAAATATTGTATTATAAGGGGTACGGCTAAAATTATTTTATAAAACTTGTTATTATATGTGGTAAAGTAATAAAACAATTGAAAAATATGGTTTAAAACAGTAATTATCCCTTCAAATATTGAAAAAAAGTATTAAATTCATAAAAATCTCATTTCATATAAGATTTTAGGGGTTGAGTTCAACATTTTTTTATAAATTTTGTAAAAATATTTGGTATTGTAATAAAATACGTTAAAATCAATGAAAAATTTCAATAAAATCCCTTCTAATATTGAAAATAAGGACTAAATTCATTAAAATCCCATTAAATATTGTAATATAAGGGGTACGGCTAAAATTATTTTATAACACTTGTAATTATATGGGGTAAAGTAATAAAACAATTGAAAAATATGGTTTAAAATAATAATTATCCCTTCAAATATTGAAAATAAGTATTAAATTCATAAAAATCTCGTTTAATATAGGATTTCAGGTGTTGGGGCCAACAATTCTTTATAAATTTTGTAAAAATATGGGGTATTGTAATGAAATACGGTAAAATCATTGGAAAAAATCAATAAAATCCCTTCTAATATTGAAAATAAGGACTAAACTTAAAAAAATTTCATTAAATATTGTATTATAAGGGGTACTGCTAAAATTATTTTATAAAACTTGTAATTATATAGGGTAAAGTAATACAACAATTGAAAAATATGGTTTAAAACAATATTTATCCCTTCAAATATTGAAAATAAGTATTAAATTCATAAAAATCTCATTTAATATAAGATTTTAGGGGTTGGGTTCAACATTTTTTTATAAATTTTGTAAAAATATGGGGTATTGTAATAAATTACGTTTAAATCAATGAAAAATTTCAATAAAATCCCTTCTAATATTGAAAATAAGGACTAAATTCATTAAAATCCCATTAAATATTGTAATATAAGGGGTACGGCTAAAATTATTTTATAAAACTTGCAATTATATGGGATAAAGTAATAAAACAATTGAAAAATATCGTTTAAAACAATAATTATCCCTTCAAATATTGAAAATAAGTATTAAATTCATAAAAATCTCATTTAATATAAGATTTTAGGGGTTGGGTTCAACATTTTTTTATAAATTTTGTAAAAATATGGGGTATTGTAATAAATTACGTTTAAATCAATGAAAAATTTCAATAAAATCATTACAGATATTGAAAATAAGGGCTAAACTCATTAAAATATCATTAAATATAGTAATATAAGGGGTACGGCTAAAATTATTTTATAACACTTGTAATTATATGGGGTAAAGTAATAAAACAATTGAAAAATATGGTTTAAAACAATAATTATCCCTTCAAATATTGAAAATAAGTATTAAATTCATAAAAATCTCGTTTAATATAGGATTTCAGGTGTTGGGGCCAACAATTTTTTATAAATTTTGTAAAAATATGGGGTATTGTAATGAAATACGGTAAAAACATTGGAAAAATTCAATAAAATCCCTTCTAATATTGAAAATAAGGACTAAACTCATTAAAATATCATTAAATATTGTAATATAAGGGGTACGGGTAAAATTATTTTCTAAAACTTGTAATTATATGGGGTAAAGTAATACAACAATTGAAAAATATGGTTTAAAACAATATTTATCCCTTCAAATATTGAAAATAAGTATTTAATTCATAAAAATCTCATTTAATATAAGATTTTAGGGATTGGGTTCAACATTTTTTTATAAATTTTGTAAAAATATGGGGTATTGTAATAAATTACGTTTAAATCAATGAAAAATTTCAATAAAATCATTACAGATATTGAAAATAAGGGCTAAACTCATTAAAATATCATTAAATATAGTAATATAAGGGGTACGGCTAAAATTATTTTATAACACTTGTAATTATATGGGGTAAAGTAATAAAACAATTGAAAAATATGGTTTAAAACAATAATTATCCCTTCAAATATTGAAAATAAGTATTAAATTCATAAAAATCTCGTTTAATATAGGATTTCAGGTGTTGGGGCCAACAATTTTTTATAAATTTTGTAAAAATATGGGGTATTGTAATGAAATACGGTAAAATCATTGGAAAAAATCAATAAAATCCCTTCTAATATTGAAAATAAGGACTAAACTTAAAAAAATTTCATTAAATATTGTATTATAAGGGGTACGGCTAAAATTATTTTATAAAACTTGTAATTATATGTGGTAAAGTAATAAAACAATTGAAAAATATGGTTTAAAACAATAATTATCCCTTCAAATATTGAAAAAAAGTATTAAATTCATAAAAATCTCATTTCATATAAGATTTTAGGGGTTGAGTTCAACATTTTTTTATAAATTTTGTAAAAATATTTGGTATTGTAATAAAATACGTTAAAATCAATGAAAAATTTCAATAAAATCATTACAGATATTGAAAATAAAGACTAAACTTATAAAAATTTCATTAAATATTGTAATATAAGGGGTACGGCTAAAATTATTTTATAAAACTTGTAATTATATGGGATAAAGTAATAAAACAATTGAAAAATATGGTTTAAAACAATAATTATCCCTTCAAATATTGAAAATAAGTATTAAATTCATAAAAATCTCGTTTAATATAGGATTTCAGGTGTTGGGGCCAACAATTTTTTATAAATTTTGTAATAATATGGGGTATTGTAATGAAATACGGTAAAATCATTGGAAAAATTCAATAAAATCCCTTCTAATATTGAAAATAAGGACTAAACTCATTAAAATATCATTAAATATTGTAATATAAGGGTTACGGGTAAAATTATTTTCTAAAACTTGTAATTATATGGGGTAAAGTAATACAACAATTGAAAAATATGGTTTAAAACAATATTTATCCCTTCAAATATTGAAAATAAGTATTAAATTCATAAAAATCTCATTTAATATAAGATTTTAGGGGTTGGGTTCAACATTTTTTTATAAATTTTGTAAAAATATGGGGTATTGTAATAAATTACGTTTAAATCAATGAAAAATTTCAATAAAATCATTACAGATATTGAAAATAAGGGCTAAACTCATTAAAATATCATTAAATATAGTAATATAAGGGGTACGGCTAAAATTATTTTATAACACTTGTAATTATATGGGGTAAAGTAATAAAACAATTGAAAAATATGGTTTAAAACAATAATTATCCCTTCAAATATTGAAAATAAGTATTAAATTCATAAAAATCTCGTTTAATATAGGATTTCAGGTGTTGGGGCCAACAATTTTTTATAAATTTTGTAAAAATATGGGGCATTGTAATGAAATACGGTAAAATCATTGGAAAAAATCAATAAAATCCCTTCTAATATTGAAAATAAGGACTAAACTTAAAAAAATTTCATTAAATATTGTATTATAAGGGGTACGGCTAAAATTATTTTATAAAACTTGTTATTATATGTGGTAAAGTAATAAAACAATTGAAAAATATGGTTTAAAACAGTAATTATCCCTTCAAATATTGAAAAAAAGTATTAAATTCATAAAAATCTCATTTCATATAAGATTTTAGGGGTTGAGTTCAACATTTTTTTATAAATTTTGTAAAAATATTTGGTATTGTAATAAAATACGTTAAAATCAATGAAAAATTTCAATAAAATCATTACAGATATTGAAAATAAAGACTAAACTTATAAAAATTTCATTAAATATTGTAATATAAGGGGTACGGCTAAAATTATTTTATAAAACTTGTAATTATATGGGATAAAGTAATAAAACAATTGAAAAATATGGTTTAAAACAATAATTATCCCTTCAAATATTGAAAATAAGTATTAAATTCATAAAAATCTCGTTTAATATAGGATTTCAGGTGTTGGGGCCAACAATTTTTTATAAATTTTGTAATAATATGGGGTATTGTAATGAAATACGGTAAAATCATTGGAAAAATTCAATAAAATCCCTTCTAATATTGAAAATAAGGACTAAACTCATTAAAATATCATTAAATATTGTAATATAAGGGTTACGGGTAAAATTATTTTCTAAAACTTGTAATTATATAGGGTAAAGTAATACAACAATTGAAAAATATGGTTTAAAACAATATTTATCCCTTCAAATATTGAAAATAAGTATTAAATTCATAAAAATCTCATTTAATATAAGATTTTAGGGGTTGGGTTCAACATTTTTTTATAAATTTTGTAAAAATATTTGGTATTGTAATAAAATACGTTAAAATCAATGAAAAATTTCAATAAAATCCCTTCTAATATTGAAAATAAGGACTAAATTCATTAAAATCCCATTAAATATTGTAATATAAGGGGTACGGCTAAAATTATTTTATAAAACTTGCAATTATATGGGATAAAGTAATAAAACAATTGAAAAATATCGTTTAAAACAATAATTATCCCTTCAAATATTGAAAATAAGTATTAAATTCATAAAAATCTCATTTAATATAAGATTTTAGGGGTTGGGTTCAACATTTTTTTATAAATTTTGTAAAAATATGGGGTATTGTAATAAATTACGTTTAAATCAATGAAAAATTTCAATAAAATCATTACAGATATTGAAAATAAGGGCTAAACTCATTAAAATATCATTAAATATAGTAATATAAGGGGTACGGCTAAAATTATTTTATAACACTTGTAATTATATGGGGTAAAGTAATAAAACAATTGAAAAATATGGTTTAAAACAATAATTATCCCTTCAAATATTGAAAATAAGTATTAAATTCATAAAAATCTCGTTTAATATAGGATTTCAGGTGTTGGGGCCAACAATTTTTTATAAATTTTGTAAAAATATGGGGTATTGTACTGAAATACGGTAAAATCATTGGAAAAATTCAATAAAATCCCTTCTAATATTGAAAATAAGGACTAAACTCATTAAAATATCATTAAATATTGTAATATAAGGGGTACGGGTAAAATTATTTTCTAAAACTTGTAATTATATGGGGTAAAGTAATACAACAATTGAAAAATATGGTTTAAAACAATATTTATCCCTTCAAATATTGAAAATAAGTATTAAATTCATAAAAATCTCATTTAATATAAGATTTTAGGGATTGGGTTCAACATTTTTTTATAAATTTTGTAAAAATATGGGGTATTGTAATAAATTACGTTTAAATCAATGAAAAATTTCAATAAAATCATTACAGATATTGAAAATAAGGGCTAAACTCATTAAAATATCATTAAATATAGTAATATAAGGGGTACGGCTAAAATTATTTTATAACACTTGTAATTATATGGGGTAAAGTAATAAAACAATTGAAAAATATGGTTTAAAACAATAATTATCCCTTCAAATATTGAAAATAAGTATTAAATTCATAAAAATCTCGTTTAATATAGGATTTCAGGTGTTGGGGCCAACAATTTTTTATAAATTTTGTAAAAATATGGGGTATTGTAATGAAATACGGTAAAATCATTGGAAAAAATCAATAAAATCCCTTCTAATATTGAAAATAAGGACTAAACTTAAAAAAATTTCATTAAATATTGTATTATAAGGGGTACGGCTAAAATTATTTTATAAAACTTGTAATTATATGTGGTAAAGTAATAAAACAATTGAAAAATATGGTTTAAAACAATAATTATCCCTTCAAATATTGAAAAAAAGTATTAAATTCATAAAAATCTCATTTCATATAAGATTTTAGGGGTTGAGTTCAACATTTTTTTATAAATTTTGTAAAAATATTTGGTATTGTAATAAAATACGTTAAAATCAATGAAAAATTTCAATAAAATCCCTTCTAATATTGAAAATAAGGACTAAATTCATTAAAATCCCATTAAATATTGTAATATAAGGGGTACGGCTAAAATTATTTTATAAAACTTGCAATTATATGGGGTAAAGTAATAAAACAATTGAAAAATATGGTTTAAAACAATAATTATCCCTTCAAATATTGAAAATTAGTATTAAATTCATAAAAATCTCATTTCATATAAGATTTTAGGGGTTGGGTTCAACATTTTTTTATAAATTTTGTAAAAATATGGGGTATTGTAATAAATTACGTTTAAATCAATGAAAAATTTCAATAAAATCATTACAGATATTGAAAATAAGGGCTAAACTCATTAAAATATCATTAAATATAGTAATATAAGGGGTACGGCTAAAATTATTTTATAACACTTGTAATTATATGGGGTAAAGTAATAAAACAATTGAAAAATATGGTTTAAAACAATAATTATCCCTTCAAATATTGAAAATAAGTATTAAATTCATAAAAATCTCGTTTAATATAGGATTTCAGGTGTTGGGGCCAACAATTTTTTATAAATTTTGTAAAAATATGGGGCATTGTAATGAAATACGGTAAAATCATTGGAAAAAATCAATAAAATCCCTTCTAATATTGAAAATAAGGACTAAACTTAAAAAAATTTCATTAAATATTGTATTATAAGGGGTACGGCTAAAATTATTTTATAAAACTTGTTATTATATGTGGTAAAGTAATAAAACAATTGAAAAATATGGTTTAAAACAGTAATTATCCCTTCAAATATTGAAAATAAGTATTAAATTCAAAAAAATCTCATTTCATATAAGATTTTAGGGGTTGGGTTCAACATTTTTTTATAAATTTTGTAAAAATATGGGGTATTGCAATAAAATACGTTAAAATCAATGATAAATTTCAATAAAATCATTACAGATATTGAAAATAAGGGCTAAATTCATAAAAATTTCATTAAATATTGTAATATAAGAGGTACGGCTAAAATTATTTTATAAAACTTGTAATTATATGGGGTAAAGTAATAAAACAATTGAAAAATATGGTTTAAAACAATAATTATCCCTTCAAATATTGAAAATAAGTATTAAATTCATAAAAATCTCGTTTAATATAGGATTTCAGGGGTTGAGTTCAACATTTTTTTATAAATTTTGTAAAAATATTTGGTATTGTAATAAAATACGTTAAAATCATTGGAAAAATTCAATAAAATCCCTTCTAATATTGAAAATAAGGACTAAACTCATTAAAATATCATTAAATATTGTAATATAAGGGGTACGGCTAAAATTATTTTATAAAACTTGTAATTATATGGGGTAAAGTAATAAAACAATTGAAAAATATGGTTTAAAACAATAATTATCCCTTCAAATATTGAAAATAAGTATTAAATACATAAAAATCTCGTTTAATATAGGATTTCAGGGGTTTAGTTCAACATTTTTTTATAAATTTTGTAAAAATATTTGGTATTGTAATAAAATACGTTAAAATCATTGGAAAAAATCAATAAAATCCCTTCTAATATTGAAAATAAGGACTAAACTCATTAAAATATCATTAAATATTGTAATATAAGGGGTACGGGTAAAATTATTTTCTAAAACTTGTAATTATATGGGGTAAAGTAATACAACAATTGAAAAATATGGATTAAAACAATAATTATCCCTTCAAATATTGAAAATAAGTATTAGATTCATAAAAATCTCATTTCATATAAGATTTTAGGGGTTGAGTTCAACATTTTTTTATAAATTTTGTAAAAATATGGGGTATTGTAATAAATTACGTTTAAATCAATGAAAAATTTCAATAAAATCATTACAGATATTGAAAATAAGGGCTAAACTCATTAAAATATCATTAAATATAGTAATATAAGGGGTACGGCTAAAATTATTTTATAACACTTGTAATTATATGGGGTAAAGTAATAAAACAATTGAAAAATATGGTTTAAAACAATAATTATCCCTTCAAATATTGAAAATAAGTATTAAATTCATAAAAATCTCGTTTAATATAGGATTTCAGGTGTTGGGGCCAACAATTTTTTATAAATTTTGTAAAAATATGGGGCATTGTAATGAAATACGGTAAAATCATTGGAAAAAATCAATAAAATCCCTTCTAATATTGAAAATAAGGACTAAACTTAAAAAAATTTCATTAAATATTGTATTATAAGGGGTACGGCTAAAATTATTTTATAAAACTTGTTATTATATGTGGTAAAGTAATAAAACAATTGAAAAATATGGTTTAAAACAGTAATTATCCCTTCAAATATTGAAAAAAAGTATTAAATTCATAAAAATCTCATTTCATATAAGATTTTAGGGGTTGAGTTCAACATTTTTTTATAAATTTTGTAAAAATATTTGGTATTGTAATAAAATACGTTAAAATCAATGAAAATATTCAATAAAATCCCTTCTAATATTGAAAATAAGGACTAAATTCATTAAAATCCCATTAAATATTGTAATATAAGGGTTACGGGTAAAATTATTTTCTAAAACTTGTAATTATATAGGGTAAAGTAATACAACAATTGAAAAATATGGTTTAAAACAATATTTATCCCTTCAAATATTGAAAATAAGTATTAAATTCATAAAAATCTCATTTAATATAAGATTTTAGGGGTTGGGTTCAACATTTTTTTATAAATTTTGTAAAAATATGGGGTATTGTAATAAATTACGTTTAAATCAATGAAAAATTTCAATAAAATCATTACAGATATTGAAAATAAGGGCTAAACTCATTAAAATATCATTAAATATAGTAATATAAGGGGTACGGCTAAAATTATTTTATAACACTTGTAATTATATGGGGTAAAGTAATAAAACAATTGAAAAATATGGTTTAAAACAATAATTATCCCTTCAAATATTGAAAATAAGTATTAAATTCATAAAAATCTCGTTTAATATAGGATTTCAGGTGTTGGGGCCAACAATTTTTTATAAATTTTGTAAAAATATGGGGCATTGTAATGAAATACGGTAAAATCATTGGAAAAAATCAAT
The DNA here is from genome assembly GCA_036289425.1 of Rhopalosiphum nymphaeae. Classification (NCBI taxonomy): domain Eukaryota; kingdom Metazoa; phylum Arthropoda; class Insecta; order Hemiptera; family Aphididae; genus Rhopalosiphum; species Rhopalosiphum nymphaeae. The sequence goes on along the minus strand of JAZAQC010000001.1, from coordinate 5,946,158 downwards.
AAAATCCCTTCTAATATTGAAAATAAGGACTAAACTTAAAAAAATTTCATTAAATATTGTATTATAAGGGGTACGGCTAAAATTATTTTATAAAACTTGTTATTATATGTGGTAAAGTAATAAAACAATTGAAAAATATGGTTTAAAACAGTAATTATCCCTTCAAATATTGAAAAAAAGTATTAAATTCATAAAAATCTCATTTCATATAAGATTTTAGGGGTTGAGTTCAACATTTTTTTATAAATTTTGTAAAAATATTTGGTATTGTAATAAAATACGTTAAAATCAATGAAAAATTTCAATAAAATCCCTTCTAATATTGAAAATAAGGACTAAATTCATTAAAATCCCATTAAATATTGTAATATAAGGGGTACGGCTAAAATTATTTTATAACACTTGTAATTATATGGGGTAAAGTAATAAAACAATTGAAAAATATGGTTTAAAATAATAATTATCCCTTCAAATATTGAAAATAAGTATTAAATTCATAAAAATCTCGTTTAATATAGGATTTCAGGTGTTGGGGCCAACAATTCTTTATAAATTTTGTAAAAATATGGGGTATTGTAATGAAATACGGTAAAATCATTGGAAAAAATCAATAAAATCCCTTCTAATATTGAAAATAAGGACTAAACTTAAAAAAATTTCATTAAATATTGTATTATAAGGGGTACTGCTAAAATTATTTTATAAAACTTGTAATTATATAGGGTAAAGTAATACAACAATTGAAAAATATGGTTTAAAACAATATTTATCCCTTCAAATATTGAAAATAAGTATTAAATTCATAAAAATCTCATTTAATATAAGATTTTAGGGGTTGGGTTCAACATTTTTTTATAAATTTTGTAAAAATATTTGGTATTGTAATAAAATACGTTAAAATCAATGAAAAATTTCAATAAAATCCCTTCTAATATTGAAAATAAGGACTAAATTCATTAAAATCCCATTAAATATTGTAATATAAGGGGTACGGCTAAAATTATTTTATAAAACTTGCAATTATATGGGATAAAGTAATAAAACAATTGAAAAATATCGTTTAAAACAATAATTATCCCTTCAAATATTGAAAATAAGTATTAAATTCATAAAAATCTCATTTAATATAAGATTTTAGGGGTTGGGTTCAACATTTTTTTATAAATTTTGTAAAAATATGGGGTATTGTAATAAATTACGTTTAAATCAATGAAAAATTTCAATAAAATCATTACAGATATTGAAAATAAGGGCTAAACTCATTAAAATATCATTAAATATAGTAATATAAGGGGTACGGCTAAAATTATTTTATAACACTTGTAATTATATGGGGTAAAGTAATAAAACAATTGAAAAATATGGTTTAAAACAATAATTATCCCTTCAAATATTGAAAATAAGTATTAAATTCATAAAAATCTCGTTTAATATAGGATTTCAGGTGTTGGGGCCAACAATTTTTTATAAATTTTGTAAAAATATGGGGTATTGTAATGAAATACGGTAAAAACATTGGAAAAATTCAATAAAATCCCTTCTAATATTGAAAATAAGGACTAAACTCATTAAAATATCATTAAATATTGTAATATAAGGGGTACGGGTAAAATTATTTTCTAAAACTTGTAATTATATGGGGTAAAGTAATACAACAATTGAAAAATATGGTTTAAAACAATATTTATCCCTTCAAATATTGAAAATAAGTATTTAATTCATAAAAATCTCATTTAATATAAGATTTTAGGGATTGGGTTCAACATTTTTTTATAAATTTTGTAAAAATATGGGGTATTGTAATAAATTACGTTTAAATCAATGAAAAATTTCAATAAAATCATTACAGATATTGAAAATAAGGGCTAAACTCATTAAAATATCATTAAATATAGTAATATAAGGGGTACGGCTAAAATTATTTTATAACACTTGTAATTATATGGGGTAAAGTAATAAAACAATTGAAAAATATGGTTTAAAACAATAATTATCCCTTCAAATATTGAAAATAAGTATTAAATTCATAAAAATCTCGTTTAATATAGGATTTCAGGTGTTGGGGCCAACAATTTTTTATAAATTTTGTAAAAATATGGGGTATTGTAATGAAATACGGTAAAATCATTGGAAAAAATCAATAAAATCCCTTCTAATATTGAAAATAAGGACTAAACTTAAAAAAATTTCATTAAATATTGTATTATAAGGGGTACGGCTAAAATTATTTTATAAAACTTGTAATTATATGTGGTAAAGTAATAAAACAATTGAAAAATATGGTTTAAAACAATAATTATCCCTTCAAATATTGAAAAAAAGTATTAAATTCATAAAAATCTCATTTCATATAAGATTTTAGGGGTTGAGTTCAACATTTTTTTATAAATTTTGTAAAAATATTTGGTATTGTAATAAAATACGTTAAAATCAATGAAAAATTTCAATAAAATCATTACAGATATTGAAAATAAAGACTAAACTTATAAAAATTTCATTAAATATTGTAATATAAGGGGTACGGCTAAAATTATTTTATAAAACTTGTAATTATATGGGATAAAGTAATAAAACAATTGAAAAATATGGTTTAAAACAATAATTATCCCTTCAAATATTGAAAATAAGTATTAAATTCATAAAAATCTCGTTTAATATAGGATTTCAGGTGTTGGGGCCAACAATTTTTTATAAATTTTGTAATAATATGGGGTATTGTAATGAAATACGGTAAAATCATTGGAAAAATTCAATAAAATCCCTTCTAATATTGAAAATAAGGACTAAACTCATTAAAATATCATTAAATATTGTAATATAAGGGTTACGGGTAAAATTATTTTCTAAAACTTGTAATTATATGGGGTAAAGTAATACAACAATTGAAAAATATGGTTTAAAACAATATTTATCCCTTCAAATATTGAAAATAAGTATTAAATTCATAAAAATCTCATTTAATATAAGATTTTAGGGGTTGGGTTCAACATTTTTTTATAAATTTTGTAAAAATATGGGGTATTGTAATAAATTACGTTTAAATCAATGAAAAATTTCAATAAAATCATTACAGATATTGAAAATAAGGGCTAAACTCATTAAAATATCATTAAATATAGTAATATAAGGGGTACGGCTAAAATTATTTTATAACACTTGTAATTATATGGGGTAAAGTAATAAAACAATTGAAAAATATGGTTTAAAACAATAATTATCCCTTCAAATATTGAAAATAAGTATTAAATTCATAAAAATCTCGTTTAATATAGGATTTCAGGTGTTGGGGCCAACAATTTTTTATAAATTTTGTAAAAATATGGGGCATTGTAATGAAATACGGTAAAATCATTGGAAAAAATCAATAAAATCCCTTCTAATATTGAAAATAAGGACTAAACTTAAAAAAATTTCATTAAATATTGTATTATAAGGGGTACGGCTAAAATTATTTTATAAAACTTGTTATTATATGTGGTAAAGTAATAAAACAATTGAAAAATATGGTTTAAAACAGTAATTATCCCTTCAAATATTGAAAAAAAGTATTAAATTCATAAAAATCTCATTTCATATAAGATTTTAGGGGTTGAGTTCAACATTTTTTTATAAATTTTGTAAAAATATTTGGTATTGTAATAAAATACGTTAAAATCAATGAAAAATTTCAATAAAATCATTACAGATATTGAAAATAAAGACTAAACTTATAAAAATTTCATTAAATATTGTAATATAAGGGGTACGGCTAAAATTATTTTATAAAACTTGTAATTATATGGGATAAAGTAATAAAACAATTGAAAAATATGGTTTAAAACAATAATTATCCCTTCAAATATTGAAAATAAGTATTAAATTCATAAAAATCTCGTTTAATATAGGATTTCAGGTGTTGGGGCCAACAATTTTTTATAAATTTTGTAATAATATGGGGTATTGTAATGAAATACGGTAAAATCATTGGAAAAATTCAATAAAATCCCTTCTAATATTGAAAATAAGGACTAAACTCATTAAAATATCATTAAATATTGTAATATAAGGGTTACGGGTAAAATTATTTTCTAAAACTTGTAATTATATAGGGTAAAGTAATACAACAATTGAAAAATATGGTTTAAAACAATATTTATCCCTTCAAATATTGAAAATAAGTATTAAATTCATAAAAATCTCATTTAATATAAGATTTTAGGGGTTGGGTTCAACATTTTTTTATAAATTTTGTAAAAATATTTGGTATTGTAATAAAATACGTTAAAATCAATGAAAAATTTCAATAAAATCCCTTCTAATATTGAAAATAAGGACTAAATTCATTAAAATCCCATTAAATATTGTAATATAAGGGGTACGGCTAAAATTATTTTATAAAACTTGCAATTATATGGGATAAAGTAATAAAACAATTGAAAAATATCGTTTAAAACAATAATTATCCCTTCAAATATTGAAAATAAGTATTAAATTCATAAAAATCTCATTTAATATAAGATTTTAGGGGTTGGGTTCAACATTTTTTTATAAATTTTGTAAAAATATGGGGTATTGTAATAAATTACGTTTAAATCAATGAAAAATTTCAATAAAATCATTACAGATATTGAAAATAAGGGCTAAACTCATTAAAATATCATTAAATATAGTAATATAAGGGGTACGGCTAAAATTATTTTATAACACTTGTAATTATATGGGGTAAAGTAATAAAACAATTGAAAAATATGGTTTAAAACAATAATTATCCCTTCAAATATTGAAAATAAGTATTAAATTCATAAAAATCTCGTTTAATATAGGATTTCAGGTGTTGGGGCCAACAATTTTTTATAAATTTTGTAAAAATATGGGGTATTGTACTGAAATACGGTAAAATCATTGGAAAAATTCAATAAAATCCCTTCTAATATTGAAAATAAGGACTAAACTCATTAAAATATCATTAAATATTGTAATATAAGGGGTACGGGTAAAATTATTTTCTAAAACTTGTAATTATATGGGGTAAAGTAATACAACAATTGAAAAATATGGTTTAAAACAATATTTATCCCTTCAAATATTGAAAATAAGTATTAAATTCATAAAAATCTCATTTAATATAAGATTTTAGGGATTGGGTTCAACATTTTTTTATAAATTTTGTAAAAATATGGGGTATTGTAATAAATTACGTTTAAATCAATGAAAAATTTCAATAAAATCATTACAGATATTGAAAATAAGGGCTAAACTCATTAAAATATCATTAAATATAGTAATATAAGGGGTACGGCTAAAATTATTTTATAACACTTGTAATTATATGGGGTAAAGTAATAAAACAATTGAAAAATATGGTTTAAAACAATAATTATCCCTTCAAATATTGAAAATAAGTATTAAATTCATAAAAATCTCGTTTAATATAGGATTTCAGGTGTTGGGGCCAACAATTTTTTATAAATTTTGTAAAAATATGGGGTATTGTAATGAAATACGGTAAAATCATTGGAAAAAATCAATAAAATCCCTTCTAATATTGAAAATAAGGACTAAACTTAAAAAAATTTCATTAAATATTGTATTATAAGGGGTACGGCTAAAATTATTTTATAAAACTTGTAATTATATGTGGTAAAGTAATAAAACAATTGAAAAATATGGTTTAAAACAATAATTATCCCTTCAAATATTGAAAAAAAGTATTAAATTCATAAAAATCTCATTTCATATAAGATTTTAGGGGTTGAGTTCAACATTTTTTTATAAATTTTGTAAAAATATTTGGTATTGTAATAAAATACGTTAAAATCAATGAAAAATTTCAATAAAATCCCTTCTAATATTGAAAATAAGGACTAAATTCATTAAAATCCCATTAAATATTGTAATATAAGGGGTACGGCTAAAATTATTTTATAAAACTTGCAATTATATGGGGTAAAGTAATAAAACAATTGAAAAATATGGTTTAAAACAATAATTATCCCTTCAAATATTGAAAATTAGTATTAAATTCATAAAAATCTCATTTCATATAAGATTTTAGGGGTTGGGTTCAACATTTTTTTATAAATTTTGTAAAAATATGGGGTATTGTAATAAATTACGTTTAAATCAATGAAAAATTTCAATAAAATCATTACAGATATTGAAAATAAGGGCTAAACTCATTAAAATATCATTAAATATAGTAATATAAGGGGTACGGCTAAAATTATTTTATAACACTTGTAATTATATGGGGTAAAGTAATAAAACAATTGAAAAATATGGTTTAAAACAATAATTATCCCTTCAAATATTGAAAATAAGTATTAAATTCATAAAAATCTCGTTTAATATAGGATTTCAGGTGTTGGGGCCAACAATTTTTTATAAATTTTGTAAAAATATGGGGCATTGTAATGAAATACGGTAAAATCATTGGAAAAAATCAATAAAATCCCTTCTAATATTGAAAATAAGGACTAAACTTAAAAAAATTTCATTAAATATTGTATTATAAGGGGTACGGCTAAAATTATTTTATAAAACTTGTTATTATATGTGGTAAAGTAATAAAACAATTGAAAAATATGGTTTAAAACAGTAATTATCCCTTCAAATATTGAAAATAAGTATTAAATTCATAAAAATCTCATTTCATATAAGATTTTAGGGGTTGGGTTCAACATTTTTTTATAAATTTTGTAAAAATATTTGGTATTGTAATAAAATACGTTAAAATCAATGAAAAATTTCAATAAAATCCCTTCTAATATTGAAAATAAGGACTAAATTCATTAAAATCCCATTAAATATTGTAATATAAGGGGTACGGCTAAAATTATTTTATAAAACTTGCAATTATATGGGATAAAGTAATAAAACAATTGAAAAATATCGTTTAAAACAATAATTATCCCTTCAAATATTGAAAATAAGTATTAAATTCATAAAAATCTCATTTAATATAAGATTTTAGGGGTTGGGTTCAACATTTTTTTATAAATTTTGTAAAAATATGGGGTATTGTAATAAATTACGTTTAAATCAATGAAAAATTTCAATAAAATCATTACAGATATTGAAAATAAGGGCTAAACTCATTAAAATATCATTAAATATAGTAATATAAGGGGTACGGCTAAAATTATTTTATAACACTTGTAATTATATGGGGTAAAGTAATAAAACAATTGAAAAATATGGTTTAAAACAATAATTATCCCTTCAAATATTGAAAATAAGTATTAAATTCATAAAAATCTCGTTTAATATAGGATTTCAGGTGTTGGGGCCAACAATTTTTTATAAATTTTGTAAAAATATGGGGTATTGTAATGAAATACGGTAAAAACATTGGAAAAATTCAATAAAATCCCTTCTAATATTGAAAATAAGGACTAAACTCATTAAAATATCATTAAATATTGTAATATAAGGGGTACGGGTAAAATTATTTTCTAAAACTTGTAATTATATGGGGTAAAGTAATACAACAATTGAAAAATATGGTTTAAAACAATATTTATCCCTTCAAATATTGAAAATAAGTATTTAATTCATAAAAATCTCATTTAATATAAGATTTTAGGGATTGGGTTCAACATTTTTTTATAAATTTTGTAAAAATATGGGGTATTGTAATAAATTACGTTTAAATCAATGAAAAATTTCAATAAAATCATTACAGATATTGAAAATAAGGGCTAAACTCATTAAAATATCATTAAATATAGTAATATAAGGGGTACGGCTAAAATTATTTTATAACACTTGTAATTATATGGGGTAAAGTAATAAAACAATTGAAAAATATGGTTTAAAACAATAATTATCCCTTCAAATATTGAAAATAAGTATTAAATTCATAAAAATCTCGTTTAATATAGGATTTCAGGTGTTGGGGCCAACAATTTTTTATAAATTTTGTAAAAATATGGGGTATTGTAATGAAATACGGTAAAATCATTGGAAAAAATCAATAAAATCCCTTCTAATATTGAAAATAAGGACTAAACTTAAAAAAATTTCATTAAATATTGTATTATAAGGGGTACGGCTAAAATTATTTTATAAAACTTGTAATTATATGTGGTAAAGTAATAAAACAATTGAAAAATATGGTTTAAAACAATAATTATCCCTTCAAATATTGAAAAAAAGTATTAAATTCATAAAAATCTCATTTCATATAAGATTTTAGGGGTTGAGTTCAACATTTTTTTATAAATTTTGTAAAAATATTTGGTATTGTAATAAAATACGTTAAAATCAATGAAAAATTTCAATAAAATCATTACAGATATTGAAAATAAAGACTAAACTTATAAAAATTTCATTAAATATTGTAATATAAGGGGTACGGCTAAAATTATTTTATAAAACTTGTAATTATATGGGATAAAGTAATAAAACAATTGAAAAATATGGTTTAAAACAATAATTATCCCTTCAAATATTGAAAATAAGTATTAAATTCATAAAAATCACGTTTAATATAGGATTTCAGGTGTTGGGGCCAACAATTTTTTATAAATTTTGTAATAATATGGGGTATTGTAATGAAATACGGTAAAATCATTGGAAAAATTCAATAAAATCCCTTCTAATATTGAAAATAAGGACTAAACTCATTAAAATATCATTAAATATTGTAATATAAGGGTTACGGGTAAAATTATTTTCTAAAACTTGTAATTATATGGGGTAAAGTAATACAACAATTGAAAAATATGGTTTAAAACAATATTTATCCCTTCAAATATTGAAAATAAGTATTAAATTCATAAAAATCTCATTTAATATAAGATTTTAGGGGTTGGGTTCAACATTTTTTTATAAATTTTGTAAAAATATGGGGTATTGTAATAAATTACGTTTAAATCAATGAAAAATTTCAATAAAATCATTACAGATATTGAAAATAAGGGCTAAACTCATTAAAATATCATTAAATATAGTAATATAAGGGGTACGGCTAAAATTATTTTATAACACTTGTAATTATATGGGGTAAAGTAATAAAACAATTGAAAAATATGGTTTAAAACAATAATTATCCCTTCAAATATTGAAAATAAGTATTAAATTCATAAAAATCTCGTTTAATATAGGATTTCAGGTGTTGGGGCCAACAATTTTTTATAAATTTTGTAAAAATATGGGGCATTGTAATGAAATACGGTAAAATCATTGGAAAAAATCAATAAAATCCCTTCTAATATTGAAAATAAGGACTAAACTTAAAAAAATTTCATTAAATATTGTATTATAAGGGGTACGGCTAAAATTATTTTATAAAACTTGTTATTATATGTGGTAAAGTAATAAAACAATTGAAAAATATGGTTTAAAACAGTAATTATCCCTTCAAATATTGAAAAAAAGTATTAAATTCATAAAAATCTCATTTCATATAAGATTTTAGGGGTTGAGTTCAACATTTTTTTATAAATTTTGTAAAAATATTTGGTATTGTAATAAAATACGTTAAAATCAATGAAAAATTTCAATAAAATCATTACAGATATTGAAAATAAAGACTAAACTTATAAAAATTTCATTAAATATTGTAATATAAGGGGTACGGCTAAAATTATTTTATAAAACTTGTAATTATATGGGATAAAGTAATAAAACAATTGAAAAATATGGTTTAAAACAATAATTATCCCTTCAAATATTGAAAATAAGTATTAAATTCATAAAAATCTCGTTTAATATAGGATTTCAGGTGTTGGGGCCAACAATTTTTTATAAATTTTGTAATAATATGGGGTATTGTAATGAAATACGGTAAAATCATTGGAAAAATTCAATAAAATCCCTTCTAATATTGAAAATAAGGACTAAACTCATTAAAATATCATTAAATATTGTAATATAAGGGTTACGGGTAAAATTATTTTCTAAAACTTGTAATTATATAGGGTAAAGTAATACAACAATTGAAAAATATGGTTTAAAACAATATTTATCCCTTCAAATATTGAAAATAAGTATTAAATTCATAAAAATCTCATTTAATATAAGATTTTAGGGGTTGGGTTCAACATTTTTTTATAAATTTTGTAAAAATATTTGGTATTGTAATAAAATACGTTAAAATCAATGAAAAATTTCAATAAAATCCCTTCTAATATTGAAAATAAGGACTAAATTCATTAAAATCCCATTAAATATTGTAATATAAGGGGTACGGCTAAAATTATTTTATAAAACTTGCAATTATATGGGATAAAGTAATAAAACAATTGAAAAATATCGTTTAAAACAATAATTATCCCTTCAAATATTGAAAATAAGTATTAAATTCATAAAAATCTCATTTAATATAAGATTTTAGGGGTTGGGTTCAACATTTTTTTATAAATTTTGTAAAAATATGGGGTATTGTAATAAATTACGTTTAAATCAATGAAAAATTTCAATAAAATCATTACAGATATTGAAAATAAGGGCTAAACTCATTAAAATATCATTAAATATAGTAATATAAGGGGTACGGCTAAAATTATTTTATAACACTTGTAATTATATGGGGTAAAGTAATAAAACAATTGAAAAATATGGTTTAAAACAATAATTATCCCTTCAAATATTGAAAATAAGTATTAAATTCATAAAAATCTCGTTTAATATAGGATTTCAGGTGTTGGGGCCAACAATTTTTTATAAATTTTGTAAAAATATGGGGTATTGTACTGAAATACGGTAAAATCATTGGAAAAATTCAATAAAATCCCTTCTAATATTGAAAATAAGGACTAAACTCATTAAAATATCATTAAATATTGTAATATAAGGGGTACGGGTAAAATTATTTTCTAAAACTTGTAATTATATGGGGTAAAGTAATACAACAATTGAAAAATATGGTTTAAAACAATATTTATCCCTTCAAATATTGAAAATAAGTATTAAATTCATAAAAATCTCATTTAATATAAGATTTTAGGGATTGGGTTCAACATTTTTTTATAAATTTTGTAAAAATATGGGGTATTGTAATAAATTACGTTTAAATCAATGAAAAATTTCAATAAAATCATTACAGATATTGAAAATAAGGGCTAAACTCATTAAAATATCATTAAATATAGTAATATAAGGGGTACGGCTAAAATTATTTTATAACACTTGTAATTATATGGGGTAAAGTAATAAAACAATTGAAAAATATGGTTTAAAACAATAATTATCCCTTCAAATATTGAAAATAAGTATTAAATTCATAAAAATCTCGTTTAATATAGGATTTCAGGTGTTGGGGCCAACAATTTTTTATAAATTTTGTAAAAATATGGGGTATTGTAATGAAATACGGTAAAATCATTGGAAAAAATCAATAAAATCCCTTCTAATATTGAAAATAAGGACTAAACTTAAAAAAATTTCATTAAATATTGTATTATAAGGGGTACGGCTAAAATTATTTTATAAAACTTGTAATTATATGTGGTAAAGTAATAAAACAATTGAAAAATATGGTTTAAAACAATAATTATCCCTTCAAATATTGAAAAAAAGTATTAAATTCATAAAAATCTCATTTCATATAAGATTTTAGGGGTTGAGTTCAACATTTTTTTATAAATTTTGTAAAAATATTTGGTATTGTAATAAAATACGTTAAAATCAATGAAAAATTTCAATAAAATCCCTTCTAATATTGAAAATAAGGACTAAATTCATTAAAATCCCATTAAATATTGTAATATAAGGGGTACGGCTAAAATTATTTTATAAAACTTGCAATTATATGGGGTAAAGTAATAAAACAATTGAAAAATATGGTTTAAAACAATAATTATCCCTTCAAATATTGAAAATTAGTATTAAATTCATAAAAATCTCATTTCATATAAGATTTTAGGGGTTGGGTTCAACATTTTTTTATAAATTTTGTAAAAATATGGGGTATTGTAATAAATTACGTTTAAATCAATGAAAAATTTCAATAAAATCATTACAGATATTGAAAATAAGGGCTAAACTCATTAAAATATCATTAAATATAGTAATATAAGGGGTACGGCTAAAATTATTTTATAACACTTGTAATTATATGGGGTAAAGTAATAAAACAATTGAAAAATATGGTTTAAAACAATAATTATCCCTTCAAATATTGAAAATAAGTATTAAATTCATAAAAATCTCGTTTAATATAGGATTTCAGGTGTTGGGGCCAACAATTTTTTATAAATTTTGTAAAAATATGGGGCATTGTAATGAAATACGGTAAAATCATTGGAAAAAATCAATAAAATCCCTTCTAATATTGAAAATAAGGACTAAACTTAAAAAAATTTCATTAAATATTGTATTATAAGGGGTACGGCTAAAATTATTTTATAAAACTTGTTATTATATGTGGTAAAGTAATAAAACAATTGAAAAATATGGTTTAAAACAGTAATTATCCCTTCAAATATTGAAAATAAGTATTAAATTCAAAAAAATCTCATTTCATATAAGATTTTAGGGGTTGGGTTCAACATTTTTTTATAAATTTTGTAAAAATATGGGGTATTGCAATAAAATACGTTAAAATCAATGATAAATTTCAATAAAATCATTACAGATATTGAAAATAAGGGCTAAATTCATAAAAATTTCATTAAATATTGTAATATAAGAGGTACGGCTAAAATTATTTTATAAAACTTGTAATTATATGGGGTAAAGTAATAAAACAATTGAAAAATATGGTTTAAAACAATAATTATCCCTTCAAATATTGAAAATAAGTATTAAATTCATAAAAATCTCGTTTAATATAGGATTTCAGGGGTTGAGTTCAACATTTTTTTATAAATTTTGTAAAAATATTTGGTATTGTAATAAAATACGTTAAAATCATTGGAAAAATTCAATAAAATCCCTTCTAATATTGAAAATAAGGACTAAACTCATTAAAATATCATTAAATATTGTAATATAAGGGGTACGGCTAAAATTATTTTATAAAACTTGTAATTATATGGGGTAAAGTAATAAAACAATTGAAAAATATGGTTTAAAACAATAATTATCCCTTCAAATATTGAAAATAAGTATTAAATACATAAAAATCTCGTTTAATATAGGATTTCAGGGGTTTAGTTCAACATTTTTTTATAAATTTTGTAAAAATATTTGGTATTGTAATAAAATACGTTAAAATCATTGGAAAAAATCAATAAAATCCCTTCTAATATTGAAAATAAGGACTAAACTCATTAAAATATCATTAAATATTGTAATATAAGGGGTACGGGTAAAATTATTTTCTAAAACTTGTAATTATATGGGGTAAAGTAATACAACAATTGAAAAATATGGATTAAAACAATAATTATCCCTTCAAATATTGAAAATAAGTATTAGATTCATAAAAATCTCATTTCATATAAGATTTTAGGGGTTGAGTTCAACATTTTTTTATAAATTTTGTAAAAATATTTGGTATTGTAATAAAATACGTTAAAATCAAAGAAAAATTTCAATAAAATCCCTTCTAATATTGAAAATAAGGACTAAATTCATTAAAATCTCATTAAATATTGTAATATAAGGGTAACGGCTAAAATTATTTTATAAAACTTGCAATTATATGGGGTAAAGTAATAAAACAATTGAAAAATATGGTTTAAAACAATAATTATCCCTTCAAGTATTGAAAATAAGTATTAGATTCATAAAAATCTCATTTAATATAAGATTTTAGGGGTTGGGTTCAACATTTTTTTATAAATTTTGTAAAAATATGGGGTATTGTAATGAAATACGGTAAAATCATTGGAAAAATTCAATAAAATCCCTTCATATATTGAAAATAAGGGCTAAAATTATAAAAATTTCATTAAATATTGTAATATAAGGGGTACGGCTAAAATTATTTTATAAAACTTGCAATTATATGGGGTAAAGTAATAAAACAATTGAAAAATATGGTTTAAAACAATAATTATCCCTTCAAATATTGAAAATAAGTATTAAATTCATAAAAATCTCATTTCATATAAGATTTTAGGGGTTGAGTTCAACATTTTTTTATAAATTTTGTAAAAATATTTGGTATTGTAATAAAATACGTTAAAATCAATGAAAAATTTCAATAAAATCATTACAGATATTGAAAATAACGGCTAAATTCATAAAAATTTCATTAAATATGGTAATATAAGAGGTACGGCTAAAATTATTTTATAAAATTTGTAATTATATGGGGTAAAGTAATAAAACAATTGAAAAATATGGTTTAAAACAATAATTATCCCTTCAAATATTGAAAATAAGTATTAAATTCAAAAAAATCTCATTTCATATAAGATTTTAGGGGTTGGGTTCAACATTTTTTTATAAATTTTGTAAAAATATGAGGTATTGTAATAAAATACGTTAAAATCAATGATAAATTTCAATAAAATCATTACAGATATTGAAAATAAGGGCTAAATTCATAAAAATTTCATTAAATATTGTAATATAAGAGGTACGGCTAAAATTATTTTATAAAACTTGCAATTATATGGGGTAAAGTAATAAAACAATTGAAAAATATTGTTTAAAACAATAATTATCCCTTCAAATATTGAAAATAAGTATTAAATTCATAAAAATCTCATTTCATATAAGATTTTAGGGGTTGAGTTCAACATTTTTTTATAAATTTTGTAAAAATATTTGGTATTGTAATAAAATACGTTAAAATCAATGAAAAATTTCAATAAAATCATTACAGATATTGAAAATAACGGCTAAATTCATAAAAATTTCATTAAATATGGTAATATAAGAGGTACGGCTAAAATTATTTTATAAAATTTGTAATTATATGGGGTAAAGTAATAAAACAATTGAAAAATATGGTTTAAAACAATAATTATCCCTTCAAATATTGAAAATAAGTATTAAATTCAAAAAAATCTCATTTCATATAAGATTTTAGGGGTTGGGTTCAACATTTTTTTATAAATTTTGTAAAAATATGGGGTATTGTAATAAAATACGTTAAAATCAATGAAAAATTTCAATAAAATCATTACAGATATTGAAAATAAGGGCTAAATTCATAAAAATTTCATTAAATATTGTAATATAAGAGGTACGGCTAAAATTATTTTATAAAACTTGTAATTATATGGGGTAAAGTAATAAAACAATTGAAAAATATGGTTTAAAACAATAATTATCCCTTCAAATATTGAAAATAAGTATTAGATTCATAAAAATCTCATTTAATATAAGATTTTAGGGGTTTAGTTCAACATTTTTTTATACATTTTGTAAAAATATTTGGTATTGTAATGAAATACGGTAAAATCATTGGAAAAATTCAATAAAATCCCTTCATATATTGAAAATAAGGGCTAAACTTATTAATATTTCATTAAATATTGTAATATAAGGGGTACGGCTAAAATTATTTTATAAAACTTGCAATTATATGGGGTAAAGTAATAAAACAATTGAAAAATATGGTTTAAAACAATAATTATCCCTTCAAATATTGAAAATAAGTATTAAATTCAAAAAAATCTCATTTCATATAAGATTTTAGGGGTTGGGTTCAACATTTTTTTATAAATTTTGTAAAAATATGGGGTATTGTAATAAAATACGTTAAAATCAATGAAAAATTTCAATAAAATCATTACAGATATTGAAAATAAGGGCGAAATTCATAAAAATGTCATTAAATATTGTAATATAAGGGGTACGGCTAAAATTATTTTCTAAAACTTGTAATTATATGGGGTAAAGTAATACAACAATTGAAAAATATGGATTAAAACAATTATTATCCCTTCAAATATTGAAAATAAGTATTAGATTCATAAAAATCTCATTTAATTAAAGATTTTAGGGGTTGGGTTCAACATTTTTTTATAAATTTTGTAAAAATATGGGGTATTGTAATAAAATACGTTAAAATCAATGAAAAATTTCAATAAAATCATTACAGATATTGAAAATAAGGGCGAAATTCATAAAAATGTCATTAAATATTGTAATATAAGGGGTACGGCTAAAATTATTTTCTAAAACTTGTAATTATATGGGGTAAAGTAATACAACAATTGAAAAATATGGATTAAAACAATAATTATCCCTTCAAATATTGAAAATTAGTATTAGATTCATAAAAATCTCATTTAATTAAAGATTTTAGGGGTTGGGTTCAACATTTTTTTATAAATTTTGTAAAAATATGGGGTATTGTAATAAAATACGTTAAAATCAATGAAAAATTTCAATAAAATCATTACAGATATTGAAAATAAGGGCTAAATTCATAAAAATTTCATTAAATATTGTAATATAAGAGGTACGGCTAAAATTATTTTATAAAACTTGTAATTATATGGGGTAAAGTAATAAAACAATTGAAAAATATGGTTTAAAACAATAATTATCCCTTCAAATATTGAAAATAAGTATTAAATTCATAAAAATCTCATTTCATATAAGATTTTAGGGGTTGAGTTCAACATTTTTTTATAAATTTTGTAAAAATATTTGGTATTGTAATGAAATACGGTAAAATCATTGGAAAAATTCAATAAAATCCCTTCATATATTGAAAATAAGGGCTAAACTTATTAAAATTTCATTAAATATTGTAATATAAGGGGTACGGCTAAAATTATTTTATAAAACTTGCAATTATATGGGGTAAAGTAATAAAACAATTGAAAAATATGGTTTAAAACAATAATTATCCCTTCAAATATTGAAAATAAGTATTAAATTCAAAAAAATCTCATTTCATATAAGATTTTAGGGGTTGGGTTCAACATTTTTTTATAAATTTTGTAAAAATATGGGGTATTGTAATAAAATACGTTAAAATCAATGAAAAATTTCAATAAAATCATTACAGATATTGAAAATAAGGGCGAAATTCATAAAAATGTCATTAAATATTGTAATATAAGGGGTACGGCTAAAATTATTTTCTAAAACTTGTAATTATATGGGGTAAAGTAATACAACAATTGAAAAATATGGATTAAAACAATTATTATCCCTTCAAATATTGAAAATAAGTATTAGATTCATAAAAATCTCATTTAATTAAAGATTTTAGGGGTTGGGTTCAACATTTTTTTATAAATTTTGTAAAAATATGGGGTATTGTAATAAAATACGTTAAAATCAATGAAAAATTTCAATAAAATCATTACAGATATTGAAAATAAGGGCGAAATTCATAAAAATGTCATTAAATATTGTAATATAAGGGGTACGGCTAAAATTATTTACTAAAACTTGTAATTATATGGGGTAAAGTAATACAACAATTGAAAAATATGGATTAAAACAATAATTATCCCTTCAAATATTGAAAATTAGTATTAGATTCATAAAAATCTCATTTAATTAAAGATTTTAGGGGTTGGGTTCAACATTTTTTTATAAATTTTGTAAAAATATGGGGTATTGTAATAAAATACGTTAAAATCAATGAAAAATTTCAATAAAATCATTACAGATATTGAAAATAAGGGCTAAATTCATAAAAATTTCATTAAATATTGTAATATAAGAGGTACGGCTAAAATTATTTTATAAAACTTGTAATTATATGGGGTAAAGTAATAAAACAATTGAAAAATATGGTTTAAAACAATAATTATCCCTTCAAATATTGAAAATAAGTATTAAATTCATAAAAATCTCATTTCATATAAGATTTTAGGGGTTGAGTTCAACATTTTTTTATAAATTTTGTAAAAATATTTGGTATTGTAATAAAATACGTTAAAATCAATGAAAAATTTCAATAAAATCCCTTCTAATATTGAAAATAAGGACTAAATTCATTAAAATCTCGTTAAATATTGTAATATAAGGGGTACGGCTAAAATTATTTTATAAAACTTGCAATTATATGGGGTAAAGTAATAAAACAATTGAAAAATATGGTTTAAAACAATAATTATCCCTTCAAATATTGAAAATAAGTATTAAATTCAAAAAAATCTCATTTCATATAAGATTTTAGGGGTTGGGTTCAACATTTTTTTATACATTTTGTAAAAATATGGGGTATTGTAATAAAATACGTTAAAATCAATGAAAAATTTCAATAAAATCATTACAGATATTGAAAATAAGGGCGAAATTCATAAAAATGTCATTAAATATTGTAATATAAGGGGTACGGCTAAAATTATTTTCTAAAACTTGTAATTATATGGGGTAAAGTAATACAACAATTGAAAAATATGGATTAAAACAATTATTATCCCTTCAAATATTGAAAATAAGTATTAGATTCATAAAAATCTCATTTAATTAAAGATTTTAGGGGTTGGGTTCAACATTTTTTTATAAATTTTGTAAAAATATGGGGTATTGTAATAAAATACGTTAAAATCAATGAAAAATTTCAATAAAATCATTACAGATATTGAAAATAAGGGCGAAATTCATAAAAATGTCATTAAATATTGTAATATAAGGGGTACGGCTAAAATTATTTTCTAAAACTTGTAATTATATGGGGTAAAGTAATACAACAATTGAAAAATATGGATTAAAACAATAATTATCCCTTCAAATATTGAAAATTAGTATTAGATTCATAAAAATCTCATTTAATTAAAGATTTTAGGGGTTGGGTTCAACATTTTTTTATAAATTTTGTAAAAATATGGGGTATTGTAATAAAATACGTTAAAATCAATGAAAAATTTCAATAAAATCATTACAGATATTGAAAATAAGGGCTAAATTCATAAAAATTTCATTAAATATTGTAATATAAGAGGTACGGCTAAAATTATTTTATAAAACTTGTAATTATATGGGGTAAAGTAATAAAACAATTGAAAAATATGGTTTAAAACAATAATTATCCCTTCAAATATTGAAAATAAGTATTAAATTCATAAAAATCTCATTTCATATAAGATTTTAGGGGTTGAGTTCAACATTTTTTTATAAATTTTGTAAAAATATTTGGTATTGTAATAAAATACGTTAAAATCAATGAAAAATTTCAATAAAATCCCTTCTAATATTGAAAATAAGGACTAAATTCATTAAAATCTCGTTAAATATTGTAATATAAGGGGTACGGCTAAAATTATTTTATAAAACTTGCAATTATATGGGGTAAAGTAATAAAACAATTGAAAAATATGGTTTAAAACAATAATTATCCCTTCAAATATTGAAAATAAGTATTAGATTCATAAAAATCTCATTTAATATAAGATTTTAGGGGTTGAGTTCAACATTTTTTTATAAATTTTGTAAAAATATTTGGTATTGTAATAAAATACGTTAAAATCAATGAAAAATTTCAATAAAATCATTACAGATATTGATAATAACGGCTAAATTCATAAAAATTTCATTAAATATGATAATATAAGAGGTACGGCTAAAATTATTTTATAAAATTTGTAATTATATGGGGTAAAGTAATAAAACAATTGAAAAATATGGTTTAAAACAATAATTATCCCTTCAAATATTGAAAATAAGTATTAAATTCAAAAAAATCTCATTTCATATAAGATTTTAGGGGTTGGGTTCAACATTTTTTTATAAATTTTGTAAAAATATGGGGTATTGTAATAAAATACGTTAAAATCAATGATAAATTTCAATAAAATCATTACAGATATTGAAAATAAGGGCTAAATTCATAAAAATTTCATTAAATATTGTAATATAAGAGGTACGGCTAAAATTATTTTATAAAACTTGCAATTATATGGGGTAAAGTAATAAAACAATTGAAAAATATGGTTTAAAACAATAATTATCCCTTCAAATATTGAAAATAAGTATTAAATTCATAAAAATCTCATTTTATATTAGATTTTAGGGGTTGAGTTCAACATTTTTTTATAAATTTTGTAAAAATATTTGGTATTGTAATAAAATACGTTAAAATCAATGAAAAATTTCAATAAAATCCCTTCTAATATTGAAAATAAAGACTAAATTCATTAAAATCTCATTAAATTTTGTAATATAAGGGGTACGGCTAAAATTACTTTATAAAACTTGCAATTATATGGGGTAAAGTAATAAAACAATTGAAAAATATGGTTTAAAACAATAATTATCCCTTCAAATATTGAAAATAAGTATTAGATTCATAAAAATCTCATTTAATATAAGATTTTAGGGGTTTAGTTCAACATTTTTTTATACATTTTGTAAAAATATTTGGTATTGTAATGAAATACGGTAAAATCATTGGAAAAATTCAATAAAATCCCTTCATATATTGAAAATAAGGGCTAAACTTATTAAAATTTCATTAAATATTGTAATATAAGGGGTACGGCTAAAATTATTTTATAAAACTTGCAATTATATGGGGTAAAGTAATAAAACAATTGAAAAATATGGTTTAAAACAATAATTATCCCTTCAAATATTGAAAATAAGTATTAAATTCAAAAAAATCTCATTTCATATAAGATTTTAGGGGTTGGGTTCAACATTTTTTTATAAATTTTGTAAAAATATGGGGTATTGTAATAAAATACGTTAAAATCAATGAAAAATTTCAATAAAATCATTACAGATATTGAAAATAAGGGCGAAATTCATAAAAATGTCATTAAATATTGTAATATAAGGGGTACGGCTAAAATTATTTTCTAAAACTTGTAATTATATGGGGTAAAGTAATACAACAATTGAAAAATATGGATTAAAACAATTATTATCCCTTCAAATATTGAAAATAAGTATTAGATTCATAAAAATCTCATTTAATTAAAGATTTTAGGGGTTGGGTTCAACATTTTTTTATAAATTTTGTAAAAATATGGGGTATTGTAATAAAATACGTTAAAATCAATGAAAAATTTCAATAAAATCATTACAGATATTGAAAATAAGGGCGAAATTCATAAAAATGTCATTAAATATTGTAATATAAGGGGTACGGCTAAAATTATTTTATAAAATTTGTAATTATATGGGGTAAAGTAATAAAACAATTGAAAAATATGGTTTAAAACAATAATTATCCCTTCAAATATTGAAAATAAGTATTAAATTCATAAAAATCTCATTTCATATAAGATTTTAGGGGTTGAGTTCAACATTTTTTTATAAATTTTGTAAAAATATTTGGTATTGTAATAAAATACGTTAAAATCAATGAAAAATTTCAATAAAATCATTACAGATATTGAAAATAACGGCTAAATTCATAAAAATTTCATTAAATATGGTAATATAAGAGGTACGGCTAAAATTATTTTATAAAATTTGTAATTATATGGGGTAAAGTAATAAAACAATTGAAAAATATGGTTTAAAACAATAATTATCCCTTCAAATATTGAAAATAAGTATTAAATTCAAAAAAATCTCATTTCATATAAGATTTTAGGGGTTGGGTTCAACATTTTTTTATAAATTTTGTAAAAATATGGGGTATTGTAATAAAATACGTTAAAATCAATGAAAAATTTCAATAAAATCATTACAGATATTGAAAATAAGGGCTAAATTCATAAAAATTTCATTAAATATTGTAATATAAGAGGTACGGCTAAAATTATTTTATAAAACTTGTAATTATATGGGGTAAAGTAATAAAACAATTGAAAAATATGGTTTAAAACAATAATTATCCCTTCAAATATTGAAAATAAGTATTAGATTCATAAAAATCTCATTTAATATAAGATTTTAGGGGTTTAGTTCAACATTTTTTTATACATTTTGTAAAAATATTTGGTATTGTAATGAAATACGGTAAAATCATTGGAAAAATTCAATAAAATCCCTTCATATATTGAAAATAAGGGCTAAACTTATTAATATTTCATTAAATATTGTAATATAAGGGGTACGGCTAAAATTATTTTATAAAACTTGCAATTATATGGGGTAAAGTAATAAAACAATTGAAAAATATGGTTTAAAACAATAATTATCCCTTCAAATATTGAAAATAAGTATTAAATTCAAAAAAATCTCATTTCATATAAGATTTTAGGGGTTGGGTTCAACATTTTTTTATAAATTTTGTAAAAATATGGGGTATTGTAATAAAATACGTTAAAATCAATGAAAAATTTCAATAAAATCATTACAGATATTGAAAATAAGGGCGAAATTCATAAAAATGTCATTAAATATTGTAATATAAGGGGTACGGCTAAAATTATTTTCTAAAACTTGTAATTATATGGGGTAAAGTAATACAACAATTGAAAAATATGGATTAAAACAATTATTATCCCTTCAAATATTGAAAATAAGTATTAGATTCATAAAAATCTCATTTAATTAAAGATTTTAGGGGTTGGGTTCAACATTTTTTTATAAATTTTGTAAAAATATGGGGTATTGTAATAAAATACGTTAAAATCAATGAAAAATTTCAATAAAATCATTACAGATATTGAAAATAAGGGCGAAATTCATAAAAATGTCATTAAATATTGTAATATAAGGGGTACGGCTAAAATTATTTTCTAAAACTTGTAATTATATGGGGTAAAGTAATACAACAATTGAAAAATATGGATTAAAACAATAATTATCCCTTCAAATATTGAAAATTAGTATTAGATTCATAAAAATCTCATTTAATTAAAGATTTTAGGGGTTGGGTTCAACATTTTTTTATAAATTTTGTAAAAATATGGGGTATTGTAATAAAATACGTTAAAATCAATGAAAAATTTCAATAAAATCATTACAGATATTGAAAATAAGGGCTAAATTCATAAAAATTTCATTAAATATTGTAATATAAGAGGTACGGCTAAAATTATTTTATAAAACTTGTAATTATATGGGGTAAAGTAATAAAACAATTGAAAAATATGGTTTAAAACAATAATTATCCCTTCAAATATTGAAAATAAGTATTAAATTCATAAAAATCTCATTTCATATAAGATTTTAGGGGTTGAGTTCAACATTTTTTTATAAATTTTGTAAAAATATTTGGTATTGTAATGAAATACGGTAAAATCATTGGAAAAATTCAATAAAATCCCTTCATATATTGAAAATAAGGGCTAAACTTATTAAAATTTCATTAAATATTGTAATATAAGGGGTACGGCTAAAATTATTTTATAAAACTTGCAATTATATGGGGTAAAGTAATAAAACAATTGAAAAATATGGTTTAAAACAATAATTATCCCTTCAAATATTGAAAATAAGTATTAAATTCAAAAAAATCTCATTTCATATAAGATTTTAGGGGTTGGGTTCAACATTTTTTTATAAATTTTGTAAAAATATGGGGTATTGTAATAAAATACGTTAAAATCAATGAAAAATTTCAATAAAATCATTACAGATATTGAAAATAAGGGCGAAATTCATAAAAATGTCATTAAATATTGTAATATAAGGGGTACGGCTAAAATTATTTTCTAAAACTTGTAATTATATGGGGTAAAGTAATACAACAATTGAAAAATATGGATTAAAACAATTATTATCCCTTCAAATATTGAAAATAAGTATTAGATTCATAAAAATCTCATTTAATTAAAGATTTTAGGGGTTGGGTTCAACATTTTTTTATAAATTTTGTAAAAATATGGGGTATTGTAATAAAATACGTTAAAATCAATGAAAAATTTCAATAAAATCATTACAGATATTGAAAATAAGGGCGAAATTCATAAAAATGTCATTAAATATTGTAATATAAGGGGTACGGCTAAAATTATTTACTAAAACTTGTAATTATATGGGGTAAAGTAATACAACAATTGAAAAATATGGATTAAAACAATAATTATCCCTTCAAATATTGAAAATTAGTATTAGATTCATAAAAATCTCATTTAATTAAAGATTTTAGGGGTTGGGTTCAACATTTTTTTATAAATTTTGTAAAAATATGGGGTATTGTAATAAAATACGTTAAAATCAATGAAAAATTTCAATAAAATCATTACAGATATTGAAAATAAGGGCTAAATTCATAAAAATTTCATTAAATATTGTAATATAAGAGGTACGGCTAAAATTATTTTATAAAACTTGTAATTATATGGGGTAAAGTAATAAAACAATTGAAAAATATGGTTTAAAACAATAATTATCCCTTCAAATATTGAAAATAAGTATTAAATTCATAAAAATCTCATTTCATATAAGATTTTAGGGGTTGAGTTCAACATTTTTTTATAAATTTTGTAAAAATATTTGGTATTGTAATAAAATACGTTAAAATCAATGAAAAATTTCAATAAAATCCCTTCTAATATTGAAAATAAGGACTAAATTCATTAAAATCTCGTTAAATATTGTAATATAAGGGGTACGGCTAAAATTATTTTATAAAACTTGCAATTATATGGGGTAAAGTAATAAAACAATTGAAAAATATGGTTTAAAACAATAATTATCCCTTCAAATATTGAAAATAAGTATTAAATTCAAAAAAATCTCATTTCATATAAGATTTTAGGGGTTGGGTTCAACATTTTTTTATACATTTTGTAAAAATATGGGGTATTGTAATAAAATACGTTAAAATCAATGAAAAATTTCAATAAAATCATTACAGATATTGAAAATAAGGGCGAAATTCATAAAAATGTCATTAAATATTGTAATATAAGGGGTACGGCTAAAATTATTTTCTAAAACTTGTAATTATATGGGGTAAAGTAATACAACAATTGAAAAATATGGATTAAAACAATTATTATCCCTTCAAATATTGAAAATAAGTATTAGATTCATAAAAATCTCATTTAATTAAAGATTTTAGGGGTTGGGTTCAACATTTTTTTATAAATTTTGTAAAAATATGGGGTATTGTAATAAAATACGTTAAAATCAATGAAAAATTTCAATAAAATCATTACAGATATTGAAAATAAGGGCGAAATTCATAAAAATGTCATTAAATATTGTAATATAAGGGGTACGGCTAAAATTATTTTCTAAAACTTGTAATTATATGGGGTAAAGTAATACAACAATTGAAAAATATGGATTAAAACAATAATTATCCCTTCAAATATTGAAAATTAGTATTAGATTCATAAAAATCTCATTTAATTAAAGATTTTAGGGGTTGGGTTCAACATTTTTTTATAAATTTTGTAAAAATATGGGGTATTGTAATAAAATACGTTAAAATCAATGAAAAATTTCAATAAAATCATTACAGATATTGAAAATAAGGGCTAAATTCATAAAAATTTCATTAAATATTGTAATATAAGAGGTACGGCTAAAATTATTTTATAAAACTTGTAATTATATGGGGTAAAGTAATAAAACAATTGAAAAATATGGTTTAAAACAATAATTATCCCTTCAAATATTGAAAATAAGTATTAAATTCATAAAAATCTCATTTCATATAAGATTTTAGGGGTTGAGTTCAACATTTTTTTATAAATTTTGTAAAAATATTTGGTATTGTAATAAAATACGTTAAAATCAATGAAAAATTTCAATAAAATCCCTTCTAATATTGAAAATAAGGACTAAATTCATTAAAATCTCGTTAAATATTGTAATATAAGGGGTACGGCTAAAATTATTTTATAAAACTTGCAATTATATGGGGTAAAGTAATAAAACAATTGAAAAATATGGTTTAAAACAATAATTATCCCTTCAAATATTGAAAATAAGTATTAGATTCATAAAAATCTCATTTAATATAAGATTTTAGGGGTTGAGTTCAACATTTTTTTATAAATTTTGTAAAAATATTTGGTATTGTAATAAAATACGTTAAAATCAATGAAAAATTTCAATAAAATCATTACAGATATTGATAATAACGGCTAAATTCATAAAAATTTCATTAAATATGATAATATAAGAGGTACGGCTAAAATTATTTTATAAAATTTGTAATTATATGGGGTAAAGTAATAAAACAATTGAAAAATATGGTTTAAAACAATAATTATCCCTTCAAATATTGAAAATAAGTATTAAATTCAAAAAAATCTCATTTCATATAAGATTTTAGGGGTTGGGTTCAACATTTTTTTATAAATTTTGTAAAAATATGGGGTATTGTAATAAAATACGTTAAAATCAATGATAAATTTCAATAAAATCATTACAGATATTGAAAATAAGGGCTAAATTCATAAAAATTTCATTAAATATTGTAATATAAGAGGTACGGCTAAAATTATTTTATAAAACTTGCAATTATATGGGGTAAAGTAATAAAACAATTGAAAAATATGGTTTAAAACAATAATTATCCCTTCAAATATTGAAAATAAGTATTAAATTCATAAAAATCTCATTTTATATTAGATTTTAGGGGTTGAGTTCAACATTTTTTTATAAATTTTGTAAAAATATTTGGTATTGTAATAAAATACGTTAAAATCAATGAAAAATTTCAATAAAATCCCTTCTAATATTGAAAATAAAGACTAAATTCATTAAAATCTCATTAAATTTTGTAATATAAGGGGTACGGCTAAAATTACTTTATAAAACTTGCAATTATATGGGGTAAAGTAATAAAACAATTGAAAAATATGGTTTAAAACAATAATTATCCCTTCAAATATTGAAAATAAGTATTAGATTCATAAAAATCTCATTTAATATAAGATTTTAGGGGTTTAGTTCAACATTTTTTTATACATTTTGTAAAAATATTTGGTATTGTAATGAAATACGGTAAAATCATTGGAAAAATTCAATAAAATCCCTTCATATATTGAAAATAAGGGCTAAACTTATTAAAATTTCATTAAATATTGTAATATAAGGGGTACGGCTAAAATTATTTTATAAAACTTGCAATTATATGGGGTAAAGTAATAAAACAATTGAAAAATATGGTTTAAAACAATAATTATCCCTTCAAATATTGAAAATAAGTATTAAATTCAAAAAAATCTCATTTCATATAAGATTTTAGGGGTTGGGTTCAACATTTTTTTATAAATTTTGTAAAAATATGGGGTATTGTAATAAAATACGTTAAAATCAATGAAAAATTTCAATAAAATCATTACAGATATTGAAAATAAGGGCGAAATTCATAAAAATGTCATTAAATATTGTAATATAAGGGGTACGGCTAAAATTATTTTCTAAAACTTGTAATTATATGGGGTAAAGTAATACAACAATTGAAAAATATGGATTAAAACAATTATTATCCCTTCAAATATTGAAAATAAGTATTAGATTCATAAAAATCTCATTTAATTAAAGATTTTAGGGGTTGGGTTCAACATTTTTTTATAAATTTTGTAAAAATATGGGGTATTGTAATAAAATACGTTAAAATCAATGAAAAATTTCAATAAAATCATTACAGATATTGAAAATAAGGGCGAAATTCATAAAAATGTCATTAAATATTGTAATATAAGGGGTACGGCTAAAATTATTTTCTAAAACTTGTAATTATATGGGGTAAAGTAATACAACAATTGAAAAATATGGATTAAAACAATAATTATCCCTTCAAATATTGAAAATTAGTATTAGATTCATAAAAATCTCATTTAATTAAAGATTTTAGGGGTTGGGTTCAACATTTTTTTATAAATTTTGTAAAAATATGGGGTATTGTAATAAAATACGTTAAAATCAATGAAAAATTTCAATAAAATCATTACAGATATTGAAAATAAGGGCTAAATTCATAAAAATTTCATTAAATATTGTAATATAAGAGGTACGGCTAAAATTATTTTATAAAACTTGTAATTATATGGGGTAAAGTAATAAAACAATTGAAAAATATGGTTTAAAACAATAATTATCCCTTCAAATATTGAAAATAAGTATTAAATTCATAAAAATCTCATTTCATATAAGATTTTAGGGGTTGAGTTCAACATTTTTTTATAAATTTTGTAAAAATATTTGGTATTGTAATAAAATACGTTAAAATCAATGAAAAATTTCAATAAAATCCCTTCTAATATTGAAAATAAGGACTAAATTCATTAAAATCTCGTTAAATATTGTAATATAAGGGGTACGGCTAAAATTATTTTATAAAACTTGCAATTATATGGGGTAAAGTAATAAAACAATTGAAAAATATGGTTTAAAACAATAATTATCCCTTCAAATATTGAAAATAAGTATTAGATTCATAAAAATCTCATTTAATATAAGATTTTAGGGGTTGAGTTCAACATTTTTTTATAAATTTTGTAAAAATATTTGGTATTGTAATAAAATACGTTAAAATCAATGAAAAATTTCAATAAAATCATTACAGATATTGATAATAACGGCTAAATTCATAAAAATTTCATTAAATATTGTAATATAAGAGGTACGGCTAAAATTATTTTATAAAACTTGCAATTATATGGGGTAAAGTAATAAAACAATTGAAAAATATGGTTTAAAACAATAATTATCCCTTCAAATATTGAAAATAAGTATTAAATTCATAAAAATCTCATTTAATATAGGATTTCAGGGGTTTGGTACATTATTTTTTTATAAATCTTGTAAACACTTGGATATTGTAATAGTTTATATCATAATAACAGTGATAAAATGTTAAATTCCATTCAAATATTGAAAATAAGGACTAAATTCATTAAAATCTCATTAAATATGGTAATATAAGAGGTACGGCTAAAATTATTTTATAAAATTTGTAATTATATGGGGTAAAGTAATAAAACAATTGAAAAATATGGTTTAAAACAATAATTATCCCTTCAAATATTGAAAATAAGTATTAAATTCATAAAAATCTCATTTAATATAAGATTTTAGGGGTTTAGTTCAACATTTTTTTATACATTTTGTAAAAATATTTGGTATTGTAATGAAATACGGTAAAATCATTGGAAAAATTCAATAAAATCCCTTCATATATTAAAAATAAGGGCTAAACTTATTAAAATTTCATTAAATATTGTAATATAAGGGGTACGGCTAAAATTATTTTATAAAACTTGTAATTATATGGGGTAAAGTAATACAACAATTGAAAAATATGGATTAAAACAATAATTATCCCTTCAAATATTGAAAATAAGTATTAGATTCATAAAAATCTCATTTAATTAAAGATTTTAGGGGTTGGGTTCAACATTTTTTTATAAATTTTGTAAAAATATGGGGTATTGTAATAAAATACGTTAAAATCAATGAAAAATTTCAATAAAATCATTACAGATATTGAAAATAAGGGCTAAATTCATAAAAATTTCATTAAATATTGTAATATAAGAGGTACGGCTAAAATTATTTTATAAAACTTGTAATTATATGGGGTAAAGTAATAAAACAATTGAAAAATATTGTTTAAAACAATAATTATCCCTTCAAATATTGAAAATAAGTATTAAATTCATAAAAATCTCATTTCATATAAGATTTTAGGGGTTGAGTTCAACATTTTTTTATAAATTTTGTAAAAATATTTGGTATTGTAATAAAATACGTTAAAATCAATGAAAAATTTCAATAAAATCCCTTCTAATATTGAAAATAAGGACTAAATTCATTAAAATCTCATTAAATATTGTAATATAAGGGGTACGGCTAAAATTATTTTATAAAACTTGCAATTATATGGAGTAAAGTAATAAAACAATTGAAAAATATGGTTTAAAACAATAATTATCCCTTCAAATATTGAAAATAAGTATTAGATTCATAAAAATCTCATTTAATATAAGATTTTAGGGGTTTAGTTCAACATTTTTTTATACATTTTGTAAAAATATTTGGTATTGTAATGAAATACGGTAAAATCATTGGAAAAATTCAATAAAATCCCTTCATATATTGAAAATAAGGGCTAAACTTATTAAAATTTCATAAAATATTGTAATATAAGGGGTACGGCTAAAATTATTTTATAAAACTTGCAATTATATGGGGTAAAGTAATAAAACAATTGAAAAATATGGTTTAAAACAATAATTATCCCTTCAAATATTGAAAATAAGTATTAAATTCATAAAAATCTCATTTCATATAAGATTTTAGGGGTTGAGTTCAACATTTTTTTATAAATTTTGTAAAAATATTTGGTATTGTAATAAAATACGTTAAAATCAATGAAAAATTTCAATAAAATCATTACAGATATTGAAAAAAACGGCTAAATTCATAAAAATTTCATTAAATATGGTAATATAAGAGGTACGGCTAAAATTATTTTATAAAAATTGTAATTATATGGGGTAAAGTAATAAAACAATTGAAAAATATGGTTTAAAACAATAATTATCCCTTCAAATATTGAAAATAAGTATTAAATTCAAAATAATCTCATTTCATATAAGATTTTAGGGGTTGGGTTCAACATTTTTTTATAAATTTTTTAAAAATATGGGGTATTGTAATAAAATACGTTAAAATCAATGAAAAATTTCAATAAAATCATTACAGATATTGAAAATAAGGGCGAAATTCATAAAAATGTCATTAAATATTGTAATATAAGGGGTACGGCTAAAATTATTTTCTAAAACTTGTAATTATATGGGGTAAAGTAATACAACAATTGAAAAATATGGATTAAAACAATAATTATCCCTTCAAATATTGAAAATAAGTATTAGATTCATAAAAATCTCATTTAATTAAAGATTTTAGGGGTTGGGTTCAACATTTTTTTATAAATTTTGTAAAAATATGGGGTATTGTAATAAAATACGTTATAATCAATGAAAAATTTCAATAAAATCATTACAGATATTGAAAATAAGGGCTAAATTCATAAAAATTTCATTAAATATTGTAATATAAGAGGTACGGCTAAAATTATTTTATAAAACTTGTAATTATATGGGGTAAAGTAATAAAACAATTGAAAAATATGGTTTAAAACAATAATTATCCCTTCAAATATTGAAAATAAGTATTAAATTCATAAAAATCTCATTTCATATAAGATTTTAGGGGTTGGGTTCAACATTTTTTTATAAATTTTGTAAAAATATTTGGTATTGTAATAAAATACGTTAAAATCAATGAAAAATTTCAATAAAATCCCTTCTAATATTGAAAATAAGGACTAAACTCATTAAAATATCATTAAATATTGTAATATAAGTGGTACGGGTAAAATTATTTTCTAAAACTTGTAATTATATGGGGTAAAGTAATACAACAATTGAAAAATATGGATTAAAACAATAATTATCCCTTCAAATATTGAAAATAAGTATTAGATTCATAAAAATCTCATTTAATTAAAGATTTTAGGGGTTGGGTTCAACATTTTTTTATAAATTTTGTAAAAATATGGGGTATTGTAATAAAATACGTTAAAATCAATGAAAAATTTCAATAAAATCATTACAGATATTGAAAATAAGGGCTAAATTCATAAAAATTTCATTAAATATTGTAATATAAGAGGTACGGCTAAAATTATTTTATAAAACTTGTAATTATATGGGGTAAAGTAATAAAACAATTGAAAAATATGGTTTAAAACAATAATTATCCCTTCAAATATTGAAAATAAGTATTAAATTCATAAAAATCTCATTTCATATAAGATTTTAGGGGTTGAGTTCAACATATTTTTATAAATTTTGTAAAAATATTTGGTATTGTAATAAAATACGTTAAAATCAATGAAAAATTTCAATAAAATCCCTTCTAATATTGAAAATAAGGACTAAATTCAGTAAAATCTCGTTAAATATTGTAATATAAGGGGTACGGCTAAAATTATTTTATAAAACTTGCAATTATATGGGGTAAAGTAATAAAACAATTGAAAAATATGGTTTAAAACAATAATTATCCCTTCAAATATTGAAAATAAGTATTAGATTCATAAAAATCTCATTTAATATAAGATTTTAGGGGTTGGGTTCAACATTTTTTTATAAATTTTGTAAAAATATGGGGTATTGTAATGAAATACGGTAAAATCATTGGAAAAATTCAATAAAATCCCTTCATATATTGAAAATAAGGGCTAAATTCATTAAAATCTCATTAAATATTGTAATATAAGGGGTACGGCTAAAATTATTTTATAAAACTTGCAATTATATGGGGTAAAGTAATAAAACAATTGAAAAATATGGTTTAAAACAATAATTATCCCTTCAAATATTGAAAATAAGTATTAGATTCATAAAAATCTCATTTAATATAAGATTTTAGGGGTTGGGTTCAACATTTTTTTATAAATTTTGTAAAAATATTTGGTATTGTAATAAAATACGTTAAAATCAATGAAAAATTTCAATAAAATCCCTTCTAATATTGAAAATAAGGACTAAATTCATTAAAATCTCATTAAATATTGTAATATAAGGGGTACGGCTAAAATTATTTTATAAAACTTGCAATTATATGGGGTAAAGTAATAAAACAATTGAAAAATATGGTTTAAAACAATAATTATCCCTTCAAATATTAAAAATAAGTATTAAATTCATAAAAATCTCGTTTAATATAGGATTTCAGGTGTTGGGGCCAACAATTTTTTATAAATTTTGTAAAAATATGGGGTTTTGTAATGAAATACGGTAAAATCATTGGAAAAATTCAATAAAATCCCTTCTAATATTGAAAATAAGGACTAAACTCATTAAAATATCATTAAATATTGTAATATAAGGGGTACGGGTAAAATTATTTTCTAAAACTTGTAATTATATGGGGTAAAGTAATACAACAATTGAAAAATATGGTTTAAAACAATAATTATCCCTTCAAATATTGAAAATAAGTATTAGATTCATAAAAATCTCATTTAATATAAGATTTTAGGGGTTGGGTTCAACATTTTTTTATAAATTTTGTAAAAATATTTGGTATTGTAATAAAATACGTTAAAATCAATGAAAAATTTCAATAAAATCCCTTCTAATATTGAAAATAAGGACTAAATTCATTAAAATCTCATTAAATATTGTAATATAAGGGGTACGGCTAAAATTATTTTATAAAACTTGCAATTATATGGGGTAAAGTAATAAAACAATTGAAAAATATGGTTTAAAACAATAATTATCCCTTCAAATATTAAAAATAAGTATTAAATTCATAAAAATCTCGTTTAATATAGGATTTCAGGTGTTGGGGCCAACAATTTTTTATAAATTTTGTAAAAATATGGGGTATTGTAATGAAATACGGTAAAATCATTGGAAAAATTCAATAAAATCCCTTCTAATATTGAAAATAAGGACTAAACTCATTAAAATATCATTAAATATTGTAATATAAGGGGTACGGGTAAAATTATTTTCTAAAACTTGTAATTATATGGGGTAAAGTAATACAACAATTGAAAAATATGGATTAAAACAATAATTATCCCTTCAAATATTGAAAATAAGTATTAGATTCATAAAAATCTCATTTAATTAAAGAATTTAGGGGTTGGGTTCAACATTTTTTTATAAATTTTGTAAAAATATGGGGTATTGTAATAAAATACATTTAAATCAATGAAAAATTTCAATAAAATCATTACAGATATTGAAAATAAGGGCTAAACTCATTAAAATATCATTAAATATTGTAATATAAGGGGTACGGCTAAAATTATTTTATAACACTTGTAATTATATGGGGTAAAGTAATAAAACAATTGAAAAATATGGTTTAAAGCAATAATTATCCCTTCAAATATTGAAAATAAGTATTAAATTCAAAAAAATCTCATTTCATATAAGATTTTAGGGGTTGGGTTCAACATTTTTTTATAAATTTTGTAAA
The DNA here is from genome assembly GCA_036289425.1 of Rhopalosiphum nymphaeae. Taxonomy (NCBI): domain Eukaryota; kingdom Metazoa; phylum Arthropoda; class Insecta; order Hemiptera; family Aphididae; genus Rhopalosiphum; species Rhopalosiphum nymphaeae. The sequence goes on along the minus strand of JAZAQC010000001.1, from coordinate 5,912,549 downwards.
AATATGGGGTATTGTAATAAAATACATTTAAATCAATGAAAAATTTCAATAAAATCATTACAGATATTGAAAATAAGGGCTAAACTCATTAAAATATCATTAAATATTGTAATATAAGGGGTACGGCTAAAATTATTTTATAACACTTGTAATTATATGGGGTAAAGTAATAAAACAATTGAAAAATATGGTTTAAAGCAATAATTATCCCTTCAAATATTGAAAATAAGTATTAAATTCATAAAAATCTCGTTTAATATAGGATTTCAGGTGTTGGAGCCAACAATTTTTTATAAATTTTGTAAAAATATGGGGTATTGTAATGAAATACGGTAAAATCATTGGAAAAATTCAATAAAATCCTTTCTAATATTGAAAATAAGGACTAAACTCATTAAAATATCATTAAATATTGTAATATAAGGGGTACGGGTAAAATTATTTTCTAAAACTTGTAATTATATGGGGTAAAGTAATACAACAATTGAAAAATATGGATTAAAACAATAATTATCCCTTCAAATATTGAAAATAAGTATTAGATTCATAAAAATCTCATTTAATTAAAGAATTTAGGGGTTGGGTTCAACATTTTTTTATAAATTTTGTAAAAATATGGGGTATTGTAATAAAATACGTTAAAATCAATGAAAAATTTCAATAAAATCATTACAGATATTGAAAATAAGGGCTAAATTCATAAAAATTTCATTAAATATTGTAATATAAGAGGTACGGCTAAAATTATTTTATAAAACTTGTAATTATATGGGGTAAAGTAATAAAACAATTGAATAATATGGTTTAAAACAATAATTATCCCTTCAAATATTGAAAATAAGTAATAAATTCATAAAAATCTCATTTCATATAAGATTTTAGGGGTTGGGTTCAACATTTTTTTATAAATTTTGTAAAAATATGGGGTATTGTAATAAAATACGTTAAAATGAATGAAAAATTTCAATAAAATCATTACAGATATTGAAAATAAGGGCTAAATTCATAAAAATTTCATTAAATATTGTAATATAAGAGGTACGGCTAAAATTATTTTATAAAACTTGTAATTATATGGGGTAAAGTAATAAAACAATTGAATAATATGGTTTAAAACAATAATTATCCCTTCAAATATTGAAAATAAGTATTATATTCATAAAAATCTCATTTCATATAAGATTTTAGGGGTTGGGTTCATCATTTTTTTATAAATTTTGTAAAAATATGGGGTATTGTAATGAAATACGGTAAAATCATTGGAAAAATTCAATAAAATCCCTTCATATATTGAAAATAAGGGCTAAACTCATTAAAATATCATTAAATATTGTAATATAAGGGGTACGGCTAAAATTATTTTATAAAACTTGCAATTATATGGGGTAAAGTAATAAAACAATTGAAAAATATGGTTTAAAACAATAATTATCCCTTCAAATATTGAAAATAAGTATTAAATTCATAAAAATCTCATTTCATATAAGATTTTAGGGGTTGGGTTCAACACTTTTTTATAAATTTTGTAAAAATATGGGGTATTGTAATAAAATACATTTAAATCAATGAAAAATTTCAATAAAATCATTACAGATATTGAAAATAAGGGCTAAACTCATTAAAATATCATTAAATATTGTAATATAAGGGGTACGGCTAAAATCATTTTATAACACTTGTAATTATATGGGGTAAAGTAATAAAACAATTGAAAAATATGGTTTAAAGCAATAATTATCCCTTCAAATATTGAAAATAAGTATTAAATTCAAAAAAATCTCATTTCATATAAGATTTTAGGGGTTGGGTTCAACATTTTTTTATAAATTTTGTAAAAATATGGGGTATTGTAATAAAATACATTTAAATCAATGAAAAATTTCAATAAAATCATTACAGATATTGAAAATAAGGGCTAAACTCATTAAAATATCATTAAATATTGTAATATAAGGGGTACGGCTAAAATTATTTTATAACACTTGTAATTATATGGGGTAAAGTAATAAAACAATTGAAAAATATGGTTTAAAGCAATAATTATCCCTTCAAATATTGAAAATAAGTATTAAATTCATAAAAATCTCGTTTAATATAGGATTTCAGGTGTTGGAGCCAACAATTTTTTATAAATTTTGTAAAAATATGGGGTATTGTAATGAAATACGGTAAAATCATTGGAAAAATTCAATAAAATCCTTTCTAATATTGAAAATAAGGACTAAACTCATTAAAATATCATTAAATATTGTAATATAAGGGGTACGGGTAAAATTATTTTCTAAAACTTGTAATTATATGGGGTAAAGTAATACAACAATTGAAAAATATGGATTAAAACAATAATTATCCCTTCAAATATTGAAAATAAGTATTAGATTCATAAAAATCTCATTTAATTAAAGAATTTAGGGGTTGGGTTCAACATTTTTTTATAAATTTTGTAAAAATATGGGGTATTGTAATAAAATACGTTAAAATCAATGAAAAATTTCAATAAAATCATTACAGATATTGAAAATAAGGGCTAAATTCATAAAAATTTCATTAAATATTGTAATATAAGAGGTACGGCTAAAATTATTTTATAAAACTTGTAATTATATGGGGTAAAGTAATAAAACAATTGAATAATATGGTTTAAAACAATAATTATCCCTTCAAATATTGAAAATAAGTAATAAATTCATAAAAATCTCATTTCATATAAGATTTTAGGGGTTGGGTTCAACATTTTTTTATAAATTTTGTAAAAATATGGGGTATTGTAATAAAATACGTTAAAATGAATGAAAAATTTCAATAAAATCATTACAGATATTGAAAATAAGGGCTAAATTCATAAAAATTTCATTAAATATTGTAATATAAGAGGTACGGCTAAAATTATTTTATAAAACTTGTAATTATATGGGGTAAAGTAATAAAACAATTGAATAATATGGTTTAAAACAATAATTATCCCTTCAAATATTGAAAATAAGTATTATATTCATAAAAATCTCATTTCATATAAGATTTTAGGGGTTGGGTTCATCATTTTTTTATAAATTTTGTAAAAATATGGGGTATTGTAATGAAATACGGTAAAATCATTGGAAAAATTCAATAAAATCCCTTCATATATTGAAAATAAGGGCTAAACTCATTAAAATATCATTAAATATTGTAATATAAGGGGTACGGCTAAAATTATTTTATAAAACTTGCAATTATATGGGGTAAAGTAATAAAACAATTGAAAAATATGGTTTAAAACAATAATTATCCCTTCAAATATTGAAAATAAGTATTAAATTCATAAAAATCTCATTTCATATAAGATTTTAGGGGTTGGGTTCAACACTTTTTTATAAATTTTGTAAAAATATGGGGTGTTGTAATAAAATACGTTTAAATCAATGAAAAATTTCAATAAAATCATTACAGATATTGAAAATAAGGGCTAAACTCATTAAAATATCATTAAATATTGTAATATAAGGGGTACGGCTAAAATTATTTTATAACACTTGTAATTATATGGGGTAAAGTAATAAAACAATTGAAAAATATCGTTCAAAACAATAATTATCCCTTCAAATATTGAAAATAAGTATTAAATTCATAAAAATCTCGTTTAATATAGGATTTCAGGTGTTGGGGCCAACAATTTTTTATAAATTTTGTAAAAATATGGGGTATTGTAATGAAATACGGTAAAAGCATTGGAAAAATTCAATAAAATCCCTTCTAATATTGAAAATAAGGGCTAAACTCATTAAAATATCATTAAATATTGTAATATAAGGGGTACGGGTAAAATTATTTTCTAAAACTTGTAATTATATGGGGTAAAGTAATACAACAATTGAAAAATATGGATTAAAACAATAATTATCCCTTCAAATATTGAAAATAAGTATTAGATTCATAAAAATCTCATTTAATATAAGATTTTAGGGGTTGGGTTCAACATTTTTTTATAAATTTTGTAAAAATATTTGGTATTGTAATAAAATACGTTAAAATCAATGAAAAATTTCAATAAAATCCCTTCTAATATTGAAAATAAGGACTAAATTCATTAAAATCTCATTAAATATTGTAATATAAGGGGTACGGCTAAAATTATTTTATAAAACTTGCAATTATATGGGGTAAAGTAATAAAACAATTGAAAAATATGGTTTAAAACAATAATTATCCCTTCAAATATTAAAAATAAGTATTAAATTCATAAAAATCTTATTTCATATAAGATTATAGGGGTTGAGTTCAACATTTTTTTTATAAATTTTGTAAAAATATTTGGTATTGTAGTAAAATACGTTAAAATCAATGAAAAATTTCAATAAAATCATTACAGATATTGAAAATAACGGCTAAATTCATAAAAATTTCATTAAATATTGTAATATAAGAGGTACGGCTAAAATTATTTTATAAAACTTGTAATTATATGGGGTAAAGTAATAAAACAATTGAAAAATATGGTTTAAAACAATAATTATCCCTTCAAATATTGAAAATAAGTATTAGATTCATAAAAATCTCATTTAATTAAAGATTTTAGGGGTTGGGTTCAACATTTTTTTATAAATTTTGTAAAAATATGGGGTATTGTAATAAAATACGTTATAATCAATGAAAAATTTCAATAAAATCATTACAGATATTGAAAATAAGGGCTAAATTCATAAAAATTTCATTAAATATTGTAATATAAGAGGTACGGCTAAAATTATTTTATAAAACTTGTAATTATATGGGGTAAAGTAATAAAACAATTGAAAAATATGGTTTAAAACAATAATTATCCCTTCAAATATTGAAAATAAGTATTAAATTCATAAAAATCTCATTTCATATAAGATTTTAGGGGTTGGGTTCAACATTTTTTTATAAATTTTGTAAAAATATTTGGTATTGTAATAAAATACGTTAAAATCAATGAAAAATTTCAATAAAATCCCTTCTAATATTGAAAATAAGGACTAAATTCATTAAAATCTCGTTAAATATTGTAATATAAGGGGTACGGCTAAAATTATTTTATAAAACTTGTAATTATATGGGGTAAAGTAATACAACAATTGAAAAATATGGTTTAAAACAATAATTATCCCTTCAAATATTAAAAATAAGTATTAAATTCATAAAAATCTCGTTTAATATAAGATTTCAGGTGTTGGGGCCAACAATTTTTTATAAATTTTGTAAAAATATGGGGTATTGTAATGAAATACGGTAAAATCATTGTAAAAATTCAATAAAATCCCTTCTAATATTGAAAATAAGGACTAAACTCATTAAAATATCATTAAATATTGTAATATAAGTGGTACGGGTAAAATTATTTTCTAAAACTTGTAATTATATGGGGTAAAGTAATACAACAATTGAAAAATATGGATTAAAACAATAATTATCCCTTCAAATATTGAAAATAAGTATTAGATTCATAAAAATCTCATTTAATTAAAGATTTTAGGGGTTGGGTTCAACATTTTTTTATAAATTTTGTAAAAATATGGGGTATTGTAATAAAATACGTTAAAATCAATGAAAAATTTCAATAAAATCATTACAGATATTGAAAATAAGGGCTAAATTCATAAAAATTTCATTAAATATTGTAATATAAGAGGTACGGCTAAAATTATTTTATAAAACTTGTAATTATATGGGGTAAAGTAATAAAACAATTGAAAAATATGGTTTAAAACAATAATTATCCCTTCAAATATTGAAAATAAGTATTAAATTCATAAAAATCTCATTTCATATAAGATTTTAGGGGTTGGGTTCAACATTTTTTTATAAATTTTGTAAAAATATGGGGTATTGTAATGAAATACGGTAAAATCATTGGAAAAATTCAATAAAATCCCTTCATATATTGAAAATAAGGGCTAAATTCATTAAAATCTCATTAAATATTGTAATATAAGGGGTACGGCTAAAATTATTTTATAAAACTTGCAATTATATGGGGTAAAGTAATAAAACAATTGAAAAATATGGTTTAAAACAATAATTATCCCTTCAAATATTGAAAATAAGTATTAGATTCATAAAAATCTCATTTAATATAAGATTTTAGGGGTTGGGTTCAACATTTTTTTATAAATTTTGTAAAAATATTTGGTATTGTAATAAAATACGTTAAAATCAATGAAAAATTTCAATAAAATCCCTTCTAATATTGAAAATAAGGACTAAATTCATTAAAATCTCATTAAATATTGTAATATAAGGGGTACGGCTAAAATTATTTTATAAAACTTGCAATTATATGGGGTAAAGTAATAAAACAATTGAAAAATATGGTTTAAAACAATAATTATCCCTTCAAATATTAAAAATAAGTATTAAATTCATAAAAATCTCGTTTAATATAGGATTTCAGGTGTTGGGGCCAACAATTTTTTATAAATTTTGTAAAAATATGGGGTATTGTAATGAAATACGGTAAAATCATTGGAAAAATTCAATAAAATCCCTTCTAATATTGAAAATAAGGACTAAACTCATTAAAATATCATTAAATATTGTAATATAAGGGGTACGGGTAAAATTATTTTCTAAAACTTGTAATTATATGGGGTAAAGTAATACAACAATTGAAAAATATGGTTTAAAACAATAATTATCCCTTCAAATATTGAAAATAAGTATTAGATTCATAAAAATCTCATTTAATATAAGATTTTAGGGGTTGGGTTCAACATTTTTTTATAAATTTTGTAAAAATATTTGGTATTGTAATAAAATACGTTAAAATCAATGAAAAATTTCAATAAAATCCCTTCTAATATTGAAAATAAGGACTAAATTCATTAAAATCTCATTAAATATTGTAATATAAGGGGTACGGCTAAAATTATTTTATAAAACTTGCAATTATATGGGGTAAAGTAATAAAACAATTGAAAAATATGGTTTAAAACAATAATTATCCCTTCAAATATTAAAAATAAGTATTAAATTCATAAAAATCTCGTTTAATATAGGATTTCAGGTGTTGGGGCCAACAATTTTTTATAAATTTTGTAAAAATATGGGGTATTGTAATGAAATACGGTAAAATCATTGGAAAAATTCAATAAAATCCCTTCTAATATTGAAAATAAGGACTAAACTCATTAAAATATCATTAAATATTGTAATATAAGGGGTACGGGTAAAATTATTTTCTAAAACTTGTAATTATATGGGGTAAAGTAATACAACAATTGAAAAATATGGATTAAAACAATAATTATCCCTTCAAATATTGAAAATAAGTATTAGATTCATAAAAATCTCATTTAATTAAAGAATTTAGGGGTTGGGTTCAACATTTTTTTATAAATTTTGTAAAAATATGGGGTATTGTAATAAAATACATTTAAATCAATGAAAAATTTCAATAAAATCATTACAGATATTGAAAATAAGGGCTAAACTCATTAAAATATCATTAAATATTGTAATATAAGGGGTACGGCTAAAATTATTTTATAACACTTGTAATTATATGGGGTAAAGTAATAAAACAATTGAAAAATATGGTTTAAAGCAATAATTATCCCTTCAAATATTGAAAATAAGTATTAAATTCAAAAAAATCTCATTTCATATAAGATTTTAGGGGTTGGGTTCAACATTTTTTTATAAATTTTGTAAAAATATGGGGTATTGTAATAAAATACATTTAAATCAATGAAAAATTTCAATAAAATCATTACAGATATTGAAAATAAGGGCTAAACTCATTAAAATATCATTAAATATTGTAATATAAGGGGTACGGCTAAAATTATTTTATAACACTTGTAATTATATGGGGTAAAGTAATAAAACAATTGAAAAATATGGTTTAAAGCAATAATTATCCCTTCAAATATTGAAAATAAGTATTAAATTCATAAAAATCTCGTTTAATATAGGATTTCAGGTGTTGGGGCCAACAATTTTTTATAAATTTTGTAAAAATATGGGATATTGTAATGAAATACGGTAAAATCATTGGAAAAATTCAATAAAATCCTTTCTAATATTGAAAATAAGGACTAAACTCATTAAAATATCATTAAATATTGTAATATAAGGGGTACGGTAAAATTATTTTCTAAAACTTGTAATTATATGGGGTAAAGTAATACAACAATTGAAAAATATGGATTAAAACAATAATTATCCCTTCAAATATTGAAAATAAGTATTAGATTCATAAAAATCTCATTTAATTAAAGAATTTAGGGGTTGGGTTCAACATTTTTTTATAAATTTTGTAAAAATATGGGGTATTGTAATAAAATACGTTAAAATCAATGAAAAATTTCAATAAAATCATTACAGATATTGAAAATAAGGGCTAAATTCATAAAAATTTCATTAAATATTGTAATATAAGAGGTACGGCTAAAATTATTTTATAAAACTTGTAATTATATGGGGTAAAGTAATAAAACAATTGAATAATATGGTTTAAAACAATAATTATCCCTTCAAATATTGAAAATAAGTAATAAATTCATAAAAATCTCATTTCATATAAGATTTTAGGGGTTGGGTTCAACATTTTTTTATAAATTTTGTAAAAATATGGGGTATTGTAATAAAATACGGTAAAATCATTGGAAAAATTCAATAAAATCCTTTCTAATATTGAAAATAAGGACTAAACTCATTAAAATATCATTAAATATTGTAATATAAGGGGTACGGGTAAAATTATTTTCTAAAACTTGTAATTATATGGGGTAAAGTAATACAACAATTGAAAAATATGGATTAAAACAATAATTATCCCTTCAAATATTGAAAATAAGTATTATATTCATAAAAATCTCATTTAATTAAAGAATTTAGGGGTTGGGTTCAACATTTTTTTATAAATTTTGTAAAAATATGGGGTATTGTAATAAAATACGTTAAAATGAATGAAAAATTTCAATAAAATCATTACAGATATTGAAAATAAGGGCTAAATTCATAAAAATTTCATTAAATATTGTAATATAAGAGGTACGGCTAAAATTATTTTATAAAACTTGTAATTATATGGGGTAAAGTAATAAAACAATTGAATAATATGGTTTAAAACAATAATTATCCCTTCAAATATTGAAAATAAGTATTATATTCATAAAAATCTCATTTCATATAAGATTTTAGGGGTTGGGTTCATCATTTTTTTATAAATTTTGTAAAAATATGGGGTATTGTAATGAAATACGGTAAAATCATTGGAAAAATTCAATAAAATCCCTTCATATATTGAAAATAAGGGCTAAACTCATTAAAATATCATTAAATATTGTAATATAAGGGGTACGGCTAAAATTATTTTATAAAACTTGCAATTATATGGGGTAAAGTAATAAAACAATTGAATAATATGGTTTAAAACAATAATTATCCCTTCAAATATTGAAAATAAGTATTATATTCATAAAAATCTCATTTCATATAAGATTTTAGGGGTTGGGTTCATCATTTTTTTATAAATTTTGTAAAAATATGGGGTATTGTAATGAAATACGGTAAAATCATTGGAAAAATTCAATAAAATCCCTTCATATATTGAAAATAAGGGCTAAACTCATTAAAATATCATTAAATATTGTAATATAAGGGGTACGGCTAAAATTATTTTATAAAACTTGCAATTATATGGGGTAAAGTAATAAAACAATTGAAAAATATGGTTTAAAACAATAATTATCCCTTCAAATATTGAAAATAAGTATTAAATTCATAAAAATCTCATTTCATATAAGATTTTAGGGGTTGGGATCAACACTTTTTTATAAATTTTGTAAAAATATGGGGTGTTGTAATAAAATACGTTTAAATCAATGAAAAATTTCAATAAAATCATTTCAGATATTGAAAATAAGGGCTAAACTCATTAAAATATCATTAAATATTGTAATATAAGGGGTACGGCTAAAATTATTTTATAACACTTGTAATTATATGGGGTAAAGTAATAAAACAATTGAAAAATATCGTTCAAAACAATAATTATCCCTTCAAATATTGAAAATAAGTATTAAATTCATAAAAATCTCGTTTAATATAGGATTTCAGGTGTTGGGGCCAACAATTTTTTATAAATTTTGTAAAAATATGGGGTATTGTAATGAAATACGGTAAAAGCATTGGAAAAATTCAATAAAATCCCTTCTAATATTGAAAATAAGGGCTAAACTCATTAAAATATCATTAAATATTGTAATATAAGGGGTACGGGTAAAATTATTTTCTAAAACTTGTAATTATATGGGGTAAAGTAATACAACAATTGAAAAATATGGATTAAAACAATAATTATCCCTTCAAATATTGAAAATAAGTATTAAATTCATAAAAATCTCATTTCATATAAGATTTTAGGGGTTGAGTTCAACATTTTTTTATAAATTTTGTAAAAATATTTGGTATTGTAATAAAATACGTTAAAATCAATGAAAAATTTCAATAAAATCCCTTCTAATATTGAAAATAAGGACTAAATTCATTAAAATCTCATTAAATATTGTAATATAAGGGGTACGGCTAAAATTATTTTATAAAACTTGCAATTATATGGGGTAAAGTAATAAAACAATTGAAAAATATGGTTTAAAACAATAATTATCCCTTCAAATATTGAAAATAAGTATTAGATTCATAAAAATCTCATTTAATATAAGATTTTAGGGGTTGGGTTCAACATTTTTTTATAAATTTTGTAAAAATATTTGGTATTGTAATAAAATACGTTAAAATCAATGAAAAATTTCAATAAAATCCCTTCTAATATTGAAAATAAGGACTAAATTCATTAAAATCTCATTAAATATTGTAATATAAGGGGTACGGCTAAAATTATTTTATAAAACTTGCAATTATATGGGGTAAAGTAATAAAACAATTGAAAAATATGGTTTAAAACAATAATTATCCCTTCAAATATTAAAAATAAGTATTAAATTCATAAAAATCTCATTTCATATAAGATTTTAGGGGTTGAGTTCAACATTTTTTTTATAAATTTTGTAAAAATATTTGGTATTGTAATAAAATACGTTAAAATCAATGAAAAATTTCAATAAAATCATTACAGATATTGAAAATAAGGGCTAAACTCATTAAAATATCATTAAATATTGTAATATAAGGGGTACGGCTAAAATTATTTTATAACACTTGTAATTATATGGGGTAAAGTAATAAAACAATTGAAAAATATGGTTTAAAGCAATAATTATCCCTTCAAATATTGAAAATAAGTATTAAATTCATAAAAATCTCATTTAATTAAAGAATTTAGGGGTTGGGTTCAACATTTTTTTATAAATTTTGTAAAAATATGGGGTATTGTAATAAAATACGTTAAAATCAATGAAAAATTTCAATAAAATCATTACAGATATTGAAAATAAGGGCTAAATTCATAAAAATTTCATTAAATATTGTAATATAAGAGGTACGGCTAAAATTATTTTATAAAACTTGTAATTATATGGGGTAAAGTAATAAAACAATTGAATAATATGGTTTAAAACAATAATTATCCCTTCAAATATTGAAAATAAGTATTAAATTCATAAAAATCTCATTTCATATAAGATTTTAGGGGTTGGGTTCAACATTTTTTTATAAATTTTGTAAAAATATGGGGTATTGTAATAAAATACGGTAAAATCATTGGAAAAATTCAATAAAATCCTTTCTAATATTGAAAATAAGGACTAAACTCATTAAAATATCATTAAATATTGTAATATAAGGGGTACGGCTAAAATTATTTTCTAAAACTTGTAATTATATGGGGTAAAGTAATACAACAATTGAAAAATATGGATTAAAACAATAATTATCCCTTCAAATATTGAAAATAAGTATTAGATTCATAAAAATCTCATTTAATTAAAGAATTTAGGGGTTGGGTTCAACATTTTTTTATAAATTTTGTAAAAATATGGGGTATTGTAATAAAATACGTTAAAATGAATGAAAAATTTCAATAAAATCATTACAGATATTGAAAATAAGGGCTAAACTCATTAAAATATCATTAAATATTGTAATATAAGGGGTACGGCTAAAATTATTTTATAAAACTTGCAATTATATGGGGTAAAGTAATAAAACAATTGAAAAATATGGTTTAAAACAATAATTATCCCTTCAAATATTGAAAATAAGTATTAAATTCATAAAAATCTCATTTCATATAAGATTTTAGGGGTTGGGTTCAACACTTTTTTATAAATTTTGTAAAAATATGGGGTGTTGTAATAAAATACGTTTAAATCAATGAAAAATTTCAATAAAATCATTACAGATATTGAAAATAAGGGCTAAACTCATTAAAATATCATTAAATATTGTAATATAAGGGGTACGGCTAAAATTATTTTATAACACTTGTAATTATATGGGGTAAAGTAATAAAACAATTGAAAAATATGGTTTAAAGCAATAATTATCCCTTCAAATATTGAAAATAAGTATTAAATTCATAAAAATCTCGTTTAATATAGGATTTCAGGTGTTGGGGCCAACAATTTTTTATAAATTTTGTAAAAATATGGGGTATTGTAATGAAATACGGTAAAATCATTGGAAAAATTCAATAAAATCCTTTCTAATATTGAAAATAAGGACTAAACTCATTAAAATATCATTAAATATTGTAATATAAGGGGTACGGGTAAAATTATTTTCTAAAACTTGTAATTATATGGGGTAAAGTAATACAACAATTGAAAAATATGGATTAAAACAATAATTATCCCTTCAAATATTGAAAATAAGTATTAGATTCATAAAAATCTCATTTAATTAAAGATTTTAGGGGTTGGGTTCAACATTTTTTTATAAATTTTGTAAAAATATGGGGTATTGTAATAAAATACGTTATAATCAATGAAAAATTTCAATAAAATCATTACAGATATTGAAAATAAGGGCTAAATTCATAAAAATTTCATTAAATATTGTAATATAAGAGGTACGGCTAAAATTATTTTATAAAACTTGTAATTATATGGGGTAAAGTAATAAAACAATTGAAAAATATGGTTTAAAACAATAATTATCCCTTCAAATATTGAAAATAAGTATTAAATTCATAAAAATCTCATTTCATATAAGATTTTAGGGGTTGGGTTCAACATTTTTTTATAAATTTTGTAAAAATATTTGGTATTGTAATAAAATACGTTAAAATCAATGAAAAATTTCAATAAAATCCCTTCTAATATTGAAAATAAGGACTAAATTCATTAAAATCTCGTTAAATATTGTAATATAAGGGGTACGGCTAAAATTATTTTATAAAACTTGTAATTATATGGGGTAAAGTAATACAACAATTGAAAAATATGGTTTAAAACAATAATTATCCCTTCAAATATTAAAAATAAGTATTAAATTCATAAAAATCTCGTTTAATATAAGATTTCAGGTGTTGGGGCCAACAATTTTTTATAAATTTTGTAAAAATATGGGGTATTGTAATGAAATACGGTAAAATCATTGTAAAAATTCAATAAAATCCCTTCTAATATTGAAAATAAGGACTAAACTCATTAAAATATCATTAAATATTGTAATATAAGTGGTACGGGTAAAATTATTTTCTAAAACTTGTAATTATATGGGGTAAAGTAATACAACAATTGAAAAATATGGATTAAAACAATAATTATCCCTTCAAATATTGAAAATAAGTATTAGATTCATAAAAATCTCATTTAATTAAAGATTTTAGGGGTTGGGTTCAACATTTTTTTATAAATTTTGTAAAAATATGGGGTATTGTAATAAAATACGTTAAAATCAATGAAAAATTTCAATAAAATCATTACAGATATTGAAAGTAAGGGCTAAATTCATAAAAATTTCATTAAATATTGTAATATAAGAGGTACGGCTAAAATTATTTTATAAAACTTGTAATTATATGGGGTAAAGTAATAAAACAATTGAAAAATATGGTTTAAAACAATAATTATCCCTTCAAATATTGAAAATAAGTATTAAATTCATAAAAATCTCATTTCATATAAGATTTTAGGGGTTGGGTTCAACATTTTTTTATAAATTTTGTAAAAATATGGGGTATTGTAATGAAATACGGTAAAATCATTGGAAAAATTCAATAAAATCCCTTCATATATTGAAAATAAGGGCTAAATTCATTAAAATCTCATTAAATATTGTAATATAAGGGGTACGGCTAAAATTATTTTATAAAACTTGCAATTATATGGGGTAAAGTAATAAAACAATTGAAAAATATGGTTTAAAACAATAATTATCCCTTCAAATATTGAAAATAAGTATTAGATTCATAAAAATCTCATTTAATATAAGATTTTAGGGGTTGGGTTCAACATTTTTTTATAAATTTTGTAAAAATATTTGGTATTGTAATAAAATACGTTAAAATCAATGAAAAATTTCAATAAAATCCCTTCTAATATTGAAAATAAGGACTAAATTCATTAAAATCTCATTAAATATTGTAATATAAGGGGTACGGCTAAAATTATTTTATAAAACTTGCAATTATATGGGGTAAAGTAATAAAACAATTGAAAAATATGGTTTAAAACAATAATTATCCCTTCAAATATTAAAAATAAGTATTAAATTCATAAAAATCTCGTTTAATATAGGATTTCAGGTGTTGGGGCCAACAATTTTTTATAAATTTTGTAAAAATATGGGGTATTGTAATGAAATACGGTAAAATCATTGGAAAAATTCAATAAAATCCCTTCTAATATTGAAAATAAGGACTAAACTCATTAAAATATCATTAAATATTGTAATATAAGGGGTACGGGTAAAATTATTTTCTAAAACTTGTAATTATATGGGGTAAAGTAATACAACAATTGAAAAATATGGTTTAAAACAATAATTATCCCTTCAAATATTGAAAATAAGTATTAGATTCATAAAAATCTCATTTAATATAAGATTTTAGGGGTTGGGTTCAACATTTTTTTATAAATTTTGTAAAAATATTTGGTATTGTAAAAAAATACGTTAAAATCAATGAAAAATTTCAATAAAATCCCTTCTAATATTGAAAATAAGGACTAAATTCATTAAAATCTCATTAAATATTGTAATATAAGGGGTACGGCTAAAATTATTTTATAAAACTTGCAATTATATGGGGTAAAGTAATAAAACAATTGAAAAATATGGTTTAAAACAATAATTATCCCTTCAAATATTAAAAATAAGTATTAAATTCATAAAAATCTCGTTTAATATAGGATTTCAGGTGTTGGGGCCAACAATTTTTTATAAATTTTGTAAAAATATGGGGTATTGTAATGAAATACGGTAAAATCATTGGAAAAATTCAATAAAATCCCTTCTAATATTGAAAATAAGGACTAAACTCATTAAAATATCATTAAATATTGTAATATAAGGGGTACGGGTAAAATTATTTTCTAAAACTTGTAATTATATGGGGTAAAGTAATACAACAATTGAAAAATATGGATTAAAACAATAATTATCCCTTCAAATATTGAAAATAAGTATTAGATTCATAAAAATCTCATTTAATTAAAGAATTTAGGGGTTGGGTTCAACATTTTTTTATAAATTTTGTAAAAATATGGGGTATTGTAATAAAATACATTTAAATCAATGAAAAATTTCAATAAAATCATTACAGATATTGAAAATAAGGGCTAAACTCATTAAAATATCATTAAATATTGTAATATAAGGGGTACGGCTAAAATTATTTTATAACACTTGTAATTATATGGGGTAAAGTAATAAAACAATTGAAAAATATGGTTTAAAGCAATAATTATCCCTTCAAATATTGAAAATAAGTATTAAATTCAAAAAAATCTCATTTCATATAAGATTTTAGGGGTTGGGTTCAACATTTTTTTATAAATTTTGTAAAAATATGGGGTATTGTAATAAAATACATTTAAATCAATGAAAAATTTCAATAAAATCATTACAGATATTGAAAATAAGGGCTAAACTCATTAAAATATCATTAAATATTGTAATATAAGGGGTACGGCTAAAATTATTTTATAACACTTGTAATTATATGGGGTAAAGTAATAAAACAATTGAAAAATATGGTTTAAAGCAATAATTATCCCTTCAAATATTGAAAATAAGTATTAAATTCATAAAAATCTCGTTTAATATAGGATTTCAGGTGTTGGGGCCAACAATTTTTTATAAATTTTGTAAAAATATGGGATATTGTAATGAAATACGGTAAAATCATTGGAAAAATTCAATAAAATCCTTTCTAATATTGAAAATAAGGACTAAACTCATTAAAATATCATTAAATATTGTAATATAAGGGGTACGGTAAAATTATTTTCTAAAACTTGTAATTATATGGGGTAAAGTAATACAACAATTGAAAAATATGGATTAAAACAATAATTATCCCTTCAAATATTGAAAATAAGTATTAGATTCATAAAAATCTCATTTAATTAAAGAATTTAGGGGTTGGGTTCAACATTTTTTTATAAATTTTGTAAAAATATGGGGTATTGTAATAAAATACGTTAAAATCAATGAAAAATTTCAATAAAATCATTACAGATATTGAAAATAAGGGCTAAATTCATAAAAATTTCATTAAATATTGTAATATAAGAGGTACGGCTAAAATTATTTTATAAAACTTGTAATTATATGGGGTAAAGTAATAAAACAATTGAATAATATGGTTTAAAACAATAATTATCCCTTCAAATATTGAAAATAAGTAATAAATTCATAAAAATCTCATTTCATATAAGATTTTAGGGGTTGGGTTCAACATTTTTTTATAAATTTTGTAAAAATATGGGGTATTGTAATAAAATACGGTAAAATCATTGGAAAAATTCAATAAAATCCTTTCTAATATTGAAAATAAGGACTAAACTCATTAAAATATCATTAAATATTGTAATATAAGGGGTACGGGTAAAATTATTTTCTAAAACTTGTAATTATATGGGGTAAAGTAATACAACAATTGAAAAATATGGATTAAAACAATAATTATCCCTTCAAATATTGAAAATAAGTATTATATTCATAAAAATCTCATTTAATTAAAGAATTTAGGGGTTGGGTTCAACATTTTTTTATAAATTTTGTAAAAATATGGGGTATTGTAATAAAATACGTTAAAATGAATGAAAAATTTCAATAAAATCATTACAGATATTGAAAATAAGGGCTAAATTCATAAAAATTTCATTAAATATTGTAATATAAGAGGTACGGCTAAAATTATTTTATAAAACTTGTAATTATATGGGGTAAAGTAATAAAACAATTGAATAATATGGTTTAAAACAATAATTATCCCTTCAAATATTGAAAATAAGTATTATATTCATAAAAATCTCATTTCATATAAGATTTTAGGGGTTGGGTTCATCATTTTTTTATAAATTTTGTAAAAATATGGGGTATTGTAATGAAATACGGTAAAATCATTGGAAAAATTCAATAAAATCCCTTCATATATTGAAAATAAGGGCTAAACTCATTAAAATATCATTAAATATTGTAATATAAGGGGTACGGCTAAAATTATTTTATAAAACTTGCAATTATATGGGGTAAAGTAATAAAACAATTGAATAATATGGTTTAAAACAATAATTATCCCTTCAAATATTGAAAATAAGTATTATATTCATAAAAATCTCATTTCATATAAGATTTTAGGGGTTGGGTTCATCATTTTTTTATAAATTTTGTAAAAATATGGGGTATTGTAATGAAATACGGTAAAATCATTGGAAAAATTCAATAAAATCCCTTCATATATTGAAAATAAGGGCTAAACTCATTAAAATATCATTAAATATTGTAATATAAGGGGTACGGCTAAAATTATTTTATAAAACTTGCAATTATATGGGGTAAAGTAATAAAACAATTGAAAAATATGGTTTAAAACAATAATTATCCCTTCAAATATTGAAAATAAGTATTAAATTCATAAAAATCTCATTTCATATAAGATTTTAGGGGTTGGGTTCAACACTTTTTTATAAATTTTGTAAAAATATGGGGTGTTGTAATAAAATACGTTTAAATCAATGAAAAATTTCAATAAAATCATTTCAGATATTGAAAATAAGGGCTAAACTCATTAAAATATCATTAAATATTGTAATATAAGGGGTACGGCTAAAATTATTTTATAACACTTGTAATTATATGGGGTAAAGTAATAAAACAATTGAAAAATATCGTTCAAAACAATAATTATCCCTTCAAATATTGAAAATAAGTATTAAATTCATAAAAATCTCGTTTAATATAGGATTTCAGGTGTTGGGGCCAACAATTTTTTATAAATTTTGTAAAAATATGGGGTATTGTAATGAAATACGGTAAAAGCATTGGAAAAATTCAATAAAATCCCTTCTAATATTGAAAATAAGGGCTAAACTCATTAAAATATCATTAAATATTGTAATATAAGGGGTACGGGTAAAATTATTTTCTAAAACTTGTAATTATATGGGGTAAAGTAATACAACAATTGAAAAATATGGATTAAAACAATAATTATCCCTTCAAATATTGAAAATAAGTATTAAATTCATAAAAATCTCATTTCATATAAGATTTTAGGGGTTGAGTTCAACATTTTTTTATAAATTTTGTAAAAATATTTGGTATTGTAATAAAATACGTTAAAATCAATGAAAAATTTCAATAAAATCCCTTCTAATATTGAAAATAAGGACTAAATTCATTAAAATCTCATTAAATATTGTAATATAAGGGGTACGGCTAAAATTATTTTATAAAACTTGCAATTATATGGGGTAAAGTAATAAAACAATTGAAAAATATGGTTTAAAACAATAATTATCCCTTCAAATATTGAAAATAAGTATTAGATTCATAAAAATCTCATTTAATATAAGATTTTAGGGGTTGGGTTCAACATTTTTTTATAAATTTTGTAAAAATATTTGGTATTGTAATAAAATACGTTAAAATCAATGAAAAATTTCAATAAAATCCCTTCTAATATTGAAAATAAGGACTAAATTCATTAAAATCTCATTAAATATTGTAATATAAGGGGTACGGCTAAAATTATTTTATAAAACTTGCAATTATATGGGGTAAAGTAATAAAACAATTGAAAAATATGGTTTAAAACAATAATTATCCCTTCAAATATTAAAAATAAGTATTAAATTCATAAAAATCTCATTTCATATAAGATTTTAGGGGTTGAGTTCAACATTTTTTTTATAAATTTTGTAAAAATATTTGGTATTGTAATAAAATACGTTAAAATCAATGAAAAATTTCAATAAAATCATTACAGATATTGAAAATAAGGGCTAAACTCATTAAAATATCATTAAATATTGTAATATAAGGGGTACGGCTAAAATTATTTTATAACACTTGTAATTATATGGGGTAAAGTAATAAAACAATTGAAAAATATGGTTTAAAGCAATAATTATCCCTTCAAATATTGAAAATAAGTATTAAATTCATAAAAATCTCATTTAATTAAAGAATTTAGGGGTTGGGTTCAACATTTTTTTATAAATTTTGTAAAAATATGGGGTATTGTAATAAAATACGTTAAAATCAATGAAAAATTTCAATAAAATCATTACAGATATTGAAAATAAGGGCTAAATTCATAAAAATTTCATTAAATATTGTAATATAAGAGGTACGGCTAAAATTATTTTATAAAACTTGTAATTATATGGGGTAAAGTAATAAAACAATTGAATAATATGGTTTAAAACAATAATTATCCCTTCAAATATTGAAAATAAGTATTAAATTCATAAAAATCTCATTTCATATAAGATTTTAGGGGTTGGGTTCAACATTTTTTTATAAATTTTGTAAAAATATGGGGTATTGTAATAAAATACGGTAAAATCATTGGAAAAATTCAATAAAATCCTTTCTAATATTGAAAATAAGGACTAAACTCATTAAAATATCATTAAATATTGTAATATAAGGGGTACGGCTAAAATTATTTTCTAAAACTTGTAATTATATGGGGTAAAGTAATACAACAATTGAAAAATATGGATTAAAACAATAATTATCCCTTCAAATATTGAAAATAAGTATTAGATTCATAAAAATCTCATTTAATTAAAGAATTTAGGGGTTGGGTTCAACATTTTTTTATAAATTTTGTAAAAATATGGGGTATTGTAATAAAATACGTTAAAATGAATGAAAAATTTCAATAAAATCATTACAGATATTGAAAATAAGGGCTAAACTCATTAAAATATCATTAAATATTGTAATATAAGGGGTACGGCTAAAATTATTTTATAAAACTTGCAATTATATGGGGTAAAGTAATAAAACAATTGAAAAATATGGTTTAAAACAATAATTATCCCTTCAAATATTGAAAATAAGTATTAAATTCATAAAAATCTCATTTCATATAAGATTTTAGGGGTTGGGTTCAACACTTTTTTATAAATTTTGTAAAAATATGGGGTGTTGTAATAAAATACGTTTAAATCAATGAAAAATTTCAATAAAATCATTACAGATATTGAAAATAAGGGCTAAACTCATTAAAATATCATTAAATATTGTAATATAAGGGGTACGGCTAAAATTATTTTATAACACTTGTAATTATATGGGGTAAAGTAATAAAACAATTGAAAAATATGGTTTAAAGCAATAATTATCCCTTCAAATATTGAAAATAAGTATTAAATTCATAAAAATCTCGTTTAATATAGGATTTCAGGTGTTGGGGCCAACAATTTTTTATAAATTTTGTAAAAATATGGGGTATTGTAATGAAATACGGTAAAA
The DNA here is from genome assembly GCA_036289425.1 of Rhopalosiphum nymphaeae. Classification (NCBI taxonomy): domain Eukaryota; kingdom Metazoa; phylum Arthropoda; class Insecta; order Hemiptera; family Aphididae; genus Rhopalosiphum; species Rhopalosiphum nymphaeae. Next base: position 5,891,708 of record JAZAQC010000001.1, on the reverse strand, counting down.
TCATTGGAAAAATTCAATAAAATCCTTTCTAATATTGAAAATAAGGACTAAACTCATTAAAATATCATTAAATATTGTAATATAAGGGGTACGGGTAAAATTATTTTCTAAAACTTGTAATTATATGGGGTAAAGTAATACAACAATTGAAAAATATGGATTAAAACAATAATTATCCCTTCAAATATTGAAAATAAGTATTAGATTCATAAAAATCTCATTTAATTAAAGATTTTAGGGGTTGGGTTCAACATTTTTTTATAAATTTTGTAAAAATATGGGGTATTGTAATAAAATACGTTATAATCAATGAAAAATTTCAATAAAATCATTACAGATATTGAAAATAAGGGCTAAATTCATAAAAATTTCATTAAATATTGTAATATAAGAGGTACGGCTAAAATTATTTTATAAAACTTGTAATTATATGGGGTAAAGTAATAAAACAATTGAAAAATATGGTTTAAAACAATAATTATCCCTTCAAATATTGAAAATAAGTATTAAATTCATAAAAATCTCATTTCATATAAGATTTTAGGGGTTGGGTTCAACATTTTTTTATAAATTTTGTAAAAATATTTGGTATTGTAATAAAATACGTTAAAATCAATGAAAAATTTCAATAAAATCCCTTCTAATATTGAAAATAAGGACTAAATTCATTAAAATCTCGTTAAATATTGTAATATAAGGGGTACGGCTAAAATTATTTTATAAAACTTGTAATTATATGGGGTAAAGTAATACAACAATTGAAAAATATGGTTTAAAACAATAATTATCCCTTCAAATATTAAAAATAAGTATTAAATTCATAAAAATCTCGTTTAATATAAGATTTCAGGTGTTGGGGCCAACAATTTTTTATAAATTTTGTAAAAATATGGGGTATTGTAATGAAATACGGTAAAATCATTGTAAAAATTCAATAAAATCCCTTCTAATATTGAAAATAAGGACTAAACTCATTAAAATATCATTAAATATTGTAATATAAGTGGTACGGGTAAAATTATTTTCTAAAACTTGTAATTATATGGGGTAAAGTAATACAACAATTGAAAAATATGGATTAAAACAATAATTATCCCTTCAAATATTGAAAATAAGTATTAGATTCATAAAAATCTCATTTAATTAAAGATTTTAGGGGTTGGGTTCAACATTTTTTTATAAATTTTGTAAAAATATGGGGTATTGTAATAAAATACGTTAAAATCAATGAAAAATTTCAATAAAATCATTACAGATATTGAAAATAAGGGCTAAATTCATAAAAATTTCATTAAATATTGTAATATAAGAGGTACGGCTAAAATTATTTTATAAAACTTGTAATTATATGGGGTAAAGTAATAAAACAATTGAAAAATATGGTTTAAAACAATAATTATCCCTTCAAATATTGAAAATAAGTATTAAATTCATAAAAATCTCATTTCATATAAGATTTTAGGGGTTGGGTTCAACATTTTTTTATAAATTTTGTAAAAATATTTGGTATTGTAATAAAATACGTTAAAATCAATGAAAAATTTCAATAAAATCCCTTCTAATATTGAAAATAAGGACTAAATTCATTAAAATCTCATTAAATATTGTAATATAAGGGGTACGGCTAAAATTATTTTATAAAACTTGTAATTATATGGGGTAAAGTAATAAAACAATTGAAAAATATGGTTTAAAGCAATAATTATCCCTTCAAATATTGAAAATAAGTATTAAATTCATAAAAATCTCGTTTAATATAGGATTTCAGGTGTTGGGGCCAACAATTTTTTATAAATTTTGTAAAAATATGGGGTATTGTAATGAAATACGGTAAAATCATTGGAAAAATTCAATAAAATCCTTTCTAATATTGAAAATAAGGACTAAACTCATTAAAATATCATTAAATATTGTAATATAAGGGGTACGGGTAAAATTATTTTCTAAAACTTGTAATTATATGGGGTAAAGTAATACAACAATTGAAAAATATGGATTAAAACAATAATTATCCCTTCAAATATTGAAAATAAGTATTAAATTCATAAAAATCTCATTTCATATAAGATTTTAGGGGTTGAGTTCAACATTTTTTTATAAATTTTGTAAAAATATTTGGTATTGTAATAAAATACGTTAAAATCAATGAAAAATTTCAATAAAATCCCTTCTAATATTGAAAATAAGGACTAAATTCATTAAAATCTCATTAAATATTGTAATATAAGGGGTACGGCTAAAATTATTTTATAAAACTTGCAATTATATGGGGTAAAGTAATAAAACAATTGAAAAATATGGTTTAAAACAATAATTATCCCTTCAAATATTGAAAATAAGTATTAGATTCATAAAAATCTCATTTAATATAAGATTTTAGGGGTTGGGTTCAACATTTTTTTATAAATTTTGTAAAAATATTTGGTATTGTAATAAAATACGTTAAAATGAATGAAAAATTTCAATAAAATCATTACAGATATTGAAAATAAGGGCTAAACTCATTAAAATATCATTAAATATTGTAATATAAGGGGTACGGCTAAAATTATTTTATAAAACTTGCAATTATATGGGGTAAAGTAATAAAACAATTGAAAAATATGGTTTAAAACAATAATTATCCCTTCAAATATTGAAAATAAGTATTAAATTCATAAAAATCTCATTTCATATAAGATTTTAGGGGTTGGGTTCAACACTTTTTTATAAATTTTGTAAAAATATGGGGTGTTGTAATAAAATACGTTTAAATCAATGAAAAATTTCAATAAAATCATTACAGATATTGAAAATAAGGGCTAAACTCATTAAAATATCATTAAATATTGTAATATAAGGGGTACGGCTAAAATTATTTTATAACACTTGTAATTATATGGGGTAAAGTAATAAAACAATTGAAAAATATGGTTTAAAGCAATAATTATCCCTTCAAATATTGAAAATAAGTATTAAATTCATAAAAATCTCGTTTAATATAGGATTTCAGGTGTTGGGGCCAACAATTTTTTATAAATTTTGTAAAAATATGGGGTATTGTAATGAAATACGGTAAAATCATTGGAAAAATTCAATAAAATCCTTTCTAATATTGAAAATAAGGACTAAACTCATTAAAATATCATTAAATATTGTAATATAAGGGGTACGGGTAAAATTATTTTCTAAAACTTGTAATTATATGGGGTAAAGTAATACAACAATTGAAAAATATGGATTAAAACAATAATTATCCCTTCAAATATTGAAAATAAGTATTAAATTCATAAAAATCTCATTTCATATAAGATTTTAGGGGTTGAGTTCAACATTTTTTTATAAATTTTGTAAAAATATTTGGTATTGTAATAAAATACGTTAAAATCAATGAAAAATTTCAATAAAATCCCTTCTAATATTGAAAATAAGGACTAAATTCATTAAAATCTCATTAAATATTGTAATATAAGGGGTACGGCTAAAATTATTTTATAAAACTTGCAATTATATGGGGTAAAGTAATAAAACAATTGAAAAATATGGTTTAAAACAATAATTATCCCTTCAAATATTGAAAATAAGTATTAGATTCATAAAAATCTCATTTAATATAAGATTTTAGGGGTTGGGTTCAACATTTTTTTATAAATTTTGTAAAAATATTTGGTATTGTAATAAAATACGTTAAAATCAATGAAAAATTTCAATAAAATCCCTTCTAATATTGAAAATAAGGACTAAATTCATTAAAATCTCATTAAATATTGTAATATAAGGGGTACGGCTAAAATTATTTTATAAAACTTGCAATTATATGGGGTAAAGTAATAAAACAATTGAAAAATATGGTTTAAAACAATAATTATCCCTTCAAATATTAAAAATAAGTATTAAATTCATAAAAATCTTATTTCATATAAGATTATAGGGGTTGAGTTCAACATTTTTTTTATAAATTTTGTAAAAATATTTGGTATTGGAATAAAATACGTTAAAATCAATGAAAAATTTCAATAAAATCATTACAGATATTGAAAATAACGGCTAAATTCATAAAAATTTCATTAAATATGGTAATATAAGAGGTACGGCTAAAATTATTTTATAAAATTTGTAATTATATGGGGTAAAGTAATAAAACAATTGAAAAATATGGTTTAAAACAATAATTATCCCTTCAAATATTGAAAATAAGTATTAAATTCAAAAAAATCTCATTTCATATAAGATTTTAGGGGTTGGGTTCAACATTTTTTTATAAATTTTGTAAAAATATTTGGTATTGTAATAAAATACGTTAAAATCAATGAAAAATTTCAATAAAATCCCTTCTAATATTGAAAATAAGGACTAAATTCATTAAAATCTCATTAAATATTGTAATATAAGGGGTACGGCTAAAATTATTTTATAAAACTTGTAATTATATGGGGTAAAGTAATAAAACAATTGAAAAATATGGTTTAAAGCAATAATTATCCCTTCAAATATTGAAAATAAGTATTAAATTCATAAAAATCTCGTTTAATATAGGATTTCAGGTGTTGGGGCCAACAATTTTTTATAAATTTTGTAAAAATATGGGGTATTGTAATGAAATACGGTAAAATCATTGGAAAAATTCAATAAAATCCTTTCTAATATTGAAAATAAGGACTAAACTCATTAAAATATCATTAAATATTGTAATATAAGGGGTACGGGTAAAATTATTTTCTAAAACTTGTAATTATATGGGGTAAAGTAATACAACAATTGAAAAATATGGATTAAAACAATAATTATCCCTTCAAATATTGAAAATAAGTATTAAATTCATAAAAATCTCATTTCATATAAGATTTTAGGGGTTGAGTTCAACATTTTTTTATAAATTTTGTAAAAATATTTGGTATTGTAATAAAATACGTTAAAATCAATGAAAAATTTCAATAAAATCCCTTCTAATATTGAAAATAAGGACTAAATTCATTAAAATCTCATTAAATATTGTAATATAAGGGGTACGGCTAAAATTATTTTATAAAACTTGCAATTATATGGGGTAAAGTAATAAAACAATTGAAAAATATGGTTTAAAACAATAATTATCCCTTCAAATATTGAAAATAAGTATTAGATTCATAAAAATCTCATTTAATATAAGATTTTAGGGGTTGGGTTCAACATTTTTTTATAAATTTTGTAAAAATATTTGGTATTGTAATAAAATACGTTAAAATGAATGAAAAATTTCAATAAAATCATTACAGATATTGAAAATAAGGGCTAAACTCATTAAAATATCATTAAATATTGTAATATAAGGGGTACGGCTAAAATTATTTTATAAAACTTGCAATTATATGGGGTAAAGTAATAAAACAATTGAAAAATATGGTTTAAAACAATAATTATCCCTTCAAATATTGAAAATAAGTATTAAATTCATAAAAATCTCATTTCATATAAGATTTTAGGGGTTGGGTTCAACACTTTTTTATAAATTTTGTAAAAATATGGGGTGTTGTAATAAAATACGTTTAAATCAATGAAAAATTTCAATAAAATCATTACAGATATTGAAAATAAGGGCTAAACTCATTAAAATATCATTAAATATTGTAATATAAGGGGTACGGCTAAAATTATTTTATAACACTTGTAATTATATGGGGTAAAGTAATAAAACAATTGAAAAATATCGTTCAAAACAATAATTATCCCTTCAAATATTGAAAATAAGTATTAAATTCATAAAAATCTCGTTTAATATAGGATTTCAGGTGTTGGGGCCAACAATTTTTTATAAATTTTGTAAAAATATGGGGTATTGTAATGAAATACGGTAAAAGCATTGGAAAAATTCAATAAAATCCCTTCTAATATTGAAAATAAGGGCTAAACTCATTAAAATATCATTAAATATTGTAATATAAGGGGTACGGGTAAAATTATTTTCTAAAACTTGTAATTATATGGGGTAAAGTAATACAACAATTGAAAAATATGGATTAAAACAATAATTATCCCTTCAAATATTGAAAATAAGTATTAAATTCATAAAAATCTCATTTCATATAAGATTTTAGGGGTTGAGTTCAACATTTTTTTATAAATTTTGTAAAAATATTTGGTATTGTAATAAAATACGTTAAAATCAATGAAAAATTTCAATAAAATCCCTTCTAATATTGAAAATAAGGACTAAATTCATTAAAATCTCATTAAATATTGTAATATAAGGGGTACGGCTAAAATTATTTTATAAAACTTGCAATTATATGGGGTAAAGTAATAAAACAATTGAAAAATATGGTTTAAAACAATAATTATCCCTTCAAATATTAAAAATAAGTATTAAATTCATAAAAATCTCATTTCATATAAGATTTTAGGGGTTGAGTTCAACATTTTTTTTATAAATTTTGTAAAAATATTTGGTATTGTAATAAAATACGTTAAAATCAATGAAAAATTTCAATAAAATCATTACAGATATTGAAAATAAGGGCTAAACTCATTAAAATATCATTAAATATTGTAATATAAGGGGTACGGCTAAAATTATTTTATAACACTTGTAATTATATGGGGTAAAGTAATAAAACAATTGAAAAATATGGTTTAAAGCAATAATTATCCCTTCAAATATTGAAAATAAGTATTAAATTCATAAAAATCTCATTTAATTAAAGAATTTAGGGGTTGGGTTCAACATTTTTTTATAAATTTTGTAAAAATATGGGGTATTGTAATAAAATACGTTAAAATGAATGAAAAATTTCAATAAAATCATTACAGATATTGAAAATAAGGGCTAAATTCATAAAAATTTCATTAAATATTGTAATATAAGAGGTACGGCTAAAATTATTTTATAAAACTTGTAATTATATGGGGTAAAGTAATAAAACAATTGAATAATATGGTTTAAAACAATAATTATCCCTTCAAATATTGAAAATAAGTATTATATTCATAAAAATCTCATTTCATATAAGATTTTAGGGGTTGGGTTCATCATTTTTTTATAAATTTTGTAAAAATATGGGGTATTGTAATGAAATACGGTAAAATCATTGGAAAAATTCAATAAAATCCCTTCATATATTGAAAATAAGGGCTAAACTCATTAAAATATCATTAAATATTGTAATATAAGGGGTACGGCTAAAATTATTTTATAAAACTTGCAATTATATGGGGTAAAGTAATAAAACAATTGAAAAATATGGTTTAAAACAATAATTATCCCTTCAAATATTGAAAATAAGTATTAAATTCATAAAAATCTCATTTCATATAAGATTTTAGGGGTTGGGTTCAACACTTTTTTATAAATTTTGTAAAAATATGGGGTGTTGTAATAAAATACGTTTAAATCAATGAAAAATTTCAATAAAATCATTTCAGATATTGAAAATAAGGGCTAAACTCATTAAAATATCATTAAATATTGTAATATAAGGGGTACGGCTAAAATTATTTTATAACACTTGTAATTATATGGGGTAAAGTAATAAAACAATTGAAAAATATCGTTCAAAACAATAATTATCCCTTCAAATATTGAAAATAAGTATTAAATTCATAAAAATCTCGTTTAATATAGGATTTCAGGTGTTGGGGCCAACAATTTTTTATAAATTTTGTAAAAATATGGGGTATTGTAATGAAATACGGTAAAAGCATTGGAAAAATTCAATAAAATCCCTTCTAATATTGAAAATAAGGGCTAAACTCATTAAAATATCATTAAATATTGTAATATAAGGGGTACGGGTAAAATTATTTTCTAAAACTTGTAATTATATGGGGTAAAGTAATACAACAATTGAAAAATATGGATTAAAACAATAATTATCCCTTCAAATATTGAAAATAAGTATTAAATTCATAAAAATCTCATTTCATATAAGATTTTAGGGGTTGAGTTCAACATTTTTTTATAAATTTTGTAAAAATATTTGGTATTGTAATAAAATACGTTAAAATCAATGAAAAATTTCAATAAAATCCCTTCTAATATTGAAAATAAGGACTAAATTCATTAAAATCTCATTAAATATTGTAATATAAGGGGTACGGCTAAAATTATTTTATAAAACTTGCAATTATATGGGGTAAAGTAATAAAACAATTGAATAATATGGTTTAAAACAATAATTATCCCTTCAAATATTGAAAATAAGTATTAGATTCATAAAAATCTCATTTAATATAAGATTTTAGGGGTTGGGTTCAACATTTTTTTATAAATTTTGTAAAAATATTTGGTATTGTAATAAAATACGTTAAAATCAATGAAAAATTTCAATAAAATCCCTTCTAATATTGAAAATAAGGACTAAATTCATTAAAATCTCATTAAATATTGTAATATAAGGGGTACGGCTAAAATTATTTTATAAAACTTGCAATTATATGGGGTAAAGTAATAAAACAATTGAAAAATATGGTTTAAAACAATAATTATCCCTTCAAATATTAAAAATAAGTATTAAATTCATAAAAATCTCATTTCATATAAGATTTTAGGGGTTGAGTTCAACATTTTTTTTATAAATTTTGTAAAAATATTTGGTATTGTAATAAAATACGTTAAAATCAATGAAAAATTTCAATAAAATCATTACAGATATTGAAAATAACGGCTAAATTCATAAAAATTTCATTAAATATGGTAATATAAGAGGTACGGCTAAAATTATTTTATAAAATTTGTAATTATATGGGGTAAAGTAATAAAACAATTGAAAAATATGGTTTAAAACAATAATTATCCCTTCAAATATTGAAAATAAGTATTAAATTCAAAAAAATCTCATTTCATATAAGATTTTAGGGGTTGGGTTCAACATTTTTTTATAAATTTTGTAAAAATATGGGGTATTGTAATAAAATACATTTAAATCAATGAAAAATTTCAATAAAATCATTACAGATATTGAAAATAAGGGCTAAACTCATTAAAATATCATTAAATATTGTAATATAAGGGGTACGGCTAAAATTATTTTATAACACTTGTAATTATATGGGTTAAAGTAATAAAACAATTGAAAAATATGGTTTAAAGCAATAATTATCCCTTCAAATATTGAAAATAAGTATTAAATTCATAAAAATCTCGTTTAATATAGGATTTCAGGTGTTGGGGCCAACAATTTTTTATAAATTTTGTAAAAATATGGGGTATTGTAATGAAATACGGTAAAATCATTGGAAAAATTCAATAAAATCCTTTCTAATATTGAAAATAAGGACTAAACTCATTAAAATATCATTAAATATTGTAATATAAGGGGTACGGGTAAAATTATTTTCTAAAACTTGTAATTATATGGGGTAAAGTAATACAACAATTGAAAAATATGGATTAAAACAATAATTATCCCTTCAAATATTGAAAATAAGTATTAGATTCATAAAAATCTCATTTAATTAAAGAATTTAGGGGTTGGGTTCAACATTTTTTTATAAATTTTGTAAAAATATGGGGTATTGTAATAAAATACGTTAAAATCAATGAAAAATTTCAATAAAATCATTACAGATATTGAAAATAAGGGCTAAATTCATAAAAATTTCATTAAATATTGTAATATAAGAGGTACGGCTAAAATTATTTTATAAAACTTGTAATTATATGGGGTAAAGTAATACAACAATTGAAAAATATGGATTAAAACAATAATTATCCCTTCAAATATTGAAAATAAGTATTAGATTCATAAAAATCTCATTTAATTAAAGAATTTAGGGGTTGGGTTCAACATTTTTTTATAAATTTTGTAAAAATATGGGGTATTGTAATAAAATACATTTAAATCAATGAAAAATTTCAATAAAATCATTACAGATATTGAAAATAAGGGCTAAACTCATTAAAATATCATTAAATATTGTAATATAAGGGGTACGGCTAAAATTATTTTATAACACTTGTAATTATATGGGGTAAAGTAATAAAACAATTGAAAAATATGGTTTAAAACAATAATTATCCCTTCAAATATTGAAAATAAGTATTAAATTCATAAAAATCTCGTTTAATATAGGATTTCAGGTGTTGGGGCCAACAATTTTTTATAAATTTTGTAAAAATATGGGGTATTGTAATGAAATACGGTAAAATCATTGGAAAAATTCAATAAAATCCCTTCATATATTGAAAATAAGGGCTAAACTCATTAGAATATCATTAAATATTGTAATATAAGGGGTACGGCTAAAATTATTTTATAAAACTTGCAATTATATGGGGTAAAGTAATAAAACAATTGAAAAATATGGTTTAAAACAATAATTATCCCTTCAAATATTGAAAATAAGTATTAAATTCATAAAAATCTCATTTCATATAAGATTTTAGGGGTTGGGTTCAACACTTTTTTATAAATTTTGTAAAAATATGGGGTATTGTAATAAAATACGTTTAAATCAATGAAAAATTTCAATAAAATCATTACAGATATTGAAAATAAGGGCTAAACTCATTAAAATATCATTAAATATTGTAATATAAGGGGTACGGCTAAAATTATTTTATAACACTTGTAATTATATGGGGTAAAGTAATAAAACAATTGAAAAATATCGTTTAAAAAAATAATTATCCCTTCAAATATTGAAAATAAGTATTAAATTCATAAAAATCTCGTTTAATATAGGATTTCAGGTGTTGGGGCCAACAATTTTTTATAAATTTTGTAAAAATATGGGGTATTGTAATGAAATACGGTAAAAGCATTGGAAAAATTCAATAAAATCCCTTCTAATATTGAAAATAAGGGCTAAACTCATTAAAATATCATTAAATATTGTAATATAAGGGGTACGGGTAAAATTATTTTCTAAAACTTGTAATTATATGGGGTAAAGTAATACAACAATTGAAAAATATGGATTAAAACAATAATTATCCCTTCAAATATTGAAAATAAGTATTAAATTCATAAAAATCTCATTTCATATAAGATTTTAGGGGTTGGGTTCAACATTTTTTTATAAATTTTGTAAAAATATGGGGTATTGTAATAAAATACGTTAAAATCAATGAAAAATTACAATAAAATCATTACAGATATTGAAAATAAGGGCGAAATTCATAAAAATTTCATTAAATATTGTAATATAAGGGGTACGGCTAAAATTATTTTATAAAACTTGTAATTATATGGGGTAAAGTAATAAAACAATTGAAAAATATGGTTTAAAACAATAATTATCCCTTCAAATATTGAAAATAAGTATTAAATTCATAAAAATCTCATTTCATATAAGATTTTAGGGGTTGGGTTCATCATTTTTTTATAAATTTTGTAAAAATATGGGGTATTGTAATGAAATACGGTAAAATCATTGGAAAAATTCAATAAAATCCCTTCATATATTGAAAATAAGGGCTAAACTCATTAAAATATCATTAAATATTGTAATATAAGGGGTACGGCTAAAATTATTTTATAAAACTTGCAATTATATGGGGTAAAGTAATAAAACAATTGAAAAATATGGTTTAAAACAATAATTATCCCTTCAAATATTGAAAATAAGTATTAATTTCATAAAAATCTCATTTCATATAAGATTTTAGGGGTTGGGTTCAACACTTTTTTATAAATTTTGTAAAAATATGGGGTATTGTAATAAAATACGTTTAAATCAATGAAAAATTTCAATAAAATCATTACAGATATTGAAAATAAGGGCTAAACTCATTAAAATATCATTAAATATTGTAATATAAGGGGTACGGCTAAAATTATTTTATAACACTTGTAATTATATGGGGTAAAGTAATAAAACAATTGAAAAATATCGTTTAAAACAATAATTATCCCTTCAAATATTGAAAATAAGTATTAAATTCATAAAAATCTCGTTTAATATAGGATTTCAGGTGTTGGGGCCAACAATTTTTTATAAATTTTGTAAAAATATGGGGTATTGTAATGAAATACGGTAAAAGCATTGGAAAAATTCAATAAAATCCCTTCTAATATTGAAAATAAGGGCTAAACTCATTAAAATATCATTAAATATTGTAATATAAGGGGTACGGGTAAAATTATTTTCTAAAACTTGTAATTATATGGGGTAAAGTAATACAACAATTGAAAAATATGGATTAAAACAATAATTATCCCTTCAAATATTGAAAATAAGTATTAAATTCATAAAAATCTCATTTCATATAAGATTTTAGGGGTTGAGTTCAACATTTTTTTATAAATTTTGTAAAAATATTTGGTATTGTAATAAAATACGTTAAAATCAATGAAAAATTTCAATAAAATCATTACAGATATTGAAAATAACGGCTAAATTCATAAAAGTTTCATTACATATGGTAATATAAGAGGTACGGTTAAAATTATTTTATAAAATTTGTAATTATATGGGGTAAAGTAATAAAACAATTGAAAAATATGGTTTAAAACAATAATTATCCCTTCAAATATTGAAAATAAGTATTAAATTCAAAAAAATCTCATTTCATATAAGATTTTAGGGGTTGGGTTCAACATTTTTTTATAAATTTTGTAAAAATATGGGGTATTGTAATAAAATACGTTAAAATCAATGAAAAATTTCAATAAAATCATTACAGATATTGAAAATAAGGGCGAAATTCATAAAAATGTCATTAAATATTGTAATATAAGAGGTACGGCTAAAATTATTTTATAAAACTTGTAATTATATGGGGTAAAGTAATACAACAATTGAAAAATATGGATTAAAACAATAATTATCCCTTCAAATATTGAAAATAAGTATTAGATTCATAAAAATCTCATTTAATTAAAGAATTTAGGGGTTGGGTTCAACATTTTTTTATAAATTTTGTAAAAATATGGGGTATTGTAATAAAATACATTTAAATCAATGAAAAATTTCAATAAAATCATTACAGATATTGAAAATAAGGGCTAAACTCATTAAAATATCATTAAATATTGTAATATAAGGGGTACGGCTAAAATTATTTTATAACACTTGTAATTATATGGGGTAAAGTAATAAAACAATTGAAAAATATGGTTTAAAACAATAATTATCCCTTCAAATATTGAAAATAAGTATTAAATTCATTAAAATCTCATTAAATATTGTAATATAAGGGGTACGGCTAAAATTATTTTATAAAACTTGTAATTATAAGGGGTAAAGTAATAAAACAATTGAAAAAAAAGGTTTAAAACAATAATTATCCCTTCAAATATTGAAAATAAGTATTAAATTCATAAAAATCTCGTTTAATATAGGATTTCAGGTGTTGGGGCCAACAATTTTTTATAAATTTTGTAAAAATATGGGGTATTGTAATGAAATACGGTAAAATCATTGGAAAAATTCAATAAAATCCCTTCATATATTGAAAATAAGGGCTAAACTCATTAAAATATCATTAAATATTGTAATATAAGGGGTACGGCTAAAATTATTTTATAAAACTTGCAATTATATGGGGTAAAGTAATAAAACAATTGAAAAATATGGTTTAAAACAATAATTATCCCTTCAAATATTGAAAATAAGTATTAAATTCATAAAAATCTCATTTCATATAAGATTTTAGGGGTTGGGTTCAACACTTTTTTATAAATTTTGTAAAAATATGGGGTATTGTAATAAAATACGTTTAAATCAATGAAAAATTTCAATAAAATCATTACAGATATTGAAAATAAGGGCTAAACTCATTAAAATATCATTAAATATTGTAATATAAGGGGTACGGCTAAAATTATTTTATAACACTTGTAATTATATGGGGTAAAGTAATAAAACAATTGAAAAATATGGATTTAAACAATAATTATCCCTTCAAATATTGAAAATAAGTATTAGATTCATAAAAATCTCGTTTAATATAGGATTTCAGGTGTTGGGGCCAACAATTTTTTATAAATTTTGTAAAAATATGGGGTATTGTAATGAAATACGGTAAAAGCATTGGAAAAATTCAATAAAATCCCTTCATATATTGAAAATAAGGGCTAAACTCATTAAAATATCATTAAATATTGTAATATAAGGGGTACGGGTAAAATTATTTTCTAAAACTTGTAATTATATGGGGTAAAGTAATACAACAATTGAAAAATATGGATTAAAACAATAATTATCCCTTCAAATATTGAAAATAAGTATTAAATTCATAAAAATCTCATTTCATATAAGATTTTAGGGGTTGGGTTCAACATTTTTTTATAAATTTTGTAAAAATATGGGGTATTGTAATAAAATACGTTAAAATCAATGAAAAATTACAATAAAATCATTACAGATATTGAAAATAAGGGCGAAATTCATAAAAATTTCATTAAATATTGTAATATAAGGGGTACGGCTAAAATTATTTTATAAAACTTGTAATTATATGGGGTAAAGTAATAAAAGAATTGAAAAATATGGTTTAAAACAATAATTATCCCTTCAAATATTGAAAATAAGTATTAAATTCATAAAAATCTCATTTCATATAAGATTTTAGGGGTTGGGTTCATCATTTTTTTATAAATTTTGTAAAAATATGGGGTATTGTAATGAAATACGGTAAAATCATTGGAAAAATTCAATAAAATCCCTTCATATATTGAAAATAAGGGCTAAACTCATTAAAATATCATTAAATATTGTAATATAAGGGGTACGGCTAAAATTATTTTATAAAACTTGCAATTATATGGGGTAAAGTAATAAAACAATTGAAAAATATGGTTTAAAACAATAATTATCCCTTCAAATATTGAAAATAAGTATTAATTTCATAAAAATCTCATTTCATATAAGATTTTAGGGGTTGGGTTCAACACTTTTTTATAAATTTTGTAAAAATATGGGGTATTGTAATAAAATACGTTTAAATCAATGAAAAATTTCAATAAAATCATTACAGATATTGAAAATAAGGGCTAAACTCATTAAAATATCATTAAATATTGTAATATAAGGGGTACGGCTAAAATTATTTTATAACACTTGTAATTATATGGGGTAAAGTAATAAAACAATTGAAAAATATCGTTTAAAACAATAATTATCCCTTCAAATATTGAAAATAAGTATTAAATTCATAAAAATCTCGTTTAATATAGGATTTCAGGTGTTGGGGCCAACAATTTTTTATAAATTTTGTAAAAATATGGGGTATTGTAATGAAATACGGTAAAAGCATTGGAAAAATTCAATAAAATCCCTTCTAATATTGAAAATAAGGGCTAAACTCATTAAAATATCATTAAATATTGTAATATAAGGGGTACGGGTAAAATTATTTTCTAAAACTTGTAATTATATGGGGTAAAGTAATACAACAATTGAAAAATATGGATTAAAACAATAATTATCCCTTCAAATATTGAAAATAAGTATTAGATTCATAAAAATCTCATTTAATTAAAGATTTTAGGGGTTGGGTTCAACATTTTTTTATAAATTTTGTAAAAATATGGGGTATTGTAATAAAATACGTTAAAATCAATGAAAAATTTCAAGAAAATCATTACAGATATTGAAAATAAGGGCTAAATTCATAAAAATTTCATTAAATATTGTAATATAAGAGGTACGGCTAAAATTATTTTATAAAACTTGTAATTATATGGGGTAAAGTAATAAAACAATTGAAAAATATGGTTTAAAACAATAATTATCCCTTCAAATATTGAAAATAAGTATTAAATTCATAAAAATCTCATTTAATATAAGATTTTAGGGGTTGGGTTCATCATTTTTTTATAAATTTTGTAAAAATATGGGGTATTGTAATGAAATACGGTAAAATCATTGGAAAAATTCAATAAAATCCCTTCATATATTGAAAATAAGGGCTAAACTCATTAAAATATCATTAAATATTGTAATATAAGGGGTACGGCTAAAATTATTTTATAAAACTTGCAATTATATGGGGTAAAGTAATAAAACAATTGAAAAATATGGTTTAAAACAATAATTATCCCTTCAAATATTGAAAATAAGTATTAATTTCATAAAAATCTCATTTCATATAAGATTTTAGGGGTTGGGTTCAACACTTTTTTATAAATTTTGTAAAAATATGGGGTATTGTAATAAAATACGTTTAAATCAATGAAAAATTTCAATAAAATCATTACAGATATTGAAAATAAGGGCTAAACTCATTAAAATATCATTAAATATTGTAATATAAGGGGTACGGCTAAAATTATTTTATAACACTTGTAATTATATGGGGTAAAGTAATAAAACAATTGAAAAATATCGTTTAAAACAATAATTATCCCTTCAAATATTGAAAATAAGTATTAAATTCATAAAAATCTCGTTTAATATAGGATTTCAGGTGTTGGGGCCAACAATTTTTTATAAATTTTGTAAAAATATGGGGTATTGTAATGAAATACGGTAAAAGCATTGGAAAAATTCAATAAAATCCCTTCTAATATTGAAAATAAGGGCTAAACTCATTAAAATATCATTAAATATTGTAATATAAGGGGTACGGGTAAAATTATTTTCTAAAACTTGTAATTATATGGGGTAAAGTAATACAACAATTGAAAAATATGGATTAAAACAATAATTATCCCTTCAAATATTGAAAATAAGTATTAAATTCATAAAAATCTCATTCCATATAAGATTTTAGGGGTTGAGTTCAACATTTTTTTATAAATTTTGTAAAAATATTTGGTATTGTAATAAAATACGTTAAAATCAATGAAAAATTTCAATAAAATCATTACAGATATTGAAAATAACGGCTAAATTCATAAAAGTTTCATTACATATGGTAATATAAGAGGTACGGCTAAAATTATTTTATAAAATTTGTAATTATATGGGGTAAAGTAATAAAACAATTGAAAAATATGGTTTAAAACAATAATTATCCCTTCAAATATTGAAAATAAGTATTAGATTCATAAAAATCTCATTTAATATAAGATTTTAGGGGTTGGGTTCAACATTTTTTTATAAATTTTGTAAAAATATTTGGTATTGTAATAAAATACGTTAAAATCAATGAAAAATTTCAATAAAATCCCTTCTAATATTGAAAATAAGGACTAAATTCATTAAAATCTCATTAAATATTGTAATATAAGGGGTACGGCTAAAATTATTTTATAAAACTTGCAATTATATGGGGTAAAGTAATAAAACAATTGAAAAATATGGTTTAAAACAATAATTATCCCTTCAAATATTAAAAATAAGTATTAAATTCATAAAAATCTCGTTTAATATAGGATTTCAGGTGTTGGGGCCAACAATTTTTTATAAATTTTGTAAAAATATGGGGTATTGTAATGAAATACGGTAAAATCATTGGAAAAATTCAATAAAATCCCTTCTAATATTGAAAATAAGGACTAAACTCATTAAAATATCATTAAATATTGTAATATAAGGGGTACGGGTAAAATTATTTTCTAAAACTTGTAATTATATGGGGTAAAGTAATACAACAATTGAAAAATATGGATTAAAACAATAATTATCCCTTCAAATATTGAAAATAAGTATTAGATTCATAAAAATCTCATTTAATTAAAGAATTTAGGGGTTGGGTTCAACATTTTTTTATAAATTTTGTAAAAATATGGGGTATTGTAATAAAATACGTTAAAATCAATGAAAAATTTCAATAAAATCATTACAGATATTGAAAATAAGGGCTAAATTCATAAAAATTTCATTAAATATTGTAATATAAGAGGTACGGCTAAAATTATTTTATAAAACTTGTAATTATATGGGGTAAAGTAATAAAACAATTGAATAATATGGTTTAAAACAATAATTATCCCTTCAAATATTGAAAATAAGTATTAAATTCATAAAAATCTCATTTCATATAAGATTTTAGGGGTTGGGTTCAACATTTTTTTATAAATTTTGTAAAAATATGGGGTATTGTAATAAAATACGTTAAAATCAATGAAAAATTACAATAAAATCATTACAGATATTGAAAATAAGGGCGAAATTCATAAAAATTTCATTAAATATTGTAATATAAGGGGTACGGCTAAAATTATTTTATAAAACTTGTAATTATATGGGGTAAAGTAATAAAACAATTGAAAAATATGGTTTAAAACAATAATTATCCCTTCAAATATTGAAAATAAGTATTAAATTCATAAAAATCTCATTTCATATAAGATTTTAGGGGTTGGGTTCATCATTTTTTTATAAATTTCGTAAAAATGTGGGGTATTGTAATGAAATACGGTAAAATCATTGGAAAAATTCAATAAAATCCCTTCATATATTGAAAATAAGGGCTAAACTCATTAAAATATCATTAAATATTGTAATATAAGGGGTACGGCTAAAATTATTTTATAAAACTTGCAATTATATGGGGTAAAGTAATAAAACAATTGAAAAATATGGTTTAAAACAATAATTATCCCTTCAAATATTGAAAATAAGTATTAAATTCATAAAAATCTCATTTCATATAAGATTTTAGGGGTTGGGTTCAACACTTTTTTATAAATTTTGTAAAAATATGGGGTATTGTAATAAAATACGTTTAAATCAATGAAAAATTTCAATAAAATCATTACAGATATTGAAAATAAGGGCTAAACTCATTAAAATATCATTAAATATTGTAATATAAGGGGTACGGCTAAAATTATTTTATAACACTTGTAATTATATGGGGTAAAGTAATAAAACAATTGAAAAATATCGTTTAAAACAATAATTATCCCTTCAAATATTGAAAATAAGTATTAAATTCATAAAAATCTCGTTTAATATAGGATTTCAGGTGTTGGGGCCAACAATTTTTTATAAATTTTGTAAAAATATGGGGTATTGTAATGAAATACGGTAAAAGCATTGGAAAAATTCAATAAAATCCCTTCTAATATTGAAAATAAGGGCTAAACTCATTAAAATATCATTAAATATTGTAATATAAGGGGTACGGGTAAAATTATTTTCTAAAACTTGTAATTATATGGGGTAAAGTAATACAACAATTGAAAAATATGGATTAAAACAATAATTATCCCTTCAAATATTGAAAATAAGTATTAAATTCATAAAAATCTCATTTCATATAAGATTTTAGGGGTTGAGTTCAACATTTTTTTATAAATTTTGTAAAAATATTTGGTATTGTAATAAAATACGTTAAAATCAATGAAAAATTTCAATAAAATCATTACAGATATTGAAAATAACGGCTAAATTCATAAAAGTTTCATTACATATGGTAATATAAGAGGTACGGTTAAAATTATTTTATAAAATTTGTAATTATATGGGGTAAAGTAATAAAACAATTGAAAAATATGGTTTAA
Organism: Rhopalosiphum nymphaeae; assembly: GCA_036289425.1. Classification (NCBI taxonomy): domain Eukaryota; kingdom Metazoa; phylum Arthropoda; class Insecta; order Hemiptera; family Aphididae; genus Rhopalosiphum; species Rhopalosiphum nymphaeae. The sequence continues at coordinate 5,872,416 of JAZAQC010000001.1, read as the reverse complement.
AACAATAATTATCCCTTCAAATATTGAAAATAAGTATTAAATTCAAAAAAATCTCATTTCATATAAGATTTTAGGGGTTGGGTTCAACATTTTTTTATAAATTTTGTAAAAATATGGGGTATTGTAATAAAATACGTTAAAATCAATGAAAAATTTCAATAAAATCATTACAGATATTGAAAATAAGGGCGAAATTCATAAAAATGTCATTAAATATTGTAATATAAGAGGTACGGCTAAAATTATTTTATAAAACTTGTAATTATATGGGGTAAAGTAATACAACAATTGAAAAATATGGATTAAAACAATAATTATCCCTTCAAATATTGAAAATAAGTATTAGATTCATAAAAATCTCATTTAATTAAAGAATTTAGGGGTTGGGTTCAACATTTTTTTATAAATTTTGTAAAAATATGGGGTATTGTAATAAAATACATTTAAATCAATGAAAAATTTCAATAAAATCATTACAGATATTGAAAATAAGGGCTAAACTCATTAAAATATCATTAAATATTGTAATATAAGGGGTACGGCTAAAATTATTTTATAACACTTGTAATTATATGGGGTAAAGTAATAAAACAATTGAAAAATATGGTTTAAAACAATAATTATCCCTTCAAATATTGAAAATAAGTATTAAATTCATAAAAATCTCGTTTAATATAGGATTTCAGGTGTTGGGGCCAACAATTTTTTATAAATTTTGTAAAAATATGGGGTATTGTAATGAAATACGGTAAAATCATTGGAAAAATTCAATAAAATCCCTTCATATATTGAAAATAAGGGCTAAACTCATTAAAATATCATTAAATATTGTAATATAAGGGGTACGGCTAAAATTATTTTATAAAACTTGCAATTATATGGGGTAAAGTAATAAAACAATTGAAAAATATGGTTTAAAACAATAATTATCCCTTCAAATATTGAAAATAAGTATTAAATTCATAAAAATCTCGTTTAATATAGGATTTCAGGTGTTGGGGCCAACAATTTTTTATAAATTTTGTAAAAATATGGGGTATTGTAATGAAATACGGTAAAATCATTGGAAAAATTCAATAAAATCCCTTCATATATTGAAAATAAGGGCTAAACTCATTAAAATATCATTAAATATTGTAATATAAGGGGTACGGCTAAAATTATTTTATAAAACTTGCAATTATATGGGGTAAAGTAATAAAACAATTGAAAAATATGGTTTAAAACAATAATTATCCCTTCAAATATTGAAAATAAGTATTAAATTCATAAAAATCTCATTTCATATAAGATTTTAGGGGTTGGGTTCAACACTTTTTTATAAATTTTGTAAAAATATGGGGTATTGTAATAAAATACGTTTAAATCAATGAAAAATTTCAATAAAATCATTACAGATATTGAAAATAAGGGCTAAACTCATTAAAATATCATTAAATATTGTAATATAAGGGGTACGGCTAAAATTATTTTATAACACTTGTAATTATATGGGGTAAAGTAATAAAACAATTGAAAAATATCGTTTAAAAAAATAATTATCCCTTCAAATATTGAAAATAAGTATTAAATTCATAAAAATCTCGTTTAATATAGGATTTCAGGTGTTGGGGCCAACAATTTTTTATAAATTTTGTAAAAATATGGGGTATTGTAATGAAATACGGTAAAAGCATTGGAAAAATTCAATAAAATCCCTTCTAATATTGAAAATAAGGGCTAAACTCATTAAAATATCATTAAATATTGTAATATAAGGGGTACGGGTAAAATTATTTTCTAAAACTTGTAATTATATGGGGTAAAGTAATACAACAATTGAAAAATATGGATTAAAACAATAATTATCCCTTCAAATATTGAAAATAAGTATTAAATTCATAAAAATCTCATTTCATATAAGATTTTAGGGGTTGGGTTCAACATTTTTTTATAAATTTTGTAAAAATATGGGGTATTGTAATAAAATACGTTAAAATCAATGAAAAATTACAATAAAATCATTACAGATATTGAAAATAAGGGCGAAATTCATAAAAATTTCATTAAATATTGTAATATAAGGGGTACGGCTAAAATTATTTTATAAAACTTGTAATTATATGGGGTAAAGTAATACAACAATTGAAAAATATGGATTAAAACAATAATTATCCCTTCAAATATTGAAAATAAGTATTAAATTCATAAAAATCTCATTTCATATAAGATTTTAGGGGTTGAGTTCAACATTTTTTTATAAATTTTGTAAAAATATTTGGTATTGTAATAAAATACGTTAAAATCAATGAAAAATTTCAATAAAATCATTACAGATATTGAAAATAACGGCTAAATTCATAAAAGTTTCATTACATATGGTAATATAAGAGGTACGGTTAAAATTATTTTATAAAATTTGTAATTATATGGGGTAAAGTAATAAAACAATTGAAAAATATGGTTTAAAACAATAATTATCCCTTCAAATATTGAAAATAAGTATTAAATTCAAAAAAATCTCATTTCATATAAGATTTTAGGGGTTGGGTTCAACATTTTTTTATAAATTTTGTAAAAATATGGGGTATTGTAATAAAATACGTTAAAATCAATGAAAAATTTCAATAAAATCATTACAGATATTGAAAATAAGGGCGAAATTCATAAAAATGTCATTAAATATTGTAATATAAGAGGTACGGCTAAAATTATTTTATAAAACTTGTAATTATATGGGGTAAAGTAATACAACAATTGAAAAATATGGATTAAAACAATAATTATCCCTTCAAATATTGAAAATAAGTATTAGATTCATAAAAATCTCATTTAATTAAAGAATTTAGGGGTTGGGTTCAACATTTTTTTATAAATTTTGTAAAAATATGGGGTATTGTAATAAAATACATTTAAATCAATGAAAAATTTCAATAAAATCATTACAGATATTGAAAATAAGGGCTAAACTCATTAAAATATCATTAAATATTGTAATATAAGGGGTACGGCTAAAATTATTTTATAACACTTGTAATTATATGGGGTAAAGTAATAAAACAATTGAAAAATATGGTTTAAAACAATAATTATCCCTTCAAATATTGAAAATAAGTATTAAATTCATAAAAATCTCGTTTAATATAGGATTTCAGGTGTTGGGGCCAACAATTTTTTATAAATTTTGTAAAAATATGGGGTATTGTAATGAAATACGGTAAAATCATTGGAAAAATTCAATAAAATCCCTTCATATATTGAAAATAAGGGCTAAACTCATTAAAATATCATTAAATATTGTAATATAAGGGGTACGGCTAAAATTATTTTATAAAACTTGCAATTATATGGGGTAAAGTAATAAAACAATTGAAAAATATGGTTTAAAACAATAATTATCCCTTCAAATATTGAAAATAAGTATTAAATTCATAAAAATCTCATTTCATATAAGATTTTAGGGGTTGGGTTCAACACTTTTTTATAAATTTTGTAAAAATATGGGGTATTGTAATAAAATACGTTTAAATCAATGAAAAATTTCAATAAAATCATTACAGATATTGAAAATAAGGGCTAAACTCATTAAAATATCATTAAATATTGTAATATAAGGGGTACGGCTAAAATTATTTTATAACACTTGTAATTATATGGGGTAAAGTAATAAAACAATTGAAAAATATCGTTTAAAACAATAATTATCCCTTCAAATATTGAAAATAAGTATTAAATTCATAAAAATCTCGTTTAATATAGGATTTCAGGTGTTGGGGCCAACAATTTTTTATAAATTTTGTAAAAATATGGGGTATTGTAATGAAATACGGTAAAAGCATTGGAAAAATTCAATAAAATCCCTTCTAATATTGAAAATAAGGGCTAAACTCATTAAAATATCATTAAATATTGTAATATAAGGGGTACGGGTAAAATTATTTTCTAAAACTTGTAATTATATGGGGTAAAGTAATACAACAATTGAAAAATATGGATTAAAACAATAATTATCCCTTCAAATATTGAAAATAAGTATTAAATTCATAAAAATCTCATTTCATATAAGATTTTAGGGGTTGAGTTCAACATTTTTTTATAAATTTTGTAAAAATATTTGGTATTGTAATAAAATACGTTAAAATCAATGAAAAATTTCAATAAAATCATTACAGATATTGAAAATAACGGCTAAATTCATAAAAGTTTCATTACATATGGTAATATAAGAGGTACGGTTAAAATTATTTTATAAAATTTGTAATTATATGGGGTAAAGTAATAAAACAATTGAAAAATATGGTTTAAAACAATAATTATCCCTTCAAATATTGAAAATAAGTATTAAATTCAAAAAAATCTCATTTCATATAAGATTTTAGGGGTTGGGTTCAACATTTTTTTATAAATTTTGTAAAAATATGGGGTATTGTAATAAAATACGTTAAAATCAATGAAAAATTTCAATAAAATCATTACAGATATTGAAAATAAGGGCGAAATTCATAAAAATGTCATTAAATATTGTAATATAAGAGGTACGGCTAAAATTATTTTATAAAACTTGTAATTATATGGGGTAAAGTAATACAACAATTGAAAAATATGGATTAAAACAATAATTATCCCTTCAAATATTGAAAATAAGTATTAGATTCATAAAAATCTCATTTAATTAAAGAATTTAGGGGTTGGGTTCAACATTTTTTTATAAATTTTGTAAAAATATGGGGTATTGTAATAAAATACATTTAAATCAATGAAAAATTTCAATAAAATCATTACAGATATTGAAAATAAGGGCTAAACTCATTAAAATATCATTAAATATTGTAATATAAGGGGTACGGCTAAAATTATTTTATAACACTTGTAATTATATGGGGTAAAGTAATAAAACAATTGAAAAATATGGTTTAAAACAATAATTATCCCTTCAAATATTGAAAATAAGTATTAAATTCATAAAAATCTCGTTTAATATAGGATTTCAGGTGTTGGGGCCAACAATTTTTTATAAATTTTGTAAAAATATGGGGTATTGTAATGAAATACGGTAAAATCATTGGAAAAATTCAATAAAATCCCTTCATATATTGAAAATAAGGGCTAAACTCATTAAAATATCATTAAATATTGTAATATAAGGGGTACGGCTAAAATTATTTTATAAAACTTGCAATTATATGGGGTAAAGTAATAAAACAATTGAAAAATATGGTTTAAAACAATAATTATCCCTTCAAATATTGAAAATAAGTATTAAATTCATAAAAATCTCATTTCATATAAGATTTTAGGGGTTGGGTTCAACACTTTTTTATAAATTTTGTAAAAATATGGGGTATTGTAATAAAATACGTTTAAATCAATGAAAAATTTCAATAAAATCATTACAGATATTGAAAATAAGGGCTAAACTCATTAAAATATCATTAAATATTGTAATATAAGGGGTACGGCTAAAATTATTTTATAACACTTGTAATTATATGGGGTAAAGTAATAAAACAATTGAAAAATATCGTTTAAAAAAATAATTATCCCTTCAAATATTGAAAATAAGTATTAAATTCATAAAAATCTCGTTTAATATAGGATTTCAGGTGTTGGGGCCAACAATTTTTTATAAATTTTGTAAAAATATGGGGTATTGTAATGAAATACGGTAAAAGCATTGGAAAAATTCAATAAAATCCCTTCTAATATTGAAAATAAGGGCTAAACTCATTAAAATATCATTAAATATTGTAATATAAGGGGTACGGGTAAAATTATTTTCTAAAACTTGTAATTATATGGGGTAAAGTAATACAACAATTGAAAAATATGGATTAAAACAATAATTATCCCTTCAAATATTGAAAATAAGTATTAAATTCATAAAAATCTCATTTCATATAAGATTTTAGGGGTTGGGTTCAACATTTTTTTATAAATTTTGTAAAAATATGGGGTATTGTAATAAAATACGTTAAAATCAATGAAAAATTACAATAAAATCATTACAGATATTGAAAATAAGGGCGAAATTCATAAAATTTTCATTAAATATTGTAATATAAGGGGTACGGCTAAAATTATTTTATAAAACTTGTAATTATATGGGGTAAAGTAATACAACAATTGAAAAATATGGATTAAAACAATAATTATCCCTTCAAATATTGAAAATAAGTATTAAATTCATAAAAATCTCATTTCATATAAGATTTTAGGGGTTGAGTTCAACATTTTTTTATAAATTTTGTAAAAATATTTGGTATTGTAATAAAATACGTTAAAATCAATGAAAAATTTCAATAAAATCATTACAGATATTGAAAATAACGGCTAAATTCATAAAAGTTTCATTACATATGGTAATATAAGAGGTACGGTTAAAATTATTTTATAAAATTTGTAATTATATGGGGTAAAGTAATAAAACAATTGAAAAATATGGTTTAAAACAATAATTATCCCTTCAAATATTGAAAATAAGTATTAAATTCAAAAAAATCTCATTTCATATAAGATTTTAGGGGTTGGGTTCAACATTTTTTTATAAATTTTGTAAAAATATGGGGTATTGTAATAAAATACGTTAAAATCAATGAAAAATTTCAATAAAATCATTACAGATATTGAAAATAAGGGCGAAATTCATAAAAATGTCATTAAATATTGTAATATAAGAGGTACGGCTAAAATTATTTTATAAAACTTGTAATTATATGGGGTAAAGTAATACAACAATTGAAAAATATGGATTAAAACAATAATTATCCCTTCAAATATTGAAAATAAGTATTAGATTCATAAAAATCTCATTTAATTAAAGAATTTAGGGGTTGGGTTCAACATTTTTTTATAAATTTTGTAAAAATATGGGGTATTGTAATAAAATACATTTAAATCAATGAAAAATTTCAATAAAATCATTACAGATATTGAAAATAAGGGCTAAACTCATTAAAATATCATTAAATATTGTAATATAAGGGGTACGGCTAAAATTATTTTATAACACTTGTAATTATATGGGGTAAAGTAATAAAACAATTGAAAAATATGGTTTAAAACAATAATTATCCCTTCAAATATTGAAAATAAGTATTAAATTCATAAAAATCTCGTTTAATATAGGATTTCAGGTGTTGGGGCCAACAATTTTTTATAAATTTTGTAAAAATATGGGGTATTGTAATGAAATACGGTAAAATCATTGGAAAAATTCAATAAAATCCCTTCATATATTGAAAATAAGGGCTAAACTCATTAAAATATCATTAAATATTGTAATATAAGGGGTACGGCTAAAATTATTTTATAAAACTTGCAATTATATGGGGTTAAGTAATAAAACAATTGAAAAATATGGTTTAAAACAATAATTATCCCTTCAAATATTGAAAATAAGTATTAAATTCATAAAAATCTCATTTCATATAAGATTTTAGGGGTTGGGTTCAACACTTTTTTATAAATTTTGTAAAAATATGGGGTATTGTAATAAAATACGTTTAAATCAATGAAAAATTTCAATAAAATCATTACAGATATTGAAAATAAGGGCTAAACTCATTAAAATATCATTAAATATTGTAATATAAGGGGTACGGCTAAAATTATTTTATAACACTTGTAATTATATGGGGTAAAGTAATAAAACAATTGAAAAATATCGTTTAAAAAAATAATTATCCCTTCAAATATTGAAAATAAGTATTAAATTCATAAAAATCTCGTTTAATATAGGATTTCAGGTGTTGGGGCCAACAATTTTTTATAAATTTTGTAAAAATATGGGGTATTGTAATGAAATACGGTAAAAGCATTGGAAAAATTCAATAAAATCCCTTCTAATATTGAAAATAAGGGCTAAACTCATTAAAATATCATTAAATATTGTAATATAAGGGGTACGGGTAAAATTATTTTCTAAAACTTGTAATTATATGGGGTAAAGTAATACAACAATTGAAAAATATGGATTAAAACAATAATTATCCCTTCAAATATTGAAAATAAGTATTAAATTCATAAAAATCTCATTTCATATAAGATTTTAGGGGTTGGGTTCAACATTTTTTTATAAATTTTGTAAAAATATGGGGTATTGTAATAAAATACGTTAAAATCAATGAAAAATTACAATAAAATCATTACAGATATTGAAAATAAGGGCGAAATTCATAAAAATTTCATTAAATATTGTAATATAAGGGGTACGGCTAAAATTATTTTATAAAACTTGTAATTATATGGGGTAAAGTAATAAAACAATTGAAAAATATGGTTTAAAACAATAATTATCCCTTCAAATATTGAAAATAAGTATTAAATTCATAAAAATCTCATTTCATATAAGATTTTAGGGGTTGGGTTCATCATTTTTTTATAAATTTTGTAAAAATATGGGGTATTGTAATGAAATACGGTAAAATCATTGGAAAAATTCAATAAAATCCCTTCATATATTGAAAATAAGGGCTAAACTCATTAAAATATCATTAAATATTGTAATATAAGGGGTACGGCTAAAATTATTTTATAAAACTTGCAATTATATGGGGTAAAGTAATAAAACAATTGAAAAATATGGTTTAAAACAATAATTATCCCTTCAAATATTGAAAATAAGTATTAATTTCATAAAAATCTCATTTCATATAAGATTTTAGGGGTTGGGTTCAACACTTTTTTATAAATTTTGTAAAAATATGGGGTATTGTAATAAAATACGTTTAAATCAATGAAAAATTTCAATAAAATCATTACAGATATTGAAAATAAGGGCTAAACTCATTAAAATATCATTAAATATTGTAATATAAGGGGTACGGCTAAAATTATTTTATAACACTTGTAATTATATGGGGTAAAGTAATAAAACAATTGAAAAATATCGTTTAAAACAATAATTATCCCTTCAAATATTGAAAATAAGTATTAAATTCATAAAAATCTCGTTTAATATAGGATTTCAGGTGTTGGGGCCAACAATTTTTTATAAATTTTGTAAAAATATGGGGTATTGTAATGAAATACGGTAAAAGCATTGGAAAAATTCAATAAAATCCCTTCTAATATTGAAAATAAGGGCTAAACTCATTAAAATATCATTAAATATTGTAATATAAGGGGTACGGGTAAAATTATTTTCTAAAACTTGTAATTATATGGGGTAAAGTAATACAACAATTGAAAAATATGGATTAAAACAATAATTATCCCTTCAAATATTGAAAATAAGTATTAGATTCATAAAAATCTCATTTAATTAAAGATTTTAGGGGTTGGGTTCAACATTTTTTTATAAATTTTGTAAAAATATGGGGTATTGTAATAAAATACGTTAAAATCAATGAAAAATTTCAATAAAATCATTACAGATATTGAAAATAAGGGCTAAATTCATAAAAATTTCATTAAATATTGTAATATAAGAGGTACGGCTAAAATTATTTTATAAAACTTGTAATTATATGGGGTAAAGTAATAAAACAATTGAAAAATATGGTTTAAAACAATAATTATCCCTTCAAATATTGAAAATAAGTATTAAATTCATAAAAATCTCATTTAATATAAGATTTTAGGGGTTGGGTTCATCATTTTTTTATAAATTTTGTAAAAATATGGGGTATTGTAATGAAATACGGTAAAATCATTGGAAAAATTCAATAAAATCCCTTCATATATTGAAAATAAGGGCTAAACTCATTAAAATATCATTAAATATTGTAATATAAGGGGTACGGCTAAAATTATTTTATAAAACTTGCAATTATATGGGGTAAAGTAATAAAACAATTGAAAAATATGGTTTAAAACAATAATTATCCCTTCAAATATTGAAAATAAGTATTAAATTCATAAAAATCTCATTTCATATAAGATTTTAGGGGTTGGGTTCAACATTTTTTTATAAATTTTGTAAAAATATGGGGTATTGTAATAAAATACGTTAAAATCAATGAAAAATTTCAATAAAATCATTACAGATATTGAAAATAAGGGCGAAATTCATAAAAATGTCATTAAATATTGTAATATAAGGGGTACGGCTAAAATTATTTTATAAAACTTGCAATTATATGGGGTAAAGTAATAAAACAATTGAAAAATATGGTTTAAAACAATAATTATCCCTTCAAATATTGAAAATAAGTATTAAATTCATAAAAATCTCATTTCATATAAGATTTTAGGGGTTGGGTTCAACACTTTTTTATAAATTTTGTAAAAATATGGGGTATTGTAATAAAATACGTTTAAATCAATGAAAAATTTCAATAAAATCATTACAGATATTGAAAATAAGGGCTAAACTCATTAAAATATCATTAAATATTGTAATATAAGGGGTACGGCTAAAATTATTTTATAACACTTGTAATTATATGGGGTAAAGTAATAAAACAATTGAAAAATATGGATTTAAACAATAATTATCCCTTCAAATATTGAAAATAAGTATTAAATTCATAAAAATCTCATTTCATATAAGATTTTAGGGGTTGGGTTCATCATTTTTTTATAAATTTTGTAAAAATATGGGGTATTGTAATGAAATACGGTAAAATCATTGGAAAAATTCAATAAAATCCCTTCATATATTGAAAATAAGGGCTAAACTCATTAAAATATCATTAAATATTGTAATATAAGGGGTACGGCTAAAATTATTTTATAAAACTTGCAATTATATGGGGTAAAGTAATAAAACAATTGAAAAATATGGTTTAAAACAATAATTATCCCTTCAAATATTGAAAATAAGTATTAGATTCATAAAAATCTCATTTAATTAAAGATTTTAGGGGTTGGGTTCAACATTTTTTTATAAATTTTGTAAAAATATGGGGTATTGTAATAAAATACGTTAAAATCAATGAAAAATTTCAATAAAATCATTACAGATATTGAAAATAAGGGCTAAATTCATAAAAATTTCATTAAATATTGTAATATAAGAGGTACGGCTAAAATTATTTTATAAAACTTGTAATTATATGGGGTAAAGTAATAAAACAATTGAAAAATATGGTTTAAAACAATAATTATCCCTTCAAATATTGAAAATAAGTATTAAATTCATAAAAATCTCATTTAATATAAGATTTTAGGGGTTGGGTTCATCATTTTTTTATAAATTTTGTAAAAATATGGGGTATTGTAATGAAATACGGTAAAATCATTGGAAAAATTCAATAAAATCCCTTCATATATTGAAAATAAGGGCTAAACTCATTAAAATATCATTAAATATTGTAATATAAGGGGTACGGCTAAAATTATTTTATAAAACTTGCAATTATATGGGGTAAAGTAATAAAACAATTGAAAAATATGGTTTAAAACAATAATTATCCCTTCAAATATTGAAAATAAGTATTAAATTCATAAAAATCTCATTTCATATAAGATTTTAGGGGTTGGGTTCAACATTTTTTTATAAATTTTGTAAAAATATGGGGTATTGTAATAAAATACGTTAAAATCAATGAAAAATTTCAATAAAATCATTACAGATATTGAAAATAAGGGCGAAATTCATAAAAATGTCATTAAATATTGTAATATAAGGGGTACGGCTAAAATTATTTTATAAAACTTGCAATTATATGGGGTAAAGTAATAAAACAATTGAAAAATATGGTTTAAAACAATAATTATCCCTTCAAATATTGAAAATAAGTATTAAATTCATAAAAATCTCATTTCATATAAGATTTTAGGGGTTGGGTTCAACATTTTTTTATAAATTTTGTAAAAATATGGGGTATTGTAATAAAATACGTTAAAATCAATGAAAAATTTCAATAAAATCATTACAGATATTGAAAATAAGGGCGAAATTCATAAAAATGTCATTAAATATTGTAATATAAGGGGTACGGCTAAAATTATTTTATAAAACTTGCAATTATATGGGGTAAAGTAATAAAACAATTGAAAAATATGGTTTAAAACAATAATTATCCCTTCAAATATTGAAAATAAGTATTAAATTCATAAAAATCTCATTTCATATAAGATTTTAGGGGTTGGGTTCAACACTTTTTTATAAATTTTGTAAAAATATGGGGTATTGTAATAAAATACGTTTAAATCAATGAAAAATTTCAATAAAATCATTACAGATATTGAAAATAAGGGCTAAACTCATTAAAATATCATTAAATATTGTAATATAAGGGGTACGGCTAAAATTATTTTATAACACTTGTAATTATATGGGGTAAAGTAATAAAACAATTGAAAAATATGGATTTAAACAATAATTATCCCTTCAAATATTGAAAATAAGTATTAGATTCATAAAAATCTCGTTTAATATAGGATTTCAGGTGTTGGGGCCAACAATTTTTTATAAATTTTGTAAAAATATGGGGTATTGTAATGAAATACGGTAAAAGCATTGGAAAAATTCAATAAAATCCCTTCTAATATTGAAAATAAGGGCTAAACTCATTAAAATATCATTAAATATTGTAATATAAGGGGTACGGGTAAAATTATTTTCTAAAACTTGCAATTATATGGGGTAAAGTAATAAAACAATTGAAAAATATGGTTTAAAACAATAATTATCCCTTCAAATATTGAAAATAAGTATTAAATTCATAAAAATCTCATTTCATATAAGATTTTAGGGGTTGGGTTCATCATTTTTTTATAAATTTTGTAAAAATATGGGGTATTGTAATGAAATACGGTAAAATCATTGGAAAAATTCAATAAAATCCCTTCATATATTGAAAATAAGGGCTAAACTCATTAAAATATCATTAAATATTGTAATATAAGGGGTACGGCTAAAATTATTTTATAAAACTTGCAATTATATGGGGTAAAGTAATAAAACAATTGAAAAATATGGTTTAAAACAATAATTATCCCTTCAAATATTGAAAATAAGTATTAGATTCATAAAAATCTCATTTAATTAAAGATTTTAGGGGTTGGGTTCAACATTTTTTTATAAATTTTGTAAAAATATGGGGTATTGTAATAAAATACGTTAAAATCAATGAAAAATTTCAATAAAATCATTACAGATATTGAAAATAAGGGCTAAATTCATAAAAATTTCATTAAATATTGTAATATAAGAGGTACGGCTAAAATTATTTTATAAAACTTGTAATTATATGGGGTAAAGTAATAAAACAATTGAAAAATATGGTTTAAAACAATAATTATCCCTTCAAATATTGAAAATAAGTATTAAATTCATAAAAATCTCATTTAATATAAGATTTTAGGGGTTGGGTTCATCATTTTTTTATAAATTTTGTAAAAATATGGGGTATTGTAATGAAATACGGTAAAATCATTGGAAAAATTCAATAAAATCCCTTCATATATTGAAAATAAGGGCTAAACTCATTAAAATATCATTAAATATTGTAATATAAGGGGTACGGCTAAAATTATTTTATAAAACTTGCAATTATATGGGGTAAAGTAATAAAACAATTGAAAAATATGGTTTAAAACAATAATTATCCCTTCAAATATTGAAAATAAGTATTAAATTCATAAAAATCTCATTTCATATAAGATTTTAGGGGTTGGGTTCAACATTTTTTTATAAATTTTGTAAAAATATGGGGTATTGTAATAAAATACGTTAAAATCAATGAAAAATTTCAATAAAATCATTACAGATATTGAAAATAAGGGCGAAATTCATAAAAATGTCATTAAATATTGTAATATAAGGGGTACGGCTAAAATTATTTTATAAAACTTGCAATTATATGGGGTAAAGTAATAAAACAATTGAAAAATATGGTTTAAAACAATAATTATCCCTTCAAATATTGAAAATAAGTATTAAATTCATAAAAATCTCATTTCATATAAGATTTTAGGGGTTGGGTTCAACACTTTTTTATAAATTTTGTAAAAATATGGGGTATTGTAATAAAATACGTTTAAATCAATGAAAAATTTCAATAAAATCATTACAGATATTGAAAATAAGGGCTAAACTCATTAAAATATCATTAAATATTGTAATATAAGGGGTACGGCTAAAATTATTTTATAACACTTGTAATTATATGGGGTAAAGTAATAAAACAATTGAAAAATATGGATTTAAACAATAATTATCCCTTCAAATATTGAAAATAAGTATTAGATTCATAAAAATCTCGTTTAATATAGGATTTCAGGTGTTGGGGCCAACAATTTTTTATAAATTTTGTAAAAATATGGGGTATTGTAATGAAATACGGTAAAAGCATTGGAAAAATTCAATAAAATCCCTTCTAATATTGAAAATAAGGGCTAAACTCATTAAAATATCATTAAATATTGTAATATAAGGGGTACGGGTAAAATTATTTTCTAAAACTTGTAATTATATGGGGTAAAGTAATACAACAATTGAAAAATATGGATTAAAACAATAATTATCCCTTCAAATATTGAAAATAAGTATTAAATTCATAAAAATCTCATTTCATATAAGATTTTAGGGGTTGGGTTCAACATTTTTTTATAAATTTTGTAAAAATATGGGGTATTGTAATAAAATACGTTAAAATCAATGAAAAATTACAATAAAATCATTACAGATATTGAAAATAAGGGCGAAATTCATAAAAATTTCATTAAATATTGTAATATAAGGGGTACGGCTAAAATTATTTTATAAAACTTGTAATTATATGGGGTAAAGTAATAAAACAATTGAAAAATATGGTTTAAAACAATAATTATCCCTTCAAATATTGAAAATAAGTATTAAATTCATAAAAATCTCATTTCATATAAGATTTTAGGGGTTGGGTTCATCATTTTTTTATAAATTTTGTAAAAATATGGGGTATTGTAATGAAATACGGTAAAATCATTGGAAAAATTCAATAAAATCCCTTCATATATTGAAAATAAGGGCTAAACTCATTAAAATATCATTAAATATTGTAATATAAGGGGTACGGCTAAAATTATTTTATAAAACTTGCAATTATATGGGGTAAAGTAATAAAACAATTGAAAAATATGGTTTAAAACAATAATTATCCCTTCAAATATTGAAAATAAGTATTAATTTCATAAAAATCTCATTTCATATAAGATTTTAGGGGTTGGGTTCAACACTTTTTTATAAATTTTGTAAAAATATGGGGTATTGTAATAAAATACGTTTAAATCAATGAAAAATTTCAATAAAATCATTACAGATATTGAAAATAAGGGCTAAACTCATTAAAATATCATTAAATATTGTAATATAAGGGGTACGGCTAAAATTATTTTATAACACTTGTAATTATATGGGGTAAAGTAATAAAACAATTGAAAAATATCGTTTAAAACAATAATTATCCCTTCAAATATTGAAAATAAGTATTAAATTCATAAAAATCTCGTTTAATATAGGATTTCAGGTGTTGGGGCCAACAATTTTTTATAAATTTTGTAAAAATATGGGGTATTGTAATGAAATACGGTAAAAGCATTGGAAAAATTCAATAAAATCCCTTCTAATATTGAAAATAAGGGCTAAACTCATTAAAATATCATTAAATATTGTAATATAAGGGGTACGGCTAAAATTATTTTATAAAACTTGCAATTATATGGGGTAAAGTAATAAAACAATTGAAAAATATGGTTTAAAACAATAATTATCCCTTCAAATATTGAAAATAAGTATTAAATCCATAAAAATCTCATTTCATATAAGATTTTAGGGGTTGGGTTCAACATTTTTTTATAAATTTTGTAAAAATATGGGGTATTGTAATAAAATACGTTAAAATCAATGAAAAATTTCAATAAAATCATTACAGATATTGAAAATAAGGGCGAAATTCATAAAAATGTCATTAAATATTGTAATATAAGGGGTACGGCTAAAATTATTTTATAAAACTTGCAATTATATGGGGTAAAGTAATAAAACAATTGAAAAATATGGTTTAAAACAATAATTATCCCTTCAAATATTGAAAATAAGTATTAAATTCATAAAAATCTCATTTCATATAAGATTTTAGGGGTTGGGTTCAACACTTTTTTATAAATTTTGTAAAAATATGGGGTATTGTAATAAAATACGTTTAAATCAATGAAAAATTTCAATAAAATCATTACAGATATTGAAAATAAGGGCTAAACTCATTAAAATATCATTAAATATTGTAATATAAGGGGTACGGCTAAAATTATTTTATAACACTTGTAATTATATGGGGTAAAGTAATAAAACAATTGAAAAATATGGATTTAAACAATAATTATCCCTTCAAATATTGAAAATAAGTATTAAATTCATAAAAATCTCATTTCATATAAGATTTTAGGGGTTGGGTTCATCATTTTTTTATAAATTTTGTAAAAATATGGGGTATTGTAATGAAATACGGTAAAATCATTGGAAAAATTCAATAAAATCCCTTCATATATTGAAAATAAGGGCTAAACTCATTAAAATATCATTAAATATTGTAATATAAGGGGTACGGCTAAAATTATTTTATAAAACTTGCAATTATATGGGGTAAAGTAATAAAACAATTGAAAAATATGGTTTAAAACAATAATTATCCCTTCAAATATTGAAAATAAGTATTAATTTCATAAAAATCTCATTTCATATAAGATTTTAGGGGTTGGGTTCAACACTTTTTTATAAATTTTGTAAAAATATGGGGTATTGTAATAAAATACGTTTAAATCAATGAAAAATTTCAATAAAATCATTACAGATATTGAAAATAAGGGCTAAACTCATTAAAATATCATTAAATATTGTAATATAAGGGGTACGGCTAAAATTATTTTATAACACTTGTAATTATATGGGGTAAAGTAATAAAACAATTGAAAAATATCGTTTAAAACAATAATTATCCCTTCAAATATTGAAAATAAGTATTAAATTCATAAAAATCTCGTTTAATATAGGATTTCAGGTGTTGGGGCCAACAATTTTTTATAAATTTTGTAAAAATATGGGGTATTGTAATGAAATACGGTAAAAGCATTGGAAAAATTCAATAAAATCCCTTCTAATATTGAAAATAAGGGCTAAACTCATTAAAATATCATTAAATATTGTAATATAAGGGGTACGGGTAAAATTATTTTCTAAAACTTGTAATTATATGGGGTAAAGTAATACAACAATTGAAAAATATGGATTAAAACAATAATTATCCCTTCAAATATTGAAAATAAGTATTAGATTCATAAAAATCTCATTTAATTAAAGATTTTAGGGGTTGGGTTCAACATTTTTTTATAAATTTTGTAAAAATATGGGGTATTGTAATAAAATACGTTAAAATCAATGAAAAATTTCAATAAAATCATTACAGATATTGAAAATAAGGGCTAAATTCATAAAAATTTCATTAAATATTGTAATATAAGAGGTACGGCTAAAATTATTTTATAAAACTTGTAATTATATGGGGTAAAGTAATAAAACAATTGAAAAATATGGTTTAAAACAATAATTATCCCTTCAAATATTGAAAATAAGTATTAAATTCATAAAAATCTCATTTAATA
This sequence comes from Rhopalosiphum nymphaeae, assembly GCA_036289425.1. Lineage (NCBI taxonomy): Eukaryota > Metazoa > Arthropoda > Insecta > Hemiptera > Aphididae > Rhopalosiphum > Rhopalosiphum nymphaeae. The sequence continues at coordinate 5,854,911 of JAZAQC010000001.1, read as the reverse complement.
TAAGATTTTAGGGGTTGGGTTCATCATTTTTTTATAAATTTTGTAAAAATATGGGGTATTGTAATGAAATACGGTAAAATCATTGGAAAAATTCAATAAAATCCCTTCATATATTGAAAATAAGGGCTAAACTCATTAAAATATCATTAAATATTGTAATATAAGGGGTACGGCTAAAATTATTTTATAAAACTTGCAATTATATGGGGTAAAGTAATAAAACAATTGAAAAATATGGTTTAAAACAATAATTATCCCTTCAAATATTGAAAATAAGTATTAAATTCATAAAAATCTCATTTCATATAAGATTTTAGGGGTTGGGTTCAACATTTTTTTATAAATTTTGTAAAAATATGGGGTATTGTAATAAAATACGTTAAAATCAATGAAAAATTTCAATAAAATCATTACAGATATTGAAAATAAGGGCGAAATTCATAAAAATGTCATTAAATATTGTAATATAAGGGGTACGGCTAAAATTATTTTATAAAACTTGCAATTATATGGGGTAAAGTAATAAAACAATTGAAAAATATGGTTTAAAACAATAATTATCCCTTCAAATATTGAAAATAAGTATTAAATTCATAAAAATCTCATTTCATATAAGATTTTAGGGGTTGGGTTCAACACTTTTTTATAAATTTTGTAAAAATATGGGGTATTGTAATAAAATACGTTTAAATCAATGAAAAATTTCAATAAAATCATTACAGATATTGAAAATAAGGGCTAAACTCATTAAAATATCATTAAATATTGTAATATAAGGGGTACGGCTAAAATTATTTTATAACACTTGTAATTATATGGGGTAAAGTAATAAAACAATTGAAAAATATGGATTTAAACAATAATTATCCCTTCAAATATTGAAAATAAGTATTAGATTCATAAAAATCTCGTTTAATATAGGATTTCAGGTGTTGGGGCCAACAATTTTTTATAAATTTTGTAAAAATATGGGGTATTGTAATGAAATACGGTAAAAGCATTGGAAAAATTCAATAAAATCCCTTCTAATATTGAAAATAAGGGCTAAACTCATTAAAATATCATTAAATATTGTAATATAAGGGGTACGGGTAAAATTATTTTCTAAAACTTGTAATTATATGGGGTAAAGTAATACAACAATTGAAAAATATGGATTAAAACAATAATTATCCCTTCAAATATTGAAAATAAGTATTAAATTCATAAAAATCTCATTTCATATAAGATTTTAGGGGTTGGGTTCAACATTTTTTTATAAATTTTGTAAAAATATGGGGTATTGTAATAAAATACGTTAAAATCAATGAAAAATTACAATAAAATCATTACAGATATTGAAAATAAGGGCGAAATTCATAAAAATTTCATTAAATATTGTAATATAAGGGGTACGGCTAAAATTATTTTATAAAACTTGTAATTATATGGGGTAAAGTAATAAAAGAATTGAAAAATATGGTTTAAAACAATAATTATCCCTTCAAATATTGAAAATAAGTATTAAATTCATAAAAATCTCATTTCATATAAGATTTTAGGGGTTGGGTTCATCATTTTTTTATAAATTTTGTAAAAATATGGGGTATTGTAATGAAATACGGTAAAATCATTGGAAAAATTCAATAAAATCCCTTCATATATTGAAAATAAGGGCTAAACTCATTAAAATATCATTAAATATTGTAATATAAGGGGTACGGCTAAAATTATTTTATAAAACTTGCAATTATATGGGGTAAAGTAATAAAACAATTGAAAAATATGGTTTAAAACAATAATTATCCCTTCAAATATTGAAAATAAGTATTAATTTCATAAAAATCTCATTTCATATAAGATTTTAGGGGTTGGGTTCAACACTTTTTTATAAATTTTGTAAAAATATGGGGTATTGTAATAAAATACGTTTAAATCAATGAAAAATTTCAATAAAATCATTACAGATATTGAAAATAAGGGCTAAACTCATTAAAATATCATTAAATATTGTAATATAAGGGGTACGGCTAAAATTATTTTATAACACTTGTAATTATATGGGGTAAAGTAATAAAACAATTGAAAAATATCGTTTAAAACAATAATTATCCCTTCAAATATTGAAAATAAGTATTAAATTCATAAAAATCTCGTTTAATATAGGATTTCAGGTGTTGGGGCCAACAATTTTTTATAAATTTTGTAAAAATATGGGGTATTGTAATGAAATACGGTAAAAGCATTGGAAAAATTCAATAAAATCCCTTCTAATATTGAAAATAAGGGCTAAACTCATTAAAATATCATTAAATATTGTAATATAAGGGGTACGGGTAAAATTATTTTCTAAAACTTGTAATTATATGGGGTAAAGTAATACAACAATTGAAAAATATGGATTAAAACAATAATTATCCCTTCAAATATTGAAAATAAGTATTAGATTCATAAAAATCTCATTTAATTAAAGATTTTAGGGGTTGGGTTCAACATTTTTTTATAAATTTTGTAAAAATATGGGGTATTGTAATAAAATACGTTAAAATCAATGAAAAATTTCAATAAAATCATTACAGATATTGAAAATAAGGGCTAAATTCATAAAAATTTCATTAAATATTGTAATATAAGAGGTACGGCTAAAATTATTTTATAAAACTTGTAATTATATGGGGTAAAGTAATAAAACAATTGAAAAATATGGTTTAAAACAATAATTATCCCTTCAAATATTGAAAATAAGTATTAAATTCATAAAAATCTCATTTAATATAAGATTTTAGGGGTTGGGTTCATCATTTTTTTATAAATTTTGTAAAAATATGGGGTATTGTAATGAAATACGGTAAAATCATTGGAAAAATTCAATAAAATCCCTTCATATATTGAAAATAAGGGCTAAACTCATTAAAATATCATTAAATATTGTAATATAAGGGGTACGGCTAAAATTATTTTATAAAACTTGCAATTATATGGGGTAAAGTAATAAAACAATTGAAAAATATGGTTTAAAACAATAATTATCCCTTCAAATATTGAAAATAAGTATTAATTTCATAAAAATCTCATTTCATATAAGATTTTAGGGGTTGGGTTCAACACTTTTTTATAAATTTTGTAAAAATATGGGGTATTGTAATAAAATACGTTTAAATCAATGAAAAATTTCAATAAAATCATTACAGATATTGAAAATAAGGGCTAAACTCATTAAAATATCATTAAATATTGTAATATAAGGGGTACGGCTAAAATTATTTTATAACACTTGTAATTATATGGGGTAAAGTAATACAACAATTGAAAAATATGGATTAAAACAATAATTATCCCTTCAAATATTGAAAATAAGTATTAGATTCATAAAAATCTCATTTAATTAAAGATTTTAGGGGTTGGGTTCAACATTTTTTTATAAATTTTGTAAAAATATGGGGTATTGTAATAAAATACGTTAAAATCAATGAAAAATTTCAATAAAATCATTACAGATATTGAAAATAAGGGCTAAATTCATAAAAATTTCATTAAATATTGTAATATAAGAGGTACGGCTAAAATTATTTTATAAAACTTGTAATTATATGGGGTAAAGTAATAAAACAATTGAAAAATATGGTTTAAAACAATAATTATCCCTTCAAATATTGAAAATAAGTATTAAATTCATAAAAATCTCATTTAATATAAGATTTTAGGGGTTGGGTTCATCATTTTTTTATAAATTTTGTAAAAATATGGGGTATTGTAATGAAATACGGTAAAATCATTGGAAAAATTCAATAAAATCCCTTCATATATTGAAAATAAGGGCTAAACAATTAAAATATCATTAAATATTGTAATATAAGGGGTACGGCTAAAATTATTTTATAAAACTTGCAATTATATGGGGTAAAGTAATAAAACAATTGAAAAATATGGTTTAAAACAATAATTATCCCTTCAAATATTGAAAATAAGTATTAAATTCATAAAAATCTCATTTCATATAAGATTTTAGGGGTTGGGTTCAACATTTTTTTATAAATTTTGTAAAAATATGGGGTATTGTAATAAAATACGTTAAAATCAATGAAAAATTTCAATAAAATCATTACAGATATTGAAAATAAGGGCTAAATTCATAAAAATTTCATTAAATATTGTAATATAAGAGGTACGGCTAAAATTATTTTATAAAACTTGTAATTATATGGGGTAAAGTAATAAAACAATTGAAAAATATGGTTTAAAACAATAATTATCCCTTCAAATATTGAAAATAAGTATTAAATTCATAAAAATCTCATTTAATATAAGATTTTAGGGGTTGGGTTCATCATTTTTTTATAAATTTTGTAAAAATATGGGGTATTGTAATGAAATACGGTAAAATCATTGGAAAAATTCAATAAAATCCCTTCATATATTGAAAATAAGGGCTAAACTCATTAAAATATCATTAAATATTGTAATATAAGGGGTACGGCTAAAATTATTTTATAAAACTTGCAATTATATGGGGTAAAGTAATAAAACAATTGAAAAATATGGTTTAAAACAATAATTATCCCTTCAAATATTGAAAATAAGTATTAAATTCATAAAAATCTCATTTCATATAAGATTTTAGGGGTTGGGTTCAACACTTTTTTATAAATTTTGTAAAAATATGGGGTATTGTAATAAAATACGTTTAAATCAATGAATAATTTCAATAAAATCATTACAGATATTGAAAATAAGGGCTAAACTCATTAAAATATCATTAAATATTGTAATATAAGGGGTACGGCTAAAATTATTTTATAACACTTGTTATTATATGGGGTAAAGTAATAAAACAATTGAAAAATATGGTTTAAAACAATAATTATCCCTTCAAATATTGAAAATAAGTATTAAATTCATAAAAATCTCATTTCATATAAGATTTTAGGGGTTGAGTTCAACATTTTTTTATAAATTTTGTAAAAATATTTGGTATTGTAATAAAATACGTTAAAATCAATGAAAAATTTCAATAAAATCATTACAGATATTGAAAATATAGGCTAAATTCATAAAAATTTCATTAAATATGGTAATATAAGAGGTACGGCTAAAATTATTTTATAAAATTTGTAATTATATGGGGTAAAGTAATAAAACAATTGAAAAATATGGTTTAAAACAATAATTATCCCTTCAAATATTGAAAATAAGTATTAAATTCAAAAAAATCTCATTTCATATAAGATTTTAGGGGTTGAGTTCAACATTTTTTTATAATTTTTTTAAAAATATGGGGTATTGTAATAAAATACGTTAAAATCAATGAAAAATTTCAATAAAATCATTACAGATATTGAAAATAAGGGCTAAATTCATAAAAATTTCATTAAATATTGTAATATAAGAGGTACGGCTAAAATTATTTTATAAAACTTGTAATTATATGGGGTAAAGTAATAAAACAATTGAAAAATATGGTTTAAAACAATAATTATCCCTTCAAATATTGAAAATAAGTATTAAATTCATAAAAATCTCATTTCATATAAGATTTTAGGGGTTGAGTTCAACATTTTTTTATAAATTTTGTAAAAATATTTGGTATTGTAATGAAATACGGTAAAATCATTGGAAAAATTCAATAAAATCCCTTCATATATTGAAAATAAGGGCTAAACTTATAAAAATTTCATTAAATATTGTAATATAAGGGGTACGGCTAAAATTATTTTATAAAACTTGCAATTATATGGGGTAAAGTAATAAAACAATTGAAAAATATGGTTTAAAACAATAATTATCCCTTCAAATATTGAAAATAAGTATTAAATTCATAAAAATCTCATTTCATATAAGATTTTAGGGGTTGAGTTCAACATTTTTTTATAAATTTTGTAAAAATATTTGGTATTGTAATAAAATACGTTAAAATCAATGAAAAATTTCAATAAAATCCCTTCTAATATTGAAAATTAGGACTAAATTCATTAAAATCCTTTGAATATTGTAATATAAGGGGTACGGCTAAAATTATTTTATAAAACTTGCAATTATATGGGGTAAAGTAATAAAACAATTGAAAAATATGGTTTAAAACAATAATTATCCCTTCAAATATTAAAAATAAGTATTAAATTCATAAAAATCTTGTTTAATATAGGATTTCAGGTGTTGGGGCCAACAATTTTTTATAAATTTTGTAAAAATATGGGTTATTGTAATGAAATACGGTAAAATCATTGGAAAAATTCAATAAAATCCCTTCTAATATTGAAAATAAGGACTAAACTCATTAAAATATCATTAAATATTGTAATATAAGGGGTACGGGTAAAATTATTTTCTAAAACTTGTAATTATATGGAGTAAAGTAATACAACAATTGAAAAATATGGATTAAAACAATAATTATCCCTTCAAATATTGAAAATAAGTATTAGATTCATAAAAATCTCATTTAATTAAAGAATTTAGGGGTTGGGTTCAACATTTTTTTATAAATTTTGTAAAAATATGGGGTATTGTAATAAAATACATTTAAATCAATGAAAAATTTCAATAAAATCATTACAGATATTGAAAATAAGGGCTAAACTCATTAAAATATCATTAAATATTGTAATATAAGGGGTACGGCTAAAATTATTTTATAACACTTGTAATTATATGGGGTAAAGTAATAAAACAATTGAAAAATATGGTTTAAAACAATAATTATCCCTTCAAATATTGAAAATAAGTATTAAATTCATAAAAATCTCGTTTAATATAGGATTTCAGGTGTTGGGGCCAACAATTTTTTATAAATTTTGTAAAAATATGGGGTATTGTAATGAAATACGGTAAAATCATTGGAAAAATTCAATAAAATCCCTTCTAATATTGAAAATAAGGACTAAACTCATTAAAATATCATTAAATATTGTAATATAAGGGGTACGGGTAAAATTATTTTCTAAAACTTGTAATTATATGGGGTAAAGTAATAAAACAATTGAATAATATGGTTTAAAACAATAATTATCCCTTCAAATATTGAAAATAAGTATTAAATTCATAAAAATCTCATTTCATATAAGATTTTAGGGGTTGGGTTCATCATTTTTTTATAAATTTTGTAAAAATATGGGGTATTGTAATGAAATACGGTAAAATCATTGGAAAAATTCAATAAAATCCCTTCATATATTGAAAATAAGGGCTAAACTCATTAAAATATCATTAAATATTGTAATATAAGGGGTACGGCTAAAATTATTTTATAAAACTTGTAATTATATGGGGTAAAGTAATACAACAATTGAAAAATATGGATTAAAACAATAATTATCCCTTCAAATATTGAAAATAAGTATTAGATTCATAAAAATCTCATTTAATTAAAGATTTTAGGGGTTGGGTTCAACATTTTTTTATAAATTTTGTAAAAATATGGGGTATTGTAATAAAATACGTTAAAATCAATGAAAAATTTCATTAAAATCATTACAGATATTGAAAATAAGGGCTAAATTCATAAAAATTTCATTAAATATTGTAATATAAGAGGTACGGCTAAAATTATTTTATAAAACTTGTAATTTTATGGGGTAAAGTAATAAAACAATTGAAAAATATGGTTTAAAACAATAATTATCCCTTCAAATATTGAAAATAAGTATTAAATTCATAAAAATCTCATTTAATATAAGATTTTAGGGGTTGGGTTCATCATTTTTTTATAAATTTTGTAAAAATATGGGGTATTGTAATGAAATACGGTAAAATCATTGGAAAAATTCAATAAAATCCCTTCATATATTGAAAATAAGGGCTAAACTCATTAAAATATCATTAAATATTGTAATATAAGGGGTACGGCTAAAATTATTTTATAAAACTTGCAATTATATGGGGTAAAGTAATAAAACAATTGAAAAATATGGTTTAAAACAATAATTATCCCTTCAAATATTGAAAATAAGTATTAAATTCATAAAAATCTCATTTCATATAAGATTTTAGGGGTTGGGTTCAACATTTTTTTATAAATTTTGTAAAAATATGGGATATTGTAATGAAATACGGTAAAATCATTGGAAAAATTCAATAAAATCCCTTCTAATATTGAAAATAAAGACTAAATTCATAAAAATATCATTAAATATTGTAATATAAGGGGTACGGCTAATATTATTTAATAAAACTTGTAATTATATGGGGTAAAGTAATAAAACAATTGAAAAATATGGTTTAAAACAATATTTATCCCTTCAAATATTGAAAATAAGTATTAAATTCATAAAAATCTCATTTAATATAAGAATTTAGGGGTTGGATTCAACATTTTTTTATAAATTTTGTAAAAATATGGGGTATTGTAATAAAATACGTTAAAATCAATGAAAAATTTCAATAAAATCATTACACATATTGAAAATAAGGGATAAATTCATAAAAATTTCATTAAATATTGTAATATAAGGGATACGGCTAAAATTATTTTTTAAAACTTGTAATTATATGGGGTAAAGTAATAAAACAATTGAAAAATATGGTTTAATACAATAATTATCCCTTCAAATATTGAAAATATGTATTAAATTCATAAAAATCTCATTTAATATAAGATTTTAGGGGTTGGGTTCAACATTTTTTTATAAATATTGTAAAAATATGGGGTATAGTAATAAAATACGTTAAAATCAATGAAAAATTTCAATAAAATCCTTACAGATATTGAAAATAAGGGCTAAATTTATAAATATTTCATTAAATATTGTAATATAAGGGATACGGCTAAAATTATTTTATAAAACTTGCAATTATATGGGGTAAAGTAATAAAACAATTGAAAAATATGGTTTAAAACAATAATTATCCCTTCAAATATTGAAAATAAGTATTAAATTCATAAAAATCTCATTTCATATAAGATTTTAGGGGTTGGGTTCAACATTTTTTTATAAATTTTGTAAAAATATGGGGTATTGTAATAAAATACGTTAAAATCAATGAAAAATTTCAATAAAATCATTACAGATATTGAAAATAAGGGCTAAATTCATAAAAATTTCATTAAATATTGTAATATAAGAGGTACGGCTAAAATTATTTTATAAAACTTGTAATTATATGGGGTAAAGTAATAAAACAATTGAAAAATATGGTTTAAAACAATAATTACCCCTTTAAATATTGAAAATAAGTATTAGATTCATAAAAATCTCGTTTAATATAGGATTTCAGGTGTTGGGGCCAACAATTTTTTATAAATTTTGTAAAAATATGGGGTATTGTAATGAAATACGGTAAAATCATTGGAAAAATTCAATAAAATCCCTTCTAATATTGAAAATAAGGACTAAACTCATTAAAATATCATTAAATATTGTAATATAAGGGGTACGGGTAAAATTATTTTCTAAAACTTGTAATTATATGGGGTAAAGTAATACAACAATTGAAAAATATGGATTAAAACAATAATTATCCCTTCAAATATTGAAAATAAGTATTAGATTCATAAAAATCTCATTTAATTAAAGAATTTAGGGGTTGGGTTCAACATTTTTTTATAAATTTTGTAAAAATATGGGGTATTGTAATAAAATACGTTTAAATCAATGAAAAATTTCAATAAAATCATTACAGATATTGAAAATAAGGGCTAAACTCATTAAAATATCATTAAATATTGTAATATAAGGGGTACGGCTAAAATTATTTTATAACACTTGTAATTATATGGGGTAAAGTAATAAAACAATTGAAAAATATGGTTTAAAACAATAATTATCCCTTCAAATATTGAAAATAAGTATTAAATTCATAAAAATCTCGTTTAATATAGGATTTCAGGTGTTGGGGCCAACAATTTTTTATAAATTTTGTAAAAATATGGGGTATTGTAATGAAATACGGTAAAATCATTGGAAAAATTCAATAAAATCCCTTCTAATATTGAAAATAAGGACTAAACTCATTAAAATATCATTAAATATTGTAATATAAGGGGTACGGGTAAAATTATTTTCTAAAACTTGTAATTATATGGGGTAAAGTAATACAACAATTGAAAAATATGGATTAAAACAATAATTATCCCTTCAAATATTGAAAATAAGTATTAGATTCATAAAAATCTCATTTAATTAAAGAATTTAGGGGTTGGGTTCAACATTTTTTTATAAATTTTGTAAAAATATGGGGTATTGTAATAAAATACGTTTAAATCAATGAAAAATTTCAATAAAATCATTACAGATATTGAAAATAAGGGCTAAATTCATAAAAATTTCATTAAATATTGTAATATAAGAGGTACGGCTAAAATTATTTTATAAAACTTGTAATTATATGGGGTAAAGTAATAAAACAATTGAAAAATATGGTTTAAAACAATAATTATCCCTTCAAATATTGAAAATAAGTATTAAATTCATAAAAATCTCATTTAATATAAGATTTTAGGGGTTGGGTTCATCATTTTTTTATAAATTTTGTAAAAATATGGGGTATTGTAATGAAATACGGTAAAATCATTGAAAAAATTCAATAAAATCCCTTCATATATTGAAAATAAGGGCTAAACTCATTAAAATATCATTAAATATTGTAATATAAGGGGTACGGGTAAAATTATTTTCTAAAACTTGCAATTATATGGGGTAAAGTAATACAACAATTGAAAAATATGGATTAAAACAATAATTATCCCTTCAAATATTGAAAATAAGTATTAGATTCATAAAAATCTCATTTAATTAAAGAATTTAGGGGTTGGGTTCAACATTTTTTTATAAATTTTGTAAAAATATGGGGTATTGTAATAAAATACGTTAAAATCAATGAAAAATTTCAATAAAATCATTACAGATATTGAAAATAAGGGCTAAATTCATAAAAATTTCATTAAATATTGTAATATAAGAGGTACGGCTAAAATTATTTTATAAAACTTGTAATTATATGGGGTAAAGTAATAAAACAATTGAAAAATATGGTTTAAAACAATAATTATCCCTTCAAATATTGAAAATAAGTATTAAATTCATAAAAATCTCATTTAATATAAGATTTTAGGGGTTGGGTTCATCATTTTTTTATAAATTTTGTAAAAATATGGGGTATTGTAATGAAATACGGTAAAATCATTGGAAAAATTCAATAAAATCCCTTCATATATTGAAAATAAGGGCTAAACTCATTAAAATATCATTAAATATTGTAATATAAGGGGTACGGCTAAAATTATTTTATAAAACTTGCAATTATATGGGGTAAAGTAATAAAACAATTGAAAAATATGGTTTAAAACAATAATTATCCCTTCAAATATTGAAAATAAGTATTAAATTCATAAAAATCTCATTTCATATAAGATTTTAGGGGTTGGGTTCAACACTTTTTTATAAATTTTGTAAAAATATGGGGTATTGTAATAAAATACGTTTAAATCAATGAATAATTTCAATAAAATCATTACAGATATTGAAAATAAGGGCTAAACTCATTAAAATATCATTAAATATTGTAATATAAGGGGTACGGCTAAAATTATTTTATAACACTTGTAATTATATGGGGTAAAGTAATAAAACAATTAAAAAATATGGATTAAAACAATAATTATCCCTTCAAATATTGAAAATAAGTATTAGATTCATAAAAATCTCGTTTAATATAGGATTTCAGGTGTTGGGGCCAACAATTTTTTATAAATTTTGTAAAAATATGGGGTATTGTAATGAAATACGGTAAAATCATTGGAAAAATTCAATAAAATCCCTTCTAATATTGAAAATAAGGACTAAACTCATTAAAATATCATTAAATATTGTAATATAAGGGGTACGGGTAAAATTATTTTCTAAAACTTGTAATTATATGGGGTAAAGTAATACAACAATTGAAAAATATGGATTAAAACAATAATTATCCCTTCAAATATTGAAAATAAGTATTAGATTCATAAAAATCTCATTTAATTAAAGAATTTAGGGGTTGGGTTCAACATTTTTTTATAAATTTTGTAAAAATATGGGGTATTGTAATAAAATACGTTTAAATCAATGAAAAATTTCAATAAAATCATTACAGATATTGAAAATAAGGGCTAAACTCATTAAAATATCATTAAATATTGTAATATAAGGGGTACGGCTAAAATTATTTTATAACACTTGTAATTATATGGGGTAAAGTAATAAAACAATTGAAAAATATGGTTTAAAACAATAATTATCCCTTCAAATATTGAAAATAAGTATTAAATTCATAAAAATCTCGTTTAATATAGGATTTCAGGTGTTGGGGCCAACAATTTTTTATAAATTTTGTAAAAATATGGGGTATTGTAATGAAATACGGTAAAATCATTGGAAAAATTCAATAAAATCCCTTCTAATATTGAAAATAAGGACTAAACTCATTAAAATATCATTAAATATTGTAATATAAGGGGTACGGGTAAAATTATTTTCTAAAACTTGTAATTATATGGGGTAAAGTAATACAACAATTGAAAAATATGGATTAAAACAATAATTATCCCTTCAAATATTGAAAATAAGTATTAGATTCATAAAAATCTCATTTAATTAAAGAATTTAGGGGTTGGGTTCAACATTTTTTTATAAATTTTGTAAAAATATGGGGTATTGTAATGAAATACGGTAAAATCATTGGAAAAATTCAATAAAATCCCTTCATATATTGAAAATAAGGGCTAAACTCATTAAAATATCATTAAATATTGTAATATAAGGGGTACGGCTAAAATTATTTTATAAAACTTGCAATTATATGGGGTAAAGTAATAAAACAATTGAAAAATATGGTTTAAAACAATAATTATCCCTTCAAATATTGAAAATAAGTATTAAATTCATAAAAATCTCATTTCATATAAGATTTTAGGGGTTGGGTTCAACATTTTTTTATAAATTTTGTAAAAATATGGGGTATTGTAATAAAATACGTTAAAATCAATGAAAAATTTCAATAAAATCATTACAGATATTGAAAATAAGGGCTAAATTCATAAAAATTTCATTAAATATTGTAATATAAGAGGTACGGCTAAAATTATTTTATAAAACTTGTAATTATATGGGGTAAAGTAATAAAACAATTGAAAAATATGGTTTAAAACAATAATTATCCCTTCAAATATTGAAAATAAGTATTAAATTCATAAAAATCTCATTTAATATAAGATTTTAGGGGTTGGGTTCATCATTTTTTTATAAATTTTGTAAAAATATGGGGTATTGTAATGAAATACGGTAAAATCATTGGAAAAATTCAATAAAATCCCTTCATATATTGAAAATAAGGGCTAAACTCATTAAAATATCATTAAATATTGTAATATAAGGGGTACGGCTAAAATTATTTTATAAAACTTGCAATTATATGGGGTAAAGTAATAAAACAATTGAAAAATATGGTTTAAAACAATAATTATCCCTTCAAATATTGAAAATAAGTATTAAATTCATAAAAATCTCATTTCATATAAGATTTTAGGGGTTGGGTTCAACACTTTTTTATAAATTTTGTAAAAATATGGGGTATTGTAATAAAATACGTTTAAATCAATGAATAATTTCAATAAAATCATTACAGATATTGAAAATAAGGGCTAAACTCATTAAAATATCATTAAATATTGTAATATAAGGGGTACGGCTAAAATTATTTTATAACACTTGTAATTATATGGGGTAAAGTAATAAAACAATTAAAAAATATGGATTAAAACAATAATTATCCCTTCAAATATTGAAAATAAGTATTAGATTCATAAAAATCTCGTTTAATATAGGATTTCAGGTGTTGGGGCCAACAATTTTTTATAAATTTTGTAAAAATATGGGGTATTGTAATGAAATACGGTAAAATCATTGGAAAAATTCAATAAAATCCCTTCTTATATTGAAAATAAGGACTAAACTCATTAAAATATCATTAAATATTGTAATATAAGGGGTACGGGTAAAATTATTTTCTAAAACTTGTAATTATATGGGGTAAAGTAATACAACAATTGAAAAATATGGATTAAAACAATAATTATCCCTTCAAATATTGAAAATAAGTATTAGATTCATAAAAATCTCATTTAATTAAAGAATTTAGGGGTTGGGTTCAACATTTTTTTATAAATTTTGTAAAAATATGGGGTATTGTAATAAAATACGTTTAAATCAATGAAAAATTTCAATAAAATCATTACAGATATTGAAAATAAGGGCTAAACTCATTAAAATATCATTAAATATTGTAATATAAGGGGTACGGCTAAAATTATTTTATAACACTTGTAATTATATGGGGTAAAGTAATAAAACAATTGAAAAATATGGTTTAAAACAATAATTATCCCTTCAAATATTGAAAATAAGTATTAAATTCATAAAAATCTCGTTTAATATAGGATTTCAGGTGTTGGGGCCAACAATTTTTTATAAATTTTGTAAAAATATGGGGTATTGTAATGAAATACGGTAAAATCATTGGAAAAATTCAATAAAATCCCTTCTAATATTGAAAATAAGGACTAAACTCATTAAAATATCATTAAATATTGTAATATAAGGGGTACGGGTAAAATTATTTTCTAAAACTTGTAATTATATGGGGTAAAGTAATAAAACAATTGAAAAATATGGTTTAAAACAATAATTATCCCTTCAAATATTGAAAATAAGTATTAAATTCATAAAAATCTCATTTAATATAAGATTTTAGGGGTTGGGTTCATCATTTTTTTATAAATTTTGTAAAAATATGGGGTATTGTAATGAAATACGGTAAAATCATTGGAAAAATTCAATAAAATCCCTTCATATATTGAAAATAAGGGCTAAACTCATTAAAATATCATTAAATATTGTAATATAAGGGGTACGGCTAAAATTATTTTATAAAACTTGCAATTATATGGGGTAAAGTAATAAAACAATTGAAAAATATGGTTTAAAACAATAATTATCCCTTCAAATATTGAAAATAAGTATTAAATTCATAAAAATCTCATTTCATATAAGATTTTAGGGGTTGGGTTCAACATTTTTTTATAAATTTTGTAAAAATATGGGATATTGTAATGAAATACGGTAAAATCATTGGAAAAATTCAATAAAATCCCTTCTAATATTGAAAATAAAGACTAAATTCATAAAAATATCATTAAATATTGTAATATAAGGGGTACGGCTAATATTATTTAATAAAACTTGTAATTATATGGGGTAAAGTAATAAAACAATTGAAAAATATGGTTTAAAACAATATTTATCCCTTCAAATATTGAAAATAAGTATTAAATTCATAAAAATCTCATTTAATATAAGAATTTAGGGGTTGGATTCAACATTTTTTTATAAATTTTGTAAAAATATGGGGTATTGTAATAAAATACGTTAAAATCAATGAAAAATTTCAATAAAATCATTACACATATTGAAAATAAGGGATAAATTCATAAAAATTTCATTAAATATTGTAATATAAGGGATACGGCTAAAATTATTTTTTAAAACTTGTAATTATATGGGGTAAAGTAATAAAACAATTGAAAAATATGGTTTAATACAATAATTATCCCTTCAAATATTGAAAATATGTATTAAATTCATAAAAATCTCATTTAATATAAGATTTTAGGGGTTGGGTTCAACATTTTTTTATAAATATTGTAAAAATATGGGGTATAGTAATAAAATACGTTAAAATCAATGAAAAATTTCAATAAAATCCTTACAGATATTGAAAATAAGGGCTAAATTTATAAATATTTCATTAAATATTGTAATATAAGGGATACGGCTAAAATTATTTTATAAAACTTGCAATTATATGGGGTAAAGTAATAAAACAATTGAAAAATATGGTTTAAAACAATAATTATCCCTTCAAATATTGAAAATAAGTATTAAATTCATAAAAATCTCATTTCATATAAGATTTTAGGGGTTGGGTTCAACATTTTTTTATAAATTTTGTAAAAATATGGGGTATTGTAATAAAATACGTTAAAATCAATGAAAAATTTCAATAAAATCATTACAGATATTGAAAATAAGGGCTAAATTCATAAAAATTTCATTAAATATTGTAATATAAGAGGTACGGCTAAAATTATTTTATAAAACTTGTAATTATATGGGGTAAAGTAATAAAACAATTGAAAAATATGGTTTAAAACAATAATTACCCCTTTAAATATTGAAAATAAGTATTAGATTCATAAAAATCTCGTTTAATATAGGATTTCAGGTGTTGGGGCCAACAATTTTTTATAAATTTTGTAAAAATATGGGGTATTGTAATGAAATACGGTAAAATCATTGGAAAAATTCAATAAAATCCCTTCTAATATTGAAAATAAGGACTAAACTCATTAAAATATCATTAAATATTGTAATATAAGGGGTACGGGTAAAATTATTTTCTAAAACTTGTAATTATATGGGGTAAAGTAATACAACAATTGAAAAATATGGATTAAAACAATAATTATCCCTTCAAATATTGAAAATAAGTATTAGATTCATAAAAATCTCATTTAATTAAAGAATTTAGGGGTTGGGTTCAACATTTTTTTATAAATTTTGTAAAAATATGGGGTATTGTAATAAAATACGTTTAAATCAATGAAAAATTTCAATAAAATCATTACAGATATTGAAAATAAGGGCTAAACTCATTAAAATATCATTAAATATTGTAATATAAGGGGTACGGCTAAAATTATTTTATAACACTTGTAATTATATGGGGTAAAGTAATAAAACAATTGAAAAATATGGTTTAAAACAATAATTATCCCTTCAAATATTGAAAATAAGTATTAAATTCATAAAAATCTCGTTTAATATAGGATTTCAGGTGTTGGGGCCAACAATTTTTTATAAATTTTGTAAAAATATGGGGTATTGTAATGAAATACGGTAAAATCATTGGAAAAATTCAATAAAATCCCTTCTAATATTGAAAATAAGGACTAAACTCATTAAAATATCATTAAATATTGTAATATAAGGGGTACGGGTAAAATTATTTTCTAAAACTTGTAATTATATGGGGTAAAGTAATACAACAATTGAAAAATATGGATTAAAACAATAATTATCCCTTCAAATATTGAAAATAAGTATTAGATTCATAAAAATCTCATTTAATTAAAGAATTTAGGGGTTGGGTTCAACATTTTTTTATAAATTTTGTAAAAATATGGGGTATTGTAATGAAATACGGTAAAATCATTGGAAAAATTCAATAAAATCCCTTCATATATTGAAAATAAGGGCTAAACTCATTAAAATATCATTAAATATTGTAATATAAGGGGTACGGCTAAAATTATTTTATAAAACTTGCAATTATATGGGGTAAAGTAATAAAACAATTGAAAAATATGGTTTAAAACAATAATTATCCCTTCAAATATTGAAAATAAGTATTAAATTCATAAAAATCTCATTTCATATAAGATTTTAGGGGTTGGGTTCAACATTTTTTTATAAATTTTGTAAAAATATGGGGTATTGTAATAAAATACGTTTAAATCAATGAAAAATTTCAATAAAATCATTACAGATATTGAAAATAAGGGCTAAATTCATAAAAATTTCATTAAATATTGTAATATAAGAGGTACGGCTAAAATTATTTTATAAAACTTGTAATTATATGGGGTAAAGTAATAAAACAATTGAAAAATATGGTTTAAAACAATAATTATCCCTTCAAATATTGAAAATAAGTATTAAATTCATAAAAATCTCATTTAATATAAGATTTTAGGGGTTGGGTTCATCATTTTTTTATAAATTTTGTAAAAATATGGGGTATTGTAATGAAATACGGTAAAATCATTGAAAAAATTCAATAAAATCCCTTCATATATTGAAAATAAGGGCTAAACTCATTAAAATATCATTAAATATTGTAATATAAGGGGTACGGGTAAAATTATTTTCTAAAACTTGCAATTATATGGGGTAAAGTAATACAACAATTGAAAAATATGGATTAAAACAATAATTATCCCTTCAAATATTGAAAATAAGTATTAGATTCATAAAAATCTCATTTAATTAAAGAATTTAGGGGTTGGGTTCAACATTTTTTTATAAATTTTGTAAAAATATGGGGTATTGTAATAAAATACGTTAAAATCAATGAAAAATTTCAATAAAATCATTACAGATATTGAAAATAAGGGCTAAATTCATAAAAATTTCATTAAATATTGTAATATAAGAGGTACGGCTAAAATTATTTTATAAAACTTGTAATTATATGGGGTAAAGTAATAAAACAATTGAAAAATATGGTTTAAAACAATAATTATCCCTTCAAATATTGAAAATAAGTATTAAATTCATAAAAATCTCATTTAATATAAGATTTTAGGGGTTGGGTTCATCATTTTTTTATAAATTTTGTAAAAATATGGGGTATTGTAATGAAATACGGTAAAATCATTGGAAAAATTCAATAAAATCCCTTCATATATTGAAAATAAGGGCTAAACTCATTAAAATATCATTAAATATTGTAATATAAGGGGTACGGCTAAAATTATTTTATAAAACTTGCAATTATATGGGGTAAAGTAATAAAACAATTGAAAAATATGGTTTAAAACAATAATTATCCCTTCAAATATTGAAAATAAGTATTAAATTCATAAAAATCTCATTTCATATAAGATTTTAGGGGTTGGGTTCAACACTTTTTTATAAATTTTGTAAAAATATGGGGTATTGTAATAAAATACGTTTAAATCAATGAATAATTTCAATAAAATCATTACAGATATTGAAAATAAGGGCTAAACTCATTAAAATATCATTAAATATTGTAATATAAGGGGTACGGCTAAAATTATTTTATAACACTTGTAATTATATGGGGTAAAGTAATAAAACAATTAAAAAATATGGATTAAAACAATAATTATCCCTTCAAATATTGAAAATAAGTATTAGATTCATAAAAATCTCGTTTAATATTGGATTTCAGGTGTTGGGGCCAACAATTTTTTATAAATTTTGTAAAAATATGGGGTATTGTAATGAAATACGGTAAAATCATTGGAAAAATTCAATAAAATCCCTTCTAATATTGAAAATAAGGACTAAACTCATTAAAATATCATTAAATATTGTAATATAAGGGGTACGGGTAAAATTATTTTCTAAAACTTGTAATTATATGGGGTAAAGTAATACAACAATTGAAAAATATGGATTAAAACAATAATTATCCCTTCAAATATTGAAAATAAGTATTAGATTCATAAAAATCTCATTTAATTAAAGAATTTAGGGGTTGGGTTCAACATTTTTTTATAAATTTTGTAAAAATATGGGGTATTGTAATAAAATACGTTTAAATCAATGAAAAATTTCAATAAAATCATTACAGATATTGAAAATAAGGGCTAAACTCATTAAAATATCATTAAATATTGTAATATAAGGGGTACGGCTAAAATTATTTTATAACACTTGTAATTATATGGGGTAAAGTAATAAAACAATTGAAAAATATGGTTTAAAACAATAATTATCCCTTCAAATATTGAAAATAAGTATTAAATTCATAAAAATCTCATTTAATATAAGATTTTAGGGGTTGGGTTCATCATTTTTTTATAAATTTTGTAAAAATATGGGGTATTGTAATGAAATACCGTAAAATCATTGGAAAAATTCAATAAAATCCCTTCATATATTGAAAATAAGGGCTAAACTCATTAAAATATCATTAAATATTGTAATATAAGGGGTACGGCTAAAATTATTTTATAAAACTTGCAATTATATGGGGTAAAGTAATAAAACAATTGAAAAATATGGTTTAAAACAATAATTATCCCTTCAAATATTGAAAATAAGTATTAAATTCATAAAAATCTCATTTCATATAAGATTTTAGGGGTTGGGTTCAACATTTTTTTATAAATTTTGTAAAAATATGGGGTATTGTAATAAAATACGTTAAAATCAATGAAAAATTTCAATAAAATCATTACAGATATTGAAAATAAGGGCTAAATTCATAAAAATTTCATTAAATATTGTAATATAAGAGGTACGGCTAAAATTATTTTATAAAACTTGTAATTATATGGGGTAAAGTAATAAAACAATTGAAAAATATGGATTAAAACAATAATTATCCCTTCAAATATTGAAAATAAGTATTAAATTCATAAAAATCTCATTTAATATAAGATTTTAGGGGTTGGGTTCATCATTTTTTTATAAATTTTGTAAAAATATGGGGTATTGTAATGAAATACGGTAAAATCATTGGAAAAATTCAATAAAATCCCTTCATATATTGAAAATAAGGGCTAAACTCATTAAAATATCATTAAATATTGTAATATAAGGGGTACGGCTAAAATTATTTTATAAAACTTGCAATTATATGGGGTAAAGTAATAAAACAATTGAAAAATATGGTTTAAAACAATAATTATCCCTTCAAATATTGAAAATAAGTATTAAATTCATAAAAATCTCATTTCATATAAGATTTTAGGGGTTGGGTTCAACACTTTTTTATAAATTTTGTAAAAATATGGGGTATTGTAATAAAATACGTTTAAATCAATGAATAATTTCAATAAAATCATTACAGATATTGAAAATAAGGGCTAAACTCATTAAAATATCATTAAATATTGTAATATAAGGGGTACGGCTAAAATTATTTTATAACACTTGTAATTATATGGGGTAAAGTAATAAAACAATTAAAAAATATGGATTAAAACAATAATTATCCCTTCAAATATTGAAAATAAGTATTAGATTCATAAAAATCTCGTTTAATATTGGATTTCAGGTGTTGGGGCCAACAATTTTTTATAAATTTTGTAAAAATATGGGGTATTGTAATGAAATACGGTAAAATCATTGGAAAAATTCAATAAAATCCCTTCTAATATTGAAAATAAGGACTAAACTCATTAAAATATCATTAAATATTGTAATATAAGGGGTACGGGTAAAATTATTTTCTAAAACTTGTAATTATATGGGGTAAAGTAATACAACAATTGAAAAATATGGATTAAAACAATAATTATCCCTTCAAATATTGAAAATAAGTATTAGATTCATAAAAATCTCATTTAATTAAAGAATTTAGGGGTTGGGTTCAACATTTTTTTATAAATTTTGTAAAAATATGGGGTATTGTAATAAAATACGTTTAAATCAATGAAAAATTTCAATAAAATCATTACAGATATTGAAAATAAGGGCTAAACTCATTAAAATATCATTAAATATTGTAATATAAGGGGTACGGCTAAAATTATTTTATAACACTTGTAATTATATGGGGTAAAGTAATAAAACAATTGAAAAATATGGTTTAAAACAATAATTATCCCTTCAAATATTGAAAATAAGTATTAAATTCATAAAAATCTCGTTTAATATAGGATTTCAGGTGTTGGGGCCAACAATTTTTTATAAATTTTGTAAAAATATGGGGTATTGTAATGAAATACGGTAAAATCATTGGAAAAATTCAATAAAATCCCTTCTAATATTGAAAATAAGGACTAAACTCATTAAAATATCATTAAATATTGTAATATAAGGGGTACGGCTAAAATTATTTTCTAAAACTTGTAATTATATGGGGTAAAGTAATACAACAATTGAAAAATATGGATTAAAACAATAATTATCCCTTCAAATATTGAAAATAAGTATTAGATTCATAAAAATCTCATTTAATTAAAGAATTTAGGGTTTGGGTTCAACATTTTTTTATAAATTTTGTAAAAATATGGGGTATTGTAATAAAATACGTTTAAATCAATGAAAAATTTCAATAAAATCATTACAGATATTGAAAATAAGGGCTAAACTCATTAAAATATCATTAAATATTGTAATATAAGGGGTACGGCTAAAATTATTTTATAACACTTGTAATTATATGGGGTAAAGTAATAAAACAATTGAAAAATATGGTTTAAAACAATAATTATCCCTTCAAATATTGAAAATAAGTATTAAATTCATAAAAATCTCATTTAATATAAGATTTTAGGGGTTGGGTTCATCATTTTTTTATAAATTTTGTAAAAATATGGGGTATTGTAATGAAATACGGTAAAATCATTGGAAAAATTCAATAAAATCCCTTCATATATTGAAAATAAGGGCTAAACTCATTAAAATATCATTAAATATTGTAATATAAGGGGTACGGCTAAAATTATTTTATAAAACTTGCAATTATATGGGGTAAAGTAATAAAACAATTGAAAAATATGGTTTAAAACAATAATTATCCCTTCAAATATTGAAAATAAGTATTAAATTCATAAAAATCTCATTTCATATAAGATTTTAGGGGTTGGGTTCAACATTTTTTTATAAATTTTGTAAAAATATGGGGTATTGTAATAAAATACGTTAAAATCATTGGAAAAATTCAATAAAATCCCTTCTAATATTGAAAATAAGGACTAAACTCATTAAAATATCATTAAATATTGTAATATAAGGGGTACGGCTAAAATTATTTTATAACACTTGTAATTATATGGGGTAAAGTAATAAAACAATTAAAAAATATGGATTAAAACAATAATTATCCCTTCAAATATTGAAAATAAGTATTAGATTCATAAAAATCTCGTTTAATATTGGATTTCAGGTGTTGGGGCCAACAATTTTTTATAAATTTTGTAAAAATATGGGGTATTGTAATAAAATACGTTTAAATCAATGAAAAATTTCAATAAAATCATTACAGATATTGAAAATAAGGGCTAAACTCATTAAAATATCATTAAATATTGTAATATAAGGGGTACGGCTAAAATTATTTTATAACACTTGTAATTATATGGGGTAAAGTAATAAAACAATTAAAAAATATGGATTAAAACAATAATTATCCCTTCAAATATTGAAAATAAGTATTAGATTCATAAAAATCTCGTTTAATATTGGATTTCAGGTGTTGGGGCCAACAATTTTTTATAAATTTTGTAAAAATATGGGGTATTGTAATGAAATACGGTAAAATCATTGGAAAAATTCAATAAAATCCCTTCTAATATTGAAAATAAGGACTAAACTCATTAAAATATCATTAAATATTGTAATATAAGGGGTACGGGTAAAATTATTTTCTAAAACTTGTAATTATATGGGGTAAAGTAATACAACAATTGAAAAATATGGATTAAAACAATAATTATCCCTTCAAATATTGAAAATAAGTATTAGATTCATAAAAATCTCATTTAATTAAAGAATTTAGGGGTTGGGTTCAACATTTTTTTATAAATTTTGTAAAAATATGGGGTATTGTAATAAAATACGTTTAAATCAATGAAAAATTTCAATAAAATCATTACAGATATTGAAAATAAGGGCTAAACTCATTAAAATATCATTAAATATTGTAATATAAGGGGTACGGCTAAAATTATTTTATAACACTTGTAATTATATGGGGTAAAGTAATAAAACAATTGAAAAATATGGTTTAAAACAATAATTATCCCTTCAAATATTGAAAATAAGTATTAAATTCATAAAAATCTCGTTTAATATAGGATTTCAGGTGTTGGGGCCAACAATTTTTTATAAATTTTGTAAAAATATGGGGTATTGTAATGAAATACGGTAAAATCATTGGAAAAATTCAATAAAATCCCTTCTAATATTGAAAATAAGGACTAAACTCATTAAAATATCATTAAATATTGTAATATAAGGGGTACGGCTAAAATTATTTTCTAAAACTTGTAATTATATGGGGTAAAGTAATACAACAATTGAAAAATATGGATTAAAACAATAATTATCCCTTCAAATATTGAAAATAAGTATTAGATTCATAAAAATCTCATTTAATTAAAGAATTTAGGGTTTGGGTTCAACATTTTTTTATAAATTTTGTAAAAATATGGGGTATTGTAATAAAATACGTTTAAATCAATGAAAAATTTCAATAAAATCATTACAGATATTGAAAATAAGGGCTAAACTCATTAAAATATCATTAAATATTGTAATATAAGGGGTACGGCTAAAATTATTTTATAACACTTGTAATTATATGGGGTAAAGTAATAAAACAATTGAAAAATATGGTTTAAAACAATAATTATCCCTTCAAATATTGAAAATAAGTATTAAATTCATAAAAATCTCATTTAATATAAGATTTTAGGGGTTGGGTTCATCATTTTTTTATAAATTTTGTAAAAATATGGGGTATTGTAATGAAATACGGTAAAATCATTGGAAAAATTCAATAAAATCCCTTCATATATTGAAAATAAGGGCTAAACTCATTAAAATATCATTAAATATTGTAATATAAGGGGTACGGCTAAAATTATTTTATAAAACTTGCAATTATATGGGGTAAAGTAATAAAACAATTGAAAAATATGGTTTAAAACAATAATTATCCCTTCAAATATTGAAAATAAGTATTAAATTCATAAAAATCTCATTTCATATAAGATTTTAGGGGTTGGGTTCAACATTTTTTTATAAATTTTGTAAAAATATGGGGTATTGTAATAAAATACGTTAAAATCATTGGAAAAATTCAATAAAATCCCTTCTAATATTGAAAATAAGGACTAAACTCATTAAAATATCATTAAATATTGTAATATAAGGGGTACGGGTAAAATTATTTTCTAAAACTTGTAATTATATGGGGTAAAGTTATACAACAATTGAAAAATATGGTTTAAAACAATAATTATCCCTTCAAATATTGAAAATAAGTATTAAATTCATAAAAATCTCATTTAATATAAGATTTTAGGGGTTGGGTTCAACATTTTTTTTTAATTTTGTAAAAATATGGGGTATTGTAATAAAATACGTTAAAATCAATGAAAAATTTCAATAAAATCATTACAGATATTGAAAATAAGGGCTAAATTCATAAAAATTTCATTAAATATTGTAATATAAGAGGTACGGCTAAAATTATTTTATAAAACTTGTAATTATATGGGGTAAAGTAATAAAACAATTGAATAATATGGTTTAAAACAATAATTATCCCTTCAAATATTGAAAATATGTATTAAATTCATAAAAATCTCATTTCATATAAGATTTTAGGGGTTGGGTTCAACATTTTTTTATAAATTTTGTAAAAATATGGGGTATTGTAATAAAATACGTTAAAATCAATGAAAAATTACAATAAAATCATTACAGATATTGAAAATAAGGGCGAAATTCATAAAAATTTCATTAAATATTGTAATATAAGGGGTACGGCTAAAATTATTTTATAAAACTTGTAATTATATGGGGTAAAGTAATAAAACAATTGAAAAATATGGTTTAAAACAATAATTATCCCTTCAAATATTGAAAATAAGTATTAAATTCATAAAAATCTCATTTCATATAAGATTTTAGGGGTTGGGTTCATCATTTTTTTATAAATTTTGTAAAAATATGGGGTATTGTAATGAAATACGGTAAAATCATTGGAAAAATTCAATAAAATCCCTTCATATATTGAAAATAAGGGCTAAAATCATTAAAATATCATTAAATATTGTAATATAAGGGGTACGGCTAAAATTATTTTATAAAACTTGCAATTATATGGGGTAAAGTAATAAAACAATTGAAAAATATGGTTTAAAACAATAATTATCCCTTCAAATATTGAAAATAAGTATTAAATTCATAAAAATCTCATTTCATATAAGATTTTAGGGGTTGGGTTCAACACTTTTTTATAAATTTTGTAAAAATATGGGGTATTGTAATAAAATACGTTTAAATCAATGAAAAATTTCAATAAAATCATTACAGATATTGAAAATAAGGGCTAAACTCATTAAAATATCATTAAATATTGTAATATAAGGGGTACGGCTAAAATTATTTTATAAAACTTGTAATTATATGGGGTAAAGTAATAAAACAATTGAAAAATATCGTTTAAAACAATAATTATCCCTTCAAATATTGAAAATAAGTATTAAATTCATAAAAATCTCGTTTAATATAGGATTTCAGGTGTTGGGGCCAACAATTTTTTATAAATTTTGTAAAAATATGGGGTATTGTAATGAAATACGGTAAAATCATTGGAAAAATTCAATAAAATCCCTTCATATATTGAAAATAAGGGCTAAACTCATTAAAATATCACTAAATATTGTAATATAAGGGGTACGGCTAAAATTATTTTATAAAACTTGCAATTATATGGGGTAAAGTAATAAAACAATTGAAAAATATGGTTTAAAACAATAATTATCCCTTCAAATATTGAAAATAAGTATTAAATTCATAAAAATCTCATTTCATATAAGATTTTAGGGGTTGGGTTCAACATTTTTTTATAAATTTTGTAAAAATATGGGGTATTGTAATAAAATACGTTAAAATCAATGAAAAATTTCAATAAAATCATTACAGATATTGAAAATAAGGGCTAAACTCATAAAAATATCATTAAATATTGTAATATAAGGGGTACGGGTAAAATTATTTTCTAAAACTTGTAATTATATGGGGTAAAGTAATACAACAATTGAAAAATATGGTTTAAAACAATAATTATCCCTTCAAATATTGAAAATAAGTATTAAATTCATAAAAATCTCATTTAATATAAGATTTTAGGGGTTGGGTTCAACATTTTTTTATAAATTTTGTAAAAATATGGGGTATTGTAATAAAATACGTTAAAATCAATGAAAAATTTCAATAAAATCATTACAGATATTGAAAATAAGGGCTAAATTCATAAAAATTTCATTAAATATTGTAATATAAGAGGTACGGCTAAAATTATTTTATAAAACTTGTAATTATATGGGGTAAAGTAATAAAACAATTGAAAAATATGGTTTAAAACAATAATTATCCCATCAAATATTGAAAATAAGTATTAAATTCATAAAAATCTCATTTCATATAAGATTTTAGGGGTTGGGTTCAACATTTTTTTATAAATTTTGTAAAAATATGGGGTATTGTAATAAAATACGTTAAAATCAATGAAAAATTTCAATAAAATCATTACAGATATTGAAAATAAGGGCGAAATTCATAAAAATTTCATTAAATATTGTAATATAAGGGGTACGGCTAAAATTATTTTATAACACTTGTAATTATATGGGGTAAAGTAATAAAACAATTAAAAAATATGGATTAAAACAATAATTATCCCTTCAAATATTGAAAATAAGTATTAGATTCATAAATATCTCATTTAATTAAAGATTTTAGGGGTTGGGTTCAACATTTTTTTATAAATTTTGTAAAAATATGGGGTATTGTAATGAAATACGGTAAAATCATTGGAAAAATTCAATAAAATCCCTTCATATATTGAAAATAAGGGCTAAAATCATTAAAATATCATTAAATATTGTAATATAAGGGGTACGGCTAAAATTATTTTATAAAACTTGCAATTATATGGGGTAAAGTAATAAAACAATTGAAAAATATGGTTTAAAACAATAATTATCCCTTCAAATATTGAAAATAAGTATTAAATTCATAAAAATCTCATTTCATATAAGATTTTAGGGGTTGGGTTCAACACTTTTTTATAAATTTTGTAAAAATATGGGGTATTGTAATAAAATACGTTTAAATCAATGAAAAATTTCAATAAAATCATTACAGATATTGAAAATAAGGGCTAAACTCATTAAAATATCATTAAATATTGTAATATAAGGGGTACGGCTAAAATTATTTTATAAAACTTGTAATTATATGGGGTAAAGTAATAAAACAATTGAAAAATATCGTTTAAAACAATAATTATCCCTTCAAATATTGAAAATAAGTATTAAATTCATAAAAATCTCGTTTAATATAGGATTTCAGGTGTTGGGGCCAACAATTTTTTATAAATTTTGTAAAAATATGGGGTATTGTAATGAAATACGGTAAAATCATTGGAAAAATTCAATAAAATCCCTTCATATATTGAAAATAAGGGCTAAACTCATTAAAATATCACTAAATATTGTAATATAAGGGGTACGGCTAAAATTATTTTATAAAACTTGCAATTATATGGGGTAAAGTAATAAAACAATTGAAAAATATGGTTTAAAACAATAATTATCCCTTCAAATATTGAAAATAAGTATTAAATTCATAAAAATCTCATTTCATATAAGATTTTAGGGGTTGGGTTCAACATTTTTTTATAAATTTTGTAAAAATATGGGGTATTGTAATAAAATACGTTAAAATCAATGAAAAATTTCAATAAAATCATTACAGATATTGAAAATAAGGGCTAAACTCATAAAAATATCATTAAATATTGTAATATAAGGGGTACGGGTAAAATTATTTTCTAAAACTTGTAATTATATGGGGTAAAGTAATACAACAATTGAAAAATATGGTTTAAAACAATAATTATCCCTTCAAATATTGAAAATAAGTATTAAATTCATAAAAATCTCATTTAATATAAGATTTTAGGGGTTGGGTTCAACATTTTTTTATAAATTTTGTAAAAATATGGGGTATTGTAATAAAATACGTTAAAATCAATGAAAAATTTCAATAAAATCATTACAGATATTGAAAATAAGGGCTAAATTCATAAAAATTTCATTAAATATTGTAATATAAGAGGTACGGCTAAAATTATTTTATAAAACTTGTAATTATATGGGGTAAAGTAATAAAACAATTGAAAAATATGGTTTAAAACAATAATTATCCCATCAAATATTGAAAATAAGTATTAAATTCATAAAAATCTCATTTCATATAAGATTTTAGGGGTTGGGTTCAACATTTTTTTATAAATTTTGTAAAAATATGGGGTATTGTAATAAAATACGTTAAAATCAATGAAAAATTTCAATAAAATCATTACAGATATTGAAAATAAGGGCGAAATTCATAAAAATTTCATTAAATATTGTAATATAAGGGGTACGGCTAAAATTATTTTATAACACTTGTAATTATATGGGGTAAAGTAATAAAACAATTAAAAAATATGGATTAAAACAATAATTATCCCTTCAAATATTGAAAATAAGTATTAGATTCATAAATATCTCATTTAATTAAAGATTTTAGGGGTTGGGTTCAACATTTTTTTATAAATTTTGTAAAAATATGGGGTATTGTAATGAAATACGGTAAAATCATTGGAAAAATTCAATAAAATCATTACAGATATTGAAAATAAGGGCTAAACTCATTAAAATATCATTAAATATTGTAATATAAGGGGTACGGCTAAAATTATTTTATAACACTTGTAATTATATGGGGTAAAGTAATAAAACAATTGAAAAATATGGTTTAAAACAATAATTATCCCTTCAAATATTGAAAATAAGTATTAAATTCATAAAAATCTCGTTTAATATAGGATTTCAGGGGTTTAGTTCAACATTTTTTTAAAAATTTTGTAAAAATATTTGGTATTGTAATAAAATACGTTAAAATCATTGGAAAAATTCAATAAAATCATTACAGATATTGAAAATAAGGGCGAAATTCATAAAAATTTCATTAAATATTGTAATATAAGGGGTACGGCTAAAATTATTTTATAAAACTTGTAATTATATGGGGTAAAGTAATAAAACAATTGAAAAATATGGTTTAAAACAATAATTGTCCCTTCAAATATTGAAAATAAGTATTAAATTCATAAAAATCTCATTTAATATAAGATTTTAGGGGTTGGGTTCAACATTTTTTTATAAATTTTGTAAAAATATGGGGTATTGTAATGAAATACGGTAAAATCATTGGAAAAATTCAATAAAATCCCTTCTAATATTGAAAATAAGGACTATACTTATAAAAATTTCATTAAATATTGTAATATAAGGGGTACGGCTAAAATTATTTTATAACACTTGTAATTATATGGGGTAAAGTAATAAAACAATTGAAAAATATGGTTTAAAACAATAATTATCCCTTCAAATATTGAAAATAAGTATTAAATTCATAAAAATCTCATTTCATATAAGATTTTAGGGTTTGGGTTCAACATTTTTTTATAAATTTTGTAAAAATATGGGGTATTGTAATAAAATACGTTAAAATCATTGGAAAAATTCAATAAAATCCCTTCTAATATTGAAAATAAGGACTAAACTCATTAAAATATCATTAAATATTGTAATATAAGGAGTACGGGTAAAATTATTTTCTAAAACTTGTAATTATATGGGGTAAAGTTATACAACAATTGAAAAATATGGTTTAAAACAATAATTATCCCTTCAAATATTGAAAATAAGTATTAAATTCATAAAAATCTCATTTAATATAAGATTTTAGGGGTTGGGTTCAACATTTTTTTATAAATTTTGTAAAAATATGGGGTATTGTAATAAAATACGTTAAAATCAATGAAAAATTTCAATAAAATCCCTTCTAATATTGAAAATAAGGACTAAATTCATTAAAATCTCATTAAATATTGTAATATAAGGGGTACGGCTAAAATTATTTTATAAAACTTGTAATTATATGGGGTAAAGTAATAAAACAATTAAAAAATATGGATTAAAACAATAATTATCCCTTCAAATATTGAAAATAAGTATTAGATTCATAAAAATCTCATTTAATTAAAGATTTTAGGGGTTGGGTTCAACATTTTTTTATAAATTTTGTAAAAATATGGGGTATTGTAATAAAATACGTTAAAATCAATGAAAAATTTCAATAAAATCCCTCCTAATATTGAAAATAAGTATTAAATTCATAAAAATCTCATTTAATATAAGATTTTAGGGGTTGGGTTCATCATTTTTTTATAAATTTTGTAAAAATATGGGGTATTGTAATGAAATACGGTAAAATCATTGGAAAAATTCAATAAAATCCCTTCATATATTGAAAATAAGGGCTAAACTCATTAAAATATCATTAAATATTGTAATATAAGGGGTACGGCTAAAATTATTTTATAAAACTTGCAATTATATGGGGTAAAGTAATAAAACAATTGAAAAATATGGTTTAAAACAATAATTATCCCTTCAAATATTGAAAATAAGTATTAAATTCATAAAAATCTCATTTCATATAAGATTTTAGGGGTTGGGTTCAACATTTTTTTATAAATTTTGTAAAAATATGGGGTATTGTAATAAAATACGTTAAAATCAATGAAAAATTTCAATAAAATCATTACAGATATTGAAAATAAGGGCTAAATTCATAAAAATTTCATTAAATATTGTAATATAAGAGGTACGGCTAAAATTATTTTATAAAACTTGTAATTATATGGGGTAAAGTAATAAAACAATTGAAAAATATGGTTTAAAACAATAATTATCCCTTCAAATATTGAAAATAAGTATTAAATTCATAAAAATCTCATTTAATATAAGATTTTAGGGGTTGGGTTCAACACTTTTTTATAAATTTTGTAAAAATATGGGGTATTGTAATAAAATACGTTTAAATCAATGAATAATTTCAATAAAATCATTACAGATATTGAAAATAAGGGCTAAACTCATTAAAATATCATTAAATATTGTAATATAAGGGGTACGGCTAAAATTATTTTATAACACTTGTAATTATATGGGGTAAAGTAATAAAACAATTAAAAAATATGGATTAAAACAATAATTATCCCTTCAAATATTGAAAATAAGTATTAGATTCATAAAAATCTCGTTTAATATAGGATTTCAGGTGTTGGGGCCAACAATTTTTTATAAATTTTGTAAAAATATGGGGTATTGTAATGAAATACGGTAAAATCATTGGAAAAATTCAATAAAATCCCTTCTAATATTGAAAATAAGGACTAAACTCATTAAAATATCATTAAATATTGTAATATAAGGGGTACGGGTAAAATTATTTTCTAAAACTTGTAATTATATGGGGTAAAGTAATACAACAATTGAAAAATATGGATTAAAACAATAATTATCCCTTCAAATATTGAAAATAAGTATTAGATTCATAAAAATCTCATTTAATTAAAGAATTTAGGGGTTGGGTTCAACATTTTTTTATAAATTTTGTAAAAATATGGGGTATTGTAATAAAATACGTTTAAATCAATGAAAAATTTCAATAAAATCATTACAGATATTGAAAATAAGGGCTAAACTCATTAAAATATCATTAAATATTGTAATATAAGGGGTACGGCTAAAATTATTTTATAACACTTGTAATTATATGGGGTAAAGTAATAAAACAATTGAAAAATATGGTTTAAAACAATAATTATCCCTTCAAATATTGAAAATAAGTATTAAATTCATAAAAATCTCGTTTAATATAGGATTTCAGGTGTTGGGGCCAACAATTTTTTATAAATTTTGTAAAAATATGGGGTATTGTAATGAAATACGGTAAAATCATTGGAAAAATTCAATAAAATCCCTTCTAATATTGAAAATAAGGACTAAACTCATTAAAATATCATTAAATATTGTAATATAAGGGGTACGGCTAAAATTATTTTCTAAAACTTGTAATTATATGGGGTAAAGTAATACAACAATTGAAAAATATGGATTAAAACAATAATTATCCCTTCAAATATTGAAAATAAGTATTAGATTCATAAAAATCTCATTTTATTAAAGAATTTAGGGTTTGGGTTCAACATTTTTTTATAAATTTTGTAAAAATATGGGGTATTGTAATAAAATACGTTTAAATCAATGAAAAATTTCAATAAAATCATTACAGATATTGAAAATAAGGGCTAAACTCATTAAAATATCATTAAATATTGTAATATAAGGGGTACGGCTAAAATTATTTTATAACACTTGTAATTATATGGGGTAAAGTAATAAAACAATTGAAAAATATGGTTTAAAACAATAATTATCCCTTCAAATATTGAAAATAAGTATTAAATTCATAAAAATCTCATTTCATATAAGATTTTAGTGGTTGGGTTCAACATTTTTTTATAAATTTTGTAAAAATATGGGGTATTGTAATAAAATACGTTAAAATCATTGGAAAAATTCAATAAAATCCCTTCTAATATTGAAAATAAGGACTAAACTCATTAAAATATCATTAAATATTGTAATATAAGGGGTACGGGTAAAATTATTTTCTAAAACTTGTAATTATATGGGGTAAAGTTATACAACAATTGAAAAATATGGTTTAAAACAATAATTATCCCTTCAAATATTGAAAATAAGTATTAAATTCATAAAAATCTCATTTAATATAAGATTTTAGGGGTTGGGTTCAACATTTTTTTATAAATTTTGTAAAAATATGGGGTATTGTAATAAAATACGTTAAAATCAATGAAAAATTTCAATAAAATCATTACAGATATTGAAAATAAGGGCTAAATTCATAAAAATTTCATTAAATATTGTAATATAAGAGGTACGGCTAAAATTATTTTATAAAACTTGTAATTATATGGGGTAAAGTAATAAAACAA
The DNA here is from genome assembly GCA_036289425.1 of Rhopalosiphum nymphaeae. Taxonomy (NCBI): domain Eukaryota; kingdom Metazoa; phylum Arthropoda; class Insecta; order Hemiptera; family Aphididae; genus Rhopalosiphum; species Rhopalosiphum nymphaeae. The sequence goes on along the minus strand of JAZAQC010000001.1, from coordinate 5,821,488 downwards.
TTGAATAATATGGTTTAAAACAATAATTATTCCTTCAAATATTGAAAATATGTATTAAATTCATAAAAATCTCATTTCATATAAGATTTTAGGGGTTGGGTTCAACATTTTTTTATAAATTTTGTAAAAATATGGGGTATTGTAATAAAATACGTTAAAATCAATGAAAAATTACAATAAAATCATTACAGATATTGAAAATAAGGGCGAAATTCATAAAAATTTCATTAAATATTGTAATATAAGGGGTACGGCTAAAATTATTTTATAAAACTTGTAATTATATGGGGTAAAGTAATAAAACAATTGAAAAATATGGTTTAAAACAATAATTATCCCTTCAAATATTGAAAATAAGTATTAAATTCATAAAAATCTCATTTCATATAAGATTTTAGGGGTTGGGTTCATCATTTTTTTATAAATTTTGTAAAAATATGGGGTATTGTAATGAAATACGGTAAAATCATTGGAAAAATTCAATAAAATCCCTTCATATATTGAAAATAAGGGCTAAAATCATTAAAATATCATTAAATATTGTAATATAAGGGGTACGGCTAAAATTATTTTATAAAACTTGCAATTATATGGGGTAAAGTAATAAAACAATTGAAAAATATGGTTTAAAACAATAATTATCCCTTCAAATATTGAAAATAAGTATTAAATTCATAAAAATCTCATTTCATATAAGATTTTAGGGGTTGGGTTCAACACTTTTTTATAAATTTTGTAAAAATATGGGGTATTGTAATAAAATACGTTTAAATCAATGAAAAATTTCAATAAAATCATTACAGATATTGAAAATAAGGGCTAAACTCATTAAAATATCATTAAATATTGTAATATAAGGGGTACGGCTAAAATTATTTTATAACACTTGTAATTATATGGGGTAAAGTAATAAAACAATTGAAAAATATCGTTTAAAACAATAATTATCCCTTCAAATATTGAAAATAAGTATTAAATTCATAAAAATCTCGTTTAATATAGGATTTCAGGTGTTGGGGCCAACAATTTTTTATAAATTTTGTAAAAATATGGGGTATTGTAATGAAATACGGTAAAATCATTGGAAAAATTCAATAAAATCCCTTCATATATTGAAAATAAGGGCTAAACTCATTAAAATATCACTAAATATTGTAATATAAGGGGTACGGCTAAAATTATTTTATAAAACTTGCAATTATATGGGGTAAAGTAATAAAACAATTGAAAAATATGGTTTAAAACAATAATTATCCCTTCAAATATTGAAAATAAGTATTAAATTCATAAAAATCTCATTTCATATAAGATTTTAGGGGTTGGGTTCAACATTTTTTTATAAATTTTGTAAAAATATGGGGTATTGTAATAAAATACGTTAAAATCAATGAAAAATTTCAATAAAATCCCTTCTAATATTGAAAATAAGGACTAAATTCATTAAAATCTCATTAAATATTGTAATATAAGGGGTACGGGTAAAATTATTTTCTAAAACTTGTAATTATATGGGGTAAAGTAATACAACAATTGAAAAATATGGATTAAAACAATAATTATCCCTTCAAATATTGAAAATAAGTATTAGATTCATAAAAATCTCATTTAATTAAAGATTTTAGGGGTTGGGTTCAACATTTTTTTATATATTTTGTAAAAATATGGGGTATTGTAATAAAATACGTTAAAATCAATGAAAAATTTCAATAAAATCATTACAGATATTGAAAATAAGGGCTAAATTCATAAAAATTTCATTAAATATTGTAATATAAGAGGTACGGCTAAAATTATTTTATAAAACTTGTAATTATATGGGGTAAAGTAATAAAACAATTGAAAAATATGGTTTAAAACAATAATTATCCCATCAAATATTGAAAATAAGTATTAAATTCATAAAAATCTCATTTCATATAAGATTTTAGGGGTTGGGTTCAACATTTTTTTATAAATTTTGTAAAAATATGGGGTATTGTAATAAAATACGTTAAAATCAATGAAAAATTTCAATAAAATCATTACAGATATTGAAAATAAGGGCGAAATTCATAAAAATTTCATTAAATATTGTAATATAAGGGGTACGGCTAAAATTATTTTATAACACTTGTAATTATATGGGGTAAAGTAATAAAACAATTAAAAAATATGGATTAAAACAATAATTATCCCTTCAAATATTGAAAATAAGTATTAGATTCATAAATATCTCATTTAATTAAAGATTTTAGGGGTTGGGTTCAACATTTTTTTATAAATTTTGTAAAAATATTTGGTATTGTAATAAAATACGTTAAAATCATTGGAAAAATTCAATAAAATCATTACAGATATTGAAAATATGGGCGAAATTCATAAAAATTTCATTAAATATTGTAATATAAGGGGTACGGCTAAAATTATTTTATAAAACTTGTAATTATATGGGGTAAAGTAATAAAACAATTGAAAAATATGGTTTAAAACAATAATTGTCCCTTCAAATATTGAAAATAAGTATTAAATTCATAAAAATCTCATTTAATATAAGATTTTAGGGGTTGGGTTCAACATTTTTTTATAAATTTTGTAAAAATATGGGGTATTGTAATGAAATACGGTAAAATCATTGGAAAAATTCAATAAAATCCCTTCTAATATTGAAAATAAGGACTATACTTATAAAAATTTCATTAAATATTGTAATATAAGGGGTACGGCTAAAATTATTTTATAACACTTGTAATTATATGGGGTAAAGTAATAAAACAATTGAAAAATATGGTTTAAAACAATAATTATCCCTTCAAATATTGAAAATAAGTATTAAATTCATAAAAATCTCATTTCATATAAGATTTTAGGGTTTGGGTTCAACATTTTTTTATAAATTTTGTAAAAATATGGGGTATTGTAATAAAATACGTTAAAATCATTGGAAAAATTCAATAAAATCCCTTCTAATATTGAAAATAAGGACTAAACTCATTAAAATATCATTAAATATTGTAATATAAGGGGTACGGGTAAAATTATTTTCTAAAACTTGTAATTATATGGGGTAAAGTTATACAACAATTGAAAAATATGGTTTAAAACAATAATTATCCCTTCAAATATTGAAAATAAGTATTAAATTCATAAAAATCTCATTTAATATAAGATTTTAGGGGTTGGGTTCAACATTTTTTTATAAATTTTGTAAAAATATGGGGTATTGTAATAAAATACGTTAAAATCAATGAAAAATTTCAATAAAATCCCTTCTAATATTGAAAATAAGGACTAAATTCATTAAAATCTCATTAAATATTGTAATATAAGGGGTACGGCTAAAATTATTTTATAAAACTTGTAATTATATGGGGTAAAGTAATAAAACAATTAAAAAATATGGATTAAAACAATAATTATCCCTTCAAATATTGAAAATAAGTATTAGATTCATAAAAATCTCATTTAATTAAAGATTTTAGGGGTTGGGTTCAACATTTTTTTATAAATTTTGTAAAAATATGGGGTATTGTAATAAAATACGTTAAATCAATGAAAAATTTCAATAAAATCCCTTCTAATATTGAAAATAAGGACTAAATTCATTAAAATCTCATTAAATATTGTAATATAAGGGGTACGGCTAAAATTATTTTATAAAACTTGTAATTATACGGGGTAAAGTAATAAAACAATTAAAAAATATGGATTAAACCAATAATTATCCCTTCAAATATTGAAAATAAGTATTAGATTCATAAAAATCTCATTTAATTAAAGATTTTAGGGGTTGGGTTCAACATTTTTTTATAAATCTTGTAAAAATATGGGGTATTGTAATAAAATACGTTTAAATCAATGAAAAATTTCAATAAAATCATTACAGATATTGAAAATAAGGGCTAAACTCATAAAAATATCATTAAATATTGTAATATAAGGGGTACGGCTAAAATTATTTTATAACACTTGTAATTATATGGGGTAAAGTAATAAAATAATTGAAAAATATGGTTTAAAACAATAATTATCCCTTCAAATATTGAAAATAAGTATTAAATTCATAAAAATCTCATTTAATATAGGATTTCAGGGGTTGAGTTCAACATTTTTTTATAAATTTTGTAAAAATATTTGGTATTGTAATAAAATACGTGAAAATCATTGGAAAAATTCAATAAAATCCCTTATAATATTGAAAATAAGGACTAAACTCATTAAAATATCATTAAATATTGTAATATAAGGGGTACGGCTAAAATTATTTTATAAAACTTGTAATTATATGGGGTAAAGTAATAAAACAATTAAAAAATATGGATTAAACCAATAATTATCCCTTCAAATATTGAAAATAAGTATTAGATTCATAAAAATCTCATTTAATTAAAGATTTTAGGGGTTGGGTTCAACATTTTTTTATAAATCTTGTAAAAATATGGGGTATTGTAATAAAATACGTTTAAATCAATGAAAAATTTCAATAAAATCATTACAGATATTGAAAATAAGGGCTAAACTCATAAAAATATCATTAAATATTGTAATATAAGGGGTACGGCTAAAATTATTTTATAACACTTGTAATTATATGGGGTAAAGTAATAAAATAATTGAAAAATATGGTTTAAAACAATAATTATCCCTTCAAATATTGAAAATAAGTATTAAATTCATAAAAATCTCATTTAATATAGGATTTCAGGGGTTGAGTTCAACATTTTTTTATAAATTTTGTAAAAATATTTGGTATTGTAATAAAATACGTTAAAATCATTGGAAAAATTCAATAAAATCCCTTATAATATTGAAAATAAGGACTAAACTCATTAAAATATCATTAAATATTGTAATATAAGGGGTACGGCTAAAATTATTTTATAAAACTTGCAATTATATGGGGTAAAGTAATAAAACAATTGAAAAATATGGTTTAAAACAATAATTATCCCTTCAAATATTGAAAATAAGTATTAAATTTATAAAAATCTCATTTCATATAAGATTTTAGGGGTTGAGTTCAACATTTTTTTATAAATTTTGTAAAAATATGGGGTATTGTAATGAAATACGGTAAAATCATTGGAAAAAATCAATAAAATCCCTTCTAATATTGAAAATAAGGACTATATTCATTAAAATCTCATTAAATATTGTAATATAAGGGGTACGGCTAAAATTATTTTATAAAACTTGCAATTATATGGGGTAAAGTAATAAAACAATTAAAAAATATGGATTAAAACAATAATTATCCCTTCAAATATTGAAAATAAGTATTAGATTCATAAATATCTCATTTAATTAAAGATTTTAGGGGTTGGGTTCAACATTTTTTTATAAATTTTGTAAAAATATGGGGTATTGTAATGAAATACGGTAAAATCATTGGAAAAATTCAATAAAATCATTACAGATATTGAAAATAAGGGCTAAACTCATTAAAATATCATTAAATATTGTAATATAAGGGGTACGGCTAAAATTATTTTATAACACTTGTAATTATATGGGGTAAAGTAATAAAACAATTGAAAAATATGGTTTAAAACAATAATTATCCCTTCAAATATTGAAAATAAGTATTAAATTCATAAAAATCTCATTTCATATAAGATTTTAGGGGTTGGGTTCAACATTTTTTTATAAATTTTGTAAAAATATGGGGTATTGTAATAAAATACGTTAAAATCAATGAAAAATTACAATAAAATCATTACAGATATTGAAAATAAGGGCGAAATTCATAAAAATTTCATTAAATATTGTAATATAAGGGGTACGGCTAAAATTATTTTATAAAACTTGTAATTATATGGGGTAAAGTAATAAAACAATTGAAAAATATGGTTTAAAACAATAATTATCCCTTCAAATATTGAAAATAAGTATTAAATTCATAAAAATCTCATTTCATATAAGATTTTAGGGGTTGGGTTCAACATTTTTTTATAAATTTTGTAAAAATATGGGGTATTGTAATGAAATACGGTAAAATCATTGGAAAAATTCAATAAAATCCCTTCTAATATTGAAAATAAGGACTATACTTATAAAAATTTCATTAAATATTGTAATATAAGGGGTACGGCTAAAATTATTTTATAAAACTTGCAATTATATGGGGTAAAGTAATAAAACAATTGAAAAATATGGTTTAAAACAATAATTATCCCTTCAAATATTGAAAATAAGTATTAAATTCATAAAAATCTCATTTCATATAAGATTTTAGGGGTTGGGTTCAACACTTTTTTATAAATTTTGTAAAAATATGGGGTATTGTAATAAAATACGTTTAAATCAATGAAAAATTTCAATAAAATCATTACAGATATTGAAAATAAGGGCTAAACTCATTAAAATATCATTAAATATTGTAATATAAGGGTTACGGCTAAAATTATTTTATAACACTTGTAATTATATGGGGTAAAGTAATAAAACAATTGAAAAATATCGTTTAAAACAATAATTATCCCTTCAAATATTGAAAATAAGTATTAAATTCATAAAAATCTCGTTTAATATAGGATTTCAGGTGTTGGGGCCAACAATTTTTTATAAATTTTGTAAAAATATGGGGTATTGTAATGAAATACGGTAAAATCATTGGAAAAATTCAATAAAATCCCTTCATATATTGAAAATAAGGGCTAAACTCATTAAAATATCACTAAATATTGTAATATAAGGGGTACGGCTAAAATTATTTTATAAAACTTGCAATTATATGGGGTAAAGTAATAAAACAATTGAAAAATATGGTTTAAAACAATAATTATCCCTTCAAATATTGAAAATAAGTATTAAATTCATAAAAATCTCATTTCATATAAGATTTTAGGGGTTGGGTTCAACATTTTTTTATAAATTTTGTAAAAATATGGGGTATTGTAATAAAATACGTTAAAATCAATGAAAAATTTCAATAAAATCCCTTCTAATATTGAAAATAAGGACTAAATTCATTAAAATCTCATTAAATATTGTAATATAAGGGGTACGGCTAAAATTATTTTATAAAACTTGTAATTATATGGGGTAAAGTAATAAAACAATTAAAAAATATGGATTAAAACAATAATTATCCCTTCAAATATTGAAAATAAGTATTAGATTCATAAAAATCTCATTTAATTAAAGATTTTAGGGGTTGGGTTCAACATTTTTTTATAAATTTTGTAAAAATATGGGGTATTGTAATAAAATACGTTAAATCAATGAAAAATTTCAATAAAATCCCTTCTAATATTGAAAATAAGGACTAAATTCATTAAAATCTCATTAAATATTGTAATATAAGGGGTACGGCTAAAATTATTTTATAAAACTTGTAATTATACGGGGTAAAGTAATAAAACAATTAAAAAATATGGATTAAACCAATAATTATCCCTTCAAATATTGAAAATAAGTATTAGATTCATAAAAATCTCATTTAATTAAAGATTTTAGGGGTTGGGTTCAACATTTTTTTATAAATCTTGTAAAAATATGGGGTATTGTAATAAAATACGTTTAAATCAATGAAAAATTTCAATAAAATCATTACAGATATTGAAAATAAGGGCTAAACTCATAAAAATATCATTAAATATTGTAATATAAGGGGTACGGCTAAAATTATTTTATAACACTTGTAATTATATGGGGTAAAGTAATAAAATAATTGAAAAATATGGTTTAAAACAATAATTATCCCTTCAAATATTGAAAATAAGTATTAAATTCATAAAAATCTCATTTAATATAGGATTTCAGGGGTTGAGTTCAACATTTTTTTATAAATTTTGTAAAAATATTTGGTATTGTAATAAAATACGTGAAAATCATTGGAAAAATTCAATAAAATCCCTTATAATATTGAAAATAAGGACTAAACTCATTAAAATATCATTAAATATTGTAATATAAGGGGTACGGCTAAAATTATTTTATAAAACTTGTAATTATATGGGGTAAAGTAATAAAACAATTAAAAAATATGGATTAAACCAATAATTATCCCTTCAAATATTGAAAATAAGTATTAGATTCATAAAAATCTCATTTAATTAAAGATTTTAGGGGTTGGGTTCAACATTTTTTTATAAATCTTGTAAAAATATGGGGTATTGTAATAAAATACGTTTAAATCAATGAAAAATTTCAATAAAATCATTACAGATATTGAAAATAAGGGCTAAACTCATAAAAATATCATTAAATATTGTAATATAAGGGGTACGGCTAAAATTATTTTATAACACTTGTAATTATATGGGGTAAAGTAATAAAATAATTGAAAAATATGGTTTAAAACAATAATTATCCCTTCAAATATTGAAAATAAGTATTAAATTCATAAAAATCTCATTTAATATAGGATTTCAGGGGTTGAGTTCAACATTTTTTTATAAATTTTGTAAAAATATTTGGTATTGTAATAAAATACGTTAAAATCATTGGAAAAATTCAATAAAATCCCTTATAATATTGAAAATAAGGACTAAACTCATTAAAATATCATTAAATATTGTAATATAAGGGGTACGGCTAAAATTATTTTATAAAACTTGCAATTATATGGGGTAAAGTAATAAAACAATTGAAAAATATGGTTTAAAACAATAATTATCCCTTCAAATATTGAAAATAAGTATTAAATTCATAAAAATCTCATTTCATATAAGATTTTAGGGTTTGGGTTCAACATTTTTTTATAAATTTTGTAAAAATATGGGGTATTGTAATAAAGTACGTTAAAATCATTGGAAAAATTCAATAAAATCCCTTCTAATATTGAAAATAAGGACTAAACTCATTAAAATATCATTAAATATTGTAATATAAGGGGTACGGGTAAAATTATTTTCTAAAACTTGTAATTATATGGGGTAAAGTAATAAAACAATTAAAAAATATGGATTAAACCAATAATTATCCCTTCAAATATTGAAAATAAGTATTAGATTCATAAAAATCTCATTTAATTAAAGATTTTAGGGGTTGGGTTCAACATTTTTTTATAAATCTTGTAAAAATATGGGGTATTGTAATAAAATACGTTTAAATCAATGAAAAATTTCAATAAAATCATTACAGATATTGAAAATAAGGGCTAAACTCATAAAAATATCATTAAATATTGTAATATAAGGGGTACGGCTAAAATTATTTTATAACACTTGTAATTATATGGGGTAAAGTAATAAAATAATTGAAAAATATGGTTTAAAACAATAATTATCCCTTCAAATATTGAAAATAAGTATTAAATTCATAAAAATCTCATTTAATATAGGATTTCAGGGGTTGAGTTCAACATTTTTTTATAAATTTTGTAAAAATATTTGGTATTGTAATAAAATACGTGAAAATCATTGGAAAAATTCAATAAAATCCCTTATAATATTGAAAATAAGGACTAAACTCATTAAAATATCATTAAATATTGTAATATAAGGGGTACGGCTAAAATTATTTTATAAAACTTGTAATTATATGGGGTAAAGTAAGAAAACAATTAAAAAATATGGATTAAACCAATAATTATCCCTTCAAATATTGAAAATAAGTATTAGATTCATAAAAATCTCATTTAATTAAAGATTTTAGGGGTTGCGTTCAACATTTTTTTATAAATCTTGTAAAAATATGGGGTATTGTAATAAAATACGTTTAAATCAATGAAAAATTTCAATAAAATCATTACAGATATTGAAAATAAGGGCTAAACTCATAAAAATATCATTAAATATTGTAATATAAGGGGTACGGCTAAAATTATTTTATAACACTTGTAATTATATGGGGTAAAGTAATAAAATAATTGAAAAATATGGTTTAAAACAATAATTATCCCTTCAAATATTGAAAATAAGTATTAAATTCATAAAAATCTCATTTAATATAGGATTTCAGGGGTTGAGTTCAACATTTTTTTATAAATTTTGTAAAAATATTTGGTATTGTAATAAAATACGTTAAAATCATTGGAAAAATTCAATAAAATCCCTTATAATATTGAAAATAAGGACTAAACTCATTAAAATATCATTAAATATTGTAATATAAGGGGTACGGCTAAAATTATTTTATAAAACTTGCAATTATATGGGGTAAAGTAATAAAACAATTGAAAAATATGGTTTAAAAACATAATTATCCCTTCAAATATTGAAAATAAGTATTAAATTTATAAAAATCTCATTTCATATAAGATTTTAGGGGTTGAGTTCAACTTTTTTTATAAATTTTGTAAAAATATGGGGTATTGTAATGAAATACGGTAAAATCATTGGAAAAAATCAATAAAATCCCTTCTAATATTGAAAATAAGGACTATATTCATTAAAATCTCATTAAATATTGTAATATAAGGGGTACGGCTAAAATTATTTTATAAAACTTGCAATTATATGGGGTAAAGTAATAAAACAATTAAAAAATATGGATTAAAACAATAATTATCCCTTCAAATATTGAAAATAAGTATTAGATTCATAAATATCTCATTTAATTAAAGATTTTAGGGGTTGGGTTCAACATTTTTTTATAAATTTTGTAAAAATATGGGGTATTGTAATGAAATACGGTAAAATCATTGGAAAAATTCAATAAAATCATTACAGATATTGAAAATAAGGGCTAAACTCATTAAAATATCATTAAATATTGTAATATAAGGGGTACGGCTAAAATTATTTTATAACACTTGTAATTATATGGGGTAAAGTAATAAAACAATTGAAAAATATGGTTTAAAACAATAATTATCCCTTCAAATATTGAAAATAAGTATTAAATTCATAAAAATCTCGTTTAATATAGGATTTCAGGGGTTTAGTTCAACATTTTTTTAAAAATTTTGTAAAAATATTTGGTATTGTAATAAAATACGTTAAAATCATTGGAAAAATTCAATAAAATCATTACAGATATTGAAAATAAGGGCGAAATTCATAAAAATTTCATTAAATATTGTAATATAAGGGGTACGGCTAAAATTATTTTATAAAACTTGTAATTATATGGGGTAAAGTAATAAAACAATTGAAAAATATGGTTTAAAACAATAATTGTCCCTTCAAATATTGAAAATAAGTATTAAATTCATAAAAATCTCATTTAATATAAGATTTTAGGGGTTGGGTTCAACATTTTTTTATAAATTTTGTAAAAATATGGGGTATTGTAATGAAATACGGTAAAATCATTGGAAAAATTCAATAAAATCCCTTCTAATATTGAAAATAAGGACTATACTTATAAAAATTTCATTAAATATTGTAATATAAGGGGTACGGCTAAAATTATTTTATAACACTTGTAATTATATGGGGTAAAGTAATAAAACAATTGAAAAATATGGTTTAAAACAATAATTATCCCTTCAAATATTGAAAATAAGTATTAAATTCATAAAAATCTCATTTCATATAAGATTTTAGGGTTTGGGTTCAACATTTTTTTATAAATTTTGTAAAAATATGGGGTATTGTAATAAAATACGTTAAAATCAATGAAAAATTTCAATAAAATCCCTTCTAATATTGAAAATAAGGACTAAATTCATTAAAATCTCATTAAATATTGTAATATAAGGGGTACGGCTAAAATTATTTTATAAAACTTGTAATTATATGGGGTAAAGTAATAAAACAATTAAAAAATATGGATTAAAACAATAATTATCCCTTCAAATATTGAAAATAAGTATTAGATTCATAAAAATCTCATTTAATTAAAGATTTTAGGGGTTGGGTTCAACATTTTTTTATAAATTTTGTAAAAATATGTTGTATTGTAATAAAATACGTTAAAATCAATGAAAAATTTCAATAAAATCCCTTCTAATATTGAAAATAAGGGCTAAACTCATAAAAATATCATTAAATAATGTAATATAAGGGGTACGGCTAAAATTATTTTATAACACTTGTAATTATATGGGGTAAAGTAATAAAATAATTGAAAAATATGGTTTAAAACAATAATTATCCCTTCAAATATTGAAAATAAGTATTAAATTCATAAAAATCTCATTTAATATATGATTTCAGGGGTTGAGTTCAACATTTTCTTATAAATTTTGTAATAATATTTGGTATTGTAATAAAATACGTTAAAATCATTGGAAAAATTCAATAAAATCCCTTCTAATATTGAAAATAAGGACTAAACTCATTAAAATATCATTAAATATTGTAATATAAGGGGTACGGGTAAAATTATTTTCTAAAACTTGTAATTATATGGGGTAAAGTAATACAACAATTGAAAAATATGGTTTAAAACAATAATTATCCCTTCAAATATTGAAAATAAGTATTAAATTCATAAAAATCTCATTTAATATAAGATTTTAGGGGTTGGGTTCAACATTCTTTTATAAATTTTGTAAAAATATGTGGTATTGTAATAAAATACGTTAAAATCAATGAAAAATTTCAATAAAATCCCTTCTAATATTGAAAATAAGGACTAAATTCATTAAAATCTCATTAAATATTGTAATATAAGGGGTACGGCTAAAATTATTTTATAAAACTTGTAATTATATGGGGTAAAGTAATAAAACAATTAAAAAATATGGATTAAAACAATAATTATCCCTTCAAATATTGAAAATAAGTATTAGATTCATAAAAATCTCATTTAATTAAAGATTTCAGGGGTTGAGTTCAACATTTTTTTATAAATTTTGTAAAAATATGGGGTATTGTAATGAAATACGGTAAAATCATTGGAAAAATTCAATAAAATCATTACAGATATTGAAAATAAGGGCTAAACTCATTAAAATATCATTAAATATTGTAATATAAGGGGTACGGCTAAAATTATTTTATAACACTTGTAATTATATGGGGTAAAGTAATAAAACAATTGAAAAATATGGTTTAAAACAATAATTATCCCTTCAAATATTGAAAATAAGTATTAAATTCATAAAAATCTCGTTTAATATAGGATTTCAGGGGTTTAGTTCAACATTTTTTTAAAAATTTTGTAAAAATATTTGGTATTGTAATAAAATACGTTAAAATCATTGGAAAAATTCAATAAAATCATTACAGATATTGAAAATAAGGGCGAAATTCATAAAAATTTCATTAAATATTGTAATATAAGGGGTACGGCTAAAATTATTTTATAAAACTTGTAATTATATGGGGTAAAGTAATAAAACAATTGAAAAATATGGTTTAAAACAATAATTGTCCCTTCAAATATTGAAAATAAGTATTAAATTCATAAAAATCTCATTTAATATAAGATTTTAGGGGTTGGGTTCAACATTTTTTTATAAATTTTGTAAAAATATGGGGTATTGTAATGAAATACGGTAAAATCATTGGAAAAATTCAATAAAATCCCTTCTAATATTGAAAATAAGGACTATACTTATAAAAATTTCATTAAATATTGTAATATAAGGGGTACGGCTAAAATTATTTTATAACACTTGTAATTATATGGGGTAAAGTAATAAAACAATTGAAAAATATGGTTTAAAACAATAATTATCCCTTCAAATATTGAAAATAAGTATTAAATTCATAAAAATCTCATTTCATATAAGATTTTAGGGTTTGGGTTCAACATTTTTTTATAAATTTTGTAAAAATATGGGGTATTGTAATAAAATACGTTAAAATCATTGGAAAAATTCAATAAAATCCCTTCTAATATTGAAAATAAGGACTAAACTCATTAAAATATCATTAAATATTGTAATATAAGGGGTACGGGTAAAATTATTTTCTAAAACTTGTAATTATATGGGGTAAAGTTATACAACAATTGAAAAATATGGTTTAAAACAATAATTATCCCTTCAAATATTGAAAATAAGTATTAAATTCATAAAAATCTCATTTAATATAAGATTTTAGGGGTTGGGTTCAACATTTTTTTATAAATTTTGTAAAAATATGGGGTATTGTAATAAAATACGTTAAAATCAATGAAAAATTTCAATAAAATCCCTTCTAATATTGAAAATAAGGACTAAATTCATTAAAAACTCATTAAATATTGTAATATAAGGGGTACGGCTAAAATTATTTTATAAAACTTGTAATTATATGGGGTAAAGTAATAAAACAATTAAAAAATATGGATTAAAACAATAATTATCCCTTCAAATATTGAAAATAAGTATTAGATTCATAAAAATCTCATTTAATATAAGATTTTAGGGGTTGGGTTCAACATTTTTTTATAAATTTTGTAAAAATATGGGGTATTGTAATGAAATACGGTAAAATCATTGGAAAAATTCAATAAAATCCCTTCTAATATTGAAAATAAGGACTATACTTATAAAAATTTCATTAAATATTGTAATATAAGGGGTACGGCTAAAATTATTTTATAACACTTGTAATTATATGGGGTAAAGTAATAAAACAATTGAAAAATATGGTTTAAAACAATAATTATCCCTTCAAATATTGAAAATAAGTATTAAATTCATAAAAATCTCATTTCATATAAGATTTTAGGGTTTGGGTTCAACATTTTTTTATAAATTTTGTAAAAATATGGGGTATTGTAATAAAATACGTTAAAATCATTGGAAAAATTCAATAAAATCCCTTCTAATATTGAAAATAAGGACTAAACTCATTAAAATATCATTAAATATTGTAATATAAGGGGTACGGGTAAAATTATTTTCTAAAACTTGTAATTATATGGGGTAAAGTTATACAACAATTGAAAAATATGGTTTAAAACAATAATTATCCCTTCAAATATTGAAAATAAGTATTAAATTCATAAAAATCTCATTTAATATAAGATTTTAGGGGTTGGGTTCAACATTTTTTTATAAATTTTGTAAAAATATGGGGTATTGTAATAAAATACGTTAAAATCAATGAAAAATTTCAATAAAATCCCTTCTAATATTGAAAATAAGGACTAAATTCATTAAAATCTCATTAAATATTGTAATATAAGGGGTACGGCTAAAATTATTTTATAAAACTTGTAATTATATGGGGTAAAGTAATAAAACAATTAAAAAATATGGATTAAAACAATAATTATCCCTTCAAATATTGAAAATAAGTATTAGATTCATAAAAATCTCATTTAATTAAAGATTTTAGGGGTTGGGTTCAACATTTTTTTATAAATTTTGTAAAAATATGGGGTATTGTAATAAAATACGTTAAATCAATGAAAAATTTCAATAAAATCATTACAGATATTGAAAATAAGGGCTAAACTCATAAAAATATCATTAAATATTGTAATATAAGGGGTACGGCTAAAATTATTTTATAACACTTGTAATTATATGGGGTAAAGTAATAAAATAATTGAAAAATATGGTTTAAAACAATAATTATCCCTTCAAATATTGAAAATAAGTATTAAATTCATAAAAATCTCATTTAATATAGGATTTCAGGGGTTTGGTACATTATTTTATTATAAATCTTGTAAAAACTTGGATATTGTAATAGATTATATCATAATAACAGTGATAAAATGTTATATTCCCTTCAAATATTGAAAATAAGGGCTAAATTCATAAAAATTTCATTAAATATTGTAATATAAGAGGTACGGCTAAAATTATTTTATAAAACTTGTAATTATATGGGGTAAAGTAATAAAACAATTGAAAAATATGGTTAAAAACAATAATTATCCCTTCAAATATTGAAAATAAGTATTAAATTCATAAAAATCTCATTTAATATAAGGTTTTAGGGGTTGGGTTCAACATTTTTTTATAAATTTTGTAAAAACATTAGATATTGTAATGAAATACGGTAAAATCATTGGAAAAATTCAATAAAATCCCTTCTAATATTGAAAATAAAGACTAAATTCATAAATATTTCATTAAATATTGTAATATAAGGGGTACGGGTAAAATTATTTTCTAAAACTTGTAATTATATGGGGTAAAGTAATACAACAATTGAAAAATATGGTTTAAAACAATAATTATCCCTTCAAATATTGAAAATAAGTATTAAATTCATAAAAATCTCATTTAATATAAGATTTTAGGGGTTGGGTTCAACATTTTTTTATAAATTTTGTAAAAATATGTGGTATTGTAATAAAATACGTTAAAATCAATGAAAAATTTCAATAAAATCCCTTCTAATATTGAAAATAAGGACTAAATTCATTAAAATCTCATTAAATATTGTAATATAAGGGGTACGGCTAAAATTATTTTATAAAACTTGCAATTATATGGGTAAAGTAATAAAACAATTGAATAATATGGTTTAAAACAATAATTATCCCTTCAAATATTGAAAATAAGTATTAAATTCATAAAAATCTCATTTAATATATGATTTCAGGGGTTGAGTTCAACATTTTCTTATAAATTTTGTAATAATATTTGGTATTGTAATAAAATACGTTAAAATCATTGGAAAAATTCAATAAAATCCCTTCTAATATTGAAAATAAGGACTAAACTCATTAAAATATCATTAAATATTGTAATATAAGGGGTACGGGTAAAATTATTTTCTAAAACTTGTAATTATATGGGGTAAAGTAATACAACAATTGAAAAATATGGTTTAAAACAATAATTATCCCTTCAAATATTGAAAATAAGTATTAAATTCATAAAAATCTCATTTAATATAAGATTTTAGGGGTTGGGTTCAACATTCTTTTATAAATTTTGTAAAAATATGTGGTATTGTAATAAAATACGTTAAAATCAATGAAAAATTTCAATAAAATCCCTTCTAATATTGAAAATAAGGACTAAATTCATTAAAATCTCATTAAATATTGTAATATAAGGGGTACGGCTAAAATTATTTTATAAAACTTGTAATTATATGGGGTAAAGTAATAAAACAATTAAAAAATATGGATTAAAACAATAATTATCCCTTCAAATATTGAAAATAAGTATTAGATTCATAAAAATCTCATTTAATTAAAGATTTTAGGGGTTGGGTTCAACATTTTTTTATAAATTTTGTAAAAATATGGGGTATTGTAATAAAATACGTTAAAATCAATGAAAAATTTCAATAAAATCCCTTCATATATTGAAAATAAGGGCTAAACTTATAAAAATTTCATTAAATATTGTAATATAAGGGGTACGGCTAAAATTATTTTATAAAACTTGCAATTATATGGGGTAAAGTAATACAACAATTGAAAAATATGGTTTAAAACAATAATTATCCCTTCAAATATTGAAAATAAGTATTAAATTCATAAAAATCTCATTTAATATAAGATTTTAGGGGTTGGGTTCAACATTTTTTTAAAAATTTTGTAAAAATATTTGGTATTGTAATAAAATACGTTAAAATCATTGGAAAAATTCAATAAAATCATTACAGATATTGAAAATAAGGGCAAAATTCATAACAATTTCATTAAATATTGTAATATAAGGGGTACGGCTAAAATTATTTTATAAAACTTGTAATTATATGGGGTAAAGTAATAAAACAATTGAAAAATATGGTTTAAAACAATAATTGTCCCTTCAAATATTGAAAATAAGTATTAAATTCATAAAAATCTCATTTAATATAAGATTTTAGGGGTTGGGTTCAACATTTTTTTATAAATTTTGTAAAAATATGGGGTATTGTAATGAAATACGGTAAAATCATTGGAAAAATTCAATAAAATCCCTTCTAATATTGAAAATAAGGACTATACTTATAAAAATTTCATTAAATATTGTAATATAAGGGGTACGGCTAAAATTATTTTATAACACTTGTAATTATATGGGGTAAAGTAATAAAACAATTGAAAAATATGGTTTAAAACAATAATTATCCCTTCAAATATTGAAAATAAGTATTAAATTCATAAAAATCTCATTTCATATAAGATTTTAGGGTTTGGGTTCAACATTTTTTTATAAATTTTGTAAAAATATGGGGTATTGTAATAAAATACGTTAAAATCATTGGAAAAATTCAATAAAATCCCTTCTAATATTGAAAATAAGGACTAAACTCATTAAAATATCATTAAATATTGTAATATAAGGGGTACGGGTAAAATTATTTTCTAAAACTTGTAATTATATGGGGTAAAGTTATACAACAATTGAAAAATATGGTTTAAAACAATAATTATCCCTTCAAATATTGAAAATAAGTATTAAATTCATAAAAATCTCATTTAATATAAGATTTTAGGGGTTGGGTTCAACATTTTTTTATAAATTTTGTAAAAATATGGGGTATTGTAATAAAATACGTTAAAATCAATGAAAAATTTCAATAAAATCCCTTCTAATATTGAAAATAAGGACTAAATTCATTAAAATCTCATTAAATATTGTAATATAAGGGGTACGGCTAAAATTATTTTATAAAACTTGTAATTATATGGGGTAAAGTAATAAAACAATTAAAAAATATGGATTAAAACAATAATTATCCCTTCAAATATTGAAAATAAGTATTAGATTCATAAAAATCTCATTTAATTAAAGATTTTAGGGGTTGGGTTCAACATTTTTTTATAAATTTTGTAAAAATATGGGGTATTGTAATAAAATACGTTAAATCAATGAAAAATTTCAATAAAATCATTACAGATATTGAAAATAAGGGCTAAACTCATAAAAATATCATTAAATATTGTAATATAAGGGGTACGGCTAAAATTATTTTATAACACTTGTAATTATATGGGGTAAAGTAATAAAATAATTGAAAAATATGGTTTAAAACAATAATTATCCCTTCAAATATTGAAAATAAGTATTAAATTCATAAAAATCTCATTTAATATAGGATTTCAGGGGTTTGGTACATTATTTTATTATAAATCTTGTAAAAACTTGGATATTGTAATAGATTATATCATAATAACAGTGATAAAATGTTATATTCCCTTCAAATATTGAAAATAAGGGCTAAATTCATAAAAATTTCATTAAATATTGTAATATAAGAGGTACGGCTAAAATTATTTTATAAAACTTGTAATTATATGGGGTAAAGTAATAAAACAATTGAAAAATATGGTTAAAAACAATAATTATCCCTTCAAATATTGAAAATAAGTATTAAATTCATAAAAATCTCATTTAATATAAGGTTTTAGGGGTTGGGTTCAACATTTTTTTATAAATTTTGTAAAAACATTAGATATTGTAATGAAATACGGTAAAATCATTGGAAAAATTCAATAAAATCCCTTCTAATATTGAAAATAAAGACTAAATTCATAAATATTTCATTAAATATTGTAATATAAGGGGTACGGGTAAAATTATTTTCTAAAACTTGTAATTATATGGGGTAAAGTAATACAACAATTGAAATATATGGTTTAAAACAATAATTATCCCTTCAAATATTGAAAATAAGTATTAAATTCATAAAAATCTCATTTAATATAAGATTTTAGGGGTTGGGTTCAACATTTTTTTATAAATTTTGTAAAAATATGTGGTATTGTAATAAAATACGTTAAAATCAATGAAAAATTTCAATAAAATCCCTTCTAATATTGAAAATAAGGACTAAATTCATTAAAATCTCATTAAATATTGTAATATAAGGGGTACGGCTAAAATTATTTTATAACACTTGTAATTATATGGGGTAAAGTAATAAAATAATTGAAAAATATGGTTTAAAACAATAATTATCCCTTCAAATATTGAAAATAAGTATTAAATTCATAAAAATCTCATTTAATATAATATTTCAGGGGTTGAGTTCAACATTTTTTTATAAATTTTGTAAAAATATTAGGTATTGTAATAAAATACGTTAAAATCATTGGAAAAATTCAATAAAATCCCTTCTAATATTGAAAATAAGGACTAACTCATTAAAATATCATTAAATATTGTAATATAAGGGGTACGGGTAAAATTATTTTCTAAAACTTGTAATTATATGGGGTAAAGTTATACAACAATTGAAAAATATGGTTTAAAACAATATTTATCCCTTCAAATATTGAAAATAAGTATTAAATTCATAAAAATCTCATTTCATATAAGATTTTAGGGGTTGAGTTCAACAATTTTTTATAAATTTTGTAAAAATATGGGGTATTGTAATGAAATACGGTAAAATCATTGGAAAAATTCAATAAAATCCCTTCTAATATTGAAAATAAGGACTAAATTCATTAAAATCTCATTAAATATTGTAATATAAGGGGTACGGCTAAAATTATTTTATAACACTTGTAATTATATGGGGTAAAGTAATAAAACAATTGAAAAATATGGTTTAAAACAATAATTATCCCTACAAATATTGAAAATAAGTATTAAATTCATAAAAATCTCATTTCATATAAGATTTTAGGGGTTGAGTTCATCATTTTTTTATAAATTTTGTAAAAATATTTGGTATTGTAATAAAATAGGTTAAAATCAATGAAAAATTTCAATAAAATCCCTTCTAATATTGAAAATAAGGACTAAATTCATTAAAATCTCATTAAATATTGTAATATAAGGGGTACGGCTAAAATTATTTTATAAAACTTGTAATTATATGGGGTAAAGTAATAAAACAATTGAAAAATATGGTTTAAAACAATAATTATCCCTTCAAATATTGAAAATAAGTATTAAATTCATAAAAATCTCGTTTAATATAGGATTTCAGGTGTTGGGGCCAACAATTTTTTATAAATTTTGTAAAAATATGGGGTATTGTAATAAAATACGTTAAAATCAATGAAAAATTTCAATAAAATCCCTTCTAATATTGAAAATAAGGACTAAATTCATTAAAATCTCATTAAATATTGTAATATAAGGGGTACGGCTAAAATTATTTTATAAAACTTGCAATTATATGGGGTAAAGTAATAAAACAATTGAAAAATATGGTTTAAAACAATAATTATCCCTTCAAATATTGAAAATAAGTATTAGATTCATAAAAATCTCATTTAATATAAGATTTTAGGGGTTGGGTTCAACATTTTTTTATAAATTTTGTAAAAATATGGGGTATTGTAATAAAATACGTTAAAATCAATGAAAAATTCAATAAAATCCCTTCAGATATCGAAAATAAGGGCTAAACTCATTAAAATATCATTAAATATTGTAATATAAGGGGTACGGCTAAAATTATTTTCTAAAACTTGTAATTATATGGGGTAAAGTAATACAACAATTGAAAAATATGGTTTAAAACAATAATTATCCCTTCAAATATTGAAAATAAGTATTAAATTCATACAAATCTCATTTAATATAAGATTTTAGGGGTTGGGTTCAACAATTTTTTATAAATTTTGTAAAAATATGGGGTATTGTAATGAAATACGGTAAAATCATTGGAAAAATTCAATAAAATCCCTTCTAATATTGAAAATAAGGACTAAATTCATTAAAATCTCATTAAATATTGTAATATAAGGTGTACGGCTAAAATTATTTTATAAAACTTGTAATTATATGGGGCAAAGTAATAAAACAATTGAAAAATATCGTTTAAAACAATAATTATCCCTTCAAATATTGAAAATAAGTATAAAATTCATAAAAATCTCGTTTAATATAGGATTTCTGGTGTTGGGGCCAACAATTTTTTATAAATTTTGTAAAAATATGGGGTATTGTAATGAAATACGGTAAAATCATTGGAAAAATTCAATAAAATCCCTTCATATATTGAAAATAAGGACTAAATTCATTAAAATCTCATTAAATATTGTAATATAAGGGGTACGGCTAAAATTATTTTATAAAACTTGTAATTATATGGGGTAAAGTAATAAAACAATTGAAAAATATGGTTTAAAACAATAATTATCCCTTCAAATATTGAAAATAAGTATTAAATTCATAAAAATCTCGTTTAATATAGGATTTCAGGTGTTGGGGCCAACAATTTTTTATAAATTTTGTAAAAATATGGGGTATTGTAATGAAATACGGTAAAATCATTGGAAAAATTCAATAAAATCCCTTCAGATATCGAAAATAAGGGCTAAACTCATTAAAATATCATTAAATATTGTAATATAAGGGGTACGGCTAAAATTATTTTCTAAAACTTGTAATTATATGGGGTAAAGTAATACAACAATTGAAAAATATGGTTTAAAACAATAATTATCCCTTCAAATATTGAAAATAAGTATTAAATTCATACAAATCTCATTTAATATAAGATTTTAGGGGTTGGGTTCAACATTTTTTTATAAATTTTGTAAAAATATGGGGTATTGTAATAAAATACGTTAAAATCAATGAAAAATTTCAATAAAATCATTACAGATATTGAAAATAAGGGCGAAATTCATAAAAATTTCATTAAATATTGTAATATAAGGGGTACGGCTAAAATTATTTTATAAAACTTGTAATTATATGGGGTAAAGTAATAAAACAATTGAAAAATATGGTTTAAAACAATAAATATCCCTTCAAATATTGAAAATAAGTATTAAATTCATAAAAATCTCGTTTTATATAGGATTTCAGGTGTTGGGGCCAACAATTTTTTATAAATTTTGTAAAAATATGGGGTATTGTAATGAAATACGGTAAAATCATTGGAAAAATTCAATAAAATCCCTTCTAATATTGAAAATAAGGACTAAACTTATAAAAATTTCATTAAATATTGTAATATAAGGGGTACGGCTAAAATTATTTTATAAAACTTGTAATTATATGGGGTAAAGTAATAAAACAATTGAAAAATATGATTTAAAACAATAATTATCCCTTCAAATATTGAAAATAAGTATTAAATTCATAAAAATCTCATTTCATACAAGATTTTAGGGGTTGAGTTCATCATTTTTTTATAAATTTTGTAAAAATATTTGGTATTGTAATAAAATACGTTAAAATCAATGAAAAATTTCAATAAAATCCCTTCTAATATTGAAAATAAGGACTAAATTCATTAAAATCTCATTAAATATTGTAATATAAGGGGTACGGCTAAAATTATTTTATAAAACTTGTAATTATAAGGGGTAAAGTAATAAAACAATTGAAAAAAAAGGTTTAAAACAATAATTATCCCTTCAAATATTGAAAATAAGTATTAAATTCATAAAAATCTCGTTTAATATAGGATTTCAGGTGTTGGGGCTAACAATTTTTTATAAATTTTGTAAAAATATGGGGTATTGTAATGAAATACGGTAAAATCATTGGAAAAATTCAATAAAATCCCTTCTAATATTGAAAATAAGGACTAAACTTATAAAAATTTCATTAAATATTGTAATATAAGGGGTACGGCTAAAATTATTTTATAAAACTTGTAATTATATGGGGTAAAGTAATAAAACAATTGAAAAATATGATTTAAAACAATAATTATCCCTTCAAATATTGAAAATAAGTATTAAATTCATAAAAATCTCATTTCATACAAGATTTTAGGGGTTGAGTTCATCATTTTTTTATAAATTTTGTAAAAATATTTGGTATTGTAATAAAATACGTTAAAATCAATGAAAAATTTCAATAAAATCATTACAGATATTGAAAATAAGGGCTAAATTCATTAAAATCTCATTAAATATTGTAATATAAGGGGTACGGCTAAAATTATTTTATAAAACTTGTAATTATATGGGGTAAAGTAATAAAACAATTGAAAAATATGGTTTAAAACAATAATTATCCCTTCAAATATTGAAAATAAGTATTAAATTCATAAAAATCTCGTTTAATATAGGATTTCAGGTGTTGGGGCCAACAATTTTTTATAAATTTTGTAAAAATATGGGGTATTGTAATGAAATACGGTAAAATCATTGGAAAAATTCAATAAAATCCCTTCTAATATTGAAAATAAGGAGTAAATTCATTAAAATCTCATTAAATATTGTAATATAAGGGGTACGGCTAAAATTATTATATAAAAGTTGTAATTATATGGGGTAAAGTAATAAAACAATTGAAAAATATGATTCAAAACAATAATTATCCCTTCAAATATTGAAAATAAGTATTAAATTCATAAAAATCTCATTTCATATAAGATTTTAGGGGTTGAGTTCATCATTTTTTTATAAATTTTGTAAAAATATTTGGTATTGTAATAAAATACGTTAAAATCAATGAAAAATTTCAATAAAATCCCTTCTAATATTGAAAATAAGGACTAAATTCATTAAAATCTCATTAAATATTGTAATATAAGGGGTACGGCTAAAATTATTTTATAAAAGTTGTAATTATATAGGGTAAAGTAATAAAACAATTGAAAAATATGATTCAAAACAATAATTATCCCTTCAAATATTGAAAATAAGTATTAAATTCATAAAAATCTCATTTAATATAAGATTTTAGGGGTTGGGTTCAACAATTTTTTATAAATTTTGTAAAAATATGGGGTATTGTAATGAAATACGGTAAAATCATTGGAAAAATTCAATAAAATCCCTTCTAATATTGAAAATAAGGACTAAATTCATTAAAATCTCATTAAATATTGTAATATAAGGTGTACGGCTAAAATTATTTTATAAAACTTGTAATTATATGGGGTAAAGTAATAAAACAATTGAAAAATATCGTTTAAAACAATAATTATCCCTTCAAATATTGAAAATAAGTATTAAATTCATAAAAATCTCGTTTAATATAGGATTTCAGGTGTTGGGGCCAACAATTTTTTATAAATTTTGTAAAAATATGGGGTATTGTAATGAAATACGGTAAAATCATTGGAAAAATTCAATAAAATCCCTTCTAATATTGAAAATAAGGACTAAATTCATTAAAATCTCATTAAATATTGTAATATAAGGGGTACGGCTAAAATTATTTTATAAAACTTGTAATTATATGGGGTAAAGTAATAAAACAATTGAAAAATATGGTTTAAAACAATAATTATCCCTTCAAATATTGAAAATAAGTATTAAATTCATAAAAATCTCGTTTAATATAGGATTTCAGGTGTTGGGGCCAACAATTTTTTATAAATTTTGTAAAAATATGGGGTATTGTAATGAAATACGGTAAAATCATTGGAAAAATTCAATAAAATCCCTTCTAATATTGAAAATAAGGACTAAATTCATTAAAATCTCATTAAATATTGTAATATAAGGGGTACGGCTAAAATTATTTTATAAAACTTGCAATTATATGGGGTAAAGTAATAAAACAATTGAAAAATATGGTTTAAAACAATAATTATCCCTTCAAATATTGAAAATAAGTATTAGATTCATAAAAATCTCATTTAATATAAGATTTTAGGTGTTGGGTTCAACATTTTTTTATAAATTTTGTAAAAATATGGGGTATTGTAATAAAATACGTTAAAATCAATGAAAAATTTCAATAAAATCATTACAGATATTGAAAATAAGGGCTAAATTCATAAAAATTTCATTAAATATTGTAATATAAGGTGTACGGCTAAAATTATTTTATAAAACTTGTAATTATATGGGGTAAAGTAATAAAACAATTGAAAAATATCGTTTAAAACAATAATTATCCCTTCAAATATTGAAAATAAGTATTAAATTCATAAAAATCTCATTTAATATAAGATTTTAGGGGTTGGGTTCAACAATTTTTTATAAATTTTGTAAAAATATGGGGTATTGTAATGAAATACGGTAAAATCATTGGAAAAATTCAATAAAATCCCTTCTAATATTGAAAATAAGGACTAAATTCATTAAAATCTCATTAAATATTGTAATATAAGGTGTACGGCTAAAATTATTTTATAAAACTTGTAATTATATGGGGTAAAGTAATACAACAATTGAAAAATATGGTTTAAAACAATAATTATCCCTTCAAATATTGAAAATAAGTATTAAATTCATAAAAATCTCATTTAATATAAGATTTTAGGGGTTGGGTTCAACAATTTTTTATAAATTTTGTAAAAATATGGGGTATTGTAATGAAATACGGTAAAATCATTGGAAAAATTCAATCAAATCCCTTCTAATATTGAAAATAAGGACTAAACTCATTAAAATATCATTAAATATTGTAATATAAGGGGTACGGGTAAAATTATTTTCTAAAACTTGTAATTATATGGGGTAAAGTAATACAACAATTGAAAAATATGGTTTAAAACAATAATTATCCCTTCAAATATTGAAAATAAGTATTAAATTCATAAAAATCTCATTTAATATAAGATTTTAGGGGTTGGGTTCAACATTTTTTTATAAATTTTGTAAAAATATGGGGTATTGTAATGAAATACGGTAAAATCATTGGAAAAATTCAATAAAATCCCTTCTAATATTGAAAATAAGGACTAAACTCATTAAAATATCATTAAATATTGTAATATAAGGGGTACGGGTAAAATTATTTTCTAAAACTTGTAATTATATGGGGTAAAGTAATACAACAATTGAAAAATATGGTTTAAAACAATAATTATCCCTTCAAATATTGAAAATAAGTATTAAATTCATAAAAATCTCATTTAATATAAGATTTTAGGGGTTGGGTTCAACAATTTTTTATAAATTTTGTAAAAATATGGGGTATTGTAATGAAATACGGTAAAATCATTGGAAAAATTCAATAAAATCCCTTCTAATATTGAAAATAAGGACTAAACTCATTAAAATATCATTAAATATTGTAATATAAGGGGTACGGGTAAAATTATTTTCTAAAACTTGTAATTATATGGGGTAAAGTAATACAACAATTGAAAAATATGGTTTAAAACAATAATTATCCCTTCAAATATTGAAAATAAGTATTAAATTCATAAAAATCTCATTTAATATAAGATTTTAGGGGTTGGGTTCAACATTTTTTTATAAATTTTGTAAAAATATTTGGTATTGTAATAAAATACGTTAAAATCAATGAAAAATTTCAATAAAATCACTTCTAATATTGAAAATAAGGACTAAATTCATTAAAATCTCATTAAATATTGTAATATAAGGGGTACGGCTAAAATTATTTTATAAAACTTGTAATTATATGGGGTAAAGTAATAAAACAATTGAAAAATATGGTTTAAAACAATAATTATCCCTTCAAATATTGAAAATAAGTATTAAATTCATAAAAATCTCGTTTAATATAGGATTTCAGGTGTTGGGGCCAACATTTTTTTATAAATTTTGTAAAAATATGGGGTATTGTAATAAAATACGTTAAAATCAATGAAAAATTTCAATAAAATCATTATAGATATTGAAAATAAGGGCGAAATTCATAAAAATTTCATTAAATATTGTAATATAAGGGGTACGGCTAAAATTATTTTATAAAACTTGTAATTATATGGGGTAAAGTAATAAAACAATTGAAAAATATGGTTTAAAACAATAAATATCCCTTCAAATATTGAAAATAAGTATTAAATTCATAAAAATCTCGTTTTATATAGGATTTCAGGTGTTGGGGCCAACAATTTTTTATAAATTTTGTAAAAATATGGGGTATTGTAATGAAATACGGTAAAATCATTGGAAAAATTCAATAAAATCCCTTCTAATATTGAAAATAAGGACTAAACTTATAAAAATTTCATTAAATATTGTAATATAAGGGGTACGGCTAAAATTATTTTATAAAACTTGTAATTATATGGGGTAAAGTAATAAAACAATTGAAAAATATGATTTAAAACAATAATTATCCCTTCAAATATTGAAAATAAGTATTAAATTCATAAAAATCTCATTTCATACAAGATTTTAGGGGTTGAGTTCATCATTTTTTTATAAATTTTGTAAAAATATTTGGTATTGTAATAAAATACGTTAAAATCAATGAAAAATTTCAATAAAATCATTACAGATATTGAAAATAAGGGCTAAATTCATTAAAATCTCATTAAATATTGTAATATAAGGGGTACGGCTAAAATTATTTTATAAAACTTGTAATTATATGGGGTAAAGTAATAAAACAATTGAAAAATATGGTTTAAAACAATAATTATCCCTTCAAATATTGAAAATAAGTATTAAATTCATAAAAATCTCGTTTAATATAGGATTTCAGGTGTTGGGGCCAACAATTTTTTATAAATTTTGTAAAAATATGGGGTATTGTAATGAAATACGGTAAAATCATTGGAAAAATTCAATAAAATCCCTTCTAATATTGAAAATAAGGAGTAAATTCATTAAAATCTCATTAAATATTGTAATATAAGGGGTACGGCTAAAATTATTATATAAAAGTTGTAATTATATGGGGTAAAGTAATAAAACAATTGAAAAATATGATTCAAAACAATAATTATCCCTTCAAATATTGAAAATAAGTATTAAATTCATAAAAATCTCATTTCATATAAGATTTTAGGGGTTGAGTTCATCATTTTTTTATAAATTTTGTAAAAATATTTGGTATTGTAATAAAATACGTTAAAATCAATGAAAAATTTCAATAAAATCCCTTCTAATATTGAAAATAAGGACTAAATTCATTAAAATCTCATTAAATATTGTAATATAAGGGGTACGGCTAAAATTATTTTATAAAAGTTGTAATTATATAGGGTAAAGTAATAAAACAATTGAAAAATATGATTCAAAACAATAATTATCCCTTCAAATATTGAAAATAAGTATTAAATTCATAAAAATCTCATTTAATATAAGATTTTAGGGGTTGGGTTCAACAATTTTTTATAAATTTTGTAAAAATATGGGGTATTGTAATGAAATACGGTAAAATCATTGGAAAAATTCAATAAAATCCCTTCTAATATTGAAAATAAGGACTAAATTCATTAAAATCTCATTAAATATTGTAATATAAGGTGTACGGCTAAAATTATTTTATAAAACTTGTAATTATATGGGGTAAAGTAATAAAACAATTGAAAAATATCGTTTAAAACAATAATTATCCCTTCAAATATTGAAAATAAGTATTAAATTCATAAAAATCTCGTTTAATATAGGATTTCAGGTGTTGGGGCCAACAATTTTTTATAAATTTTGTAAAAATATGGGGTATTGTAATGAAATACGGTAAAATCATTGGAAAAATTCAATAAAATCCCTTCTAATATTGAAAATAAGGACTAAATTCATTAAAATCTCATTAAATATTGTAATATAAGGGGTACGGCTAAAATTATTTTATAAAACTTGTAATTATATGGGGTAAAGTAATAAAACAATTGAAAAATATGGTTTAAAACAATAATTATCCCTTCAAATATTGAAAATAAGTATTAAATTCATAAAAATCTCGTTTAATATAGGATTTCAGGTGTTGGGGCCAACAATTTTTTATAAATTTTGTAAAAATATGGGGTATTGTAATGAAATACGGTAAAATCATTGGAAAAATTCAATAAAATCCCTTCTAATATTGAAAATAAGGACTAAATTCATTAAAATCTCATTAAATATTGTAATATAAGGGGTACGGCTAAAATTATTTTATAAAACTTGCAATTATATGGGGTAAAGTAATAAAACAATTGAAAAATATGGTTTAAAACAATAATTATCCCTTCAAATATTGAAAATAAGTATTAGATTCATAAAAATCTCATTTAATATAAGATTTTAGGTGTTGGGTTCAACATTTTTTTATAAATTTTGTAAAAATATGGGGTATTGTAATAAAATACGTTAAAATCAATGAAAAATTTCAATAAAATCATTACAGATATTGAAAATAAGGGCTAAATTCATAAAAATTTCATTAAATATTGTAATATAAGGGGTACGGCTAAAATTATTTTATAAAACTTGTAATTATATGGGGTAAAGTAATAAAACAATTGAAAAATATGGTTTAAAACAATAATTATCCCTTCAAATATTGAAAATAAGTATTAAATTCATAAAAATCTCGTTTAATATAGGATTTCAGGTGTTGGGGCCAACAATTTTTTATAAATTTTGTAAAAATATGGGGTATTGTAATGAAATACGGTAAAATCATTGGAAAAATTCAATAAAATCCCTTCTAATATTGAAAATAAGGAGTAAATTCATTAAAATCTCATTAAATATTGTAATATAAGGGGTACGGCTAAAATTATTATATAAAAGTTGTAATTATATGGGGTAAAGTAATAAAACAATTGAAAAATATGATTCAAAACAATAATTATCCCTTCAAATATTGAAAATAAGTATTAAATTCATAAAAATCTCATTTCATATAAGATTTTAGGGGTTGAGTTCATCATTTTTTTATAAATTTTGTAAAAATATTTGGTATTGTAATAAAATACGTTAAAATCAATGAAAAATTTCAATAAAATCCCTTCTAATATTGAAAATAAGGACTAAATTCATTAAAATCTCATTAAATATTGTAATATAAGGGGTACGGCTAAAATTATTTTATAAAAGTTGTAATTATATAGGGTAAAGTAATAAAACAATTGAAAAATATGATTCAAAACAATAATTATCCCTTCAAATATTGAAAATAAGTATTAAATTCATAAAAATCTCATTTAATATAAGATTTTAGGGGTTGGGTTCAACAATTTTTTATAAATTTTGTAAAAATATGGGGTATTGTAATGAAATACGGTAAAATCATTGGAAAAATTCAATAAAATCCCTTCTAATATTGAAAATAAGGACTAAATTCATTAAAATCTCATTAAATATTGTAATATAAGGTGTACGGCTAAAATTATTTTATAAAACTTGTAATTATATGGGGTAAAGTAATAAAACAATTGAAAAATATCGTTTAAAACAATAATTATCCCTTCAAATATTGAAAATAAGTATTAAATTCATAAAAATCTCGTTTAATATAGGATTTCAGGTGTTGGGGCCAACAATTTTTTATAAATTTTGTAAAAATATGGGGTATTGTAATGAAATACGGTAAAATCATTGGAAAAATTCAATAAAATCCCTTCTAATATTGAAAATAAGGACTAAATTCATTAAAATCTCATTAAATATTGTAATATAAGGGGTACGGCTAAAATTATTTTATAAAACTTGTAATTATATGGGGTAAAGTAATAAAACAATTGAAAAATATGGTTTAAAACAATAATTATCCCTTCAAATATTGAAAATAAGTATTAAATTCATAAAAATCTCGTTTAATATAGGATTTCAGGTGTTGGGGCCAACAATTTTTTATAAATTTTGTAAAAATATGGGGTATTGTAATGAAATACGGTAAAATCATTGGAAAAATTCAATAAAATCCCTTCTAATATTGAAAATAAGGACTAAATTCATTAAAATCTCATTAAATATTGTAATATAAGGGGTACGGCTAAAATTATTTTATAAAACTTGCAATTATATGGGGTAAAGTAATAAAACAATTGAAAAATATGGTTTAAAACAATAATTATCCCTTCAAATATTGAAAATAAGTATTAGATTCATAAAAATCTCATTTAATATAAGATTTTAGGTGTTGGGTTCAACATTTTTTTATAAATTTTGTAAAAATATGGGGTATTGTAATAAAATACGTTAAAATCAATGAAAAATTTCAATAAAATCATTACAGATATTGAAAATAAGGGCTAAATTCATAAAAATTTCATTAAATATTGTAATATAAGGTGTACGGCTAAAATTATTTTATAAAACTTGTAATTATATGGGGTAAAGTAATAAAACAATTGAAAAATATCGTTTAAAACAATAATTATCCCTTCAAATATTGAAAATAAGTATTAAATTCATAAAAATCTCATTTAATATAAGATTTTAGGGGTTGGGTTCAACAATTTTTTATAAATTTTGTAAAAATATGGGGTATTGTAATGAAATACGGTAAAATCATTGGAAAAATTCAATAAAATCCCTTCTAATATTGAAAATAAGGACTAAATTCATTAAAATCTCATTAAATATTGTAATATAAGGTGTACGGCTAAAATTATTTTATAAAACTTGTAATTATATGGGGTAAAGTAATACAACAATTGAAAAATATGGTTTAAAACAATAATTATCCCTTCAAATATTGAAAATAAGTATTAAATTCATAAAAATCTCATTTAATATAAGATTTTAGGGGTTGGGTTCAACAATTTTTTATAAATTTTGTAAAAATATGGGGTATTGTAATGAAATACGGTAAAATCATTGGAAAAATTCAATAAAATCCCTTCTAATATTGAAAATAAGGACTAAACTCATTAAAATATCATTAAATATTGTAATATAAGGGGTACGGGTAAAATTATTTTCTAAAACTTGTAATTATATGGGGTAAAGTAATACAACAATTGAAAAATATGGTTTAAAACAATAATTATCCCTTCAAATATTGAAAATAAGTATTAAATTCATAAAAATCTCATTTAATATAAGATTTTAGGGGTTGGGTTCAACATTTTTTTATAAATTTTGTAAAAATATGGGGTATTGTAATGAAATACGGTAAAATCATTGGAAAAATTCAATAAAATCCCTTCTAATATTGAAAATAAGGACTAAACTCATTAAAATATCATTAAATATTGTAATATAAGGGGTACGGGTAAAATTATTTTCTAAAACTTGTAATTATATGGGGTAAAGTAATACAACAATTGAAAAATATGGTTTAAAACAATAATTATCCCTTCAAATATTGAAAATAAGTATTAAATTCATAAAAATCTCATTTAATATAAGATTTTAGGGGTTGGGTTCAACAATTTTTTATAAATTTTGTAAAAATATGGGGTATTGTAATGAAATACGGTAAAATCATTGGAAAAATTCAATAAAATCCCTTCTAATATTGAAAATAAGGACTAAACTCATTAAAATATCATTAAATATTGTAATATAAGGGGTACGGGTAAAATTATTTTCTAAAACTTGTAATTATATGGGGTAAAGTAATACAACAATTGAAAAATATGGTTTAAAACAATAATTATCCCTTCAAATATTGAAAATAAGTATTAAATTCATAAAAATCTCATTTAATATAAGATTTTAGGGGTTGGGTTCAACATTTTTTTATAAATTTTGTAAAAATATTTGGTATTGTAATAAAATACGTTAAAATCAATGAAAAATTTCAATAAAATCACTTCTAATATTGAAAATAAGGACTAAATTCATTAAAATCTCATTAAATATTGTAATATAAGGGGTACGGCTAAAATTATTTTATAAAACTTGTAATTATATGGGGTAAAGTAATAAAACAATTGAAAAATATGGTTTAAAACAATAATTATCCCTTCAAATATTGAAAATAAGTATTAAATTCATAAAAATCTCGTTTAATATAGGATTTCAGGTGTTGGGGCCAACATTTTTTTATAAATTTTGTAAAAATATGGGGTATTGTAATAAAATACGTTAAAATCAATGAAAAATTTCAATAAAATCATTATAGATATTGAAAATAAGGGCGAAATTCATAAAAATTTCATTAAATATTGTAATATAAGGGGTACGGCTAAAATTATTTTATAAAACTTGTAATTATATGGGGTAAAGTAATAAAACAATTGAAAAATATGGTTTAAAACAATAAATATCCCTTCAAATATTGAAAATAAGTATTAAATTCATAAAAATCTCGTTTTATATAGGATTTCAGGTGTTGGGGCCAACAATTTTTTATAAATTTTGTAAAAATATGGGGTATTGTAATGAAATACGGTAAAATCATTGGAAAAATTCAATAAAATCCCTTCTAATATTGAAAATAAGGACTAAACTTATAAAAATTTCATTAAATATTGTAATATAAGGGGTACGGCTAAAATTATTTTATAAAACTTGTAATTATTTGGGGTAAAGTAATAAAACAATTGAAAAATATGATTTAAAACAATAATTATCCCTTCAAATATTGAAAATAAGTATTAAATTCATAAAAATCTCATTTCATATAAGATTTTTGTGGTTGGGTTCAACATTTTTTTATAAATTTTGTAAAAATATGGGGTATTGTAATAAAATACGTTTAAATCAATGAAAAATTTCAATAAAATCATTACAGATATTGAAAATAAGGGCTCAACTCATTAAAATATCATTAAATATTGTAATATAAGGGGTACGGCTAAAATTATTTTATAAAACTTGCAATTATATGGGGTAAAGTAATAAAACAATTGAAAAATTTGATTCAAAACAATAATTATCCCTTCAAATATTGAAAATAAGTATTAAATTCATAAAAATCTCATTTCATATAAGATTTTAGGGGTTGAGTTCATCATTTTTTTATAAATTTTGTAAAAATATTTGGTATTGTAATAAAATACGTTAAAATCAATGAAAAATTTCAATAAAATCACTTCTAATATTGAAAATAAGGACTAAATTCATTAAAATCTCATTAAATATTGTAATATAAGGGGTACGGCTAAAATTATTTTATAAAACTTGTAATTATATGGGGTAAAGTAATAAAACAATTGAAAAATATGGTTTAAAACAATAATTATCCCTTCAAATATTGAAAATAAGTATTAAATTCATAAAAATCTCGTTTAATATAGGATTTCAGGTGTTGGGGCCAACATTTTTTTATACATTTTGTAAAAATATGGGGTATTGTAATAAAATACGTTAAAATCAATGAAAAATTTCAATAAAATCATTACAGATATTGAAAATAAGGGCGAAATTCATAAAAATTTCATTAAATATTGTAATAAAAGGGGTACGGCTAAAATTATTTTATAAAACTTGTAATTATATGGGGTAAAGTAATAAAACAATTGAAAAATATGGTTTAAAACAATAAATATCCCTTCAAATATTGAAAATAAGTATTAAATTCATAAAAATCTCGTTTTATATAGGATTTCAGGTGTTGGGGCCAACAATTTTTTATAAATTTTGTAAAAATATGGGGTATTGTAATGAAATACGGTAAAATCATTGGAAAAATTCAATAAAATCCCTTCTAATATTGAAAATAAGGACTAAACTTATAAAAATTTCATTAAATATTGTAATATAAGGGGTACGGCTAAAATTATTTTATAAAACTTGTAATTATATGGGGTAAAGTAATAAAACAATTGAAAAATATGATTTAAAACAATAATTATCCCTTCAAATATTGAAAATAAGTATTAAATTCATAAAAATCTCATTTCATACAAGATTTTAGGGGTTGAGTTCATCATTTTTTTATAAATTTTGTAAAAATATTTGGTATTGTAATAAAATACGTTTAAATCAATGAAAAATTTCAATAAAATCCCTTCTAATATTGAAAATAAGGACTAAATTCATTAAAATCTCATTAAATATTGTAATATAAGGTGTACGGCTAAAATTATTTTATAAAACTTGTAATTATATGGGGTAAAGTAATACAACAATTGAAAAATATGGTTTAAAACAATAATTATCCCTTCAAATATTGAAAATAAGTATTAAATTCATAAAAATCTCATTTAATATAAGATTTTAGGGGTTGGGTTCAACAATTTTTTATAAATTTTGTAAAAATATGGGGTATTGTAATGAAATACGGTAAAATCATTGGAAAAATTCAATAAAATCCCTTCTAATATTGAAAATAAGGACTAAACTCATTAAAATATCATTAAATATTGTAATATAAGGGGTACGGGTAAAATTATTTTCTAAAACTTGTAATTATATGGGGTAAAGTAATACAACAATTGAAAAATATGGTTTAAAACAATAATTATCCCTTCAAATATTGAAAATAAGTATTAAATTCATAAAAATCTCATTTAATATAAGATTTTAGGGGTTGGGTTCAACATTTTTTTATAAATTTTGTAAAAATATGGGGTATTGTAATGAAATACGGTAAAATCATTGGAAAAATTCAATAAAATCCCTTCTAATATTGAAAATAAGGACTAAACTCATTAAAATATCATTAAATATTGTAATATAAGGGGTACGGGTAAAATTATTTTCTAAAACTTGTAATTATATGGGGTAAAGTAATACAACAATTGAAAAATATGGTTTAAAACAATAATTATCCCTTCAAATATTGAAAATAAGTATTAAATTCATAAAAATCTCATTTAATATAAGATTTTAGGGGTTGGGTTCAACAATTTTTTATAAATTTTGTAAAAATATGGGGTATTGTAATGAAATACGGTAAAATCATTGGAAAAATTCAATAAAATCCCTTCTAATATTGAAAATAAGGACTAAACTCATTAAAATATCATTAAATATTGTAATATAAGGGGTACGGGTAAAATTATTTTCTAAAACTTGTAATTATATGGGGTAAAGTAATACAACAATTGAAAAATATGGTTTAAAACAATAATTATCCCTTCAAATATTGAAAATAAGTATTAAATTCATAAAAATCTCATTTAATATAAGATTTTAGGGGTTGGGTTCAACATTTTTTTATAAATTTTGTAAAAATATTTGGTATTGTAATAAAATACGTTAAAATCAATGAAAAATTTCAATAAAATCACTTCTAATATTGAAAATAAGGACTAAATTCATTAAAATCTCATTAAATATTGTAATATAAGGGGTACGGCTAAAATTATTTTATAAAACTTGTAATTATATGGGGTAAAGTAATAAAACAATTGAAAAATATGGTTTAAAACAATAATTATCCCTTCAAATATTGAAAATAAGTATTAAATTCATAAAAATCTCGTTTAATATAGGATTTCAGGTGTTGGGGCCAACATTTTTTTATAAATTTTGTAAAAATATGGGGTATTGTAATAAAATACGTTAAAATCAATGAAAAATTTCAATAAAATCATTATAGATATTGAAAATAAGGGCGAAATTCATAAAAATTTCATTAAATATTGTAATATAAGGGGTACGGCTAAAATTATTTTATAAAACTTGTAATTATATGGGGTAAAGTAATAAAACAATTGAAAAATATGGTTTAAAACAATAAATATCCCTTCAAATATTGAAAATAAGTATTAAATTCATAAAAATCTCGTTTTATATAGGATTTCAGGTGTTGGGGCCAACAATTTTTTATAAATTTTGTAAAAATATGGGGTATTGTAATGAAATACGGTAAAATCATTGGAAAAATTCAATAAAATCCCTTCTAATATTGAAAATAAGGACTAAACTTATAAAAATTTCATTAAATATTGTAATATAAGGGGTACGGCTAAAATTATTTTATAAAACTTGTAATTATTTGGGGTAAAGTAATAAAACAATTGAAAAATATGATTTAAAACAATAATTATCCCTTCAAATATTGAAAATAAGTATTAAATTCATAAAAATCTCATTTCATATAAGATTTTTGTGGTTGGGTTCAACATTTTTTTATAAATTTTGTAAAAATATGGGGTATTGTAATAAAATACGTTTAAATCAATGAAAAATTTCAATAAAATCATTACAGATATTGAAAATAAGGGCTCAACTCATTAAAATATCATTAAATATTGTAATATAAGGGGTACGGCTAAAATTATTTTATAAAACTTGCAATTATATGGGGTAAAGTAATAAAACAATTGAAAAATTTGATTCAAAACAATAATTATCCCTTCAAATATTGAAAATAAGTATTAAATTCATAAAAATCTCATTTCATATAAGATTTTAGGGGTTGAGTTCATCATTTTTTTATAAATTTTGTAAAAATATTTGGTATTGTAATAAAATACGTTAAAATCAATGAAAAATTTCAATAAAATCACTTCTAATATTGAAAATAAGGACTAAATTCATTAAAATCTCATTAAATATTGTAATATAAGGGGTACGGCTAAAATTATTTTATAAAACTTGTAATTATATGGGGTAAAGTAATAAAACAATTGAAAAATATGGTTTAAAACAATAATTATCCCTTCAAATATTGAAAATAAGTATTAAATTCATAAAAATCTCGTTTAATATAGGATTTCAGGTGTTGGGGCCAACATTTTTTTATACATTTTGTAAAAATATGGGGTATTGTAATAAAATACGTTAAAATCAATGAAAAATTTCAATAAAATCATTACAGATATTGAAAATAAGGGCGAAATTCATAAAAATTTCATTAAATATTGTAATAAAAGGGGTACGGCTAAAATTATTTTATAAAACTTGTAATTATATGGGGTAAAGTAATAAAACAATTGAAAAATATGGTTTAAAACAATAAATATCCCTTCAAATATTGAAAATAAGTATTAAATTCATAAAAATCTCGTTTTATATAGGATTTCAGGTGTTGGGGCCAACAATTTTTTATAAATTTTGTAAAAATATGGGGTATTGTAATGAAATACGGTAAAATCATTGGAAAAATTCAATAAAATCCCTTCTAATATTGAAAATAAGGACTAAACTTATAAAAATTTCATTAAATATTGTAATATAAGGGGTACGGCTAAAATTATTTTATAAAACTTGTAATTATATGGGGTAAAGTAATAAAACAATTGAAAAATATGATTTAAAACAATAATTATCCCTTCAAATATTGAAAATAAGTATTAAATTCATAAAAATCTCATTTCATACAAGATTTTAGGGGTTGAGTTCATCATTTTTTTATAAATTTTGTAAAAATATTTGGTATTGTAATAAAATACGTTTAAATCAATGAAAAATTTCAATAAAATCCCTTCTAATATTGAAAATAAGGACTAAATTCATTAAAATCTCATTAAATATTGTAATATAAGGGGTACGGCTAAAATTATTTAATAAAACTTGTAATTATATGGGGTAAAGTAATAAAACAATTGAAAAATATGGTTTAAAACAATAATTATCCCTTCAAATATTGAAAATAAGTATTAAATTCATAAAAATCTCATTTAATATAAGATTTTAGGGGTTGGGTTCAACATTTTTTTATAAATTTTGTAAAAATATGGGGTATTGTAATAAAATACGTTAAAATCAATGAAAAATTTCAATAAAATCATTACAGATATTGAAAATAAGGGCCAAATTCATAAAAATTTCATTAAATATTGTAATATAAGGGGTACGGCTAAAATTATTTTATAAAACTTGCAATTATATGGGGTAAAGTAATAAAACAATTGAAAAATATGGTTTAAAACAATAATTATCCCTTCAAATATTGAAAATAAGTATTAAATTCATAAAAATCTCATTTCATATAAGATTTTAGGGGTTGGGTTTAACATTTTTTTATAAATTTTGTAAAAATATGGGGTATTATAATAAAATACGTTAAAATCAATGAAAAATTTCAATAAAATCATTACAGATATTGAAAATAAGGGCTAAACTCATTAAAATATCATTAAATATTGTAATATAAGGGGTACGGCTAAAATTATTTTATAAAACTTGCAATTATATGGGGTAAAGTAATAAAACAATTGAAAAATATGATACAAAACAATAATTATCCCTTCAAATATTGAAAATAAGTATTAAATTCATAAAAATCTCATTTCATATAAGATTTTAGGGGTTGAGTTCATCATTTTTTTTATAAATTTTGTAAAAATATTTGGTATTGTAATAAAATACGTTAAAATCAATGAAAAATTTCAATAAAATCCCTTCTAATATTGAAAATAAGGACTAAATTCATTAAAATCTCATTAAATATTGTAATATAAGGGGTACGGCTAAAATTATTTTATAAAACTTGTAATTATATGGGGTAAAGTAATAAAACAATTGAAAAATATGGTTTAAAACAATAATTATCCCTTCAAATATTGAAAATAAGTATTAAATTCATAAAAATCTCGTTTAATATAGGATTTCAGGTGTTGGGGCCAACAAATTTTTATAAATTTTGTAAAAATATGGGGTATTGTAATGAAATACGGTAAAATCATTGGAAAAATTCAATAAAATCCCTTCTAATATTGAAAATAAGGACTAAATTCATTAAAATCTCATTAAATATTGTAATATAAGGGGTACGGCTAAAATTATTTTATAAAACTTGTAATTATATGGGGTAAAGTAATAAAACAATTGAAAAATATGGTTTAAAACAATAATTATCCCTTCAAATATTGAAAATAAGTATTAGATTCATAAAAATCTCATTTAATTAAAGATTTTAGGGGTTGGGTTCAACATTTTTTTATAAATTTTGTAAAAATATGGGGTATTGTAATAAAATACGTTAAAATCAATGAAAAATTTCAATAAAATCATTACAGATATTGAAAATAAGGGCTAAATTCATAAAAATTTCATTAAATATTGTAATATAAGGGGTACGGCTAAAATTATTTTATAAAACTTGCAATTATATGGGGTAAAGTAATAAAACAATTGAAAAATATCGTTTAAAACAATAATTATCCCTTCAAAAATTGAAAATAAGTATTAAATTCCTAAAAATCTCGTTTAATATAGGATTTCAGGTGTTGGGCCAACAATTTTTTATAAATTTTGTAAAAATATGGGGTATTGTAATGAAATACGGTAAAATCATTGGAAAAATTCAATAAAATCCCTTCTTATATTGAAAATAAGGACTAAACTTATAAAAATTTCATTAAATATTGTAATATAAGGGGTACGGCTAAAATTATTTTATAAAACTTGTAATTATATGGGGTAAAGTAATAAAACAATTGAAAAATATGGTTTAAAACAATAATTATCCCTTCAAATATTGAAAATAAGTATTAAATTCATAAAAATCTCATTTCATATAAGATTTTAGGGATTGGGTTTAACATTTTTTTATAAATTTTGTAAAAATATGGGGTATTATAATAAAATACGTTAAAATCAATGAAAAATTTCAATAAAATCATTACAGATATTGAAAATAAGGGCTAAACTCATTAAAATATCATTAAATATTGTAATATAAGGGGTACGGCTAAAATTATTTTATAAAACTTGCAATTATATGGGGTAAAGTAATAAAACAATTGAAAAATATGATACAAAACAATAATTATCCCTTCAAATATTGAAAATAAGTATTAAATTCATAAAAATCTCATTTCATATAAGATTTTAGGGGTTGAGTTCATCATTTTTTTTATAAATTTTGTAAAAATATTTGGTATTGTAATAAAATACGTTAAAATCAATGAAAAATTTCAATAAAATCCCTTCTAATATTGAAAATAAGGACTAAATTCATTAAAATCTCATTAAATATTGTAATATAAGGGGTACGGCTAAAATTATTTTATAAAACTTGTAATTATATGGGGTAAAGTAATAAAACAATTGAAAAATATGGTTTAAAACAATAATTATCCCTTCAAATATTGAAAATAAGTATTAAATTCATAAAAATCTCGTTTAATATAGGATTTCAGGTGTTGGGGCCAACAAATTTTTATAAATTTTGTAAAAATATGGGGTATTGTAATGAAATACGGTAAAATCATTGGAAAAATTCAATAAAATCCCTTCTAATATTGAAAATAAGGACTAAATTCATTAAAATCTCATTAAATATTGTAATATAAGGGGTACGGCTAAAATTATTTTATAAAACTTGTAATTATATGGGGTAAAGTAATAAAACAATTGAAAAATATGGTTTAAAACAATAATTATCCCTTCAAATATTGAAAATAAGTATTAGATTCATAAAAATCTCATTTAATTAAAGATTTTAGGGGTTGG
The DNA here is from genome assembly GCA_036289425.1 of Rhopalosiphum nymphaeae. Taxonomy (NCBI): domain Eukaryota; kingdom Metazoa; phylum Arthropoda; class Insecta; order Hemiptera; family Aphididae; genus Rhopalosiphum; species Rhopalosiphum nymphaeae. The sequence continues at coordinate 5,780,088 of JAZAQC010000001.1, read as the reverse complement.
GTTCAACATTTTTTTATAAATTTTGTAAAAATATGGGGTATTGTAATAAAATACGTTAAAATCAATGAAAAATTTCAATAAAATCATTACAGATATTGAAAATAAGGGCTAAATTCATAAAAATTTCATTAAATATTGTAATATAAGGGGTACGGCTAAAATTATTTTATAAAACTTGCAATTATATGGGGTAAAGTAATAAAACAATTGAAAAATATCGTTTAAAACAATAATTATCCCTTCAAAAATTGAAAATAAGTATTAAATTCCTAAAAATCTCGTTTAATATAGGATTTCAGGTGTTGGGCCAACAATTTTTTATAAATTTTGTAAAAATATGGGGTATTGTAATGAAATACGGTAAAATCATTGGAAAAATTCAATAAAATCCCTTCTTATATTGAAAATAAGGACTAAACTTATAAAAATTTCATTAAATATTGTAATATAAGGGGTACGGCTAAAATTATTTTATAAAACTTGTAATTATATGGGGTAAAGTAATAAAACAATTGAAAAATATGGTTTAAAACAATAATTATCCCTTCAAATATTGAAAATAAGTATTAAATTCATAAAAATCTCGTTTAATATAGGATTTCAGGTGTTGGGGCCAACAATTTTTTATAAATTTTGTAAAAATATGGGGTATTGTAATGAAATACGGTAAAATCATTGGAAAAATTCAATAAAATCCCTTCTAATATTGAAAATAAGGAGTAAATTCATTAAAATCTCATTAAATATTGTAATATAAGGGGTACGGCTAAAATTATTATATAAAAGTTGTAATTATATGGGGTAAAGTAATAAAACAATTGAAAAATATGATTTAAAACAATAATTATCCCTTCAAATATTGAAAATAAGTATTAGATTCATAAAAATCTCATTTAATTAAAGATTTTAGGGGTTGGGTTCAACATTTTTTTATAAATTTTGTAAAAATATGGGGTATTGTAATAAAATACGTTAAAATCATTGAAAAATTTCAATAAAATCATTACAGATATTGAAAATAAGGGCGAAATTCATAAAAATTTCATTAAATATTGTAATATAAGGGGTACGGCTAAAATTATTTTATAAAACTTGTAATTATATGGGGTAAAGTAATAAAACAATTGAAAAATATGGTTTAAAACAATAATTATCCCTTCAAATATTGAAAATAAGTATTAGATTCATAAAAATCTCATTTAATATAAGATTTTAGGGGTTGGGTTCAACATTTTTTTATAAATTTTGTAAAAATATGGGGTATTGTAATGAAATACGGTAAAATCATTGGAAAAATTCAATAAAATCCCTTCATATATTGAAAATAAGGGCTAAACTTATAAAAATTTCATTAAATATTGTAATATAAGGGGTACGGCTAAAATTATTTTATAAAACTTGCAATTATATGGGGTAAAGTAATAAAACAATTGAAAAATATGATTCAAAACAATAATTATCCCTTCAAATATTGAAAATAAGTATTAAATTCATAAAAATCTCGTTTTATATAGGATTTCAGGTGTTGGGGCCAACAATTTTTTATAAATTTTGTAAAAATATGGGGTATTGTAATGAAATACGGTAAAATCATTGGAAAAATTCAATAAAATCCCTTCTAATATTGAAAATAAGGACTAAACTTATAAAAATTTCATTAAATATTGTAATATAAGGGGTACGGCTAAAATTATTTTATAAAACTTGTAATTATATGGGGTAAAGTAATAAAACAATTGAAAAATATGATTTAAAACAATAATTATCCCTTCAAATATTGAAAATAAGTATTAAATTCATAAAAATCTCATTTCATACAAGATTTTAGGGGTTGAGTTCATCATTTTTTTATAAATTTTGTAAAAATATGGGGTATTGTAATAAAATACGTTAAAATCATTGAAAAATTTCAATAAAATCATTACAGATATTGAAAATAAGGGCGAAATTCATAAAAATTTCATTAAATATTGTAATATAAGGGGTACGGCTAAAATTATTTTATAAAACTTGTAATTATATGGGGTAAAGTAATAAAACAATTGAAAAATATGGTTTAAAACAATAATTATCCCTTCAAATATTGAAAATAAGTATTAGATTCATAAAAATCTCATTTAATATAAGATTTTAGGGGTTGGGTTCAACATTTTTTTATAAATTTTGTAAAAATATGGGGTATTGTAATGAAATACGGTAAAATCATTGGAAAAATTCAATAAAATCCCTTCATATATTGAAAATAAGGGCTAAACTTATAAAAATTTCATTAAATATTGTAATATAAGGGGTACGGCTAAAATTATTTTATAAAACTTGCAATTATATGGGGTAAAGTAATACAACAATTGAAAAATATGGATTAAAACAATAATTATCCCTTCAAATATTGAAAATAAGTATTAAATTCATAAAAATCTCATTTCATATAAGATTTTTGTGGTTGGGTTCAACATTTTTTTATAAATTTTGTAAAAATATGGGGTATTGTAATAAAATACGTTTAAATCAATGAAAAATTTCAATAAAATCATTACAGATATTGAAAATAAGGGCTAAACTCATTAAAATATCATTAAATATTGTAATATAAGGGGTACGGCTAAAATTATTTTATAAAACTTGCAATTATATGGGGTAAAGTAATAAATCAATTGAAAAATATGATTCAAAACAATAATTATCCCTTCAAATATTGAAAATAAGTATTAAATTCTTAAAAATCTCGTTTTATATAGGATTTCAGGTGTTGGGGCCAACAATTTTTTATAAATTTTGTAAAAATATGGGGTATTGTAATGAAATACGGTAAAATCATTGGAAAAATTCAATAAAATCCCTTCTAATATTGAAAATAAGGACTAAACTTATAAAAATTTCATTAAATATTGTAATATAAGGGGTACGGCTAAAATTATTTTATAAAACTTGTAATTATATGGGGTAAAGTAATAAAACAATTGAAAAATATGATTTAAAACAATAATTATCCCTTCAAATATTGAAAATAAGTATTAAATTCATAAAAATCTCATTTCATACAAGATTTTAGGGGTTGAGTTCATCATTTTTTTATAAATTTTGTAAAAATATTTGGTATTGTAATAAAATACGTTAAAATCAATGAAAAATTTCAATAAAATCCCTTCTAATATTGAAAATAAGGCCGAAATTCATAAAAATTTCATTAAATATTGTAATATAAGGGGTACGGCTAAAATTATTTTATAAAACTTGCAATTATATGGGGTAAAGTAATAAAACAATTAAAAAATATGGATTAAAACAATAATTATCCCTTCAAATATTGAAAATAAGTATTAGATTCATAAAAATCTCATTTAATTAAAGATTTTAGGGGTTGGGTTCAACATTTTTTTATAAATTTTGTAAAAATATGGGGTATTGTAATAAAATACGTTAAAATCAATGAAAAATTTCAATAAAATCATTACAGATATTGAAAATAAGGCCGAAATTCATAAAAATTTCATTAAATATTGTAATATAAGGGGTACGGCTAAAATTATTTTATAAAACTTGCAATTATATGGGGTAAAGTAATAAAACAATTGAAAAATATGGTTTAAAACAATAATTATCCCTTCAAATATTGAAAATAAGTATTAAATTCATAAAAATCTCATTTAATATAAGATTTTAGGGGTTGGGTTCAACATTTTTTTATAAATTTTGTTAAAATATGGTGTATTGTAATAAAATACGTTAAAATCAATGAAAAATTTCAATAAAATCATTACAGATATTGAAAATAAAGGCTAAATTCATAAAAATTTCATTAAATATTGTAATATAAGGGGTACGGCTAAAATTATTTTATAAAACTTGCAATTATATGGGGTAAAGAAATAAAACAATTGAAAAATATGGTTTAAAACAATAATTATCCCTTCAAATATTGAAAATAAGTATTAAATTCATAAAAATCTCATTTAATTAAAGATTTTAGGGGTTGGGTTCAACATTTTTTTATAAATTTTGTAAAAATATGGGGTATTGTAATAAAATACGTTAAAATCAATGAAAAATTTCAATAAAATCATTACAGATATTGAAAATAAGGCCGAAATTCATAAAAATTTCATTAAATATTGTAATATAAGGGGTACGGCTAAAATTATTTTATAAAACTTGCAATTATATGGGGTAAAGTAATAAAACAATTGAAAAATATGGTTTAAAACAATAATTATCCCTTCAAATATTGAAAATAAGTATTAGATTCATAAAAATCTCATTTAATTAAAGATTTTAGGGGTTGGGTTCAACATTTTTTTATAAATTTTGTAAAAATATGGGGTATTGTAATAAAATACGTTAAAATCAATGAAAAATTTCAATAAAATCATTACAGATATTGAAAATAAGGCCGAAATTCATAAAAATTTCATTAAATATTGTAATATAAGGGGTACGGCTAAAATTATTTTATAAAACTTGCAATTATATGGGGTAAAGTAATAAAACAATTGAAAAATATGGTTTAAAACAATAATTATCCCTTCAAATATTGAAAATAAGTATTAAATTCATAAAAATCTCATTTAATATAAGATTTTAGGGGTTGGGTTCAACATTTTTTTATAAATTTTGTTAAAATATGGTGTATTGTAATAAAATACGTTAAAATCAATGAAAAATTTCAATAAAATCATTACAGATATTGAAAATAAGGGCTAAATTCATAAAAATTTCATTAAATATTGTAATATAAGGGGTACGGCTAAAATTATTTTATAAAACTTGTAATTATATGGGGTAAAGTAATAAAACAATTAAAAAATATAGATTAAAACAATAATTATCCCTTCAAATATTGAAAATAAGTATTAAATTCCTAAAAATCTCGTTTAATATAGGATTTCAGGTGTTGGGCCAACAATTTTTTATAAATTTTGTAAAAATATGGGGTATTGTAATGAAATACGGTAAAATCATTGGAAAAATTCAATAAAATCCCTTCAGATATCGAAAATAAGGGCTAAACTCATTAAAATATCATTAAATATTGTAATATAAGGGGTACGGCTAAAATTATTTTATAAAACTTGCAATTATATGGGGTAAAGTAATAAAACAATTGAAAAATATCGTTTAAAACAATAATTATCCCTTCAAAAATTGAAAATAAGTATTAAATTCCTAAAAATCTCGTTTAATATAGGATTTCAGGTGTTGGGCCAACAATTTTTTATAAATTTTGTAAAAATATGGGGTATTGTAATGAAATACGGTATAATCATTGGAAAAATTCAATAAAATCCCTTCAGATATTGAAAATAAGGGCTAAACTCATTAAAATAACATTGAATATTGTAATATAAGGGGTACGGCTAAAATTATTTTATAAAACTTGCAATTATATGGGGTAAAGTAATAAAACAATTGAATAATATGGTTTAAAACAATAATTATCCCTTCAAATATTGAAAATAAGTATTAAATTCATAAAAATCTCATTTAATATAAGATTTTAGGGGTTGGGTTCAACATTTTTTTATAAATTTTGTAAAAATATGGGGTATTGTAATGAAATACGGTAAAATCATTGGAAAAATTCAATAAAATCCCTTCAGATATCGAAAATAAGGGCTAAACTCATTAAAATTTCATTAAATATTGTAATATAAGGGGTACGGCTAAAATTATTTTATAAAACTTGCAATTATATGGGGTAAAGTAATAAAACAATTGAAAAATATGGTTTAAAACAATAATTATCCCTTCAAATATTGAAAATAAGTATTAAATTCATAAAAATCTCATTTCATATAAGATTTTAGGGGTTGGGTTCAACATTTTTTTATAAATTTTGTAAAAATATGGGGTATTGTAATAAAATACGTTAAAATCAATGAAAAATTTCAATAAAATCATTACAGATATTGAAAATAAGGGCTAAACTCATTAAAATTTCATTAAATATTGTAATATAAGGGGTACGGCTAAAATTATTTTCTAAAACTTGCAATTATATGGGGTAAAGTAATAAAACAATTGAAAAATATGGTTTAAAACAATAATTATCCCTTCAAAAATTGATAATAAGTATTAAATTCCTAAAAATCTCGTTTAATATAGGATTTCAGGTGTTGGGCCAACAATTTTTTATAAATTTTGTAAAAATATGGGGTATTGTAATGAAATACGGTAAAATCATTGGAAAAATTCAATAAAATCCCTTCTTATATTGAAAATATGGACTAAACTTATAAAAATTTCATTAAATATTGTAATATAAGGGGTACGGCTAAAATTATTTTATAAAACTTGTAATTATATGGGGTAAAGTAATAAAACAATTAAAAAATATGGATTAAAACAATAATTATCCCTTCAAATATTGAAAATAAGTATTAGATTCATAAAAATCTCGTTTAATATAGGATTTCAGGTGTTGGGCCAACAATTTTTTATAAATTTTGTAAAAATATGGGGTATTATAATGAAATACGGTAAAATCATTGGAAAAATTCAATAAAATCCCTTATTATATTGAAAATAAGGACTAAACTTAAAAAAATTTCATTAAATATTGTAATATAAGGGGTACGGCTAAAATTATTTTATAAAACTTGTAATTATATGGGGTAAAGTAATAAAACAATTAAAAAATAGGGATTAAAACAATAATTATCCCTTCAAATATTGAAAATAAGTATTAGATTCATAAAAATCTCATTTAATTAAAGATTTTAGGGGTTGGGTTCAACATTTTTTTATAAATTTTGTAAAAATATGGGGTATTGTAATGAAATACGGTAAAATCATTGGAAAAATTCAATAAAATCCCTTCAGATATTGAAAATAAGGGCTAAACTCATTAAAATAACATTAAATATTGTAATATAAGGGGTACGGCTAAAATTATTTTATAAAACTTGTAATTATATGGGGTAAAGTAATAAAACAATTAAAAAATATGGATTAAAACAATAATTATCCCTTCAAATATTGAAAATAAGTATTAGATTCATAAAAATCTCGTTTAATATAGGATTTCAGGTGTTGGGCCAACAATTTTTTATAAATTTTGTAAAAATATGGGGTATTATAATGAAATACGGTAAAATCATTGGAAAAATTCAATAAAATCCCTTATTATATTGAAAATAAGGACTAAACTTAAAAAAATTTCATTAAATATTGTAATATAAGGGGTACGGCTAAAATTATTTTATAAAACTTGTAATTATATGGGGTAAAGTAATAAAACAATTAAAAAATAGGGATTAAAACAATAATTATCCCTTCAAATATTGAAAATAAGTATTAGATTCATAAAAATCTCATTTAATTAAAGATTTTAGGGGTTGGGTTCAACATTTTTTTATAAATTTTGTAAAAATATGGGGTATTGTAATGAAATACGGTAAAATCATTGGAAAAATTCAATAAAATCCCTTCAGATATTGAAAATAAGGGCTAAACTCATTAAAATAACATTAAATATTGTAATATAAGGGGTACGGCTAAAATTATTTTATAAAACTTGCAATTATATGGGGTAAAGTAATAAAACAATTAAAAAATATGGATTAAAACAATAATTATCCCTTCAAATATTGAAAATAAGTATTAGATTCATAAAAATCTCATTTAATTAAAGATTTTAGGGGTTGGGTTCAACATTTTTTTATAAATTTTGTAAAAATATGGGGTATTGTAATGAAATACGGTAAAATCATTGGAAAAATTCAATAAAATCCCTTCAGATATTGAAAATAAGGGCTAAACTCATTAAAATAACATTAAATATTGTAATATAAGGGGTACGGCTAAAATTATTTTATAAAACTTGCAATTATATGGGGTAAAGTAATAAAACAATTGAAAAATATGGTTTAAAACAATAATTATCCCTTCAAATATTGAAAATAAGTATTAAATTCATAAAAATCTCATTTAATATAAGATTTTAGGGGTTGGGTTCAACATTTTTTTATAAATTTTGCAAAAATATGGGGTATTGTAATGAAATACGGTAAAATCATTGGAAAAATTCAATAAAATCCCTTCAGATATCGAAAATAAGGTCTAAACTCATTAAAATTTCATTAAATATTGTAATATAAGGGGTACGGCTAAAATTATTTTATAAAACTTGCAATTATATGGGGTAAAGTAATAAAACAATTGAAAAATATGGTTTAAAACAATAATTATCCCTTCAAATATTGAAAATAAGTATTAAATTCATAAAAATCTCATTTCATATAAGATTTTAGGGGTTGGGTTCAACATTTTTTTATAAATTTTGTAAAAATATGGGGTATTGTAATGAAATACGGTAAAATCATTGGAAAAATTCAATAAAATCCCTTCAGATATCGAAAATAAGGGCTAAACTCATTAAAATATCATTAAATATTGTAATATAAGGGGTACGGCTAAAATTATTTTATAAAACTTGCAATTATATGGGTAAAGTAATAAAACAATTGAATAATATGGTTTAAAACAATAATTATCCCTTCAAATATTGAAAATAAGTATTAAATTCATAAAAATCTCATTTCATATAAGATTTTAGGGGTTGGGTTTAACATTTTTTTATAAATTTTGTAAAAATATGGGGTATTGTAATGAAATACGGTAAAATCATTGGAAAAATTCAATAAAATCCCTTCTAATATTGAAAATAAGGACTAAATTCATTAAAATCTCATTAAATATTGTAATATAAGGGGTACGGCTAAAATTATTTTATAAAACTTGTAATTATATGGGGTAAAGTAATAAAACAATTGAAAAATATGGTTTAAAACAATAATTATCCCTTCAAATATTGAAAATAAGTATTAGATTCATAAAAATCTCATTTAATTAAAGATTTTAGGGGTTGGGTTCAACATTTTTTTATAAATTTTGTAAAAATATGGGGTATTGTAATAAAATACGTTAAAATCAATGAAAAATTTCAATAAAATCATTACAGATATTGAAAATAAGGGCGAAAATCATAAAAATTTCATTAAATATTGTAATATAAGGGGTACGGCTAAAATTATTTTATAAAACTTGTAATTATATGGGGTAAAGTAATAAAACAATTAAAAAATATGGATTAAAACAATAATTATCCCTTCAAATATTGAAAATAAGTATTTGTTCATAAAAATCTCATTTAATATAGGATTTCAGGGGATGGGTTCAACATTTTTTTATAAATTTTGTAAAAATATGGGGTATTGTAATGAAATACGGTAAAATCATTGGAAAAATTTCAATAAAATCCCTTATTATATTGAAAATAAGGACTAAACTTATAAAAATTTCATTAAATATTGTAATATAAGGGGTACGGCTAAAATTATTTTCTAAAACTTGCAATTATATGGGGTAAAGTAATAAAACAATTGAAAAATATCGTTTAAAACAATAATTATCCCTTCAAAAATTGATAATAAGTATTAAATTCCTAAAAATCTCGTTTAATATAGGATTTCAGGTGTTGGGCCAACAATTTTTTATAAATTTTGTAAAAATATGGGGTATTGTAATGAAATACGGTAAAATCATTGGAAAAATTCAATAAAATCCCTTCTTATATTGAAAATATGGACTAAACTTATAAAAATTTCATTAAATATTGTAATATAAGGGGTACGGCTAAAATTATTTTATAAAACTTGTAATTATATGGGGTAAAGTAATAAAACAATTAAAAAATATGGATTAAAACAATAATTATCCCTACAAATATTGAAAATAAGTATTAGATTCATAAAAATCTCGTTTAATATAGGATTTCAGGTGTTGGGCCAACAATTTTTTATAAATTTTGTAAAAATATGGGGTATTATAATGAAATACGGTAAAATCATTGGAAAAATTCAATAAAATCCCTTCAGATATTGAAAATAAGGGCTAAACTCATTAAAATAACATTAAATATTGTAATATAAGGGGTACGGCTAAAATTATTTTATAAAACTTGCAATTATATGGGGTAAAGTAATAAAACAATTAAAAAATATGGATTAAAACAATAATTATCCCTTCAAATATTGAAAATAAGTATTAGATTCATAAAAATCTCATTTAATTAAAGATTTTAGGGGTTGGGTTCAACATTTTTTTATAAATTTTGTAAAAATATGGGGTATTGTAATGAAATACGGTAAAATCATTGGAAAAATTCAATAAAATCCCTTCAGATATTGAAAATAAGGGCTAAACTCATTAAAATAACATTAAATATTGTAATATAAGGGGTACGGCTAAAATTATTTTATAAAACTTGCAATTATATGGGGTAAAGTAATAAAACAATTGAAAAATATGGTTTAAAACAATAATTATCCCTTCAAATATTGAAAATAAGTATTAAATTCATAAAAATCTCATTTAATATAAGATTTTAGGGGTTGGGTTCAACATTTTTTTATAAATTTTGTAAAAATATGGGGTATTGTAATGAAATACGGTAAAATCATTGGAAAAATTCAATAAAATCCCTTCAGATATCGAAAATAAGGGCTAAACTCATTAAAATTTCATTAAATATTGTAATATAAGGGGTACGGCTAAAATTATTTTATAAAACTTGCAATTATATGGGGTAAAGTAATAAAACAATTGAAAAATATGGTTTAAAACAATAATTATCCCTTCAAATATTGAAAATAAGTATTAAATTCATAAAAATCTCATTTCATATAAGATTTTAGGGGTTGGGTTCAACATTTTTTTATAAATTTTGTAAAAATATGGGGTATTGTAATAAAATACGTTAAAATCAATGAAAAATTTCAATAAAATCATTACAGATATTGAAAATAAGGGCTAAACTCATTAAAATTTCATTAAATATTGTAATATAAGGGGTACGGCTAAAATTATTTTCTAAAACTTGCAATTATATGGGTATAAAGTAATAAAACAATTGAAAAATATGGTTTAAAACAATAATTATCCCTTCAAAAATTGATAATAAGTATTAAATTCATAAAAATCTCGTTTAATATAGGATTTCAGGTGTTGGGCCAACAATTTTTTATAAATTTTGTAAAAATATGGGGTATTGTAATGAAATACGGTAAAATCATTGGAAAAATTCAATAAAATCCCTTCTTATATTGAAAATATGGACTAAACTTATAAAAATTTCATTAAATATTGTAATATAAGGGGTACGGCTAAAATTATTTTATAAAACTTGTAATTATATGGGGTAAAGTAATAAAACAATTAAAAAATATGGATTAAAACAATAATTATCCCTTCAAATATTGAAAATAAGTATTAGATTCATAAAAATCTCGTTTAATATAGGATTTCAGGTGTTGGGCCAACAATTTTTTATAAATTTTGTAAAAATATGGGGTATTATAATGAAATACGGTAAAATCATTGGAAAAATTCAATAAAATCCCTTATTATATTGAAAATAAGGACTAAACTTAAAAAAATTTCATTAAATATTGTAATATAAGGGGTACGGCTAAAATTATTTTATAAAACTTGTAATTATATGGGGTAAAGTAATAAAACAATTAAAAAATAGGGATTAAAACAATAATTATCCCTTCAAATATTGAAAATAAGTATTAGATTCATAAAAATCTCGTTTAATATAGGATTTCAGGTGTTGGGCCAACAATTTTTTATAAATTTTGTAAAAATATGGGGTATTATAATGAAATACGGTAAAATCATTGGAAAAATTCAATAAAATCCCTTCAGATATTGAAAATAAGGGCTAAACTCATTAAAATAACATTAAATATTGTAATATAAGGGGTACGGCTAAAATTATTTTATAAAACTTGCAATTATATGGGGTAAAGTAATAAAACAATTAAAAAATATGGATTAAAACAATAATTATCCCTTCAAATATTGAAAATAAGTATTAGATTCATAAAAATCTCATTTAATTAAAGATTTTAGGGGTTGGGTTCAACATTTTTTTATAAATTTTGTAAAAATATGGGGTATTGTAATGAAATACGGTAAAATCATTGGAAAAATTCAATAAAATCCCTTCAGATATTGAAAATAAGGGCTAAACTCATTAAAATAACATTAAATATTGTAATATAAGGGGTACGGCTAAAATTATTTTATAAAACTTGCAATTATATGGGGTAAAGTAATAAAACAATTGAAAAATATGGTTTAAAACAATAATTATCCCTTCAAATATTGAAAATAAGTATTAAATTCATAAAAATCTCATTTAATATAAGATTTTAGGGGTTGGGTTCAACATTTTTTTATAAATTTTGTAAAAATATGGGGTATTGTAATGAAATACGGTAAAATCATTGGAAAAATTCAATAAAATCCCTTCAGATATCGAAAATAAGGGCTAAACTCATTAAAATTTCATTAAATATTGTAATATAAGGGGTACGGCTAAAATTATTTTCTAAAACTTGCAATTATATGGGTATAAAGTAATAAAACAATTGAAAAATATGGTTTAAAACAATAATTATCCCTTCAAAAATTGATAATAAGTATTAAATTCCTAAAAATCTCGTTTAATATAGGATTTCAGGTGTTGGGCCAACAATTTTTTATAAATTTTGTAAAAATATGGGGTATTGTAATGAAATACGGTAAAATCATTGGAAAAATTCAATAAAATCCCTTCTTATATTGAAAATATGGACTAAACTTATAAAAATTTCATTAAATATTGTAATATAAGGGGTACGGCTAAAATTATTTTATAAAACTTGTAATTATATGGGGTAAAGTAATAAAACAATTAAAAAATATGGATTAAAACAATAATTATCCCTTCAAATATTGAAAATAAGTATTAGATTCATAAAAATCTCGTTTAATATAGGATTTCAGGTGTTGGGCCAACAATTTTTTATAAATTTTGTAAAAATATGGGGTATTATAATGAAATACGGTAAAATCATTGGAAAAATTCAATAAAATCCCTTATTATATTGAAAATAAGGACTAAACTTAAAAAAATTTCATTAAATATTGTAATATAAGGGGTACGGCTAAAATTATTTTATAAAACTTGTAATTATATGGGGTAAAGTAATAAAACAATTAAAAAATAGGGATTAAAACAATAATTATCCCTTCAAATATTGAAAATAAGTATTAGATTCATAAAAATCTCATTTAATTAAAGATTTTAGGGGTTGGGTTCAACATTTTTTTATAAATTTTGTAAAAATATGGGGTATTGTAATGAAATACGGTAAAATCATTGGAAAAATTCAATAAAATCCCTTCAGATATTGAAAATAAGGGCTAAACTCATTAAAATAACATTAAATATTGTAATATAAGGGGTACGGCTAAAATTATTTTATAAAACTTGCAATTATATGGGGTAAAGTAATAAAACAATTGAAAAATATGGATTAAAACAATAATAATCCCTTCAAATATTGAAAATAAGTATTAGATTCATAAAAATCTCATTTAATTAAAGATTTTAGGGGTTGGGTTCAACATTTTTTTATAAATTTTGTAAAAATATGGGGTATTGTAATGAAATACGGTAAAATCATTGGAAAAATTTCAATAAAATCCCTTATTATATTGAAAATAAGGACTAAACTTATAAAAATTTCATTAAATATTGTAATATAAGGGGTACGGCTAAAATTATTTTCTAAAATTTGCAATTATATGGGGTAAAGTAATAAAACAATTGAAAAATATCGTTTAAAATAATAATTATCCCTTCAAAAATTGATAATAAGTATTAAATTCCTAAAAATCTCGTTTAATATAGGATTTCAGGTGTTGGGCCAACAATTTTTTATAAATTTTGTAAAAATATGGGGTATTGTAATGAAATACGGTAAAATCATTGGAAAAATTCAATAAAATCCCTTCAGATATCGAAAATAAGGGCTAAACTCATTAAAATTTCATTAAATATTGTAATATAAGGGGTACGGCTAAAATTATTTTATAAAACTTGCAATTATATGGGGTAAAGTAATAAAACAATTGAAAAATATGGTTTAAAACAATAATTATCCCTTCAAATATTGAAAATAAGTATTAAATTCATAAAAATCTCATTTAATATAAGATTTTAGGGGTTGGGTTCAACATTTTTTTATAAATTTTGTAAAAATATGGGGTATTGTAATGAAATACGGTAAAATCATTGGAAAAATTCAATAAAATCCCTTCAGATATCGAAAATAAGGGCTAAACTCATTAAAATATCATTAAATATTGTAATATAAGGGGTACGGCTAAAATTATTTTATAAAACTTGCAATTATATGGGTAAAGTAATAAAACAATTGAATAATATGGTTTAAAACAATAATTATCCCTTCAAATATTGAAAATAAGTATTAAATTCATAAAAATCTCATTTCATATAAGATTTTAGGGGTTGGGTTTAACATTTTTTTATAAATTTTGTAAAAATATGGGGTATTGTAATGAAATACGGTAAAATCATTGGAAAAATTCAATAAAATCCCTTCTAATATTGAAAATAAGGACTAAATTCATTAAAATCTCATTAAATATTGTAATATAAGGGGTACGGCTAAAATTATTTTATAAAACTTGTAATTATATGGGGTAAAGTAATAAAACAATTGAAAAATATGGTTTAAAACAATAATTATCCCTTCAAATATTGAAAATAAGTATTAGATTCATAAAAATCTCATTTAATTAAAGATTTTAGGGGTTGGGTTCAACATTTTTTTATAAATTTTGTAAAAATATGGGGTATTGTAATAAAATACGTTAAAATCAATGAAAAATTTCAATAAAATCATTACAGATATTGAAAATAAGGGCGAAATTCATAAAAATTTCATTAAATATTGTAATATAAGGGGTACGGCTAAAATTATTTTATAAAACTTGTAATTATATGGGGTAAAGTAATAAAACAATTAAAAAATATGGATTAAAACAATAATTATCCCTTCAAATATTGAAAATAAGTATTTGTTCATAAAAATCTCATTTAATATAGGATTTCAGGTGTTGGGCCAACAATTTTTTATAAATTTTGTAAAAATATGGGGTATTGTAATGAAATACGGTAAAATCATTGGAAAAATTCAATAAAATCCCTTCTTATATTGAAAATATGGACTAAACTTATAAAAATTTCATTAAATATTGTAATATAAGGGGTACGGCTAAAATTATTTTATAAAACTTGTAATTATATGGGGTAAAGTAATAAAACAATTAAAAAATATGGATTAAAACAATAATTATCCCTTCAAATATTGAAAATAAGTATTAGATTCATAAAAATCTCGTTTAATATAGGATTTCAGGTGTTGGGCCAACAATTTTTTATAAATTTTGTAAAAATATGGGGTATTATAATGAAATACGGTAAAATCATTGGAAAAATTCAATAAAATCCCTTCAGATATTGAAAATAAGGGCTAAACTCATTAAAATAACATTAAATATTGTAATATAAGGGGTACGGCTAAAATTATTTTATAAAACTTGCAATTATATGGGGTAAAGTAATAAAACAATTAAAAAATATGGATTAAAACAATAATTATCCCTTCAAATATTGAAAATAAGTATTAGATTCATAAAAATCTCATTTAATTAAAGATTTTAGGGGTTGGGTTCAACATTTTTTTATAAATTTTGTAAAAATATGGGGTATTGTAATGAAATACGGTAAAATCATTGGAAAAATTCAATAAAATCCCTTCAGATATTGAAAATAAGGGCTAAACTCATTAAAATAACATTAAATATTGTAATATAAGGGGTACGGCTAAAATTATTTTATAAAACTTGCAATTATATGGGGTAAAGTAATAAAACAATTGAAAAATATGGTTTAAAACAATAATTATCCCTTCAAATATTGAAAATAAGTATTAAATTCATAAAAATCTCATTTAATATAAGATTTTAGGGGTTGGGTTCAACATTTTTTTATAAATTTTGTAAAAATATGGGGTATTGTAATGAAATACGGTAAAATCATTGGAAAAATTCAATAAAATCCCTTCAGATATCGAAAATAAGGGCTAAACTCATTAAAATTTCATTAAATATTGTAATATAAGGGGTACGGCTAAAATTATTTTATAAAACTTGCAATTATATGGGGTAAAGTAATAAAACAATTGAAAAATATGGTTTAAAACAATAATTATCCCTTCAAATATTGAAAATAAGTATTAAATTCATAAAAATCTCATTTCATATAAGATTTTAGGGGTTGGGTTCAACATTTTTTTATAAATTTTGTAAAAATATGGGGTATTGTAATAAAATACGTTAAAATCAATGAAAAATTTCAATAAAATCATTACAGATATTGAAAATAAGGGCTAAACTCATTAAAATTTCATTAAATATTGTAATATAAGGGGTACGGCTAAAATTATTTTCTAAAACTTGCAATTATATGGGGTAAAGTAATAAAACAATTGAAAAATATGGTTTAAAACAATAATTATCCCTTCAAAAATTGATAATAAGTATTAAATTCCTAAAAATCTCGTTTAATATAGGATTTCAGGTGTTAGGCCAACAATTTTTTATAAATTTTGTAAAAATATGGGGTATTGTAATGAAATACGGTAAAATCATTGGAAAAATTCAATAAAATCCCTTCTTATATTGAAAATATGGACTAAACTTATAAAAATTTCATTAAATATTGTAATATAAGGGGTACGGCTAAAATTATTTTATAAAACTTGTAATTATATGGGGTAAAGTAATAAAACAATTAAAAAATATGGATTAAAACAATAATTATCCCTTCAAATATTGAAAATAAGTATTAGATTCATAAAAATCTCGTTTAATATAAGATTTCAGGTGTTGGGCCAACAATTTTTTATAAATTTTGTAAAAATATGGGGTATTATAATGAAATACGGTAAAATCATTGGAAAAATTCAATAAAATCCCTTATTATATTGAAAATAAGGACTAAACTTAAAAAAATTTCATTAAATATTGTAATATAAGGGGTACGGCTAAAATTATTTTATAAAACTTGTAATTATATGGGGTAAAGTAATAAAACAATTAAAAAATAGGGATTAAAACAATAATTATCCCTTCAAATATTGAAAATAAGTATTAGATTCATAAAAATCTCATTTAATTAAAGATTTTAGGGGTTGGGTTCAACATTTTTTTATAAATTTTGTAAAAATATGGGGTATTGTAATGAAATACGGTAAAATCATTGGAAAAATTCAATAAAATCCCTTCAGATATTGAAAATAAGGGCTAAACTCATTAAAATAACATTAAATATTGTAATATAAGGGGTACGGCTAAAATTATTTTATAAAACTTGCAATTATATGGGGTAAAGTAATAAAACAATTGAAAAATATGGATTAAAACAATAATTATCCCTTCAAATATTGAAAATAAGTATTAGATTCATAAAAATCTCATTTAATTAAAGATTTTAGGGGTTGGGTTCAACATTTTTTTATAAATTTTGTAAAAATATGGGGTATTGTAATGAAATACGGTAAAATCATTGGAAAAATTTCAATAAAATCCCTTATTATATTGAAAATAAGGACTAAACTTATAAAAATTTCATTAAATATTGTAATATAAGGGGTACGGCTAAAATTATTTTCTAAAACTTGCAATTATATGGGGTAAAGAAATAAAACAATTGAAAAATATCGTTTAAAACAATAATTATCCCTTCAAAAATTGATAATAAGTATTAAATTCCTAAAAATCTCGTTTAATATAGGATTTCAGGTGTTGGGCCAACAATTTTTTATAAATTTTGTAAAAATATGGGGTATTGTAATGAAATACGGTAAAATCATTGGAAAAATTCAATAAAATCCCTTCTTATATTGAAAATATGGACTAAACTTATAAAAATTTCATTAAATATTGTAATATAAGGGGTACGGCTAAAATTATTTTATAAAACTTGTAATTATATGGGGTAAAGTAATAAAACAATTAAAAAATATGGATTAAAACAATAATTATCCCTTCAAATATTGAAAATAAGTATTAGATTCATAAAAATCTCGTTTAATATAGGATTTCAGGTGTTTGGCCAACAATTTTTTATAAATTTTGTAAAAATATGGGGTATTATAATGAAATACGGTAAAATCATTGGAAAAATTCAATAAAATCCCTTATTATATTGAAAATAAGGACTAAACTAAAAAAAATTTCATTAAATATTGTAATATAAGGGGTACGGCTAAAATTATTTTATAAAACTTGTAATTATATGGGGTAAAGTAATAAAACAATTAAAAAATAGGGATTAAAACAATAATTATCCCTTCAAATATTGAAAATAAGTATTAGATTCATAAAAATCTCATTTAATTAAAGATTTTAGGGGTTGGGTTCAACATTTTTTTATAAATTTTGTAAAAATATGGGGTATTGTAATGAAATACGGTAAAATCATTGGAAAAATTCAATAAAATCCCTTCAGATATTGAAAATAAGGGCTAAACTCATTAAAATAACATTAAATATTGTAATATAAGGGGTACGGCTAAAATTATTTTATAAAACTTGCAATTATATGGGGTAAAGTAATAAAACAATTGAAAAATATGGTTTAAAACAATAATTATCCCTTCAAATATTGAAAATAAGTATTAAATTCATAAAAATCTCATTTCATATAAGATTTTAGGGGTTGGGTTCAACATTTTTTTATAAATTTTGTAAAAATATGGGGTATTGTAATAAAATACGTTAAAATCAATGAAAAATTTCAATAAAATCATTACAGATATTGAAAATAAGGGCTAAACTCATTAAAATTTCATTAAATATTGTAATATAAGGGGTACGGCTAAAATTATTTTCTAAAACTTGCAATTATATGGGGTAAAGTAATAAAACAATTGAAAAATATGGTTTAAAACAATAATTATCCCTTCAAAAATTGATAATAAGTATTAAATTCCTAAAAATCTCGTTTAATATAGGATTTCAGGTGTTAGGCCAACAATTTTTTATAAATTTTGTAAAAATATGGGGTATTGTAATGAAATACGGTAAAATCATTGGAAAAATTCAATAAAATCCCTTCTTATATTGAAAATATGGACTAAACTTATAAAAATTTCATTAAATATTGTAATATAAGGGGTACGGCTAAAATTATTTTATAAAACTTGTAATTATATGGGGTAAAGTAATAAAACAATTAAAAAATATGGATTAAAACAATAATTATCCCTTCAAATATTGAAAATAAGTATTAGATTCATAAAAATCTCGTTTAATATAAGATTTCAGGTGTTGGGCCAACAATTTTTTATAAATTTTGTAAAAATATGGGGTATTATAATGAAATACGGTAAAATCATTGGAAAAATTCAATAAAATCCCTTATTATATTGAAAATAAGGACTAAACTTAAAAAAATTTCATTAAATATTGTAATATAAGGGGTACGGCTAAAATTATTTTATAAAACTTGTAATTATATGGGGTAAAGTAATAAAACAATTAAAAAATAGGGATTAAAACAATAATTATCCCTTCAAATATTGAAAATAAGTATTAGATTCATAAAAATCTCATTTAATTAAAGATTTTAGGGGTTGGGTTCAACATTTTTTTATAAATTTTGTAAAAATATGGGGTATTGTAATGAAATACGGTAAAATCATTGGAAAAATTCAATAAAATCCCTTCAGATATTGAAAATAAGGGCTAAACTCATTAAAATAACATTAAATATTGTAATATAAGGGGTACGGCTAAAATTATTTTATAAAACTTGCAATTATATGGGGTAAAGTAATAAAACAATTGAAAAATATGGATTAAAACAATAATTATCCCTTCAAATATTGAAAATAAGTATTAGATTCATAAAAATCTCATTTAATTAAAGATTTTAGGGGTTGGGTTCAACATTTTTTTATAAATTTTGTAAAAATATGGGGTATTGTAATGAAATACGGTAAAATCATTGGAAAAATTTCAATAAAATCCCTTATTATATTGAAAATAAGGACTAAACTTATAAAAATTTCATTAAATATTGTAATATAAGGGGTACGGCTAAAATTATTTTCTAAAACTTGCAATTATATGGGGTAAAGAAATAAAACAATTGAAAAATATCGTTTAAAACAATAATTATCCCTTCAAAAATTGATAATAAGTATTAAATTCCTAAAAATCTCGTTTAATATAGGATTTCAGGTGTTGGGCCAACAATTTTTTATAAATTTTGTAAAAATATGGGGTATTGTAATGAAATACGGTAAAATCATTGGAAAAATTCAATAAAATCCCTTCTTATATTGAAAATATGGACTAAACTTATAAAAATTTCATTAAATATTGTAATATAAGGGGTACGGCTAAAATTATTTTATAAAACTTGTAATTATATGGGGTAAAGTAATAAAACAATTAAAAAATATGGATTAAAACAATAATTATCCCTTCAAATATTGAAAATAAGTATTAGATTCATAAAAATCTCGTTTAATATAGGATTTCAGGTGTTTGGCCAACAATTTTTTATAAATTTTGTAAAAATATGGGGTATTATAATGAAATACGGTAAAATCATTGGAAAAATTCAATAAAATCCCTTATTATATTGAAAATAAGGACTAAACTTAAAAAAATTTCATTAAATATTGTAATATAAGGGGTACGGCTAAAATTATTTTATAAAACTTGTAATTATATGGGGTAAAGTAATAAAACAATTAAAAAATAGGGATTAAAACAATAATTATCCCTTCAAATATTGAAAATAAGTATTAGATTCATAAAAATCTCATTTAATTAAAGATTTTAGGGGTTGGGTTCAACATTTTTTTATAAATTTTGTAAAAATATGGGGTATTGTAATGAAATACGGTAAAATCATTGGAAAAATTCAATAAAATCCCTTCAGATATTGAAAATAAGGGCTAAACTCATTAAAATAACATTAAATATTGTAATATAAGGGGTACGGCTAAAATTATTTTATAAAACTTGCAATTATATGGGGTAAAGTAATAAAACAATTAAAAAATATGGATTAAAACAATAATTATCCCTTCAAATATTGAAAATAAGTATTAGATTCATAAAAATCTCATTTAATTAAAGATTTTAGGGGTTGGGTTCAACATTTTTTTATAAATTTTGTAAAAATATGGGGTATTGTAATGAAATACGGTAAAATCATTGGAAAAATTCAATAAAATCCCTTCAGATATTGAAAATAAGGGCTAAACTCATTAAAATAACATTAAATATTGTAATATAAGGGGTACGGCTAAAATTATTTTATAAAACTTGCAATTATATGGGGTAAAGTAATAAAACAATTGAAAAATATGGTTTAAAACAATAATTATCCCTTCAAATATTGAAAATAAGTATTAAATTCATAAAAATCTCATTTAATATAAGATTTTAGGGGTTGGGTTCAACATTTTTTTATAAATTTTGTAAAAATATGGGGTATTGTAATGAAATACGGTAAAATCATTGGAAAAATTCAATAAAATCCCTTTAGATATCGAAAATAAGGGCTAAACTCATTAAAATTTCATTAAATATTGTAATATAAGGGGTACGGCTAAAATTATTTTATAAAACTTGCAATTATATGGGGTAAAGTAATAAAACAATTGAAAAATATGGTTTAAAACAATAATTATCCCTTCAAATATTGAAAATAAGTATTAAATTCATAAAAATCTCATTTCATATAAGATTTTAGGGGTTGGGTTCAACATTTTTTTATAAATTTTGTAAAAATATGGGGTATTGTAATGAAATACGGTAAAATCATTGGAAAAATTCAATAAAATCCCTTCAGATATCGAAAATAAGGGCTAAACTCATTAAAATATCATTAAATATTGTAATATAAGGGGTACGGCTAAAATTATTTTATAAAACTTGCAATTATATGGGTAAAGTAATAAAACAATTGAATAATATGGTTTAAAACAATAATTATCCCTTCAAATATTGAAAATAAGTATTAAATTCATAAAAATCTCATTTCATATAAGATTTTAGGGGTTGGGTTTAACATTTTTTTATAAATTTTGTAAAAATATGGGGTATTGTAATGAAATACGGTAAAATCATTGGAAAAATTCAATAAAATCCCTTCTAATATTGAAAATAAGGACTAAATTCATTAAAATCTCATTAAATATTGTAATATAAGGGGTACGGCTAAAATTATTTTATAAAACTTGTAATTATATGGGGTAAAGTAATAAAACAATTGAAAAATATGGTTTAAAACAATAATTATCCCTTCAAATATTGAAAATAAGTATTAGATTCATAAAAATCTCATTTAATTAAAGATTTTAGGGGTTGGGTTCAACATTTTTTTATAAATTTTGTAAAAATATGGGGTATTGTAATAAAATACGTTAAAATCAATGAAAAATTTCAATAAAATCATTACAGATATTGAAAATAAGGGCGAAATTCATAAAAATTTCATTAAATATTGTAATATAAGGGGTACGGCTAAAATTATTTTATAAAACTTGTAATTATATGGGGTAAAGTAATAAAACAATTAAAAAATATGGATTAAAACAATAATTATCCCTTCAAATATTGAAAATAAGTATTTGTTCATAAAAATCTCATTTAATATAGGATTTCAGGGGATGGGTTCAACATTTTTTTATAAATTTTGTAAAAATATGGGGTATTGTAATGAAATACGGTAAAATCATTGGAAAAATTTCAATAAAATCCCTTATTATATTGAAAATAAGGACTAAACTTATAAAAATTTCATTAAATATTGTAATATAAGGGGTACGGCTAAAATTATTTTCTAAAACTTGCAATTATATGGGGTAAAGTAATAAAACAATTGAAAAATATCGTTTAAAACAATAATTATCCCTTCAAAAATTGATAATAAGTATTAAATTCCTAAAAATCTCGTTTAATATAGGATTTCAGGTGTTGGGCCAACAATTTTTTATAAATTTTGTAAAAATATGGGGTATTATAATGAAATACGGTAAAATCATTGGAAAAATTCAATAAAATCCCTTATTATATTGAAAATAAGGACTAAACTTAAAAAAATTTCATTAAATATTGTAATATAAGGGGTACGGCTAAAATTATTTTATAAAACTTGTAATTATATGGGGTGAAGTAATAAAACAATTAAAAAATAGGGATTAAAACAATAATTATCCCTTCAAATATTGAAAATAAGTATTAGATTCATAAAAATCTCATTTAATTAAAGATTTTAGGGGTTGGGTTCAATATTTTTTTATAAATTTTGTAAAAATATGGGGTATTGTAATGAATTACGGTAAAATCATTGGAAAAATTCAATAAAATCCCTTCAGATATTGAAAATAAGGGCTAAACTCATTAAAATAACATTAAATATTGTAATATAAGGGGTACGGCTAAAATTATTTTATAAAACTTGCAATTATATGGGGTAAAGTAATAAAACAATTAAAAAATATGGATTAAAACAATAATTATCCCTTCAAATATTGAAAATAAGTATTAGATTCATAAAAATCTCATTTAATTAAAGATTTTAGGGGTTGGGTTCAACATTTTTTTATAAATTTTGTAAAAATATGGGGTATTGTAATGAAATACGGTAAAATCATTGGAAAAATTCAATAAAATCCCTTCAGATATTGAAAATAAGGGCTAAACTCATTAAAATAACATTAAATATTGTAATATAAGGGGTACGGCTAAAATTATTTTCTAAAACTTGCAATTATATGGGGTAAAGTAATAAAACAATTGAATAATATGGTTTAAAACAATAATTATCCCTTCAAATATTGAAAATAAGTATTAAATTCATAAAAATCTCATTTCATATAAGATTTTAGGGGTTGGGTTTAACATTTTTTTATAAATTTTGTAAAAATATGGGGTATTGTAATGAAATACGGTAAAATCATTGGAAAAATTCAATAAAATCCCTTCTAATATTGAAAATAAGGACTAAATTCATTAAAATCTCATTAAATATTGTAATATAAGGGGTACGGCTAAAATTATTTTATAAAACTTGTAATTATATGGGGTAAAGTAATAAAACAATTGAAAAATATGGTTTAAAACAATAATTATCCCTTCAAATATTGAAAATAAGTATTAGATTCATAAAAATCTCATTTAATTAAAGATTTTAGGGGTTGGGTTCAACATTTTTTTATAAATTTTGTAAAAATATGGGGTATTGTAATAAAATACGTTAAAATCAATGAAAAATTTCAATAAAATCATTACAGATATTGAAAATAAGGGCGAAATTCATAAAAATTTCATTAAATATTGTAATATAAGGGGTACGGCTAAAATTATTTTATAAAACTTGTAATTATATGGGGTAAAGTAATAAAACAATTAAAAAATATGGATTAAAACAATAATTATCCCTTCAAATATTGAAAATAAGTATTTGTTCATAAAAATCTCATTTAATATAGGATTTCAGGGGATGGGTTCAACATTTTTTTATAAATTTTGTAAAAATATGGGGTATTGTAATGAAATACGGTAAAATCATTGGAAAAATTTCAATAAAATCCCTTATTATATTGAAAATAAGGACTAAACTTATAAAAATTTCATTAAATATTGTAATATAAGGGGTACGGCTAAAATTATTTTCTAAAACTTGCAATTATATGGGGTAAAGTAATAAAACAATTGAAAAATATCGTTTAAAACAATAATTATCCCTTCAAAAATTGATAATAAGTATTAAATTCCTAAAAATCTCGTTTAATATAGGATTTCAGGTGTTGGGCCAACAATTTTTTATAAATTTTGTAAAAATATGGGGTATTGTAATGAAATACGGTAAAATCATTGGAAAAATTCAATAAAATCCCTTCTTATATTGAAAATATTGACTAAACTTATAAAAATTTCATTAAATATTGTAATATAAGGGGTACGGCTAAAATTATTTTATAAAACTTGTAATTATATGGGGTAAAGTAATAAAACAATTAAAAAATATGGATTAAAACAATAATTATCCCTTCAAATATTGAAAATAAGTATTAGATTCATAAAAATCTCGTTTAATATAGGATTTCAGGTGTTGGGCCAACAATTTTTTATAAATTTTGTAAAAATATGGGGTATTATAATGAAATACGGTAAAATCATTGGAAAAATTCAATAAAATCCCTTCAGATATTGAAAATAAGGGCTAAACTCATTAAAATAACATTAAATATTGTAATATAAGGGGTACGGCTAAAATTATTTTATAAAACTTGTAATTATATGGGGTGAAGTAATAAAACAATTAAAAAATAGGGATTAAAACAATAATTATCCCTTCAAATATTGAAAATAAGTATTAGATTCATAAAAATCTCATTTAATTAAAGATTTTAGGGGTTGGGTTCAACATTTTTTTATAAATTTTGTAAAAATATGGGGTATTGTAATGAATTACGGTAAAATCATTGGAAAAATTCAATAAAATCCCTTCAGATATTGAAAATAAGGGCTAAACTCATTAAAATAACATTAAATATTGTAATATAAGGGGTACGGCTAAAATTATTTTATAAAACTTGTAATTATATGGGGTAAAGTAATAAAACAATTAAAAAATAGGGATTAAAACAATAATTATCCCTTCAAATATTGAAAATAAGTATTAGATTCATAAAAATCTCATTTAATTAAAGATTTTAGGGGTTGGGTTCAACATTTTTTTATAAATTTTGTAAAAATATGGGGTATTGTAATGAAATACGGTAAAATCATTGGAAAAATTCAATAAAATCCCTTCAGATATTGAAAATAAGGGCTAAACTCATTAAAATAACATTAAATATTGTAATATAAGGGGTACGGCTAAAATTATTTTATAAAACTTGCAATTATATGGGGTAAAGTAATAAAACAATTGAAAAATATGGATTAAAACAATAATTATCCCTTCAAATATTGAAAATAAGTATTAGATTCATAAAAATCTCATTTAATTAAAGATTTTAGGGGTTGGGTTCAACATTTTTTTATAAATTTTGTAAAAATATGGGGTATTTTAATGAAATACGGTAAAATCATTGGATAAATTCAATAAAATCCCTTCAGATATTGAAAATAAGGGCTAAACTCATTAAAATAACATTAAATATTGTAATATAAGGGGTACGGCTAAAATTATTTTATAAAACTTGCAATTATATGGGGTAAAGTAATAAAACAATTGAAAAATATGGTTTAAAACAATAATTATCCCTTCAAATATTGAAAATAAGTATTAAATTCATAAAAATCTCATTTAATATAAGATTTTAGGGGTTGGGTTCAACATTTTTTTATAAATTTTGTAAAAATATGGGGTATTGTAATGAAATACGGTAAAATCATTGGAAAAATTCAATAAAATCCCTTCAGATATCGAAAATAAGGGCTAAACTCATTAAAATTTCATTAAATATTGTAATATAAGGGGTACGGCTAAAATTATTTTATAAAACTTGCAATTATATGGGGTAAAGTAATAAAACAATTGAAAAATATGGTTTAAAACAATAATTATCCCTTCAAATATTGAAAATAAGTATTAAATTCATAAAAATCTCATTTCATATAAGATTTTAGGGGTTGGGTTCAACATTTTTTTATAAATTTTGTAATAATATGGGGTATTGTAATAAAATACGTTAAAATCAATGAAAAATTTCAATAAAATCATTACAGATATTGAAAATAAGGGCGAAATTCATAAAAATTTCATTAAATATTGTAATATAAGGGGTACGGCTAAAATTATTTTCTAAAACTTGCAATAATATGGGGTAAAGTAATAAAACAATTGAAAAATATCGTTTAAAACAATAATTATCCCTTCAAAAATTGATAATAAGTATTAAATTCCTAAAAATCTCGTTTAATATAGGATTTCAGGTGTTGGGCCAACAATTTTTTATAAATTTTGTAAAAATATGGGGTATTGTAATGAAATACGGTAAAATCATTGGAAAAATTCAATAAAATCCCTTCAGATATTGAAAATAAGGGCTAAACTCATTAAAATAACATTAAATATTGTAATATAAGGGGTACGGCTAAAATTATTTTATAAAACTTGCAATTATATGGGGTAAAGTAATAAAACAATTGAAAAATATGGTTTAAAACAATAATTATCCCTTCAAATATTGAAAATAAGTATTAAATTCATAAAAATCTCAATTAATATAAGATTTTAGGGGTTGGGTTCAACATTTTTTTATAAATTTTGTAAAAATATGGGGTATTGTAATGATATACGGTAAAATCATTGGAAAAATTCAATAAAATCCCTTCAGATATCGAAAATAAGGGCTAAACTCATTAAAATATCATTAAATATTGTAATATAAGGGGTACGGCTAAAATTATTTTATAAAACTTGCAATTATATGGGGTAAAGTAATAAAACAATTGAAAAATATGGTTTAAAACAATAATTATCCCTTCAAATATTGAAAATAAGTATTAAATTCATAAAAATCTCATTTCATATAAGATTTTAGGGGTTGGGTTTAACATTTTTTTATAAATTTTGTAAAAATATGGGGTATTGTAATAAAATACGTTAAAATCAATGAAAAATTTCAATAAAATCATTACAGATATTGAAAATAAGGGCTAAATTCATAAAAATTTCATTAAATATTGTAATATAAGGGGTACGGCTTAAATTATTTTATAAAACTTGTAATTATATGGGGTAAAGTAATAAAACAATTGAAAAATATGGTTTAAAACAATAATTATCCCTTCAAATATTGAAAATAAGTATTAAATTCATAAAAATCTCATTTAATATAAGATTTTAGGGGTTGGGTTCAACATTTTTTTATAAATTTGGTAAAAATATGGGGTATTGTAATAAAATACGTTAAAATCAATGAAAAATTTCAATAAAATCATTACAGATATTGAAAATAAGGGCTAAATTCATAAAAATTTCATTAAATATTGTAATATAAGGGGTACGGCTTAAATTATTTTATAAAACCTGTAATTATATGGGGTAAAGTAATAAAACAATTGAAAAATATGGTTTAAAACAATAATTATCCCTTCAAATATTGAAAATAAGTATTAAATTCATAAAAATCTCATTTCATATAAGATTTTAGGGGTTGGGTTCAACATTTTTTTATAAATTTTGTAAAAATATGGGGTATTGTAATAAAATACGTTAAAATCAATGAAAAATTTCAATAAAATCATTACAGATATTGAAAATAAGGGCGAAATTCATAAAAATTTCATTAAATATTGTAATATAAGGGGTACGGCTAAAATTATTTTATAAAACTTGCAATTATATGGGGTAAAGTAATAAAACAATTGAAAAATATGGTTTAAAACAATAATTATCCCTTCAAATATTGAAAATAAGTATTAAATTCATAAAAATCTCATTTAATTAAAGATTTTAGGGGTTGGGTTCAACATTTTTTTATAAATTTTGTAAAAATATGGGAAATTGTAATGAAATACGGTAAAATCATTGGAGAAATTCAATAAATTCCCTTCAGATATCGAAAATAAGAGCTAAACTCATTAAAATAACATTAAATATTGTAATATAAGGGGTACGGCTAAAATTATTTTATAAAACTTGCAATTATATGGGGTAAAGTAATAAAACAATTGAAAAATATGGTTTAAAACAATAATTATCCCTTCAAAAATTGATAATAAGTATAAAATTCCTAAAAATCTCGTTTAATATAGGATTTCAGGTGTTGGGCCAACAATTTTTTATAAATTTTGTAAAAATATGGGGTATTATAATGAAATACGGTAAAATCATTGGAAAAATTCAATAAACTCCCTTATTATATTGAAAATAAGGACTAAATTTAAAAAAATTTCATTAAATATTGTAATATAAGGGGTACGGCTAAAATTATTTTATAAAACTTGTAATTATATGGGGTAAAGTAATAAAACAATTGAAAAATATGGTTTAAAACAATAATTATCCCTTCAAATATTGAAAATAAGTATTAAATTCATAAAAATCTCATTTAATATAAGATTATAGGGGTTGGGTTCAACATTTTTTTATAAATTTTGTAAAAATATGGGGTATTGTAATAAAATACGTTAAAATCAATGAAAAATTTCAATAAAATCATTACAGATATTGAAAATAAGGGCTAAATTCATAAAAATTTCATTAAATATTGTAATATAAGGGGTACGGCTTAAATTATTTTATAAAACTTGTAATTATATGGGGTAAAGTAATAAAACAATTGAAAAATATGGTTTAAAACAATAATTATCCCTTCAAATATTGAAAATAAGTATTAAATTCATAAAAATCTCATTTCATATAAGATTTTAGGGGTTGGGTTCAACATTTTTTTATATATTTTGTAAAAATATGGGGTATTGTAATAAAATACGTTAAAATCAATGAAAAATTTCAATAAAATCATTACAGATATTGAAAATAAGGGCGAAATTCATAAAAATTTCATTAAATATTGTAATATAAGGGGTACGGCTAAAATTATTTTATAAAACTTGCAATTATATGGGGTAAAGTAATAAAACAATTGAAAAATATGGTTTAAAACAATAATTATCCCTTCAAATATTGAAAATAAGTATTTGTTCATAAAAATCTCATTTAATATAGGATTTCAGGGGATGGGTTCAACATTTTTTTATAAATTATGTAAAAATATGGGGTATTGTAATGAAATACGGTAAAATCATTGGAAAAATTTCAATAAAATCCCTTATTATATTGAAAATAAGGACTACACTAATAAAAATTTCATTAAATTTTGTAATATAAGGGGTACAGCTAAAATTATTTTATAAAACTTGTAATTATATGGGGTAAAGTAATAAAACAATTGAAAAATATGGATTAAAACAATAATTATCCCTTCAAATATTGAAAATAAGTATTAGATTCATAAAAATCTCATTTAATTAAAGATTTTAGGGGTTGGGTTCAACATTTTTTTATAAATTTTGTAAAAATATGGGGTATTGTAATGAAATACGGTAAAATCATTGGAAAAATTCAATAAAATCCCTTCAGATATTGAAAATAAGGGCTAAACTCATTAAAATAACATTAAATATTGTAATATAAGGGGTACGGCTAAAATTATTTTATAAAACTTGCAATTATATGGGGTAAAGTAATAAAACAATTGAAAAATATGGTTTAAAACAATAATTATCCCTTCAAATATTGAAAATAAGTATTAAATTCATAAAAATCTCATTTAATATAAGATTTTAGGGGTTGGGTTCAACATTTTTTTATAAATTTTGTAAAAATATGGGGTATTGTAATGAAATACGGTAAAATCATTGGAAAAATTCAATAAAATCCCTTCAGATATCGAAAATAAGGGCTAAACTCATTAAAATTTCATTAAATATTGTAATATAAGGGGTACGGCTAAAATTATTTTATAAAACTTGCAATTATATGGGGTAAAGTAATAAAACAATTGAAAAATATGGTTTAAAACAATAATTATCCCTTCAAATATTGAAAATAAGTATTAAATTCATAAAAATCTCATTTCATATAAGATTTTAGGGGTTGGGTTCAACATTTTTTTATAAATTTTGTAAAAATATGGGGTATTGTAATAAAATACGTTAAAATCAATGAAAAATTTCAATAAAATCATTACAGATATTGAAAATAAGGGCGAAATTCATAAAAATTTCATTAAATATTGTAATATAAGGGGTACGGCTAAAATTATTTTCTAAAACTTGCAATTATATGGGGTAAAGTAATAAAACAATTGAAAAATATCGTTTAAAACAATAATTATCCCTACAAAAATTGATAATAAGTATTAAATTCCTAAAAATCTCGTTTAATATAGGATTTCAGGTGTTGGGCCAACAATTTTTTATAAATTTTGTAAAAATATGGGGTATTGTAATGAAATACGGTAAAATCATTGGAAAAATTCAATAAAATCCCTTCTTATATTGAAAATATGGACTAAACTTATAAAAATTTCATTAAATATTGTAATATAAGGGGTACGGCTAAAATTATTTTATAAAACTTGTAATTATATGGGGTAAAGTAATAAAACAATTCAAAAATATGGATTAAAACAATAATTATCCCTTCAAATATTGAAAATAAGTATTAGATTCATAAAAATCTCGTTTAATATAGGATTTCAGGTGTTGGGCCAACAATTTTTTATAAATTTTGTAAAAATATGGGGTATTATAATGAAATACGGTAAAATCATTGGAAAAATTCAATAAAATCCCTTATTATATTGAAAATAAGGACTAAACTTAAAAAAATTTCATTAAATATTGTAATATAAGGGGTACGGCT
The DNA here is from genome assembly GCA_036289425.1 of Rhopalosiphum nymphaeae. Classification (NCBI taxonomy): domain Eukaryota; kingdom Metazoa; phylum Arthropoda; class Insecta; order Hemiptera; family Aphididae; genus Rhopalosiphum; species Rhopalosiphum nymphaeae. The sequence goes on along the minus strand of JAZAQC010000001.1, from coordinate 5,748,749 downwards.
AAAATTATTTTATAAAACTTGTAATTATATGGGGTAAAGTAATAAAACAATTAAAAAATAGGGATTAAAACAATAATTATCCCTTCAAATATTGAAAATAAGTATTAGATTCATAAAAATCTCATTTAATTAAAGATTTTAGGGGTTGGGTTCAACATTTTTTTATAAATTTTGTAAAAATATGGGGTATTGTAATGAAATACGGTAAAATCATTGGAAAAATTCAATAAAATCCCTTCAGATATTGAAAATAAGGGCTAAACTCATTAAAATAACATTAAATATTGTAATATAAGGGGTACGGCTAAAATTATTTTATAAAACTTGCAATTATATGGGGTAAAGTAATAAAACAATTGAAAAATATGGATTAAAACAATAATTATCCCTTCAAATATTGAAAATAAGTATTAGATTCATAAAAATCTCATTTAATTAAAGATTTTAGGGGTTGGGTTCAACATTTTTTTATAAATTTTGTAAAAATATGGGGTATTTTAATGAAATACGGTAAAATCATTGGATAAATTCAATAAAATCCCTTCAGATATTGAAAATAAGGGCTAAACTCATTAAAATAACATTAAATATTGTAATATAAGGGGTACGGCTAAAATTATTTTATAAAACTTGCAATTATATGGGGTAAAGTAATAAAACAATTGAAAAATATGGTTTAAAACAATAATTATCCCTTCAAATATTGAAAATAAGTATTAAATTCATAAAAATCTCATTTAATATAAGATTTTAGGGGTTGGGTTCAACATTTTTTTATAAATTTTGTAAAAATATGGGGTATTGTAATGAAATACGGTAAAATCATTGGAAAAATTCAATAAAATCCCTTCAGATATCGAAAATAAGGGCTAAACTCATTAAAATTTCATTAAATATTGTAATATAAGGGGTACGGCTAAAATTATTTTATAAAACTTGCAATTATATGGGGTAAAGTAATAAAACAATTGAAAAATATGGTTTAAAACAATAATTATCCCTTCAAATATTGAAAATAAGTATTAAATTCATAAAAATCTCATTTCATATAAGATTTTAGGGGTTGGGTTCAACATTTTTTTATAAATTTTGTAATAATATGGGGTATTGTAATAAAATACGTTAAAATCAATGAAAAATTTCAATAAAATCATTACAGATATTGAAAATAAGGGCGAAATTCATAAAAATTTCATTAAATATTGTAATATAAGGGGTACGGCTAAAATTATTTTCTAAAACTTGCAATTATATGGGGTAAAGTAATAAAACAATTGAAAAATATCGTTTAAAACAATAATTATCCCTTCAAAAATTGATAATAAGTATTAAATTCCTAAAAATCTCGTTTAATATAGGATTTCAGGTGTTGGGCCAACAATTTTTTATAAATTTTGTAAAAATATGGGGTATTGTAATGAAATACGGTAAAATCATTGGAAAAATTCAATAAAATCCCTTCAGATATTGAAAATAAGGGCTAAACTCATTAAAATAACATTAAATATTGTAATATAAGGGGTACGGCTTAAATTATTTTATAAAACTTGTAATTATATGGGGTAAAGTAATAAAACAATTGAAAAATATGGTTTAAAACAATAATTATCCCTTCAAATATTGAAAATAAGTATTAAATTCATAAAAATCTCATTTAATATAAGATTTTAGGGGTTGGGTTCAACATTTTTTTATAAATTTGGTAAAAATATGGGGTATTGTAATAAAATACGTTAAAATCAATGAAAAATTTCAATAAAATCATTACAGATATTGAAAATAAGGGCTAAATTCATAAAAATTTCATTAAATATTGTAATATAAGGGGTACGGCTTAAATTATTTTATAAAACCTGTAATTATATGGGGTAAAGTAATAAAACAATTGAAAAATATGGTTTAAAACAATAATTATCCCTTCAAATATTGAAAATAAGTATTAAATTCATAAAAATCTCATTTCATATAAGATTTTAGGGGTTGGGTTCAACATTTTTTTATAAATTTTGTAAAAATATGGGGTATTGTAATAAAATACGTTAAAATCAATGAAAAATTTCAATAAAATCATTACAGATATTGAAAATAAGGGCGAAATTCATAAAAATTTCATTAAATATTGTAATATAAGGGGTACGGCTAAAATTATTTTATAAAACTTGCAATTATATGGGGTAAAGTAATAAAACAATTGAAAAATATGGTTTAAAACAATAATTATCCCTTCAAATATTGAAAATAAGTATTAAATTCATAAAAATCTCATTTAATTAAAGATTTTAGGGGTTGGGTTCAACATTTTTTTATAAATTTTGTAAAAATATGGGAAATTGTAATGAAATACGGTAAAATCATTGGAGAAATTCAATAAATTCCCTTCAGATATCGAAAATAAGAGCTAAACTCATTAAAATAACATTAAATATTGTAATATAAGGGGTACGGCTAAAATTATTTTATAAAACTTGCAATTATATGGGGTAAAGTAATAAAACAATTGAAAAATATGGTTTAAAACAATAATTATCCCTTCAAAAATTGATAATAAGTATAAAATTCCTAAAAATCTCGTTTAATATAGGATTTCAGGTGTTGGGCCAACAATTTTTTATAAATTTTGTAAAAATATGGGGTATTGTAATGAAATACGGTAAAATCATTGGAAAAATTCAATAAAATCCCTTCTTATATTGAAAATATGGACTAAACTTATAAAAATTTCATTAAATATTGTAATATAAGGGGTACGGCTAAAATTATTTTATAAAACTTGTAATTATATGGGGTAAAGTAATAAAACAATTCAAAAATATGGATTAAAACAATAATTATCCCTTCAAATATTGAAAATAAGTATTAGATTCATAAAAATCTCGTTTAATATAGGATTTCAGGTGTTGGGCCAACAATTTTTTATAAATTTTGTAAAAATATGGGGTATTATAATGAAATACGGTAAAATCATTGGAAAAATTCAATAAAATCCCTTATTATATTGAAAATAAGGACTAAACTTAAAAAAATTTCATTAAATATTGTAATATAAGGGGTACGGCTAAAATTATTTTATAAAACTTGTAATTATATGGGGTAAAGTAATAAAACAATTAAAAAATAGGGATTAAAACAATAATTATCCCTTCAAATATTGAAAATAAGTATTAGATTCATAAAAATCTCATTTAATTAAAGATTTTAGGGGTTGGGTTCAACATTTTTTTATAAATTTTGTAAAAATATGGGGTATTGTAATGAAATACGGTAAAATCATTGGAAAAATTCAATAAAATCCCTTCAGATATTGAAAATAAGGGCTAAACTCATTAAAATAACATTAAATATTGTAATATAAGGGGTACGGCTAAAATTATTTTATAAAACTTGCAATTATATGGGGTAAAGTAATAAAACAATTGAAAAATATGGATTAAAACAATAATTATCCCTTCAAATATTGAAAATAAGTATTAGATTCATAAAAATCTCATTTAATTAAAGATTTTAGGGGTTGGGTTCAACATTTTTTTATAAATTTTGTAAAAATATGGGGTATTTTAATGAAATACGGTAAAATCATTGGATAAATTCAATAAAATCCCTTCAGATATTGAAAATAAGGGCTAAACTCATTAAAATAACATTAAATATTGTAATATAAGGGGTACGGCTAAAATTATTTTATAAAACTTGCAATTATATGGGGTAAAGTAATAAAACAATTGAAAAATATGGTTTAAAACAATAATTATCCCTTCAAATATTGAAAATAAGTATTAAATTCATAAAAATCTCATTTAATATAAGATTTTAGGGGTTGGGTTCAACATTTTTTTATAAATTTTGTAAAAATATGGGGTATTGTAATGAAATACGGTAAAATCATTGGAAAAATTCAATAAAATCCCTTCAGATATCGAAAATAAGGGCTAAACTCATTAAAATTTCATTAAATATTGTAATATAAGGGGTACGGCTAAAATTATTTTATAAAACTTGCAATTATATGGGGTAAAGTAATAAAACAATTGAAAAATATGGTTTAAAACAATAATTATCCCTTCAAATATTGAAAATAAGTATTAAATTCATAAAAATCTCATTTCATATAAGATTTTAGGGGTTGGGTTCAACATTTTTTTATAAATTTTGTAATAATATGGGGTATTGTAATAAAATACGTTAAAATCAATGAAAAATTTCAATAAAATCATTACAGATATTGAAAATAAGGGCGAAATTCATAAAAATTTCATTAAATATTGTAATATAAGGGGTACGGCTAAAATTATTTTCTAAAACTTGCAATTATATGGGGTAAAGTAATAAAACAATTGAAAAATATCGTTTAAAACAATAATTATCCCTTCAAAAATTGATAATAAGTATTAAATTCCTAAAAATCTCGTTTAATATAGGATTTCAGGTGTTGGGCCAACAATTTTTTATAAATTTTGTAAAAATATGGGGTATTGTAATGAAATACGGTAAAATCATTGGAAAAATTCAATAAAATCCCTTCAGATATTGAAAATAAGGGCTAAACTCATTAAAATAACATTAAATATTGTAATATAAGGGGTACGGCTTAAATTATTTTATAAAACTTGTAATTATATGGGGTAAAGTAATAAAACAATTGAAAAATATGGTTTAAAACAATAATTATCCCTTCAAATATTGAAAATAAGTATTAAATTCATAAAAATCTCATTTAATATAAGATTTTAGGGGTTGGGTTCAACATTTTTTTATAAATTTGGTAAAAATATGGGGTATTGTAATAAAATACGTTAAAATCAATGAAAAATTTCAATAAAATCATTACAGATATTGAAAATAAGGGCTAAATTCATAAAAATTTCATTAAATATTGTAATATAAGGGGTACGGCTTAAATTATTTTATAAAACCTGTAATTATATGGGGTAAAGTAATAAAACAATTGAAAAATATGGTTTAAAACAATAATTATCCCTTCAAATATTGAAAATAAGTATTAAATTCATAAAAATCTCATTTCATATAAGATTTTAGGGGTTGGGTTCAACATTTTTTTATAAATTTTGTAAAAATATGGGGTATTGTAATAAAATACGTTAAAATCAATGAAAAATTTCAATAAAATCATTACAGATATTGAAAATAAGGGCGAAATTCATAAAAATTTCATTAAATATTGTAATATAAGGGGTACGGCTAAAATTATTTTATAAAACTTGCAATTATATGGGGTAAAGTAATAAAACAATTGAAAAATATGGTTTAAAACAATAATTATCCCTTCAAATATTGAAAATAAGTATTAAATTCATAAAAATCTCATTTAATTAAAGATTTTAGGGGTTGGGTTCAACATTTTTTTATAAATTTTGTAAAAATATGGGAAATTGTAATGAAATACGGTAAAATCATTGGAGAAATTCAATAAATTCCCTTCAGATATCGAAAATAAGAGCTAAACTCATTAAAATAACATTAAATATTGTAATATAAGGGGTACGGCTAAAATTATTTTATAAAACTTGCAATTATATGGGGTAAAGTAATAAAACAATTGAAAAATATGGTTTAAAACAATAATTATCCCTTCAAAAATTGATAATAAGTATAAAATTCCTAAAAATCTCGTTTAATATAGGATTTCAGGTGTTGGGCCAACAATTTTTTATAAATTTTGTAAAAATATGGGGTATTATAATGAAATACGGTAAAATCATTGGAAAAATTCAATAAACTCCCTTATTATATTGAAAATAAGGACTAAATTTAAAAAAATTTCATTAAATATTGTAATATAAGGGGTACGGCTAAAATTATTTTATAAAACTTGTAATTATATGGGGTAAAGTAATAAAACAATTGAAAAATATGGTTTAAAACAATAATTATCCCTTCAAATATTGAAAATAAGTATTAAATTCATAAAAATCTCATTTAATATAAGATTATAGGGGTTGGGTTCAACATTTTTTTATAAATTTTGTAAAAATATGGGGTATTGTAATAAAATACGTTAAAATCAATGAAAAATTTCAATAAAATCATTACAGATATTGAAAATAAGGGCTAAATTCATAAAAATTTCATTAAATATTGTAATATAAGGGGTACGGCTTAAATTATTTTATAAAACTTGTAATTATATGGGGTAAAGTAATAAAACAATTGAAAAATATGGTTTAAAACAATAATTATCCCTTCAAATATTGAAAATAAGTATTAAATTCATAAAAATCTCATTTCATATAAGATTTTAGGGGTTGGGTTCAACATTTTTTTATAAATTTTGTAAAAATATGGGGTATTGTAATAAAATACGTTAAAATCAATGAAAAATTTCAATAAAATCATTACAGATATTGAAAATAAGGGCGAAATTCATAAAAATTTCATTAAATATTGTAATATAAGGGGTACGGCTAAAATTATTTTATAAAACTTGCAATTATATGGGGTAAAGTAATAAAACAATTGAAAAATATGGTTTAAAACAATAATTATCCCTTCAAATATTGAAAATAAGTATTTGTTCATAAAAATCTCATTTAATATAGGATTTCAGGGGATGGGTTCAACATTTTTTTATAAATTATGTAAAAATATGGGGTATTGTAATGAAATACGGTAAAATCATTGGAAAAATTTCAATAAAATCCCTTATTATATTGAAAATAAGGACTACACTAATAAAAATTTCATTAAATTTTGTAATATAAGGGGTACAGCTAAAATTATTTTATAAAACTTGTAATTATATGGGGTAAAGTAATAAAACAATTGAAAAATATGGATTAAAACAATAATTATCCCTTCAAATATTGAAAATAAGTATTAGATTCATAAAAATCTCATTTAATTAAAGATTTTAGGGGTTGGGTTCAACATTTTTTTATAAATTTTGTAAAAATATGGGGTATTGTAATGAAATACGGTAAAATCATTGGAAAAATTCAATAAAATCCCTTCAGATATTGAAAATAAGGGCTAAACTCATTAAAATAACATTAAATATTGTAATATAAGGGGTACGGCTAAAATTATTTTATAAAACTTGCAATTATATGGGGTAAAGTAATAAAACAATTGAAAAATATGGTTTAAAACAATAATTATCCCTTCAAATATTGAAAATAAGTATTAAATTCATAAAAATCTCATTTAATATAAGATTTTAGGGGTTGGGTTCAACATTTTTTTATAAATTTTGTAAAAATATGGGGTATTGTAATGAAATACGGTAAAATCATTGGAAAAATTCAATAAAATCCCTTCAGATATCGAAAATAAGGGCTAAACTCATTAAAATTTCATTAAATATTGTAATATAAGGGGTACGGCTAAAATTATTTTATAAAACTTGCAATTATATGGGGTAAAGTAATAAAACAATTGAAAAATATGGTTTAAAACAATAATTATCCCTTCAAATATTGAAAATAAGTATTAAATTCATAAAAATCTCATTTCATATAAGATTTTAGGGGTTGGGTTCAACATTTTTTTATAAATTTTGTAAAAATATGGGGTATTGTAATAAAATACGTTAAAATCAATGAAAAATTTCAATAAAATCATTACAGATATTGAAAATAAGGGCGAAATTCATAAAAATTTCATTAAATATTGTAATATAAGGGGTACGGCTAAAATTATTTTCTAAAACTTGCAATTATATGGGGTAAAGTAATAAAACAATTGAAAAATATCGTTTAAAACAATAATTATCCCTTCAAAAATTGATAATAAGTATTAAATTCCTAAAAATCTCGTTTAATATAGGATTTCAGGTGTTGGGCCAACAATTTTTTATAAATTTTGTAAAAATATGGGGTATTATAATGAAATACGGTAAAATCATTGGAAAAATTCAATAAAATCCCTTATTATATTGAAAATAAGGGCTAAACTCATTAAAATAACATTAAATATTGTAATATAAGGGGTACGGCTAAAATTATTTTATAAAACTTGCAATTATATGGGGTAAAGTAATAAAACAATTAAAAAATATGGATTAAAACAATAATTATCCCTTCAAATATTGAAAATAAGTATTAGATTCATAAAAATCTCATTTAATTAAAGATTTTAGGGGTTGGGTTCAACATTTTTTTATAAATTTTGTAAAAATATGGGGTATTGTAATGAAATACGGTAAAATCATTGGAAAAATTCAATAAAATCCCTTCAGATATTGAAAATAAGGGCTAAACTCATTAAAATAACATTAAATATTGTAATATAAGGGGTACGGCTAAAATTATTTTATAAAACTTGCAATTATATGGGGTAAAGTAATAAAACAATTGAAAAATATGGTTTAAAACAATAATTATCCCTTCAAATATTGAAAATAAGTATTAAATTCATAAAAATCTCATTTAATATAAGATTTTAGGGGTTGGGTTCAACATTTTTTTATAAATTTTGTAAAAATATGGGGTATTGTAATGAAATACGGTAAAATCATTGGAAAAATTCAATAAAATCCCTTCTAATATTGAAAATAAGGACTAAATTCATTAAAATCTCATTAAATATTGTAATATAAGTGGTACGGCTAAAATTATTTTATAAAACTTGTAATTATATGGGGTAAAGTAATAAAACAATTGAAAAATATGGTTTAAAACAATAATTATCCCTTCAAATATTGAAAATAAGTATTAGATTCATAAAAATCTCATTTAATTAAAGATTTTAGGGGTTGGGTTCAACATTTTTTTATAAATTTTGTAAAAATATGGGGTATTGTAATAAAATACGTTAAAATCAATGAAAAATTTCAATAAAATCATTACAGATATTGAAAATAAGGGCGAAATTCATAAAAATTTCATTAAATATTGTAATATAAGGGGTACGGCTAAAATTATTTTATAAAACTTGTAATTATATGGGGTAAAGTAATAAAACAATTAAAAAATATGGATTAAAACAATAATTATCCCTTCAAATATTGAAAATAAGTATTTGTTCATAAAAATCTCATTTAATATAAGATTTCAGGGGATGGGTTCAACATTTTTTTATAAATTTTGTAAAAATATGGGGTATTGTAATGAAATACGGTAAAATCATTGGAAAAATTTCAATAAAATCCCTTATTATATTGAAAATAAGGACTAAACTTATAAAAATTTCATTAAATATTGTAATATAAGGGGTACGGCTAAAATTATTTTCTAAAACTTGCAATTATATGGGGTAAAGTAATAAAACAATTGAAAAATATCGTTTAAAACAATAATTATCCCTTCAAAAATTGATAATAAGTATTAAATTCCTAAAAATCTCGTTTAATATAGGATTTCAGGTGTTGGGCCAACAATTTTTTATAAATTTTGTAAAAATATGGGGTATTGTAATGAAATACGGTAAAATCATTGGAAAAATTCAATAAAATCCCTTCTTATATTGAAAATATGGACTAAACTTATAAAAATTTCATTAAATATTGTAATATAAGGGGTACGGCTAAAATTATTTTATAAAACTTGTAATTATATGGGGTAAAGTAATAAAACAATTAAAAAATATGGATTAAAACAATAATTATCCCTTCAAATATTGAAAATAAGTATTAGATTCATAAAAATCTCATTTAATTAAAGATTTTAGGGGTTGGGTTCAACATTTTTTTATAAATTTTGTAAAAATATGGGGTATTGTAATGAAATACGGTAAAATCATTGGAAAAATTCAATAAAATCCCTTCAGATATCGAAAATAAGGGCTAAACTCATTAAAATTTCATTAAATATTGTAATATAAGGGGTACGGCTAAAATTATTTTATAAAACTTGCAATTATATGGGGTAAAGTAATAAAACAATTGAAAAATATGGTTTAAAACAATAATTATCCCTTCAAATATTGAAAATAAGTATTAAATTCATAAAAATCTCATTTCATATAAGATTTTAGGGGTTGGGTTCAACATTTTTTTATAAATTTTGTAAAAATATGGGGTATTGTAATAAAATACGTTAAAATCAATGAAAAATTTCAATAAAATCATTACAGATATTGAAAATAAGGGCGAAATTCATAAAAATTTCATTAAATATTGTAATATAAGGGGTACGGCTAAAATTATTTTCTAAAACTTGCAATTATATGGGGTAAAGTAATAAAACAATTGAAAAATATCGTTTAAAACAATAATTATCCCTTCAAAAATTGATAATAAGTATTAAATTCCTAAAAATCTCGTTTAATATAGGATTTCAGGTGTTGGGCCAACAATTTTTTATAAATTTTGTAAAAATATGGGGTATTATAATGAAATACGGTAAAATCATTGGAAAAATTCAATAAAATCCCTTATTATATTGAAAATAAGGGCTAAACTCATTAAAATAACATTAAATATTGTAATATAAGGGGTACGGCTAAAATTATTTTATAAAACTTGCAATTATATGGGGTAAAGTAATAAAACAATTAAAAAATATGGATTAAAACAATAATTATCCCTTCAAATATTGAAAATAAGTATTAGATTCATAAAAATCTCATTTAATTAAAGATTTTAGGGGTTGGGTTCAACATTTTTTTATAAATTTTGTAAAAATATGGGGTATTGTAATGAAATACGGTAAAATCATTGGAAAAATTCAATAAAATCCCTTCAGATATTGAAAATAAGGGCTAAACTCATTAAAATAACATTAAATATTGTAATATAAGGGGTACGGCTAAAATTATTTTATAAAACTTGCAATTATATGGGGTAAAGTAATAAAACAATTGAAAAATATGGTTTAAAACAATAATTATCCCTTCAAATATTGAAAATAAGTATTAAATTCATAAAAATCTCATTTAATATAAGATTTTAGGGGTTGGGTTCAACATTTTTTTATAAATTTTGTAAAAATATGGGGTATTGTAATGAAATACGGTAAAATCATTGGAAAAATTCAATAAAATCCCTTCTAATATTGAAAATAAGGACTAAATTCATTAAAATCTCATTAAATATTGTAATATAAGTGGTACGGCTAAAATTATTTTATAAAACTTGTAATTATATGGGGTAAAGTAATAAAACAATTGAAAAATATGGTTTAAAACAATAATTATCCCTTCAAATATTGAAAATAAGTATTAGATTCATAAAAATCTCATTTAATTAAAGATTTTAGGGGTTGGGTTCAACATTTTTTTATAAATTTTGTAAAAATATGGGGTATTGTAATAAAATACGTTAAAATCAATGAAAAATTTCAATAAAATCATTACAGATATTGAAAATAAGGGCGAAATTCATAAAAATTTCATTAAATATTGTAATATAAGGGGTACGGCTAAAATTATTTTATAAAACTTGTAATTATATGGGGTAAAGTAATAAAACAATTAAAAAATATGGATTAAAACAATAATTATCCCTTCAAATATTGAAAATAAGTATTTGTTCATAAAAATCTCATTTAATATAAGATTTCAGGGGATGGGTTCAACATTTTTTTATAAATTTTGTAAAAATATGGGGTATTGTAATGAAATACGGTAAAATCATTGGAAAAATTTCAATAAAATCCCTTATTATATTGAAAATAAGGACTAAACTTATAAAAATTTCATTAAATATTGTAATATAAGGGGTACGGCTAAAATTATTTTCTAAAACTTGCAATTATATGGGGTAAAGTAATAAAACAATTGAAAAATATCGTTTAAAACAATAATTATCCCTTCAAAAATTGATAATAAGTATTAAATTCCTAAAAATCTCGTTTAATATAGGATTTCAGGTGTTGGGCCAACAATTTTTTATAAATTTTGTAAAAATATGGGGTATTGTAATGAAATACGGTAAAATCATTGGAAAAATTCAATAAAATCCCTTCTTATATTGAAAATATGGACTAAACTTATAAAAATTTCATTAAATATTGTAATATAAGGGGTACGGCTAAAATTATTTTATAAAACTTGTAATTATATGGGGTAAAGTAATAAAACAATTAAAAAATATGGATTAAAACAATAATTATCCCTTCAAATATTGAAAATAAGTATTAGATTCATAAAAATCTCATTTAATTAAAGATTTTAGGGGTTGGGTTCAACATTTTTTTATAAATTTTGTAAAAATATGGGGTATTGTAATGAAATACGGTAAAATCATTGGAAAAATTCAATAAAATCCCTTATTATATTGAAAATAAGGACTAAACTTAAAAAAATTTCATTAAATATTGTAATATAAGGGGTACGGCTAAAATTATTTTATAAAACTTGTAATTATATGGGGTAAAGTAATAAAACAATTAAAAAATAGGGATTAAAACAATAATTATCCCTTCAAATATTGAAAATAAGTATTAGATTCATAAAAATCTCATTTAATTAAAGATTTTAGGGGTTGGGTTCAACATTTTTTTATAAATTTTGTAAAAATATGGGGTATTGTAATGAAATACGGTAAAATCATTGGAAAAATTCAATAAAATCCCTTCAGATATTGAAAATAAGGGCTAAACTCATTAAAATAACATTAAATATTGTAATATAAGGGGTACGGCTAAAATTATTTTATAAAACTTGCAATTATATGGGGTAAAGTAATAAAACAATTGAAAAATATGGATTAAAACAATAATTATCCCTTCAAATATTGAAAATAAGTATTAGATTCATAAAAATCTCATTTAATTAAAGATTTTAGGGGTTGGGTTCAACATTTTTTTATAAATTTTGTAAAAATATGGGGTATTGTAATAAAATACGTTAAAATCAATGAAAAATTTCAATAAAATCATTACAGATATTGAAAATAAGGGCTAAACTCATTAAAATTTCATTAAATATTGTAATATAAGGGGTACGGCTAAAATTATTTTCTAAAACTTGCAATTATATGGGGTAAAGTAATAAAACAATTGAAAAATATGGTTTAAAACAATAATTATCCCTTCAAAAATTGATAATAAGTATTAAATTCCTAAAAATCTCGTTTAATATAGGATTTCAGGTGTTGGGCCAACAATTTTTTATAAATTTTGTAAAAATATGGGGTATTGTAATGAAATACGGTAAAATCATTGGAAAAATTCAATAAAATCCCTTCTTATATTGAAAATATGGACTAAACTTATAAAAATTTCATTAAATATTGTAATATAAGGGGTACGGCTAAAATTATTTTATAAAACTTGTAATTATATGGGGTAAAGTAATAAAACAATTAAAAAATATGGATTAAAACAATAATTATCCCTTCAAATATTGAAAATAAGTATTAGATTCATAAAAATCTCGTTTAATATAGGATTTCAGGTGTTGGGCCAACAATTTTTTATAAATTTTGTAAAAATATGGGGTATTATAATGAAATACGGTAAAATCATTGGAAAAATTCAATAAAATCCCTTATTATATTGAAAATAAGGACTAAACTTAAAAAAATTTCATTAAATATTGTAATATAAGGGGTACGGCTAAAATTATTTTATAAAACTTGTAATTATATGGGGTAAAGTAATAAAACAATTAAAAAATAGGGATTAAAACAATAATTATCCCTTCAAATATTGAAAATAAGTATTAGATTCATAAAAATCTCATTTAATTAAAGATTTTAGGGGTTGGGTTCAACATTTTTTTATAAATTTTGTAAAAATATGGGGTATTGTAATGAAATACGGTAAAATCATTGGAAAAATTCAATAAAATCCCTTCAGATATTGAAAATAAGGGCTAAACTCATTAAAATAACATTAAATATTGTAATATAAGGGGTACGGCTAAAATTATTTTATAAAACTTGCAATTATATGGGGTAAAGTAATAAAACAATTGAAAAATATGGATTAAAACAATAATTATCCCTTCAAATATTGAAAATAAGTATTAGATTCATAAAAATCTCATTTAATTAAAGATTTTAGGGGTTGGGTTCAACATTTTTTTATAAATTTTGTAAAAATATGGGGTATTGTAATGAAATACGGTAAAATCATTGGAAAAATTTCAATAAAATCCCTTATTATATTGAAAATAAGGACTAAACTTATAAAAATTTCATTAAATATTGTAATATAAGGGGTACGGCTAAAATTATTTTCTAAAACTTGCAATTATATGGGGTAAAGAAATAAAACAATTGAAAAATATCGTTTAAAACAATAATTATCCCTTCAAAAATTGATAATAAGTATTAAATTCCTAAAAATCTCGTTTAATATAGGATTTCAGGTGTTGGGCCAACAATTTTTTATAAATTTTGTAAAAATATGGGGTATTGTAATGAAATACGGTAAAATCATTGGAAAAATTCAATAAAATCCCTTCTTATATTGAAAATATGGACTAAACTTATAAAAATTTCATTAAATATTGTAATATAAGGGGTACGGCTAAAATTATTTTATAAAACTTGTAATTATATGGGGTAAAGTAATAAAACAATTAAAAAATATGGATTAAAACAATAATTATCCCTTCAAATATTGAAAATAAGTATTAGATTCATAAAAATCTCGTTTAATATAGGATTTCAGGTGTTTGGCCAACAATTTTTTATAAATTTTGTAAAAATATGGGGTATTATAATGAAATACGGTAAAATCATTGGAAAAATTCAATAAAATCCCTTATTATATTGAAAATAAGGACTAAACTTAAAAAAATTTCATTAAATATTGTAATATAAGGGGTACGGCTAAAATTATTTTATAAAACTTGTAATTATATGGGGTAAAGTAATAAAACAATTAAAAAATAGGGATTAAAACAATAATTATCCCTTCAAATATTGAAAATAAGTATTAGATTCATAAAAATCTCATTTAATTAAAGATTTTAGGGGTTGGGTTCAACATTTTTTTATAAATTTTGTAAAAATATGGGGTATTGTAATGAAATACGGTAAAATCATTGGAAAAATTCAATAAAATCCCTTCAGATATTGAAAATAAGGGCTAAACTCATTAAAATAACATTAAATATTGTAATATAAGGGGTACGGCTAAAATTATTTTATAAAACTTGCAATTATATGGGGTAAAGTAATAAAACAATTAAAAAATATGGATTAAAACAATAATTATCCCTTCAAATATTGAAAATAAGTATTAGATTCATAAAAATCTCATTTAATTAAAGATTTTAGGGGTTGGGTTCAACATTTTTTTATAAATTTTGTAAAAATATGGGGTATTGTAATGAAATACGGTAAAATCATTGGAAAAATTCAATAAAATCCCTTCAGATATTGAAAATAAGGGCTAAACTCATTAAAATAACATTAAATATTGTAATATAAGGGGTACGGCTAAAATTATTTTATAAAACTTGCAATTATATGGGGTAAAGTAATAAAACAATTGAAAAATATGGTTTAAAACAATAATTATCCCTTCAAATATTGAAAATAAGTATTAAATTCATAAAAATCTCATTTAATATAAGATTTTAGGGGTTGGGTTCAACATTTTTTTATAAATTTTGTAAAAATATGGGGTATTGTAATGAAATACGGTAAAATCATTGGAAAAATTCAATAAAATCCCTTTAGATATCGAAAATAAGGGCTAAACTCATTAAAATTTCATTAAATATTGTAATATAAGGGGTACGGCTAAAATTATTTTATAAAACTTGCAATTATATGGGGTAAAGTAATAAAACAATTGAAAAATATGGTTTAAAACAATAATTATCCCTTCAAATATTGAAAATAAGTATTAGATTCATAAAAATCTCATTTAATTAAAGATTTTAGGGGTTGGGTTCAACATTTTTTTATAAATTTTGTAAAAATATGGGGTATTGTAATAAAATACGTTAAAATCAATGAAAAATTTCAATAAAATCATTACAGATATTGAAAATAAGGGCTAAACTCATTAAAATTTCATTAAATATTGTAATATAAGGGGTACGGCTAAAATTATTTTCTAAAACTTGCAATTATATGGGGTAAAGTAATAAAACAATTGAAAAATATGGTTTAAAACAATAATTATCCCTTCAAATATTGAAAATAAGTATTAAATTCATAAAAATCTCATTTCATATAAGATTTTAGGGGTTGGGTTTAACATTTTTTTATAAATTTTGTAAAAATATGGGGTATTGTAATGAAATACGGTAAAATCATTGGAAAAATTCAATAAAATCCCTTCTAATATTGAAAATAAGGACTAAATTCATTAAAATCTCATTAAATATTGTAATATAAGGGGTACGGCTAAAATTATTTTATAAAACTTGTAATTATATGGGGTAAAGTAATAAAACAATTGAAAAATATGGTTTAAAACAATAATTATCCCTTCAAATATTGAAAATAAGTATTAGATTCATAAAAATCTCATTTAATTAAAGATTTTAGGGGTTGGGTTCAACATTTTTTTATAAATTTTGTAAAAATATGGGGTATTGTAATAAAATACGTTAAAATCAATGAAAAATTTCAATAAAATCATTACAGATATTGAAAATAAGGGCGAAATTCATAAAAATTTCATTAAATATTGTAATATAAGGGGTACGGCTAAAATTATTTTATAAAACTTGTAATTATATGGGGTAAAGTAATAAAACAATTAAAAAATATGGATTAAAACAATAATTATCCCTTCAAATATTGAAAATAAGTATTTGTTCATAAAAATCTCATTTAATATAGGATTTCAGGGGATGGGTTCAACATTTTTTTATAAATTTTGTAAAAATATGGGGTATTGTAATGAAATACGGTAAAATCATTGGAAAAATTTCAATAAAATCCCTTATTATATTGAAAATAAGGACTAAACTTATAAAAATTTCATTAAATATTGTAATATAAGGGGTACGGCTAAAATTATTTTCTAAAACTTGCAATTATATGGGGTAAAGTAATAAAACAATTGAAAAATATCGTTTAAAACAATAATTATCCCTTCAAAAATTGATAATAAGTATTAAATTCCTAAAAATCTCGTTTAATATAGGATTTCAGGTGTTGGGCCAACAATTTTTTATAAATTTTGTAAAAATATGGGGTATTGTAATGAAATACGGTAAAATCATTGGAAAAATTCAATAAAATCCCTTCTTATATTGAAAATATGGACTAAACTTATAAAAATTTCATTAAATATTGTAATATAAGGGGTACGGCTAAAATTATTTTATAAAACTTGTAATTATATGGGGTAAAGTAATAAAACAATTAAAAAATATGGATTAAAACAATAATTATCCCTTCAAATATTGAAAATAAGTATTAGATTCATAAAAATCTCGTTTAATAAAGGATTTCAGGTGTTGGGCCAACAATTTTTTATAAATTTTGTAAAAATATGGGGTATTGTAATGAAATACGGTAAAATCATTGGAAAAATTCAATAAAATCCCTTATTATATTGAAAATAAGGACTAAACTTAAAAAAATTTCATTAAATATTGTAATATAAGGGGTACGGCTAAAATTATTTTATAAAACTTGTAATTATATGGGGTAAAGTAATAAAACAATTAAAAAATAGGGATTAAAACAATAATTATCCCTTCAAATATTGAAAATAAGTATTAGATTCATAAAAATCTCATTTAATTAAAGATTTTAGGGGTTGGGTTCAACATTTTTTTATAAATTTTGTAAAAATATGGGGTATTGTAATGAAATACGGTAAAATCATTGGAAAAATTCAATAAAATCCCTTCAGATATTGAAAATAAGGGCTAAACTCATTAAAATAACATTAAATATTGTAATATAAGGGGTACGGCTAAAATTATTTTATAAAACTTGCAATTATATGGGGTAAAGTAATAAAACAATTAAAAATATGGATTAAAACAATAATTATCCCTTCAAATATTGAAAATAAGTATTAGATTCATAAAAATCTCATTTAATTAAAGATTTTAGGGGTTGGGTTCAACATTTTTTTATAAATTTTGTAAAAATATGGGGTATTGTAATGAAATACGGTAAAATCATTGGAAAAATTCAATAAAATCCCTTCAGATATTGAAAATAAGGGCTAAACTCATTAAAATAACATTAAATATTGTAATATAAGGGGTACGGCTAAAATTATTTTATAAAACTTGCAATTATATGGGGTAAAGTAATAAAACAATTGAAAAATATGGTTTAAAACAATAATTATCCCTTCAAAAATTGATAATAAGTATTAAATTCCTAAAAATCTCGTTTAATATAGGATTTCAGGTGTTGGGCCAACAATTTTTTATAAATTTTGTAAAAATATGGGGTATTGTAATAAAATACGTTAAAATCAATGAAAAATTTCAATAAAATCATTACAGATATTGAAAATAAGGGCTAAACTCATTAAAATTTCATTAAATATTGTAATATAAGGGGTACGGCTAAAATTATTTTCTAAAACTTGCAATTATATGGGGTAAAGTAATAAAACAATTGAAAAATATGGTTTAAAACAATAATTATCCCTTCAAAAATTGATAATAAGTATTAAATTCCTAAAAATCTCGTTTAATATAGGATTTCAGGTGTTGGGCCAACAATTTTTTATAAATTTTGTAAAAATATGGGGTATTGTAATGAAATACGGTAAAATCATTGGAAAAATTCAATAAAATCCCTTCTTATATTGAAAATATGGACTAAACTTATAAAAATTTCATTAAATATTGTAATATAAGGGGTACGGCTAAAATTATTTTATAAAACTTGTAATTATATGGGGTAAAGTAATAAAACAATTAAAAAATATGGATTAAAACAATAATTATCCCTTCAAATATTGAAAATAAGTATTAGATTCATAAAAATCTCGTTTAATATAGGATTTCAGGTGTTGGGCCAACAATTTTTTATAAATTTTGTAAAAATATGGGGTATTATAATGAAATACGGTAAAATCATTGGAAAAATTCAATAAAATCCCTTATTATATTGAAAATAAGGACTAAACTTAAAAAAATTTCATTAAATATTGTAATATAAGGGGTACGGCTAAAATTATTTTATAAAACTTGTAATTATATGGGGTAAAGTAATAAAACAATTAAAAAATAGGGATTAAAACAATAATTATCCCTTCAAATATTGAAAATAAGTATTAGATTCATAAAAATCTCATTTAATTAAAGATTTTAGGGGTTGGGTTCAACATTTTTTTATAAATTTTGTAAAAATATGGGGTATTGTAATGAAATACGGTAAAATCATTGGAAAAATTCAATAAAATCCCTTCAGATATTGAAAATAAGGGCTAAACTCATTAAAATAACATTAAATATTGTAATATAAGGGGTACGGCTAAAATTATTTTATAAAACTTGCAATTATATGGGGTAAAGTAATAAAACAATTGAAAAATATGGATTAAAACAATAATTATCCCTTCAAATATTGAAAATAAGTATTAGATTCATAAAAATCTCATTTAATTAAAGATTTTAGGGGTTGGGTTCAACATTTTTTTATAAATTTTGTAAAAATATGGGGTATTGTAATGAAATACGGTAAAATCATTGGAAAAATTCAATAAAATCCCTTCAGATATTGAAAATAAGGGCTAAACTCATTAAAATAACATTAAATATTGTAATATAAGGGGTACGGCTAAAATTATTTTATAAAACTTGCAATTATATGGGGTAAAGTAATAAAACAATTGAAAAATATGGTTTAAAACAATAATTATCCCTTCAAATATTGAAAATAAGTATTAAATTCATAAAAATCTCATTTAATATAAGATTTTAGGGGTTGGGTTCAACATTTTTTTATAAATTTTGTAAAAATATGGGGTATTGTAATGAAATACGGTAAAATCATTGGAAAAATTCAATAAAATCCCTTCAGATATCGAAAATAAGGGCTAAACTCATTAAAATTTCATTAAATATTGTAATATAAGGGGTACGGCTAAAATTATTTTCTAAAACTTGCAATTATATGGGGTAAAGTAATAAAACAATTGAAAAATATCGTTTAAAACAATAATTATCCCTTCAAAAATTGATAATAAGTATTAAATTCCTAAAAATCTCGTTTAATATAGGATTTCAGGTGTTGGGCCAACAATTTTTTATAAATTTTGTAAAAATATGGGGTATTGTAATGAAATACGGTAAAATCATTGGAAAAATTCAATAAAATCCCTTCAGATATTGAAAATAAGGGCTAAACTCATTAAAATAACATTAAATATTGTAATATAAGGGGTACGGCTAAAATTATTTTATAAAACTTGCAATTATATGGGGTAAAGTAATAAAACAATTAAAAAATATGGATTAAAACAATAATTATCCCTTCAAATATTGAAAATAAGTATTAGATTCATAAAAATCTCATTTAATTAAAGATTTTAGGGGTTGGGTTCAACATTTTTTTATAAATTTTGTAAAAATATGGGGTATTGTAATGAAATACGGTAAAATCATTGGAAAAATTCAATAAAATCCCTTCAGATATTGAAAATAAGGGCTAAACTCATTAAAATAACATTAAATATTGTAATATAAGGGGTACGGCTAAAATTATTTTATAATACTTGCAATTATATGGGGTAAAGTAATAAAACAATTGAAAAATATGGTTTAAAACAATAATTATCCCTTCAAATATTGAAAATAAGTATTAAATTCATAAAAATCTCAATTAATATAAGATTTTAGGGGTTGGGTTCAACATTTTTTTATAAATTTTGTAAAAATATGGGGTATTGTAATGATATACGGTAAAATCAGTGGAAAAATTCAATAAAATCCCTTCAGATATCGAAAATAAGGGCTAAACTCATTAAAATATCATTAAATATTGTAATATAAGGGGTACGGCTAAAATTATTTTATAAAACTTGCAATTATATGGGGTAAAGTAATAAAACAATTGAAAAATATGGTTTAAAACAATAATTATCCCTTCAAATATTGAAAATAAGTATTAAATTCATAAAAATCTCATTTCATATAAGATTTTAGGGGTTGGGTTTAACATTTTTTTATAAATTTTGTAAAAATATGGGGTATTGTAATAAAATACGTTAAAATCAATGAAAAATTTCAATAAAATCATTACAGATATTGAAAATAAGGGCTAAATTCATAAAAATTTCATTAAATATTGTAATATAAGGGGTACGGCTTAAATTATTTTATAAAACTTGTAATTATATGGGGTAAAGTAATAAAACAATTGAAAAATATGGTTTAAAACAATAATTATCCCTTCAAATATTGAAAATAAGTATTAAATTCATAAAAATCTCATTTAATATAAGATTTTAGGGGTTGGGTTCAACATTTTTTTATAAATTTGGTAAAAATATGGGGTATTGTAATAAAATACGTTAAAATCAATGAAAAATTTCAATAAAATCATTACAGATATTGAAAATAAGGGCTAAATTCATAAAAATTTCATTAAATATTGTAATATAAGGGGTACGGCTTAAATTATTTTATAAAACCTGTAATTATATGGGGTAAAGTAATAAAACAATTGAAAAATATGGTTTAAAACAATAATTATCCCTTCAAATATTGAAAATAAGTATTAAATTCATAAAAATCTCATTTAATTAAAGATTTAAGGGGTTGGGTTCAACATTTTTTTATAAATTTTGTAAAAATATGGGAAAATGTAATGAAATACGGTAAAATCATTGGAGAAATTCAATAAAATCCCTTCAGATATCGAAAATAAGAGCTAAACTCATTAAAATAACATTAAATATTGTAATATAAGGGGTACGGCTAAAATTATTTTATAAAACTTGCAATTATATGGGGTAAAGTAATAAAACAATTAAAAAATATGGTTTAAAACAATAATTATCCCTTCAAATATTGAAAATAAGTATTAAATTCATAAAAATCTCAATTAATATAAGATTTTAGGGGTTGGGTTCAACATTTTTTTATAAATTTTGTAAAAATATGGGGTATTGTAATGATATACGGTAAAATCATTGGAAAAATTCAATAAAATCCCTTCAGATATCGAAAATAAGGGCTAAACTCATTAAAATATCATTAAATATTGTAATATAAGGGGTACGGCTAAAATTATTTTATAAAACTTGCAATTATATGGGGTAAAGTAATAAAACAATTGAAAAATATGGTTTAAAACAATAATTATCCCTTCAAATATTGAAAATAAGTATTAAATTCATAAAAATCTCATTTCATATAAGATTTTAGGGGTTGGGTTTAACATTTTTTTATAAATTTTGTAAAAATATGGGGTATTGTAATAAAATACGTTAAAATCAATGAAAAATTTCAATAAAATCATTACAGATATTGAAAATAAGGGCTAAATTCATAAAAATTTCATTAAATATTGTAATATAAGGGGTACGGCTTAAATTATTTTATAAAACTTGTAATTATATGGGGTAAAGTAATAAAACAATTGAAAAATATGGTTTAAAACAATAATTATCCCTTCAAATATTGAAAATAAGTATTAAATTCATAAAAATCTCATTTAATATAAGATTTTAGGGGTTGGGTTCAACATTTTTTTATAAATTTGGTAAAAATATGGGGTATTGTAATAAAATACGTTAAAATCAATGAAAAATTTCAATAAAATCATTACAGATATTGAAAATAAGGGCTAAATTCATTAAAATAACATTAAATATTGTAATATAAGGGGTACGGCTAAAATTATTTTATAAAACTTGCAATTATATGGGGTAAAGTAATAAAACAATTAAAAAATATGGATTAAAACAATAATTATCCCTTCAAATATTGAAAATAAGTATTAGATTCATAAAAATCTCATTTAATTAAAGATTTTAGGGGTTGGGTTCAACATTTTTTTATAAATTTTGTAAAAATATGGGGTATTGTAATGAAATACGGTAAAATCATTGGAAAAATTCAATAAAATCCCTTCAGATATTGAAAATAAGGGCTAAACTCATTAAAATAACATTAAATATTGTAATATAAGGGGTACGGCTAAAATTATTTTATAAAACTTGCAATTATATGGGGTAAAGTAATAAAACAATTGAAGAATATGGTTTAAAACAATAATTATCCCTTCAAAAATTGATAATAAGTATTAAATTCCTAAAAATCTCGTTTAATATAGGATTTCAGGTGTTGGGCCAACAATTTTTTATAAATTTTGTAAAAATATGGGGTATTGTAATAAAATACGTTAAAATCAATGAAAAATTTCAATAAAATCATTACAGATATTGAAAATAAGGGCTAAACTCATTAAAATTTCATTAAATATTGTAATATAAGGGGTACGGCTAAAATTATTTTCTAAAACTTGCAATTATATGGGGTAAAGTAATAAAACAATTGAAAAATATGGTTTAAAACAATAATTATCCCTTCAAAAATTGATAATAAGTATTAAATTCCTAAAAATCTCGTTTAATATAGGATTTCAGGTGTTGGGCCAACAATTTTTTATAAATTTTGTAAAAATATGGGGTATTGTAATGAAATACGGTAAAATCATTGGAAAAATTCAATAAAATCCCTTCTTATATTGAAAATATGGACTAAACTTATAAAAATTTCATTAAATATTGTAATATAAGGGGTACGGCTAAAATTATTTTATAAAACTTGTAATTATATGGGGTAAAGTAATAAAACAATTAAAAAATATGGATTAAAACAATAATTATCCCTTCAAATATTGAAAATAAGTATTAGATTCATAAAAATCTCGTTTAATATAGGATTTCAGGTGTTGGGCCAACAATTTTTTATAAATTTTGTAAAAATATGGGGTATTATAATGAAATACGGTAAAATCATTGGAAAAATTCAATAAAATCCCTTATTATATTGAAAATAAGGACTAAACTTAAAAAAATTTCATTAAATATTGTAATATAAGGGGTACGGCTAAAATTATTTTATAAAACTTGTAATTATATGGGGTAAAGTAATAAAACAATTAAAAAATAGGGATTAAAACAATAATTATCCCTTCAAATATTGAAAATAAGTATTAGATTCATAAAAATCTCATTTAATTAAAGATTTTAGGGGTTGGGTTCAACATTTTTTTATAAATTTTGTAAAAATATGGGGTATTGTAATGAAATACGGTAAAATCATTGGAAAAATTCAATAAAATCCCTTCAGATATTGAAAATAAGGGCTAAACTCATTAAAATAACATTAAATATTGTAATATAAGGGGTACGGCTAAAATTATTTTATAAAACTTGCAATTATATGGGGTAAAGTAATAAAACAATTGAAAAATATGGATTAAAACAATAATTATCCCTTCAAATATTGAAAATAAGTATTAGATTCATAAAAATCTCATTTAATTAAAGATTTTAGGGGTTGGGTTCAACATTTTTTTATAAATTTTGTAAAAATATGGGGTATTGTAATGAAATACGGTAAAATCATTGGAAAAATTCAATAAAATCCCTTCAGATATTGAAAATAAGGGCTAAACTCATTAAAATAACATTAAATATTGTAATATAAGGGGTACGGCTAAAATTATTTTATAAAACTTGCAATTATATGGGGTAAAGTAATAAAACAATTGAAAAATATGGTTTAAAACAATAATTATCCCTTCAAATATTGAAAATAAGTATTAAATTCATAAAAATCTCATTTAATATAAGATTTTAGGGGTTGGGTTCAACATTTTTTTATAAATTTTGTAAAAATATGGGGTATTGTAATGAAATACGGTAAAATCATTGGAAAAATTCAATAAAATCCCTTCAGATATCGAAAATAAGGGCTAAACTCATTAAAATTTCATTAAATATTGTAATATAAGGGGTACGGCTAAAATTATTTTCTAAAACTTGCAATTATATGGGGTAAAGTAATAAAACAATTGAAAAATATCGTTTAAAACAATAATTATCCCTTCAAAAATTGATAATAAGTATTAAATTCCTAAAAATCTCGTTTAATATAGGATTTCAGGTGTTGGGCCAACAATTTTTTATAAATTTTGTAAAAATATGGGGTATTGTAATGAAATACGGTAAAATCATTGGAAAAATTCAATAAAATCCCTTCAGATATTGAAAATAAGGGCTAAACTCATTAAAATAACATTAAATATTGTAATATAAGGGGTACGGCTAAAATTATTTTATAAAACTTGCAATTATATGGGGTAAAGTAATAAAACAATTAAAAAATATGGATTAAAACAATAATTATCCCTTCAAATATTGAAAATAAGTATTAGATTCATAAAAATCTCGTTTAATATAGGATTTCAGGTGTTGGGCCAACAATTTTTTATAAATTTTGTAAAAATATGGGGTATTATAATGAAATACGGTAAAATCATTGGAAAAATTCAATAAAATCCCTTATTATATTGAAAATAAGGACTAAACTTAAAAAAATTTCATTAAATATTGTAATATAAGGGGTACGGCTAAAATTATTTTATAAAACTTGTAATTATATGGGGTAAAGTAATAAAACAATTAAAAAATAGGGATTAAAACAATAATTATCCCTTCAAATATTGAAAATAAGTATTAGATTCATAAAAATCTCATTTAATTAAAGATTTTAGGGGTTGGGTTCAACATTTTTTTATAAATTTTGTAAAAATATGGGGTATTGTAATGAAATACGGTAAAATCATTGGAAAAATTCAATAAAATCCCTTCAGATATTGAAAATAAGGGCTAAACTCATTAAAATAACATTAAATATTGTAATATAAGGGGTACGGCTAAAATTATTTTATAAAACTTGCAATTATATGGGGTAAAGTAATAAAACAATTGAAAAATATGGATTAAAACAATAATTATCCCTTCAAATATTGAAAATAAGTATTAGATTCATAAAAATCTCATTTAATTAAAGATTTTAGGGGTTGGGTTCAACATTTTTTTATAAATTTTGTAAAAATATGGGGTATTGTAATGAAATACGGTAAAATCATTGGAAAAATTCAATAAAATCCCTTCAGATATTGAAAATAAGGGCTAAACTCATTAAAATAACATTAAATATTGTAATATAAGGGGTACGGCTAAAATTATTTTATAAAACTTGCAATTATATGGGGTAAAGTAATAAAACAATTGAAAAATATGGTTTAAAACAATAATTATCCCTTCAAATATTGAAAATAAGTATTAAATTCATAAAAATCTCATTTAATATAAGATTTTAGGGGTTGGGTTCAACATTTTTTTATAAATTTTGTAAAAATATGGGGTATTGTAATGAAATACGGTAAAATCATTGGAAAAATTCAATAAAATCCCTTCAGATATCGAAAATAAGGGCTAAACTCATTAAAATTTCATTAAATATTGTAATATAAGGGGTACGGCTAAAATTATTTTCTAAAACTTGCAATTATATGGGGTAAAGTAATAAAACAATTGAAAAATATCGTTTAAAACAATAATTATCCCTTCAAAAATTGATAATAAGTATTAAATTCCTAAAAATCTCGTTTAATATAGGATTTCAGGTGTTGGGCCAACAATTTTTTATAAATTTTGTAAAAATATGGGGTATTGTAATGAAATACGGTAAAATCATTGGAAAAATTCAATAAAATCCCTTCAGATATTGAAAATAAGGGCTAAACTCATTAAAATAACATTAAATATTGTAATATAAGGGGTACGGCTAAAATTATTTTATAAAACTTGCAATTATATGGGGTAAAGTAATAAAACAATTAAAAAATATGGATTAAAACAATAATTATCCCTTCAAAAATTGATAATAAGTATTAAATTCCTAAAAATCTCGTTTAATATAGGATTTCAGGTGTTGGGCCAACAATTTTTTATAAATTTTGTAAAAATATGGGGTATTGTAATGAAATACGGTAAAATCATTGGAAAAATTCAATAAAATCCCTTCTTATATTGAAAATATGGACTAAACTTATAAAAATTTCATTAAATATTGTAATATAAGGGGTACGGCTAAAATTATTTTATAAAACTTGTAATTATATGGGGTAAAGTAATAAAACAATTAAAAAATATGGATTAAAACAATAATTATCCCTTCAAATATTGAAAATAAGTATTAGATTCATAAAAATCTCGTTTAATATAGGATTTCAGGTGTTGGGCCAACAATTTTTTATAAATTTTGTAAAAATATGGGGTATTATAATGAAATACGGTAAAATCATTGGAAAAATTCAATAAAATCCCTTATTATATTGAAAATAAGGACTAAACTTAAAAAAATTTCATTAAATATTGTAATATAAGGGGTACGGCTAAAATTATTTTATAAAACTTGTAATTATATGGGGTAAAGTAATAAAACAATTAAAAAATAGGAATTAAAACAATAATTATCCCTTCAAATATTGAAAATAAGTATTAAATTCATAAAAATCTCATTTCATATAAGATTTTAGGGGTTGGGTTTAACATTTTTTTATAAATTTTGTAAAAATATGGGGTATTGTAATAAAATACGTTAAAATCAATGAAAAATTTCAATAAAATCATTACAGATATTGAAAATAAGGGCTAAATTCATAAAAATTTCATTAAATATTGTAATATAAGGGGTACGGCTTAAATTATTTTATAAAACTTGTAATTATATGGGGTAAAGTAATAAAACAATTGAAAAATATGGTTTAAAACAATAATTATCCCTTCAAATATTGAAAATAAGTATTAAATTCATAAAAATCTCATTTAATATAAGATTTTAGGGGTTGGGTTCAACATTTTTTTATAAATTTGGTAAAAATATGGGGTATTGTAATAAAATACGTTAAAATCAATGAAAAATTTCAATAAAATCATTACAGATATTGAAAATAAGGGCTAAATTCATAAAAATTTCATTAAATATTCTAATATAAGGGGTACGGCTTAAATTATTTTATAAAACCTGTAATTATATGGGGTAAAGTAATAAAACAATTGAAAAATATGGTTTAAAACAATAATTATCCCTTCAAATATTGAAAATAAGTATTAAATTCATAAAAATCTCATTTAATTAAAGATTTAAGGGGTTGGGTTCAACATTTTTTTATAAATTTTGTAAAAATATGGGAAAATGTAATGAAATACGGTAAAATCATTGGAGAAATTCAATAAAATCCCTTCAGATATCGAAAATAAGAGCTAAACTCATTAAAATAACATTAAATATTGTAATATAAGGGGTACGGCTAAAATTATTTTATAAAACTTGCAATTATATGGGGTAAAGTAATAAAACAATTAAAAAATATGGATTAAAACAATAATTATCCCTTCAAATATTGAAAATAAGTATTAGATTCATAAAAATCTCATTTAATTAAAGATTTTAGGGGTTGGGTTCAACATTTTTTTATAAATTTTGTAAAAATATGGGGTATTGTAATGAAATACGGTAAAATCATTGGAAAAATTCAATAAAATCCCTTCAGATATTGAAAATAAGGGCTAAACTCATTAAAATAACATTAAATATTGTAATATAAGGGGTACGGCTAAAATTATTTTATAAAACTTGCAATTATATGGGGTAAAGTAATAAAACAATTGAAAAATATGGTTTAAAACAATAATTATCCCTTCAAATATTGAAAATAAGTATTAAATTCATAAAAATCTCAATTAATATAAGATTTTAGGGGTTGGGTTCAACATTTTTTTATAAATTTTGTAAAAATATGGGGTATTGTAATGATATACGGTAAAATCATTGGAAAAATTCAATAAAATCCCTTCAGATATCGAAAATAAGGGCTAAACTCATTAAAATATCATTAAATATTGTAATATAAGGGGTACGGCTAAAATTATTTTATAAAACTTGCAATTATATGGGGTAAAGTAATAAAACAATTGAAAAATATGGTTTAATACAATAATTATCCCTTCAAATATTGAAAATAAGTATTAAATTCATAAAAATCTCATTTCATATAAGATTTTAGGGGTTGGGTTTAACATTTTTTTATAAATTTTGTAAAAATATGGGGTATTGTAATAAAATACGTTAAAATCAATGAAAAATTTCAATAAAATCATTACAGATATTGAAAATAAGGGCTAAATTCATAAAAATTTCATTAAATATTGTAATATAAGGGGTACGGCTTAAATTATTTTATAAAACTTGTAATTATATGGGGTAAAGTAATAAAACAATTGAAAAATATGGTTTAAAACAATAATTATCCCTTCAAATATTGAAAATAAGTATTAAATTCATAAAAATCTCATTTAATATAAGATTTTAGGGGTTGGGTTCAACATTTTTTTATAAATTTGGTAAAAATATGGGGTATTGTAATAAAATACGTTAAAATCAATGAAAAATTTCAATAAAATCATTACAGATATTGAAAATAAGGGCTAAATTCATAAAAATTTCATTAAATATTGTAATATAAGGGGTACGGCTTAAATTATTTTATAAAACCTGTAATTATATGGGGTAAAGTAATAAAACAATTGAAAAATATGGTTTAAAACAATAATTATCCCTTCAAATATTGAAAATAAGTATTAAATTCATAAAAATCTCATTTCATATAAGATTTTAGGGGTTGGGTTCAACATTTTTTTATAAATTTTGTAAAAATATGGGGTATTGTAATAAAATACGTTAAAATCAATGAAAAATTTCAATAAAATCATTACAGATATAGAAAATAAGGGCGAAATTCATAAAAATTTCATTAAATATTGTAATATAAGGGGTACGGCTAAAATTATTTTATAAAACTTGCAATTATATGGGGTAAAGTAATAAAACAATTGAAAAATATGGTTTAAAACAATAATTATCCCTTCAAATATTGAAAATAAGTATTAAATTCATAAAAATCTCATTTAATTAAAGATTTAAGGGGTTGGGTTCAACATTTTTTTATAAATTTTGTAAAAATATGGGAAAATGTAATGAAATACGGTAAAATCATTGGAGAAATTCAATAAAATCCCTTCAGATATCGAAAATAAGAGCTAAACTCATTAAAATAACATTAAATATTGTAATATAAGGGGTACGGCTAAAATAATTTTATAAAACTTGCAATTATATGGGGTAAAGTAATAAAACAATTGAAAAATATGGTTTAAAACAATAATTATCCCTTCAAAAATTGATAATAAGTATAAAATTCCTAAAAATCTCGTTTAATATAGGATTTCAGGTGTTGGGCCAACAATTTTTTATAAATTTTGTAAAAATATGGGGTATTATAATGAAATACGGTAAAATCATTGGAAAAATTCAATAAACTCCCTTATTATATTGAAAATAAGGACTAAACTTAAAAAAATTTCATTAAATATTGTAATATAAGGGGTACGGCTAAAATTATTTTATAAAACTTGTAATTATATGGGGTAAAGTAATAAAACAATTGAAAAATATGGTTTAAAACAATAATTATCCCTTCAAATATTGAAAATAAGTATTAAATTCATAAAAATCTCATTTAATATAAGATTATAGGGGTTGGGTTCAACATTTTTTTATACTTTTTGTAAAAATATGGGGTATTGTAATAAAATACGTTAAAATCAATGAAAAATTTCAATAAAATCATTACAGATATTGAAAATAAGGGCTAAATTCATAAAAATTTCATTAAATATTGTAATATAAGGGGTACGGCTTAAATTATTTTATAAAACTTGTAATTATATGGGGTAAAGTAATAAAACAATTGAAAAATATGGTTTAAAACAATAATTATCCCTTCAAATATTGAAAATAAGTATTAAATTCATAAAAATCTCATTTCATATAAGATTTTAGGGGTTGGGTTCAACATTTTTTTATAAATTTTGTAAAAATATGGGGTATTGTAATAAAATACGTTAAAATCAATGAAAAATTTCAATAAAATCATTACAGATATTGAAAATAAGGGCGAAATTCATAAAAATTTCATTAAATATTGTAATATAAGGGGTACGGCTAAAATTATTTTCTAAAACTTGCAATTATATGAGGTAAAGTAATAAAACAATTGAAAAATATCGTTTAAAACAATAATTATCCCTTCAAAAATTGATAATAAGTATTAAATTCCTAAAAATCTCGTTTAATATAGGATTTCAGGTGTTGGGCCAACAATTTTTTATAAATTTTGTAAAAATATGGGGTATTATAATGAAATACGGTAAAATCATTGGAAAAATTCAATAAAATCCCTTATTATATTGAAAATAAGGGCTAAACTCATTAAAATAACATTAAATATTGTAATATAAGGGGTACGGCTAAAATTATTTTATAAAACTTGCAATTATATGGGGTAAAGTAATAAAACAATTAAAAAATATGGATTAAAACAATAATTATCCCTTCAAATATTGAAAATAAGTATTAGATTCATAAAAATCTCATTTAATTAAAGATTTTAGGGGTTGGGTTCAACATTTTTTTATAAATTTTGTAAAAATATGGGGTATTGTAATGAAATACGGTAAAATCATTGGAAAAATTCAATAAAATCCCTTCAGATATTGAAAATAAGGGCTAAACTCATTAAAATAACATTAAATATTGTAATATAAGGGGTACGGCTAAAATTATTTTATAAAACTTGCAATTATATGGGGTAAAGTAATAAAACAATTGAAAAATATGGTTTAAAACAATAATTATCCCTTCAAATATTGAAAATAAGTATTAAATTCATAAAAATCTCATTTAATATAAGATTTTAGGGGTTGGGTTCAACATTTTTTTATAAATTTTGTAAAAATATGGGGTATTGTAATGAAATACGGTAAAATCATTGGAAAAATTCAATAAAATCCCTTCAGATATCGAAAATAAGGGCTAAACTCATTAAAATTTCATTAAATATTGTAATATAAGGGGTACGGCTAAAATTATTTTATAAAACTTGCAATTATATGGGGTAAAGTAATAAAACAATTGAAAAATATGGTTTAAAACAATAATTATCCCTTCAAATATTGAAAATAAGTATTAAATTCATAAAAATCTCATTTCATATAAGATTTTAGGGGTTGGGTTCAACATTTTTTTATAAATTTTGTAAAAATATGGGGTATTGTAATAAAATACGTTAAAATCAATGAAAAATTTCAATAAAATCATTACAGATATTGAAAATAAGGGCGAAATTCATAAAAATTTCATTAAATATTGTAATATAAGGGGTACGGCTAAAATTATTTTCTAAAACTTGCAATTATATGGGGTAAAGTAATAAAACAATTGAAAAATATCGTTTAAAACAATAATTATCCCTTCAAAAATTGATAATAAGTATTAAATTCCTAAAAATCTCGTTTAATATAGGATTTCAGGTGTTGGGCCAACAATTTTTTATAAATTTTGTAAAAATATGGGGTATTATAATGAAATACGGTAAAATCATTGGAAAAATTCAATAAAATCCCTTATTATATTGAAAATAAGGGCTAAACTCATTAAAATAACATTAAATATTGTAATATAAGGGGTACGGCTAAAATTATTTTATAAAACTTGCAATTATATGGGGTAAAGTAATAAAACAATTAAAAAATATGGATTAAAACAATAATTATCCCTTCAAATATTGAAAATAAGTATTAGATTCATAAAAATCTCATTTAATTAAAGATTTTAGGGGTTGGGTTCAACATTTTTTTATAAATTTTGTAAAAATATGGGGTATTGTAATGAAATACGGTAAAATCATTGGAAAAATTCAATAAATTCCCTTCAGATATTGAAAATAAGGGCTAAACTCATTAAAATAACATTAAATATTGTAATATAAGGGGTACGGCTAAAATTATTTTATAAAACTTGCAATTATATGGGGTAAAGTAATAAAACAATTGAAAAATATGGTTTAAAACAATAATTATCCCTTCAAATATTGAAAATAAGTATTAAATTCATAAAAATCTCATTTAATTAAAGATTTTAGGGGTTGGGTTCAACATTTTTTTATAAATTTTGTAAAAATATGGGGTATTGTAATGAAATACGGTAAAATCATTGGAAAAATTCAATAAAATCCCTTCAGATATTGAAAATAAGGGCTAAACTCATTAAAATAACATTAAATATTGTAATATAAGGGGTACGGCTAAAATTATTTTATAAAACTTGCAATTATATGTGGTAAAGTAATAAAACAATTGAAAAATATGGTTTAAAACAATAATTATCCCTTCAAATATTGAAAATAAGTATTAAATTCATAAAAATCTCATTTCATATAAGATTTTAGGGGTTGGGTTCAACATTTTTTTATAAATTATGTAAAAATATGGGGTATTGTAATAAAATACGTTAAAATCAATGAAAAATTTCAATAAAATCATTACAGATATTGAAAATAAGGGCAAAATTCATAAAAATTTCATTAAATATTGTAATATAAGGGGTACGGCTAAAATTATTTTATAAAACTTGCAATTATATGGGGTAAAGTAATAAAACAATTGAAAAATATGGTTTAAAACAATAATTATCCCTTCAAATATTGAAAATAAGTATTAAATTCATAAAAATCTCATTTAATATAAGATTTTAGGGGTTGGGTTCAACATTTTTTTATAAATTTTGTAAAAATATGGGGTATTGTAATGAAATACGGTAAAATCATTGGAAAAATTCAATAAAATCCCTTCAGATATCGAAAATAAGGGCTAAACTCATTAAAATTTCATTAAATATTGTAATATAAGGGGTACGGCTAAAATTATTTTATAAAACTTGCAATTATATGGGGTAAAGTAATAAAACAATTGAAAAATATGGTTTAAAACAATAATTATCCCTTCAAATATTGAAAATAAGTATTAAATTCATAAAAATCTCATTTCATATAAGATTTTAGGGGTTGGGTTCAACATTTTTTTATAAATTTTGTAAAAATATGGGGTATTGTAATAAAATACGTTAAAATCAATGAAAAATTTCAATAAAATCATTACAGATATTGAAAATAAGGGCGAAATTCATAAAAATTTCATTAAATATTGTAATATAAGGGGTACGGCTAAAATTATTTTCTAAAACTTGCAATTATATGGGGTAAAGTAATAAAACAATTGAAAAATATCGTTTAAAACAATAATTATCCCTTCAAAAATTGATAATAAGTATTAAATTCCTAAAAATCTCGTTTAATATAGGATTTCAGGTGTTGGGCCAACAATTTTTTATAAATTTTGTAAAAATATGGGGTATTATAATGAAATACGGTAAAATCATTGGAAAAATTCAATAAAATCCCTTCTTATATTGAAAATATGGACAAAACTTATAAAAATTTCATTAAATATTGTAATATAAGGGGTACGGCTAAAATTATTTTATAAAACTTGCAATTATATGGGGTAAAGTAATAAAACAATTGAAAAATATCGTTTAAAACAATAATTATCCCTTCAAAAATTGATAATAAGTATTAAATTCCTAAAAATCTCGTTTAATATAGGATTTCAGGTGTTGGGCCAACAATTTTTTATAAATTTTGTAAAAATATGGGGTATTATAATGAAATACGGTAAAATCATTGGAAAAATTCAATAAAATCCCTTCTTATATTGAAAATATGGACAAAACTTATAAAAATTTCATTAAATATTGTAATATAAGGGGTACGGCTAAAATTATTTTATAAAACTTGTAATTATATGGGGTAAAGTAATAAAACAATTAAAAAATATGGATTAAAACAATAATTATCCCTTCAAATATTGAAAATAAGTATTAGATTCATAAAAATCTCGTTTAATATAGGATTTCAGGTGTTGGGCCAACAATTTTTTATAAATTTTGTAAAAATATGGGGTATTATAATGAAATACGGTAAAATCATTGGAAAAATTCAATAAAATCCCTTATTATATTGAAAATAAGGGCTAAACTCATTAAAATAACATTAAATATTGTAATATAAGGGGTACGGCTAAAATTATTTTATAAAACTTGCAATTATATGGGGTAAAGTAATAAAACAATTAAAAAATATGGATTAAAACAATAATTATCCCTTCAAATATTGAAAATAAGTATTAGATTCATAAAAATCTCATTTAATTAAAGATTTTAGGGGTTGGGTTCAACATTTTTTTATAAATTTTGTAAAAATATGGGGTATTGTAATGAAATACGGTAAAATCATTGGAAAAATTCAATAAAATCCCTTCAGATATTGAAAATAAGGGCTAAACTCATTAAAATAACATTAAATATTGTAATATAAGGGGTACGGCTAAAATTATTTTATAAAACTTGCAATTATATGGGGTAAAGTAATAAAACAATTGAAAAATATGGTTTAAAACAATAATTATCCCTTCAAATATTGAAAATAAGTATTAAATTCATAAAAATCTCATTTAATATAAGATTTTAGGGGTTGGGTTCAACATTTTTTTATAAATTTTGTAAAAATATGGGGTATTGTAATGAAATACGGTAAAATCATTGGAAAAATTCAATAAAATCCCTTCAGATATCGAAAATAAGGGCTAAACTCATTAAAATTTCATTAAATATTGTAATATAAGGGGTACGGCTAAAATTATTTTATAAAACTTGCAATTATATGGGGTAAAGTAATAAAACAATTGAAAAATATGGTTTAAAACAATAATTATCCCTTCAAATATTGAAAATAAGTATTAAATTCATAAAAATCTCATTTAATATAAGATTTTAGGGGTTGGGTTCAACATTTTTTTATAAATTTTGTAAAAATATGGGGTATTATAATGAAATACGGTAAAATCATTGGAAAAATTCAATAAAATCCCTTATTATATTGAAAATAAGGACTAAACTTAAAAAAATTTCATTAAATATTGTAATATAAGGGGTACGGCTAAAATTATTTTATAAAACTTGTAATTATATGGGGTAAAGTAATAAAACAATTAAAAAATAGGGATTAAAACAATAATTATCCCTTCAAATATTGAAAATAAGTATTAGATTCATAAAAATCTCATTTAATTAAAGATTTTAGGGGTTGGGTTCAACATTTTTTTATAAATTTTGTAAAAATATGGGGTATTGTAATGAAATACGGTAAAATCATTGGAAAAATTCAATAAAATCCCTTCAGATATTGAAAATAAGGGCTAAACTCATTAAAATAACATTAAATATTGTAATATAAGGGGTACGGCTAAAATTATTTTATAAAACTTGCAATTATATGGGGTAAAGTAATAAAACAATTAAAAAATATGGATTAAAACAATAATTATCCCTTCAAATATTGAAAATAAGTATTAGATTCATAAAAATCTCATTTAATTAAAGATTTTAGGGGTTGGGTTCAACATTTTTTTATAAATTTTGTAAAAATATGGGGTATTGTAATGAAATACGGTAAAATCATTGGAAAAATTCAATAAAATCCCTTCAGATATCGAAAATAAGGGCTAAACTCATTAAAATTTCATTAAATATTGTAATATAAGGGGTACGGCTAAAATTATTTTATAAAACTTGCAATTATATGGGGTAAAGTAATAAAACAATTGAAAAATATGGTTTAAAACAATAATTATCCCTTCAAATATTGAAAATAAGTATTAAATTCATAAAAATCTCATTTCATATAAGATTTTAGGGGTTGGGTTCAACATTTTTTTATAAATTTTGTAAAAATATGGGGTATTGTAATAAAATACGTTAAAATCAATGAAAAATTTCAATAAAATCATTACAGATATTGAAAATAAGGGCGAAATTCATAAAAATTTCATTTAATATTGTAATATAAGGGGTACGGCTAAAATTATTTTCTAAAACTTGCAATTATATGGGGTAAAGTAATAAAACAATTGAAAAATATCGTTTAAAACAATAATTATCCCTTCAAAAATTGATAATAAGTATTAAATTCCTAAAAATCTCGTTTAATATAGGATTTCAGGTGTTGGGCCAACAATTTTTTATAAATTTTGTAAAAATATGGGGTATTGTAATGAAATACGGTAAAATCATTGGAAAAATTCAATAAAATCCCTTCATATATTGAAAATAAGGACTAAACTTATAAAAATTTCATTAAATATTGTAATATAAGGGGTACGGCTAAAATTATTTTATAAAACTTGTAATTATATGGGGTAAAGTAATAAAACAATTAAAAAATATGGATTAAAACAATAATTATCCCTTCAAATATTGAAAATAAGTATTAGATTCATAAAAATCTCGTTTAATATAGGATTTCAGGTGTTGGGCCAACAATTTTTTATAAATTTTGTAAAAATATGGGGTATTATAATGAAATACGGTAAAATCATTGGAAAAATTCAATAAAATCCCTTCAGATATTGAAAATAAGGGCTAAACTCATTAAAATAACATTAAATATTGTAATATAAGGGGTACGGCTAAAATTATTTTATAAAACTTGCAATTATATGGGGTAAAGTAATAAAACAATTAAAAAATATGGATTAAAACAATAATTATCCCTTCAAATATTGAAAATAAGTATTAGATTCATAAAAATCTCATTTAATTAAAGATTTTAGGGGTTGGGTTCAACATTTTTTTATAAATTTTGTAAAAATATGGGGTATTGTAATGAAATACGGTAAAATCATTGGAAAAATTCAATAAAATCCCTTCAGATATTGAAAATAAGGGCTAAACTCATTAAAATAACATTAAATATTGTAATATAAGGGGTACGGCTAAAATTATTTTATAAAACTTGCAATTATATGGGGTAAAGTAATAAAACAATTGAAAAATATGGTTTAAAACAATAATTATCCCTTCAAATATTGAAAATAAGTATTAAATTCATAAAAATCTCATTTCATATAAGATTTTAGGGGTTGGGTTCAACATTTTTTTATAAATTTTGTAAAAATATGGGGTATTGTAATAAAATACGTTAAAATCAATGAAAAATTTCAATAAAATCATTACAGATATTGAAAATAAGGGCGAAATTCATAAAAATTTCATTTAATATTGTAATATAAGGGGTACGGCTAAAATTATTTTCTAAAACTTGCAATTATATGGGGTAAAGTAATAAAACAATTGAAAAATATCGTTTAAAACAATAATTATCCCTTCAAAAATTGATAATAAATATTAAATTCCTAAAAATCTCGTTTAATATAGGATTTCAGGTGTTGGGCCAACAATTTTTTATAAATTTTGTAAAAATATGGGGTATTGTAATGAAATACGGTAAAATCATTGGAAAAATTCAATAAAATCCCTTCTAATATTGAAAATATGGACTAAACTTATAAAAATTTCATTAAATATTGTAATATAAGGGGTACGGCTAAAATTATTTTATAAAACTTGTAATTATATGGGGTAAAGTAATAAAACAATTAAAAAATAGGGATTAAAACAATAATTATCCC
Source organism: Rhopalosiphum nymphaeae (assembly GCA_036289425.1). NCBI lineage: Eukaryota > Metazoa > Arthropoda > Insecta > Hemiptera > Aphididae > Rhopalosiphum > Rhopalosiphum nymphaeae. The sequence goes on along the minus strand of JAZAQC010000001.1, from coordinate 5,710,452 downwards.
TTCAAATATTGAAAATAAGTATTAGATTCATAAAAATCTCATTTAATTAAAGATTTTAGGGGTTGGGTTCAACATTTTTTTATAAATTTTGTAAAAATATGGGGTATTGTAATGAAATACGGTAAAATCATTGGAAAAATTCAATAAAATCCCTTCAGATATTGAAAATAAGGGCTAAACTCATTAAAATAACATTAAATATTGTAATATAAGGGGTACGGCTAAAATTATTTTATAAAACTTGCAATTATATGGGGTAAAGTAATAAAACAATTGAAAAATATGGTTTAAAACAATAATTATCCCTTCAAATATTGAAAATAAGTATTAAATTCATAAAAATCTCATTTAATATAAGATTTTAGGGGTTGGGTTCAACATTTTTTTATAAATTTTGTAAAAATATGGGGTATTGTAATGAAATACGGTAAAATCATTGGAAAAATTCAATAAAATCCCTTCAGATATCGAAAATAAGGGCTAAACTCATTAAAATTTCATTAAATATTGTAATATAAGGGGTACGGCTAAAATTATTTTATAAAACTTGCAATTATATGGGGTAAAGTAATAAAACAATTGAAAAATATGGTTTAAAACAATAATTATCCCTTCAAATATTGAAAATAAGTATTAAATTCATAAAAATCTCATTTCATATAAGATTTTAGGGGTTGGGTTCAACATTTTTTTATAAATTTTGTAAAAATATGGGGTATTGTAATAAAATACGTTAAAATCAATGAAAAATTTCAATAAAATCATTACAGATATTGAAAATAAGGGCGAAATTCATAAAAATTTCATTAAATATTGTAATATAAGGGGTACGGCTAAAATTATTTTCTAAAACTTGCAATTATATGGGGTAAAGTAATAAAACAATTGAAAAATATCGTTTAAAACAATAATTATCCCTTCAAAAATTGATAATAAGTATTAAATTCCTAAAAATCTCGTTTAATATAGGATTTCAGGTGTTGGGCCAACAATTTTTTATAAATTTTGTAAAAATATGGGGTATTGTAATGAAATACGGTAAAATCATTGGAAAAATTCAATAAAATCCCTTCATATATTGAAAATAAGGACTAAACTTATAAAAATTTCATTAAATATTGTAATATAAGGGGTACGGCTAAAATTATTTTATAAAACTTGTAATTATATGGGGTAAAGTAATAAAACAATTAAAAAATATGGATTAAAACAATAATTATCCCTTCAAATATTGAAAATAAGTATTAGATTCATAAAAATCTCGTTTAATATAGGATTTCAGGTGTTGGGCCAACAATTTTTTATAAATTTTGTAAAAATATGGGGTATTATAATGAAATACGGTAAAATCATTGGAAAAATTCAATAAAATCCCTTATTATATTGAAAATAAGGACTAAACTTAAAAAAATTTCATTAAATATTGTAATATAAGGGGTACGGCTAAAATTATTTTATAAAACTTGTAATTATATGGGGTAAAGTAATAAAACAATTAAAAAATAGGGATTAAAACAATAATTATCCCTTCAAATATTGAAAATAAGTATTAGATTCATAAAAATCTCATTTAATTAAAGATTTTAGGGGTTGGGTTCAACATTTTTTTATAAATTTTGTAAAAATATGGGGTATTGTAATGAAATACGGTAAAATCATTGGAAAAATTCAATAAAATCCCTTCAGATATTGAAAATAAGGGCTAAACTCATTAAAATAACATTAAATATTGTAATATAAGGGGTACGGCTAAAATTATTTTATAAAACTTGCAATTATATGGGTTAAAGTAATAAAACAATTAAAAAATATGGATTAAAACAATAATTATCCCTTCAAATATTGAAAATAAGTATTAGATTCATAAAAATCTCATTTAATTAAAGATTTTAGGGGTTGGGTTCAACATTTTTTTATAAATTTTGTAAAAATATGGGGTATTGTAATGAAATACGGTAAAATCATTGGAAAAATTCAATAAAATCATTTCAGATATTGAAAATAAGGGCTAAACTCATTAAAATAACATTAAATATTGTAATATAAGGGGTACGGCTAAAATTATTTTATAAAACTTGCAATTATATGGGGTAAAGTAATAAAACAATTGAAAAATATGGTTTAAAACAATAATTATCCCTTCAAATATTGATAATAAGTATTAAATTCCTAAAAATCTCGTTTAATATAGGATTTCAGGTGTTGGGCCAACAATTTTTTATAAATTTTGTAAAAATATGGGGTATTGTAATGAAATACGGTAAAATCATTGGAAAAATTCAATAAAATCCCTTCTTATATTGAAAATATGGACTAAACTTATAAAAATTTCATTAAATATTGTAATATAAGGGGTACGGCTAAAATTATTTTATAAAACTTGTAATTATATGGGGTAAAGTAATAAAACAATTAAAAAATATGGATTAAAACAATAATTATCCCTTCAAATATTGAAAATAAGTATTAGATTCATAAAAATCTCGTTTAATATAGGATTTCAGGTGTTGGGCCAACAATTTTTTATAAATTTTGTAAAAATATGGGGTATTATAATGAAATACGGTAAAATCATTGGAAAAATTCAATAAAATCCCTTATTATATTGAAAATAAGGACTAAACTTAAAAAAATTTCATTAAATATTGTAATATAAGGGGTACGGCTAAAATTATTTTATAAAACTTGTAATTATATGGGGTAAAGTAATAAAACAATTAAAAAATAGGGATTAAAACAATAATTATCCCTTCAAATATTGAAAATAAGTATTAGATTCATAAAAATCTCATTTAATTAAAGATTTTAGGGGTTGGGTTCAACATTTTTTTATAAATTTTGTAAAAATATGGGGTATTGTAATGAAATACGGTAAAATCATTGGAAAAATTCAATAAAATCCCTTCAGATATTGAAAATAAGGGCTAAACTCATTAAAATAACATTAAATATTGTAATATAAGGGGTACGGCTAAAATTATTTTATAAAACTTGCAATTATATGGGGTAAAGTAATAAAACAATTGAAAAATATGGTTTAAAACAATAATTATCCCTTCAAATATTGAAAATAAGTATTAAATTCATAAAAATCTCATTTAATATAAGATTTTAGGGGTTGGGTTCAACATTTTTTTATAAATTTTGTAAAAATATGGGGTATTGTAATGAAATACGGTAAAATCATTGGAAAAATTCAATAAAATCCCTTCAGATATCGAAAATAAGGGCTAAACTCATTAAAATTTCATTAAATATTGTAATATAAGGGGTACGGCTAAAATTATTTTATAAAACTTGCAATTATATGGGGTAAAGTAATAAAACAATTGAAAAATATGGTTTAAAACAATAATTATCCCTTCAAATATTGAAAATAAGTATTAAATTCATAAAAATCTCATTTCATATAAGATTTTAGGGGTTGGGTTCAACATTTTTTTATAAATTTTGTAAAAATATGGGGTATTGTAATAAAATACGTTAAAATCAATGAAAAATTTCAATAAAATCATTACAGATATTGAAAATAAGGGCGAAATTCATAAAAATTTCATTAAATATTGTAATATAAGGGGTACGGCTAAAATTATTTTCTAAAACTTGCAATTATATGGGGTAAAGTAATAAAACAATTGAAAAATATCGTTTAAAACAATAATTATCCCTTCAAAAATTGATAATAAGTATTAAATTCCTAAAAATCTCGTTTAATATAGGATTTCAGGTGTTGGGCCAACAATTTTTTATAAATTTTGTAAAAATATGGGGTATTGTAATGAAATACGGTAAAATCATTGGAAAAATTCAATAAAATCCCTTCATATATTGAAAATAAGGACTAAACTTATAAAAATTTCATTAAATATTGTAATATAAGGGGTACGGCTAAAATTATTTTATAAAACTTGTAATTATATGGGGTAAAGTAATAAAACAATTAAAAAATATGGATTAAAACAATAATTATCCCTTCAAATATTGAAAATAAGTATTAGATTCATAAAAATCTCGTTTAATATAGGATTTCAGGTGTTGGGCCAACAATTTTTTATAAATTTTGTAAAAATATGGGGTATTATAATGAAATACGGTAAAATCATTGGAAAAATTCAATAAAATCCCTTATTATATTGAAAATAAGGACTAAACTTAAAAAAATTTCATTAAATATTGTAATATAAGGGGTACGGCTAAAATTATTTTATAAAACTTGTAATTATATGGGGTAAAGTAATAAAACAATTAAAAAATAGGGATTAAAACAATAATTATCCCTTCAAATATTGAAAATAAGTATTAGATTCATAAAAATCTCATTTAATTAAAGATTTTAGGGGTTGGGTTCAACATTTTTTTATAAATTTTGTAAAAATATGGGGTATTGTAATGAAATACGGTAAAATCATTGGAAAAATTCAATAAAATCCCTTCAGATATTGAAAATAAGGGCTAAACTCATTAAAATAACATTAAATATTGTAATATAAGGGGTACGGCTAAAATTATTTTATAAAACTTGCAATTATATGGGTTAAAGTAATAAAACAATTAAAAAATATGGATTAAAACAATAATTATCCCTTCAAATATTGAAAATAAGTATTAGATTCATAAAAATCTCATTTAATTAAAGATTTTAGGGGTTGGGTTCAACATTTTTTTATAAATTTTGTAAAAATATGGGGTATTGTAATGAAATACGGTAAAATCATTGGAAAAATTCAATAAAATCATTTCAGATATTGAAAATAAGGGCTAAACTCATTAAAATAACATTAAATATTGTAATATAAGGGGTACGGCTAAAATTATTTTATAAAACTTGCAATTATATGGGGTAAAGTAATAAAACAATTGAAAAATATGGTTTAAAACAATAATTATCCCTTCAAATATTGATAATAAGTATTAAATTCCTAAAAATCTCGTTTAATATAGGATTTCAGGTGTTGGGCCAACAATTTTTTATAAATTTTGTAAAAATATGGGGTATTGTAATGAAATACGGTAAAATCATTGGAAAAATTCAATAAAATCCCTTCTTATATTGAAAATATGGACTAAACTTATAAAAATTTCATTAAATATTGTAATATAAGGGGTACGGCTAAAATTATTTTATAAAACTTGTAATTATATGGGGTAAAGTAATAAAACAATTAAAAAATATGGATTAAAACAATAATTATCCCTTCAAATATTGAAAATAAGTATTAGATTCATAAAAATCTCGTTTAATATAGGATTTCAGGTGTTGGGCCAACAATTTTTTATAAATTTTGTAAAAATATGGGGTATTATAATGAAATACGGTAAAATCATTGGAAAAATTCAATAAAATCCCTTATTATATTGAAAATAAGGACTAAACTTAAAAAAATTTCATTAAATATTGTAATATAAGGGGTACGGCTAAAATTATTTTATAAAACTTGTAATTATATGGGGTAAAGTAATAAAACAATTAAAAAATAGGGATTAAAACAATAATTATCCCTTCAAATATTGAAAATAAGTATTAGATTCATAAAAATCTCATTTAATTAAAGATTTTAGGGGTTGGGTTCAACATTTTTTTATAAATTTTGTAAAAATATGGGGTATTGTAATGAAATACGGTAAAATCATTGGAAAAATTCAATAAAATCCCTTCAGATATTGAAAATAAGGGCTAAACTCATTAAAATAACATTAAATATTGTAATATAAGGGGTACGGCTAAAATTATTTTATAAAACTTGCAATTATATGGGGTAAAGTAATAAAACAATTGAAAAATATGGTTTAAAACAATAATTATCCCTTCAAATATTGAAAATAAGTATTAAATTCATAAAAATCTCATTTAATATAAGATTTTAGGGGTTGGGTTCAACATTTTTTTATAAATTTTGTAAAAATATGGGGTATTGTAATGAAATACGGTAAAATCATTGGAAAAATTCAATAAAATCCCTTCAGATATCGAAAATAAGGGCTAAACTCATTAAAATTTCATTAAATATTGTAATATAAGGGGTACGGCTAAAATTATTTTATAAAACTTGCAATTATATGGGGTAAAGTAATAAAACAATTGAAAAATATGGTTTAAAACAATAATTATCCCTTCAAATATTGAAAATAAGTATTAAATTCATAAAAATCTCATTTCATATAAGATTTTAGGGGTTGGGTTCAACATTTTTTTATAAATTTTGTAAAAATATGGGGTATTGTAATAAAATACGTTAAAATCAATGAAAAATTTCAATAAAATCATTACAGATATTGAAAATAAGGGCGAAATTCATAAAAATTTCATTAAATATTGTAATATAAGGGGTACGGCTAAAATTATTTTCTAAAACTTGCAATTATATGGGGTAAAGTAATAAAACAATTGAAAAATATCGTTTAAAACAATAATTATCCCTTCAAAAATTGATAATAAGTATTAAATTCCTAAAAATCTCGTTTAATATAGGATTTCAGGTGTTGGGCCAACAATTTTTTATAAATTTTGTAAAAATATGGGGTATTGTAATGAAATACGGTAAAATCATTGGAAAAATTCAATAAAATCCCTTATTATATTGAAAATAAGGACTAAACTTATAAAAATTTCATTAAATATTGTAATATAAGGGGTACGGCTAAAATTATTTTATAAAACTTGTAATTATATGGGGTAAAGTAATAAAACAATTAAAAAATAGGGATTAAAACAATAATTATCCCTTCAAATATTGAAAATAAGTATTAGATTCATAAAAATCTCATTTAATTAAAGATTTTAGGGGTTGGGTTCAACATTTTTTTATAAATTTTGTAAAAATATGGGGTATTGTAATGAAATACGGTAAAATCATTGGAAAAATTCAATAAAATCATTTCAGATATTGAAAATAAGGGCTAAACTCATTAAAATAACATTAAATATTGTAATATAAGGGGTACGGCTAAAATTATTTTATAAAACTTGCAATTATATGGGGTAAAGTAATAAAACAATTGAAAAATATGGTTTAAAACAATAATTATCCCTTCAAATATTGAAAATAAGTATTAAATTCATAAAAATCTCATTTAATATAAGATTTTAGGGGTTGGGTTCAACATTTTTTTATAAATTTTGTAAAAATATGGGGTATTGTAATGAAATACGGTAAAATCATTGGAAAAATTCAATAAAATCCCTTCAGATATCGAAAATAAGGGCTAAACTCATTAAAATATCATTAAATATTGTAATATAAGGGGTACGGCTAAAATTATTTTATAAAACTTGCAATTATATGGGGTAAAGTAATAAAACAATTGAAAAATATGGTTTAAAACAATAATTATCCCTTCAAATATTGAAAATAAGTATTAAATTCATAAAAATCTCATTTCATATAAGATTTTAGGGGTTGGGTTCAACATTTTTTTATAAATTTTGTAAAAATATGGGGTATTGTAATAAAATACGTTAAAATCAATGAAAAATTTCAATAAAATCATTACAGATATTGAAAATAAGGGCGAAATTCATAAAAATTTCATTAAATATTGTAATATAAGGGGTACGGCTAAAATTATTTTCTAAAACTTGCAATTATATGGGGTAAAGTAATAAAACAATTGAAAAATATCGTTTAAAACAATAATTATCCCTTCAAAAATTGATAATAAGTATTAAATTCCTAAAAATCTCGTTTAATATAGGATTTCAGGTGTTGGGCCAACAATTTTTTATAAATTTTGTAAAAATATGGGGTATTGTAATGAAATACGGTAAAATCATTGGAAAAATTCAATAAAATCCCTTCTTATATTGAAAATAAGGACTAAACTTATAAAAATTTCATTAAATATTGTAATATAAGGGGTACGGCTAAAATTATTTTATAAAACTTGTAATTATATGGGGTAAAGTAATAAAACAATTAAAAAATAGGGATTAAAACAATAATTATCCCTTCAAATATTGAAAATAAGTATTAGATTCATAAAAATCTCATTTAATTAAAGATTTTAGGGGTTGGGTTCAACATTTTTTTATAAATTTTGTAAAAATATGGGGTATTGTAATGAAATACGGTAAAATCATTGGAAAAATTCAATAAAATCCCTTCAGATATTGAAAATAAGGGCTAAACTCATTAAAATAACATTAAATATTGTAATATAAGGGGTACGGCTAAAATTATTTTATAAAACTTGCAATTATATGGGGTAAAGTAATAAAACAATTAAAAAATATGGATTAAAACAATAATTATCCCTTCAAATATTGAAAATAAGTATTAGATTCATAAAAATCTCATTTAATTAAAGATTTTAGGGGTTGGGTTCAACATTTTTTTATAAATTTTGTAAAAATATGGGGTATTGTAATGAAATACGGTAAAATCATTGGAAAAATTCAATAAAATCATTTCAGATATTGAAAATAAGGGCTAAACTCATTAAAATAACATTAAATATTGTAATATAAGGGGTACGGCTAAAATTATTTTATAAAACTTGCAATTATATGGGGTAAAGTAATAAAACAATTGAAAAATATGGTTTAAAACAATAATTATCCCTTCAAATATTGAAAATAAGTATTAAATTCATAAAAATCTCATTTAATATAAGATTTTAGGGGTTGGGTTCAACATTTTTTTATAAATTTTGTAAAAATATGGGGTATTGTAATGAAATACGGTAAAATCATTGGAAAAATTCAATAAAATCCCTTCAGATATCGAAAATAAGGGCTAAACTCATTAAAATATCATTAAATATTGTAATATAAGGGGTACGGCTAAAATTATTTTATAAAACTTGCAATTATATGGGGTAAAGTAATAAAACAATTGAAAAATATGGTTTAAAACAATAATTATCCCTTCAAATATTGAAAATAAGTATTAAATTCATAAAAATCTCATTTCATATAAGATTTTAGGGGTTGGGTTTAACATTTTTTTATAAATTTTGTAAAAATATGGGGTATTGTAATAAAATACGTTAAAATCATTGAAAAATTTCAATAAAATCATTACAGATATTGAAAATAAGGGCTAAATTCATAAAAATTTCATTAAATATTGTAATATAAGGGGTACGGCTTAAATTATTTTATAAAACCTGTAATTATATGGGGTAAAGTAATAAAACAATTGAAAAATATGGTTTAAAACAATAATTATCCCTTCAAATATTGAAAATAAGTATTAAATTCATAAAAATCTCATTTCATATAAGATTTTAGGGGTTGGGTTCAACATTTTTTTATAAATTTTGTAAAAATATGGGGTATTGTAAGAAAATACGTTAAAATCAATGAAAAATTTCAATAAAATCATTACAGATATTGAAAATAAGGGCGAAATTCATAAAAATTTCATTAAATATTGTAATATAAGGAGTACGGCTAAAATTATTTTATAAAACTTGCAATTATATGGGGTAAAGTAATAAAACAATTGAAAAATATGGTTTAAAACAATAATTATCCCTTCAAATATTGAAAATAAGTATTAAATTCATAAAAATCTCATTTAATTAAAGATTTTAGGGGTTGGGTTCAACATTTTTTTATAAATTTTGTAAAAATATGGGGTATTGTAATGAAATACGGTAAAATCATTGGAAAAATTCAATAAAATCCCTTCAGATATCGAAAATAAGGGCGAAATTCATAAAAATTTCATTAAATATTGTAATATAAGGGGTACGGCTAAAATTATTTTCTAAAACTTGCAATTATATGGGGTAAAGTAATAAAACAATTGAAAAATATCGTTTAAAACAATAATTATCCCTTCAAAAATTGATAATAAGTATTAAATTCCTAAAAATCTCGTTTAATATAGGATTTCAGGTGTTGGGCCAACAATTTTTTATAAATTTTGTAAAAATATGGGGTATTGTAATGAAATACGGTAAAATCATTGGAAAAATTCAATAAAATCCCTTCTTATATTGAAAATAAGGACTAAACTTATAAAAATTTCATTAAATATTGTAATATAAGGGGTACGGCTAAAATTATTTTATAAAACTTGTAATTATATGGGGTAAAGTAATAAAACAATTAAAAAATATGGATTAAAACAATAATTATCCCTTCAAATATTGAAAATAAGTATTAGATTCATAAAAATCTCGTTTAATATAGGATTTCAGGTGTTGGGCCAACAATTTTTTATAAATTTTGTAAAAATATGGGGTATTATAATGAAATACGGTAAAATCATTGGAAAAATTCAATAAAATCCCTTATTATATTGAAAATAAGGACTAAACTTAAAAAAATTTCATTAAATATTGTAATATAAGGGGTACGGCTAAAATTATTTTATAAAACTTGTAATTATATGGGGTAAAGTAATAAAACAATTAAAAAATAGGGATTAAAACAATAATTATCCCTTCAAATATTGAAAATAAGTATTAGATTCATAAAAATCTCATTTCATTAAAGATTTTAGGGGTTGGGTTCAACATTTTTTTATAAATTTTGTAAAAATATGGGGTATTGTAATGAAATACGGTAAAATCATTGGAAAAATTCAATAAAATCCCTTCAGATATTGAAAATAAGGGCTAAACTCATTAAAATAACATTAAATATTGTAATATAAGGGGTACGGCTAAAATTATTTTATAAAACTTGCAATTATATGGGGTAAAGTAATAAAACAATTAAAAAATATGGATTAAAACAATAATTATCCCTTCAAATATTGAAAATAAGTATTAGATTCATAAAAATCTCATTTAATTAAAGATTTTAGGGGTTGGGTTCAACATTTTTTTATAAATTTTGTAAAAATATGGGGTATTGTAATGAAATACGGTAAAATCATTGGAAAAATTCAATAAAATCATTTCAGATATTGAAAATAAGGGCTAAACTCATTAAAATAACATTAAATATTGTAATATAAGGGGTACGGCTAAAATTATTTTATAAAACTTGCAATTATATGGGGTAAAGTAATAAAAAAATTGAAAAATATGGTTTAAAACAATAATTATCCCTTCAAATATTGAAAATAAGTATTAAATTCATAAAAATCTCATTTAATATAAGATTTTAGGGGTTGGGTTCAACATTTTTTTATAAATTTTGTAAAAATATGGGGTATTGTAATGAAATACGGTAAAATCATTGGAAAAATTCAATAAAATCCCTTCAGATATCGAAAATAAGGGCTAAACTCATTAAAATATCATTAAATATTGTAATATAAGGGCTACGGCTAAAATTATTTTATAAAACTTGCAATTATATGGGGTAAAGTAATAAAACAATTGAAAAATATGGTTTAAAACAATAATTATCCCTTCAAATATTGAAAATAAGTATTAAATTCATAAAAATCTCATTTCATATAAGATTTTAGGGGTTGGGTTTAACATTTTTTTATAAATTTTGTAAAAATATGGGGTATTGTAATAAAATACGTTAAAATCAATGAAAAATTTCAATAAAATCATTACAGATATTGAAAATAAGGGCTAAATTCATAAAAATTTCATTAAATATTGTAATATAAGGGGTACGGCTTAAATTATTTTATAAAACCTGTAATTATATGGGGTAAAGTAATAAAACAATTGAAAAATATGGTTTAAAACAATAATTATCCCTTCAAATATTGAAAATAAGTATTAAATTCATAAAAATCTCATTTCATATAAGATTTTAGGGGTTGGGTTCAACATTTTTTTATAAATTTTGTAAAAATATGGGGTATTGTAATAAAATACGTTAAAATCAATGAAAAATTTCAATAAAATCATTACAGATATTGAAAATAAGGGCGAAATTCATAAAAATTTCATTAAATATTGTAATATAAGGAGTACGGCTAAAATTATTTTATAAAACTTGCAATTATATGGGGTAAAGTAATAAAACAATTAAAAAATATGGATTAAAACAATAATTATCCCTTCAAATATTGAAAATAAGTATTAGATTCATAAAAATCTCATTTAATTAAAGATTTTAGGGGTTGGGTTCAACATTTTTTTATAAATTTTGTAAAAATATGGGGTATTGTAATGAAATACGGTAAAATCATTGGAAAAATTCAATAAAATCCCTTCAGATATCGAAAATAAGAGCTAAACTCATTAAAATAACATTAAATATTGTAATATAAGGGGTACGGCTAAAATTATTTTATAAAACTTGCAATTATATGGGGTAAAGTAATAAAACAATTGAAAAATATGGTTTAAAACAATAATTATCCCTTCAAAAATTGATAATAAGTATTAAATTCCTAAAAATCTCGTTTAATATAGGATTTCAGGTGTTGGGCCAACAATTTTTTATAAATTTTGTAAAAATATGGGGTATTGTAATGAAATACGGTAAAATCATTGGAAAAATTCAATAAATTCCCTTCAGATATCGAAAATAAGGGCTAAACTCATTAAAATATCATTATATATTGTAATATAAGGGGTACGGCTAAAATTTTTTTATAAAACTTGCAATTATATGGGGTAAAGTAATAAAACAATTGAAAAATATGGTTTAAAACAATAATTATCCCTTCAAATATTGAAAATAAGTATTAAATTCATAAAAATCTCATTTAATTAAAGATTTTAGGGGTTGGGTTCAACATTTTTTTATAAATTTTGTAAAAATATGGGGAATTGTAATGAAATACGGTAAAATCATTGGAGAAATTCAATAAAATCCCTTCAGAAATCGAAAATAAGAGCTAAACTCATTAAAATAACATTAAATATTGTAATATAAGGGGTACGGCTAAAATTATTTTATAAAACTTGCAATTATATGGGGTAAAGTAATAAACAATTGAAAAATATGGTTTAAAACAATAATTATCCCTTCAAAAATTGATAATAAGTATAAAATTCCTAAAAATCTCGTTTAATATAGGATTTCAGGTGTTGGGCCAACAATTTTTTATAAATTTTGTAAAAATATGGGGTATTATAATGAAATACGGTAAAATCATTGGAAAAATTCAATAAACTCCCTTATTATATTGAAAATAAGGACTAAACTTAAAAAAATTTCATTAAATATTGTAATATAAGGGGTACGGCTAAAATTATTTTATAAAACTTGTAATTATATGGGGTAAAGTAATAAAACAATTGAAAAATATGGTTTAAAACAATAATTATCCCTTCAAATATTGAAAATAAGTATTAAATTCATAAAAATCTCATTTAATATAAGATTTTAGGGGTTGGGTTCAACATTTTTTTATAAATTTTGTAAAAATATGGGGTATTGTAATAAAATACGTTAAAATCAATGAAAAATTTCAATAAAATCATTACAGATATTGAAAATAAGGGCTAAATTCATAAAAATTTCATTAAATATTGTAATATAAGGGGTACGGCTTAAATTATTTTATAAAACTTGTAATTATATGGGGTAAAGTAATAAAACAATTGAAAAATATGGTTTAAAACAATAATTATCCCTTCAAATATTGAAAATAAGTATTAAATTCATAAAAATCTCATTTCATATAAGATTTTAGGGGTTGGGTTCAACATTTTTTTATAAATTTTGTAAAAATATGGGGTATTGTAATGAAATACGGTAAAATCATTGGAAAAATTCAATAAAATCCCTTCAGATATTGAAAATAAGGGCTAAACTCATTAAAATAACATTAAATATTGTAATATAAGGGGTACGGCTAAAATTATTTTATAAAACTTGCAATTATATGGGGTAAAGTAATAAAACAATTGAAAAATATGGTTTAAAACAATAATTATCCCTTCAAATATTGAAAATAAGTATTAAATTCATAAAAATCTCATTTAATATAAGATTTTAGGGGTTGGGTTCAACATTTTTTTATAAATTTTGTAAAAATATGGGGTATTGTAATGAAATACGGTAAAATCATTGGAAAAATTCAATAAAATCCCTTCAGATATCGAAAATAAGGGCGAAATTCATAAAAATTTCATTAAATATTGTAATATAAGGGGTACGGCTAAAATTATTTTCTAAAACTTGCAATTATATGGGGTAAAGTAATAAAACAATTGAAAAATATCGTTTAAAACAATAATTATCCCTTAAAAAATTGATAATAAGTATTAAATTCCTAAAAATCTCGTTTAATATAGGATTTCAGGTGTTGGGCCAACAATTTTTTATAAATTTTGTAAAAATATGGGGTATTGTAATGAAATACGGTAAAATCATTGGAAAAATTCAATAAAATCCCTTCAGATATCGAAAATAAGGGCTAAACTCATTAAAATTTCATTAAATATTGTAATATAAGGGGTACGGCTAAAATTATTTTATAAAACTTGCAATTATATGGGGTAAAGTAATAAAACAATTAAAAAATATGGATTAAAACAATAATTATCCCTTCAAATATTGAAAATAAGTATTAGATTCATAAAAATCTCGTTTAATATAGGATTTCAGGTGTTGGGCCAACAATTTTTTATAAATTTTGTAAAAATATGGGGTATTATAATGAAATACGGTAAAATCATTGGAAAAATTCAATAAAATCCCTTATTATATTGAAAATAAGGACTAAACTTAAAAAAATTTCATTAAATATTGTAATATAAGGGGTACGGCTAAAATTATTTTATAAAACTTGTAATTATATGGGGTAAAGTAATAAAACAATTAAAAAATAGGGATTAAAACAATAATTATCCCTTCAAATATTGAAAATAAGTATTAGATTCATAAAAATCTCATTTAATTAAAGATTTTAGGGGTTGGGTTCAACATTTTTTTATAAATTTTGTAAAAATATGGGGTATTGTAATGAAATACGGTAAAATCATTGGAAAAATTCAATAAAATCCCTTCAGATATTGAAAATAAGGGCTAAACTCATTAAAATAACATTAAATATTGTAATATAAGGGGTACGGCTAAAATTATTTTATAAAACTTGCAATTATATGGGGTAAAGTAATAAAACAATTAAAAAATATGGATTAAAACAATAATTATCCCTTCAAATATTGAAAATAAGTATTAGATTCATAAAAATCTCATTTAATTAAAGATTTTAGGGGTTGGGTTCAACATTTTTTTATACATTTTGTAAAAATATGGGGTATTGTAATGAAATACGGTAAAATCATTGGAAAAATTCAATAAAATCATTTCAGATATTGAAAATAAGGGCTAAACTCATTAAAATATCATTAAATATTGTAATATAAGGGGTACGGCTAAAATTATTTTATAAAACTTGCAATTATATGGGGTAAAGTAATAAAACAATTGAAAAATATGGTTTAAAACAATAATTATCCCTTCAAATATTGAAAATAAGTATTAAATTCATAAAAATCTCATTTCATATAAGATTTTAGGGGTTGGGTTTAACATTTTTTTATAAATTTTGTAAAAATATGGGGTATTGTAATAAAATACGTTAAAATCAATGAAAAATTTCAATAAAATCATTACAGATATTGAAAATAAGGGCTAAATTCATAAAAATTTCATTAAATATTGTAATATAAGGGGTACGGCTTAAATTATTTTATAAAACTTGCAATTATATGGGGTAAAGTAATAAAACAATTGAAAAATATGGTTTAAAACAATAATTATCCCTTCAAAAATTGATAATAAGTATTAAATTCCTAAAAATCTCGTTTAATATAGGATTTCAGGTGTTGGGCCAACAATTTTTTATAAATTTTGTAAAAATATGGGGTATTGTAATGAAATACGGTAAAATCATTGGAAAAATTCAATAAATTCCCTTCAGATATCGAAAATAAGGACTAAACTTATAAAAATTTCATTAAATATTGTAATATAAGGGGTACGGCTAAAATTATTTTATAAAACTTGTAATTATATGGGGTAAAGTAATAAAACAATTAAAAAATATGGATTAAAACAATAATTATCCCTTCAAATATTGAAAATAAGTATTAGATTCATAAAAATCTCGTTTAATATAGGATTTCAGGTGTTGGGCCAACAATTTTTTATAAATTTTGTAAAAATATGGGGTATTGTAATGAAATACGGTAAAATCATTGGAAAAATTCAATAAAATCCCTTCAGATATTGAAAATAAGGGCTAAACTCATTAAAATAACATTAAATATTGTAATATAAGGGGTACGGCTAAAATTATTTTATAAAACTTGCAATTATATGGGGTAAAGTAATAAAACAATTAAAAAATATGGATTAAAACAATAATTATCCCTTCAAATATTGAAAATAAGTATTAGATTCATAAAAATCTCATTTAATTAAAGATTTTAGGGGTTGGGTTCAACATTTTTTTATAAATTTTGTAAAAATATGGGGTATTGTAATGAAATACGGTAAAATCATTGGAAAAATTCAATAAAATCATTTCAGATATTGAAAATAAGGGCTAAACTCATTAAAATAACATTAAATATTGTAATATAAGGGGTACGGCTAAAATTATTTTATAAAACTTGCAATTATATGGGGTAAAGTAATAAAAAAATTGAAAAATATGGTTTAAAACAATAATTATCCCTTCAAATATTGAAAATAAGTATTAAATTCATAAAAATCTCATTTAATATAAGATTTTAGGGGTTGGGTTCAACATTTTTTTATAAATTTTGTAAAAATATGGGGTATTGTAATGAAATACGGTAAAATCATTGGAAAAATTCAATAAAATCCCTTCAGATATCGAAAATAAGGGCTAAACTCATTAAAATATCATTAAATATTGTAATATAAGGGGTACGGCTAAAATTATTTTATAAAACTTGCAATTATATGGGGTAAAGTAATAAAACAATTGAAAAATATGGTTTAAAACAATAATTATCCCTTCAAATATTGAAAATAAGTATTAAATTCATAAAAATCTCATTTCATATAAGATTTTAGGGGTTGGGTTTAACATTTTTTTATAAATTTTGTAAAAATATGGGGTATTGTAATAAAATACGTTAAAATCAATGAAAAATTTCAATAAAATCATTACAGATATTGAAAATAAGGGCTAAATTCATAAAAATTTCATTAAATATTGTAATATAAGGGGTACGGCTTAAATTATTTTATAAAACTTGCAATTATATGGGGTAAAGTAATAAAACAATTGAAAAATATGGTTTAAAACAATAATTATCCCTTCAAAAATTGATAATAAGTATTAAATTCCTAAAAATCTCGTTTAATATAGGATTTCAGGTGTTGGGCCAACAATTTTTTATAAATTTTGTAAAAATATGGGGTATTGTAATGAAATACGGTAAAATCATTGGAAAAATTCAATAAATTCCCTTCAGATATCGAAAATAAGGACTAAACTTATAAAAATTTCATTAAATATTGTAATATAAGGGGTACGGCTAAAATTATTTTATAAAACTTGTAATTATATGGGGTAAAGTAATAAAACAATTAAAAAATATGGATTAAAACAATAATTATCCCTTCAAATATTGAAAATAAGTATTAGATTCATAAAAATCTCGTTTAATATAGGATTTCAGGTGTTGGGCCAACAATTTTTTATAAATTTTGTAAAAATATGGGGTATTGTAATGAAATACGGTAAAATCATTGGAAAAATTCAATAAAATCCCTTCAGATATTGAAAATAAGGGCTAAACTCATTAAAATAACATTAAATATTGTAATATAAGGGGTACGGCTAAAATTATTTTATAAAACTTGCAATTATATGGGGTAAAGTAATAAAACAATTAAAAAATATGGATTAAAACAATAATTATCCCTTCAAATATTGAAAATAAGTATTAGATTCATAAAAATCTCATTTAATTAAAGATTTTAGGGGTTGGGTTCAACATTTTTTTATAAATTTTGTAAAAATATGGGGTATTGTAATGAAATACGGTAAAATCATTGGAAAAATTCAATAAAATCATTTCAGATATTGAAAATAAGGGCTAAACTCATTAAAATAACATTAAATATTGTAATATAAGGGGTACGGCTAAAATTATTTTATAAAACTTGCAATTATATGGGGTAAAGTAATAAAAAAATTGAAAAATATGGTTTAAAACAATAATTATCCCTTCAAATATTGAAAATAAGTATTAAATTCATAAAAATCTCATTTAATATAAGATTTTAGGGGTTGGGTTCAACATTTTTTTATAAATTTTGTAAAAATATGGGGTATTGTAATGAAATACGGTAAAATCATTGGAAAAATTCAATAAAATCCCTTCAGATATCGAAAATAAGGGCTAAACTCATTAAAATATCATTAAATATTGTAATATAAGGGGTACGGCTAAAATTATTTTATAAAACTTGCAATTATATGGGGTAAAGTAATAAAACAATTGAAAAATATGGTTTAAAACAATAATTATCCCTTCAAATATTGAAAATAAGTATTAAATTCATAAAAATCTCATTTCATATAAGATTTTAGGGGTTGGGTTTAACATTTTTTTATAAATTTTGTAAAAATATGGGGTATTGTAATAAAATACGTTAAAATCAATGAAAAATTTCAATAAAATCATTACAGATATTGAAAATAAGGGCTAAATTCATAAAAATTTCATTAAATATTGTAATATAAGGGGTACGGCTTAAATTATTTTATAAAACCTGTAATTATATGGGGTAAAGTAATAAAACAATTGAAAAATATGGTTTAAAACAATAATTATCCCTTCAAATATTGAAAATAAGTATTAAATTCATAAAAATCTCATTTCATATAAGATTTTAGGGGTTGGGTTCAACATTTTTTTATAAATTTTGTAAAAATATGGGGTATTGTAATAAAATACGTTAAAATCAATGAAAAATTTCAATAAAATCATTACAGATATTGAAAATAAGGGCGAAATTCATAAAAATTTCATTAAATATTGTAATATAAGGAGTACGGCTAAAATTATTTTATAAAACTTGCAATTATATGGGGTAAAGTAATAAAACAATTAAAAAATATGGATTAAAACAATAATTATCCCTTCAAATATTGAAAATAAGTATTAGATTCATAAAAATCTCATTTAATTAAAGATTTTAGGGGTTGGGTTCAACATTTTTTTATAAATTTTGTAAAAATATGGGGTATTGTAATGAAATACGGTAAAATCATTGGAAAAATTCAATAAAATCCCTTCAGATATCGAAAATAAGAGCTAAACTCATTAAAATAACATTAAATATTGTAATATAAGGGGTACGGCTAAAATTAATTTATAAAACTTGCAATTATATGGGGTAAAGTAATAAAACAATTGAAAAATATGGTTTAAAACAATAATTATCCCTTCAAAAATTGATAATAAGTATTAAATTCCTAAAAATCTCGTTTAATATAGGATTTCAGGTGTTGGGCCAACAATTTTTTATAAATTTTGTAAAAATATGGGGTATTGTAATGAAATACGGTAAAATCATTGGAAAAATTCAATAAATTCCCTTCAGATATCGAAAATAAGGACTAAACTTATAAAAATTTCATTAAATATTGTAATATAAGGGGTACGGCTAAAATTATTTTATAAAACTTGTAATTATATGGGGTAAAGTAATAAAACAATTAAAAAATATGGATTAAAACAATAATTATCCCTTCAAATATTGAAAATAAGTATTAGATTCATAAAAATCTCGTTTAATATAGGATTTCAGGTGTTGGGCCAACAATTTTTTATAAATTTTGTAAAAATATGGGGTATTGTAATGAAATACGGTAAAATCATTGGAAAAATTCAATAAAATCCCTTCAGATATTGAAAATAAGGGCTAAACTCATTAAAATAACATTAAATATTGTAATATAAGGGGTACGGCTAAAATTATTTTATAAAACTTGCAATTATATGGGGTAAAGTAATAAAACAATTAAAAAATATGGATTAAAACAATAATTATCCCTTCAAATATTGAAAATAAGTATTAGATTCATAAAAATCTCATTTAATTAAAGATTTTAGGGGTTGGGTTCAACATTTTTTTATAAATTTTGTAAAAATATGGGGTATTGTAATGAAATACGGTAAAATCATTGGAAAAATTCAATAAAATCATTTCAGATATTGAAAATAAGGGCTAAACTCATTAAAATAACATTAAATATTGTAATATAAGGGGTACGGCTAAAATTATTTTATAAAACTTGCAATTATATGGGGTAAAGTAATAAAAAAATTGAAAAATATGGTTTAAAACAATAATTATCCCTTCAAATATTGAAAATAAGTATTAAATTCATAAAAATCTCATTTAATATAAGATTTTAGGGGTTGGGTTCAACATTTTTTTATAAATTTTGTAAAAATATGGGGTATTGTAATGAAATACGGTAAAATCATTGGAAAAATTCAATAAAATCCCTTCAGATATCGAAAATAAGGGCTAAACTCATTAAAATATCATTAAATATTGTAATATAAGGGGTACGGCTAAAATTATTTTATAAAACTTGCAATTATATGGGGTAAAGTAATAAAACAATTGAAAAATATGGTTTAAAACAATAATTATCCCTTCAAATATTGAAAATAAGTATTAAATTCATAAAAATCTCATTTCATATAAGATTTTAGGGGTTGGGTTTAACATTTTTTTATAAATTTTGTAAAAATATGGGGTATTGTAATAAAATACGTTAAAATCAATGAAAAATTTCAATAAAATCATTACAGATATTGAAAATAAGGGCTAAATTCATAAAAATTTCATTAAATATTGTAATATAAGGAGTACGGCTAAAATTATTTTATAAAACTTGCAATTATATGGGGTAAAGTAATAAAACAATTAAAAAATATGGATTAAAACAATAATTATCCCTTCAAATATTGAAAATAAGTATTAGATTCATAAAAATCTCGTTTAATATAGGATTTCAGGTGTTGGGCCAACAATTTTTTATAAATTTTGTAAAAATATGGGGTATTATAATGAAATACGGTAAAATCATTGGAAAAATTCAATAAAATCCCTTATTATATTGAAAATAAGGACTAAACTTAAAAAAATTTCATTAAATATTGTAATATAAGGGGTACGGCTAAAATTATTTTATAAAACTTGTAATTATATGGGGTAAAGTAATAAAACAATTAAAAAATAGGGATTAAAACAATAATTATCCCTTCAATTATTGAAAATAAGTATTAGATTCATAAAAATCTCATTTAATTAAAGATTTTAGGGGTTGGGTTCAACATTTTTTTATAAATTTTGTAAAAATATGGGGTATTGTAATGAAATACGGTAAAATCATTGGAAAAATTCAATAAAATCCCTTCAGATATTGAAAATAAGGGCTAAACTCATTAAAATAACATTAAATATTGTAATATAAGGGGTACGGCTAAAATTATTTTCTAAATCTTGCAATTATATGGGGTAAAGTAATAAAACAATTGAAAAATATCGTTTAAAACAATAATTATCCCTTCAAAAATTGATAATAAGTATTAAATTCCTAAAAATCTCGTTTAATATAGGATTTCAGGTGTTGGGCCAACAATTTTTTATAAATTTTGTAAAAATATGGGGTATTGTAATGAAATACGGTAAAATCATTGGAAAAATTCAATAAAATCCCTTCAGATATTGAAAATAAGGACTAAACTTATAAAAATTTCATTAAATATTGTAATATAAGGGGTACGGCTAAAATTATTTTATAAAACTTGTAATTATATGGGGTAAAGTAATAAAACAATTAAAAAATATGGATTAAAACAATAATTATCCCTTCAAATATTGAAAATAAGTATTAGATTCATAAAAATCTCATTTAATTAAAGATTTTAGGGGTTGGGTTCAACATTTTTTTATAAATTTTGTAAAAATATGGGGTATTGTAATGAAATACGGTAAAATCATTGGAAAAATTCAATAAAATCCCTTCAGATATTGAAAATATGGGCTAAACTCATTAAAATAACATTAAATATTGTAATATAAGGGGTACGGCTAAAATTATTTTATAAAACTTGCAATTATATGGGGTAAAGTAATAAAACAATTGAAAAATATGGTTTAAAACAATAATTATCCCTTCAAATATTGAAAATAAGTATTAAATTCATAAAAATCTCGTTTAATATAGGATTTCAGGTGTTGGGCCAACAATTTTTTATAAATTTTGTAAAAATATGGGGTATTGTAATGAAATACGGTAAAATCATTGGAAAAATTCAATAAAATCCCTTCAGATATTGAAAATAAGGACTAAACTTATAAAAATTTCATTAAATATTGTAATATAAGGGGTACGGCTAAAATTATTTTATAAAACTTGTAATTATATGGGGTAAAGTAATAAAACAATTAAAAAATATGGATTAAAACAATAATTATCCCTTCAAATATTGAAAATAAGTATTAGATTCATAAAAATCTCATTTAATTAAAGATTTTAGGGGTTGGGTTCAACATTTTTTTATAAATTTTGTAAAAATATGGGGTATTGTAATGAAATACGGTAAAATCATTGGAAAAATTCAATAAAATCCCTTCAGATATTGAAAATATGGGCTAAACTCATTAAAATAACATTAAATATTGTAATATAAGGGGTACGGCTAAAATTATTTTATAAAACTTGCAATTATATGGGGTAAAGTAATAAAACAATTGAAAAATATGGTTTAAAACAATAATTATCCCTTCAAATATTGAAAATAAGTATTAAATTCATAAAAATCTCATTTAATATAAGATTTTAGGGGTTGGGTTCAACATTTTTTTATAAATTTTGTAAAAATATGGGGTATTGTAATGAAATACGGTAAAATCATTGGAAAAATTCAATAAAATCCCTTATTATATTGAAAATAAGGACTAAACTTAAAAAAATTTCATTAAATATTGTAATATAAGGGGTACGGCTAAAATTATTTTATAAAACTTGTAATTATATGGGGTAAAGTAATAAAACAATTAAAAAATAGGGATTAAAACAATAATTATCCCTTCAATTATTGAAAATAAGTATTAGATTCATAAAAATCTCATTTAATTAAAGATTTTAGGGGTTGGGTTCAACATTTTTTTATAAATTTTGTAAAAATATGGGGTATTGTAATGAAATACGGTAAAATCATTGGAAAAATTCAATAAAATCCCTTCAGATATTGAAAATAAGGGCTAAACTCATTAAAATAACATTAAATATTGTAATATAAGGGGTACGGCTAAAATTATTTTCTAAATCTTGCAATTATATGGGGTAAAGTAATAAAACAATTGAAAAATATCGTTTAAAACAATAATTATCCCTTCAAAAATTGATAATAAGTATTAAATTCCTAAAAATCTCGTTTAATATAGGATTTCAGGTGTTGGGCCAACAATTTTTTATAAATTTTGTAAAAATATGGGGTATTGTAATGAAATACGGTAAAATCATTGGAAAAATTCAATAAAATCCCTTCAGATATTGAAAATAAGGACTAAACTTATAAAAATTTCATTAAATATTGTAATATAAGGGGTACGGCTAAAATTATTTTATAAAACTTGTAATTATATGGGGTAAAGTAATAAAACAATTAAAAAATATGGATTAAAACAATAATTATCCCTTCAAATATTGAAAATAAGTATTAGATTCATAAAAATCTCATTTAATTAAAGATTTTAGGGGTTGGGTTCAACATTTTTTTATAAATTTTGTAAAAATATGGGGTATTGTAATGAAATACGGTAAAATCATTGGAAAAATTCAATAAAATCCCTTCAGATATTGAAAATATGGGCTAAACTCATTAAAATAACATTAAATATTGTAATATAAGGGGTACGGCTAAAATTATTTTATAAAACTTGCAATTATATGGGGTAAAGTAATAAAACAATTGAAAAATATGGTTTAAAACAATAATTATCCCTTCAAATATTGAAAATAAGTATTAAATTCATAAAAATCTCATTTAATATAAGATTTTAGGGGTTCGGTTCAACATTTTTTTATAAATTTTGTAAAAATATGGGGTATTGTAATGAAATACGGTAAAATCATTGGAAAAATTCAATAAAATCCCTTCTTATATTGAAAATAAGGACTAAACTTATAAAAATTTCATTAAATATTGTAATATAAGGGGTACGGCTAAAATTATTTTATAAAACTTGTAATTATATGGGGTAAAGTAATAAAACAATTAAAAAATATGGATTAAAACAATAATTATCCCTTCAAATATTGAAAATAAGTATTAGATTCATAAAAATCTCATTTAATTAAAGATTTTAGGGGTTGGGTTCAACATTTTTTTATAAATTTTGTAAAAATATGGGGTATTGTAATGAAATACGGTAAAATCATTGGAAAAATTCAATAAAATCCCTTCAGATATTGAAAATAAGGGCTAAACTCATTAAAATAACATTAAATATTGTAATATAAGGGGTACGGCTAAAATTATTTTCTAAATCTTGCAATTATATGGGGTAAAGTAATAAAACAATTGAAAAATATCGTTTAAAACAATAATTATCCCTTCAAAAATTGATAATAAGTATTAAATTCCTAAAAATCTCGTTTAATATAGGATTTCAGGTGTTGGGCCAACATTTTTTTATAAATTTTGTAAAAATATGGGGTATTGTAATGAAATACGGTAAAATCATTGGAAAAATTCAATAAAATCCCTTCAGATATTGAAAATAAGGGCTAAACTCATTAAAATAACATTAAATATTGTAATATAAGGGGTACGGCTAAAATTATTTTATAAAACTTGCAATTATATGGGGTAAAGTAATAAAACAATTAAAAAATATGGATTAAAACAATAATTATCCCTTCAAATATTGAAAATAAGTATTAGATTCATAAAAATCTCATTTAATTAAAGATTTTAGGGGTTGGGTTCAACATTTTTTTATAAATTTTGTAAAAATATGGGGTATTGTAATGAAATACGGTAAAATCATTGGAAAAATTCAATAAAATCCCTTCAGATATTGAAAATAAGGGCTAAACTCATTAAAATAACATTAAATATTGTAATATAAGGGGTACGGCTAAAATTATTTTATAAAACTTGCAATTATATGGGGTAAAGTAATAAAACAATTGAAAAATATGGTTTAAAACAATAATTATCCCTTCAAATATTGAAAATAAGTATTAAATTCATAAAAATCTCATTTAATATAAGATTTTAGGGGTTGGGTTCAACATTTTTTTATAAATTTTGTAAAAATATAGGGTATTGTAATGAAATACGGTAAAATCATTGGAAAAATTCAATAAAATCCCTTCAGATATCGAAAATAAGGGCTAAACTCATTAAAATATCATTAAATATTGTAATATAAGGGGTACGGCTAAAATTATTTTATAAAACTTGCAATTATATGGGGTAAAGTAATAAAACAATTGAAAAATATGGTTTAAAACAATAATTATCCCTTCAAATATTGAAAATAAGTATTAAATTCATAAAAATCTCATTTCATATAAGATTTTAGGGGTTGGGTTCAACATTTTTTTATAAATTTTGTAAAAATATGGGGTATTGTAATAAAATACGTTAAAATCAATGAAAAATTTCAATAAAATCATTACAGATATTGAAAATAAGGGCTAAATTCATAAAAATTTCATTAAATATTGTAATATATGGGGTACGGCTAAAATTATTTTATAAAACTTGCAATTATATGGGGTAAAGTAATAAAAAAATTGAAAAATATGGTTTAAAACAATAATTATCCCTTCAAATATTGAAAATAAGTATTAAATTCATAAAAATCTCATTTAATATAAGATTTTAGGGGTTGGGTTCAACATTTTTTTATAAATTTTGTAAAAATATGGGGTATTGTAATGAAATACGGTAAAATCATTGGAAAAATTCAATAAAATCCCTTCAGATATCGAAAATAAGGGCTAAACTCATTAAAATATCATTAAATATTGTAATATAAGGGGTACGGCTAAAATTATTTTATAAAACTTGCAATTATATGGGGTAAAGTAATAAAACAATTGAAAAATATGGTTTAAAACAATAATTATCCCTTCAAATATTGAAAATAAGTATTAAATTCATAAAAATCTCATTTCATATAAGATTTTAGGGGTTGGGTTTAACATTTTTTTATAAATTTTGTAAAAATATGGGGTATTGTAATAAAATACGTTAAAATCAATGAAAAATTTCAATAAAATCATTACAGATATTGAAAATAAGGGCTAAATTCATAAAAATTTCATTAAATATTGTAATATAAGGGGTACGGCTTAAATTATTTTATAAAAACTGTAATTATATGGGGTAAAGTAATAAAACAATTGAAAAATATGGTTTAAAACAATAATTATCCCTTCAAATATTGAAAATAAGTATTAAATTCATAAAAATCTCATTTCATATAAGATTTTAGGGGTTGGGTTCAACATTTTTTTATAAATTTTGTAAAAATATGGGGTATTGTAATAAAATACGTTAAAATCAATGAAAAATTTCAATAAAATCATTACAGATATTGAAAATAAGGGCGAAATTCATAAAAATTTCATTAAATATTGTAATATAAGGGGTACGGCTAAAATTATTTTCTAAATCTTGCAATTATATGGGGTAAAGTAATAAAACAATTGAAAAATATCGTTTAAAACAATAATTATCCCTTCAAAAATTGATAATAAGTATTAAATTCCTAAAAATCTCGTTTAATATAGGATTTCAGGTGTTGGGCCAACAATTTTTTATAAATTTTGTAAAAATATGGGGTATTGTAATGAAATACGGTAAAATCATTGGAAAAATTCAATAAAATCCCTTCAGATATTGAAAATAAGGACTAAACTTATAAAAATTTCATTAAATATTGTAATATAAGGGGTACGGCTAAAATTATTTTATAAAACTTGTAATTATATGGGGTAAAGTAATAAAACAATTAAAAAATATGGATTAAAACAATAATTATCCCTTCAAATATTGAAAATAAGTATTAGATTCATAAAAATCTCATTTAATTAAAGATTTTAGGGGTTGGGTTCAACATTTTTTTATAAATTTTGTAAAAATATGGGGTATTGTAATGAAATACGGTAAAATCATTGGAAAAATTCAATAAAATCCCTTCAGATATTGAAAATATGGGCTAAACTCATTAAAATAACATTAAATATTGTAATATAAGGGGTACGGCTAAAATTATTTTATAAAACTTGCAATTATATGGGGTAAAGTAATAAAACAATTGAAAAATATGGTTTAAAACAATAATTATCCCTTCAAATATTGAAAATAAGTATTAAATTCATAAAAATCTCATTTAATATAAGATTTTAGGGGTTGGGTTCAACATTTTTTTATAAATTTTGTAAAAATATGGGGTATTGTAATGAAATACGGTAAAATCATTGGAAAAATTCAATAAAATCATTTCAGATATTGAAAATAAGGGCTAAACTCATTAAAATAACATTAAATATTGTAATATATGGGGTACGGCTAAAATTATTTTCTAAAACTTGCAATTATATGGGGTAAAGTAATAAAACAATTGAAAAATATCGTTTAAAACAATAATTATCCCTTCAAAAATTGATAATAAGTATTAAATTCCTAAAAATCTCGTTTAATATAGGATTTCAGGTGTTGGGCCAACAATTTTTTATAAATTTTGTAAAAATATGGGGTATTGTAATGAAATACGGTAAAATCATTGGAAAAATTCAATAAAATCCCTTCTTATATTGAAAATAAGGACTAAACTTATAAAAATTTCATTAAATATTGTAATATAAGGGGTACGGCTAAAATTATTTTATAAAACTTGTAATTATATGGGGTAAAGTAATAAAACAATTAAAAAATATGGATTAAAACAATAATTATCCCTTCAAATATTGAAAATAAGTATTAGATTCATAAAAATCTCGTTTAATATAGGATTTCAGGTGTTGGGCCAACATTTTTTTATAAATTTTGTAAAAATATGGGGTATTGTAATGAAATACGGTAAAATCATTGGAAAAATTCAATAAAATCCCTTCAGATATCGAAAATAAGGGCTAAACTCATTAAAATATTATTAAATATTGTAATATAAGGGGTACGGCTAAAATTATTTTATAAAACTTGCAATTATATGGGGTAAAGTAATAAAACAATTGAAAAATATGGTTTAAAACAATAATTATCCCTTCAAATATTGAAAATAAGTATTAAATTCATAAAAATCTCATTTCATATAAGATTTTAGGGGTTGGGTTCAACATTTTTTTATAAATTTTGTAAAAATATGGGGTATTGTAATAAAATACGTTAAAATCAATGAAAAATTTCAATAAAATCATTACAGATATTGAAAATAAGGGCTAAATTCATAAAAATTTCATTAAATATTGTAATATAAGGGGTACGGCTAAAATTATTTTCTAAAACTTGCAATTATATGGGGTAAAGTAATAAAACAATTGAAAAATATCGTTTAAAACAATAATTATCCCTTCAAAAATTGATAATAAGTATTAAATTCCTAAAAATCTCGTTTAATATAGGATTTCAGGTGTTGGGCCAACAATTTTTTATAAATTTTGTAAAAATATGGGGTATTGTAATGAAATACGGTAAAATCATTGGAAAAATTCAATAAAATCCCTTCTTATATTGAAAATAAGGACTAAACTTATAAAAATTTCATTAAATATTGTAATATAAGGGGTACGGCTAAAATTATTTTATAAAACTTGTAATTATATGGGGTAAAGTAATAAAACAATTAAAAAATATGGATTAAAACAATAATTATCCCTTCAAATATTGAAAATAAGTATTAGATTCATAAAAATCTCGTTTAATATAGGATTTCAGGTGTTGGGCCAACAATTTTTTATAAATTTTGTAAAAATATGGGGTATTATAATGAAATACGGTAAAATCATTGGAAAAATTCAATAAAATCCCTTATTATATTGAAAATAAGGACTAAACTTAAAAAAATTTCATTAAATATTGTAATATAAGGGGTACGGCTAAAATTATTTTATAAAACTTGTAATTATATGGGGTAAAGTAATAAAACAATTAAAAAATAGGGATTAAAACAATAATTATCCCTTCAAATATTGAAAATAAGTATTAGATTCATAAAAATCTCATTTAATTAAAGATTTTAGGGGTTGGGTTCAACATTTTTTTATAAATTTTGTAAAAATATGGGGTATTGTAATGAAATACGGTAAAATCATTGGAAAAATTCAATAAAATCCCTTCAGATATTGAAAATAAGGGCTAAACTCATTAAAATAACATTAAATATTGTAATATAAGGGGTACGGCTAAAATTATTTTATAAAACTTGCAATTATATGGGGTAAAGTAATAAAACAATTAAAAAATATGGATTAAAACAATAATTATCCCTTCAAATATTGAAAATAAGTATTAGATTCATAAAAATCTCATTTAATTAAAGATTTTAGGGGTTGGGTTCAACATTTTTTTATAAATTTTGTAAAAATATGGGGTATTGTAATGAAATACGGTAAAATCATTGGAAAAATTCAATAAAATCATTTCAGATATTGAAAATAAGGGCTAAACTCATTAAAATAACATTAAATATTGTAATATAAGGGGTACGGCTAAAATTATTTTATAAAACTTGCAATTATATGGGGTAAAGTAATAAAACAATTGAAAAATATGGTTTAAAACAATAATTATCCCTTCAAATATTGAAAATAAGTATTAAATTCATAAAAATCTCATTTAATTAAAGATTTTAGGGGTTGGGTTCAACATTTTTTTATAAATTTTGTAAAAATATGGGGTATTGTAATGAAATACGGTAAAATCATTGGAAAAATTCAATAAAATCCCTTCAGATATTGAAAATAAGGGCTAAACTCATTAAAATAACATTAAATATTGTAATATAAGGGGTACGGCTAAAATTATTTTATAAAACTTGCAATTATATGTGGTAAAGTAATAAAACAATTGAAAAATATGGTTTAAAACAATAATTATCCCTTCAAATATTGAAAATAAGTATTAAATTCATAAAAATCTCATTTCATATAAGATTTTAGGGGTTGGGTTAAACATTTTTTTATAAATTATGTAAAAATATGGGGTATTGTAATAAAATACGTTAAAATCAATGAAAAATTTCAATAAAATCATTACAGATATTGAAAATAAGGGCAAAATTCATAAAAATTTCATTAAATATTGTAATATAAGGGGTACGGCTAAAATTATTTTATAAAACTTGCAATTATATGGGGTAAAGTAATAAAACAATTGAAAAATATGGTTTAAAACAATAATTATCCCTTCAAATATTGAAAATAAGTATTAAATTCATAAAAATCTCATTTAATATAAGATTTTAGGGGTTGGGTTCAACATTTTTTTATAAATTTTGTAAAAATATGGGGTATTGTAATGAAATACGGTAAAATCATTGGAAAAATTCAATAAAATCCCTTCTTATATTGAAAATAAGGACTAAACTTATAAAAATTTCATTAAATATTGTAATATAAGGGGTACGGCTAAAATTATTTTATAAAACTTGTAATTATATGGGGTAAAGTAATAATACAATTAAAAAATATGGATTAAAACAATAATTATCCCTTCAAATATTGAAAATAAGTATTAGATTCATAAAAATCTCATTTAATTAAAGATTTTAGGGGTTGGGTTCAACATTTTTTTATAAATTTTGTAAAAATATGGGAATTGTAATGAAATACGGTAAAATCATTGGAGAAATTCAATAAAATCCCTTCAGATATCGAAAATAAGAGCTAAACTCATTAAAATAACATTAAATATTGTAATATAAGGGGTACGGCTAAAATTATTTTATAAAACTTGCAATTATATGGGGTAAAGTAATAAAACAATTGAAAAATATGGTTTAAAACAATAATTATCCCTTCAAAAATTGATAATAGGTATAAAATTCCTAAAAATCTCGTTTAATATAGGATTTCAGGTGTTGGGCCAACAATTTTTTATAAATTTTGTAAAAATATGGGGTATTGTAATGAAATACGGTAAAATCATTGGAAAAATTCAATAAATTCCCTTCAGATATCGAAAATAAGGGCTAAACTCATTAAAATATCATTATATATTGTTATATAAGGGGTACGGCTAAAATTATTTTATAAAACTTGCAATTATATGGGGTAAAGTAATAAAACAATTGAAAAATATGGTTTAAAACAATAATTATCCCTTCAAATATTGAAAATAAGTATTAAATTCATAAAAATCTCATTTCATATAAGATTTTAGGGGTTGGGTTCAACATTTTTTTATAAATTTTGTAAAAATATGGGGTATTGTAATGAAATACGGTAAAATCATTGGAAAAATTCAATAAAATCCCTTATTATATTGAAAATAAGGACTAAACTTAAAAAAATTTCATTAAATATTGTAATATAAGGGGTACGGCTAAAATTATTTTATAAAACTTGTAATTATATGGGGTAAAGTAATAAAACAATTAAAAAATAGGGATTAAAACAATAATTATCCCTTCAAATATTGAAAATAAGTATTTGATTCATAAAAATCTCATTTAATTAAAGATTTTAGGGGTTGGGTTCAACATTTTTTTATAAATTTTGTAAAAATATGGGGTATTGTAATGAAATACGGTAAAATCATTGGAAAAATTCAATAAAATCCCTTCAGATATTGAAAATAAGGGCTAAACTCATTAAAATAACATTAAATATTGTAATATAAGGGGTACGGCTAAAATTATTTTATAAAACTTGCAATTATATGTGGTAAAGTAATAAAACAATTGAAAAATATGGTTTAAAACAATAATTATCCCTTCAAATATTGAAAATAAGTATTAAATTCATAAAAATCTCATTTCATATAAGATTTTAGGGGTTGGGTTCAACATTTTTTTATAAATTATGTAAAAATATGGGGTATTGTAATAAAATACGTTAAAATCAATGAAAAATTTCAATAAAATCATTACAGATATTGAAAATAAGGGCAAAATTCATAAAAATTTCATTAAATATTGTAATATAAGGGGTACGGCTAAAATTGTTTTATAAAACTTGCAATTATATGGGGTAAAGTAATAAAACAATTGAAAAATATCGTTTAAAACAATAATTATCCCTTCAAAAATTGATAATAAGTATTAAATTCCTAAAAATCTCGTTTAATATAGGATTTCAGGTGTTGGGCCAACAATTTTTTATAAATTTTGTAAAAATATGGGGTATTGTAATGAAATACGGTAAAATCATTGGAAAAATTCAATAAAATCCCTTCTTATATTGAAAATAAGGACTAAACTTATAAAAATTTCATTAAATATTGTAATATAAGGGGTACGGCTAAAATTATTTTATAAAACTTGTAATTATATGGGGTAAAGTAATAAAACAATTAAAAAATATGGATTAAAACAATAATTATCCCTTCAAATATTGAAAATAAGTATTAGATTCATAAAAATCTCGTTTAATATAGGATTTCAGGTGTTGGGCCAACATTTTTTTATAAATTTTGTAAAAATATGGGGTATTGTAATGAAATACGGTAAAATCATTGGAAAAATTCAATAAAATCCCTTCAGATATCGAAAATAAGGGCTAAACTCATTAAAATATCATTAAATATTGTAATATAAGGGGTACGGCTAAAATTATTTTATAAAACTTGCAATTATATGGGGTAAAGTAATAAAACAATTGAAAAATATGGTTTAAAACAATAATTATCCCTTCAAATATTGAAAATAAGTATTAAATTCATAAAAATCTCATTTCATATAAGATTTTAGGGGTTGGGTTCAACATTTTTTTATAAATTTTGTAAAAATATGGGGTATTGTAATAAAATACGTTAAAATCAATGAAAAATTTCAATAAAATCATTACAGATATTGAAAATAAGGGCTAAATTCATAAAAATTTCATTAAATATTGTAATATAAGGGGTACGGCTAAAATTATTTTCTAAAACTTGCAATTATATGGGGTAAAGTAATAAAACAATTGAAAAATATCGTTTAAAACAATAATTATCCCTTCAAAAATTGATAATAAGTATTAAATTCCTAAAAATCTCGTTTAATATAGGATTTCAGGTGTTGGGCCAACAATTTTTTATAAATTTTGTAAAAATATGGGGTATTGTAATGAAATACGGTAAAATCATTGGAAAAATTCAATAAAATCCCTTCTTATATTGAAAATAAGGACTAAACTTATAAAAATTTCATTAAATATTGTAATATAAGGGGTACGGCTAAAATTATTTTATAAAACTTGTAATTATATGGGGTAAAGTAATAAAACAATTAAAAAATAGGGATTAAAACAATAATTATCCCTTCAAATATTGAAAATAAGTATTAGATTCATAAAAATCTCATTTAATTAAAGATTTTAGGGGTTGGGTTCAACATTTTTTTATAAATTTTGTAAAAATATGGGGTATTGTAATGAAATACGGTAAAATCATTGGAAAAATTCAATAAAATCCCTTCAGATATTGAAAATAAGGGCTAAACTCATTAAAATAACATTAAATATTGTAATATAAGGGGTACGGCTAAAATTATTTTATAAAACTTGCAATTATATGGGGTAAAGTAATAAAACAATTAAAAAATATGGATTAAAACAATAATTATCCCTTCAAATATTGAAAATAAGTATTAGATTCATAAAAATCTCATTTAATTAAAGATTTTAGGGGTTGGGTTCAACATTTTTTTATAAATTTTGTAAAAATATGGGGTATTGTAATGAAATACGGTAAAATCATTGGAAAAATTCAATAAAATCATTTCAGATATTGAAAATAAGGGCTAAACTCATTAAAATAACATTAAATATTGTAATATAAGGGGTACGGCTAAAATTATTTTATAAAACTTGCAATTATATGGGGTAAAGTAATAAAACAATTGAAAAATATGGTTTAAAACAATAATTATCCCTTCAAATATTGAAAATAAGTATTAAATTCATAAAAATCTCATTTAATTAAAGATTTTAGGGGTTGGGTTCAACATTTTTTTATAAATTTTGTAAAAATATGGGGTATTGTAATGAAATACGGTAAAATCATTGGAAAAATTCAATAAAATCCCTTCAGATATTGAAAATAAGGGCTAAACTCATTAAAATAACATTAAATATTGTAATATAAGGGGTACGGCTAAAATTATTTTATAAAACTTGCAATTATATGTGGTAAAGTAATAAAACAATTGAAAAATATGGTTTAAAACAATAATTATCCCTTCAAATATTGAAAATAAGTATTAAATTCATAAAAATCTCATTTCATATAAGATTTTAGGGGTTGGGTTCAACATTTTTTTATAAATTATGTAAAAATATGGGGTATTGTAATAAAATACGTTAAAATCAATGAAAAATTTCAATAAAATCATTACAGATATTGAAAATAAGGGCAAAATTCATAAAAATTTCATTAAATATTGTAATATAAGGGGTACGGCTAAAATTATTTTATAAAACTTGCAATTATATGGGGTAAAGTAATAAAACAATTGAAAAATATGGTTTAAAACAATAATTATCCCTTCAAATATTGAAAATAAGTATTAAATTCATAAAAATCTCATTTAATATAAGATTTTAGGGGTTGGGTTCAACATTTTTTTATAAATTTTGTAAAAATATGGGGTATTGTAATGAAATACGGTAAAATCATTGGAAAAATTCAATAAAATCCCTTCTTATATTGAAAATAAGGACTAAACTTATAAAAATTTCATTAAATATTGTAATATAAGGGGTACGGCTAAAATTATTTTATAAAACTTGTAATTATATGGGGTAAAGTAATAATACAATTAAAAAATATGGATTAAAACAATAATTATCCCTTCAAATATTGAAAATAAGTATTAGATTCATAAAAATCTCATTTAATTAAAGATTTTAGGGGTTGGGTTCAACATTTTTTTATAAATTTTGTAAAAATATGGGGAATTGTAATGAAATACGGTAAAATCATTGGAGAAATTCAATAAAATCCCTTCAGATATCGAAAATAAGAGCTAAACTCATTAAAATAACATTAAATATTGTAATATAAGGGGTACGGCTAAAATTATTTTATAAAACTTGCAATTATATGGGGTAAAGTAATAAAACAATTGAAAAATATGGTTTAAAACAATAATTATCCCTTCAAAAATTGATAATAGGTATAAAATTCCTAAAAATCTCGTTTAATATAGGATTTCAGGTGTTGGGCCAACAATTTTTTATAAATTTTGTAAAAATATGGGGTATTATAATGAAATACGGTAAAATCATTGGAAAAATTCAATAAAATCCCTTATTATATTGAAAATAAGGACTAAACTTAAAAAAATTTCATTAAATATTGTAATATAAGGGGTACGGCTAAAATTATTTTATAAAACTTGTAATTATATGGGGTAAAGTAATAAAACAATTAAAAAATAGGGATTAAAACAATAATTATCCCTTCAAATATTGAAAATAAGTATTAAATTCATAAAAATCTCATTTCATATAAGATTTTAGGGGTTGGGTTCAACATTTTTTTATAAATTTTGTAAAAATATGGGGTATTGTAATAAAATACGTTAAAATCAATGAAAAATTTCAATAAAATCATTACAGATATTGAAAATAAGGGCGAAATTCATAAAAATTTCATTAAATATTGTAATATAAGGGGTACGGCTAAAATTATTTTCTAAAACTTTCAATTATATGGTGTAAAGTAATAAAACAATTGAAAAATATCGTTTAAAACAATAATTATCCCTTCAAAAATTGATAATAAGTATTAAATTCCTAAAAATCTCGTTTAATATAGGATTTCAGGTGTTGGGCCAACAATTTTTTATAAATTTTGTAAAAATATGGGGTATTGTAATGAAATACGGTAAAATCATTGGAAAAATTCAATAAATTCCCTTCAGATATCGAAAATAAGGGCTAAACTCATTAAAATATCATTATATATTGTAATATAAGGGGTACGGCTAAAATTATTTTATAAAACTTGTAATTATATGGGGTAAAGTAATAAAACAATTAAAAAATAGGGATTAAAACAATAATTATCCCTTCAAATATTGAAAATAAGTATTTGATTCATAAAAATCTCATTTAATTAAAGATTTTAGGGGTTGGGTTCAACATTTTTTTATAAATTTTGTAAAAATATGGGGTATTGTAATGAAATACGGTAAAATCATTGGAAAAATTCAATAAAATCCCTTCAGATATTGAAAATAAGGGCTAAACTCATTAAAATAACATTAAATATTGTAATATAAGGGGTACGGCTAAAATTATTTTATAAAACTTGCAATTATATGTGGTAAAGTAATAAAACAATTGAAAAATATGGTTTAAAACAATAATTATCCCTTCAAATATTGAAAATAAGTATTAAATTCATAAAAATCTCATTTCATATAAGATTTTAGGGGTTGGGTTCAACATTTTTTTATAAATTATGTAAAAATATGGGGTATTGTAATAAAATACGTTAAAATCAATGAAAAATTTCAATAAAATCATTACAGATATTGAAAATAAGGGCAAAATTCATAAAAATTTCATTAAATATTGTAATATAAGGGGTACGGCTAAAATTATTTTATAAAACTTGCAATTATATGGGGTAAAGTAATAAAACAATTGAAAAATATGGTTTAAAACAATAATTATCCCTTCAAATATTGAAAATAAGTATTAAATTCATAAAAATCTCATTTAATATAAGATTTTAGGGGTTGGGTTCAACATTTTTTTATAAATTTTGTAAAAATATGGGGTATTGTAATGAAATACGGTAAAATCATTGGAAAAATTCAATAAAATCCCTTCTTATATTGAAAATAAGGACTAAACTTATAAAAATTTCATTAAATATTGTAATATAAGGGGTACGGCTAAAATTATTTTATAAAACTTGTAATTATATGGGGTAAAGTAATAATACAATTAAAAAATATGGATTAAAACAATAATTATCCCTTCAAATATTGAAAATAAGTATTAGATTCATAAAAATCTCATTTAATTAAAGATTTAAGGGGTTGGGTTCAACATTTTTTTATAAATTTTGTAAAAATATGGGGAATTGTAATGAAATACGGTAAAATCATTGGAGAAATTCAATAAAATCCCTTCAGATATCGAAAATAAGAGCTAAACTCATTAAAATAACATTAAATATTGTAATATAAGGGGTACGGCTAAAATTATTTTATAAAACTTGCAATTATATGGGGTAAAGTAATAAAACAATTGAAAAATATGGTTTAAAACAATAATTATCCCTTCAAAAATTGATAATAGGTATAAAATTCCTAAAAATCTCGTTTAATATAGGATTTCAGGTGTTGGGCCAACAATTTTTTATAAATTTTGTAAAAAAATGGGGTATTATAATGAAATACGGTAAAATCATTGGAAAAATTCAATAAAATCCCTTATTATATTGAAAATAAGGACTAAACTTAAAAAAATTTCATTAAATATTGTAATATAAGGGGTACGGCTAAAATTATTTTATAAAACTTGCAATTATATGGGGTAAAGTAATAAAACAATTGAAAAATATGGTTTAAAACAATAATTATCCCTTCAAATATTGAAAATAAGTATTAAATTCATAAAAATCTCATTTCATATAAGATTTTAGGGGTTGGGTTCAACATTTTTTTATAAATTTTGTAAAAATATGGGGTATTGTAATGAAATACGGTAAAATCATTGGAAAAATTCAATAAAATCCCTTCAGATATTGAAAATAAGGGCTAAACTCATTAAAATAACATTAAATATTGTAATATAAGGGGTACGGCTAAAATTATTTTATAAAACTTGCAATTATATGGGGTAAAGTAATAAAACAATTGAAAAATATGGTTTAAAACAATAATTATCCCTTCAAAAATTGATAATAAGTATAAAATTCCTAAAAATCTCGTTTAATATAGGATTTCAAGTGTTGGGCCAACAATTTTTTATAAATTTTGTAAAAATATGGGGTATTATAATGAAATACGGTAAAATCATTGGAAAAATTCAATAAAATCCCTTATTATATTGAAAATAAGGACTAAACTTAAAAAAATTTCATTAAATATTGTAATATAAGGGGTACGGCTAAAATTATTTTATAAAACTTGCAATTATATGGGGTAAAGTAATAAAACAATTGAA
The DNA here is from genome assembly GCA_036289425.1 of Rhopalosiphum nymphaeae. NCBI lineage: Eukaryota > Metazoa > Arthropoda > Insecta > Hemiptera > Aphididae > Rhopalosiphum > Rhopalosiphum nymphaeae. The sequence continues at coordinate 5,672,272 of JAZAQC010000001.1, read as the reverse complement.
AAATATGGTTTAAAACAATAATTATCCCTTCAAATATTGAAAATAAGTATTAAATTCATAAAAATCTAATTTAATATAAGATTTTAGGGGTTGGGTTCAACATTTTTTTATAAATTTTGTAAAAATATGGGGTATTGTAATGAAATACGGTAAAATCATTGGAAAAATTCAATAAAATCCCTTCAGATATTGAAAATAAGGGCTAAACTCATTAAAATAACATTAAATATTGTAATATAAGGGGTACGGCTAAAATTATTTTATAAAACTTGCAATTATATGTGGTAAAGTAATAAAACAATTGAAAAATATGGTTTAAAACAATAATTATCCCTTCAAATATTGAAAATAAGTATTAAATTCATAAAAATCTCATTTCATATAAGATTTTAGGGGTTGGGTTCAACATTTTTTTATAAATTATGTAAAAATATGGGGTATTGTAATAAAATACGTTAAAATCAATGAAAAATTTCAATAAAATCATTACAGATATTGAAAATAAGGGCAAAATTCATAAAAATTTCATTAAATATTGTAATATAAGGGGTACGGCTAAAATTATTTTATAAAACTTGCAATTATATGGGGTAAAGTAATAAAACAATTGAAAAATATGGTTAAAACAATAATTATCCCTTCAAATATTGAAAATAAGTATTAAATTCATAAAAATCTCATTTAATATAAGATTTTAGGGGTTGGGTTCAACATTTTTTTATAAATTTTGTAAAAATATGGGGTATTGTAATGAAATACGGTAAAATCATTGGAAAAATTCAATAAAATCCCTTCTTATATTGAAAATAAGGACTAAACTTATAAAAATTTCATTAAATATTGTAATATAAGGGGTACGGCTAAAATTATTTTATAAAACTTGCAATTATATGGGGTAAAGTAATAAAACAATTGAAAAATATGGTTTAAAACAATAATTATCCCTTCAAATATTGAAAATAAGTATTAAATTCATAAAAATCTCATTTCATATAAGATTTTAGGAGTTGGGTTCAACATTTTTTTATAAATTTTGTAAAAATATGGGGTATTGTAATGAAATACGGTAAAATCATTGGAAAAATTCAATAAAATCCCTTCTTATATTGAAAATAAGGACTAAACTTATAAAAATTTCATTAAATATTGTAAAATATAAGGGGTACGGCTAAAATTATTTTATAAAACTTGTAATTATATGGGGTAAAGTAATAAAACAATTAAAAAATATGGATTAAAACAATAATTATCCCTTCAAATATTGAAAATAAGTATTAGATTCATAAAAATCTCATTTAATTAAAGATTTTAGGGGTTGGGTTCAACATTTTTTTATAAATTTTGTAAAAATATGGGGTATTGTAATGAAATACGGTAAAATCATTGGAAAAATTCAATAAAATCCCTTCAGATATTGAAAATAAGGGCTAAACTCATTAAAATAACATTAAATATTGTAATATAAGGGGTACGGCTAAAATTATTTTATAAAACTTGCAATTATATGGGGTAAAGTAATAAAACAATTGAAAAATATGGTTTAAAACAATAATTATCCCTTCAAATATTGAAAATAAGTATTAAATTCATAAAAATCTCATTTCATATAAGATTTTAGGGGTTGGGTTCAACATTTTTTTATAAATTTTGTAAAAATATGGGGAATTGTAATGAAATACGGTAAAATCATTGGAGAAATTCAATAAAATCCCTTCTTATATTGAAAATAAGGACTAAATTCATTAAAATCTCATTAAATATTGTAATATAAGGGGTACGGCTAAAATTATTTTATAAAACTTGTAATTATATGGGGTAAAGTAATAAAACAATTGAAAAATATCGTTTAAAACAATAATTATCCCTTCAAAAATTGATAATAAGTATTAAATTCCTAAAAATCTCGTTTAATATAGGATTTCAGGTGTTGGGCCAACAATTTTTTATAAATTTTGTAAAAATATGGGGTATTGTAATGAAATACGGTAAAATCATTGGAAAAATTCAATAAAATCCCTTCTTATATTGAAAATAAGGACTAAACTTATAAAAATTTCATTAAATATTGTAATATAAGGGGTACGGCTAAAATTATTTTATAAAACTTGTAATTATATGGGGTAAAGTAATAAAACAATTGAAAAATATGGTTTAAAACAATAATTATCCCTTCAAATATTGAAAATAAGTATTAAATTCATAAAAATCTCATTTCATATAAGATTTTAGGGGTTGGGTTCAACATTTTTTTATAAATTTTGTAAAAATATGGGGTATTGTAATAAAATACGTTAAAATCAATGAAAAATTTGAATAAAATCATTACAGATATTGAAAATAAGGGCGAAATTCATAAAAATTTCATTAAATATTGTAATATAAGGGGTACGGCTAAAATTATTTTCTAAAACTTGCATTTATATGGTGTAAAGTAATAAAACAATTGAAAAATATCGTTTAAAACAATAATTATCCCTTCAAAAATTGATAATAAGTATTAAATTCCTAAAAATCTCGTTTAATATAGGATTTCAGGTGTTGGGCCAACAATTTTTTATAAATTTTGTAAAAATATGGGGTATTGTAATGAAATACGGTAAAATCATTGGAAAAATTCAATAAAATCCCTTCAGATATCGAAAATAAGGGCTAAACTCATTAAAATATCATTATATATTGTAATATAAGGGGTACGGCTAAAATTATTTTATAAAACTTGTAATTATATGGGGTAAAGTAATAAAACAATTGAAAAATATGGTTTAAAACAATAATTATCCCTTCAAATATTGAAAATAAGTATTAAATTCATAAAAATCTCATTTCATATAAGATTTTAGGGGTTGGGTTCAACATTTTTTTATAAATTTTGTAAAAATATGGGGTATTGTAATAAAATACGTTAAAATCAATGAAAAATTTCAATAAAATCCCTTATTATATTGAAAATAAGGACTAAACTTATAAAAATTTCATTAAATATTGTAATATAAGGGGTACGGCTAAAATTATTTTCTAAATCTTGCAATTATATGGGGTAAAGTAATAAAACAATTGAAAAATATCGTTTAAAACAATAATTATCCCTTCAAAAATTGATAATAAGTATTAAATTCCTAAAAATCTCGTTTAATATAGGATTTCAGGTGTTGGGCCAACAATTTTTTATAAATTTTGTAAAAATATGGGGTATTGTAATGAAATACGGTAAAATCATTGGAAAAATTCAATAAAATCCCTTCTTATATTGAAAATAAGGACTAAACTTATAAAAATTTCATTAAATATTGTAATATAAGGGGTACGGCTAAAATTATTTTATAAAACTTGTAATTATATGGGGTAAAGTAATAAAACAATTAAAAAATATGGATTAAAACAATAATTATCCCATCAAATATTGAAAATAAGTATTAGATTCATAAAAATCTCATTTAATTAAAGATTTTAGGGGTTGGGTTCAACATTTTTTTATAAATTTTGTAAAAATATGGGGTATTGTAATGAAATACGGTAAAATCATTGGAAAAATTCAATAAAATCCCTTCAGATATTGAAAATAAGGGCTAAACTCATTAAAATAACATTAAATATTGTAATATAAGGGGTACGGCTAAAATTATTTTATAAAACTTGCAATTATATGGGGTAAAGTAATAAAACAATTGAAAAATATGGTTTAAAACAATAATTATCCCTTCAAATATTGAAAATAAGTATTAAATTCATAAAAATCTCATTTAATATAAGATTTTAGGGGTTGGGTTCAACATTTTTTTATAAATTTTGTAAAAATATGGGGTATTGTAATGAAATACGGTAAAATCATTGGAAAAATTCAATAAAATCCCTTCTTATATTGAAAATAAGGACTAAACTTATAAAAATTTCATTAAATATTGTAATATAAGGGGTACGGCTAAAATTATTTTATAAAACTTGTAATTATATGGGGTAAAGTAATAATACAATTAAAAAATATGGATTAAAACAATAATTATCCCTTCAAATATTGAAAATAAGTATTAGATTCATAAAAATCTCATTTAATTAAAGATTTTAGGGATTGGGTTCAACATTTTTTTATAAATTTTGTAAAAATATGGGGAATTGTAATGAAATACGGTAAAATCATTGGAGAAATTCAATAAAATCCCTTCAGATATCGAAAATAAGAGCTAAACTCATTAAAATAACATTAAATATTGTAATATAAGGGGTACGGCTAAAATTATTTTATAAAACTTGCAATTATATGGGGTAAAGTAATAAAACAATTGAAAAATATGGTTTAAAACAATAATTATCCCTTCCAATATTGAAAATAAGTATTAAATTCATAAAAATCTCATTTCATATAAGATTTTAGGGGTTGGGTTCAACATTTTTTTATAAATTTTGTAAAAATATGGGGAATTGTAATGAAATACGGTAAAATCATTGGAGAAATTCAATAAAATCCCTTCTTATATTGAAAATAAGGACTAAATTCATTAAAATCTCATTAAATATTGTAATATAAGGGGTACGGCTAAAATTATTTTATAAAACTTGTAATTATATAGGGTAAAGTAATAAAACAATTGAAAAATATCGTTTAAAACAATAATTATCCCTTCAAAAATTGATAATAAGTATTAAATTCCTAAAAATCTCGTTTAATATAGGATTTCAGGTGTTGGGCCAACAATTTTTTATAAATTTTGTAAAAATATGGGGTATTGTAATGAAATACGGTAAAATCATTGGAAAAATTCAATAAAATCCCTTCTTATATTGAAAATAAGGACTAAACTTATAAAAATTTCATTAAATATTGTAATATAAGGGGTACGGCTAAAATTATTTTATAAAACTTGTAATTATATGGGGTAAAGTAATAAAACAATTAAAAAATATGGATTAAAACAATAATTATCCCTTCAAATATTGAAAATAAGTATTAGATTCATAAAAATCTCATTTAATTAAAGATTTTAGGGGTTGGGTTCAACATTTTTTTATAAATTTTGTAAAAATATGGGGTATTGTAATGAAATACGGTAAAATCATTGGAAAAATTCAATAAAATCCCTTCAGATATCGAAAATAAGGGCTAAACTCATTGAAATATCATTAAATATTGTAATATAAGGGGTACGGCTAAAATTATTTTATAAAACTTGCAATTATATGGGGTAAAGTAATAAAACAATTGAAAAATATGGTTTAAAACAATAATTATCCCTTCAAATATTGAAAATAAGTATTAAATTCATAAAAATCTCATTTCATATAAGATTTTAGGGGTTGGGTTCAACATCTTTTTATAAATTTTGTAAAAATATGGGGTATTGTAATAAAATACGTTAAAATCAATGAAAAATTTCAATAAAATCATTACAGATATTGAAAATAAGGGCGAAATTCATAAAAATTTCATTAAATATTGTAATATAAGGGGTACGGCTAAAATTATTTTCTAAAACTTGCATTTATATGGTGTAAAGTAATAAAACAATTGAAAAATATCGTTTAAAACAATAATTATCCCTTCAAAAATTGATAATAAGTATTAAATTCCTAAAAATCTCGTTTAATATAGGATTTCAGGTGTTGGGCCAACAATTTTTTATAAATTTTGTAAAAATATGGGGTATTGTAATGAAATACGGTAAAATCATTGGAAAAATTCAATAAAATCCCTTCAGATATCGAAAATAAGGGCTAAACTCATTAAAATATCATTATATATTGTAATATAAGGGGTACGGCTAAAATTATTTTATAAAACTTGCAATTATATGGGGTAAAGTAATAAAACAATTGAAAAATATGGTTTAAAACAATAATTATCCCTTCAAATATTGAAAATAAGTATTAAATTCATAAAAATCTCATTTCATATAAGATTTTAGGGGTTGGGTTCAACATTTTTTTATAAATTTTGTAAAAATATGGGGTATTGTAATAAAATACGGTAAAATCATTGGAAAAATTCAATAAAATCCCTTCAGATATTGAAAATAAGGGCTAAACTCATTAAAATAACATTAAATATTGTAATATAAGGGGTACGGCTAAAATTATTTTATAAAACTTGCAATTATATGGGGTAAAGTAATAAAACAATTGAAAAATATGGTTTAAAACAATAATTATCCCTTCAAATATTGAAAATAAGTATTAAATTCATAAAAATCTCTTTAATATAAGATTTTAGGGGTTGGGTTCAACATTTTTTTATAAATTTTGTAAAAATATGGGGTATTGTAATGAAATACGGTAAAATCATTGGAAAAATTCAATAAAATCCCTTCTTATATTGAAAATAAGGACTAAACTTATAAAAATTTCATTAAATATTGTAATATAAGGGGTACGGCTAAAATTATTTTATAAAACTTGTAATTATATGGGGTAAAGTAATAATACAATTAAAAAATATGGATTAAAACAATAATTATCCCTTCAAATATTGAAAATAAGTATTAGATTCATAAAAATCTCATTTAATTAAAGATTTTAGGGGTTGGGTTCAACATTTTTTTATAAATTTTGTAAAAATATGGGGAATTGTAATGAAATACGGTAAAATCATTGGAGAAATTCAATAAAATCCCTTCAGATATCGAAAATAAGAGCTAAACTCATTAAAATAACATTAAATATTGTAATATAAGGGGTACGGCTAAAATTATTTTATAAAACTTGCAATAATATGGGGTAAAGTAATAAAACAATTGAAAAATATGGTTTAAAACAATAATTATCCCTTCAAAAATTGATAATAAGTATAAAATTCCTAAAAATCTCGTTTAATATAGGATTTCAGGTGTTGGGCCAACAATTTTTTATAAATTTTGTAAAAATATGGGGTATTGTAATAAAATACGTTAAAATCAATGAAAAATTTCAATAAAATCATTACAGATATTGAAAATAAGGGCGAAATTCATAAAAATTTCATTAAATATTGTAATATAAGGGGTACGGCTAAAATTATTTTCTAAAACTTGCATTTATATGGTGTAAAGTAATAAAACAATTGAAAAATATCGTTTAAAACAATAATTATCCCTTCAAAAATTGATAATAAGTATTAAATTCCTAAAAATCTCGTTTAATATAGGATTTCAGGTGTTGGGCCAACAATTTTTTATAAATATTGTAAAAATATGGGGTATTGTAATGAAATACGGTAAAATCATTGGAAAAATTCAATAAAATCCCTTCAGATATCGAAAATAAGGGCTAAACTCATTAAAATATCATTATATATTGTAATATAAGGGGTACGGCTAAAATTATTTTATAAAACTTGCAATTATATGGGGTAAAGTAATAAAACAATTGAAAAATATGGTTTAAAACAATAATTATCCCTTCAAATATTGAAAATAAATATTAAATTCATAAAAATCTCATTTCATATAAGATTTTAGGGGTTGGGTTCAACATTTTTTTATAAATTTTGTAAAAATATGGGGTATTGTAATAAAATACGTTAAAATCAATGAAAAATTTCAATAAAATCCCTTCAGATATTGAAAATAAGGGCTAAACTCATTAAAATAACATTAAATATTGTAATATAAGGGGTACGGCTAAAATTATTTTCTAAATCTTGCAATTATATGGGGTAAAGTAATAAAACAATTGAAAAATATCGTTTAAAACAATAATTATCCCTTCAAAAATTGATAATAAGTATTAAATTCCTAAAAATCTCGTTTAATATAGGATTTCAGGTGTTGGGCCAACAATTTTTTATAAATTTTGTAAAAATATGGGGTATTGTAATGAAATACGGTAAAATCATTGGAAAAATTCAATAAAATCCCTTCAGATATTGAAAATAAGGACTAAACTTATAAAAATTTCATTAAATATTGTAATATAAGGGGTACGGCTAAAATTATTTTATAAAACTTGTAATTATATGGGGTAAAGTAATAAAACAATTAAAAAATATGGATTAAAACAATAATTATCCCTTCAAATATTGAAAATAAGTATTAGATTCATAAAAATCTCATTTAATTAAAGATTTTAGGGGTTGGGTTCAACATTTTTTTATAAATTTTGTAAAAATATGGGGTATTGTAATGAAATACGGTAAAATCATTGGAAAAATTCAATAAAATCCCTTCAGATATTGAAAATATGGGCTAAACTCATTAAAATAACATTAAATATTGTAATATAAGGGGTACGGCTAAAATTATTTTATAAAACTTGCAATTATATGGGGTAAAGTAATAAAACAATTGAAAAATATGGTTTAAAACAATAATTATCCCTTCAAATATTGAAAATAAGTATTAAATTCATAAAAATCTCATTTAATATAAGATTTTAGGGGTTGGGTTCAACATTTTTTTATAAATTTTGTAAAAATATGGGGTATTGTAATGAAATACGGTAAAATCATTGGAAAAATTCAATAAAATCCCTTCTTATATTGAAAATAAGGACTAAACTTATAAAAATTTCATTAAATATTGTAATATAAGGGGTACGGCTAAAATTATTTTATAAAACTTGTAATTATATGGGGTAAAGTAATAAAACAATTAAAAAATATGGATTAAAACAATAATTATCCCTTCAAATATTGAAAATAAGTATTAAATTCATAAAAATCTCATTTCATATAAGATTTTAGGGGTTGGGTTCAACATTTTTTTATAAATTTTGTAAAAATATGGGGTATTGTAATAAAATACGGTAAAATCATTGGAAAAATTCAATAAAATCCCTTCAGATATTGAAAATAAGGGCTAAACTCATTAAAATAACATTAAATATTGTAATATAAGGGGTACGGCTAAAATTATTTTATAAAACTTGTAATTATATGGGGTAAAGTAATAAAACAATTAAAAAATATGGATTAAAACAATAATTATCCCTTCAAATATTGAAAATAAGTATTAGATTCATAAAAATCTCATTTAATTAAAGATTTTAGGGGTTGGGTTCAACATTTTTTTATAAATTTTGTAAAAATATGGGGTATTGTAATGAAATACGGTAAAATCATTGGAAAAATTCAATAAAATCCCTTCAGATATTGAAAATATGGGCTAAACTCATTAAAATAACATTAAATATTGTAATATAAGGGGTACGGCTAAAATTATTTTATAAAACTTGCAATTATATGGGGTAAAGTAATAAAACAATTGAAAAATATGGTTTAAAACAATAATTATCCCTTCAAATATTGAAAATAAGTATTAAATTCATAAAAATCTCATTTAATATAAGATTTTAGGGGTTGGGTTCAACATTTTTTTATAAATTTTGTAAAAATATGGGGTATTGTAATGAAATACGGTAAAATCATTGGAAAAATTCAATAAAATCCCTTCTTATATTGAAAATAAGGACTAAACTTATAAAAATTTCATTAAATATTGTAATATAAGGGGTACGGCTAAAATTATTTTATAAAACTTGTAATTATATGGGGTAAAGTAATAAAACAATTAAAAAATATGGATTAAAACAATAATTATCCCTTCAAATATTGAAAATAAGTATTAAATTCATAAAAATCTCATTTCATATAAGATTTTAGGGGTTGGGTTCAACATTTTTTTATAAATTTTGTAAAAATATGGGGTATTGTAATAAAATACGGTAAAATCATTGGAAAAATTCAATAAAATCCCTTCAGATATTGAAAATAAGGGCTAAACTCATTAAAATAACATTAAATATTGTAATATAAGGGGTACGGCTAAAATTATTTTATAAAACTTGTAATTATATGGGGTAAAGTAATAATACAATTAAAAAATATGGATTAAAACAATAATTATCCCTTCAAATATTGAAAATAAGTATTAGATTCATAAAAATCTCATTTAATTAAAGATTTTAGGGGTTGGGTTCAACATTTTTTTATAAATTTTGTAAAAATATGGGGAATTGTAATGAAATACGGTAAAATCATTGGAGAAATTCAATAAAATCCCTTCAGATATCGAAAATAAGAGCTAAACTCATTAAAATAACATTAAATATTGTAATATAAGGGGTACGGCTAAAATTATTTTATAAAACTTGCAATAATATGGGGTAAAGTAATAAAACAATTGAAAAATATGGTTTAAAACAATAATTATCCCTTCAAAAATTGATAATAAGTATAAAATTCCTAAAAATCTCGTTTAATATAGGATTTCAGGTGTTGGGCCAACAATTTTTTATAAATTTTGTAAAAATATGGGGTATTATAATGAAATACGGTAAAATCATTGGAAAAATTCAATAAAATCCCTTATTATATTGAAAATAAGGACTAAACTTAAAAAAATTTCATTAAATATTGTAATATAAGGGGTACGGCTAAAATTATTTTATAAAACTTGTAATTATATGGGGTAAAGTAATAAAACAATTAAAAAATATGGATTAAAACAATAATTATCCATTCAAATATTGAAAATAAGTATTAAATTCATAAAAATCTCATTTCATATAAGATTTTAGGGGTTGGGTTCAACATTTTTTTATAAATTTTGTAAAAATATGGGGAATTGTAATGAAATACGGTAAAATCATTGGAGAAATTCAATAAAATCCCTTCAGATATCGAAAATAAGAGCTAAACTCATTAAAATAACATTAAATATTGTAATATAAGGGGTACGGCTAAAATTATTTTATAAAACTTGCAATTATATGGGGTAAAGTAATAAAACAATTGAAAAATATGGTTTAAAACAATAATTATCCCTTCAAATATTGAAAATAAGTATTAAATTCATAAAAATCTCATTTCATATAAGATTTTAGGGGTTGGGTTCAACATTTTTTTATAAATTTTGTAAAAATATGGGGTATTGTAATAAAATACGTTAAAATCATTGGAGAAATTCAATAAAATCCCTTCAGATATCGAAAATAAGAGCTAAACTCATTAAAATAACATTAAATATTGTAATATAAGGGGTACGGCTAAAATTATTTTATAAAACTTGCAATAATATGGGGTAAAGTAATAAAACAATTGAAAAATATCGTTTAAAACAATAATTATCCCTTCAAAAATTGATAATAAGTATTAAATTCCTAAAAATCTCGTTTAATATAGGATTTCAGGTGTTGGGCCAACAATTTTTTATAAATTTTGTAAAAATATGGGGTATTGTAATGAAATACGGTAAAATCATTGGAAAAATTCAATAAAATCCCTTCAGATATCGAAAATAAGGGCTAAACTCATTAAAATATCATTATATATTGTAATATAAGGGGTACGGCTAAAATTATTTTATAAAACTTGCAATTATATGGGGTAAAGTAATAAAACAATTGAAAAATATGGTTTAAAACAATAATTATCCCTTCAAATATTGAAAATAAGTATTAAATTCATAAAAATCTCATTTCATATAAGATTTTAGGGGTTGGGTTCAACATTTTTTTATAAATTTTGTAAAAATATGGGGTATTGTAATAAAATACGGTAAAATCATTGGAAAAATTCAATAAAATCCCTTCAGATATTGAAAATAAGGGCTAAACTCATTAAAATAACATTAAATATTGTAATATAAGGGGTACGGCTAAAATTATTTTATAAAACTTGCAATTATATGGGGTAAAGTAATAAAACAATTGAAAAATATGGTTTAAAACAATAATTATCCCTTCAAATATTGAAAATAAGTATTAAATTCATAAAAATCTCATTTAATATAAGATTTTAGGGGTTGGGTTCAACATTTTTTTATAAATTTTGTAAAAATATGGGGTATTGTAATGAAATACGGTAAAATCATTGGAAAAATTCAATAAAATCCCTTCTTATATTGAAAATAAGGACTAAACTTATAAAAATTTCATTAAATATTGTAATATAAGGGGTACGGCTAAAATTATTTTATAAAACTTGTAATTATATGGGGTAAAGTAATAATACAATTAAAAAATATGGATTAAAACAATAATTATCCCTTCAAATATTGAAAATAAGTATTAAATTCATAAAAATCTCATTTCATATAAGATTTTAGGGGTTGGGTTCAACATTTTTTTATAAATTTTGTAAAAATATGGGGTATTGTAATAAAATACGTTAAAATCAATGAAAAATTTCAATAAAATCATTACAGATATTGAAAATAAGGGCGAAATTCATAAAAATTTCATTAAATATTGTAATATAAGGGGTACGGCTAAAATTATTTTCTAAAACTTGCAATTATATGGTGTAAAGTAATAAAACAATTGAAAAATATCGTTTAAAACAATAATTATCCCTTCAAAAATTGATAATAAGTATTAAATTCCTAAAAATCTCGTTTAATATAGGATTTCAGGTGTTGGGCCAACAATTTTTTATAAATTTTGTAAAAATATGGGGTATTGTAATGAAATACGGTAAAATCATTGGAAAAATTCAATAAAATCCCTTCAGATATCGAAAATAAGGGCTAAACTCATTAAAATATCATTATATATTGTAATATAAGGGGTACGGCTAAAATTATTTTATAAAACTTGCAATTATATGGGGTAAAGTAATAAAACAATTGAAAAATATGGTTTAAAACAATAATTATCCCTTCAAATATTGAAAATAAGTATTAAATTCATAAAAATCTCATTTCATATAAGATTTTAGGGGTTGGGTTCAACATTTTTTTATAAATTTTGTAAAAATATGGGGTATTGTAATAAAATACGTTAAAATCAATGAAAAATTTCAATAAAATCCCTTATTATATTGAAAATAAGGACTAAACTTATAAAAATTTCATTAAATATTGTAATATAAGGGGTACGGCTAAAATTATTTTCTAAAACTTGCAATTATATGGGGTAAAGTAATAAAACAATTGAAAAATATCGTTTAAAACAATAATTATCCCTTCAAAAATTGATAATAAGTATAAAATTCCTAAAAATCTAGTTTAATATAGGATTTCAGGTGTTGGGCCAACAATTTTTTATAAATTTTGTAAAAATATGGGGTATTATAATGAAATACGGTAAAATCATTGGAAAAATTCAATAAAATCCCTTATTATATTGAAAATAAGGACTAAACTTAAAAAAATTTCTTTAAATATTGTAATATAAGGGGTTCGGCTAAAATTATTTTATAAAACTTGCAATTATATGTGGTAAAGTAATAAAACAATTGAAAAATATGGTTTAAAACAATAATTATCCCTTCAAATATTGAAAATAAGTATTAAATTCATAAAAATCTCATTTCATATAAGATTTTAGGGGTTGGGTTCAACATTTTTTTATAAATTATGTAAAAATATGGGGTATTGTAATAAAATACGTTAAAATCAATGAAAAATTTCAATAAAATCATTACAGATATTGAAAATAAGGGCAAAATTCATAAAAATTTCATTAAATATTGTAATATAAGGGGTACGGCTAAAATTATTTTATAAAACTTGCAATTATATGGGGTAAAGTAATAAAACAATTGAAAAATATGGTTTAAAACAATAATTATCCCTTCAAATATTGAAAATAAGTATTAAATTCATAAACATCTCATTTCATATAAGATTTTAGGGGTTGGGTTTAACATTTTTTTATAAATTTTGTAAAAATATGGGGTATTGTAATAAAATACGTTAAAATCAATGAAAAATTTCAATAAAATCATTACAGATATTGAAAATAAGGGCTAAATTCATAAAAATTTCATTAAATATTGTAATATAAGGGGTACGGCTTAAATTATTTTATAAAACTTGTAATTATATGGGGTAAAGTAATAAAACAATTGGAAAATATGGTTTAAAACAATAATTATCCCTTCAAATATTGAATATAAGTATTAAATTCATAAAAATCTCATTTCATATAAGATTTTAGGGGTTGGGTTCAACATTTTTTTATAAATTTTGTAAAAATATGGGGTATTGTAATAAAATACGTTAAAATCAATGAAAAATTTCAATAAAATCCCTTATTATATTGAAAATAAGGACTAAACTTATAAAAATTTCATTAAATATTGTAATATAAGGGGTACGGCTAAAATTAGTTTCTAAAACTTGCAATTATATGGGGTAAAGTAATAAAACAATTGAAAAATATCGTTTAAAACAATAATTATCCCTTCAAAAATTGATAATAAGTATTAAATTCCTAAAAATCTCGTTTAATATAGGATTTCAGGTGTTGGGCCAACAATTTTTTATAAATTTTGTAAAAATATGGGGAATTGTAATGAAATACGGTAAAATCATTGGAAAAATTCAATAAAATCCCTTCAGATATCGAAAATAAGAGCTAAATTCATAAAAATTTCATTAAATATTGTAATATAAGGGGTACGGCTAAAATTATTTTATAAAACTTGCAATTATATGGGGTAAAGTAATAAAACAATTGAAAAATATGGTTTAAAACAATAATTATCCCTTCAAAAATTGATAATAAGTATAAAATTCCTAAAAATCTCGTTTAATATAGGATTTCAGGTGTTGGGCCAACAATTTTTTATAAATTTTGTAAAAATATGGGGTATTATAATGAAATACGGTAAAATCATTGGAAAAATTCAATAAAATCCCTTATTATATTGAAAATAAGGACTAAACTTATAAAAATTTCATTAAATATTGTAATATAAGGGGTACGGCTAAAATTATTTTCTAAATCTTGCAATTATATGGGGTAAAGTAATAAAACAATTGAAAAATATCGTTTAAAACAATAATTATCCCTTCAAAAATTGATAATAAGTATTAAATTCCTAAAAATCTCGTTTAATATAGGATTTCAGGTGTTGGGCCAACAATTTTTTATAAATTTTGTAAAAATATGGGGTATTGTAATGAAATACGGTAAAATCATTGGAAAAATTCAATAAAATCCCTTCTTATATTGAAAATAAGGACTAAACTTATAAAAATTTCATTAAATATTGTAATATAAGGGGTACGGCTAAAATTATTTTATAAAACTTGTAATTATATGGGGTAAAGTAATAAAACAATTAAAAAATAGGGATTAAAACAATAATTATCCCTTCAAATATTGAAAATAAGTATTAGATTCATAAAAATCTCATTTAATTAAAGATTTTAGGGGTTGGGTTCAACATTTTTTTATAAATTTTGTAAAAATATGGGGTATTGTAATGAAATACGGTAAAATCATTGGAAAAATTCAATAAAATCCCTTCAGATATTGAAAATAAGGGCTAAACTCATTAAAATAACATTAAATATTGTAATATAAGGGGTACGGCTAAAATTATTTTATAAAACTTGCAATTATATGTGGTAAAGTAATAAAACAATTGAAAAATATGGTTTAAAACAATAATTATCCCTTCAAATATTGAAAATAAGTATTAAATTCATAAAAATCTCATTTCATATAAGATTTTAGGGGTTGGGTTCAACATTTTTTTATAAATTATGTAAAAATATGGGGTATTGTAATAAAATACGTTAAAATCAATGAAAAATTTCAATATAATCATTACAGATATTGAAAATAAGGGCAAAATTCATAAAAATTTCATTAAATATTGTAATATAAGGGGTACGGCTAAAATTATTTTATAAAACTTGTAATTATATGGGGTAAAGTAATAAAACAATTAAAAAATATGGATTAAAACAATAATTATCCCTTCAAATATTGAAAATAAGTATTAAATTCATAAAAATCTCATTTCATATAAGATTTTAGGGGTTGGGTTTAACATTTTTTTATAAATTTCGTAAAAATATGGGGTATTGTAATAAAATACGTTAAAATCAATGAAAAATTTCAATAAAATCATTACAGATATTGAAAATAAGGGCTAAATTCATAAAAATTTCATTAAATATTGTAATATAAGGGGTACGGCTAAAATTATTTTATAAAACTTGCAATTATATGGGGTAAAGTAATAAAACAATTGAAAAATATGGTTTAAAACAATAATTATCCCTTCAAATATTGAAAATAAGTATTAAATTCATAAAAATCTCATTTAATATAAGATTTTAGGGGTTGGGTTCAACATTTTTTTATAAATTTTGTAAAAATATGGGGTATTGTAATGAAATACGGTAAAATCATTGGAAAAATTCAATAAAATCCCTTCAGATATCGAAAATAAGGGCTAAATTCATTAAAATATCATTAAATATTGTAATATAAGGGGTACGGCTAAAATTATTTAATAAAACTTGCAATTATATGGGGTAAAGTAATAATACAATTAAAAAATATGGATTAAAACAATAATTATCCCTTCAAATATTGAAAATAAGTATTAGATTCATAAAAATCTCATTTAATTAAAGATTTTAGGGGTTGGGTTCAACATTTTTTTATAAATTTTGTAAAAATATGGGGAATTGTAATGAAATACGGTAAAATCATTGGAGAAATTCAATAAAATCCCTTCAGATATTGAAAATAAGGGCTAAATTCATAAAAATTTCATTAAATATTGTAATATAAGGGGTACGGCTAAAATTATTTTCTAAAACTTGCAATTATATGGTGTAAAGTAATTAAACAATTGAAAAATATCGTTTAAAACAATAATTATCCCTTCAAAAATTTATAATAAGTATTAAATTCCTAAAAATCTCGTTTAATATAGGATTTCAGGTGTTGGGCCAACAATTTTTTATAAATTTTGTAAAAATATGGGGTATTGTAATGAAATACGGTAAAATCATTGGAAAAATTCAATAAAATCCCTTCTTATATTGAAAATAAGGACTAAACTTATAAAAATTTCATAAAATATTGTAATATAAGGGGTACGGCTAAAATTATTTTATAAAACTTGTAATTAAATGGGGTAAAGTAATACAACAATTGAAAAATATGGTTTAAAACAATAATTATCCCTTCAAATATTGAAAATAAGTATTAAATTCATAAAAATCTCATTTAATATAAGATTTTAGGGGTTGGGTTCAACATTTATTTATAAATTTTGTAAAAATATGGGGTATTGTATTAAAATACGTTAAAATCAATGAAAAATTTCAATAAAATCATTACAGATATTGAAAATAAGGGCTAAATTCATAAAAATTTCATTAAATATTGTAATATAAGGGGTACGGCTAAAATTATTTTATAAAACTTGTAATTATATGGGGTAAAGTAATAAAACAATTGAAAAATATCGTTTAAAACAATAATTATCCCTTCAAATATTGAAAATAAGTATTAAATTCATAAAAATCTCATTTAATATAAGATTTTAGGGGTTGGGTTCAACATTTTTTTATAAATTTTGTAAAAATATGGGGTATTGTAATGAAATACGGTAAAATCATTGGAAAAATTCAATAAAATCCCTTCTTATATTGAAAATAAGGACTAAACTTATAAAAATTTCATTAAATATTGTAATATAAGGGGTACGGCTAAAATTATTTTCTAAAACTTGCAATTATATGGTGTAAAGTAATTAAACAATTGAAAAATATCGTTTAAAACAATAATTATCCCTTCAAAAATTTATAATAAGTATTAAATTCCTAAAAATCTCGTTTAATATAGGATTTCAGGTGTTGGGCCAACAATTTTTTATAAATTTTGTAAAAATATGGGGTATTGTAATGAAATACGGTAAAATCATTGGAAAAATTCAATAAAATCCCTTCTTATATTGAAAATAAGGACTAAACTTATAAAAATTTCATAAAATATTGTAATATAAGGGGTACGGCTAAAATTATTTTATAAAACTTGTAATTAAATGGGGTAAAGTAATACAACAATTGAAAAATATGGTTTAAAACAATAATTATCCCTTCAAATATTGAAAATAAGTATTAAATTCATAAAAATCTCATTTAATATAAGATTTTAGGGGTTGGGTTCAACATTTTTTTATAAATTTTGTAAAAATATGGGGTATTGTATTAAAATACGTTAAAATCAATGAAAAATTTCAATAAAATCATTACAGATATTGAAAATAAGGGCTAAATTCATAAAAATTTCATTAAATATTGTAATATAAGGGGTACGGCTAAAATTATTTTATAAAACTTGTAATTATATGGGGTAAAGTAATAAAACAATTGAAAAATATCGTTTAAAACAATAATTATCCCTTCAAATATTGAAAATAAGTATTAAATTCATAAAAATCTCATTTAATATAAGATTTTAGGGGTTGGGTTCAACATTTTTTTATAAATTTTGTAAAAATATGGGGTATTGTAATGAAATACGGTAAAATCATTGGAAAAATTCAATAAAATCCCTTCTTATATTGAAAATAAGGACTAAACTTATAAAAATTTCATTAAATATTGTAATATAAGGGGTACGGCTAAAATTATTTTATA
The DNA here is from genome assembly GCA_036289425.1 of Rhopalosiphum nymphaeae. NCBI lineage: Eukaryota > Metazoa > Arthropoda > Insecta > Hemiptera > Aphididae > Rhopalosiphum > Rhopalosiphum nymphaeae. Next base: position 5,653,970 of record JAZAQC010000001.1, on the reverse strand, counting down.
AAACTTGTAATTATATGGGGTAAAGTAATAATACAATTAAAAAATATGGATTAAAACAATAATTATCCCTTCAAATATTGAAAATAAGTATTAGATTCATAAAAATCTCATTTAATTAAAGATTTTAGGGGTTGGGTTCAACATTTTTTTATAAATTTTGTAAAAATATGGGGAATTGTAATGAAATACGGTAAAATCATTGGAGAAATTCAATAAAATCCCTTCAGATATCGAAAATAAGAGCTAAACTCATTAAAATAACATTAAATATTGTAATATAAGGGGTACGGCTAAAATTATTTTATAAAACTTGCAATTATATGGGGTAAAGTAATAAAACAATTGAAAAATATGGTTTAAAACAATAATTATCCCTTCAAAAATTGATAATAAGTATAAAATTCCTAAAAATCTCGTTTAATATAGGATTTCAGGTGTTGGGCCAACAATTTTTTATAAATTTTGTAAAAATATGGGGTATTATAATGAAATACGGTAAAATCATTGGAAAAATTCAATAAAATCCCTTATTATATTGAAAATAAGGACTAAACTTAAAAAAATTTCATTAAATATTGTAATATAAGGGGTACGGCTAAAATTATTTTATAAAACTTGTAATTATATGGGGTAAAGTAATAAAACAATTAAAAAATAGGGATTAAAACAATAATTATCCCTTCAAATATTGAAAATAAGTATTAGATTCATAAAAATCTCATTTAATTAAAGATTTTAGGGGTTGGGTTCAACATTTTTTTATACATTTTGTAAAAATATGGGGTATTGTAATGAAATACGGTAAAATCATTGGAAAAATTCAATAAAATCCCTTCAGATATTGAAAATAAGGGCTAAACTCATTAAAATAACATTAAATATTGTAATATAAGGGGTACGGCTAAAATTATTTTATAAAACTTGCAATTATATGTGGTAAAGTAATAAAACAATTGAAAAATATGGTTTAAAACGATAATTATCCCTTCAAATATTGAAAATAAGTATTAAATTCATAAAAATCTCATTTCATATAAGATTTTAGGGGTTGGGTTCAACATTTTTTTATAAATTATGTAAAAATATGGGGTATAGTAATAAAATACGTTAAAATCAATGAAAAATTTCAATAAAATCATTACAGATATTGAAAATAAGGGCTAAATTCATAAAAATTTCATTAAATATTGTAATATAAGGGGTACGGCTAAAATTATTTTCTGAAACTTGCAATTATATGGTGTAAAGTAATAAAACAATTGAAAAATATCGTTTAAAACAATAATTATCCCTTCAAAAATTGATAATAAGTATTAAATTCCTAAAAATCTCGTTTAATATAGGATTTCAGGTGTTGGGCCAACAATTTTTTATAAATTTTGTAAAAATATGGGGTATTGTAATGAAATACGGTAAAATCATTGGAAAAATTCAATAAAATCCCTTCTTATATTGAAAATAAGGACTAAACTTATAAAAATTTCATAAAATATTGTAATATAAGGGGTACGGCTAAAATTATTATATAAAACTTGTAATTATATGGGGTAAAGTAATACAACAATTGAAAAATATGGTTTAAAACAATAATTATCCCTTCAAATATTGAAAATAAGTATTAAATTCATAAAAATCTCATTTAATATAAGATTTTAGGGGTTGGGTTCAACATTTTTTTATAAATTTTGTAAAAATATGGGGAATTGTAATGAAATACGGTAAAATCATTGGAGAAATTCAATAAAATCCCTTCAGATATCGAAAATAAGAGCTAAACTCATTAAAATAACATTAAATATTGTAATATAAGGGGTACGGCTAAAATTATTTTATAAAACTTGCAATTATATGGGGTAAAGTAATAAAACAATTGAAAAATATGGTTTAAAACAATAATTATCCCTTCAAATATTGAAAATAAGTATTAAATTCATAAAAATCTCATTTAATATAAGATTTTAGGGGTTGGGTTCAACATTTTTTTATAAATTTTGTAAAAATATGGGGTATTGTAATGAAATACGGTAAAATCATTGGAAAAATTCAATTAAATCCCTTCTAATATTGAAAATAAGGACTAAACTCATTAAAATTTCATTAAATATTGTAATATAAGGGGTACGGGTAAAATTATTTTCTAAAACTTGTAATAATATGGGGTAAAGTAATACAACAATTGAAAAATATGGTTTAAAACAATAATTATCCCTTCAAATATTGAAAATAAGTATTAAATTCATAAAAATCTCATTTAATATAAGATTTTAGGGGTTGGGTTCAACATTTTTTTATAAATTTTTTAAAAATATGGGGTATTGTATTAAAATACGTTAAAATCAATGAAAAATTTCAATAAAATCCCTTATTATATTGAAAATAAGGACTAAACTTATAAAAATTTCATTAAATATTGTAATATAAGGGGTACGGCTAAAATTATTATATAAAACTTGTAATTATATTGGGTAAAGTAATACAACAATTGAAAAATATGGTTTAAAACAATAATTATCCCTTCAAATATTGAAAATAAGTATTAAATTCATAAAAATCTCATTTAATATAAGATTTTAGGGGTTGGGTTCAACATTTTTTTATAAATTTTGTAAAAATATGGGGTATTGTATTAAAATACGTTAAAATCAATGAAAAATTTCAATAAAATCATTACAGATATTGAAAATAAGGGCTAAATTCATAAAAATTTCATTAAATATTGTAATATAAGGGGTACGGCTAAAATTATTTTATAAAACTTGTAATTATATGGGGTAAAGTAATAAAACAATTGAAAAATATCGTTTAAAACAATAATTATCCCTTCAAATATTGAAAATAAGTATTAAATTCATAAAAATCTCATTTAATATAAGATTTTAGGGGTTGGGTTCAACATTTTTTTATAAATTTTGTAAAAATATGGGGTATTGTAATGGAATATGGTAAAATCATTGGAAAAATTCAATAAAATCCCTTCTTATATTGAAAATCAGGACTAAACTTATAAAAATTTCATTAAATATTGTAATATAAGGGGTACGGCTAAAATTATTTTATAAAACTTGTAATTATATGGGGTAAAGTAATAATACAATTAAAAAATATGGATTAAAACAATAATTATCCCTTCAAATATTGAAAATAAGTATTAGATTCATAAAAATCTCATTTAATTAAAGATTTTAGGGGTTGGGTTCAACATTTTTTTATAAATTTTGTAAAAATAAGGGGAATTGTAATGAAATACGGTAAAATCATTGGAGAAATTCAATAAAATCCCTTCAGATATCGAAAATAAGAGCTAAACTCATTAAAATAACATTAAATATTGTAATATAAGGGGTACGGCTAAAATTATTTTATAAAACTTGCAATTATATGGGGTAAAGTAATAAAACAATTGAAAAATATGGTTTAAAACAATAATTATCCCTTCAAATATTGAAAATAAGTATTAAATTCATAAAAATCTCATTTAATATAAGATTTTAGGGGTTGGGTTCAACATTTTTTTATAAATTTTGTAAAAATATGGGGTATTGTAATGAAATACGGTAAAATCATTGGAAAAATTCAATTAAATCCCTTCTAATATTGAAAATAAGGGCTAAACTCATTAAAATAACATTAAATATTGTAATATAAGGGGTACGGCTAAAATTATTTTATAAAACTTGCAATTATATGTGGTAAAGTAATAAAACAATTGAAAAATATGGTTTAAAACGATAATTATCCCTTCAAATATTGAAAATAAGTATTAAATTCATAAAAATCTCATTTAATATAAGATTTTAGGGGTTGGGTTTAACATTTTTTTATAAATTTTTTAAAAATATGGGGTATTGTATTAAAATACGTTAAAATCAATGAAAAACTTCAATAAAATCCCTTATTATATTGAAAATAAGGACTAAACTTATAAAAATTTCATTAAATATTGTAATATAAGGGGTACGGCTAAAATTATTATATAAAACTTGTAATTATATTGGGTAAAGTAATACAACAATTGAAAAATATGGTTTAAAACAATAATTATCCCTTCAAATATTGAAAATAAGTATTAAATTCATAAAAATCTCATTTAATATAAGATTTTAGGGGTTGGGTTCAACATTTTTTTATAAATTTTGTAAAAATATGGGGTATTGTATTAAAATACGTTAAAATCAATGAAAAATTTCAATAAAATCATTACAGATATTGAAAATAAGGGCTAAATTCATAAAAATTTCATTAAATATTGTAATATAAGGGGTACGGCTAAAATTATTTTATAAAACTTGTAATTATATGGGGTAAAGTAATAAAACAATTGAAAAATATCGTTTAAAACAATAATTATCCCTTCAAATATTGAAAATAAGTATTAAATTCATAAAAATCTCATTTAATATAAGATTTTAGGGGTTGGGTTCAACATTTTTTTATAAATTTTGTAAAAATATGGGGTATTGTAATGGAATATGGTAAAATCATTGGAAAAATTCAATAAAATCCCTTCTTATATTGAAAATCAGGACTAAACTTATAAAAATTTCATTAAATATTGTAATATAAGGGGTACGGCTAAAATTATTTTATAAAACTTGTAATTATATGGGGTAAAGTAATAATACAATTAAAAAATATGGATTAAAACAATAATTATCCCTTCAAATATTGAAAATAAGTATTAGATTCATAAAAATCTCATTTAATTAAAGATTTTAGGGGTTGGGTTCAACATTTTTTTATAAATTTTGTAAAAATAAGGGGAATTGTAATGAAATACGGTAAAATCATTGGAGAAATTCAATAAAATCCCTTCAGATATCGAAAATAAGAGCTAAACTCATTAAAATAACATTAAATATTGTAATATAAGGGGTACGGCTAAAATTATTTTATAAAACTTGCAATTATATGGGGTAAAGTAATAAAACAATTGAAAAATATGGTTTAAAACAATAATTATCCCTTCAAATATTGAAAATAAGTATTAAATTCATAAAAATCTCATTTAATATAAGATTTTAGGGGTTGGGTTCAACATTTTTTTATAAATTTTGTAAAAATATGGGGTATTGTAATGAAATACGGTAAAATCATTGGAAAAATTCAATTAAATCCCTTCTAATATTGAAAATAAGGACTAAACTCATTAAAATTTCATTAAATATTGTAATATAAGGGGTACGGGTAAAATTATTTTCTAAAACTTGTAATAATATGGGGTAAAGTAATACAACAATTGAAAAATATGGTTTAAAACAATAATTATCCCTTCAAATATTGAAAATAAGTATTAAATTCATAAAAATCTCATTTAATATAAGATTTTAGGGGTTGGGTTCAACATTTTTTTATAAATTTTTTAAAAATATGGGGTATTGTATTAAAATACGTTAAAATCAATGAAAAATTTCAATAAAATCCCTTATTATATTGAAAATAAGGACTAAACTTATAAAAATTTCATTAAATATTGTAATATAAGGGGTACGGCTTAAATTATTTTATAAAACTTGTAATTATATGGGGTAAAGTAATAAAACAATTGAAAAAAATGGTTTAAAACAATAATTATCCCTTCAAATATTGAAAATAAGTATTAAATTCATAAAAATCTCATTTAATATAAGATTTTAGGGGTTGGGTTCAACATTTTTTTATAAATTTTGTAAAAATATGGGGTATTGTATTAAAATACGTTAAAATCAATGAAAAATTTCAATAAAATCATTACAGATATTGAAAATAAGGGCTAAATTCATAAAAATTTCATTAAATATTGTAATATAAGGGGTACGGCTAAAATTATTTTATAAAACTTGTAATTATATGGGGTAAAGTAATAAAACAATTGAAAAATATCGTTTAAAACAATAATTATCCCTTCAAATATTGAAAATAAGTATTAAATTCATAAAAATCTCGTTTTATATAGGATTTCAGGTGTTGGGGACAACAATTTTTTATAAATTTTGTAAAAATATGGGGTATTGTAATGAAATATGGTAAAATCATTGGAAAAATTCAATAAAATCCCTTCTAATATTGAAAATAAGGACTAAACTCATTAAAATATCATTAAATATTGTAATATAAGGGGTACGGGTAAAATTATTTTCTAAAACTTGTAATTATATGGAGTAAAGTAATACAACAATTGAAAAATATGGTTTAAAACAATAATTATCCCTTCAAATATTGAAAATAAGTATTAAATTCATAAAAATCTCATTTCATATAAGATTCTAGGGGTTGGGTTCAACATTTTTTTATAAATTTTGTAAAAATATGGGGTATTGTAATAAAATACGTTAAAATCAATGAAAAATTTCAATAAAATCATTACAGATATTGAAAATAAGGGCGAAATTCATAAAAATTTCGTTAAATATTGTAATATAAGGGGTACGGCTAAAATTATTTTATAAAACTTGTAATTATATGGGGTAAAGTAATAATACAATTAAAAAATATGGATTAAAACAATAATTATCCCTTCAAATATTGAAAATAAGTATTAGATTCATAAAAATCTCATTTAATTAAAGATTTTAGGGGTTGGGTTCAACATTTTTTTATAAATTTTGTAAAAATATGGGGAATTGTAATGAAATACGGTAAAATCATTAGAGAAATTCAATAAAATCCCTTCAGATATCGATAATAGGAGCTAAACTCATTAAAATAACATTAAATATTGTAATATAAGGGGTACGGCTAAAATTATTTTATAAAACTTGCAATTATATGGGGTAAATTAATAAAACAATTGAAAAATATGGTTTAAAACAATAATTATCCCTTCAAATATTGAAAATAAGTATTAAATTCATAAAAATCTCATTTAATATAAGATTTTAGGGGTTGGGTTCAACATTTTTTTATAAATTTTGTAAAAATATGGGGTATTGTAATGAAATACGGTAAAATCATTGGAAAAATTCAATTAAATCCCTTCTAATATTGAATATAAGGACTAAACTCATTAAAATTTCATTAAATATTGTAATATAAGGGGTACGGGTAAAATTATTTTCTAAAACTTGTAATAATATGGGGTAAAGTAATACAACAATTGAAAAATATGGTGTAAAACAATAATTATCCCTTCAAATATTGAAAATAAGTATTAAATTCATAAAAATCTCATTTAATATAAGATTTTAGGGGTTGGGTTCAACATTTTTTTATAAATTTTTTAAAAATATGGGGTATTGTATTAAAATACGTTAAAATCAATGAAAAATTTCAATAAAATCATTACAGATATTGAAAATAAGGGCTAAATTCATAAAAATTTCATTAAATATTGTAATATAAGGGGTACGGCTAAAATTATTTTATAAAACTTGTAATTATATGGGGTAAAGTAATAAAACAATTGAAAAATATCGTTTAAAACAATAATTATCCCTTCAAATATTGAAAATAAGTATTAAATTCATAAAAATCTCGTTTAATATAGGATTTCAGGTGTTGGGGACAACAATTTTTTATAAATTTTGTAAAAATATGGGGTATTGTAATGAAATATGGTAAAATCATTGGAAAAATTCAATAAAATCCCTTCTAATATTGAAAATAAGGACTAAACTCATTAAAATATCATTAAATATTGTAATATAAGGGGTACGGGTAAAATTATTTTCTAAAACTTGTAATTATATGGAGTAAAGTAATACAACAATTGAAAAATATGGTTTAAAACAATAATTATCCCTTCAAATATTGAAAATAAGTATTAAATTCATAAAAATCTCATTTAATATAAGATTTTAGGGGTTGGGTTCAACATTTTTTTATAAATTTTGTTAAAATATGGGGTATTGTATTAAAATACGTTAAAATCAATGAAAAATTTCAATAAAATCATTACAGATATTGAAAATAAGGGCTAAATTCATAAAAATTTCATTAAATATTGTAATATAAGGGGTACGGCTAAAATTATTTTATAAAACTTGTAATTATATGGGGTAAAGTAATAAAACAATTGAAAAATATCGTTTAAAACAATAATTATCCCTTCAAATATTGAAAATAAGTATTAAATTCATAAAAATCTCATTTAATATAAGATTTTAGGGGTTGGGTTCAACATTTTTTTATAAATTTTGTAAAAATATGGGGTATTGTAATGAAATACGGTAAAATCATTGGAAAAATTCAATAAAATCCCTTCTAATATTGAAAATAAGGACTAAACTCATTAAAATTTCATTAAATATTGTAATATAAGGGGTACGGGTAAAATTATTTTCTAAAACTTGTAATAATATGGGGTAAAGTAATACAACAATTGAAAAATATGGTTTAAAACAATAATTATCCCTTCAAATATTGAAAATAAGTATTAAATTCATAAAAATCTCATTTAATATAAGATTTTAGGGGTTGGGTTCAACATTTTTTTATAAATTTTTTAAAAATATGGGGTATTGTAATAAAATACGTTTAAATCAATGAAAAATTTCTATAAAATCATTACAGATATTGAAAATAAGGGCTAAATTCATAAAAATTTCATTAAATATTGTAATATAAGGGGTACGGCTTAAATTATTTTATAAAACTTGTAATTATATGGGGTAAAGTAATAAAACAATTGAAAAATATGGTTTAAAACAATAATTATCCCTTCAAATATTGAAAATAAGTATTAAATTCATAAAAATCTCATTTCATATAAGATTTTAGGGGTTGGGTTCAACATTTTTTTATAAATTTTGTAAAAATATGGGGTATTGTATTAAAATACGTTAAAATCAATGAAAAATTTCAATAAAATCATTACAGATATTGAAAATAAGGGCTAAATTCATAAAAATTTCATTAATTATTGTAATATAAGGGGTACGGGTAAAATTATTTTCTAAAACTTGTAATTATATGGAGTAAAGTAATACAACAATTGAAAAATATGGTTTAAAACAATAATTATCCCTTCAAATATTGAAAATAAGTATTAAATTCATAAAAATCTCATTTAATATAAGATTTTAGGGGTTGGGTTCAACATTTTTTTATAAATTTTGTTAAAATATGGGGTATTGTATTAAAATACGTTAAAATCAATGAAAAATTTCAATAAAATCATTACAGATATTGAAAATAAGGGCTAAATTCATAAAAATTTCATTAAATATTGTAATATAAGGGGTACGGCTAAAATTATTTTATAAAACTTGTAATTATATGGGGTAAAGTAATAAAACAATTGAAAAATATCGTTTAAAACAATAATTATCCCTTCAAATATTGAAAATAAGTATTAAATTCATAAAAATCTCATTTAATATAAGATTTTAGGGGTTGGGTTCAACATTTTTTTATAAATTTTGTAAAAATATGGGGTATTGTAATGAAATACGGTAAAATCATTGGAAAAATTCAATAAAATCCCTTCTAATATTGAAAATAAGGACTAAACTCATTAAAATTTCATTAAATATTGTAATATAAGGGGTACGGGTAAAATTATTTTCTAAAACTTGTAATAATATGGGGTAAAGTAATACAACAATTGAAAAATATGGTTTAAAACAATAATTATCCCTTCAAATATTGAAAATAAGTATTAAATTCATAAAAATCTCATTTAATATAAGATTTTAGGGGTTGGGTTCAACATTTTTTTATAAATTTTTTAAAAATATGGGGTATTGTAATAAAATACGTTTAAATCAATGAAAAATTTCTATAAAATCATTACAGATATTGAAAATAAGGGCTAAATTCATAAAAATTTCATTAAATATTGTAATATAAGGGGTACGGGTAAAATTATTTTCTAAAACTTGTAATTATATGGGGTAAAGTAATACAACAATTGAAAAATATGGTTTAAAACAATAATTATCCCTTCAAATATTGAAAATAAGTATTAAATTCATAAAAATCTCATTTAATATAAGATTTTAAGGGTTGGGTTCAACATTTTTTTATAAATTTTGTAAAAATATGGGGTATTGTAATGAAATACGGTAAAATCATTGGAAAAATTCAATAAAATCCCTTCATATATTGAAAATAAGGGCTAAACTTATAAAAATTTCATTAAATATTGTAATATAAGGGGTACGGCTTAAATTATTTTATAAAACTTGTAATTATATGGGGTTAAGTAATAAAACAATTGAAAAATATGGTTTAAAACAATAATTATCCCTTCAAATATTGAAAATAAGTATTAAATTCATAAAAATCTCATTTAATATAAGATTTTAGGGGTTGGGTTCAACATTTTTTTATAAATTTTGTAAAAATATGGGGTATTGTATTAAAATACGTTAAAATCAATGAAAAATTTCAATAAAATCATTACAGATATTGAAAATAAGGGCTAAATTCATAAAAATTTCATTAAATATTGTAATATAAGGGGTACGGCTAAAATTATTTTATAAAACTTGTAATTATATGGGGTAAAGTAATAAAACAATTGAAAAATATCGTTTAAAACAATAATTATCCCTTCAAATATTGAAAATAAGTATTAAATTCATAAAAATCTCATTTAATATAAGATTTTAGGGGTTGGGTTCAACATTTTTTTATAAATTTTGTAAAAATATGGGGTATTGTAATGAAATACGGTAAAATCATTGGAAAAATTCAATAAAATCCCTTCTTATATTGAAAATAAGGACTAAACTTATAAAAATTTCATTAAATATTGTAATATAAGGGGTACGGCTAAAATTATTTTATAAAACTTGTAATTATATGGGTTAAAGTAATAATACAATTAAAAAATATGGATTAAAACAATAATTATCCCTTCAAATATTGAAAATAAGTATTAGATTCATAAAAATCTCATTTAATTAAAGATTTTAGGGGTTGGGTTCAACATTTTTTTATAAATTTTGTAAAAATATGGGGAATTGTAATGAAATACGGTAAAATCATTGGAGAAATTCAATAAAATCCCTTCAGATATCGAAAATAAGAGCTAAACTCATTAAAATAACATTACATATTGTAATATAAGGGGTACGGCTAAAATTATTTTATAAAACTTGCAATTATATGGGGTAAAGTAATAAAACAATTGAAAAATATCGTTTAAAACAATAATTATCCCTTCAAATATTGAAAATAAGTATTAAATTCATAAAAATCTCATTTAATATAAGATTTTAGGGGTTGGGTTCAACATTTTTTTATAAATTTTGTAAAAATATGGGGTATTGTAATGAAATACGGTAAAATCATTGGAAAAATTCAATTAAATCCCTTCTAATATTGAAAATAAGGACTAAACTCATTAAAATTTCATTAAATATTGTAATATAAGGGGTACGGGTAAAATTATTTTCTAAAACTTGTAATAATATGGGGTAAAGTAATACAACAATTGAAAAATATGGTTTAAAACAATAATTATCCCTTCAAATATTGAAAATAAGTATTAAATTCATAAAAATCTCATTTAATATAAGATTTTAGGGGTTGGGTTCAACATTTTTTTATAAATTTTTTAAAAATATGGGGTATTGTATTAAAATACGTTAAAATCAATGAAAAATTTCAATAAAATCCCTTATTATATTGAAAATAAGGACTAAACTTATAAAAATTTCATTAAATATTGTAATATAAGGGGTACGGCTTAAATTATTTTATAAAACTTGTAATTATATGGGGTAAAGTAATAAAACAATTGAAAAAAATGGTTTAAAACAATAATTATCCCTTCAAATATTGAAAATAAGTATTAAATTCATAAAAATCTCATTTAATATAAGATTTTAGGGGTTGGGTTCAACATTTTTTTATAAATTTTGTAAAAATATGGGGTATTGTAATGAAATACGGTAAAATCATTGGAAAAATTCAATAAAATCCCTTCTTATATTGAAAATAAGGACTAAACTTATAAAAATTTCATTAAATATTGTAATATAAGGGGTACGGCTAAAATTATTTTATAAAACTTGTAATTATATGGGGTAAAGTAATAATACAATTAAAAAATATGGATTAAGACAATAATTATCCCTTCAAATATTGAAAATAAGTATTAGATTCATAAAAATCTCATTTAATTAAAGATTTTAGGGGTTGGGTTCAACATTTTTTTATAAATTTTGTAAAAATATGGGGAATTGTAATGAAATACGGTAAAATCATTGGAGAAATTCAATAAAATCCCTTCAGATATCGAAAATAAGAGCTAAACTCATTAAAATAACATTACATATTGTAATATAAGGGGTACGGCTAAAATTATTTTATAAAACTAGCAATTATATGGGGTAAAGTAATAAAACAATTGAAAAATATCGTTTAAAACAATAATTATCCCTTCAAATATTGAAAATAAGTATTAAATTCATAAAAATCTCATTTAATATAAGATTTTAGGGGTTGGGTTCAACATTTTTTTATAAATTTTGTAAAAATATGGGGTATTGTAATGAAATACGGTAAAATCATTGGAAAAATTCAATTAAATCCCTTCTAATATTGAAAATAAGGACTAAACTCATTAAAATTTCATTAAATATTGTAATATAAGGGGTACGGGTAAAATTATTTTCTAAAACTTGTAATAATATGGGGTAAAGTAATACAACAATTGAAAAATATGGTTTAAAACAATAATTATCCCTTCAAATATTGAAAATAAGTATTAAATTCATAAAAATCTCATTTAATATAAGATTTTAGGGGTTGGGTTCAACATTTTTTTATAAATTTTTTAAAAATATGGGGTATTGTATTAAAATACGTTAAAATCAATGAAAAATTTCAATAAAATCCCTTATTATATTGAAAATAAGGACTAAACTTATAAAAATTTCATTAAATATTGTAATATAAGGGGTACGGCTTAAATTATTTTATAAAACTTGTAATTATATGGGGTAAAGTAATAAAACAATTGAAAAATATGGTTTAAAACAATAATTATCCCTTCAAATATTGAAAATAAGTATTAAATTCATAAAAATCTCATTTAATATAAGATTTTAGGGGTTGGGTTCAACATTTTTTTATAAATTTTGTAAAAATATGGGGTATTGTAATGAAATACGGTAAAATCATTGGAAAAATTCAATTAAATCCCTTCTAATATTGAAAATAAGGACTAAACTCATTAAAATTTCATTAAATATTGTAATATAAGGGGTACGGGTAAAATTATTTTCTAAAACTTGTAATAATATGGGGTAAAGTAATACAACAATTGAAAAATATGGTTTAAAACAATAATTATCCCTTCAAATATTGAAAATAAGTATTAAATTCATAAAAATCTCATTTAATATAAGATTTTAGGGGTTGGGTTCAACATTTTTTTATAAATTTTTTAAAAATATGGGGTATTGTATTAAAATACGTTAAAATCAATGAAAAATTTCAATAAAATCCCTTATTATATTGAAAATAAGGACTAAACTTATAAAAATTTCATTAAATATTGTAATATAAGGGGTACGGCTTAAATTATTTTATAAAACTTGTAATTATATGGGGTAAAGTAATAAAACAATTGAAAAAAATGGTTTAAAACAATAATTATCCCTTCAAATATTGAAAATAAGTATTAAATTCATAAAAATCTCATTTAATATAAGATTTTAGGGGTTGGGTTCAACATTTTTTTATAAATTTTGTTAAAATATGGGGTATTGTATTAAAATACGTTAAAATCAATGAAAAATTTCAATAAAATCATTACAGATATTGAAAATAAGGGCTAAATTCATAAAAATTTCATTAAATATTGTAATATAAGGGGTACGGCTAAAATTATTTTATAAAACTTGTAATTATATGGGGTAAAGTAATAAAACAATTGAAAAATATCGTTTAAAACAATAATTATCCCTTCAAATATTGAAAATAAGTATTAAATTCATAAAAATCTCATTTAATATAAGATTTTAGGGGTTGGGTTCAACATTTTTTTATAAATTTTGTAAAAATATGGGGTATTGTAATGAAATACGGTAAAATCATTGGAAAAATTCAATAAAATCCCTTCTAATATTGAAAATAAGGACTAAACTCATTAAAATTTCATTAAATATTGTAATATAAGGGGTACGGGTAAAATTATTTTCTAAAACTTGTAATAATATGGGGTAAAGTAATACAACAATTGAAAAATATGGTTTAAAACAATAATTATCCCTTCAAATATTGAAAATAAGTATTAAATTCATAAAAATCTCATTTAATATAAGATTTTAGGGGTTGGGTTCAACATTTTTTTATAAATTTTTTAAAAATATGGGGTATTGTAATAAAATACGTTTAAATCAATGAAAAATTTCTATAAAATCATTACAGATATTGAAAATAAGGGATAATTCATAAAAATTTCATTAAATATTGTAATATAAGGGGTACGGCTTAAATTATTTTATAAAACTTGTAATTATATGGGGTAAAGTAATAAAACAATTGAAAAATATGGTTTAAAACAATAATTATCCCTTCAAATATTGAAAATAAGTATTAAATTCATAAAAATCTCATTTCATATAAGATTTTAGGGGTTGGGTTCAACATTTTTTTATAAATTTTGTAAAAATATGGGGTATTGTATTAAAATACGTTAAAATCAATGAAAAATTTCAATAAAATCATTACAGATATTGAAAATAAGGGCTAAATTCATAAAAATTTCATTAAATATTGTAATATAAGGGGTACGGGTAAAATTATTTTCTAAAACTTGTAATTATATGGGGTAAAGTAATACAACAATTGAAAAATATGGTTTAAAACAATAATTATCCCTTCAAATATTGAAAATAAGTATTAAATTCATAAAAATCTCATTTAATATAAGATTTTAAGAGTTGGGTTCAACATTTTTTTATAAATTTTGTAAAAATATGGGGTATTGTAATGAAATACGGTAAAATCATTGGAAAAATTCAATAAAATCCCTTCATATATTGAAAATAAGGGCTAAACTTATAAAAATTTCATTAAATATTGTAATATAAGGGGTACGGCTTAAATTATTTTATAAAACTTGTAATTATATGGGGTTAAGTAATAAAACAATTGAAAAATATGGTTTAAAACAATAATTATCCCTTCAAATATTGAAAATAAGTATTAAATTCATAAATATCTCATTTAATATAAGATTTTAGGGGTTGGGTTCAACATTTTTTTATAAATTTTGTAAAAATATGGGGTATTGTATTAAAATACGTTAAAATCAATGAAAAATTTCAATAAAATCATTACAGATATTGAAAATAAGGGCTAAATTCATAAAAATTTCATTAAATATTGTAATATAAGGGGTACGGCTTAAATTATTTTATAAAACTTGTAATTATATGGGGTTAAGTAATACAACAATTGAAAAATATGGTTTAAAACAATAATTATCCCTTCAAATATTGAAAATAAGTATTAAATTCATAAAAATCTCATTTAATATAAGATTTTAGGGGTTGGGTTCAACATTTTTTTATAAATTTTGTAAAAATATGGGGTATTTTAATGAAATACGGTAAAATCATTGGAAAAATTCAATAAAATCCCTTCTAATATTGAAAATAAGGACTAAACTCATTAAAATTTCATTAAATATTGTAATATAAGGGGTACGGGTAAAATTATTTTCTAAAACTTGTAATTATATGGGGTAAAGTAATACAACAATTGAAAAATATGGTTTAAAACAATAATTATCCCTTCAAATATTGAAAATAAGTATTAAATTCATAAAAATCTCATTTAATATAAGATTTTAGGGGTTGGGTTCAACATTTTTTTATAAATTTTGTAAAAATATAGGGTATTGTAATGAAATACGGTAAAATCATTGGAAAAATTCAATAAAATCCCTTCATATATTGAAAATAAGGGCTAAACTTATAAAAATTTCATTAAATATTGTAATATAAGGGGTACGGCTTAAATTATTTTATAAAACTTGTAATTATATGGGGTTAAGTAATAAAACAATTGAAAAATATGGTTTAAAACAATAATTATCCCTTCAAATATTGAAAATAAGTATTAAATTCATAAAAATCTCATTTAATATAAGATTTTAGGGGTTGGGTTCAACATTTTTTTATAAATTTTGTAAAAATATGGGGTATTGTATTAAAATACGTTAAAATCAATGAAAAATTTCAATAAAATCATTACAGAAATTGAAAATAAGGGCTAAATTCATAAAAATTTCATTAAATATTGTAATATAAGGGGTACGGGTAAAATTATTTTATAAAACTTGTAATTATTGGGTAAAGTAATAAAACAATTGAAAAATATCGTTTAAAACAATAATTATCCCTTCAAATATTGAAAATAAGTATTAAATTCATAAAAATCTCATTTCATATAAGATTTTAGGGGTTGGGTTTAACATTTTTTTATAAATTTTGTAAAAATATGGGGTATTGTAATGAAATACGGTAAAATCATTGGAAAAATTCAATAAAATCCCTTCATATATTGAAAATAAGGGCTAAACTTATAAAAATGTCATTAAATATTGTAATATAAGGGGTACGGCTTAAATTATTTTATAAAACTTGTAATTATATGGGGTTAAGTAATACAACAATTGAAAAATATGGTTTAAAACAATAATTATCCCTTCAAAAATTGATAATAAGTATTAAATTCCTAAAAATCTCGTTTAATATAGGATTTCAGGTGTTGGGCCAACAATTTTTTATAAATTTTGTAAAAATATGGGGTATTGTAATGAAATACGGTAAAATCATTGGAAAAATTCAATAAAATCCCTTCTTATATTGAAAATAAGGACTAAACTAATAAAAATTTCATTAAATATTGTAATATAAGGGGTACGGCTAAAATTATTTTCTAAAACTTGCAATTATATGGTGTAAAGTAATAAAACAATTGAAAAATATCGTTTAAAACAATAATTATCCCTTCAAAAATTGATAATAAGTATTAAATTCCTAAAAATCTCGTTTAATATAGGATTTCAGGTGTTGGGCCAACAATTTTTTATAAATTTTGTAAAAATATGGGGTATTGTAATGAAATACGGTAAAATCATTGGAAAAATTCAATAAAATCCCTTCTAATATTGAAAATAAGGACTAAACTCATTAAAATTTCATTAAATATTGTAATATAAGGGGTACGGCTTAAATTATTTTATAAAACTTGTAATTATATGGGGTTAAGTAATAAAACAATTGAAAAATATGGTTTAAAACAATAATTATCCCTTCAAATATTGAAAATAAGTATTAAATTCATAAAAATCTCATTTAATATAAGATTTTAGGGGTTGGGTTCAACATTTTTTTATAAATTTTGTAAAAATATGGGGTATTGTATTAAAATACGTTAAAATCAATGAAAAATTTCAATAAAATCATTACAGATATTGAAAATAAGGGCTAAATTCATAAAAATTTCATTAAATATTGTAATATAAGGGGTACGGGTAAAATTATTTTCTAAAACTTGTAATTATATGGGGTAAAGTAATACAACAATTGAAAAATATGGTTAAAAACAATAATTATCCCTTCAAATATTGAAAATAAGTATTAAATTCATAAAAATCTCATTTAAAATAAGATTTTAGGGGTTGGGTTCAACATTTTTTTATAAATTTTGTAAAAATATGGGGTATTGTAATAAAATACGTTAAAATCAATGAAAAATTTCAATAAAATCATTACAGATATTGAAAATAAGGGCAAAATTCATAAAAATTTCATTAAATATTGTAATATAAGGGGTACGGCTAAAATTATTTTCTAAAACTTGCAATTATATGGGGTAAAGTAATAAAACAATTGAAAAATATCGTTTAAAACAATAATTATCACTTCAAAAATTGATAATAAGTATTAAATTCCTAAAAATCTCGTTTAATATAGGATTTCAGGTGTTGTGTTCAACATTTTTTTATAAATTTTGTAAAAATATGGGGTATTGTATTAAAATACGTTAAAATCAATGAAAAATTTCAATAAAATCATTACAGATATTGAAAATAAGGGCTAAATTCATAAAAATTTCATTAAATATTGTAATATAAGGGGTACGGGTAAAATTATTTTATAAAACTTGTAATTATATGGGGTTAAGTAATAAAACAATTGATAAATATGGTTTAAAACAATAATTATCCCTTCAAATATTGAATATAAGTATTAAATTCATAAAAATCTCATTTAATATAAGATTTTAGGGGTTGGGTTCAACATTTTTTTATAAATTTTGTAAAAATATGGGGTATTGTAATAAAATACGTTAAAATCAATGAAAAATTTCAATAAAATCATTACAGATATTGAAAATAAGGGCTAAATTCATAAAAATTTCATTAAATATTGTAATATAAGGGGTACGGCTTAAATTATTTTATAAAACTTGTAATTATATGGGGTAAAGTAATAAAACAATTGAAAAATATGGTTTAAAACAATAATTATCCCTTCAAATATTGAAAATAAGTATTAAATTCCTAAAAATCTCATTTCATATAAGATTTTAGGGGTTGGGTTCAACATTTTTTTATAAATTTTGTAAAAATATGGGGTATTGTAATAAAATACGTTAAAATCAATGAAAAATTTCAATAAAATCATTACAGATATTGAAAATAAGGGCTAAATTCATAAAAATTTCATTAAATATTGTAATATAAGGGGTACGGCTAAAATTATTTTCTAAAACTTGCAATTATATGGGGTAAAGTAATACAACAATTGAAAAATATGGTTTAAAACAATAATTATCCCTTCAAATATTGAAAATAAGTATTAAATTCATAAAAATCTCATTTAATATAAGATTTTAGGGGTTGGGTTCAACATTTTTTTATAAATTTTGTAAAAATATGGGGTATTGTATTAAAATACGTTAAAATCAATGAAAAATTTCAATAAAATCATTACAGATATTGAAAATAAGGGCTAAATTCATAAAAATTTCATTAAATATTGTAATATAAGGGGTACGGGTAAAATTATTTTATAAAACTTGTAATTATATGGGGTTAAGTAATAAAACAATTGATAAATATGGTTTAAAACAATAATTATCCCTTCAAATATTGAATATAAGTATTAAATTCATAAAAATCTCATTTAATATAAGATTTTAGGGGTTGGGTTCAACATTTTTTTATAAATTTTGTAAAAATATGGGGTATTGTAATAAAATACGTTAAAATCAATGAAAAATTTCAATAAAATCATTACAGATATTGAAAATAAGGGCTAAATTCATAAAAATTTCATTAAATATTGTAATATAAGGGGTACGGCTTAAATTATTTTATAAAACTTGTAATTATATGGGGTAAAGTAATAAAACAATTGAAAAATATGGTTTAAAACAATAATTATCCCTTCAAATATTGAAAATAAGTATTAAATTCATAAAAATCTCATTTCATATAAGATTTTAGGGGTTGGGTTCAACATTTTTTTATAAATTTTGTAAAAATATGGGGTATTGTAATGAAATACGGTAAAATCATTGGAAAAATTCAATAAAATCCCTTCTTATATTGAAAATAAGGACTAAACTCATTAAAATATCATTAAATATTGTAATATAAGGGGTACGGGTAAAATTATTTTCTAAAACTTGTAATTATATGGGGTAAAGTAATACAACAATTGAAAAATATGGTTTAAAACAATAATTATCCCTTCAAATATTGAAAATAAGTATTAAATTCATAAAAATCTCATTTAATATAAGATTTTAGGGGTTGGGTTCAACATTTTTTTATAAATTTTGTAAAAATATGGGGTATTGTATTAAAATACGTTAAAATCAATGAAAAATTTCAATAATATCCCTTCTAATATTGAAAATAAGGACTAAACTCATTAAAATATCATTAAATATTGTAATATAAGGGGTACGGGTAAAATTATTTTATAAAACTTGTAATTATTGGGTAAAGTAATAAAACAATTGAAAAATATCGTTTAAAACAATAATTATCCCTTCAAATATTGAAAATAAGTATTAAATTCATAAAAATCTCATTTCATATAAGATTTTAGGGGTTGGGTTTAACATTTTTTTATAAATTTTGTAAAAATATGGGGTATTGTAATGAAATACGGTAAAATCATTGGAAAAATTCAATAAAATCCCTTCATATATTGAAAATAAGGGCTAAACTTATAAAAATGTCATTAAATATTGTAATATAAGGGGTACGGCTTAAATTATTTTATAAAACTTGTAATTATATGGGGTTAAGTAATACAACAATTGAAAAATATGGTTTAAAACAATAATTATCCCTTCAAATATTGAAAATAAGTATTAAATTCATAAAAATCTCATTTAATATAAGATTTTAGGGGTTGGGTTCAACATTTTTTTATAAATTTTGTAAAAATATGGGGTATTGTAATGAAATACGGTAAAATCATTGGAAAAATTCAATTAAATCCCTTCTAATATTGAAAATAAGGACTAAACTCATTAAAATTTCATTAAATATTGTAATATAAGGGGTACGGGTAAAATTATTTTCTAAAACTTGTAATAATATGGGGTAAAGTAATACAACAATTGAAAAATATGGTTTAAAACAATAATTATCCCTTCAAATATTGAAAATAAGTATTAAATTCATAAAAATCTCATTTAATATAAGATTTTAGGGGTTGGGTTCAACATTTTTTTATAAATTTTTTAAAAATATGGGGTATTGTATTAAAATACGTTAAAATCAATGAAAAATTTCAATAAAATCCCTTCTAATATTGAAAATAAGGACTAAACTCATTAAAATATCATTAAATATTGTAATATAAGGGGTACGGGTAAAATTATTTTCTAAAACTTGTAATTATATGGAGTAAAGTAATACAACAATTGAAAAATATGGTTTAAAACAATAATTATCCCTTCAAATATTGAAAATAAGTATTAAATTCATAAAAATCTCATTTAATATAAGATTTTAGGGGTTGGGTTCAACATTTTTTTATAAATTTTGTTAAAATATGGGGTATTGTATTAAAATACGTTAAAATCAATGAAAAATTTCAATAAAATCATTACAGATATTGAAAATAAGGGCTAAATTCATAAAAATTTCATTAAATATTGTAATATAAGGGGTACGGCTAAAATTATTTTATAAAACTTGTAATTATATGGGGTAAAGTAATAAAACAATTGAAAAATATCGTTTAAAACAATAATTATCCCTTCAAACATTGAAAATAAGTATTAAATTCATAAAAATCTCGTTTAATATAGGATTTCAGGTGTTGGGGCCAACAATTTTTTATAAATTTTGTAAAAATATGGGGTATTGTAATGAAATACGGTAAAATCATTGGAAAAATTCAATTAAATCCCTTCTAATATTGAAAATAAGGACTAAACTCATTAAAATTTCATTAAATATTGTAATATAAGGGGTACGGGTAAAATTATTTTCTAAAACTTGTAATAATATGGGGTAAAGTAATACAACAATTGAAAAATATGGTTTAAAACAATAATTATCCCTTCAAATATTGAAAATAAGTATTAAATTCATAAAAATCTCATTTAATATAAGATTTTAGGGGTTGGGTTCAACATTTTTTTATAAATTTTTTAAAAATATGGGGTATTGTATTAAAATACGTTAAAATCAATGAAAAATTTCAATAAAATCCCTTCTAATATTGAAAATAAGGACTAAACTCATTAAAATATCATTAAATATTGTAATATAAGGGGTACGGGTAAGATTATTTTCTAAAACTTGTAATTATATGGAGTAAAGTAATACAACAATTGAAAAATATGGTTTAAAACAATAATTATCCCTTCAAATATTGAAAATAAGTATTAAATTCATAAAAATCTCATTTAATATAAGATTTTAGGGGTTGGGTTCAACATTTTTTTATAAATTTTGTAAAAATATGGGGTATTGTAATGAAATACGGTAAAATCATTGGAAAAATTCAATAAAATCCCTTCTTATATTGAAAATAAGGACTAAAATTATAAAAATTTCATTAAATATTGTAATATAAGGGGTACGGCTAAAATTATTTTATAAAACTTGTAATTATATGGGGTAAAGTAATAAAACAATTAAAAAATATGGATTAAAACAATAATTATCCCTTCAAATATTGAATATAAGTATTAGATTCATAAAAATCTCATTTAATTAAAGATTTTAGGGGTTGGGTTCAACATTTTTTTATAAATTTTATAAAAATATGGGGTATTGTATTAAAATACGTTAAAATCAATGAAAAATTTCAATAAAATCCCTTCTAATATTGAAAATAAGGACTAAACTCATTAAAATATCATTAAATTTTGTAATATAAGGGGTACGGGTAAAATTATTTTCTAAAACTTGTAATTATATGGAGTAAAGTAATACAACAATTGAAAAATATGGTTTAAAACAATAATTATCCCTTCAAATATTGAAAATAAGTATTAAATTCATAAAAATCTCATTTAATATAAGATTTTAGGGGTTGGGTTCAACATTTTTTTATAAATTTTGTTAAAATATGGGGTATTGTATTAAAATACGTTAAAATCAATGAAAAATTTCAATAAAATCATTACAGATATTGAAAATAAGGGCTAAATTCATAAAAATTTCATTAAATATTGTAATATAAGGGGTACGGCTAAAATTATTTTATAAAACTTGTAATTATATGGGGTAAAGTAATAAAACAATTGAAAAATATCGTTTAAAACAATAATTATCCCTTCAAACATTGAAAATAAGTATTAAATTCATAAAAATCTCGTTTAATATAGGATTTCAGGTGTTGGAGCCAACAATTTTTTATAAATTTTGTAAAAATATGGGGTATTGTAATGAAATACGGTAAAATCATTGGAAAAATTCAATTAAATCCCTTCTAATATTGAAAATAAGGACTAAACTCATTAAAATTTCATTAAATATTGTAATATAAGGGGTACGGGTAAAATTATTTTCTAAAACTTGTAATAATATGGGGTAAAGTAATACAACAATTGAAAAATATGGTTTAAAACAATAATTATCCCTTCAAATATTGAAAATAAGTATTAAATTCATAAAAATCTCATTTAATATAAGATTTTAGGGGTTGGGTTCAACATTTTTTTATAAATTTTTTAAAAATATGGGGTATTGTATTAAAATACGTTAAAATCAATGAAAAATTTCAATAAAATCCCTTCTAATATTGAAAATAAGGACTAAACTCATTAAAATATCATTAAATATTGTAATATAAGGGGTACGGGTAAGATTATTTTCTAAAACTTGTAATTATATGGAGTAAAGTAATACAACAATTGAAAAATATGGTTTAAAACAATAATTATCCCTTCAAATATTGAAAATAAGTATTAAATTCATAAAAATCTCATTTAATATAAGATTTTAGGGGTTGGGTTCAACATTTTTTTATAAATTTTGTAAAAATATGGGGTATT
Organism: Rhopalosiphum nymphaeae; assembly: GCA_036289425.1. Classification (NCBI taxonomy): domain Eukaryota; kingdom Metazoa; phylum Arthropoda; class Insecta; order Hemiptera; family Aphididae; genus Rhopalosiphum; species Rhopalosiphum nymphaeae. The sequence goes on along the minus strand of JAZAQC010000001.1, from coordinate 5,630,546 downwards.
GTAATGAAATACGGTAAAATCATTGGAAAAATTCAATAAAATCCCTTCTTATATTGAAAATAAGGACTAAAATTATAAAAATTTCATTAAATATTGTAATATAAGGGGTACGGCTAAAATTATTTTATAAAACTTGTAATTATATGGGGTAAAGTAATAAAACAATTAAAAAATATGGATTAAAACAATAATTATCCCTTCAAATATTGAATATAAGTATTAGATTCATAAAAATCTCATTTAATTAAAGATTTTAGGGGTTGGGTTCAACATTTTTTTATAAATTTTGTAAAAATATGGGGTATTGTATTAAAATACGTTAAAATCAATGAAAAATTTCAATAAAATCATTACAGATATTGAAAATAAGGGCTAAATTCATAAAAATTTCATTAAATATTGTAATATAAGGGGTACGGGTAAAATTATTTTATAAAACTTGTAATTATATGGGGTTAAGTAATAAAACAATTGATAAATATGGTTTAAAACAATAATTATCCCTTCAAATATTGAATATAAGTATTAAATTCATAAAAATCTCATTTAATATAAGATTTTAGGGGTTGGGTTCAACATTTTTTTATAAATTTTGTAAAAATATGGGGTATTGTAATAAAATACGTTAAAATCAATGAAAAATTTCAATAAAATCATTACAGATATTGAAAATAAGGGCTAAATTCATAAAAATTTCATTAAATATTGTAATATAAGGGGTACGGCTAAAATTATTTTGTAAAACTTGCAATTATATGGGGTAAAGTTATACAACAATTGAAAAATATGGTTTAAAACAATAATTATCCCTTCAAATATTGAAAATAAGTATTAAATTCATAATAATCTCATTTAATATAAGATTTTAGGGGTTGGGTTCAACATTTTTTTATAAATTTTGTAAAAATATGGGGTATTGTATTAAAATACGTTAAAATCAATGAAAAATTTCAATAAAATCATTACAGATATTGAAAATAAGGGCTAAATTCATAAAAATTTCATTAAATATTGTAATATAAGGGGTACGGCTAAAATTATTTTATAAAACTTGTAATTATATGGGGTAAAGTAATAAAACAATTGAAAAATATCGTTTAAAACAATAATTATCCCTTCAAACATTGAAAATAAGTATTAAATTCATAAAAATCTCGTTTAATATAGGATTTCAGGTGTTGGGGCCAACAATTTTTTATAAATTTTGTAAAAATATGGGGTATTGTAATGAAATACGGTAAAATCATTGGAAAAATTCAATAAAATCCCTTCTTATATTGAAAATAAGGACTAAACTCATTAAAATATCATTAAATATTGTAATATAAGGGGTACGGGTAAAATTATTTTCTAAAACTTGTAATTATATGGGGTAAAGTAATACAACAATTGAAAAATATGGTTTAAAACAATAATTATCCCTTCAAATATTGAAAATAAGTATTAAATTCATAAAAATCTCATTTAATATAAGATTTTAGGGGTTGGGTTCAACATTTTTTTATAAATTTTGTAAAAATATGGGGTATTGTATTAAAATACGTTAAAATCAATGAAAAATTTCAATAATATCCCTTCTAATATTGAAAATAAGGACTAAACTCATTAAAATATCATTAAATATTGTAATATAAGGGGTACGGGTAAAATTATTTTATAAAACTTGTAATTATTGGGTAAAGTTATAAAACAATTGAAAAATATCGTTTAAAACAATAATTATCCCTTCAAATATTGAAAATAAGTATTAAATTCATAAAAATCTCATTTCATATAAGATTTTAGGGGTTGGGTTTAACATTTTTTTATAAATTTTGTAAAAATATGGGGTATTGTAATGAAATACGGTAAAATCATTGGAAAAATTCAATAAAATCCCTTCAAATATTGAAAATAAGGACTAAATTCATTAAAATCTCATATAATATTGTATTATAAGGGGTACGGCTAAAATTATTTTATAAAACTTGTAATTTTATGGGGTAAAGTAATAAAACAATTGAAAAATATGGTTTAAAACAATAATTATCCCTTCAAATATTGAATATAAGTATTAAATTCATAAAAATCTCATTTAATATTGGATTTCAGGGGTTGGGGCCAACAATTTTTTATAAATTTTGTACAAATATGGGGTATTGTAATAAAATACGTTAAAATCATTGAAAAAATTAAATAAAATCCTTTCAGATATTGAAAATAAGGGCTAAATTCATAAAAATTTCATTAAATATTGTAATATAAGGGGCACGGCTAAAAGTTTTTTATAATTCTTGTTAAAATATGGGGTAAAGTATGAAAATTTATGAAAAATATGGTTTAAAACAATAATTATCGCTTCAAATATTGAAAATAAGAATTAAATTCATAAAAAAATCATTTAATATAGGATTTCAGGGGTTGGGTTCATTATTTTATTATAAATCTTATAAACACTTGGATATTGTAATAGATTATATCAAAATAACAGTGATAAAATGTTATATTCCCTTCAAATATTGAAAATAAGGACTAAACTCATTAAAATTTCATTAAATATTGTAATATAAGGGGTACGGGTAAAATTATTTTATAAAACTTGTAATTATATGGGGTTAAGTAATAAAACAATTGATAAATATGGTTTAAAACAATAATTATCCCTTCAAATATTGAATATAAGTATTAAATTCATAAAAATCTCATTTAATATAAGATTTTAGGGGTTGGGTTCAACATTTTTTTATAAATTTTGTAAAAATATGGGGTATTGTAATAAAATACGTTAAAATCAATGAAAAATTTCAATAAAATCATTACAGATATTGAAAATAAGGGCTAAATTCATAAAAATTTCATTAAATATTGTAATATAAGGGGTATGGCTAAAATTATTTTATAAAACTTGTAATTATATGGGGTAAAGTAATAAAACAATTGAAAAATATCGTTTAAAACAATAATTATCCCTTCAAACATTGAAAATAAGTATTAAATTCCTAAAAATCTCGTTTAATATAGGATTTCAGGTGTTGGGTTCAACATTTTTTTATAAATTTTGTAAAAACATGAGATATTGTAATGAAATACGGTAAAATCATTGGAAAAATTCAATAAAATCCCTTCTAATATTGAAAATAAGGGCTAAATTCATAAAAATTTCATTAAATATTGTAATATAAGGGGTACGGCTAAAATTATTTTATAAAACTTGTAATTATATGGGGTAAAGTAATAAAACAATTGAAAAATATGGTTTAAAACAATAATTATCCCTTCAAATATTGAAAATAAGTATTAAATTCATAAAAATCTCATTTAATATAGGATTTCAGGGGTTTGGTACATTATTTTATTATAAATCTTGTAAACACTTGGATATTGTAATAGATTATATCATAAAAACAGTGATAAAATGTTATATTCCCTTCAAATATTGAAAATAAGGACTAAATTCATTAAAATCTCATTAAATATTGTAATATAAGGGGTACGTCTAAAATTATTTTATAAAATTTGTAATTATATGGGGTAAAGTAATAAAACAATTGAAAAATATGGTTTAAAACAATAAGTATCCCTTCAAAAATTGAATATAAGTATTAAATTCATAAAAATCTCATTTAATATAGGATTTCAGGGGTTGGGGCCAACAATTTTTTATAAATTTTGTAAAAATATGGGGTATTGTAATAAAATACGTTTAAATCATTGAAAAAATTAAATAAAATCCTTTCAGATATTGAAAATAAGGGCTAAATTCATAAAGATTTCATTAAATATTGTAATATAAGGGGCACGGCTAAAAGTTTTTTATAATTCTTGTTAAAATATGGGGTAAAGTATGAAAATTTATGAAAAATATGGTTTAAAACAATACTTATCGCTTCAAATATTGAAAATAAGAATTAAATTCATAAAAAAATCATTTAATATAGGATTTCAGGGGTTGGGTTCATTATTTTATTATAAATCTTATAATAACATGGATATTGTAATAGATTATATCATAATAACAGTGATAAAATGTTATATTCCCTTCAAATATTGAAAATAAGGACTAAATTCATTAAAATCTCATAAGATATTGTAATATAAGAGGTACGGCTAAAATTATTTTATAAAACTTGTAATTATATAGGGTAAAGTAATAAAACAATTGAAAAATATGGTTTAAAACAATAATTATCTCTTCAAATATTGAAAATAAGTATGAAATTCATAAAAATCTCATTTAATATAGGATTTCAGGGGATGGGTTCAACATTTTTTTATAAATTTTGAAAAAATATGGTGTATTGTAATGAAATACGTTATAATCATTGGAAAAATTCAATAATTATCCCTTCAAATATTGAATATAAGTATTAAATTCATAAAAATCTCATTTAATATAGGATTTCAGGGGTTGGGGCCAACAATTTTTTATAAATTTTGTAGAAATATGGGGTATTGTAATAAAATACGTTAAAATCATTGAAAAAATTAAATAAAATCCTTTCAGATATTGAAAATAAGGGCTAAATTCATAAAAATTTCATTAAATATTGTAATATAAGGGGCACGGCTAAAAGTTTTTTATAATTCTTGTTAAAATATGGGGTAAAGTATGAAAATTTATGAAAAATATGGTTTAAAACAATAATTATCGCTTCAAATATTGAAAATAAGAATTAAATTCATAAAAAAAATCATTTAATATAGGATTTCAGGGGTTGGGTTCATTATTTTATTATAAATCTTATAATAACATGGATATTGTAATAGATTATATCATAATAACAGTGATAAAATGTTATATTCCCTTCAAATATTGAAAATAAGGACTAAATTCATTAAAACCTCATAAGATATTGTAATATAAGAGGTACGGGTAAAATTATTTTATAAAACTTGTAATTATATAGGGTAAAGTAATAAAACAATTGAAAAATATGGTTTAAAACAATAATTATCTCTTCAAATATTGAAAATAAGTATGAAATTCATAAAAATCTCATTTAATATAGGATTTCAGGGGATGGGTTCAACATTTTTTTATAAATTTTGAAAAAATATGGTGTATTGTAATGAAATACGTTAAAATCATTGGAAAAATTCAATAAAATCCCTTCAAATATTGAAAATAAGGACTAAATTCATTTAAATCTCATTAAATATTGTAATATAAGGGGTACGGCTAAAATTATTTTATAAAACTTGTAATTTTATGGGGTAAAGTAATAAAACAATTGAAAAATATGGTTTAAAACAATAATCATCCCTTCAAATATAGAATATAAGTATTAAATTCATAAAAATCTCATTTAATGTAGGATTTCAGGGGTTGGGGCCAACAATTTTTTATAAATTTTGTAAAAATATGGGGTATTGTAATAAAATACGTTAAAATCATTGAAAAAATTAAATAAAATCTTTCAGATATTGAAAATAAGGGCTAAATTCATAAAAATTTCATTAAATATTGTAATATAAGGGGCACGGCTAAAAGTTTTTTATAATTCTTGTTAAAATATGGGGTAAAGTATGAAAATTTATGAAAAATATGGTTTAAAACAATAATTATCGCTTCAAATATTGAAAATAAGAATTAAATTCATAAAAAAATCATTTAATATAGGATTTCAGGGGTTGTGTTCATTATTTTATTATAAATCTTATAAACACTTGGATATTGTAATAGATTATATCATAATAACAGTGATAAAATGTTATATTCCCTTCAAATATTGAAAATAAGGACTAAATTCATTAAAATCTCATAAAATATTGTAATATAAGAGGTACGGCTAAAATTATTTTATAAAACTTGTAATTATATGGGGTTTTGTAATAAAATACGTTAAAATCATTGAAAAAATTAAATAAAATCCTTTCAGATATTGAAAATAAATGCTAAATTCATTAAAATCTCATAAAATATTGTAATATAAGAGGTACGGCTAAAATTATTTTATAAAACTTGTAATTTTATGGGGTAAAGTAATAAAACAATTGAAAAATATGGTTTAAAACAATAATTATCCCTTCAAATATTGAATATAAGTATTAAATTCATAAAAATCTCATTTAATATAGGATTTCAGGGGTTGGGGCCAACAATTTTTTATAAATTTTGTAAAAATATGGGGTATTGTAATAAAATACGTTAAAATCATTGAAAAAATTAAATAAAATCCTTCAGATATTGAAAATAAGGGCTAAATTCATAAAAATTTCATTAAATATTGTAATATAAGGGGCACGGCTAAAAGTTTTTTATAATTCTTGTTAAAATATGGGGTAAAGTATGAAAATTTATGAAAAATATGGTTTAAAACAATAATTATCGCTTCAAATATTGAAAATAAGAATTAAATTCATAAAAAAATCATTTAATATAGGATTTCAGGGGTTGGGTTCATTATTTTATTATAAATCTTATAAACACTTGGATATTGTAATAGATTATATCATAATAACAGTGATCAAATATTATATTCCCTTCAAATATTGAAAATAAGGAATAAATTCATTAAAATTTCATTTAATATAGGATTTCAGGGGTTGGGTTCAATATTTTTTTATAAATTTTGTAAAAATATGGGGTAAAGTAAGAAAATTTATGAAAATATGGTTTAAAACAATTATTAACCCTTCAAATATTAAAAATAAGTATTAAATTCATAAACATTTCATTTAATATAGGAATTTCAGGGGTTGGGTTCAATATTTTTTTATAAATTTTGTAAAAATATGGGGTATTGTAATAAAATACGTTAAAATCATTGAAAAAATTCAATAAAATCCTTTCAGATATTGAAAAAAGGGGCTAACTTCATAAAAATTTCATTAAATATTGTGATATAAGGGGTACGGCTAAAAGTTTATTATAAATTTTGTAAAAAAATGGGGTATAGTAAGAAAATTTATGAAAAATATGGTTTAAAACAATAATTTTCCCTTCAAGTATTAAAAATAAGTATTAAATTCATAAAAATCTCATTTAATATAGGGATTTCAGGGGATGGGTTCAACATTTTTTTATAAATTTTGTAAAAATATGGGGTAAAGTAAGAAAATTTATGAAAATATGGTTTAAAACAATAATTATCCCTTCAAATATTAAAAATAAGTATTAAATTCATAAAAATCTCATTTAATATAGGGATTTCAGGGGTTGCGTTCATTATTTTAATATAAATCTTGTAAACACTTGGATATTGTAATAGATTATATCAAAATAACAGTGATAAAATATTATATTCCCTTCAGATATTGAAAATAAGGGCTAATTTCATAAAAATTTCATTCACTATTATAATATAAAGGGTACGGCTAAAATTATTTTATAAAACTTGTAATTATATGGGGTAAAGTAAGAAAATTTATGAAAATATGGTTTAAAACAATAATTTTCCCTTCAAATATTAAAAATAAGTATTAAATTCATAAAAATCTCATTTAATATTGGGATTTCAGGGGTTGCGTTCATTATTTTAATATAAATCTTGTAAACACTTGGATATTGTAATAGATTATATCATAATAACAGTGATCAAATGTTATATTCCCTTCAAATATTGAAAATAAGGACTAAATTCATTAAAATCTCATAAAATATTGTAATATAAGGGGTACGGCTAAAATTATTTTATAAAACTTGTAATTTTATGGGGTAAAGTAATAAAACAATTGAAAAATATGGTTTAAAACAATAATTATCCCTTCAAATATTGAATATAAGTATTAAATTCATAAAAATCTCATTTAATATAGGATTTCAGGGGATGGGTTCAACATTTTTTTATAAATTTTGTAAAAATATGGGGTAAAGTAAGAAAATTTATGAAAATATGGTTTAAAACAATAATTATCCCTTCAAATATTAAAAATAAGTATTAAATTCATAAAAATCTCATTTAATATAGGGATTTCAGGGGTTGCGTTCATTATTTTAATATAAATCTTGTAAACACTTGGATATTGTAATAGATTATATCAAAATAACAGTGATAAAATATTATATTCCCTTCAGATATTGAAAATAAGGGCTAATTTCATAAAAATTTCTTTCACTATTATAATATAAAGGGTACGGCTAAAATTATTTTATAAAACTTGTAATTATATGGGGTAAAGTAAGAAAATTTATGAAAATATGGTTTAAAACAATAATTTTCCCTTCAAATATTAAAAATAAGTATTAAATTCATAAAAATCTCATTTAATATTGGGATTTCAGGGGGTGCGTTCATTATTTTAATATAAATCTTGTAAACACTAGGATATTGTAATAGATTATATCATAATAACAGTGATCAAATGTTATATTCCCTTCAAATATTGAAAATAAGGACTAAATTCATTAAAATCTCATAAAATATTGTAATATAAGGGGTACGGCTAAAATTATTTTATAAAACTTGTAATTTTATGGGGTAAAGTAATAAAACAATTGAAAAATATGGTTTAAAACAATAATTATCCCTTCAAATATTGAATATAAGTATTAAATTCATAAAAATCTCATTTAATATAGGATTTCAGGGGATGGGTTCAACATTTTTTTATAAATTTTGTAAAAATATGGGGTAAAGTAAGAAAATTTATGAAAATATGGTTTAAAACAATAATTATCCCTTCAAATATTAAAAATAAGTATTAAATTCATAAAAATCTCATTTAATATAGGGATTTCAGGGGTTGCGTTCATTATTTTAATATAAATCTTGTAAACACTTGGATATTGTAATAGATTATATCATAATAACAGTGATAAAATGTTATATTCCCTTCAAATATTGAAAATAAGGACTAAATTCATTAAAATCTCATAAAATATTGTAATATAAGAGGTACGGCTAAAATTATTTTATAAAACTTGTAATTATATGGGGTTTTGTAATAAAATACGTTAAAATCATTGAAAAAATTAAATAAAATCCTTTCAGATATTGAAAATAAATGCTAAATTCATTAAAATCTCATAAAATATTGTAATATAAGAGGTACGGCTAAAATTATTTTATAAAACTTGTAATTTTATGGGGTAAAGTAATAAAACAATTGAAAAATATGGTTTAAAACAATAATTATCCCTTCAAATATTGAATATAAGTATTAAATTCATAAAAATCTCATTTAATATAGGATTTCAGGGGTTGGGGCCAACAATTTTTTATAAATTTTGTAAAAATATGGGGTATTGTAATAAAATACGTTAAAATCATTGAAAAAATTAAATAAAATCCTTCAGATATTGAAAATAAGGGCTAAATTCATAAAAATTTCATTAAATATTGTAATATAAGGGGCACGGCTAAAAGTTTTTTATAATTCTTGTTAAAATATGGGGTAAAGTATGAAAATTTATGAAAAATATGGTTTAAAACAATAATTATCGCTTCAAATATTGAAAATAAGAATTAAATTCATAAAAAAATCATTTAATATAGGATTTCAGGGGTTGGGTTCATTATTTTATTATAAATCTTATAAACACTTGGATATTGTAATAGATTATATCATAATAACAGTGATCAAATATTATATTCCCTTCAAATATTGAAAATAAGGAATAAATTCATTAAAATTTCATTTAATATAGGATTTCAGGGGTTGGGTTCAATATTTTTTTATAAATTTTGTAAAAATATGGGGTAAAGTAAGAAAATTTATGAAAATATGGTTTAAAACAATTATTAACCCTTCAAATATTAAAAATAAGTATTAAATTCATAAACATTTCATTTAATATAGGAATTTCAGGGGTTGGGTTCAATATTTTTTTATAAATTTTGTAAAAATATGGGGTATTGTAATAAAATACGTTAAAATCATTGAAAAAATTCAATAAAATCCTTTCAGATATTGAAAAAAGGGGCTAACTTCATAAAAATTTCATTAAATATTGTGATATAAGGGGTACGGCTAAAAGTTTATTATAAATTTTGTAAAAAAATGGGGTATAGTAAGAAAATTTATGAAAAATATGGTTTAAAACAATAATTTTCCCTTCAAGTATTAAAAATAAGTATTAAATTCATAAAAATCTCATTTAATATAGGGATTTCAGGGGATGGGTTCAACATTTTTTTATAAATTTTGTAAAAATATGGGGTAAAGTAAGAAAATTTATGAAAATATGGTTTAAAACAATAATTATCCCTTCAAATATTAAAAATAAGTATTAAATTCATAAAAATCTCATTTAATATAGGGATTTCAGGGGTTGCGTTCATTATTTTAATATAAATCTTGTAAACACTTGGATATTGTAATAGATTATATCAAAATAACAGTGATAAAATATTATATTCCCTTCAGATATTGAAAATAAGGGCTAATTTCATAAAAATTTCATTCACTATTATAATATAAAGGGTACGGCTAAAATTATTTTATAAAACTTGTAATTATATGGGGTAAAGTAAGAAAATTTATGAAAATATGGTTTAAAACAATAATTTTCCCTTCAAATATTAAAAATAAGTATTAAATTCATAAAAATCTCATTTAATATTGGGATTTCAGGGGTTGCGTTCATTATTTTAATATAAATCTTGTAAACACTTGGATATTGTAATAGATTATATCATAATAACAGTGATCAAATGTTATATTCCCTTCAAATATTGAAAATAAGGACTAAATTCATTAAAATCTCATAAAATATTGTAATATAAGGGGTACGGCTAAAATTATTTTATAAAACTTGTAATTTTATGGGGTAAAGTAATAAAACAATTGAAAAATATGGTTTAAAACAATAATTATCCCTTCAAATATTGAATATAAGTATTAAATTCATAAAAATCTCATTTAATATAGGATTTCAGGGGATGGGTTCAACATTTTTTTATAAATTTTGTAAAAATATGGGGTAAAGTAAGAAAATTTATGAAAATATGGTTTAAAACAATAATTATCCCTTCAAATATTAAAAATAAGTATTAAATTCATAAAAATCTCATTTAATATAGGGATTTCAGGGGTTGCGTTCATTATTTTAATATAAATCTTGTAAACACTTGGATATTGTAATAGATTATATCAAAATAACAGTGATAAAATATTATATTCCCTTCAGATATTGAAAATAAGGGCTAATTTCATAAAAATTTCTTTCACTATTATAATATAAAGGGTACGGCTAAAATTATTTTATAAAACTTGTAATTATATGGGGTAAAGTAAGAAAATTTATGAAAATATGGTTTAAAACAATAATTTTCCCTTCAAATATTAAAAATAAGTATTAAATTCATAAAAATCTCATTTAATATTGGGATTTCAGGGGGTGCGTTCATTATTTTAATATAAATCTTGTAAACACTAGGATATTGTAATAGATTATATCATAATAACAGTGATCAAATGTTATATTCCCTTCAAATATTGAAAATAAGGACTGAATTCATTAAAATCTCATAAAATATTGTAATATAAGGGGTACGGCTAAAATTATTTTATAAAACTTGTAATTTTATGGGGTAAAGTAATAAAACAATTGAAAAATATGGTTTAAAACAATAATTATCCCTTCAAATATTGAATATAAGTATTAAATTCATAAAAATCTCATTTAATATAGGATTTCAGGGGATGGGTTCAACATTTTTTTATAAATTTTGTAAAAATATGGGGTAAAGTAAGAAAATTTATGAAAATATGGTTTAAAACAATAATTATCCCTTCAAATATTAAAAATAAGTATTAAATTCATAAAAATCTCATTTAATATAGGGATTTCAGGGGTTGCGTTCATTATTTTAATATAAATCTTGTAAACACTTGGATATTGTAATAGATTATATCAAAATAACAGTGATAAAATATTATATTCCCTTCAGATATTGAAAATAAGGGCTAATTTCATAAAAATTTCATTCACTATTATAATATAAAGGGTACGGCTAAAATTATTTTATAAAACTTGTAATTATATGGGGTAAAGTAAGAAAATTTATGAAAATATGGTTTAAAACAATAATTTTCCCTTCAAATATTAAAAATAAGTATTAAATTCATAAAAATCTCATTTAATATTGGGATTTCAGGGGTTGCGTTCATTATTTTAATATAAATCTTGTAAACACTTGGATATTGTAATAGATTATATCAAAATAACAGTGATAAAATGTTATATTCCCTTCAAATATTGAAAATAAGGGCTAATTTCATAAAAATTTCATTAAATATTAAAATATAAGGGGTACGGCTAAAATTATTTTATAAAACTTATAATTATATGGGGTAAAGTAAGAAAATTTATGAAAATATGGTTTAAAACAATAATTATCCCTTCAAATATTAAAAATAAGTATTAAATTCATAAAAATCTCATTTAATATTGGGATTTCAGGGGTTGCGTTCATTATTTTAATATAAATCTTGTAAAGACTTGGATATTGTAATAGATTATATCAAAATAACAGTGATAAAATATTATATTCCCTTCAAATATTGAAAATAAGGAATAAATTCATTAAAATTTCATTTAATATAGGATTTCAGGGGTTGGGTTCAATATTTTTTTATAAATTTTGTAAAAATATGGGGTATTGTAATAAAATACGTTAAAATCATTGAAATAATGCAATAAAATCCTTTCAGATATTAAAAATAAATGCTAAATTCATAAAAATTTCATTAAATATTGTAATATAAGAGGTACAGCTAAAAGTTTTTTATAAATTTTGTAAAAATATGGGGTAAAACAATAATTATCGCTTCAAATATTGAAAATAAGAATTAAATTCATAAAAAAACCATTTAATATAGGATTTCAGTGGTTGGGTTCATTATTTTATTATAAATCTTATAAACACTTGGATATTGTAATAGATTATATCATAATAACAGTGATAAAATGTTATATTCCCTTCAAATATTGAAAATAAGGACTAAATTCATTAAAATCTCATAAAATATTGTAATATAAGGGGTACGGCTAAAATTATTTTATAAAACTTGTAATTTTATGGGGTAAAGTAATAAAACAATTGAAAAATATGGTTTAAAACAATAATTATCCCTTCAAATATTGAATATAAGTATTAAATTCATAAAAATCTCATTTAATATTGGATTTCAGGGGTTGGGGCCAACAATTTTTTATAAATTTTGTACAAATATGGGGTATTGTAATAAAATACGTTAAAATCATTGAAAAAATTAAATAAAATCCTTTCAGATATTGAAAATAAGGGCTAAATTCATAAAAATTTCATAAAATATTGTAATATAAGGGGCACGGCTAAAAGTTTTTTATAATTCTTGTTAAAATATGGGGTAAAGTATGAAAATTAATGAAAAATATGGTTTAAAACAATAATTATCGCTTCAAATATTGAAAATAAGAATTAAATTCATAAAAAAATCATTTAATATAGGATTTCAGGGGTTGTGTTCATTATTTTATTATAAATCTTATAAACACTTGGATATTGTAATAGATTATATCATAATAACAGTGATAAAATGTTATATTCCCTTCAAATATTGAAAATAAGGACTAAATTCATTAAAATCTCATAAAATATTGTAATATAAGAGGTACGGCTAAAATTATTTTATAAAACTTGTAATTATATGGGGTTTTGTAATAAAATACGTTAAAATCATTGAAAAAATTAAATAAAATCCTTTCAGATATTGAAAATAAATGCTAAATTCATTAAAATCTCATAAAATATTGTAATATAAGAGGTACGGCTAAAATTATTTTATAAAACTTGTAATTTTATGGGGTTTTGTAATTAAATACGTTAAAATCATTGAAAAAATTAAATAAAATCCTTTCAGATATTGAAAATAAGGGCTAAATTCATAAAAATTTCATTAAATTTTGTAATATAAGGGGCACGGCTAAAAGTTTTTTATAATTCTTGTTAAAATATGGGGTAGAGTATGAAAATTTATGAAAAATATGGTTTAAAACAATAATTATCGCTTCAAATATTGAAAATAAGAATTAAATTCATAAAAAAATCATTTAATATAGGATTTCAGGGGTTGGGTTCATTATTTTATTATAAATCTTATAAACACTTGGATATTGTAATAGATTATATCAAAATAACAGTGATAAAATGTTATATTCCCTTCAAATATTGAAAATAAGGACTAAATTCATTAAAATTTCATAAAATATTGTAATATAAGAGGTACGGCTAAAATTATTTTATAAAACTTGTAATTATATGGGGTTTTGTAATTAAATACGTTAAAATCATTGAAAAAATTAAATAAAATCCTTTCAGATATTGAAAATAAATGCTAAATTCATTAAAATCTCATAAAATATTGTAATATAAGAGGTACGGCTAAAATTATTTTATAAAACTTGTAATTATATAGGGTAAAGTAATAAAACAATTGAAAAATATGGTTTAAAACAATAATTATCTCTTCAAATATTGAAAATAAGTATGAAATTCATAAAAATCTCATTTAATATAGGATTTCAGGGGATGGGTTCAACATTTTTTTATAAATTTTGAAAAAATATGGTGTATTGTAATGAAATACGTTAAAATCATTGGAAAAATTCAATAAAATCCCTTCAAATATTGAAAATAAGGACTAAATTCATTTAAATCTCATTAAATATTGTAATATAAGGGGTACGGCTAAAATTATTTTATAAAACTTGTAATTATATGGGGTAAAGTAAGAAAATTTATGAAAATATGGTTTATAACAATAATTATCCCTTCAAATATTAAAAATAAGTATTAAATTCATAAAAATCTTATTTAATATAGGGATTTCAGGGGTTGCGTTCATTATTTTAATATAAATCTTGTAAACACTTGGATATTGTAATAGATTATATCAAAATAACAGTGAAAAAATGTTATACTCCCTTCAAATATTGGAAATAAGGGCTAATTTCATAAAAATTTCATTAAATATTATAATATAAGGGGTACGGCTAAAATTATTTTATAAAACTTGTAATTATATGGGTTAAATTAAGAAAATTTATGAAAAATATGGTTTAAAACAATAATTTTCCCTTCAAATATTAAAAATAAGTATTAAATTCATAAACATCTCATTTAATATTGGGATTTCAGGGGTTGCGTTCATTTTTTAATATAAATCTTGTAAACACTTGGATATTGAATAGATTATATCAAAATAACAGTGATAAAATATTATATTCCCTTCAAATATTGAAAATAAGGAATAAATTCATTAAAATTTCATTTAATATAGGATTTCAGGGGTTGGGTTCAATATTTTTTTATAAATTTTGTAAAAATATGGGGTATTGTAATAAAATACGTTAAAATCATTGAAAAAAGTCAATAAAATCCTTTCAGATATTGAAAAAAAGGGCTAATTTCATAAAAATTTCATTAAATATTGTAATATAAGGGGTACGGCTAAAAGTTTTTTATAAATTTTGTAATAATATGGGGGAAAGTAAGAAAATTTATGAAAATATGGTTTAAAACAATAATTATCCCTTCAAATATTAAAAATAAGTATTAAATTCATAAAAATCTCATTTAATATAGGGATTTCAGGGGTTGCGTTCATTATTTTAATATTATCTTGTAAACAGTTGGATATTGTAATAGATTATATCAAAATAACAGTGATAAAATATTATATTCCCTTCAAATATTGAAAATAAGGAATAAATTCATTAAAATTTCATTTAATATAGGATTTCAGGGGTTGGGTTCAATATTTTTTTATAAATTTTGTAAAAATATGGGGTAAAACAATAATTATCGCTTCAAATATTGAGAATAAGAATTAAATTCATAAAAAAATC
Organism: Rhopalosiphum nymphaeae; assembly: GCA_036289425.1. NCBI lineage: Eukaryota > Metazoa > Arthropoda > Insecta > Hemiptera > Aphididae > Rhopalosiphum > Rhopalosiphum nymphaeae. The sequence continues at coordinate 5,614,792 of JAZAQC010000001.1, read as the reverse complement.
ATTTAATATATGATTTCAGTGGTTGGGTTCATTATTTTATTATAAATCTTATAAACACTTGGATATTGTAATAGATTATATCATAATAACAGTGATAAAATGTTATATTCCCTTCAAATATTGAAAATAAGGACTAAATTCATTAAAATCTCATATAATATTGTATTATAAGGGGTACGGCTAAAATTATTTTATAAAACTTGTAATTTTATGGGGTAAAGTAATAAAACAATTGAAAAATATGGTTTAAAACAATAATTATCCCTTCAAATATTGAATATAAGTATTAAATTCATAAAAATCTCATTTAATATTGGATTTCAGGGGTTGGGGCCAACAATTTTTTATAAATTTTGTACAAATATGGGGTATTGTAATAAAATACGTTAAAATCATTGAAAAAATTAAATAAAATCCTTTCAGATATTGAAAATAAGGGCTAAATTCATAAAAATTTCATTAAATATTGTAATATAAGGGGCACGGCTAAAAGTTTTTTATAATTCTTGTTAAAATATGGGGTAAAGTATGAAAATTTATGAAAAATATGGTTTAAAACAATAATTATCGCTTCAAATATTGAAAATAAGTATTAAATTCATAAAAATCTCATTTAATATAGGGATTTCAGGGGATGGGTTCAACATTTTTTTATAAATTTTGTAAAAATATGGGGTAAAGTAAGAAAATTTATGAAAATATGGTTTAAAACAATAATTATCCCTTCAAATATTAAAAATAAGTATTAAATTCATAAAAATCTCATTTAATATAGGGATTTCAGGGGTTGCGTTCATTATTTTAATATAAATCTTGTAAACACTTGGATATTGTAATAGATTATATCAAAATAACAGTGATAAAATATTATATTCCCTTCAGATATTGAAAATAAGGGCTAATTTCATAAAAATTTCATTCACTATTATAATATAAAGGGTACGGCTAAAATTATTTTATAAAACTTGTAATTATATGGGGTAAAGTAAGAAAATTTATGAAAATATGGTTTAAAACAATAATTTTCCCTTCAAATATTAAAAATAAGTATTAAATTCATAAAAATCTCATTTAATATTGGGATTTCAGGGGTTGCGTTCATTATTTTAATATAAATCTTGTAAACACTTGGATATTGTAATAGATTATATCATAATAACAGTGATCAAATGTTATATTCCCTTCAAATATTGAAAATAAGGACTAAATTCATTAAAATCTCATAAAATATTGTAATATAAGGGGTACGGCTAAAATTATTTTATAAAACTTGTAATTTTATGGGGTAAAGTAATAAAACAATTGAAAAATATGGTTTAAAACAATAATTATCCCTTCAAATATTGAATATAAGTATTAAATTCATAAAAATCTCATTTAATATAGGATTTCAGGGGATGGGTTCAACATTTTTTTATAAATTTTGTAAAAATATGGGGTAAAGTAAGAAAATTTATGAAAATATGGTTTAAAACAATAATTATCCCTTCAAATATTAAAAATAAGTATTAAATTCATAAAAATCTCATTTAATATAGGGATTTCAGGGGTTGCGTTCATTATTTTAATATAAATCTTGTAAACACTTGGATATTGTAATAGATTATATCAAAATAACAGTGATAAAATATTATATTCCCTTCAGATATTGAAAATAAGGGCTAATTTCATAAAAATTTCTTTCACTATTATAATATAAAGGGTACGGCTAAAATTATTTTATAAAACTTGTAATTATATGGGGTAAAGTAAGAAAATTTATGAAAATATGGTTTAAAACAATAATTTTCCCTTCAAATATTAAAAATAAGTATTAAATTCATAAAAATCTCATTTAATATTGGGATTTCAGGGGGTGCGTTCATTATTTTAATATAAATCTTGTAAACACTAGGATATTGTAATAGATTATATCATAATAACAGTGATCAAATGTTATATTCCCTTCAAATATTGAAAATAAGGACTAAATTCATTAAAATCTCATAAAATATTGTAATATAAGGGGTACGGCTAAAATTATTTTATAAAACTTGTAATTTTATGGGGTAAAGTAATAAAACAATTGAAAAATATGGTTTAAAACAATAATTATCCCTTCAAATATTGAATATAAGTATTAAATTCATAAAAATCTCATTTAATATAGGATTTCAGGGGATGGGTTCAACATTTTTTTATAAATTTTGTAAAAATATGGGGTAAAGTAAGAAAATTTATGAAAATATGGTTTAAAACAATAATTATCCCTTCAAATATTAAAAATAAGTATTAAATTCATAAAAATCTCATTTAATATAGGGATTTCAGGGGTTGCGTTCATTATTTTAATTCAAATCTTGTAAACACTTGGATATTGTAATAGATTATATCAAAATAACAGTGATAAAATATTATATTCCCTTCAGATATTGAAAATAAGGGCTAATTTCATAAAAATTTCATTCACTATTATAATATAAAGGGTACGGCTAAAATTATTTTATAAAACTTGTAATTATATGGGGTAAAGTAAGAAAATTTATGAAAATATGGTTTAAAACAATAATTTTCCCTTCAAATATTAAAAATAAGTATTAAATTCATAAAAATCTCATTTAATATTGGGATTTCAGGGGTTGCGTTCATTATTTTAATATAAATCTTGTAAACACTTGGATATTGTAATAGATTATATCAAAATAACAGTGATAAAATGTTATATTCCCTTCAAATATTGAAAATAAGGGCTAATTTCATAAAAATTTCATTAAATATTAAAATATAAGGGGTACGGCTAAAATTATTTTATAAAACTTATAATTATATGGGGTAAAGTAAGAAAATTTATGAAAATATGGTTTAAAACAATAATTATCCCTTCAAATATTAAAAATAAGTATTAAATTCATAAAAATCTCATTTAATATTGGGATTTCAGGGGTTGCGTTCATTATTTTAATATAAATCTTGTAAAGACTTGGATATTGTAATAGATTATATCAAAATAACAGTGATAAAATATTATATTCCCTTCAAATATTGAAAATAAGGAATAAATTCATTAAAATTTCATTTAATATAGGATTTCAGGGGTTGGGTTCAATATTTTTTTATAAATTTTGTAAAAATATGGGGTATTGTAATAAAATACGTTAAAATCATTGAAATAATGCAATAAAATCCTTTCAGATATTAAAAATAAATGCTAAATTCATAAAAATTTCATTAAATATTGTAATATAAGAGGTACAGCTAAAAGTTTTTTATAAATTTTGTAAAAATATGGGGTAAAACAATAATTATCGCTTCAAATATTGAAAATAAGAATTAAATTCATAAAAAAACCATTTAATATAGGATTTCAGTGGTTGGGTTCATTATTTTATTATAAATCTTATAAACACTTGGATATTGTAATAGATTATATCATAATAACAGTGATAAAATGTTATATTCCCTTCAAATATTGAAAATAAGGACTAAATTCATTAAAATCTCATAAAATATTGTAATATAAGGGGTACGGCTAAAATTATTTTATAAAACTTGTAATTTTATGGGGTAAAGTAATAAAACAATTGAAAAATATGGTTTAAAACAATAATTATCCCTTCAAATATTGAATATAAGTATTAAATTCATAAAAATCTCATTTAATATTGGATTTCAGGGGTTGGGGCCAACAATTTTTTATAAATTTTGTACAAATATGGGGTATTGTAATAAAATACGTTAAAATCATTGAAAAAATTAAATAAAATCCTTTCAGATATTGAAAATAAGGGCTGAATTCATAAAAATTTCATTAAATATTGTAATATAAGGGGCACGGCTAAAAGTTTTTTATAATTCTTGTTAAAATATGGGGTAAAGTATGAAAATTTATGAAAAATATGGTTTAAAACAATAATTATCGCTTCAAATATTGAAAATAAGAATTAAATTCATAAAAAAATCATTTAATATAGGATTTCAGGAGTTGGGTTCATTATTTTATTATAAATCTTATAAACACTTGGATATTGTAATAGATTATATCAAAATAACAGTGATAAAATGTTATATTCCCTTCAAATATTGAAAATAAGGACTAAATTCATTAAAATCTCATAAAATATTGTAATATAAGAGGTACGGCTAAAATTATTTTATAAAACTTGTAATTTTATGAGGTAAAGTAATAAAACAATTGCAAAATATGGTTTAAAACAATAATTATCCCTTCAAATATTGAATATAAGTATTAAATTCATAAAAATCTCATTTAATATTGGATTTCAGGGGTTGGGGCCAACAATTTTTTATAAATTTTGTACAAATATGGGGTATTGTAATAAAATACGTTAAAATCATTGAAAAAATTAAATAAAATCCTTTCAGATATTGAAAATAAGGGCTAAATTCATAAAAATTTCATAAAATATTGTAATATAAGGGGCACGGCTAAAAGTTTTTTATAATTCTTGTTAAAATATGGGGTAAAGTATGAAAATTTATGAAAAATATGGTTTAAAACAATAATTATCGCTTCAAATATTGAAAATAAGAATTAAATTCATAAAAAAATCATTTAATATAGGATTTCAGGGGTTGTGTTCATTATTTTATTATAAATCTTATAAACACTTGGATATTGTAATAGATTATATCATAATAACAGTGATAAAATGTTATATTCCCTTCAAATATTGAAAATAAGGACTAAATTCATTAAAATCTCATAAAATATTGTAATATAAGAGGTACGGCTAAAATTATTTTATAAAACTTGTAATTATATGGGGTTTTGTAATAAAATACGTTAAAATCATTGAAAAAATTAAATAAAATCCTTTCAGATATTGAAAATAAATGCTAAATTCATTAAAATCTCATAAAATATTGTAATATAAGAGGTACGGCTAAAATTATTTTATAAAACTTGTAATTTTATGGGGTTTTGTAATTAAATACGTTAAAATCATTGAAAAAATTAAATAAAATCCTTTCAGATATTGAAAATAAGGGCTAAATTCATAAAAATTTCATTAAATTTTGTAATATAAGGGGCACGGCTAAAAGTTTTTTATAATTCTTGTTAAAATATGGGGTAGAGTATGAAAATTTATGAAAAATATGGTTTAAAACAATAATTATCGCTTCAAATATTGAAAATAAGAATTAAATTCATAAAAAAATCATTTAATATAGGATTTCAGGGGTTGGGTTCATTATTTTATTATAAATCTTATAAACACTTGGATATTGTAATAGATTATATCAAAATAACAGTGATAAAATGTTATATTCCCTTCAAATATTGAAAATAAGGACTAAATTCATTAAAATTTCATAAAATATTGTAATATAAGAGGTACGGCTAAAATTATTTTATAAAACTTGTAATTATATGGGGTTTTGTAATTAAATACGTTAAAATCATTGAAAAAATTAAATAAAATCCTTTCAGATATTGAAAATAAATGCTAAATTCATTAAAATCTCATAAAATATTGTAATATAAGAGGTACGGCTAAAATTATTTTATAAAACTTGTAATTATATAGGGTAAAGTAATAAAACAATTGAAAAATATGGTTTAAAACAATAATTATCTCTTCAAATATTGAAAATAAGTATGAAATTCATAAAAATCTCATTTAATATAGGATTTCAGGGGATGGGTTCAACATTTTTTTATAAATTTTGAAAAAATATGGTGTATTGTAATGAAATACGTTAAAATCATTGGAAAAATTCAATAAAATCCCTTCAAATATTGAAAATAAGGACTAAATTCATTTAAATCTCATTAAATATTGTAATATAAGGGGTACGGCTAAAATTATTTTATAAAACTTGTAATTATATGGGGTAAAGTAAGAAAATTTATGAAAATATGGTTTATAACAATAATTATCCCTTCAAATATTAAAAATAAGTATTAAATTCATAAAAATCTTATTTAATATAGGGATTTCAGGGGTTGCGTTCATTATTTTAATATAAATCTTGTAAACACTTGGATATTGTAATAGATTATATCAAAATAACAGTGAAAAAATGTTATACTCCCTTCAAATATTGGAAATAAGGGCTAATTTCATAAAAATTTCATTAAATATTATAATATAAGGGGTACGGCTAAAATTATTTTATAAAACTTGTAATTATATGGGTTAAATTAAGAAAATTTATGAAAAATATGGTTTAAAACAATAATTTTCCCTTCAAATATTAAAAATAAGTATTAAATTCATAAACATCTCATTTAATATTGGGATTTCAGGGGTTGCGTTCATTATTTTAATATAAATCTTGTAAACACTTGGATATTGAATAGATTATATCAAAATAACAGTGATAAAATATTATATTCCCTTCAAATATTGAAAATAAGGAATAAATTCATTAAAATTTCATTTAATATAGGATTTCAGGGGTTGGGTTCAATATTTTTTTATAAATTTTGTAAAAATATGGGGTATTGTAATAAAATACGTTAAAATCATTGAAAAAAGTCAATAAAATCCTTTCAGATATTGAAAAAAAGGGCTAATTTCATAAAAATTTCATTAAATATTGTAATATAAGGGGTACGGCTAAAAGTTTTTTATAAATTTTGTAATAATATGGGGGAAAGTAAGAAAATTTATGAAAATATGGTTTAAAACAATAATTATCCCTTCAAATATTAAAAATAAGTATTAAATTCATAAAAATCTCATTTAATATAGGGATTTCAGGGGTTGCGTTCATTATTTTAATATTATCTTGTAAACAGTTGGATATTGTAATAGATTATATCAAAATAACAGTGATAAAATATTATATTCCCTTCAAATATTGAAAATAAGGAATAAATTCATTAAAATTTCATTTAATATAGGATTTCAGGGGTTGGGTTCAATATTTTTTTATAAATTTTGTAAAAATATGGGGTAAAACAATAATTATCGCTTCAAATATTGAGAATAAGAATTAAATTCATAAAAAAATCATTTAATATATGATTTCAGTGGTTGGGTTCATTATTTTATTATAAATCTTATAAACACTTGGATATTGTAATAGATTATATCATAATAACAGTGATAAAATGTTATATTCCCTTCAAATATTGAAAATAAGGACTAAATTCATTAAAATCTCATATAATATTGTATTATAAGGGGTACGGCTAAAATTATTTTATAAAACTTGTAATTTTATGGGGTAAAGTAATAAAACAATTGAAAAATATGGTTTAAAACAATAATTATCCCTTCAAATATTGAATATAAGTATTAAATTCATAAAAATCTCATTTAATATTGGATTTCAGGGGTTGGGGCCAACAATTTTTTATAAATTTTGTACAAATATGGGGTATTGTAATAAAATACGTTAAAATCATTGAAAAAATTAAATAAAATCCTTTCAGATATTGAAAATAAGGGCTAAATTCATAAAAATTTCATTAAATATTGTAATATAAGGGGCACGGCTAAAAGTTTTTTATAATTCTTGTTAAAATATGGGGTAAAGTATGAAAATTTATGAAAAATATGGTTTAAAACAATAATTATCGCTTCAAATATTGAAAATAAGAATTAAATTCATAAAAAAATCATTTAATATAGGATTTCAGGGGTTGGGTTCATTATTATATTATAAATCTTATAAACACTTGGATATTGTAATAGATTATATCAAAATAACAGTGATAAAATGTTATATTCCCTTCAAATATTGAAAATAAGGACTAAATTCATTAAAATTTCATAAAATATTGTAATATAAGAGGTACGGCTAAAAGTTTTTTATAAATTTTGTAATAATATGGGGGAAAGTAAGAAAATTTATGAAAATATGGTTTAAAACAATAATTATCCCTTCAAATATTAAAAATAAGTATTAAATTCATAAAAATCTCATTTAATATAGGGATTTCAGGGGTTGCGTTCATTATTTTAATATTATCTTGTAAACAGTTGGATATTGTAATAGATTATATCAAAATAACAGTGATAAAATATTATATTCCCTTCAAATATTGAAAATAAGGAATAAATTCATTAAAATTTCATTTAATATAGGATTTCAGGGGTTGGGTTCAATATTTTTTTATAAATTTTGTAAAAATATGGGGTAAAACAATAATTATCGCTTCAAATATTGAGAATAAGAATTAAATTCATAAAAAAATCATTTAATATATGATTTCAGTGGTTGGGTTCATTATTTTATTATAAATCTTATAAACACTTGGATATTGTAATAGATTATATCATAATAACAGTGATAAAATGTTATATTCCCTTCAAATATTGAAAATAAGGACTAAATTCATTAAAATCTCATATAATATTGTATTATAAGGGGTACGGCTAAAATTATTTTATAAAACTTGTAATTTTATGGGGTAAAGTAATAAAACAATTGAAAAATATGGTTTAAAACAATAATTATCCCTTCAAATATTGAATATAAGTATTAAATTCATAAAAATCTCATTTAATATTGGATTTCAGGGGTTGGGGCCAACAATTTTTTATAAATTTTGTACAAATATGGGGTATTGTAATAAAATACGTTAAAATCATTGAAAAAATTAAATAAAATCCTTTCAGATATTGAAAATAAGGGCTAAATTCATAAAAATTTCATTAAATATTGTAATATAAGGGGCACGGCTAAAAGTTTTTTATAATTCTTGTTAAAATATGGGGTAAAGTATGAAAATTTATGAAAAATATGGTTTAAAACAATAATTATCGCTTCAAATATTGAAAATAAGTATTAAATTCATAAAAATCTTATTTAATATAGGGATTTCAGGGGTTGCGTTCATTATTTTAATATAAATCTTGTAAACACTTGGATATTGTAATAGATTATATCAAAATAACAGTGATAAAATGTTATATTCCCTTCAAATATTGAAAATAAGGACTAAATTCATTAAAATTTCATAAAATATTGTAATATAAGAGGTACGGCTAAAATTATTTTATAAAACTTGTAATTATATGGGGTTTTGTAATTAAATACGTTAAAATCATTGAAAAAATTAAATAAAATCCTTTCAGATATTGAAAATAAATGCTAAATTCATTAAAATCTCATAAAATATTGTAATATAAGAGGTACGGCTAAAATTATTTTATAAAACTTGTAATTATATAGGGTAAAGTAATAAAACAATTGAAAAATATGGTTTAAAACAATAATTATCTCTTCAAATATTGAAAATAAGTATGAAATTCATAAAAATCTCATTTAATATAGGATTTCAGGGGATGGGTTCAACATTTTTTTATAAATTTTGAAAAAATATGGTGTATTGTAATGAAATACGTTAAAATCATTGGAAAAATTCAATAAAATCCCTTCAAATATTGAAAATAAGGACTAAATTCATTTAAATCTCATTAAATATTGTAATATAAGGGGTACGGCTAAAATTATTTTATAAAACTTGTAATTATATGGGGTAAAGTAAGAAAATTTATGAAAATATGGTTTATAACAATAATTATCCCTTCAAATATTAAAAATAAGTATTAAATTCATAAAAATCTTATTTAATATAGGGATTTCAGGGGTTGCGTTCATTATTTTAATATAAATCTTGTAAACACTTGGATATTGTAATAGATTATATCAAAATAACAGTGAAAAAATGTTATACTCCCTTCAAATATTGGAAATAAGGGCTAATTTCATAAAAATTTCATTAAATATTATAATATAAGGGGTACGGCTAAAATTATTTTATAAAACTTGTAATTATATGGGTTAAATTAAGAAAATTTATGAAAAATATGGTTTAAAACAATAATTTTCCCTTCAAATATTAAAAATAAGTATTAAATTCATAAACATCTCATTTAATATTGGGATTTCAGGGGTTGCGTTCATTATTTTAATATAAATCTTGTAAACACTTGGATATTGAATAGATTATATCAAAATAACAGTGATAAAATATTATATTCCCTTCAAATATTGAAAATAAGGAATAAATTCATTAAAATTTCATTTAATATAGGATTTCAGGGGTTGGGTTCAATATTTTTTTATAAATTTTGTAAAAATATGGGGTATTGTAATAAAATACGTTAAAATCATTGAAAAAAGTCAATAAAATCCTTTCAGATATTGAAAAAAAGGGCTAATTTCATAAAAATTTCATTAAATATTGTAATATAAGGGGTACGGCTAAAAGTTTTTTATAAATTTTGTAATAATATGGGGGAAAGTAAGAAAATTTATGAAAATATGGTTTAAAACAATAATTATCCCTTCAAATATTAAAAATAAGTATTAAATTCATAAAAATCTCATTTAATATAGGGATTTCAGGGGTTGCGTTCATTATTTTAATATTATCTTGTAAACAGTTGGATATTGTAATAGATTATATCAAAATAACAGTGATAAAATATTATATTCCCTTCAAATATTGAAAATAAGGAATAAATTCATTAAAATTTCATTTAATATAGGATTTCAGGGGTTGGGTTCAATATTTTTTTATAAATTTTGTAAAAATATGGGGTAAAACAATAATTATCGCTTCAAATATTGAGAATAAGAATTAAATTCATAAAAAAATCATTTAATATATGATTTCAGTGGTTGGGTTCATTATTTTATTATAAATCTTATAAACACTTGGATATTGTAATAGATTATATCATAATAACAGTGATAAAATGTTATATTCCCTTCAAATATTGAAAATAAGGACTAAATTCATTAAAATCTCATATAATATTGTATTATAAGGGGTACGGCTAAAATTATTTTATAAAACTTGTAATTTTATGGGGTAAAGTAATAAAACAATTGAAAAATATGGTTTAAAACAATAATTATCCCTTCAAATATTGAATATAAGTATTAAATTCATAAAAATCTCATTTAATATTGGATTTCAGGGGTTGGGGCCAACAATTTTTTATAAATTTTGTACAAATATGGGGTATTGTAATAAAATACGTTAAAATCATTGAAAAAATTAAATAAAATCCTTTCAGATATTGAAAATAAGGGCTAAATTCATAAAAATTTCATTAAATATTGTAATATAAGGGGCACGGCTAAAAGTTTTTTATAATTCTTGTTAAAATATGGGGTAAAGTATGAAAATTTATGAAAAATATGGTTTAAAACAATAATTATCGCTTCAAATATTGAAAATAAGAATTAAATTCATAAAAAAATCATTTAATATAGGATTTCAGGGGTTGGGTTCATTATTTTATTATAAATCTTATAAACACTTGGATATTGTAATAGATTATATCAAAATAACAGTGATAAAATGTTATATTCCCTTCAAATATTGAAAATAAGGACTAAATTCATTAAAATTTCATAAAATATTGTAATATAAGAGGTACGGCTAAAATTATTTTATAAAACTTGTAATTATATGGGGTTTTGTAATTAAATACGTTAAAATCATTGAAAAAATTAAATAAAATCCTTTCAGATATTGAAAATAAATGTTAAATTCATTAAAATCTCATAAAATATTGTAATATAAGAGGTACGGCTAAAATTATTTTATAAAACTTGTAATTATATAGGGTAAAGTAATAAAACAATTGAAAAATATGGTTTAAAACAATAATTATCTCTTCAAATATTGAAAATAAGTATGAAATTCATAAAAATCTCATTTAATATAGGATTTCAGGGGATGGGTTCAACATTTTTTTATAAATTTTGAAAAAATATGGTGTATTGTAATGAAATACGTTAAAATCATTGGAAAAATTCAATAAAATCCCTTCAAATATTGAAAATAAGGACTAAATTCATTTAAATCTCATTAAATATTGTAATATAAGGGGTACGGCTAAAATTATTTTATAAAACTTGTAATTATATGGGGTAAAGTAAGAAAATTTATGAAAATATGGTTTATAACAATAATTATCCCTTCAAATATTAAAAATAAGTATTAAATTCATAAAAATCTTATTTAATATAGGGATTTCAGGGGTTGCGTTCATTATTTTAATATAAATCTTGTAAACACTTGGATATTGTAATAGATTATATCAAAATAACAGTGAAAAAATGTTATACTCCCTTCAAATATTGGAAATAAGGGCTAATTTCATAAAAATTTCATTAAATATTATAATATAAGGGGTACGGCTAAAATTATTTTATAAAACTTGTAATTATATGGGTTAAATTAAGAAAATTTATGAAAAATATGGTTTAAAACAATAATTTTCCCTTCAAATATTAAAAATAAGTATTAAATTCATAAACATCTCATTTAATATTGGGATTTCAGGGGTTGCGTTCATTATTTTAATATAAATCTTGTAAACACTTGGATATTGAATAGATTATATCAAAATAACAGTGATAAAATATTATATTCCCTTCAAATATTGAAAATAAGGAATAAATTCATTAAAATTTCATTTAATATAGGATTTCAGGGGTTGGGTTCAATATTTTTTTATAAATTTTGTAAAAATATGGGGTATTGTAATAAAATACGTTAAAATCATTGAAAAAAGTCAATAAAATCCTTTCAGATATTGAAAAAAAGGGCTAATTTCATAAAAATTTCATTAAATATTGTAATATAAGGGGTACGGCTAAAAGTTTTTTATAAATTTTGTAATAATATGGGGGAAAGTAAGAAAATTTATGAAAATATGGTTTAAAACAATAATTATCCCTTCAAATATTAAAAATAAGTATTAAATTCATAAAAATCTCATTTAATATAGGGATTTCAGGGGTTGCGTTCATTATTTTAATATTATCTTGTAAACAGTTGGATATTGTAATAGATTATATCAAAATAACAGTGATAAAATATTATATTCCCTTCAAATATTGAAAATAAGGAATAAATTCATTAAAATTTCATTTAATATAGGATTTCAGGGGTTGGGTTCAATATTTTTTTATAAATTTTGTAAAAATATGGGGTAAAACAATAATTATCGCTTCAAATATTGAGAATAAGAATTAAATTCATAAAAAAATCATTTAATATATGATTTCAGTGGTTGGGTTCATTATTTTATTATAAATCTTATAAACACTTGGATATTGTAATAGATTATATCATAATAACAGTGATAAAATGTTATATTCCCTTCAAATATTGAAAATAAGGACTAAATTCATTAAAATCTCATATAATATTGTATTATAAGGGGTACGGCTAAAATTATTTTATAAAACTTGTAATTTTATGGGGTAAAGTAATAAAACAATTGAAAAATATGGTTTAAAACAATAATTATCCCTTCAAATATTGAATATAAGTATTAAATTCATAAAAATCTCATTTAATATTGGATTTCAGGGGTTGGGGCCAACAATTTTTTATAAATTTTGTACAAATATGGGGTATTGTAATAAAATACGTTAAAATCATTGAAAAAATTAAATAAAATCCTTTCAGATATTGAAAATAAGGGCTAAATTCATAAAAATTTCATTAAATATTGTAATATAAGGGGCACGGCTAAAAGTTTTTTATAATTCTTGTTAAAATATGGGGTAAAGTATGAAAATTTATGAAAAATATGGTTTAAAACAATAATTATCGCTTCAAATATTGAAAATAAGAATTAAATTCATAAAAAAATCATTTAATATAGGATTTCAGGGGTTGGGTTCATTATTTTATTATAAATCTTATAAACACTTGGATATTGTAATAGATTATATCAAAATAACAGTGATAAAATGTTATATTCCTTTCAAATATTGAAAATAAGGACTAAATTCATTAAAATCTCATAAAATATTGTAATATAAGAGGTACGGCTAAAATTATTTTATAAAACTTGTAATTTTATGGGGTAAAGTAATAAAACAATTGCAAAATATGGTTTAAAACAATAATTATCCCTTCAAATATTGAATATAAGTATTAAATTCATAAAAATCTCATTTAATATTTGATTTCAGGGGTTGGGGCCAACAATTTTTTATAAATTTTGTACAAATATGGGGTATTGTAATAAAATACGTTAAAATCATTGAAAAAATTAAATAAAATCCTTTCAGATATTGAAAATAAGGGCTAAATTCATAAAAATTTCATTAAATATTGTAATATAAGGGGCACGGCTAAAAGTTTTTTATAATTCTTGTTAAAATATGGGGTAAAGTATGAAAATTTATGAAAAATATGGTTTAAAACAATAATTATCGCTTCAAATATTGAAAATAAGAATTAAATTCATAAAAAAATCATTTAATATAGGATTTCAGGGGTTGGGTTCATTATTTTATTATAAATCTTATAAACACTTGGATATTGTAATAGATTATATCAAAATAACAGTGATAAAATGTTATATTCCCTTCAAATATTGAAAATAAGGACTAAATTCATTAAAATCTCATAAAATATTGTAATATAAGAGGTACGGCTAAAATTATTTTATAAAACTTGTAATTATATGGGGTTTTGTAATTAAATACGTTAAAATCATTGAAAAAATTAAATAAAATCCTTTCAGATATTGAAAATAAATGCTAAATTCATTAAAATCTCATAAAATATTGTAATATAAGAGGTACGGCTAAAATTATTTTATAAAACTTGTAATTATATAGGGTAAAGTAATAAAACAATTGAAAAATATGGTTTAAAACAATAATTATCGCTTCAAATATTGAAAATAAGAATTAAATTCATAAAAAAATCATTTAATATAGGATTTCAGGGGTTGGGTTCAATATTTTTTTATAAATTTTGTAAAAATATGGGGTATTGTAATAAAATACGTTAAAATCATTGAAAAAAGTCAATAAAATCCTTTCAGATATTGAAAAAAAGGGCTATTTTCATAAAAATTTCATTAAATATTGTAATATAAGGGGTACGGCTAAAAGTTTTTTATAAATTTTGTAATAATATGGGGGAAAGTAAGAAAATTTATGAAAATATGGTTTAAAACAATAATTATCCCTTCAAATATTAAAAATAAGTATTAAATTCATAAAAATCTCATTTAATATAGGGATTTCAGGGGTTGCGTTCATTATTTTAATATAAATCTTGTAAACACTTGGATATTGTAATAGATTATATCAAAATAACAGTGATAAAATATTATATTCCCTTCAAATATTGAAAATAAGGAATAAATTCATTAAAATTTCATTTAATATAGGATTTCAGGGGTTGGGTTCAATATTTTTTTATAAATTTTGTAAAAATATGGGGTATTGTAATAAAATACGTTAAAATCATTGAAAAAATGCAATAAAATCCCTTCTAATATTGAAAATAAGTACTAAATTCATAAAAATTTCATTAAATATTATAATATAAGGTGTACGGCTAAAATTATTTTATAAAACTTGTAATTATATGGGGTTTTGTAATTAAATACGTTAAAATCATTGAAAAAATTAAATAAAATCCTTTCAGATATTGAAAATAAATGCTAAATTCATTAAAATCTCATAAAATATTGTAATATAAGAGGTACGGCTAAAATTATTTTATAAAACTTGTAATTATATGGGGTTTTGTAATTAAATACGTTAAAATCATTGAAAAAATTAAATAAAATCCTTTCAGATATTGAAAATAAGGGCTAAATTCATAAAAATTTCATTAAATATTGTAATATAAAGGGCACGGCTAAAAGTTTTTTATAATTCTTGTTAAAATATGGGGTAAAGTATGAAAATTTATGAAAAATATGGTTTAAAACAATAATTATCGCTTCAAATATTGAATATAAGTATTAAATTCATAAAAATCTCATTTAATATAGGATTTTAGGGGTTGGGGCCAACAATTTTTTATAAATTTTGTAAAAATATAGGGTATTGTAATAAAATACGTTAAAATCATTGAAAAAATTCAATAAAATCCTTTCAGATATTGAAAAAAAGGTCTAATTTCATAAAAATTTCATTAAATTTTGTAATATAAAGGGTACGGCTAAAATTATTTTATAAAACTTGTAATTATATGGGGTAAAGTAAGAAAATTTATGAAAATATGGTTTAAAACAATAATTTTCCCTTCAAATATTAAAAATAAGTATTAAATTCATAAAAATCTCATTTAATATTGGGATTTCAGGGGTTGCGTTCATTATTTTAATATAAATCTTGTAAACACTTGGATATTGTAATAGATTATATCAAAATAACAGTGATAAAATGTTATATTCCCTTCAAATATTGAAAATAAGGGCTAATTTCATAAAAATTTCATTAAATATTATAATATAAGGGGTACGGCTAAAATTATTTTATAAAACTTCTAATTATATGGGGTAAAGTAAGAAAATTTATGAAAATATGGTTTAAAACAATAATTATCCCTTCAAATATTAAAAATAAGTATTAAATTCATAAAAATCTCATTTAATATAGGGATTTCAGGGGTTGCGTTCATTATTTTAATATAAATCTTGTAAACACTTGGATATTGTAATAGATTATATCAAAATAACAGTGATAAAATATTATATTCCCTTCAGATATTGAAAATAAGGAATAAATTCATTAAAATTTCATTTAATATAGGATTTCAGGGGTTGGGTTCAATATTTTTTTATAAATTTTGTAAAAATATGGGGTTTTGTAATAAAATACGTTAAAATCATTGAAAAAATTCAATAAAATCCTTTCAGATATTAAAAATAAATGCTAAATTCATAAAAATTTCATTAAATATTGTAATATAAGGGGTACAGCTAAAAGTTTTTTATAAATTTTGTAAAAATATGGGGTAAAACAATAATTATCGCTTCAAATATTGAAAATAAGAATTAAATTCATAATAAAATCATTTAATATAGGATTTCAGTGGTTGGGTTCATTATTTTATTATAAATCTTATAATAACATGGATATTGTAATAGATTATATTAAAATAACAGTGATAAAATGTTATATTCCCTTCAAATATTGAAAATAAGGACTAAATTCATTAAAATCTCATATAATATTGTATTATAAGGGGTACGGCTAAAATTATTTTATAAAACTTGTAATTTTATGGGGTAAAGTAATAAAACAATTGAAAAATATGGTTTAAAACAATAATTATCCCTTCAAATATTGAATATAAGTATTAAATTCATAAAAATCTCATTTAATATTGGGATTTCAGGGGTTGCGTTCATTATTTTAATATAAATCTTGTAAACACTTGGATATTGTAATAGATTATATCAAAATAACAGTGATAAAATGTTATATTCCCTTCAAATATTGAAAATAAGGGCTAATTTCATAAAAATTTCATTAAATATTATAATATAAGGGGTACGGCTAAAATTATTTTATAAAACTTCTAATTATATGGGGTAAAGTAAGAAAATTTATGAAAATATGGTTTAAAACAATAATTATCCCTTCAAATATTAAAAATAAGTATTAAATTCATAAAAATCTCATTTAATATAGGGATTTCAGGGGTTGCGTTCATTATTTTAATATAAATCTTGTAAACACTTGGATATTGTAATAGATTATATCAAAATAACAGTGATAAAATTTTATATTCCCTTCAGATATTGAAAATAAGGAATAAATTCATTAAAATTTCATTTAATATAGGATTTCAGGGGTTGGGTTCAATATTTTTTTATAAATTTTGTAAAAATATGGGGTATTGTAATAAAATAAGTTAAAATCATTGAAAAAATGCAATAAAATCCTTTCAGATATTAAAAATAAATGCTAAATTCATTAAAATCTCATTAAATATTGTAATATAAGGGGTACGGCTAAAAGTTTTTTATAAATTTTGTAATAATATGGGGGAAAGTAAGAAAATTTATGAAAATATGGTTTAAAACAATAATTATCCCTTCAAATATTAAAAATAAGTATTAAATTCATAAAAATCTCATTTAATATTGGGATTTCAGGGGTTGCGTTCATTATTTTAATATTATCTTGTAAACAGTTGGATATTGTAATAGATTATATCAAAATAACAGTGATAAAATATTATATTCCCTTCAAATATTGAAAATAAGGAATAAATTCATTAAAATTTCATTTAATATAGGATTTCAGGGGTTGGGTTCAATATTTTTTTATAAATTTTGTAAAAATATGGGGTAAAACAATAATTATCGCTTCAAATATTGAGAATAAGAATTAAATTCATAAAAAAATCATTTAATATATGATTTCAGTGGTTGGGTTCATTATTTTATTATAAATCTTATAAACACTTGGATATTGTAATAGATTATATCATAATAACAGTGATAAAATGTTATATTCCCTTCAAATATTGAAAATAAGGACTAAATTCATTAAAATCTCATATAATATTGTATTATAAGGGGTACGGCTAAAATAATTTTATAAAACTTGTAATTTTATGGGGTAAAGTAATAAAACAATTGAAAAATATGGTTTAAAACAATAATTATCCCTTCAAATATTGAATATAAGTATTAAATTCATAAAAATCTCATTTAATATTGGGATTTCAGGGGTTGCGTTCATTATTTTAATATAAATCTTGTAAACACTTGGATATTGTAATAGATTATATCAAAATAACAGTGATAAAATGTTATATTCCCTTCAAATATTGAAAATAAGGGCTAATTTCATAAAAATTTCATTAAATATTATAATATAAGGGGTACGGCTAAAATTATTTTATAAAACTTCTAATTATATGGGGTAAAGTAAGAAAATTTATGAAAATATGGTTTAAAACAATAATTATCCCTTCAAATATTAAAAATAAGTATTAAATTCATAAAAATCTCATTTAATATAGGGATTTCAGGGGTTGCGTTCATTATTTTAATATAAATCTTGTAAACACTTGGATATTGTAATAGATTATATCAAAATAACAGTGATAAAATATTATATTCCCTTCAGATATTGAAAATAAGGAATAAATTCATTAAAATTTCATTTAATATAGGATTTCAGGGGTTGGGTTCAATATTTTTTTATAAATTTTGTAAAAATATGGGGTTTTGTAATAAAATACGTTAAAATCATTGAAAAAATTCAATAAAATCCTTTCAGATATTAAAAATAAATGCTAAATTCATAAAAATTTCATTAAATATTGTAATATAAGGGGTACAGCTAAAAGTTTTTTATAAATTTTGTAAAAATATGGGGTAAAACAATAATTATCGCTTCAAATATTGAAAATAAGAATTAAATTCATAATAAAATCATTTAATATAGGATTTCAGTGGTTGGGTTCATTATTTTATTATAAATCTTATAATAACATGGATATTGTAATAGATTATATTAAAATAACAGTGATAAAATGTTATATTCCCTTCAAATATTGAAAATAAGGACTAAATTAATTAAAATCTCATAAAATATTGTAATATAAGGGGTACGGCTAAAAGTTTTTTATAAATTTTGTAATAATATGGGGGAAAGTAAGAAAATTTATGAAAATATGGTTTAAAACAATAATTATCCCTTCAAATATTAAAAATAAGTATTAAATTCATAAAAATCTCATTTAATATAGGGATTTCAGGGGTTGCGTTCATTATTTTAATATAAATCTTGTAAACACTTGGATATTGTAATAGATTATATCATAATAACAGTGATAAAATATTATTTTCCCTTCAAATATTGAAAATAAGGAATAAATTCATTAAAATTTCATTTAATATAGGAATTTCAGGGGTTGGGTTCAATATTTTTTTATGAATTTTGTAAAAATATGGGGTATTGTAATAAAATACGTTAAAATCATTGAAAAAATTCAATAAAATCCCTTCTAATATTGAAAATAAGGACTTAATTCATTAAAATCTCATTAAATATTGTAATATAAGGGGTACGGCTAAAATTATTTTATAAAACTTGTAATTATATGAGGTAAAGTAAGAAAATTTATGAAAAATATGGTTTAAAACAATAATTTTCCCTTCAAATATTAAAAATAAGTATTAAATTCATAAAAATCTCATTTAATATAGGGATTTCAGGGGTTGCGTTCATTATTTTTTTATAAATTTTGTAAAAATATGGGGTATTGTAATAAAATACGTTAAAATCATTGAAAAAAGTCAATAAAATCCTTTCAGATATTGAAAAAAAGGGCTAATTTCATAAAAATTTCATTAAATATTGTAATATAAGGGGTACGGCTAAAAGTTTTTTATAAATTTTGTAATAATATGGGGGAAAGTAAGAAAATTTATGAAAAATATGGTTTTAAACAATAATTTTCCCTTCAAATATTAAAAATAAGTATTAAATTCATAAAAATCTCATTTAATATAGGGATTTCAGGGGTTGCGTTCATTATTTTTTTATAAATTTTGTAAAAATATGGGGTATTGTAATAAAATACGTTAAAATCATTGAAAAAATTCAATAAAATCCTACAGATATTAAAAATAAATGCTAAATTCATAAAAATTTCATTAAATATTGTAATATAAGGGGTACGGCTAAAAGTTTTTTATAAATTTTGTAATAATATGGGGGAAAGTAAGAAAATTTATGAAAATATGGTTTAAAACAATAATTATCCCTTCAAATATTAAAAATATGTATTAAATTCATAAAAATCTCATTTAATATAGGGATTTCAGGGGTTGCGTTCATTATTTTAATATAAATCTTGTAAACACTTGGATATTGTAATAGATTATATCAAAATAACAGTGATAAAATTTTATATTCCCTTCAGATATTGAAAATAAGGAATAAATTCATTAAAATTTCATTTAATATAGGATTTCAGGGGTTGGGTTCAATATTTTTTTATAAATTTTGTAAAAATATGGGGTATTGTAATAAAATAAGTTAAAATCATTGAAAAAATGCAATAAAATCCTTTCAGATATTAAAAATAAATGCTAAATTCATTAAAATCTCATTAAATATTGTAATATAAGGGGTACGGCTAAAAGTTTTTTATAAATTTTGTAATAATATGGGGGAAAGTAAGAAAATTTATGAAAATATGGTTTAAAACAATAATTATCCCTTCAAATATTAAAAATAAGTATTAAATTCATAAAAATCTCATTTAATATAGGGATTTCAGGGGTTGCGTTCATTATTTTAATATAAATCTTGTAAACACTTGGATATTGTAATAGATTATATCAAAATAACAGTGATAAAATGTTATATTCCCTTCAAATATTGAAAATAAGGGCTAATTTCATAAAAATTTCATTAAATATTATAATATAAGGGGTACGGCTAAAATTATTTTATAAAACTTGTAATTATATGGGTTAAAGTAAGAAAATTTATGAAAATATGGTTTAAAACAATAATTATCTCTTCAAATATTGAAAATAATTATGAAATTCATAAAAATCTCATTTAATATAGGGATTTCAGGGGTTGCGTTCATTATTTTAATATAAATCTTGTAAACACTTGGATATTGTAATAGATTATATCAAAATAACAGTGAAAAAATGTTATATTCCCTTCAAATATTGGAAATAAGGGCTAATTTCATAAAAATTTCATTAAATATTATAATATAAGGGGTACGGCTAAAATTATTTTATAAAACTTGTAATTATATGGGTTAAAGTAAGAAAATTTATGAAAAATATGGTTTAAAACAATAATTTTCCCTTCAAATATTAAAAATAAGTATAAAATTCATAAAAATCTCATTTAATATTGGGATTTCAGGGGTTGCGTTCATTATTTTAATATAAATCTTGTAAACACTTGGATATTGTAATAGATTATATCAAAATAACAGTGAAAAAATGTTATACTCCCTTCAAATATTGGAAATAAGGGCTAATTTCATAAAAATTTCATTAAATATTATAATATAAGGGGTACGGCTAAAATTATTTTATAAAACTTGTAATTATATGGGTTAAATTAAGAAAATTTATGAAAAATATGGTTTAAAACAATAATTTTCCCTTCAAATATTAAAAATAAGTATTAAATTCATAAACATCTCATTTAATATTGGGATTTCAGGGGTTGCGTTCATTATTTTAATATAAATCTTGTAAACACTTGGATATTGAATAGATTATATCAAAATAACAGTGATAAAATATTATATTCCCTTCAAATATTGAAAATAAGGAATAAATTCATTAAAATTTCATTTAATATAGGATTTCAGGGGTTGGGTTCAATATTTTTTTATAAATTTTGTAAAAATATGGGGTATTGTAATAAAATACGTTAAAATCATTGAAAAAAGTCAATAAAATCCTTTCAGATATTGAAAAAAAGGGCTAATTTCATAAAAATTTCATTAAATATTGTAATATAAGGGGTACGGCTAAAAGTTTTTTATAAATTTTGTAATAATATGGGGGAAAGTAAGAAAATTTATGAAAATATGGTTTAAAACAATAATTATCCCTTCAAATATTAAAAATAAGTATTAAATTCATAAAAATCTCATTTAATATAGGGATTTCAGGGGTTGCGTTCATTATTTTAATATTATCTTGTAAACAGTTGGATATTGTAATAGATTATATCAAAATAACAGTGATAAAATATTATATTCCCTTCAAATATTGAAAATAAGGAATAAATTCATTAAAATTTCATTTAATATAGGATTTCAGGGGTTGGGTTCAATATTTTTTTATAAATTTTGTAAAAATATGGGGTAAAACAATAATTATCGCTTCAAATATTGAGAATAAGAATTAAATTCATAAAAAAATCATTTAATATATGATTTCAGTGGTTGGGTTCATTATTTTATTATAAATCTTATAAACACTTGGATATTGTAATAGATTATATCATAATAACAGTGATAAAATGTTATATTCCCTTCAAATATTGAAAATAAGGACTAAATTCATTAAAATCTCATATAATATTGTATTATAAGGGGTACGGCTAAAATTATTTTATAAAACTTGTAATTTTATGGGGTAAAGTAATAAAACAATTGAAAAATATGGTTTAAAACAATAATTATCCCTTCAAATATTGAATATAAGTATTAAATTCATAAAAATCTCATTTAATATTGGGATTTCAGGGGTTGCGTTCATTATTTTAATATAAATCTTGTAAACACTTGGATATTGTAATAGATTATATCAAAATAACAGTGATAAAATGTTATATTCCCTTCAAATATTGAAAATAAGGGCTAATTTCATAAAAATTTCATTAAATATTATAATATAAGGGGTACGGCTAAAATTATTTTATAAAACTTCTAATTATATGGGGTAAAGTAAGAAAATTTATGAAAATATGGTTTAAAACAATAATTATCCCTTCAAATATTAAAAATAAGTATTAAATTCATAAAAATCTCATTTAATATAGGGATTTCAGGGGTTGCGTTCATTATTTTAATATAAATCTTGTAAACACTTGGATATTGTAATAGATTATATCAAAATAACAGTGATAAAATTTTATATTCCCTTCAGATATTGAAAATAAGGAATAAATTCATTAAAATTTCATTTAATATAGGATTTCAGGGGTTGGGTTCAATATTTTTTTATAAATTTTGTAAAAATATGGGGTATTGTAATAAAATAAGTTAAAATCATTGAAAAAATGCAATAAAATCCTTTCAGATATTAAAAATAAATGCTAAATTCATTAAAATCTCATTAAATATTGTAATATAAGGGGTACGGCTAAAAGTTTTTTATAAATTTTGTAATAATATGGGGGAAAGTAAGAAAATTTATGAAAATATGGTTTAAAACAATAATTATCCCTTCAAATATTAAAAATAAGTATTAAATTCATAAAAATCTCATTTAATATTGGGATTTCAGGGGTTGCGTTCATTATTTTAATATTATCTTGTAAACAGTTGGATATTGTAATAGATTATATCAAAATAACAGTGATAAAATATTATATTCCCTTCAAATATTGAAAATAAGGAATAAATTCATTAAAATTTCATTTAATATAGGATTTCAGGGGTTGGGTTCAATATTTTTTTATAAATTTTGTAAAAATATGGGGTAAAACAATAATTATCGCTTCAAATATTGAGAATAAGAATTAAATTCATAAAAAAATCATTTAATATATGATTTCAGTGGTTGGGTTCATTATTTTATTATAAATCTTATAAACACTTGGATATTGTAATAGATTATATCATAATAACAGTGATAAAATGTTATATTCCCTTCAAATATTGAAAATAAGGACTAAATTCATTAAAATCTCATATAATATTGTATTATAAGGGGTACGGCTAAAATTATTTTATAAAACTTGTAATTTTATGGGGTAAAGTAATAAAACAATTGAAAAATATGGTTTAAAACAATAATTATCCCTTCAAATATTGAATATAAGTATTAAATTCATAAAAATCTCATTTAATATTGGGATTTCAGGGGTTGCGTTCATTATTTTAATATAAATCTTGTAAACACTTGGATATTGTAATAGATTATATCAAAATAACAGTGATAAAATGTTATATTCCCTTCAAATATTGAAAATAAGGGCTAATTTCATAAAAATTTCATTAAATATTATAATATAAGGGGTACGGCTAAAATTATTTTATAAAACTTCTAATTATATGGGGTAAAGTAAGAAAATTTATGAAAATATGGTTTAAAACAATAATTATCCCTTCAAATATTAAAAATAAGTATTAAATTCATAAAAATCTCATTTAATATAGGGATTTCAGGGGTTACGTTCATTATTTTAATATAAATCTTGTAAACACTTGGATATTGTAATAGATTATATCAAAATAACAGTGATAAAATATTATATTCCCTTCAGATATTGAAAATAAGGAATAAATTCATTAAAATTTCATTTAATATAGGATTTCAGGGGTTGGGTTCAATATTTTTTTATAAATTTTGTAAAAATATGGGGTTTTGTAATAAAATACGTTAAAATCATTGAAAAAATTCAATAAAATCCTTTCAGATATTAAAAATAAATGCTAAATTCATAAAAATTTCATTAAATATTGTAATATAAGGGGTACAGCTAAAAGTTTTTTATAAATTTTGTAAAAATATGGGGTAAAACAATAATTATCGCTTCAAATATTGAAAATAAGAATTAAATTCATAATAAAATCATTTAATATAGGATTTCAGTGGTTGGGTTCATTATTTTATTATAAATCTTATAATAACATGGATATTGTAATAGATTATATTAAAATAACAGTGATAAAATGTTATATTCCCTTCAAATATTGAAAATAAGGACTAAATTCATTAAAATCTCATAAAATATTGTAATATAAGGGGTACGGCTAAAAGTTTTTTATAAATTTTGTAATAATATGGGGGAAAGTAAGAAAATTTATGAAAATATGGTTTAAAACAATAATTATCCCTTCAAATATTAAAAATAAGTATTAAATTCATAAAAATCTCATTTAATATAGGGATTTCAGGGGTTGCGTTCATTATTTTAATATAAATCTTGTAAACACTTGGATATTGTAATAGATTATATCATAATAACAGTGATAAAATATTATTTTCCCTTCAAATATTGAAAATAAGGAATAAATTCATTAAAATTTCATTTAATATAGGAATTTCAGGGGTTGGGTTCAATATTTTTTTATGAATTTTGTAAAAATATGGGGTATTGTAATAAAATACGTTAAAATCATTGAAAAAATTCAATAAAATCCCTTCTAATATTGAAAATAAGGACTTAATTCATTAAAATCTCATTAAATATTGTAATATAAGGGGTACGGCTAAAATTATTTTATAAAACTTGTAATTATATGAGGTAAAGTAAGAAAATTTATGAAAAATATGGTTTAAAACAATAATTTTCCCTTCAAATATTAAAAATAAGTATTAAATTCATAAAAATCTCATTTAATATAGGGATTTCAGGGGTTGCGTTCATTATTTTTTTATAAATTTTGTAAAAATATGGGGTATTGTAATAAAATACGTTAAAATCATTGAAAAAAGTCAATAAAATCCTTTCAGATATTGAAAAAAAGGGCTAATTTCATAAAAATTTCATTAAATATTGTAATATAAGGGGTACGGCTAAAAGTTTTTTATAAATTTTGTAATAATATGGGGGAAAGTAAGAAAATTTATGAAAAATATGGTTTTAAACAATAATTTTCCCTTCAAATATTAAAAATAAGTATTAAATTCATAAAAATCTCATTTAATATAGGGATTTCAGGGGTTGCGTTCATTATTTTTTTATAAATTTTGTAAAAATATGGGGTATTGTAATAAAATACGTTAAAATCATTGAAAAAATTCAATAAAATCCTACAGATATTAAAAATAAATGCTAAATTCATAAAAATTTCATTAAATATTGTAATATAAGGGGTACGGCTAAAAGTTTTTTATAAATTTTGTAATAATATGGGGGAAAGTAAGAAAATTTATGAAAATATGGTTTAAAACAATAATTATCCCTTCAAATATTAAAAATATGTATTAAATTCATAAAAATCTCATTTAATATAGGGATTTCAGGGGTTGCGTTCATTATTTTAATATAAATCTTGTAAACACTTGGATATTGTAATAGATTATATCAAAATAACAGTGATAAAATTTTATATTCCCTTCAGATATTGAAAATAAGGAATAAATTCATTAAAATTTCATTTAATATAGGATTTCAGGGGTTGGGTTCAATATTTTTTTATAAATTTTGTAAAAATATGGGGTATTGTAATAAAATAAGTTAAAATCATTGAAAAAATGCAATAAAATCCTTTCAGATATTAAAAATAAATGCTAAATTCATTAAAATCTCATTAAATATTGTAATATAAGGGGTACGGCTAAAAGTTTTTTATAAATTTTGTAATAATATGGGGGAAAGTAAGAAAATTTATGAAAATATGGTTTAAAACAATAATTATCCCTTCAAATATTAAAAATAAGTATTAAATTCATAAAAATCTCATTTAATATAGGGATTTCAGGGGTTGCGTTCATTATTTTAATATAAATCTTGTAAACACTTGGATATTGTAATAGATTATATCAAAATAACAGTGATAAAATGTTATATTCCCTTCAAATATTGAAAATAAGGGCTAATTTCATAAAAATTTCATTAAATATTATAATATAAGGGGTACGGCTAAAATTATTTTATAAAACTTGTAATTATATGGGTTAAAGTAAGAAAATTTATGAAAATATGGTTTAAAACAATAATTATCTCTTCAAATATTGAAAATAATTATGAAATTCATAAAAATCTCATTTAATATAGGGATTTCAGGGGTTGCGTTCATTATTTTAATATAAATCTTGTAAACACTTGGATATTGTAATAGATTATATCAAAATAACAGTGAAAAAATGTTATATTCCCTTCAAATATTGGAAATAAGGGCTAATTTCATAAAAATTTCATTAAATATTATAATATAAGGGGTACGGCTAAAATTATTTTATAAAACTTGTAATTATATGGGTTAAAGTAAGAAAATTTATGAAAAATATGGTTTAAAACAATAATTTTCCTTTCAAATATTAAAAATAAGTATTAAATTCATAAAAATCTCATTTAATATTGGGATTTCAGGGGTTGCGTTCATTATTTTAATATAAATCTTGTAAACACTTGGATATTGTAATAGATTATATCAAAATAACAGTGAAAAAATGTTATACTCCCTTCAAATATTGGAAATAAGGGCTAATTTCATAAAAATTTCATTAAATATTATAATATAAGGGGTACGGCTAAAATTATTTTATAAAACTTGTAATTATATGGGTTAAATTAAGAAAATTTATGAAAAATATGGTTTAAAACAATAATTTTCCCTTCAAATATTAAAAATAAGTATTAAATTCATAAACATCTCATTTAATATTGGGATTTCAGGGGTTGCGTTCATTATTTTAATATAAATCTTGTAAACACTTGGATATTGAATAGATTATATCAAAATAACAGTGATAAAATATTATATTCCCTTCAAATATTGAAAATAAGGAATAAATTCATTAAAATTTCATTTAATATAGGATTTCAGGGGTTGGGTTCAATATTTTTTTATAAATTTTGTAAAAATATGGGGTATTGTAATAAAATACGTTAAAATCATTGAAAAAAGTCAATAAAATCCTTTCAGATATTGAAAAAAAGGGCTAATTTCATAAAAATTTCATTAAATATTGTAATATAAGGGGTACGGCTAAAAGTTTTTTATAAATTTTGTAATAATATGGGGGAAAGTAAGAAAATTTATGAAAATATGGTTTAAAACAATAATTATCCCTTCAAATATTAAAAATAAGTATTAAATTCATAAAAATCTCATTTAATATAGGGATTTCAGGGGTTGCGTTCATTATTTTAATATTATCTTGTAAACAGTTGGATATTGTAATAGATTATATCAAAATAACAGTGATAAAATATTATATTCCCTTCAAATATTGAAAATAAGGAATAAATTCATTAAAATTTCATTTAATATAGGATTTCAGGGGTTGGGTTCAATATTTTTTTATAAATTTTGTAAAAATATGGGGTAAAACAATAATTATCGCTTCAAATATTGAGAATAAGAATTAAATTCATAAAAAAATCATTTAATATATGATTTCAGTGGTTGGGTTCATTATTTTATTATAAATCTTATAAACACTTGGATATTGTAATAGATTATATCATAATAACAGTGATAAAATGTTATATTCCCTTCAAATATTGAAAATAAGGACTAAATTCATTAAAATCTCATATAATATTGTATTATAAGGGGTACGGCTAAAATTATTTTATAAAACTTGTAATTTTATGGGGTAAAGTAATAAAACAATTGAAAAATATGGTTTAAAACAATAATTATCCCTTCAAATATTGAATATAAGTATTAAATTCATAAAAATCTCATTTAATATTGGATTTCAGGGGTTGGGGCCAACAATTTTTTATAAATTTTGTACAAATATGGGGTATTGTAATAAAATACGTTAAAATCATTGAAAAAATTAAATAAAATCCTTTCAGATATTGAAAATAAGGGCTAAATTCATAAAAATTTCATTAAATATTGTAATATAAGGGGCACGGCTAAAAGTTTTTTATAATTCTTGTTAAAATATGGGGTAAAGTATGAAAATTTATGAAAAATATGGTTTAAAACAATAATTATCGCTTCAAATATTGAAAATAAGAATTAAATTCATAAAAAAATCATTTAATATAGGATTTCAGGGGTTGGGTTCATTATTTTATTATAAATCTTATAAACACTTGGATATTGTAATAGATTATATCAAAATAACAGTGATAAAATGTTATATTCCCTTCAAATATTGAAAATAAGGACTAAATTCATTAAAATCTCATAAAATATTGTAATATAAGAGGTACGGCTAAAATTATTTTATAAAACTTGTAATTTTATGGGGTAAAGTAATAAAACAATTGCAAAATATGGTTTAAAACAATAATTATCCCTTCAAATATTGAATATAAGTATTAAATTCATAAAAATCTCATTTAATATTTGATTTCAGGGGTTGGGGCCAACAATTTTTTATAAATTTTGTACAAATATGGGGTATTGTAATAAAATACGTTAAAATCATTGAAAAAATTAAATAAAATCCTTTCAGATATTGAAAATAAGGGCTAAATTCATAAAAATTTCATTAAATATTGTAATATAAGGGGCACGGCTAAAAGTTTTTTATAATTCTTGTTAAAATATGGGGTAAAGTATGAAAATTTATGAAAAATATGGTTTAAAACAATAATTATCGCTTCAAATATTGAAAATAAGAATTAAATTCATAAAAAAATCATTTAATATAGGATTTCAGGGGTTGGGTTCATTATTTTATTATAAATCTTATAAACACTTGGATATTGTAATAGATTATATCAAAATAACAGTGATAAAATGTTATATTCCCTTCAAATATTGAAAATAAGGACTAAATTCATTAAAATCTCATAAAATATTGTAATATAAGAGGTACGGCTAAAATTATTTTATAAAACTTGTAATTATATGGGGTTTTGTAATTAAATACGTTAAAATCATTGAAAAAATTAAATAAAATCCTTTCAGATATTGAAAATAAATGCTAAATTCATTAAAATCTCATAAAATATTGTAATATAAGAGGTACGGCTAAAATTATTTTATAAAACTTGTAATTATATAGGGTAAAGTAATAAAACAATTGAAAAATATGGTTTAAAACAATAATTATCGCTTCAAATATTGAAAATAAGAATTAAATTCATAAAAAAATCATTTAATATAGGATTTCAGGGGTTGGGTTCAATATTTTTTTATAAATTTTGTAAAAATATGGGGTATTGTAATAAAATACGTTAAAATCATTGAAAAAAGTCAATAAAATCCTTTCAGATATTGAAAAAAAGGGCTATTTTCATAAAAATTTCATTAAATATTGTAATATAAGGGGTACGGCTAAAAGTTTTTTATAAATTTTGTAATAATATGGGGGAAAGTAAGAAAATTTATGAAAATATGGTTTAAAACAATAATTATCCCTTCAAATATTAAAAATAAGTATTAAATTCATAAAAATCTCATTTAATATAGGGATTTCAGGGGTTGCGTTCATTATTTTAATATAAATCTTGTAAACACTTGGATATTGTAATAGATTATATCAAAATAACAGTGATAAAATATTATATTCCCTTCAAATATTGAAAATAAGGAATAAATTCATTAAAACTTCATTTAATATAGGATTTCAGGGGTTGGGTTCAATATTTTTTTATAAATTTTGTAAAAATATGGGGTATTGTAATAAAATACGTTAAAATCATTGAAAAAATGCAATAAAATCCCTTCTAATATTGAAAATAAGTACTAAATTCATAAAAATTTCATTAAATATTATAATATAAGGTGTACGGCTAAAATTATTTTATAAAACTTGTAATTATATGGGGTTTTGTAATTAAATACGTTAAAATCATTGAAAAAATTAAATAAAATCCTTTCAGATATTGAAAATAAATGCTAAATTCATTAAAATCTCATAAAATATTGTAATATAAGAGGTACGGCTAAAATTATTTTATAAAACTTGTAATTATATGGGGTTTTGTAATTAAATACGTTAAAATCATTGAAAAAATTAAATAAAATCCTTTCAGATATTGAAAATAAGGGCTAAATTCATAAAAATTTCATTAAATATTGTAATATAAAGGGCACGGCTAAAAGTTTTTTATAATTCTTGTTAAAATATGGGGTAAAGTAAGAAAATTTATGAAAATATGGTTTAAAACAATAATTATCCCTTCAAATATTAAAAATAAGTATTAAATTCATAAAAATCTCATTTAATATAGGGATTTCAGGGGTTGCGTTCATTATTTTAATATAAATCTTGTAAACACTTGGATATTGTAATAGATTATATCAAAATAACAGTGATAAAATATTATATTCCCTTCAGATATTGAAAATAAGGAATAAATTCATTAAAATTTCATTTAATATAGGATTTCAGGGGTTGGGTTCAATATTTTTTTATAAATTTTGTAAAAATATGGGGTATTGTAATAAAATACGTTAAAATCATTGAAAAAATTCAATAAAATCCTACAGATATTAAAAATAAATGCTAAATTCATAAAAATTTCATTAAATATTGTAATATAAGGGGTACGGCTAAAAGTTTTTTATAAATTTTGTAATAATATGGGGGAAAGTAAGAAAATTTATGAAAATATGGTTTAAAACAATAATTATCCCTTCAAATATTAAAAATATGTATTAAATTCATAAAAATCTCATTTAATATAGGGATTTCAGGGGTTGC
Source organism: Rhopalosiphum nymphaeae (assembly GCA_036289425.1). Taxonomy (NCBI): domain Eukaryota; kingdom Metazoa; phylum Arthropoda; class Insecta; order Hemiptera; family Aphididae; genus Rhopalosiphum; species Rhopalosiphum nymphaeae. The sequence continues at coordinate 5,583,074 of JAZAQC010000001.1, read as the reverse complement.
GTTCATTATTTTAATATAAATCTTGTAAACACTTGGATATTGTAATAGATTATATCAAAATAACAGTGATAAAATTTTATATTCCCTTCAGATATTGAAAATAAGGAATAAATTCATTAAAATTTCATTTAATATAGGATTTCAGGGGTTGGGTTCAATATTTTTTTATAAATTTTGTAAAAATATGGGGTATTGTAATAAAATAAGTTAAAATCATTGAAAAAATGCAATAAAATCCTTTCAGATATTAAAAATAAATGCTAAATTCATTAAAATCTCATTAAATATTGTAATATAAGGGGTACGGCTAAAAGTTTTTTATAAATTTTGTAATAATATGGGGGAAAGTAAGAAAATTTATGAAAATATGGTTTAAAACAATAATTATCCCTTCAAATATTAAAAATAAGTATTAAATTCATAAAAATCTCATTTAATATAGGGATTTCAGGGGTTGCGTTCATTATTTTAATATAAATCTTGTAAACACTTGGATATTGTAATAGATTATATCAAAATAACAGTGATAAAATGTTATATTCCCTTCAAATATTGAAAATAAGGGCTAATTTCATAAAAATTTCATTAAATATTATAATATAAGGGGTACGGCTAAAATTATTTTATAAAACTTGTAATTATATGGGTTAAAGTAAGAAAATTTATGAAAATATGGTTTAAAACAATAATTATCTCTTCAAATATTGAAAATAATTATGAAATTCATAAAAATTTCATTTAATATAGGGATTTCAGGGGTTGCGTTCATTATTTTAATATAAATCTTGTAAACACTTGGATATTGTAATAGATTATATCAAAATAACAGTGAAAAAATGTTATATTCCCTTCAAATATTGGAAATAAGGGCTAATTTCATAAAAATTTCATTAAATATTATAATATAAGGGGTACGGCTAAAATTATTTTATAAAACTTGTAATTATATGGGTTAAAGTAAGAAAATTTATGAAAAATATGGTTTAAAACAATAATTTTCCCTTCAAATATTAAAAATAAGTATTAAATTCATAAAAATCTCATTTAATATTGGGATTTCAGGGGTTGCGTTCATTATTTTAATATAAATCTTGTAAACACTTGGATATTGTAATAGATTATATCAAAATAACAGTGATAAAATATTATTTTCCCTTCAAATATTGAAAATAAAGAATAAATTCATTAAAATTTCATTTAATATAGGAATTTCAGGGGTTGGGTTCAATATTTTTTTATAAATTTTGTAAAAATATGGGGTATTGTAATAAAATACGTTAAAATCATTGAAAAAATTCAATAAAATCCTTTCAGATATTGAAAAAAAGGGCTAATTTCATAAAAATTTCATTAAATATTATAATATAAGGGGTACTGCTAAAAGTTTTTTATAAATTTTGTAAAAATATGGGGGAAAGTAAGAATATTTATGAAAATATGGTTTAAAACAATAATTATCCTTTCAAAAATTGAAAATAAGGAATAAATTCATTAAAATTTCATTTAATATAGGATTTCAGGGGTTGGGTTCAATATTTTTTTATAAATTTTGTAAAAATATGGGGTATTGTAATAAAATACGTTAAAATCATTGAAAAAATTCAATAAAATCCTTTCAGATATTAAAAATAAATGCTAAATTCATAAAAATTTCATTAAATATTGTAATATAAGGGGTACAGCTAAAAGTTTTTTATAAATTTTGTAAAAATATGGGGTAAAACAATAATTATCGCTTCAAATATTGAAAATAAGAATTAAATTCATATAAAAATCATTTAATATAGGATTTCAGTGGTTGGGTTCATTATTTTATTATAAATCTTATAAACACTTGGATATTTTAATAGATTATATCATAATAACAGTGATAAAATGTTATATTCCCTTCAAATATTGAAAGTAAGGACTAAATTCATTAAAATCTCATAAAATATTGTAATATAAGGGGTACGGCTAAAATTATTTTATAAAACTTGTAATTTAATGGGGTAAAGTAATAAAACAATTGAAAAATATGTTTTAAAACAATAATTATCCCTTCAAATATTGAATATAAGTATTAAATTCATAAAAATCTCATTTAATATAGGATTTCAGGGGTTGGGGCCAACAATTTTTTATAAATTTTGTAAAAATATGGGGTATTGTAATAAAATACGTTAAAATCATTGAAAAAATTCAATAAAATCCTTTCAGATATTGAAAAAAAGGGCTAATTTCATAAAAATTTCATTAAATATTATAATATAAGGGGTACGGCTAAAATTATTTTATAAAACTTGTAATTATATGGGGTAAAGTAAGAAAATTTATGAAAAATATGGTTTAAAACAATAATTTTCCCTTCAAATATTAAAAATAAGTATTAAATTCATAAAAATCTCATTTAATATAGGGATTTCAGGGGTTGCGTTCATTATTTTTTTATAAATTTTGTAAAAATATGGGGTATTGTAATAAAATACGTTAAAATCATTGAAAAAATTCAATAAAATCCTTTCAGATATTGAAAATAAATGCTAAATTCATAAAAATTTCATTAAATATTGTAATATAAGAGGTACGGCTAAAATTATTTTATAAAACTTGTAATTATATGGGGTAAAGTAAGAAAATTTATGAAAATATGGTTTAAAACAATAATTATCCCTTCAAATATTAAAAATAAGTATTAAATTCATAAAAATCTCATTTAATATAGGGATTTCAGGGGTTGCGTTCATTATTTTAATATAAATCTTGTAAACACTTGGATATTGTAATAGATTATATCAAAATAACAGTGAAAAAATGTTATATTCCCTTCAAATATTGGAAATAAGGGCTAATTTCATAAAAATTTCATTAAATATTATAATATAAGGGGTACGGCTAAAATTATTTTATAAAACTTGTAATTATATGGGGTAAAGTAAGAAAATTTATGAAAAATATGGTTTAAAACAATAATTTTCCCTTCAAATATTAAAAATAAGTATTAAATTCATAAAAATCTCATTTAATATTGGGATTTCAGGGGTTGCGTTCATTATTTTAATATAAATCTTGTAAACACTTGGATATTGAATAGATTATATCAAAATAACAGTGATTAAATATTATATTCCCTTCAAATATTGAAAATAAGGAATAAATTCATTAAAATTTCATTTAATATAGGATTTCAGGGGTTGGGTTCAATATTTTTTTATAAATTTTGTAAGAATATGGGGTATTGTAATAAAATACGTTAAAATCATTGAAAAAATTCAATAAAATCCTTTCAGATATTGAAAAAAAGGGCTAATTTCATAAAAATTTCATTAAATATTATAATATAAGGGGTACTGCTAAAAGTTTTTTATAAATTTTGTAAAAATATGGGGGAAAGTAAGAATATTTATGAAAATATGGTTTAAAACAATAATTATCCTTTCAAAAATTGAAAATAAGGAATAAATTCATTAAAATTTCATTTAATATAGGATTTCAGGGGTTGGGTTCAATATTTTTTTATAAATTTTGTAAAAATATGGGGTATTGTAATAAAATACGTTAAAATCATTGAAAAAATTCAATAAAATCCTTTCAGATATTAAAAATAAATGCTAAATTCATAAAAATTTCATTAAATATTGTAATATAAGGGGTACAGCTAAAAGTTTTTTATAAATTTTGTAAAAATATGGGGTAAAACAATAATTATCGCTTCAAATATTGAAAATAAGAATTAAATTCATATAAAAATCATTTAATATAGGATTTCAGTGGTTGGGTTCATTATTTTATTATAAATCTTATAAACACTTGGATATTTTAATAGATTATATCATAATAACAGTGATAAAATGTTATATTCCCTTCAAATATTGAAAGTAAGGACTAAATTCATTAAAATCTCATAAAATATTGTAATATAAGGGGTACGGCTAAAATTATTTTATAAAACTTGTAATTTAATGGGGTAAAGTAATAAAACAATTGAAAAATATGTTTTAAAACAATAATTATCCCTTCAAATATTGAATATAAGTATTAAATTCATAAAAATCTCATTTAATATAGGATTTCAGGGGTTGGGGCCAACAATTTTTTATAAATTTTGTACAAATATGGGGTATTGTAATAAAATACGTTAAAATCATTGAAAAAATTAAATAAAATCCTTTCAGATATTGAAAATAAGGGCTAAATTCATAAAAATTTCATTAAACATTGTAATATAAGGGGCACGGCTAAAAGTTTTTTATAATTCTTGTTAAAATATGGGGTAAAGTATGAAAATTTATGAAAAATATGGTTTAAAACAATAATTATCGCTTCAAATATTGAAAATAAGAATTAAATTCATAAAAAAATCATTTAATATAGGATTTCAGGGGTTGGGTTCATTATTTTATTATAAATCTTATAAACACTTGGATATTGTAATAGATTATATCAAAATAACAGTGATAAAATGTTATATTCCCTTCAAATATTGAAAATAAGGACTAAATTCATTAAAATCTCATAAAATATTGTAATATAAGAGGTACGGCTAAAATTATTTTATAAAACTTGTAATTATATGGGGTTTTGTAATAAAATACGTTAAAATCATTGAAAAAATTAAATAAAATCCTCTCAGATATTGAAAATAAATGCTAAATTCATTAAAATCTCATAAAATATTGTAATATAAGAGGTACGGCTAAAATTATTTTATAAAACTTGTAATTATATGGGGTAAAGTAAGAAAATTTATGAAAAATATGGTTAAAAACAATAATTTTCCCTTCAAATATTAAAAATAAGTATTAAATTCATAAAAATCTCATTTAATATAGGGATTTCAGGGGTTGCGTTCATTATTTTTTTATAAATTTTGTAAAAATATGGGGTATTGTAATAAAATACGTTAAAATCATTGAAAAAATTCAATAAAATCCTTTCAGATATTGAAAAAAAGGGCTAATTTCATAAAAATTTCATTAAATATTATAATATAAGGGGTACGGCTAAAATTATTTTATAAAACTTGTAATTATATGGGGTTAAGTAAGAAAATTTATGAAAATATGGTTTAAAACAATAATTATCCCTTCAAATATTAAAAATAAGTATTAAATTCATAAAAATCTCATTTAATATAGGGATTTCAGGGGTTGCGTTCATTATTTTAATATAAATCTTGTAAACACTTGGATATTGTAATAGATTATATCAAAATAACAGTGATAAAATGTTATATTCCCTTCAAATATTGAAAATAAGGACTAAATTCATTAAAATCTCATAAAATATTGTAATATAAGAGGTACGGCTAAAATTATTTTATAAAACTTGTAATTATATGGGGTTTTGTAATAAAATACGTTAAAATCATTGAAAAAATTAAATAAAATCCTTTCAGATATTGAAAATAAATGCTAAATTCATTAAAATCTCATAAAATATTGTAATATAAGAGGTACGGCTAAAATTATTTTATAAAACTTGTAATTATATGGGGTAAAGTAAGAAAATTTATGAAAAATATGGTTAAAAACAATAATTTTCCCTTCAAATATTAAAAATAAGTATTAAATTCATAAAAATCTCATTTAATATAGGGATTTCAGGGGTTGCGTTCATTATTTTTTTATAAATTTTGTAAAAATATGGGGTATTGTAATAAAATACGTTAAAATCATTGAAAAAATTCAATAAAATCCTTTCAGATATTGAAAAAAAGGGCTAATTTCATAAAAATTTCATTAAATATTATAATATAAGGGGTACGGCTAAAATTATTTTATAAAACTTGTAATTATATGGGGTTAAGTAAGAAAATTTATGAAAATATGGTTTAAAACAATAATTATCCCTTCAAATATTAAAAATAAGTATTAAATTCATAAAAATCTCATTTAATATAGGGATTTCAGGGGTTGCGTTCATTATTTTAATATAAATCTTGTAAACACTTGGATATTGTAATAGATTATATCAAAAGAACAGTGAAAAAATGTTATATTCCCTTCAAATATTGGAAATAAGGGCTAATTTCATAAAAATTTCATTAAATATTATAATATAAGGGGTACGGCTAAAATTATTTTATAAAACTTGTAATTATATGGGGTAAAGTAATAAAATTTATGAAAAATATGGTTTAAAACAATAATTTTCCCATCAAATATTAAAAATAAGTATTAAATTCATAAAAATCTCATTTAATATTGGGATTTCAGGGGTTGCGTTCATTATTTTAATATAAATCTTGTAAACACTTGGATATTGAATAGATTATATCAAAATAACAGTGATAAAATATTATATTCCCTTCAAATATTGAAAATAAGGAATAAATTCATAAAAATTTCATTAAACATTGTAATATAAGGGGCACGGCTAAAAGTTTTTTATAATTCTTGTTAAAATATGGGGTAAAGTATGAAAATTTATGAAAAATATGGTTTAAAACAATAATTATCGCTTCAAATATTGAAAATAAGAATTAAATTCATAAAAAAATCATTTAATATAGGATTTCAGGGGTTGGGTTCATTATTTTATTATAAATCTTATAAACACTTGGATATTGTAATAGATTATATCAAAATAACAGTGATAAAATGTTATATTCCCTTCAAATATTGAAAATAAGGACTAAATTCATTAAAATCTCATAAAATATTGTAATATAAGAGGTACGGCTAAAATTATTTTATAAAACTTGTAATTATATGGGGTTTTGTAATAAAATACGTTAAAATCATTGAAAAAATTAAATAAAATCCTCTCAGATATTGAAAATAAATGCTAAATTCATTAAAATCTCATAAAATATTGTAATATAAGAGGTACGGCTAAAATTATTTTATAAAACTTGTAATTATATGGGGTAAAGTAAGAAAATTTATGAAAAATATGGTTTAAAACAATAATTTTCCCTTCAAATATTAAAAATAAGTATTAAATTCATAAAAATCTCATTTAATATAGGGATTTCAGGGGTTGCGTTCATTATTTTTTTATAAATTTTGTAAAAATATGGGGTATTGTAATAAAATACGTTAAAATCATTGAAAAAATTCAATAAAATCCTTTCAGATATTGAAAATAAATGCTAAATTCATAAAAATTTCATTAAATATTGTAATATAAGAGGTACGGCTAAAATTATTTTATAAAACTTGTAATTATATGGGGTAAAGTAAGAAAATTTATGAAAATATGGTTTAAAACAATAATTATCCCTTCAAATATTAAAAATAAGTATTAAATTCATAAAAATCTCATTTAATATAGGGATTTCAGGGGTTGCGTTCATTATTTTAATATAAATCTTGTAAACACTTGGATATTGTAATAGATTATATCAAAATAACAGTGAAAAAATGTTATATTCCCTTCAAATATTGGAAATAAGGGCTAATTTCATAAAAATTTCATTAAATATTATAATATAAGGGGTACGGCTAAAATTATTTTATAAAACTTGTAATTATATGGGGTAAAGTAAGAAAATTTATGAAAAATATGGTTTAAAACAATAATTTTCCCTTCAAATATTAAAAATAAGTATTAAATTCATAAAAATCTCATTTAATATTGGGATTTCAGGGGTTGCGTTCATTATTTTAATATAAATCTTGTAAACACTTGGATATTGAATAGATTATATCAAAATAACAGTGATTAAATATTATATTCCCTTCAAATATTGAAAATAAGGAATAAATTCATTAAAATTTCATTTAATATAGGATTTCAGGGGTTGGGTTCAATATTTTTTTATAAATTTTGTAAGAATATGGGGTATTGTAATAAAATACGTTAAAATCATTGAAAAAATTCAATAAAATCCTTTCAGATATTGAAAAAAAGGGCTAATTTCATAAAAATTTCATTAAATATTATAATATAAGGGGTACTGCTAAAAGTTTTTTATAAATTTTGTAAAAATATGGGGGAAAGTAAGAATATTTATGAAAATATGGTTTAAAACAATAATTATCCTTTCAAAAATTGAAAATAAGGAATAAATTCATTAAAATTTCATTTAATATAGGATTTCAGGGGTTGGGTTCAATATTTTTTTATAAATTTTGTAAAAATATGGGGTATTGTAATAAAATACGTTAAAATCATTGAAAAAATTCAATAAAATCCTTTCAGATATTAAAAATAAATGCTAAATTCATAAAAATTTCATTAAATATTGTAATATAAGGGGTACAGCTAAAAGTTTTTTATAAATTTTGTAAAAATATGGGGTAAAACAATAATTATCGCTTCAAATATTGAAAATAAGAATTAAATTCATATAAAAATCATTTAATATAGGATTTCAGTGGTTGGGTTCATTATTTTATTATAAATCTTATAAACACTTGGATATTTTAATAGATTATATCATAATAACAGTGATAAAATGTTATATTCCCTTCAAATATTGAAAGTAAGGACTAAATTCATTAAAATCTCATAAAATATTGTAATATAAGGGGTACGGCTAAAATTATTTTATAAAACTTGTAATTTAATGGGGTAAAGTAATAAAACAATTGAAAAATATGTTTTAAAACAATAATTATCCCTTCAAATATTGAATATAAGTATTAAATTCATAAAAATCTCATTTAATATAGGATTTCAGGGGTTGGGGCCAACAATTTTTTATAAATTTTGTACAAATATGGGGTATTGTAATAAAATACGTTAAAATCATTGAAAAAATTAAATAAAATCCTTTCAGATATTGAAAATAAGGGCTAAATTCATAAAAATTTCATTAAACATTGTAATATAAGGGGCACGGCTAAAAGTTTTTTATAATTCTTGTTAAAATATGGGGTAAAGTATGAAAATTTATGAAAAATATGGTTTAAAACAATAATTATCGCTTCAAATATTGAAAATAAGAATTAAATTCATAAAAAAATCATTTAATATAGGATTTCAGGGGTTGGGTTCATTATTTTATTATAAATCTTATAAACACTTGGATATTGTAATAGATTATATCAAAATAACAGTGATAAAATGTTATATTCCCTTCAAATATTGAAAATAAGGACTAAATTCATTAAAATCTCATAAAATATTGTAATATAAGAGGTACGGCTAAAATTATTTTATAAAACTTGTAATTATATGGGGTTTTGTAATAAAATACGTTAAAATCATTGAAAAAATTAAATAAAATCCTCTCAGATATTGAAAATAAATGCTAAATTCATTAAAATCTCATAAAATATTGTAATATAAGAGGTACGGCTAAAATTATTTTATAAAACTTGTAATTATATGGGGTAAAGTAAGAAAATTTATGAAAAATATGGTTTAAAACAATAATTTTCCCTTCAAATATTAAAAATAAGTATTAAATTCATAAAAATCTCATTTAATATTGGGATTTCAGGGGTTGCGTTCATTATTTTAATATAAATCTTGTAAACACTTGGATATTGAATAGATTATATCAAAATAACAGTGATTAAATATTATATTCCCTTCAAATATTGAAAATAAGGAATAAATTCATTAAAATTTCATTTAATATAGGATTTCAGGGGTTGGGTTCAATATTTTTTTATAAATTTTGTAAGAATATGGGGTATTGTAATAAAATACGTTAAAATCATTGAAAAAATTCAATAAAATCCTTTCAGATATTGAAAAAAAGGGCTAATTTCATAAAAATTTCATTAAATATTATAATATAAGGGGTACTGCTAAAAGTTTTTTATAAATTTTGTAAAAATATGGGGGAAAGTAAGAATATTTATGAAAATATGGTTTAAAACAATAATTATCCTTTCAAAAATTGAAAATAAGGAATAAATTCATTAAAATTTCATTTAATATAGGATTTCAGGGGTTGGGTTCAATATTTTTTTATAAATTTTGTAAAAATATGGGGTATTGTAATAAAATACGTTAAAATCATTGAAAAAATTCAATAAAATCCTTTCAGATATTAAAAATAAATGCTAAATTCATAAAAATTTCATTAAATATTGTAATATAAGGGGTACAGCTAAAAGTTTTTTATAAATTTTGTAAAAATATGGGGTAAAACAATAATTATCGCTTCAAATATTGAAAATAAGAATTAAATTCATATAAAAATCATTTAATATAGGATTTCAGTGGTTGGGTTCATTATTTTATTATAAATCTTATAAACACTTGGATATTTTAATAGATTATATCATAATAACAGTGATAAAATGTTATATTCCCTTCAAATATTGAAAGTAAGGACTAAATTCATTAAAATCTCATAAAATATTGTAATATAAGGGGTACGGCTAAAATTATTTTATAAAACTTGTAATTTAATGGGGTAAAGTAATAAAACAATTGAAAAATATGTTTTAAAACAATAATTATCCCTTCAAATATTGAATATAAGTATTAAATTCATAAAAATCTCATTTAATATAGGATTTCAGGGGTTGGGGCCAACAATTTTTTATAAATTTTGTACAAATATGGGGTATTGTAATAAAATACGTTAAAATCATTGAAAAAATTAAATAAAATCCTTTCAGATATTGAAAATAAGGGCTAAATTCATAAAAATTTCATTAAACATTGTAATATAAGGGGCACGGCTAAAAGTTTTTTATAATTCTTGTTAAAATATGGGGTAAAGTATGAAAATTTATGAAAAATATGGTTTAAAACAATAATTATCGCTTCAAATATTGAAAATAAGAATTAAATTCATAAAAAAATCATTTAATATAGGATTTCAGGGGTTGGGTTCATTATTTTATTATAAATCTTATAAACACTTGGATATTGTAATAGATTATATCAAAATAACAGTGATAAAATGTTATATTCCCTTCAAATATTGAAAATAAGGACTAAATTCATTAAAATCTCATAAAATATTGTAATATAAGAGGTACGGCTAAAATTATTTTATAAAACTTGTAATTATATGGGGTTTTGTAATAAAATACGTTAAAATCATTGAAAAAATTAAATAAAATCCTCTCAGATATTGAAAATAAATGCTAAATTCATTAAAATCTCATAAAATATTGTAATATAAGAGGTACGGCTAAAATTATTTTATAAAACTTGTAATTATATGGGGTAAAGTAAGAAAATTTATGAAAAATATGGTTAAAAACAATAATTTTCCCTTCAAATATTAAAAATAAGTATTAAATTCATAAAAATCTCATTTAATATAGGGATTTCAGGGGTTGCGTTCATTATTTTTTTATAAATTTTGTAAAAATATGGGGTATTGTAATAAAATACGTTAAAATCATTGAAAAAATTCAATAAAATCCTTTCAGATATTGAAAAAAAGGGCTAATTTCATAAAAATTTCATTAAATATTATAATATAAGGGGTACGGCTAAAATTATTTTATAAAACTTGTAATTATATGGGGTTAAGTAAGAAAATTTATGAAAATATGGTTTAAAACAATAATTATCCCTTCAAATATTAAAAATAAGTATTAAATTCATAAAAATCTCATTTAATATAGGGATTTCAGGGGTTGCGTTCATTATTTTAATATAAATCTTGTAAACACTTGGATATTGTAATAGATTATATCAAAATAACAGTGATAAAATGTTATATTCCCTTCAAATATTGAAAATAAGGACTAAATTCATTAAAATCTCATAAAATATTGTAATATAAGAGGTACGGCTAAAATTATTTTATAAAACTTGTAATTATATGGGGTTTTGTAATAAAATACGTTAAAATCATTGAAAAAATTAAATAAAATCCTTTCAGATATTGAAAATAAATGCTAAATTCATTAAAATCTCATAAAATATTGTAATATAAGAGGTACGGCTAAAATTATTTTATAAAACTTGTAATTATATGGGGTAAAGTAAGAAAATTTATGAAAAATATGGTTAAAAACAATAATTTTCCCTTCAAATATTAAAAATAAGTATTAAATTCATAAAAATCTCATTTAATATAGGGATTTCAGGGGTTGCGTTCATTATTTTTTTATAAATTTTGTAAAAATATGGGGTATTGTAATAAAATACGTTAAAATCATTGAAAAAATTCAATAAAATCCTTTCAGATATTGAAAAAAAGGGCTAATTTCATAAAAATTTCATTAAATATTATAATATAAGGGGTACGGCTAAAATTATTTTATAAAACTTGTAATTATATGGGGTTAAGTAAGAAAATTTATGAAAATATGGTTTAAAACAATAATTATCCCTTCAAATATTAAAAATAAGTATTAAATTCATAAAAATCTCATTTAATATAGGGATTTCAGGGGTTGCGTTCATTATTTTAATATTATCTTGTAAACAGTTGGATATTGTAATAGATTATATCAAAATAACAGTGATAAAATATTATATTCCCTTCAAATATTGAAAATAAGGAATAAATTCATTAAAATTTCATTTAATATAGGATTTCAGGGGTTGGGTTCAATATTTTTTTATAAATTTTGTAAAAATATGGGGTAAAACAATAATTATCGCTTCAAATATTGAGAATAAGAATTAAATTCATAAAAAAATCATTTAATATATGATTTCAGTGGTTGGGTTCATTATTTTATTATAAATCTTATAAACACTTGGATATTGTAATAGATTATATCATAATAACAGTGATAAAATGTTATATTCCCTTCAAATATTGAAAATAAGGAATAAATTCATAAAAATTTCATTAAACATTGTAATATAAGGGGCACGGCTAAAAGTTTTTTATAATTCTTGTTAAAATATGGGGTAAAGTATGAAAATTTATGAAAAATATGGTTTAAAACAATAATTATCGCTTCAAATATTGAAAATAAGAATTAAATTCATAAAAAAATCATTTAATATAGGATTTCAGGGGTTGGGTTCATTATTTTATTATAAATCTTATAAACACTTGGATATTGTAATAGATTATATCAAAATAACAGTGATAAAATGTTATATTCCCTTCAAATATTGAAAATAAGGACTAAATTCATTAAAATCTCATAAAATATTGTAATATAAGAGGTACGGCTAAAATTATTTTATAAAACTTGTAATTATATGGGGTTTTGTAATAAAATACGTTAAAATCATTGAAAAAATTAAATAAAATCCTCTCAGATATTGAAAATAAATGCTAAATTCATTAAAATCTCATAAAATATTGTAATATAAGAGGTACGGCTAAAATTATTTTATAAAACTTGTAATTATATGGGGTAAAGTAAGAAAATTTATGAAAAATATGGTTTAAAACAATAATTTTCCCTTCAAATATTAAAAATAAGTATTAAATTCATAAAAATCTCATTTAATATAGGGATTTCAGGGGTTGCGTTCATTATTTTTTTATAAATTTTGTAAAAATATGGGGTATTGTAATAAAATACGTTAAAATCATTGAAAAAATTCAATAAAATCCTTTCAGATATTGAAAATAAATGCTAAATTCATAAAAATTTCATTAAATATTGTAATATAAGAGGTACGGCTAAAATTATTTTATAAAACTTGTAATTATATGGGGTAAAGTAAGAAAATTTATGAAAATATGGTTTAAAACAATAATTATCCCTTCAAATATTAAAAATAAGTATTAAATTCATAAAAATCTCATTTAATATAGGGATTTCAGGGGTTGCGTTCATTATTTTAATATAAATCTTGTAAACACTTGGATATTGTAATAGATTATATCAAAATAACAGTGAAAAAATGTTATATTCCCTTCAAATATTGGAAATAAGGGCTAATTTCATAAAAATTTCATTAAATATTATAATATAAGGGGTACGGCTAAAATTATTTTATAAAACTTGTAATTATATGGGGTAAAGTAAGAAAATTTATGAAAAATATGGTTTAAAACAATAATTTTCCCTTCAAATATTAAAAATAAGTATTAAATTCATAAAAATCTCATTTAATATTGGGATTTCAGGGGTTGCGTTCATTATTTTAATATAAATCTTGTAAACACTTGGATATTGAATAGATTATATCAAAATAACAGTGATTAAATATTATATTCCCTTCAAATATTGAAAATAAGGAATAAATTCATTAAAATTTCATTTAATATAGGATTTCAGGGGTTGGGTTCAATATTTTTTTATAAATTTTGTAAGAATATGGGGTATTGTAATAAAATACGTTAAAATCATTGAAAAAATTCAATAAAATCCTTTCAGATATTGAAAAAAAGGGCTAATTTCATAAAAATTTCATTAAATATTATAATATAAGGGGTACTGCTAAAAGTTTTTTATAAATTTTGTAAAAATATGGGGGAAAGTAAGAATATTTATGAAAATATGGTTTAAAACAATAATTATCCTTTCAAAAATTGAAAATAAGGAATAAATTCATTAAAATTTCATTTAATATAGGATTTCAGGGGTTGGGTTCAATATTTTTTTATAAATTTTGTAAAAATATGGGGTATTGTAATAAAATACGTTAAAATCATTGAAAAAATTCAATAAAATCCTTTCAGATATTAAAAATAAATGCTAAATTCATAAAAATTTCATTAAATATTGTAATATAAGGGGTACAGCTAAAAGTTTTTTATAAATTTTGTAAAAATATGGGGTAAAACAATAATTATCGCTTCAAATATTGAAAATAAGAATTAAATTCATATAAAAATCATTTAATATAGGATTTCAGTGGTTGGGTTCATTATTTTATTATAAATCTTATAAACACTTGGATATTTTAATAGATTATATCATAATAACAGTGATAAAATGTTATATTCCCTTCAAATATTGAAAGTAAGGACTAAATTCATTAAAATCTCATAAAATATTGTAATATAAGGGGTACGGCTAAAATTATTTTATAAAACTTGTAATTTAATGGGGTAAAGTAATAAAACAATTGAAAAATATGTTTTAAAACAATAATTATCCCTTCAAATATTGAATATAAGTATTAAATTCATAAAAATCTCATTTAATATAGGATTTCAGGGGTTGGGGCCAACAATTTTTTATAAATTTTGTACAAATATGGGGTATTGTAATAAAATACGTTAAAATCATTGAAAAAATTAAATAAAATCCTTTCAGATATTGAAAATAAGGGCTAAATTCATAAAAATTTCATTAAACATTGTAATATAAGGGGCACGGCTAAAAGTTTTTT
Source organism: Rhopalosiphum nymphaeae (assembly GCA_036289425.1). Taxonomy (NCBI): domain Eukaryota; kingdom Metazoa; phylum Arthropoda; class Insecta; order Hemiptera; family Aphididae; genus Rhopalosiphum; species Rhopalosiphum nymphaeae. The sequence goes on along the minus strand of JAZAQC010000001.1, from coordinate 5,567,969 downwards.
ATAATTCTTGTTAAAATATGGGGTAAAGTATGAAAATTTATGAAAAATATGGTTTAAAACAATAATTATCGCTTCAAATATTGAAAATAAGAATTAAATTCATAAAAAAATCATTTAATATAGGATTTCAGGGGTTGGGTTCATTATTTTATTATAAATCTTATAAACACTTGGATATTGTAATAGATTATATCAAAATAACAGTGATAAAATGTTATATTCCCTTCAAATATTGAAAATAAGGACTAAATTCATTAAAATCTCATAAAATATTGTAATATAAGAGGTACGGCTAAAATTATTTTATAAAACTTGTAATTATATGGGGTTTTGTAATAAAATACGTTAAAATCATTGAAAAAATTAAATAAAATCCTCTCAGATATTGAAAATAAATGCTAAATTCATTAAAATCTCATAAAATATTGTAATATAAGAGGTACGGCTAAAATTATTTTATAAAACTTGTAATTATATGGGGTAAAGTAAGAAAATTTATGAAAAATATGGTTAAAAACAATAATTTTCCCTTCAAATATTAAAAATAAGTATTAAATTCATAAAAATCTCATTTAATATAGGGATTTCAGGGGTTGCGTTCATTATTTTTTTATAAATTTTGTAAAAATATGGGGTATTGTAATAAAATACGTTAAAATCATTGAAAAAATTCAATAAAATCCTTTCAGATATTGAAAAAAAGGGCTAATTTCATAAAAATTTCATTAAATATTATAATATAAGGGGTACGGCTAAAATTATTTTATAAAACTTGTAATTATATGGGGTTAAGTAAGAAAATTTATGAAAATATGGTTTAAAACAATAATTATCCCTTCAAATATTAAAAATAAGTATTAAATTCATAAAAATCTCATTTAATATAGGGATTTCAGGGGTTGCGTTCATTATTTTAATATAAATCTTGTAAACACTTGGATATTGTAATAGATTATATCAAAATAACAGTGATAAAATGTTATATTCCCTTCAAATATTGAAAATAAGGACTAAATTCATTAAAATCTCATAAAATATTGTAATATAAGAGGTACGGCTAAAATTATTTTATAAAACTTGTAATTATATGGGGTTTTGTAATAAAATACGTTAAAATCATTGAAAAAATTAAATAAAATCCTTTCAGATATTGAAAATAAATGCTAAATTCATTAAAATCTCATAAAATATTGTAATATAAGAGGTACGGCTAAAATTATTTTATAAAACTTGTAATTATATGGGGTAAAGTAAGAAAATTTATGAAAAATATGGTTAAAAACAATAATTTTCCCTTCAAATATTAAAAATAAGTATTAAATTCATAAAAATCTCATTTAATATAGGGATTTCAGGGGTTGCGTTCATTATTTTAATATAAATCTTGTAAACACTTGGATATTGTAATAGATTATATCAAAAGAACAGTGAAAAAATGTTATATTCCCTTCAAATATTGGAAATAAGGGCTAATTTCATAAAAATTTCATTAAATATTATAATATAAGGGGTACGGCTAAAATTATTTTATAAAACTTGTAATTATATGGGGTAAAGTAATAAAATTTATGAAAAATATGGTTTAAAACAATAATTTTCCCATCAAATATTAAAAATAAGTATTAAATTCATAAAAATCTCATTTAATATTGGGATTTCAGGGGTTGCGTTCATTATTTTAATATAAATCTTGTAAACACTTGGATATTGAATAGATTATATCAAAATAACAGTGATAAAATATTATATTCCCTTCAAATATTGAAAATAAGGAATAAATTCATAAAAATTTCATTAAACATTGTAATATAAGGGGCACGGCTAAAAGTTTTTTATAATTCTTGTTAAAATATGGGGTAAAGTATGAAAATTTATGAAAAATATGGTTTAAAACAATAATTATCGCTTCAAATATTGAAAATAAGAATTAAATTCATAAAAAAATCATTTAATATAGGATTTCAGGGGTTGGGTTCATTATTTTATTATAAATCTTATAAACACTTGGATATTGTAATAGATTATATCAAAATAACAGTGATAAAATGTTATATTCCCTTCAAATATTGAAAATAAGGACTAAATTCATTAAAATCTCATAAAATATTGTAATATAAGAGGTACGGCTAAAATTATTTTATAAAACTTGTAATTATATGGGGTTTTGTAATAAAATACGTTAAAATCATTGAAAAAATTAAATAAAATCCTCTCAGATATTGAAAATAAATGCTAAATTCATTAAAATCTCATAAAATATTGTAATATAAGAGGTACGGCTAAAATTATTTTATAAAACTTGTAATTATATGGGGTAAAGTAAGAAAATTTATGAAAAATATGGTTAAAAACAATAATTTTCCCTTCAAATATTAAAAATAAGTATTAAATTCATAAAAATCTCATTTAATATAGGGATTTCAGGGGTTGCGTTCATTATTTTTTTATAAATTTTGTAAAAATATGGGGTATTGTAATAAAATACGTTAAAATCATTGAAAAAATTCAATAAAATCCTTTCAGATATTGAAAAAAAGGGCTAATTTCATAAAAATTTCATTAAATATTATAATATAAGGGGTACGGCTAAAATTATTTTATAAAACTTGTAATTATATGGGGTAAAGTAAGAAAATTTATGAAAATATGGTTTAAAACAATAATTATCCCTTCAAATATTAAAAATAAGTATTAAATTCATAAAAATCTCATTTAATATAGGGATTTCAGGGGTTGCGTTCATTATTTTAATATAAATCTTGTAAACACTTGGATATTGTAATAGATTATATCAAAATAACAGTGAAAAAATGTTATATTCCCTCCAAATATTGGAAATAAGCGCTAATTTCATAAAAATTTCATTAACTATTATAATATAAGGGGTACGGCTAAAATTATTTTATAAAACTTGTAATTATATGGGGTAAAGTAAGAAAATTTATGAAAATATGGTTTAAAACAATAATTATCCCTTCAAATATTAAAAATAAGTATTAAATTCATAAAAATCTCATTTAATATAGGGATTTCAGGGGTTGGGTTCAATATTTTTTTATAAATTTTGTAAAAATATGGGGTATTGTAATAAAATACGTTAAAATCATTGAAAAAAGTCAATAAAATCCTTTCAGATATTGAAAAAAAGGGCTAATTTCATAAAAATTTCATTAAATATTGTAATATAAGGGGTACGGCTAAAAGTTTTTTATAAATTTTGTAAAAATATGGGGGAAAGTAAGAAAGTTTATGAAAATATGGTTTAAAACAATAATTATCCCTTCAAATATTAAAAATAAGTATAAAATTCATAAAAATCTCATTTAATATAGGATTTCAGGGGTTGGGTTCATTATTTTATTATAAATCTTATAAACACTTGGATATTGAATAGATTATATCAAAATAACAGTGATAAAATATTATATTCCCTTCAAATATTGAAAATAAGGAATAAATTCATAAAAATTTCATTAAACATTGTAATATAAGGGGCACGGCTAAAAGTTTTTTATAATTCTTGTTAAAATATGGGGTAAAGTATGAAAATTTATGAAAAATATGGTTTAAAACAATAATTATCGCTTCAAATATTGAAAATAAGAATTAAATTCATAAAAAAATCATTTAATATAGGATTTCAGGGGTTGGGTTCATTATTTTATTATAAAACTTATAAACACTTGGATATTGTAATAGATTATATCAAAATAACAGTGATAAAATGTTATATTCCCTTCAAATATTGAAAATAAGGACTAAATTCATTAAAATCTCATAAAATATTGTAATATAAGAGGTACGGCTAAAATTATTTTATAAAACTTGTAATTATATGGGGTTTTGTAATAAAATACGTTAAAATCATTGAAAAAATTAAATAAAATCCTCTCAGATATTGAAAATAAATGCTAAATTCATTAAAATCTCATAAAATATTGTAATATAAGAGGTACGGCTAAAATTATTTTATAAAACTTGTAATTATATGGGGTAAAGTAAGAAAATTTATGAAAAATATGGTTAAAAACAATAATTTTCCCTTCAAATATTAAAAATAAGTATTAAATTCATAAAAATCTCATTTAATATAGGGATTTCAGGGGTTGCGTTCATTATTTTTTTATAAATTTTGTAAAAATATGGGGTATTGTAATAAAATACGTTAAAATCATTGAAAAAATTCAATAAAATCCTTTCAGATATTGAAAAAAAGGGCTAATTTCATAAAAATTTCATTAAATATTATAATATAAGGGGTACGGCTAAAATTATTTTATAAAACTTGTAATTATATGGGGTAAAGTAAGAAAATTTATGAAAATATGGTTTAAAACAATAATTATCCCTTCAAATATTAAAAATAAGTATTAAATTCATAAAAATCTCATTTAATATAGGGATTTCAGGGGTTGCGTTCATTATTTTAATATAAATCTTGTAAACACTTGGATATTGTAATAGATTATATCAAAATAACAGTGAAAAAATGTTATATTCCCTCCAAATATTGGAAATAAGCGCTAATTTCATAAAAATTTCATTAACTATTATAATATAAGGGGTACGGCTAAAATTATTTTATAAAACTTGTAATTATATGGGGTAAAGTAAGAAAATTTATGAAAATATGGTTTAAAACAATAATTATCCCTTCAAATATTAAAAATAAGTATTAAATTCATAAAAATCTCATTTAATATAGGGATTTCAGGGGTTGGGTTCAATATTTTTTTATAAATTTTGTAAAAATATGGGGTATTGTAATAAAATACGTTAAAATCATTGAAAAAAGTCAATAAAATCCTTTCAGATATTGAAAAAAAGGGCTAATTTCATAAAAATTTCATTAAATATTGTAATATAAGGGGTACGGCTAAAAGTTTTTTATAAATTTTGTAAAAATATGGGGGAAAGTAAGAAAGTTTATGAAAATATGGTTTAAAACAATAATTATCCCTTCAAATATTAAAAATAAGTATAAAATTCATAAAAATCTCATTTAATATAGGATTTCAGGGGTTGGGTTCATTATTTTATTATAAATCTTATAAACACTTGGATATTGAATAGATTATATCAAAATAACAGTGATAAAATATTATATTCCCTTCAAATATTGAAAATAAGGAATAAATTCATAAAAATTTCATTAAACATTGTAATATAAGGGGCACGGCTAAAAGTTTTTTATAATTCTTGTTAAAATATGGGGTAAAGTATGAAAATTTATGAAAAATATGGTTTAAAACAATAATTATCGCTTCAAATATTGAAAATAAGAATTAAATTCATAAAAAAATCATTTAATATAGGATTTCAGGGGTTGAGTTCATTATTTTATTATAAATCTTATAAACACTTGGATATTGTAATAGATTATATCAAAATAACAGTGATAAAATGTTATATTCCCTTCAAATATTGAAAATAAGGACTAAATTCATTAAAATCTCATAAAATATTGTAATATAAGAGGTACGGCTAAAATTATTTTATAAAACTTGTAATTATATGGGGTTTTGTAATAAAATACGTTAAAATCATTGAAAAAATTAAATAAAATCCTTTCAGATATTGAAAATAAATGCTAAATTCATTAAAATCTCATAAAATATTGTAATATAAGAGGTACGGCTAAAATTATTTTATAAAACTTGTAATTATATGGGGTAAAGTAAGAAAATTTATGAAAAATATGGTTAAAAACAATAATTTTCCCTTCAAATATTAAAAATAAGTATTAAATTCATAAAAATCTCATTTAATATAGGGATTTCAGGGGTTGCGTTCATTATTTTTTTATAAATTTTGTAAAAATATGGGGTATTGTAATAAAATACGTTAAAATCATTGAAAAAATTCAATAAAATCCTTTCAGATATTGAAAAAAAGGGCTAATTTCATAAAAATTTCATTAAATATTATAATATAAGGGGTACGGCTAAAATTATTTTATAAAACTTGTAATTATATGGGGTAAAGTAAGAAAATTTATGAAAATATGGTTTAAAACAATAATTATCCCTTCAAATATTAAAAATAAGTATTAAATTCATAAAAATCTCATTTAATATAGGGATTTCAGGGGTTGCGTTCATTATTTTAATATAAATCTTGTAAACACTTGGATATTGTAATAGATTATATCAAAATAACAGTGAAAAAATGTTATATTCCCTCCAAATATTGGAAATAAGCGCTAATTTCATAAAAATTTCATTAACTATTATAATATAAGGGGTACGGCTAAAATTATTTTATAAAACTTGTAATTATATGGGGTAAAGTAAGAAAATTTATGAAAATATGGTTTAAAACAATAATTATCCCTTCAAATATTAAAAATAAGTATAAAATTCATAAAAATCTCATTTAATATAGGATTTCAGGGGTTGGGTTCATTATTTTATTATAAATCTTATAAACACTTGGATATTGAATAGATTATATCAAAATAACAGTGATAAAATATTATATTCCCTTCAAATATTGAAAATAAGGAATAAATTCATAAAAATTTCATTAAACATTGTAATATAAGGGGCACGGCTAAAAGTTTTTTATAATTCTTGTTAAAATATGGGGTAAAGTATGAAAATTTATGAAAAATATGGTTTAAAACAATAATTATCGCTTCAAATATTGAAAATAAGAATTAAATTCATAAAAAAATCATTTAATATAGGATTTCAGGGGTTGAGTTCATTATTTTATTATAAATCTTATAAACACTTGGATATTGTAATAGATTATATCAAAATAACAGTGATAAAATGTTATATTCCCTTCAAATATTGAAAATAAGGACTAAATTCATTAAAATCTCATAAAATATTGTAATATAAGAGGTACGGCTAAAATTATTTTATAAAACTTGTAATTATATGGGGTTTTGTAATAAAATACGTTAAAATCATTGAAAAAATTAAATAAAATCCTTTCAGATATTGAAAATAAATGCTAAATTCATTAAAATCTCATAAAATATTGTAATATAAGAGGTACGGCTAAAATTATTTTATAAAACTTGTAATTATATGGGGTTAAGTAAGAAAATTTATGAAAATATGGTTTAAAACAATAATTATCCCTTCAAATATTAAAAATAAGTATTAAATTCATAAAAATCTAATTTAATATAGGGATTTCAGGGGTTGCGTTCATTATTTTAATATAAATCTTGTAAACACTTGGATATTGTAATAGATTATATCAAAATAACAGTGAAAAAATGTTATATTCCCTCCAAATATTGGAAATAAGCGCTAATTTCATAAAAATTTCATTAACTATTATAATATAAGGGGTACGGCTAAAATTATTTTATAAAACTTGTAATTATATGGGGTAAAGTAAGAAAATTTATGAAAATATGGTTTAAAACAATAATTATCCCTTCAAATATTAAAAATAAGTATTAAATTCATAAAAATCTCATTTAATATAGGGATTTCAGGGGTTGGGTTCAATATTTTTTTATAAATTTTGTAAAAATATGGGGTATTGTAATAAAATACGTTAAAATCATTGAAAAAAGTCAATAAAATCCTTTCAGATATTGAAAAAAAGGGCTAATTTCATAAAAATTTCATTAAATATTGTAATATAAGGGGTACGGCTAAAAGTTTTTTATAAATTTTGTAAAAATATGGGGGAAAGTAAGAAAGTTTATGAAAATATGGTTTAAAACAATAATTATCCCTTCAAATATTAAAAATAAGTATAAAATTCATAAAAATCTCATTTAATATAGGATTTCAGGGGTTGGGTTCATTATTTTATTATAAATCTTATAAACACTTGGATATTGAATAGATTATATCAAAATAACAGTGATAAAATATTATATTCCCTTCAAATATTGAAAATAAGGAATAAATTCATAAAAATTTCATTAAACATTGTAATATAAGGGGCACGGCTAAAAGTTTTTTATAATTCTTGTTAAAATATGGGGTAAAGTATGAAAATTTATGAAAAATATGGTTTAAAACAATAATTATCGCTTCAAATATTGAAAATAAGAATTAAATTCATAAAAAAATCATTTAATATAGGATTTCAGGGGTTGAGTTCATTATTTTATTATAAATCTTATAAACACTTGGATATTGTAATAGATTATATCAAAATAACAGTGATAAAATGTTATATTCCCTTCAAATATTGAAAATAAGGACTAAATTCATTAAAATCTCATAAAATATTGTAATATAAGAGGTACGGCTAAAATTATTTTATAAAACTTGTAATTATATGGGGTTTTGTAATAAAATACGTTAAAATCATTGAAAAAATTAAATAAAATCCTTTCAGATATTGAAAATAAACGCTAAATTCATTAAAATCTCATAAAATATTGTAATATAAGAGGTACGGCTAAAATTATTTTATAAAACTTGTAATTATATGGGGTAAAGTAAGAAAATTTATGAAAAATATGGTTAAAAACAATAATTTTCCCTTCAAATATTAAAAATAAGTATTAAATTCATAAAAATCTCATTTAATATAGGGATTTCAGGGGTTGCGTTCATTATTTTTTTATAAATTTTGTAAAAATATGGGGTATTGTAATAAAATACGTTAAAATCATTGAAAAAATTCAATAAAATCCTTTCAGATATTGAAAAAAAGGGCTAATTTCATAAAAATTTCATTAAATATTATAATATAAGGGGTACGGCTAAAATTATTTTATAAAACTTGTAATTATATGGGGTAAAGTAAGAAAATTTATGAAAATATGGTTTAAAACAATAATTATCCCTTCAAATATTAAAAATAAGTATTAAATTCATAAAAATCTCATTTAATATAGGGATTTCAGGGGTTGCGTTCATTATTTTAATATAAATCTTGTAAACACTTGGATATTGTAATAGATTATATCAAAATAACAGTGAAAAAATGTTATATTCCCTCCAAATATTGGAAATAAGCGCTAATTTCATAAAAATTTCATTAACTATTATAATATAAGGGGTACGGCTAAAATTATTTTATAAAACTTGTAATTATATGGGGTAAAGTAAGAAAATTTATGAAAATATGGTTTAAAACAATAATTATCCCTTCAAATATTAAAAATAAGTATAAAATTCATAAAAATCTCATTTAATATAGGATTTCAGGGGTTGGGTTCATTATTTTATTACAAATCTTATAAACACTTGGATATTGAATAGATTATATCAAAATAACAGTGATAAAATATTATATTCCCTTCAAATATTGAAAATAAGGAATAAATTCATAAAAATTTCATTAAACATTGTAATATAAGGGGCACGGCTAAAAGTTTTTTATAATTCTTGTTAAAATATGGGGTAAAGTATGAAAATTTATGAAAAATATGGTTTAAAACAATAATTATCGCTTCAAATATTGAAAATAAGAATTAAATTCATAAAAAAATCATTTAATATAGGATTTCAGGGGTTGAGTTCATTATTTTATTATAAATCTTATAAACACTTGGATATTGTAATAGATTATATCAAAATAACAGTGATAAAATGTTATATTCCCTTCAAATATTGAAAATAAGGACTAAATTCATTAAAATCTCATAAAATATTGTAATATAAGAGGTACGGCTAAAATTATTTTATAAAACTTGTAATTATATGGGGTTTTGTAATAAAATACGTTAAAATCATTGAAAAAATTAAATAAAATCCTTTCAGATATTGAAAATAAATGCTAAATTCATTAAAATCTCATAAAATATTGTAATATAAGAGGTACGGCTAAAATTATTTTATAAAACTTGTAATTATATGGGGTTAAGTAAGAAAATTTATGAAAATATGGTTTAAAACAATAATTATCCCTTCAAATATTAAAAATAAGTATTAAATTCATAAAAATATCATTTAATATAGGGATTTCAGGGGTTGCGTTCATTATTTTAATATAAATCTTGTAAACACTTGGATATTGTAATAGATTATATCAAAAGAACAGTGAAAAAATGTTATATTCCCTTCAAATATTGGAAAAAAGTGCTAATTTCATAAAAATTTCATTAAATATTATAATATAAGGGGTACGGCTAAAATTATTTTATAAAACTTGTAATTATATGGGGTAAAGTAAGAAAATTTATGAAAAATATGGTTTAAAACAATAATTTTCCCTTCAAATATTAAAAATAAGTATTAAATTCATAAAAAAATCATTTAATATAGGATTTCAGGGGTTGGGTTCATTATTTTATTATAAATCTTATAAACACTTGGATATTGTAATAGATTATATCAAAATAACAGTGATAAAATGTTATATTCCCTTCAAATATTGAAAATAAGGACTAAATTCATTAAAATCTCATAAAATATTGTAATATAAGAGGTACGGCTAAAATTATTTTATAAAACTTGTAATTATATGGGGTTTTGTAATAAAATACGTTAAAATCATTGAAAAAATTAAATAAAATCCTTTCAGATATTGAAAATAAACGCTAAATTCATTAAAATCTCATAAAATATTGTAATATAAGAGGTACGGCTAAAATTATTTTATAAAACTTGTAATTATATGGGGTAAAGTAAGAAAATTTATGAAAAATATGGTTAAAAACAATAATTTTCCCTTCAAATATTAAAAATAAGTATTAAATTCATAAAAATCTCATTTAATATAGGGATTTCAGGGGTTGCGTTCATTATTTTTTTATAAATTTTGTAAAAATATGGGGTATTGTAATAAAATACGTTAAAATCATTGAAAAAATTCAATAAAATCCTTTCAGATATTGAAAAAAAGGGCTAATTTCATAAAAATTTCATTAAATATTATAATATAAGGGGTACGGCTAAAATTATTTTATAAAACTTGTAATTATATGGGGTAAAGTAAGAAAATTTATGAAAATATGGTTTAAAACAATAATTATCCCTTCAAATATTAAAAATAAGTATTAAATTCATAAAAATCTCATTTAATATAGGGATTTCAGGGGTTGCGTTCATTATTTTAATATAAATCTTGTAAACACTTGGATATTGTAATAGATTATATCAAAATAACAGTGAAAAAATGTTATATTCCCTCCAAATATTGGAAATAAGCGCTAATTTCATAAAAATTTCATTAACTATTATAATATAAGGGGTACGGCTAAAATTATTTTATAAAACTTGTAATTATATGGGGTAAAGTAAGAAAATTTATGAAAATATGGTTTAAAACAATAATTATCCCTTCAAATATTAAAAATAAGTATAAAATTCATAAAAATCTCATTTAATATAGGATTTCAGGGGTTGGGTTCATTATTTTATTATAAATCTTATAAACACTTGGATATTGAATAGATTATATCAAAATAACAGTGATAAAATATTATATTCCCTTCAAATATTGAAAATAAGGAATAAATTCATAAAAATTTCATTAAACATTGTAATATAAGGGGCACGGCTAAAAGTTTTTTATAATTCTTGTTAAAATATGGGGTAAAGTATGAAAATTTATGAAAAATATGGTTTAAAACAATAATTATCGCTTCAAATATTGAAAATAAGAATTAAATTCATAAAAAAATCATTTAATATAGGATTTCAGGGGTTGAGTTCATTATTTTATTATAAATCTTATAAACACTTGGATATTGTAATAGATTATATCAAAATAACAGTGAAAAAATGTTATATTCCCTCCAAATATTGGAAATAAGCGCTAATTTCATAAAAATTTCATTAAATATTGTAATATAAGGGGTACGGCTAAAAGTTTTTTATAAATTTTGTAAAAATATGGGGGAAAGTAAGAAAGTTTATGAAAATATGGTTTAAAACAATAATTATCCCTTCAAATATTAAAAATAAGTATAAAATTCATAAAAATCTCATTTAATATAGGATTTCAGGGGTTGGGTTCATTATTTTATTATAAATCTTATAAACACTTGGATATTGAATAGATTATATCAAAATAACAGTGATAAAATATTATATTCCCTTCAAATATTGAAAATAAGGAATAAATTCATAAAAATTTCATTAAACATTGTAATATAAGGGGCACGGCTAAAAGTTTTTTATAATTCTTGTTAAAATATGGGGTAAAGTATGAAAATTTATGAAAAATATGGTTTAAAACAATAATTATCGCTTCAAATATTGAAAATAAGAATTAAATTCATAAAAAAATCATTTAATATAGGATTTCAGGGGTTGGGTTCATTATTTTATTATAAATCTTATAAACACTTGGATATTGTAATAGATTATATCAAAATAACAGTGATAAAATGTTATATTCCCTTCAAATATTGAAAATAAGGACTAAATTCATTAAAATCTCATAAAATATTGTAATATAAGAGGTACGGCTAAAATTATTTTATAAAACTTGTAATTATATGGGGTAAAGTAAGAAAATTTATGAAAAATATGGTTAAAAACAATAATTTTCCCTTCAAATATTAAAAATAAGTATTAAATTCATAAAAATCTCATTTAATATAGGGATTTCAGGGGTTGCGTTCATTATTTTTTTATAAATTTTGTAAAAATATGGGGTATTGTAATAAAATACGTTAAAATCATTGAAAAAATTCAATAAAATCCTTTCAGATATTGAAAAAAAGGGCTAATTTCATAAAAATTTCATTAAATATTATAATATAAGGGGTACGGCTAAAATTATTTTATAAAACTTGTAATTATATGGGGTAAAGTAAGAAAATTTATGAAAATATGGTTTAAAACAATAATTATCCCTTCAACTATTAAAAATAAGTATTAAATTCATAAAAATCTCATTTAATATAGGGATTTCAGGGGTTGCGTTCATTATTTTAATATAAATCTTGTAAACACTTGGATATTGTAATAGATTATATCAAAATAACAGTGAAAAAATGTTATATTCCCTCCAAATATTGGAAATAAGCGCTAATTTCATAAAAATTTCATTAACTATTATAATATAAGGGGTACGGCTTAAATTATTTTATAAAACTTGTAATTATATGGGGTAAAGTAAGAAAATTTATGAAAATATGGTTTAAAACAATAATTATCCCTTCAAATATTAAAAATAAGTATTAAATTCATAAAAATCTCATTTAATATAGGGATTTCAGGGGTTGGGTTCAATATTTTTTTATAAATTTTGTAAAAATATGGGGTATTGTAATAAAATACGTTAAAATCATTGAAAAAAGTCAATAAAATACTTTCAGATATTGAAAAAAAGGGATAATTTCATAAAAATTTCATTAAATATTGTAATATAAGGGGTACGGCTAAAAGTTTTTTATAAATTTTGTAAAAATATGGGGGAAAGTAAGAAAGTTTATGAAAATATGGTTTAAAACAATAATTATCCCTTCAAATATTAAAAATAAGTATAAAATTCATAAAAATCTCATTTAATATAGGATTTCAGGGGTTGGGTTCATTATTTTATTATAAATCTTATAAACACTTGGATATTGAATAGATTATATCAAAATAACAGTGATAAAATATTATATTCCCTTCAAATATTGAAAATAAGGAATAAATTCATAAAAATTTCATTAAACATTGTAATATAAGGGGCACGGCTAAAAGTTTTTTATAATTCTTGTTAAAATATGGGCTAAAGTATGAAAATTTATGAAAAATATGGTTTAAAACAATAATTATCGCTTCAAATATTGAAAATAAGAATTAAATTCATAAAAAAATCATTTAATATAGGATTTCAGGGGTTGGGTTCATTATTTTATTATAAATCTTATAAACACTTGGATATTGTAATAGATTATATCAAAATAACAGTGATAAAATGTTATATTCCCTTCAAATATTGAAAATAAGGACTAAATTCATTAAAATCTCATAAAATATTGTAATATAAGAGGTACGGCTAAAATTATTTTATAAAACTTGTAATTATATGGGGTTTTGTAATAAAATACGTTAAAATCATTGAAAAAATTAAATAAAATCCTTTCAGATATTGAAAATAAATGCTAAATTCATTAAAATCTCATAAAATATTGTAATATAAGAGGTACGGCTAAAATTATTTTATAAAACTTGTAATTATATGGGGTAAAGTAAGAAAATTTATGAAAAATATGGTTAAAAACAATAATTTTCCCTTCAAATATTAAAAATAAGTATTAAATTCATAAAAATCTCATTTAATATAGGGATTTCAGGGGTTGCGTTCATTATTTTTTTATAAATTTTGTAAAAATATGGGGTATTGTAATAAAATACGTTAAAATCATTGAAAAAATTCAATAAAATCCTTTCAGATATTGAAAAAAAGGGCTAATTTCATAAAAATTTCATTAAATATTATAATATAAGGGGTACGGCTAAAATTATTTTATAAAACTTGTAATTATATGGGGTAAAGTAAGAAAATTTATGAAAATATGGTTTAAAACAATAATTATCCCTTCAAATATTAAAAATAAGTATTAAATTCATAAAAATCTCATTTAATATAGGGATTTCAGGGGTTGCGTTCATTATTTTAATATAAATCTTGTAAACACTTGGATATTATAATAGATTATATCAAAATAACAGTGAAAAAATGTTATATTCCCTCCAAATATTGGAAATAAGCGCTAATTTCATAAAAATTTCATTAACTATTATAATATAAGGGGTACGGCTAAAATTATTTTATAAAACTTGTAATTATATGGGGTAAAGTAAGAAAATTTATGAAAATATGGTTTAAAACAATAATTATCCCTTCAAATATTAAAAATAAGTATTAAATTCATAAAAATCTCATTTAATATAGGGATTTCAGGGGTTGGGTTCAATATTTTTTTATAAATTTTGTAAAAATATGGGGTATTGTAATAAAATACGTTAAAATCATTGAAAAAAGTCAATAAAATCCTTTCAGATATTGAAAAAAAGGGCTAATTTCATAAAAATTTCATTAAATATTGTAATATAAGGGGTACGGCTAAAAGTTTTTTATAAATTTTGTAAAAATATGGGGGAAAGTAAGAAAGTTTATGAAAATATGGTTTAAAACAATAATTATCCCTTCAAATATTAAAAATAAGTATAAAATTCATAAAAATCTCATTTAATATAGGATTTCAGGGGTTGGGTTCATTATTTTATTATAAATCTTATAAACACTTGGATATTGAATAGATTATATCAAAATAACAGTGATAAAATATTATATTCCCTTCAAATATTGAAAATAAGGAATAAATTCATAAAAATTTCATTAAACATTGTAATATAAGGGGCACGGCTAAAAGTTTTTTATAATTCTTGTTAAAATATGGGGTAAAGTATGAAAATTTATGAAAAATATGGTTTAAAACAATAATTATCGCTTCAAATATTGAAAATAAGAATTAAATTCATAAAAAAATCATTTAATATAGGATTTCAGGGGTTGGGTTCATTATTTTATTATAAATCTTATAAACACTTGGATATTGTAATAGATTATATCAAAATAACAGTGATAAAATGTTATATTCCCTTCAAATATTGAAAATAAGGACTAAATTCATTAAAATCTCATAAAATATTGTAATATAAGAGGTACGGCTAAAATTATTTTATAAAACTTGTAATTATATGGGGTAAAGTAAGAAAATTTATGAAAAATATGGTTAAAAACAATAATTTTCCCTTCAAATATTAAAAATAAGTATTAAATTCATAAAAATCTCATTTAATATAGGGATTTCAGGGGTTGCGTTCATTATTTTTTTATAAATTTTGTAAAAATATGGGGTATTGTAATAAAATACGTTAAAATCATTGAAAAAATTCAATAAAATCCTTTCAGATATTGAAAAAAAGGGCTAATTTCATAAAAATTTCATTAAATATTATAATATAAGGGGTACGGCTAAAATTATTTTATAAAACTTGTAATTATATGGGGTAAAGTAAGAAAATTTATGAAAATATGGTTTAAAACAATAATTATCCCTTCAACTATTAAAAATAAGTATTAAATTCATAAAAATCTCATTTAATATAGGGATTTCAGGGGTTGCGTTCATTATTTTAATATAAATCTTGTAAACACTTGGATATTGTAATAGATTATATCAAAATAACAGTGAAAAAATGTTATATTCCCTCCAAATATTGGAAATAAGCGCTAATTTCATAAAAATTTCATTAACTATTATAATATAAGGGGTACGGCTTAAATTATTTTATAAAACTTGTAATTATATGGGGTAAAGTAAGAAAATTTATGAAAATATGGTTTAAAACAATAATTATCCCTTCAAATATTAAAAATAAGTATTAAATTCATAAAAATCTCATTTAATATAGGGATTTCAGGGGTTGGGTTCAATATTTTTTTATAAATTTTGTAAAAATATGGGGTATTGTAATAAAATACGTTAAAATCATTGAAAAAAGTCAATAAAATACTTTCAGATATTGAAAAAAAGGGATAATTTCATAAAAATTTCATTAAATATTGTAATATAAGGGGTACGGCTAAAAGTTTTTTATAAATTTTGTAAAAATATGGGGGAAAGTAAGAAAGTTTATGAAAATATGGTTTAAAACAATAATTATCCCTTCAAATATTAAAAATAAGTATAAAATTCATAAAAATCTCATTTAATATAGGATTTCAGGGGTTGGGTTCATTATTTTATTATAAATCTTATAAACACTTGGATATTGAATAGATTATATCAAAATAACAGTGATAAAATATTATATTCCCTTCAAATATTGAAAATAAGGAATAAATTCATAAAAATTTCATTAAACATTGTAATATAAGGGGCACGGCTAAAAGTTTTTTATAATTCTTGTTAAAATATGGGCTAAAGTATGAAAATTTATGAAAAATATGGTTTAAAACAATAATTATCGCTTCAAATATTGAAAATAAGAATTAAATTCATAAAAAAATCATTTAATATAGGATTTCAGGGGTTGGGTTCATTATTTTATTATAAATCTTATAAACACTTGGATATTGTAATAGATTATATCAAAATAACAGTGATAAAATGTTATATTCCCTTCAAATATTGAAAATAAGGACTAAATTCATTAAAATCTCATAAAATATTGTAATATAAGAGGTACGGCTAAAATTATTTTATAAAACTTGTAATTATATGGGGTAAAGTAAGAAAATTTATGAAAAATATGGTTAAAAACAATAATTTTCCCTTCAAATATTAAAAATAAGTATTAAATTCATAAAAATCTCATTTAATATAGGGATTTCAGGGGTTGCGTTCATTATTTTTTTATAAATTTTGTAAAAATATGGGGTATTGTAATAAAATACGTTAAAATCATTGAAAAAATTCAATAAAATCCTTTCAGATATTGAAAAAAAGGGCTAATTTCATAAAAATTTCATTAAATATTATAATATAAGGGGTACGGCTAAAATTATTTTATAAAACTTGTAATTATATGGGGTAAAGTAAGAAAATTTATGAAAATATGGTTTAAAACAATAATTATCCCTTCAAATATTAAAAATAAGTATTAAATTCATAAAAATCTCATTTAATATAGGGATTTCAGGGGTTGCGTTCATTATTTTAATATAAATCTTGTAAACACTTGGATATTATAATAGATTATATCAAAATAACAGTGAAAAAATGTTATATTCCCTCCAAATATTGGAAATAAGCGCTAATTTCATAAAAATTTCATTAACTATTATAATATAAGGGGTACGGCTAAAATTATTTTATAAAACTTGTAATTATATGGGGTAAAGTAAGAAAATTTATGAAAATATGGTTTAAAACAATAATTATCCCTTCAAATATTAAAAATAAGTATTAAATTCATAAAAATCTCATTTAATATAGGGATTTCAGGGGTTGGGTTCAATATTTTTTTATAAATTTTGTAAAAATATGGGGTATTGTAATAAAATACGTTAAAATCATTGAAAAAAGTCAATAAAATCCTTTCAGATATTGAAAAAAAGGGCTAATTTCATAAAAATTTCATTAAATATTGTAATATAAGGGGTACGGCTAAAAGTTTTTTATAAATTTTGTAAAAATATGGGGGAAAGTAAGAAAGTTTATGAAAATATGGTTTAAAACAATAATTATCCCTTCAAATATTAAAAATAAGTATAAAATTCATAAAAATCTCATTTAATATAGGATTTCAGGGGTTGGGTTCATTATTTTATTATAAATCTTATAAACACTTGGATATTGTAATAGATTATATCAAAACAACAGTGATAAAATGTTATATTCCCTTCAAATATTGAAAATAAGGAATAAATTCATTAAAATCTCATAAAATATTGTAATATAAGAGGTACGGCTAAAATTATTTTATAAAACTTGTAATTATATGGGGTTTTGTAATAAAATACGTTAAAATCATTGAAAAAATTAAATAAAATCCTTTCAGATATTGAAAATAAATGCTAAATTCATTAAAATCTCATAAAATATTGTAATATAAGAGGTACGGCTAAAATTATTTTATAAAACTTGTAATTATATGGGGTAAAGTAAGAAAATTTATGAAAAATATGGTTAAAAACAATAATTTTCCCTTCAAATATTAAAAATAAGTATTAAATTCATAAAAATCTCATTTAATATAGGGATTTCAGGGGTTGCGTTCATTATTTTTTTATAAATTTTGTAAAAATATGGGGTATTGTAATAAAATACGTTAAAATCATTGAAAAAATTCAATAAAATCCTTTCAGATATTGAAAAAAAGGGCTAATTTCATAAAAATTTCATTAAATATTATAATATAAGGGGTACGGCTAAAATTATTTTATAAAACTTGTAATTATATGGGGTTAAGTAAGAAAATTTATGAAAATATGGTTTAAAACAATAATTATCCCTTCAAATATTAAAAATAAGTATTAAATTCATAAAAATCTCATTTAATATAGGGATTTCAGGGGTTGCGTTCATTATTTTAATATAAATCTTGTAAACACTTGGATATTGTAATAGATTATATCAAAACAACAGTGATAAAATGTTATATTCCCCTCAAATATTGAAAATAAGGAATAAATTCATTAAAATCTCATAAAATATTGTAATATAAGAGGTACGGCTAAAATTATTTTATAAAACTTGTAATTATATGGGGTTTTGTAATAAAATACGTTAAAATCATTGAAAAAATTAAATAAAATCCTTTCAGATATTGAAAATAAATGCTAAATTCATTAAAATCTCATAAAATATTGTAATATAAGAGGTACGGCTAAAATTATTTTATAAAACTTGTAATTATATGGGGTAAAGTAAGAAAATTTATGAAAAATATGGTTAAAAACAATAATTTTCCCTTCAAATATTAAAAATAAGTATTAAATTCATAAAAATCTCATTTAATATAGGGATTTCAGGGGTTGCGTTCATTATTTTTTTATAAATTTTGTAAAAATATGGGGTATTGTAATAAAATACGTTAAAATCATTGAAAAAATTCAATAAAATCCTTTCAGATATTGAAAAAAAGGGCTAATTTCATAAAAATTTCATTAAATATTATAATATAAGGGGTACGGCTAAAATTATTTTATAAAACTTGTAATTATATGGGGTTAAGTAAGAAAATTTATGAAAATATGGTTTAAAACAATAATTATCCCTTCAAATATTAAAAATAAGTATTAAATTCATAAAAATCTCATTTAATATAGGGATTTCAGGAGTTGCGTTCATTATTTTAATATAAATCTTGTAAACACTTGGATATTGTAATAGATTATATCAAAAGAACAGTGAAAAAATGGTATATTCCCTTCAAATATTGGAAATAAGGGCTAATTTCATAAAAATTTCATTAAATATTATAATATAAGGGGTACGGCTAAAATTATTTTATAAAACTTGTAATTATATGGGGTAAAGTAAGAAAATTTATGAAAAATATGGTTTAAAACAATAATTTTCCCTTCAAATATTAAAAATAAGTATTAAATTCATAAAAATCTCATTTAATATTGGGATTTCAGGGGTTGCGTTCATTATTTTAATATAAATCTTGTAAACACTTGGATATTGAATAGATTATATCAAAATAACAGTGATAAAATATTATATTCCCTTCAAATATTGAAAATAAGGAATAAATTCATAAAAATTTCATTAAACATTGTAATATAAGGGGCACGGCTAAAAGTTTTTTATAATTCTTGTTAAAATATGGGGTAAAGTATGAAAATTTATGAAAAATATGGTTTAAAACAATAATTATCGCTTCAAATATTGAAAATAAGAATTAAATTCATAAAAAAATCATTTAATATAGGATTTCAGGGGTTGGGTTCATTATTTTATTATAAATCTTATAAACACTTGGATATTGTAATAGATTATATCAAAATAACAGTGATAAAATGTTATATTCCCTTCAAATATTGAAAATAAGGACTAAATTCATTAAAATCTCATAAAATATTGTAATATAAGAGGTACGGCTAAAATTATTTTATAAAACTTGTAATTATATGGGGTTTTGTAATAAAATACGTTAAAATCATTGAAAAAATTAAATAAAATCCTTTCAGATATTGAAAATAAACGCTAAATTCATTAAAATCTCATAAAATATTGTAATATAAGAGGTACGGCTAAAATTATTTTATAAAACTTGTAATTATATGGGGTAAAGTAAGAAAATTTATGAAAAATATGGTTAAAAACAATAATTTTCCCTTCAAATATTAAAAATAAGTATTAAATTCATAAAAATCTCATTTAATATTGGGATTTCAGGGGTTGGGTTCAATATTTTTTTATAAATTTTGTAAAAATATGGGGTATTGTAATAAAATACGCTAAAATCATTGAAAAAATTCAATAAAATCCTTTCAGATATTGAAAAAAAGGGCTAATTTCATAAAAATTTCATTAAATATTGTAATATAAGGGGTACGGCTAAAAGTTTTTTATAAATTTTGTAAAAATATGGGGGAAAGTAAGAAAATTTATGAAAATATGGTTTAAAACAAAAATTATCCCTTCAAATATTAAAAATAAGTATTAAATTCATAAAAATCTCATTTAATATAGGGATTTCAGGGGTTGCGTTCATTATTTTAATATAAATCTTGTAAACACTTGGATATTGTAATAGATTATATCAAAATAACAGTGATAAAATGTTATATTCCCTTCAAATATTGAAAATAAGGGCTAATTTCATAAAAATTTCATAAAATATTATAATATAAGGGGTACGGCTAAAATTATTTTATAAAACTTGTAATTATATGGGGTAAAGTAAGAAAATTTATGAAAATATGGTTTAAAACAATAATTATCCCTTCAAATATTAAAAATAAGTATTAAATTCATAAAAATCTCATTTAATATAGGGATTTCAGGGGTTGCGTTCATTATTTTAATATAAATCTTGTAAACACTTGGATATTGTAATAGATTATATCAAAATAACAGTGATAAAATATTATATTCCCTTCAAATATTGAAAATAAGGAATAAATTCATTAAAATTTCATTTAATATAGGATTTCAGGGGTTGGGTTCAATATTTTTTTATAAATTTTGTAAAAATATGGGGTATTGTAATAAAATACGTTAAAATCATTGAAAAAATGCAATAAAATCCTTTCAGATATTAAAAATAAATGCTAAATTCATAAAAATTTCATTAAATATTGTAATATAAGAGGTACAGCTAAAAGTTTTTTATAAATTTTGTAAAAATATGGGGTAAAACAATAATTATCGCTTCAAATATTGAAAATAAGAATTAAATTCATAAAAAAACCATTTAATATAGGATTTCAGTGGTTGGGTTCATTATTTTATTATAAATCTTATAAACACTTGGATATTGTAATAGATTATATCAAAACAACAGTGATAAAATGTTATATTCCCCTCAAATATTGAAAATAAGGAATAAATTCATTAAAATCTCATAAAATATTGTAATATAAGAGGTACGGCTAAAATTATTTTATAAAACTTGTAATTATATGGGGTTTTGTAATAAAATACGTTAAAATCATTGAAAAAATTAAATAAAATCCTTTCAGATATTGAAAATAAATGCTAAATTCATTAAAATCTCATAAAATATTGTAATATAAGAGGTACGGCTAAAATTATTTTATAAAACTTGTAATTATATGGGGTAAAGTAAGAAAATTTATGAAAAATATGGTTAAAAACAATAATTTTCCCTTCAAATATTAAAAATAAGTATTAAATTCATAAAAATCTCATTTAATATAGGGATTTCAGGGGTTGCGTTCATTATTTTTTTATAAATTTTGTAAAAATATGGGGTATTGTAATAAAATACGTTAAAATCATTGAAAAAATTCAATAAAATCCTTTCAGATATTGAAAAAAAGGGCTAATTTCATAAAAATTTCATTAAATATTATAATATAAGGGGTACGGCTAAAATTATTTTATAAAACTTGTAATTATATGGGGTTAAGTAAGAAAATTTATGAAAATATGGTTTAAAACAATAATTATCCCTTCAAATATTAAAAATAAGTATTAAATTCATAAAAATCTCATTTAATATAGGGATTTCAGGAGTTGCGTTCATTATTTTAATATAAATCTTGTAAACACTTGGATATTGTAATAGATTATATCAAAAGAACAGTGAAAAAATGGTATATTCCCTTCAAATATTGGAAATAAGGGCTAATTTCATAAAAATTTCATTAAATATTATAATATAAGGGGTACGGCTAAAATTATTTTATAAAACTTGTAATTATATGGGGTAAAGTAAGAAAATTTATGAAAAATATGGTTTAAAACAATAATTTTCCCTTCAAATATTAAAAATAAGTATTAAATTCATAAAAATCTCATTTAATATTGGGATTTCAGGGGTTGCGTTCATTATTTTAATATAAATCTTGTAAACACTTGGATATTGAATAGATTATATCAAAATAACAGTGATAAAATATTATATTCCCTTCAAATATTGAAAATAAGGAATAAATTCATAAAAATTTCATTAAACATTGTAATATAAGGGGCACGGCTAAAAGTTTTTTATAATTCTTGTTAAAATATGGGGTAAAGTATGAAAATTTATGAAAAATATGGTTTAAAACAATAATTATCGCTTCAAATATTGAAAATAAGAATTAAATTCATAAAAAAATCATTTAATATAGGATTTCAGGGGTTGGGTTCATTATTTTATTATAAATCTTATAAACACTTGGATATTGTAATAGATTATATCAAAATAACAGTGATAAAATGTTATATTCCCTTCAAATATTGAAAATAAGGACTAAATTCATTAAAATCTCATAAAATATTGTAATATAAGAGGTACGGCTAAAATTATTTTATATAACTTGTAATTATATGGGGTTTTGTAATAAAATACGTTAAAATCATTGAAAAAATTAAATAAAATCCTTTCAGATATTGAAAATAAACGCTAAATTCATTAAAATCTCATAAAATATTGTAATATAAGAGGTACGGCTAAAATTATTTTATAAAACTTGTAATTATATGGGGTAAAGTAAGAAAATTTATGAAAAATATGGTTAAAAACAATAATTTTCCCTTCAAATATTAAAAATAAGTATTAAATTCATAAAAATCTCATTTAATATTGGGATTTCAGGGGTTGGGTTCAATATTTTTTTATAAATTTTGTAAAAATATGGGGTATTGTAATAAAATACGCTAAAATCATTGAAAAAATTCAATAAAATCCTTTCAGATATTGAAAAAAAGGGCTAATTTCATAAAAATTTCATTAAATATTGTAATATAAGGGGTACGGCTAAAAGTTTTTTATAAATTTTGTAAAAATATGGGGGAAAGTAAGAAAATTTATGAAAATATGGTTTAAAACAATAATTATCCCTTCAAATATTAAAAATAAGTATTAAATTCATAAAAATCTCATTTAATATAGGGATTTCAGGGGTTGCGTTCATTATTTTAATATAAATCTTGTAAACACTTGGATATTGTAATAGATTATATCAAAATAACAGTGATAAAATGTTATATTCCCTTCAAATATTGAAAATAAGGGCTAATTTCATAAAAATTTCATAAAATATTATAATATAAGGGGTACGGCTAAAATTATTTTATAAAACTTGTAATTATATGGGGTAAAGTAAGAAAATTTATGAAAATATGGTTTAAAACAATAATTATCCCTTCAAATATTAAAAATAAGTATTAAATTCATAAAAATCTCATTTAATATAGGGATTTCAGGGGTTGCGTTCATTATTTTAATATAAATCTTGTAAACACTTGGATATTGTAATAGATTATATCAAAATAACAGTGATAAAATATTATATTCCCTTCAAACATTGAAAATAAGGACTAAATTCATTAAAATTTCATTTAATATAGGATTTCAGGGGTTGTGTTCAACATTTTTTTATAAATTTTGTAAAAATTTGGGGTATTGTAATAAAATATGTTAAAGTCATTGAAAAAATTCAATAAAATCCTTTCAGATATTGAAAAAAAGGGCTAATTTCATAAAAATTTAATTAAATATTGTAATATAAGGGGTACGGCTAAAAGTTTTTTATAAAACTTGTAATTATATGGGGTAAAGTAAGAAAATTTATGAAAATATGGTTTAAAACAATAATTATCCCTTCAAATATTAAAAATAAGTATTAAATTCATAAAAATCTCATTTAATATAGGGATTTCAGGGGTTGGGTTCAATATTTTTTTATGAATTTTGTAAAAATATGGGGTATTGTAATAAAATACGTTAAAATCATTGAAAAAATTCAATAAAATCCTTTCAGATATTGAAAATAAGGGCTAATTTCATAAAAATTTCATAAAATATTATAATATAAGGGCTACGGCTAAAATTATTTTATAAAACTTGTAATTATATGGGGTAAAGTAAGAAAATTTATGAAAAATATGGTTTAAAACAATAATTTTCCCTTCAAATATTAAAAATAAGTATTAAATTCATAAAAATCTCATTTCATATTGGGATTTCAGGGGTTGCGTTCATTATTTTAATATAAATCTTGTAAACACTTGGATATTGTAATAGATTATATCAAAATAACAGTGATTAAATATTATTTTCCCTTCAAATATTGAAAATAAGGAATAAATTCATTAAAATTTCATTTAATATAGGAATTTAAGGGGTTGGGTTCAATATTTTTTTATAAATTTTGTAAAAATATGGGGTATTGTAATAAAATACGTAAAAATCATTGAAAAAATTCAATAAAATCCTTTCAGATATTGAAAAAAAGGGCTAATTTCATAAAAATTTCATTATATATTGTAATATAAGGGGTACGGCTAAAAGTTTTTTATAAATTTTGTAAAAATATGGGGGAAAGTAAGAAAATTTATGAAAATATGGTTTAAAACAATAATTATCCCTTCAAATATTAAAAATAAGTATTAAATTCATAAAAATCTCATTTAATATTGGGATTTCAGGGGTTGGGTTCAATATTTTTTTATAAATTTTGTAAAAATATGGGGTATTGTAATAAAATACGCTAAAATCATTGAAAAAATTCAATAAAATCCTTTCAGATATTGAAAAAAAGGGCTAATTTCATAAAAATTTCATTAAATATTGTAATATAAGGGGTACGGCTAAAAGTTTTTTATAAATTTTGTAAAAATATGGGGGAAAGTAAGAAAATTTATGAAAATATGGTTTAAAACAATAATTATCCCTTCAAATATTAAAAATAAGTATTAAATTCATAAAAATCTCATTTAATATAGGGATTTCAGGGGTTGCGTTCATTATTTTAATATAAATCTTGTAAACACTTGGATATTGTAATAGATTATATCAAAATAACAGTGATAAAATGTTATATTCCCTTCAAATATTGAAAATAAGGGCTAATTTCATAAAAATTTCATAAAATATTATAATATAAGGGGTACGGCTAAAATTATTTTATAAAACTTGTAATTATATGGGGTAAAGTAAGAAAATTTATGAAAATATGGTTTAAAACAATAATTATCCCTTCAAATATTAAAAATAAGTATTAAATTCATAAAAATCTCATTTAATATAGGGATTTCAGGGGTTGCGTTCATTATTTTAATATAAATCTTGTAAACACTTGGATATTGTAATAGATTATATCAAAATAACAGTGATAAAATATTATATTCCCTTCAAACATTGAAAATAAGGACTAAATTCATTAAAATTTCATTTAATATAGGATTTCAGGGGTTGTGTTCAACATTTTTTTATAAATTTTGTAAAAATTTGGGGTATTGTAATAAAATATGTTAAAGTCATTGAAAAAATTCAATAAAATCCTTTCAGATATTGAAAAAAAGGGCTAATTTCATAAAAATTTAATTAAATATTGTAATATAAGGGGTACGGCTAAAAGTTTTTTATAAAACTTGTAATTATATGGGGTAAAGTAAGAAAATTTATGAAAATATGGTTTAAAACAATAATTATCCCTTCAAATATTAAAAATAAGTATTAAATTCATAAAAATCTCATTTAATATAGGGATTTCAGGGGTTGGGTTCAATATTTTTTTATGAATTTTGTAAAAATATGGGGTATTGTAATAAAATACGTTAAAATCATTGAAAAAATTCAATAAAATCCTTTCAGATATTGAAAATAAGGGCTAATTTCATAAAAATTTCATAAAATATTATAATATAAGGGCTACGGCTAAAATTATTTTATAAAACTTGTAATTATATGGGGTAAAGTAAGAAAATTTATGAAAAATATGGTTTAAAACAATAATTTTCCCTTCAAATATTAAAAATAAGTATTAAATTCATAAAAATCTCATTTCATATTGGGATTTCAGGGGTTGCGTTCATTATTTTAATATAAATCTTGTAAACACTTGGATATTGTAATAGATTATATCAAAATAACAGTGATTAAATATTATTTTCCCTTCAAATATTGAAAATAAGGAATAAATTCATTAAAATTTCATTTAATATAGGAATTTAAGGGGTTGGGTTCAATATTTTTTTATAAATTTTGTAAAAATATGGGGTATTGTAATAAAATACGTAAAAATCATTGAAAAAATTCAATAAAATCCTTTCAGATATTGAAAAAAAGGGCTAATTTCATAAAAATTTCATTATATATTGTAATATAAGGGGTACGGCTAAAAGTTTTTTATAAATTTTGTAAAAATATGGGGGAAAGTAAGAAAATTTATGAAAATATGGTTTAAAACAATAATTATCCCTTCAAATATTAAAAATAAGTATTAAATTCATAAAAATCTCATTTAATATAGGGATTTCAGGGGTTGCGTTCATTATTTTAATATAAATCTTGTAAACACTTGGATATTGTAATAGATTATATCAAAATAACAGTGATAAAATGTTATATTCCCTTCAAATATTGAAAATAAGGGCTAATTTCATAAAAATTTCATTAAATATTGTAATATAAGGAGTACGGCTAAAATTATTTTATAAAACTTGTAAATATATGGGGTAAAGTAAGAAAATTTATGAAAATATGGTTTAAAACAATAATTTTCCCTTCAAATATTAAAAATAAGTATTAAATTCATAAAAATCTCATTTAATATTGGGATTTCAGGGGTTGCGTTCATTATTTTAATATAAATCTTGTAAACACTTGGATATTGTAATAGATTATATCAAAATAACAGTGATAAAATGTTATATTCCCTTCAAATATTGAAAATAAGGGCTAATTTCATAAAGATTTCATTAAATATTATAATATAAAGGGTACGGCTAAAATTATTTTATAAAACTTGTAATTATATGGGGTAAAGTAAGAAAATTTATGAAAATATGGTTTAAAACAATAATTATCCCTTCAAATATTAAAAATAAGTATTAAATTCATAAAAATCTCATTTAATATAGGGATTTCAGGGGTTGCGTTCATTATTTTAATATAAATCTTGTAAACACTTGGATATTGTAATAGATTATATCAAAATAACAGTGATAAAATATTATATTCCCTTCAAACATTGAAAATAAGGACTAAATTCATTAAAATTTCATTTAATATAGGATTTCAGGGGTTGTGTTCAACATTTTTTTATAAATTTTGTAAAAATTTGGGGTATTGTAATAAAATACGTTAAAGTCATTGAAAAAATTCAATAAAATCCTTTCAGATATTAAAAAAAGGGCTAATTTCATAAAAATTTCATTAAATATTGTAATATAAGGGGTACGGCTAAAATTATTTTATAAAACTTGTAAATATATGGGGTAAAGTAAGAAAATTTATGAAAATATGGTTTAAAACAATAATTTTCCCTTCAAATATTAAAAATAAGTATTAAATTCATAAAAATCTCATTTAATATAGGGATTTCAGGGGTTGCGTTCATTATTTTAATATAAATCTTGTAAACACTTGGATATTGTAATAGATTATATCAAAATAACAGTGAAAAAATGTTATATTCCCTTCAAATATTGAAAATAAGGGCTAATTTCATAAAAATTTCATTAAATATTGTAATATAAGGGGTACGGCTAAAAGTTTTTTATAAATCTTGTAATTTTTGTGGGGTAAAGTAAGAAAATTTATGAAAAATATGTTTTAAAACAATAATTTTCCCTTCAAATATTAAAAATAAGTATTAAATTCATAAAAATCTCATTTAATATAGGGATTTCAGGGGTTGCGTTCATTATTTTAATATAAATCTTGTAAACACTTGGATATTGTAATAGATTATATCAAAATAACAGTGATAAAATATTATATTCCCTTCAAACATTGAGAATAAGGACTAAATTCATTAAAATTTCATTTAATATAGGATTTCAGGGGTTGCGTTCATTATTTTATTATAAATCTTGTAAACACTTGGATATTGTAATAGATTATATCAAAATAACAGTGATAAAATATTATTTTCCCTTCAAATATTGAAAATAAGGAATAAATTCATTAAAATTTCATTTAATATAGGAATTTCAGGGGTTGGGTTCAATATTTTTTTATAAATTTTGTAAAAATATGGGGTATTGTAATAAAATACGTTAAAATCATTGAAAAAATTCAATAAAATCCTTTCAGATATTGAAAAAAAGGGCTAATTTCATAAAAATTTCATTAAATATTGTAATATAAGGGGTACGGCTAAAAGTTTTTTATAAATCTTGTAATTATATGGGGTAAAGTAAGAAAATTTATGAAAAATATGGTTTAAAACAATAATTATCCCTTCAAATATTTAAAATAAGTATGAAATTCATAAAAATCTCATTTAATATTGGAATTTCAGGGGTTGCGTTCATTATTTTAATATAAATCTTGTAAACACTTGGATATTGTAATAGATTAAATCAAAATAACAGTGATAAAATGTTATATTCCCTTCAAATATTGAAAATAAGGCTAATTTCATAAAAATTTCATTAAATATTGTAATATAAGGGGTACGGCTAAAAGTTTTTTATAAATCTTGTAATTTTTGTGGGGTAAAGTAAGAAAATTTATGAAAAATATGTTTTAAAACAATAATTTTCCCTTCAAATATTAAAAATAAGTATTAAATTCATAAAAATCTCATTTAATATAGGGATTTCAGGGGTTGCGTTCATTATTTTAATATAAATCTTGTAAACACTTGGATATTGTAATAGATTATATCAAAATAACAGTGATAAAATATTATATTCCCTTCAAACATTGAGAATAAGGACTAAATTCATTAAAATTTCATTTAATATAGGATTTCAGGGGTTGTGTTCATTATTTTTTTATAAATTTTGTAAAAATTTGGGGTATTGTAATAAAATACGTTAAAGTCATTGAAAAAATTCAATAAAATCCTTTCAGATATTGAAAAAAAGGGCTAATTTCATAAAAATTTCATTAAATATTGTAATATAAGGGGTACGGCTAAAAGTTTTTTATAAATCTTGTAATTATATGGGGTAAAGTAAGAAAATTTATGAAAAATATGGTTTAAAACAATAATTATCCCTTCAAATATTTAAAATAAGTATGAAATTCATAAAAATCTCATTTAATATTGGAATTTCAGGGGTTGCGTTCATTATTTTAATATAAATCTTGTAAACACTTGGATATTGTAATAGATTAAATCAAAATAACAGTGATAAAATGTTATATTCCCTTCAAATATTGAAAATAAGGGCTAATTTCATAAAAATTTCATTAAATATTGTAATATAAGGGGTACGGCTAAAAGTTTTTTATAAATCTTGTAAATATATGGGGTAAAGTAAGAAAATTTATGAAAAATATGGTTTAAAACAATAATTTTCCCTTTAAATATTAAAAATAAGTATTAAATTCATAAAAATCTCATTTAATATTGGGATTTCAGGGGTTGCGTTCATTATTTTAATATAAATCTTGTAAACACTTGGATATTGTAATAGATTATATCAAAATAACAGTGATAAAATATTATTTTCCCTTCAAATATTGAAAATAAGGAATAAATTCATTAAAATTTCATTTAATATAGGAATTTCAGGGGTTGGGTTCAATATTTTTTTATAAATTTTGTAAAAATATGGGGTATTGTAATAAAATACGTTAAAATCATTGAAAAAATTCAATAAAATCCTTTCAGATATTGAAAAAAAGGGCTAATTTCATAAAAATTTCATTAAATATTGTAATATAAGGGGTACGGCTAAAAGTTTTTTATAAATTTTGTAAAAATATGGGGGAAAGTAAGAAAATTTATGAAAAATATGGTTTAAAACAATAATTATCCCTTCAAATATTAAAAATAAGTATGAAATTCCTAAACATTTCATTTTATATAGGAATTTCAGGGGTTGGGTTCAATATTTTTTTATAAATTTTGTAAAAATATGGGGTATTGTAATAAAATACGTTAAAATCATTTCAAAAATTCAATAAAATCCTTTCAGATATTGAAAAAAAGGGCTAATTTCATAAAAATTTCATTAAATATTGTAATATAAGGGGTACGGCTAAAAGTTTTTTATAAATTTTGTAATTATATGGGGTAAAGTAAAAAAATTTATGAAAAATATGGTTTAAAACAATAATTTTCCCTTCAAATATTAAAAATAAGTATTAAA
Source organism: Rhopalosiphum nymphaeae (assembly GCA_036289425.1). Lineage (NCBI taxonomy): Eukaryota > Metazoa > Arthropoda > Insecta > Hemiptera > Aphididae > Rhopalosiphum > Rhopalosiphum nymphaeae. The sequence continues at coordinate 5,536,900 of JAZAQC010000001.1, read as the reverse complement.
TTCATAAAAATCTCATTTAATATTGGGATTTCAGGGGTTGCGTTCATTATTTTAATATAAATCTTGTAAACACTTGGATATTGTAATAGATTATATCAAAATAACAGTGATAAAATGTTATATTCCCTTCAAATATTGAAAATAAGGGCTAATTTCATAAAAATTTCATTAAATATTGTAATATAAGGGGTACGGCTAAAAGTTTTTTATAAATCTTGTAATTTTTGTGGGGTAAAGTAAGAAAATTTAAGAAAAATATGTTTTAAAACAATAATTTTCCCTTCAAATATTAAAAATAAGTATTAAATTCATAAAAATCTCATTTAATATTGGGATTTCAGGGGTTGCGTTCTTTATTTTAATATAAATCTTGTAAACACTTGGATATTGTAATAGATTATATCAAAATAACAGTGATAAAATATTATTTTCCCTTCAAATGTTGAAAATAAGGAATAAATTCATTAAAATTTCATTTAATATAGGAATTTCAGGGGTTGGGTTCAATATTTTTTTATAAATTTTGTAAAAATATGGGGTATTGTAATAAAATACGTTAAAATCATTGAAAAAGTTCAATAAAATCCTTTCAGATATTGAAAAAAAGGGCTAATTTCATAAAAATTTCATTAAATATTGTAATATAAGGGGTACGGCTAAAAGTTTTTTATAAATCTTGTAATTATATGGGGTAAAGTAAGAAAATTTATGAAAAATATGGTTTAAAACAATAATTATCCCTTCAAATATTTAAAATAAGTATGAAATTCATAAAAATCTCATTTAATATTGGAATTTCAGGGGTTGCGTTCATTATTTTAATATAAATCTTGTAAACACTTGGATATTGTAATAGATTAAATCAAAATAACAGTGATAAAATGTTATATTCCCTTCAAATATTGAAAATAAGGGCGAATTTCATAAAAATTTCATTAAATATTGTAATATAAGGGGTACGGCTAAAAGTTTTTTATAAATCTTGTAAATATATGGGGTAAAGTAAGAAAATTTATGAAAAATATGGTTTAAAACAATAATTTTCCCTTTAAATATTAAAAATAAGTATTAAATTCATAAAAATCTCATTTAATATTGGGATTTCAGGGGTTGCGTTCATTATTTTAATATAAATCTTGTAAACACTTGGATATTGTAATAGATTATATCAAAATAACAGTGATAAAATATTATTTTCCCTTCAAATATTGAAAATAAGGAATAAATTCATTAAAATTTCATTTAATATAGGAATTTCAGGGGTTGGGTTCAATATTTTTTTATAAATTTTGTAAAAATATGGGGTATTGTAATAAAATACGTTAAAATATTTGAAAAAATTCAATAAAATCCTTTCAGATATTGAAAAAAAGGGCTAATTTCATAAAAATTTCATTAAATATTGTAATATAAGGGGTACGGCTAAAAGTTTTTTATAAATTTTGTAAAAATATGGGGGAAAGTAAGAAAATTTATGAAAAATATGGTTTAAAACAATAATTATCCCTTCAAATATTAAAAATAAGTATGAAATTCCTAAACATTTCATTTTATATAGGAATTTCAGGGGTTGGGTTCAATATTTTTTTATAAATTTTGTAAAAATATGGGGTATTGTAATAAAATACGTTAAAATCATTTCAAAAATTCAATAAAATCCTTTCAGATATTGAAAAAAAGGGCTAATTTCATAAAAATTTCATTAAATATTGTAATATAAGGGGTACGGCTAAAAGTTTTTTATAAATTTTGTAATTATATGGGGTAAAGTAAAAAAATTTATGAAAAATATGGTTTAAAACAATAATTTTCCCTTCAAATATTAAAAATAAGTATTAAATTCATAAAAATCTCATTTAATATTGGGATTTCAGGGGTTGCGTTCATTATTTTAATATAAATCTTGTAAACACTTGGATATTGTAATAGATTATATCAAAATAACAGTGATAAAATGTTATATTCCCTTCAAATATTGAAAATAAGGGCTAATTTCATAAAAATTTCATTAAATATTGTAATATAAGGGGTACGGCTAAAAGTTTTTTATAAATCTTGTAATTTTTGTGGGGTAAAGTAAGAAAATTTATGAAAAATATGTTTTAAAACAATAATTTGCCCTTCAAATATTAAAAATAAGTATTAAATTCATAAAAATCTCATTTAATATTGGGATTTCAGGGGTTGCGTTCTTTATTTTAATATAAATCTTGTAAACACTTGGATATTGTAATAGATTATATCAAAATAACAGTGATAAAATATTATTTTCCCTTCAAATGTTGAAAATAAGGAATAAATTCATTAAAATTTCATTTAATATAGGAATTTCAGGGGTTGGGTTCAATATTTTTTTATAAATTTTGTAAAAATATGGGGTATTGTAATAAAATACGTTAAAATCATTGAAAAAGTTCAATAAAATCCTTTCAGATATTGAAAAAAAGGGCTAATTTCATAAAAATTTCATTAAATATTGTAATATAAGGGGTACGGCTAAAAGTTTTTTATAAATCTTGTAATTATATGGGGTAAAGTAAGAAAATTTATGAAAAATATGGTTTAAAACAATAATTATCCCTTCAAATATTTAAAATAAGTATGAAATTCATAAAAATCTCATTTAATATTGGAATTTCAGGGGTTGCGTTCATTATTTTAATATAAATCTTGTAAACACTTGGATATTGTAATAGATTAAATCAAAATAACAGTGATAAAATGTTATATTCCCTTCAAATATTGAAAATAAGGGCTAATTTCATAAAAATTTCATTAAATATTGTAATATAAGGGGTACGGCTAAAAGTTTTTTATAAATCTTGTAAATATATGGGGTAAAGTAAGAAAATTTATGAAAAATATGGTTTAAAACAATAATTTTCCCTTTAAATATTAAAAATAAGTATTAAATTCATAAAAATCTCATTTAATATTGGGATTTCAGGGGTTGCGTTCATTATTTTAATATAAATCTTGTAAACACTTGGATATTGTAATAGATTATATCAAAATAACAGTGATAAAATATTATTTTCCCTTCAAATATTGAAAATAAGGAATAAATTCATTAAAATTTCATTTAATATAGGAATTTCAGGGGTTGGGTTCAATATTTTTTTATAAATTTTGTAAAAATATGGGGTATTGTAATAAAATACGTTAAAATCATTGAAAAAATTCAATAAAATCCTTTCAGATATTGAAAAAAAGGGCTAATTTCATAAAAATTTCATTAAATATTGTAATATAAGGGGTACGGCTAAAAGTTTTTTATAAATTTTGTAAAAATATGGGGGAAAGTAAGAAAATTTATGAAAAATATGGTTTAAAACAATAATTATCCCTTCAAATATTAAAAATAAGTATGAAATTCCTAAACATTTCATTTTATATAGGAATTTCAGGGGTTGGGTTCAATATTTTTTTATAAATTTTGTAAAAATATGGGGTATTGTAATAAAATACGTTAAAATCATTTCAAAAATTCAATAAAATCCTTTCAGATATTGAAAAAAAGGGCTAATTTCATAAAAATTTCATTAAATATTGTAATATAAGGGGTACGGCTAAAAGTTTTTTATAAATCTTGTAATTTTTGTGGGGTAAAGTAAGAAAATTTAAGAAAAATATGTTTTAAAACAATAATTTTCCCTTCAAATATTAAAAATAAGTATTAAATTCATAAAAATCTCATTTAATATTGGGATTTCAGGGGTTGCGTTCTTTATTTTAATATAAATCTTGTAAACACTTGGATATTGTAATAGATTATATCAAAATAACAGTGATAAAATATTATTTTCCCTTCAAATGTTGAAAATAAGGAATAAATTCATTAAAATTTCATTTAATATAGGAATTTCAGGGGTTGGGTTCAATATTTTTTTATAAATTTTGTAAAAATATGGGGTATTGTAATAAAATACGTTAAAATCATTGAAAAAGTTCAATAAAATCCTTTCAGATATTGAAAAAAAGGGCTAATTTCATAAAAATTTCATTAAATATTGTAATATAAGGGGTACGGCTAAAAGTTTTTTATAAATCTTGTAATTATATGGGGTAAAGTAAGAAAATTTATGAAAAATATGGTTTAAAACAATAATTATCCCTTCAAATATTTAAAATAAGTATGAAATTCATAAAAATCTCATTTAATATTGGAATTTCAGGGGTTGCGTTCATTATTTTAATATAAATCTTGTAAACACTTGGATATTGTAATAGATTAAATCAAAATAACAGTGATAAAATGTTATATTCCCTTCAAATATTGAAAATAAGGGCTAATTTCATAAAAATTTCATTAAATATTGTAATATAAGGGGTACGGCTAAAAGTTTTTTATAAATCTTGTAAATATATGGGGTAAAGTAAGAAAATTTATGAAAAATATGGTTTAAAACAATAATTTTCCCTTTAAATATTAAAAATAAGTATTAAATTCATAAAAATCTCATTTAATATTGGGATTTTAGGGGTTGCGTTCATTATTTTAATATAAATCTTGTAAACACTTGGATATTGTAATAGATTATATCAAAATAACAGTGATAAAATATTATTTTCCCTTCAAATATTGAAAATAAGGAATAAATTCATTAAAATTTCATTTAATATAGGAATTTCAGGGGTTGGGTTCAATATTTTTTTATAAATTTTGTAAAAATATGGGGTATTGTAATAAAATACGTTAAAATATTTGAAAAAATTCAATAAAATCCTTTCAGATATTGAAAAAAAGGGCTAATTTCATAAAAATTTCATTAAATATTGTAATATAAGGGGTACGGCTAAAAGTTTTTTATAAATTTTGTAAAAATATGGGGGAAAGTAAGAAAATTTATGAAAAATATGGTTTAAAACAATAATTATCCCTTCAAATATTAAAAATAAGTATGAAATTCCTAAACATTTCATTTTATATAGGAATTTCAGGGGTTGGGTTCAATATTTTTTTATAAATTTTGTAAAAATATGGGGTATTGTAATAAAATACGTTAAAATCATTTCAAAAATTCAATAAAATCCTTTCAGATATTGAAAAAAAGGGATAATTTCATAAAAATTTCATTAAATATTGTAATATAAGGGGTACGGCTAAAAGTTTTTTATAAATTTTGTAATTATATGGGGTAAAGTAAAAAAATTTATGAAAAATATGGTTTAAAACAATAATTTTCCCTTCAAATATTAAAAATAAGTATTAAATTCATAAAAATCTCATTTAATATTGGGATTTCAGGGGTTGCGTTCATTATTTTAATATAAATCTTGTAAACACTTGGATATTGTAATAGATTATATCAAAATAACAGTGATAAAATGTTATATTCCCTTCAAATATTGAAAATAAGGGCTAATTTCATAAAAATTTCATTAAATATTGTAATATAAGGGGTACGGCTGAAAGTTTTTTATAAATCTTGTAAATATATGGGGTAAAGTAAGAAAATTTATGAAAAATATGGTTTAAAACAATAATTTTCCCTTCAAATATTGAAAATAAGGAATAAATTCATTAAAATTTCATTTAATATAGGAATTTCAGGGGTTGGGTTCAATATTTTTTTATAAATTTTGTAAAAATATGGGGTATTGTAATAAAATACGTTAAAATCATTGAAAAAATTCAATAAAATCCTTTCAGATATTGAAAAAAAGGGCTAATTTCATAAAAATTTCATTAAATATTGTAATATAAGGGGTACGGCTAAAAGTTTTTTATAAATTTTGTAAAAATATGGGGGAAAGTAAGAAAATTTATGAAAAATATGGTTTAAAACAATAATTATCCCTTCAAATATTAAAAATAAGTATGAAATTCCTAAACATTTCATTTTATATAGGAATTTCAGGGGTTGGGTTCAATATTTTTTTATAAATTTTGTAAAAATATGGGGTATTGTAATAAAATACGTTAAAATCATTTCAAAAATTCAATAAAATCCTTTCAGATATTGAAAAAAAGGGCTAATTTCATAAAAATTTCATTAAATATTGTAATATAAGGGGTACGGCTAAAAGTTTTTTATAAATTTTGTAATTATATGGGGTAAAGTAAAAAAATTTATGAAAAATATGGTTTAAAACAATAATTTTCCCTTCAAATATTAAAAATAAGTATTAAATTCATAAAAATCTCATTTAATATAGGGATTTCAGGGGTTGCATTCATTATTTTAATATAAATCTTGTAAACACTTGGATATTGTAATAGATTATATCAAAATAACAGTGATAAAATGTTATATTCCCTTCAAATATTGAAAATAAGGGCTAATTTCATAAAAATTTCATTTAATATTGTAATATAAGGGGTACGGCTAAAAGTTTTTTATAAATCTTGTAATTATATGGGGTAAAGTAAGAAAATTTATGAAAAATATGGTTTAAAACAATAATTTTCCCTTCAAATATTAAAAATAAGTATTAAATTCATAAAAATCTCATTTAATATTGGGATTTCAGGGGTTGCGTTCATTATTTTAATATAAATCTTGTAAACACTTGGATATTGTAATAGATTATATCAAAATAACAGTGATAAAATATTATTTTCCCTTCAAATATTGAAAATAAGGAATAAATTCATTAAAATTTCATTTAATATAGGAATTTCAGGGGTTGGGTTCAATATTTTTTTATAAATTTTGTAAAAATATGGGGTATTGTAATAAAATACGTTAAAATCATTGAAAAAATTCAATAAAATCCTTTCAGATATTGAAAAAAAGGGCTAATTTCATAAAAATTTCATTAAATATTGTAATATAAGGGGTACGGCTAAAAGTTTTTTATAAATCTTGTAATTATATGGGGTAAAGTAAGAAAATTTATGAAAAATATGGTTTAAAACAATAATTTTCCCTTCAAATATTAAAAATAAGTATTAAATTCATAAAAATCTCATTTAATATTGGGATTTCAGGGGTTGCGTTCTTTATTTTAATATAAATCTTGTAAACACTTGGATATTGTAATAAAATACGTTAAAATCATTGAAAAAATTCAATAAAATCCTTTCAGATATTGAAAAAAAGGGCTAATTTCATAAAAATTTCATTAAATATTGTAATATAAGGGGTACGGCTAAAAGTTTTTTATAGATTTTGTAAAAATATGGGGGAAAGTAAGAAAATTTATGAAAATATGGTTTAAAATAATAATTATCCCTTCAAATATTAAAAATAAGTATTAAATTCATAAAAATCTCATTTAATATAGGGATTTCAGGGGTTGCGTTCATTATTTTAATATAAATCTTGTAAACACTTGGATATTGTAATAGATTATATCAAAATAACAGTGATAAAATGTTATATTCCCTTCAAATATTGAAAATAAGGGCTAATTTCATAAAAATTTCATTTAATATTGTAATATAAGGGGTACGGCTAAAAGTTTTTTATAAATCTTGTAATTATATGGGGTAAAGTAAGAAAATTTATGAAAAATATGGTTTGAAACAATAATTTTCCCTTCAAATATTAAAAATAAGTATTAAATTCATAAAAATCTCATTTAATATTGGGATTTCAGGGGTTGCGTTCTTTATTTTAATATAAATCTTGTAAACACTTGGATATTGTAATAGATTATATCAAAATAACAGTGATAAAATATTATTTTCCCTTCAAATATTGAAAATAAGGAATAAATTCATTAAAATTTCATTTAATATAGGAATTTCAGGGGTTGGGTTCAATATTTTTTTATAAATTTTGTAAAAATATGGGGTATTGTAATAAAATACGTTAAAATCATTGAAAAAATTCAATATAATCCTTTCAGATATTGAAAAAAAGGGCTAATTTCATTAAAATTTCATTAAATATTGTAATATAAGGGGTACGGCTAAAAGTTTTTTATAAATCTTGTAATTATATGAGGTAAAATAAGAAAATTTATGAAAAATATGGTTTAAAACAATAATTTTCCCTTCAAATATTAAAAATAAGTATTAAATTCATAAAAATCTCATTTAATATTGGGATTTCAGGGGTTGCGTTCTTTATTTTAATATAAATCTTGTAAACACTTGGATATTGTAATAAAATACGTTAAAATCATTGAAAAAATTCAATAAAATCCTTTCAGATATTGAAAAAAAGGGCTAATTTCATAAAAATTTCATTAAATATTGTAATATAAGGGGTACGGCTAAAAGTTTTTTATAGATTTTGTAAAAATATGGGGGAAAGTAAGAAAATTTATGAAAATATGGTTTAAAATAATAATTATCCCTTCAAATATTAAAAATAAGTATTAAATTCAAAAAAATCTCATTTAATATAGGGATTTCAGGGGTTGCGTTCATTATTTTAATATAAATCTTGTAAACACTTGGATATTGTAATAGATTATATCAAAATAACAGTGATAAAATGTTATATTCCCTTCAAATATTGAAAATAAGGGCTAATTTCATAAAAATTTCATTTAATATTGTAATATAAGGGGTACGGCTAAAAGTTTTTTATAAATCTTGTAATTATATGGGGTAAAGTAAGAAAATTTATGAAAAATATGGTTTAAAACAATAATTATCCCTTCAAATATTAAAAAGAAGTATGAAATTCCTAAACATTTCATTTAATATAGGAATTTCAGGGGTTGTGTTCAACATTTTTTTATAAATTTTGTAAAAATATTGGGTATTGTAATAAAATACGTTAAAATCATTGAAAAAATTCAATAAAATCCTTTCAGATATTGAAAAAAAGGCCTAATTTCATAAAAATTTCATTAAATATTGTAATATAAGGGGTACGGCTAAAAGTTTTTTATAAATTTTGTAATTATATGGGGTAAAGTAAGAAAATTTATGAAAAATATGGTTTAAAACAATAATTTTCCCTTCAAATATTAAAAATAAGTATTAAATTCATAAAAATCTCATTTAATATTGGGATTTCAGGGGTTGCGTTCATTATTTTAATATAAATCTTGTAAACAATTGGATATTGTAATAGATTATATCAAAATAACAGTGATAAAATGTTATATTCCCTTCAAATATTGAAAATAAGGGCTAATTTCATAAAAATTTCATTAAATATTGTAATATAAGGGGTACGGCTAAAAGTTTTTTATAAATCTTGTAATTATATGTGGTAAAGTAAGAAAATTTATGAAAATATGGTTTAAAACAATAATTATCCCTTCAAATATTAAAAATAAGTATTAAATTCATAAAAATCTCATTTAATTTCGGGATTTCAGGGGTTGCGTTCATTATTTTAATATAAATCTTGTAAACACTTGGATATTGTAATAGATTATATCAAAATAATAGTGATAAAATGTTATATTCCCTTCAAATATTGAAAATAAGGGCTAATTTCATAAAAATTTCATAAAATATTATAATATAAGGGGTACGGCTAAAATTATTTTATAAAACTTGTAATTATATGGGGTAAAGTAAGAAAATTTATGAAAATATGGTTTAAAACAATAATTATCCCTTCAAATATTAAAAATAAGTATTAAATTCATAAAAATCTCATTTAATATAGGGATTTCAGGGGTTGCGTTCATTATTTTAATATAAATCTTGTAAACACTTGGATATTGTAATAGATTATATCAAAATAACAGTGATAAAATATTATTTTCCCTTCAAATATTGAAAATAAGGAATAAATTCATTAAAATTTCATTTAATATAGGAATTTCAGGGGTTGGGTTCAATATTTTTTTATAAATTTTGTAAAAATATGGGGTATTGTAATAAAATACGTTAAAATCATTGAAAAAATTCAATAAAATCCTTTCAGATATTGAAAAAAAGGGCTAATTTCATAAAAATTTCATTAAATATTGTAATATAAGGGGTACGGCTAAAAGTTTTTTATAAATCTTGTAATTATATGGGGTAAAGTAAGAAAATTTATGAAAAATATGGTTTAAAACAATAATTTTCCCTTCAAATATTAAAAATAAGTATTAAATTCATAAAAATCTCATTTAATATTGGGATTTCAGGGGTTGCGTTCTTTATTTTAATATAAATCTTGTAAACACTTGGATATTGTAATAAAATACGTTAAAATCATTGAAAAAATTCAATAAAATCCTTTCAGATATTGAAAAAAAGGGCTAATTTCATAAAAATTTCATTAAATATTGTAATATAAGGGGTACGGCTAAAAGTTTTTTATAGATTTTGTAAAAATATGGGGGAAAGTAAGAAAATTTATGAAAATATGGTTTAAAATAATAATTATCCCTTCAAATATTAAAAATAAGTATTAAATTCATAAAAATCTCATTTAATATAGGGATTTCAGGGGTTGCGTTCATTATTTTAATATAAATCTTGTAAACACTTGGATATTGTAATAGATTATATCAAAATAACAGTGATAAAATGTTATATTCCCTTCAAATATTGAAAATAAGGGCTAATTTCATAAAAATTTCATTTAATATTGTAATATAAGGGGTACGGCTAAAAGTTTTTTATAAATCTTGTAATTATATGGGGTAAAGTAAGAAAATTTATGAAAAATATGGTTTGAAACAATAATTTTCCCTTCAAATATTAAAAATAAGTATTAAATTCATAAAAATCTCATTTAATATTGGGATTTCAGGGGTTGCGTTCTTTATTTTAATATAAATCTTGTAAACACTTGGATATTGTAATAGATTATATCAAAATAACAGTGATAAAATATTATTTTCCCTTCAAATATTGAAAATAAGGAATAAATTCATTAAAATTTCATTTAATATAGGAATTTCAGGGGTTGGGTTCAATATTTTTTTATAAATTTTGTAAAAATATGGGGTATTGTAATAAAATACGTTAAAATCATTGAAAAAATTCAATATAATCCTTTCAGATATTGAAAAAAAGGGCTAATTTCATTAAAATTTCATTAAATATTGTAATATAAGGGGTACGGCTAAAAGTTTTTTATAAATCTTGTAATTATATGAGGTAAAATAAGAAAATTTATGAAAAATATGGTTTAAAACAATAATTTTCCCTTCAAATATTAAAAATAAGTATTAAATTCATAAAAATCTCATTTAATATTGGGATTTCAGGGGTTGCGTTCTTTATTTTAATATAAATCTTGTAAACACTTGGATATTGTAATAGATTATATCAAAATAACAGTGATAAAATGTTATATTCCCTTCAAATATTGAAAATAAGGGCTAATTTCATAAAAATTTCATTTAATATTGTAATATAAGGGGTACGGCTAAAAGTTTTTTATAAATCTTGTAATTATATGGGGTAAAGTAAGAAAATTTATGAAAAATATGGTTTAAAACAATAATTATCCCTTCAAATATTAAAAAGAAGTATGAAATTCCTAAACATTTCATTTAATATAGGAATTTCAGGGGTTGTGTTCAACATTTTTTTATAAATTTTGTAAAAATATTGGGTATTGTAATAAAATACGTTAAAATCATTGAAAAAATTCAATAAAATCCTTTCAGATATTGAAAAAAAGGCCTAATTTCATAAAAATTTCATTAAATATTGTAATATAAGGGGTACGGCTAAAAGTTTTTTATAAATTTTGTAATTATATGGGGTAAAGTAAGAAAATTTATGAAAAATATGGTTTAAAACAATAATTTTCCCTTCAAATATTAAAAATAAGTATTAAATTCATAAAAATCTCATTTAATATTGGGATTTCAGGGGTTGCGTTCATTATTTTAATATAAATCTTGTAAACAATTGGATATTGTAATAGATTATATCAAAATAACAGTGATAAAATGTTATATTCCCTTCAAATATTGAAAATAAGGGCTAATTTCATAAAAATTTCATTAAATATTGTAATATAAGGGGTACGGCTAAAAGTTTTTTATAAATCTTGTAATTATATGTGGTAAAGTAAGAAAATTTATGAAAATATGGTTTAAAACAATAATTATCCCTTCAAATATTAAAAATAAGTATTAAATTCATAAAAATCTCATTTAATTTCGGGATTTCAGGGGTTGCGTTCATTATTTTAATATAAATCTTGTAAACACTTGGATATTGTAATAGATTATATCAAAATAATAGTGATAAAATGTTATATTCCCTTCAAATATTGAAAATAAGGGCTAATTTCATAAAAATTTCATAAAATATTATAATATAAGGGGTACGGCTAAAATTATCTTATAAAACTTGTAATTATATGGGGTAAAGTAAGAAAATTTATGAAAATATGGTTTAAAACAATAATTATCCCTTCAAATATTAAAAATAAGTATTAAATTCATAAAAATCTCATTTAATATAGGGATTTCAGGGGTTGCATTCATTATTTTAATATAAATCTTGTAAACACTTGGATATTGTAATAGATTATATCAAAATAACAGTGATAAAATATTATATTCCCTTCAAACATTGAAAATAAGGACTAAATTCATTAAAATTTCATTTAATATAGGATTTCAGGGGTTGTGTTCATTATTTTTTTATAAATTTTGTAAAAATTTTCGGTATTGTAATAAAATACGTTAAAGTCATTGAAAAAATTCAATAAAATCCTTTCAGATATTGAAAAAAAGGGCTAATTTCATAAAAATTTCATTAAATATTGTAATATAAGGGGTACGGCTAAAAGTTTTTTATAAATCTTGTAATTATATGGGGTAAAGTAAGAAAATTTATGAAAAATATGGTTTAAAACAATAATTATCCCTTCAAATATTAAAAATAAGTATGAAATTCCTAAACATTTCATTTAATATAGGGATTTCAGGGGTTGCGTTCATTATTTTAATATAAATCTTGTAAACACTTGGATATTGTAATAGATTATATCAAAATAACAGTGATAAAATGTTATATTCCCTTCAAATATTGAAAATAAGGGCTAATTTCATAAAAATTTCATTTAATATTGTAATATAAGGGGTACGGCTAAAAGTTTTTTATAAATCTTGTAATTATATGGGGTAAAGTAAGAAAATTTATGAAAAATATGGTTTAAAACAATAATTATCCCTTCAAATATTAAAAAGAAGTATGAAATTCCTAAACATTTCATTTAATATAGGAATTTCAGGGGTTGTGTTCAACATTTTTTTATAAATTTTGTAAAAATATTGGGTATTGTAATAAAATACGTTAAAATCATTTCAAAAATTCAATAAAATCCTTTCAGATATTGAAAAAAAGGGCTAATTTCATAAAAATTTCATTAAATATTGTAATATAAGGGGTACGGCTAAAAGTTTTTTATAAATTTTGTAATTATATGGGGTAAAGTAAAAAAATTTATGAAAAATATGGTTTAAAACAATAATTTTCCCTTCAAATATTAAAAATAAGTAATAAATTCATAAAAATCTCATTTAATATTGGGATTTCAGGGGTTGCGTTCATTATTTTAATATAAATCTTGTAAACACTTGGATATTGTAATAGATTATATCAAAATAACAGTGATAAAATGTTATATTCCCTTCAAATATTGAAAATAAGGGCTAATATCATAAAAATTTCATTAAATATTGTAATATAAGGGGTACGGCTAAAAGTTTTTTATAAATCTTGTAATTTTTGTGGGGTAAAGTAAGAAAATTTATGAAAAATATGTTTTAAAACAATAATTTTCCCTTCAAATATTAAAAATAAGTATTAAATTCATAAAAATCTCATTTAATATAGGGATTTCAGGGGTTGCGTTCATTATTTTAATATAAATCTTGTAAACACTTGGATATTGTAATAGATTATATCAAAATAACAGTGATAAAATATTATATTCCCTTCAAACATTGAAAATAAGGACTAAATTCATTAAAATTTCATTTAATATAGGATTTCAGGGGTTGTGTTCATTATTTTTTTATAAATTTTGTAAAAATTTGGGGTATTGTAATAAAATACGTTAAAGTCATTGAAAAAATTCAATAAAATCCTTTCAGATATTGAAAAAAAGGGCTAATTTCATAAAAATTTCATTAAATATTGTAATATAAGGGGTACGGCTAAAAGTTTTTTATAAATCTTGTAATTATATGGGGTAAAGAAAGAAAATTTATGAAAAATATGGTTTAAAACAATAATTATCCCTTCAAATATTAAAAATAAGTATGAAATTCAAAAAAATCTCATTTAATATAGGGATTTCAGGGGTTGCGTTCATTATTTTAATATAAATCTTGTAAACACTTGGATATTGTAATAGATTATATCAAAATAACAGTGATAAAATGTTATATTCCCTTCAAATATTGAAAATAAGGGCTAATTTCATAAAAATTTCATTTAATATTGTAATATAAGGGGTACGGCTAAAAGTTTTTTATAAATCTTGTAATTATATGGGGTAAAGTAAGAAAATTTATGAAAAATATGGTTTAAAACAATAATTATCCCTTCAAATATTAAAAAGAAGTATGAAATTCCTAAACATTTCATTTAATATAGGAATTTCAGGGGTTGTGTTCAACATTTTTTTATAAATTTTGTAAAAATATTGGGTATTGTAATAAAATACGTTAAAATCATTGAAAAAATTCAATAAAATCCTTTCAGATATTGAAAAAAAGGCCTAATTTCATAAAAATTTCATTAAATATTGTAATATAAGGGGTACGGCTAAAAGTTTTTTATAAATTTTGTAATTATATGGGGTAAAGTAAGAAAATTTATGAAAAATATGGTTTAAAACAATAATTTTCCCTTCAAATATTAAAAATAAGTATTAAATTCATAAAAATCTCATTTAATATTGGGATTTCAGGGGTTGCGTTCATTATTTTAATATAAATCTTGTAAACAATTGGATATTGTAATAGATTATATCAAATTAACAGTGATAAAATGTTATATTCCCTTCAAATATTGAAAATAAGGGCTAATTTCATAAAAATTTCATTAAATATTGTAATATAAGGGGTACGGCTAAAAGTTTTTTATAAATCTTGTAAATATATGTGGTAAAGTAAGAAAATTTATGAAAATATGGTTTAAAACAATAATTATCCCTTCAAATATTAAAAATAAGTATTAAATTCATAAAAATCTCATTTAATATAGGGATTTCAGGGGTTGCGTTCATTATTTTAATATAAATCTTGTAAACACTTGGATATTGTAATAGATTATATCAAAATAATAGTGATAAAATGTTATATTCCCTTCAAATATTGAAAATAAGGGCTAATTTCATAAAAATTTCATAAAATATTATAATATAAGGGGTACGGCTAAAATTATTTTATAAAACTTGTAATTATATGGGGTAAAGTAAGAAAATTTATGAAAATATGGTTTAAAACAATAATTATCCCTTCAAATATTAAAAATAAGTATTAAATTCATAAAAATCTCATTTAATATAGGGATTTCAGGGGTTGCGTTCATTATTTTAATATAAATCTTGTAAACACTTGGATATTGTAATAGATTATATCAAAATAACAGTGATAAAATATTATATTCCCTTCAAACATTGAAAATAAGGACTAAATTCATTAAAATTTCATTTAATATAGGATTTCAGGGGTTGTGTTCATTATTTTTTTATAAATTTTGTAAAAATTTTCGGTATTGTAATAAAATACGTTAAAGTCATTGAAAAAATTCAATAAAATCCTTTCAGATATTGAAAAAAAGGGCTAATTTCATAAAAATTTCATTAAATATTGTAATATAAGGGGTACGGCTAAAAGTTTTTTATAAATCTTGTAATTATATGGGGTAAAGTAAGAAAATTTATGAAAAATATGGTTTAAAACAATAATTATCCCTTCAAATATTAAAAATAAGTATGAAATTCCTAAACATTTCATTTAATATAGGAATTTCAGGGGTTGGGTTCAATATTTTTTTATAAATTTTGTAAAAATATGGGGTATTGTAATAAAATACGTTAAAATCATTTCAAAAATTCAATAAAATCCTTTCAGATATTGAAAAAAAGGGCTAATTTCATAAAAATTTCATTAAATATTGTAATATAAGGGGTACGGCTAAAAGTTTTTTATAAATTTTGTAATTATATGGGGTAAAGTAAAAAAATTTATGAAAAATATGGTTTAAAACAATAATTTTCCCTTCAAATATTAAATATAAGTAATAAATTCATAAAAATCTCATTTAATATTGGGATTTCAGGGGTTGCGTTCATTATTTTAATATAAATCTTGTAAACACTTGGATATTGTAATAGATTATATCAAAATAACAGTGATAAAATGTTATATTCCCTTCAAATATTGAAAATAAGGGCTAATATCATAAAAATTTCATTAAATATTGTAATATAAGGGGTACGGCTAAAAGTTTTTTATAAATCTTGTAATTTTTGTGGGGTAAAGTAAGAAAATTTATGAAAAATATGTTTTAAAACAATAATTTTCCCTTCAAATATTAAAAATAAGTATTAAATTCATAAAAATCTCATTTAATATAGGGATTTCAGGTGTTGCGTTCATTATTTTAATATAAATCTTGTAAACACTTGGATATTGTAATAGATTATATCAAAATAACAGTGATAAAATATTATATTCCCTTCAAACATTGAAAATAAGGACTAAATTCATTAAAATTTCATTTAATATAGGATTTCAGGGGTTGTGTTCATTATTTTTTTATAAATTTTGTAAAAATTTGGGGTATTGTAATAAAATACGTTAAAGTCATTGAAAAAATTCAATAAAATCCTTTCAGATATTGAAAAAAAGGGCTAATTTCATAAAAATTTCATTAAATATTGTAATATAAGGGGTACGGCTAAAAGTTTTTTATAAATCTTGTAATTATATGGGGTAAAGAAAGAAAATTTATGAAAAATATGGTTTAAAACAATAATTATCCCTTCAAATATTAAAAATAAGTATGAAATTCCTAAACATTTCATTTAATATAGGAATTTCAGGGGTTGGGTTCAATATTTTTTTATAAATTTTGTAAAAATATGGGGTATTGTTATAAAATACGTTAAAATCATTTCAAAAATTCAATAAAATCCTTTCAGATATTGAAAAAAAGGGCTAATTTCATAAAAATTTCATTAAATATTGTAATATAAGGGGTACGGCTAAAAGTTTTTTATAAATATGTAATTATATGGGGTAAAGTAAAAAAATTTATGAAAAATATGGTTTAAAACAATAATTTTCCCTTCAAATATTAAAAATAAGTATTAAATTCATAAAAATCTCATTTAATATTGGGATTTCAGGGGTTGCGTTCATTATTTTAATATAAATCTTGTAAACAATTGGATATTGTAATAGATTATATCAAAATAACAGTGATAAAATGTTATATTCCCTTCAAATATTGAAAATAAGGGCTAATTTCATAAAAATTTCATTAAATATTATAATATAAAGGGTACGGCTAAAATTATTTTATAAAACTTGTAATTATATGGGGTAAAGTAAGAAAATTTATGAAAAATATGGTTTAAAACAATAATTTTCCCTTCAAATATTAAAAATAAGTATTAAATTCATAAAAATCTCATTTCATATTGGGATTTCAGGGGTTGCGTTCATTATTTTAATATAAATCTTGTAAACACTTGGATATTGTAATAGATTATATCAAAATAACAGTGATAAAATATTATTATCCCTTCAAATATTGAAAATAAGGAATAAATTCATTAAAATTTCATTTAATATAGGAATTTCAGGGGTTGGGTTCAATATTTTTTTATAAATTTTGTAAAAATATGGGGTATTGTAATAAAATACGTAAAAATCATTGAAAAAATTCAATAAAATCCTTTCAGATATTGAAAAAAAGGGCTAATTTCATAAAAATTTCATTATATATTGTAATATAAGGGGTACGGCTAAAAGTTATTTATATATTTTGTAAAAATATGGGGGAAAGTAAGAAAATTTATGAAAATATGGTTTAAAACAATAATTATCCCTTCAAATATTAAAAATAAGTATTAAATTCATAAAAATCTCATTTAATATAGGGATTTCAGGGGTTGCGTTCATTATTTTAATATAAATCTTGTAAACACTTGGATATTGTAATAGATTATATCAAAATAACAGTGATAAAATGTTATATTCCCTTCAAATATTGAAAATAAGGGCTAATTTCATAAAAATTTCATTAAATATTGTAATATAAGGAGTACGGCTAAAATTATTTTATAAAACTTGTAAATATATGGGGTAAAGTAAGAAAATTTATGAAAATATGGTTTAAAACAATAATTTTCCCTTCAAATATTAAAAATAAGTATTAAATTCATAAAAATCTCATTTAATATTGGGATTTCAGGGGTTGCGTTCATTATTTTAATATAAATCTTGTAAACACTTGGATATTGTAATAGATTATATCAAAATAACAGTGATAAAATGTTATATTCCCTTCAAATATTGAAAATAAGGGCTAATTTCATAAAAATTTCATTAAATATTATAATATAAAGGGTACGGCTAAAATTATTTTATAAAACTTGTAATTATATGGTGTAAAGTAAGAAAATTTATGAAAATATGGTTTAAAACAATAATTATCCCTTCAAATATTAAAAATAAGTATTAAATTCATAAAAATCTCATTTAATATAGGGATTTCAGGGGTTGCGTTAATTATTTTAATATAAATCTTGTAAACACTTGGATATTGTAATAGATTATATCAAAATAACAGTGATAAAATATTATATTCCCTTCAAACATTGAAAATAAGGACTAAATTCATTAAAATTTCATTTAATATAGGATTTCAGGGGTTGTGTTCAACATTTTTTTATAAATTTTGTAAAAATTTGGGGTATTGTAATAAAATACGTTAAAGTCATTGAAAAAATTCAATAAAATCCTTTCAGATATTAAAAAAAGGGCTAATTTCATAAAAATTTCATTAAATATTGTAATATAAGGGGTACGGCTAAAATTATTTTATAAAACTTGTAAATATATGGGGTAAAGTAAGAAAATTTATGAAAATATGGTTTAAAACAATAATTTTCCCTTCAAATATTAAAAATAAGTATTAAATTCATAAAAATCTCATTTAATATAGGGATTTCAGGGGTTGCGTTCATTATTTTAATATAAATCTTGTAAACACTTGGATATTGTAATAGATTATATCAAAATAACAGTGATAAAATATTATATTCCCTTCAAACATTGAAAATAAGGACTAAATTCATTAAAATTTCATTTAATATAGGATTTCAGGGGTTGTGTTCATTATTTTTTTATAAATTTTGTAAAAATTTGGGGTATTGTAATAAAATACGTTAAAGTCATTGAAAAAATTCAATAAAATCCTTTCAGATATTGAAAAAAAGGGCTAATTTCATAAAAATTTCATTAAATATTGTAATATAAGGGGTACGGCTAAAAGTTTTTTATAAATCTTGTAATTATATGGGGTAAAGAAAGAAAATTTATGAAAAATATGGTTTAAAACAATAATTATCCCTTCAAATATTAAAAATAAGTATGAAATTCCTAAACATTTCATTTAATATAGGAATTTCAGGGGTTGGGTTCAATATTTTTTTATAAATTTTGTAAAAATATGGGGTATTGTAATAAAATACGTTAAAATCATTTCAAAAATTCAATAAAATCCTTTCAGATACTGAAAAAAAGGGCTAATTTCATAAAAATTTCATTAAATATTGTAATATAAGGGGTACGGCTAAAAGTTTTTTATAAATTTTGTAATTATATGGGGTAAAGTAAAAAAATTTATGAAAAATATGGTTTAAAACAATAATTTTCCCTTCAAATATTAAAAATAAGTATTAAATTCATAAAAATCTCATTTAATATTGGGATTTCAGGGGTTGCGTTCATTATTTTAATATAAATCTTGTAAACACTTGGATATTGTAATAGATTATATCAAAATAACAGTGATAAAATGTTATATTCCCTTCAAATATTGAAAATAAGGGCTAATTTCATAAAAATTTCATTAAATATTGTAATATAAGGGGTACGGCTAAAAGTTTTTTATAAATCTTGTAATTTTTGTGGGGTAAAGTAAGAAAATTTATGAAAAATATGTTTTAAAACAATAATTTTCCCTTCAAATATTAAAAATAAGTATTAAATTCATAAAAATCTCATTTAATATTGGGATTTCAGGGGTTGCGTTCTTTATTTTAATATAAATCTTGTAAACACTTGGATATTGTAATAGATTATATCAAAATAACAGTGATAAAATGTTATATTCCCTTCAAATATTGAAAATAAGGGCTAATTTCATAAAAATTTCATTAAATATTATAATATAAAGGGTACGGCTAAAATTATTTTATAAAACTTGTAATTATATGGGGTAAAGTAAGAAAATTTATGAAAAATATGGTTTAAAACAATAATTTTCCCTTCAAATATTAAAAATAAGTATTAAATTCATAAAAATCTCATTTCATATTGGGATTTCAGGGGTTGCGTTCATTATTTTAATATAAATCTTGTAAACACTTGGATATTGTAATAGATTATATCAAAATAACAGTGATAAAATATTATATTCCCTTCAAACATTGAAAATAAGGACTAAATTCATTAAAATTTCATTTAATATAGGATTTCAGGGGTTGTGTTCAACATTTTTTTATAAATTTTGTAAAAATTTGGGGTATTGTAATAAAATACGTTAAAGTCATTGAAAAAATTCAATAAAATCCTTTCAGATATTAAAAAAAGGGCTAATTTCATAAAAATTTCATTAAATATTGTAATATAAGGGGTACGGCTAAAATTATTTTATAAAACTTGTAAATATATGGGGTAAAGTAAGAAAATTTATGAAAATATGGTTTAAAACAATAATTTTCCCTTCAAATATTAAAAATAAGTATTAAATTCATAAAAATCTCATTTAATATAGGGATTTCAGGGGTTGCGTTCATTATTTTAATATAAATCTTGTAAACACTTGGATATTGTAATAGATTATATCAAAATAACAGTGATAAAATATTATATTCCCTTCAAACATTGAAAATAAGGACTAAATTCATTAAAATTTCATTTAATATAGGATTTCAGGGGTTGTGTTCATTATTTTTTTATAAATTTTGTAAAAATTTGGGGTATTGTAATAAAATACGTTAAAGTCATTGAAAAAATTCAATAAAATCCTTTCAGATATTGAAAAAAAGGGCTAATTTCATAAAAATTTCATTAAATATTGTAATATAAGGGGTACGGCTAAAAGTTTTTTATAAATCTTGTAATTATATGGGGTAAAGAAAGAAAATTTATGAAAAATATGGTTTAAAACAATAATTATCCCTTCAAATATTAAAAATAAGTATGAAATTCCTAAACATTTCATTTAATATAGGAATTTCAGGGGTTGGGTTCAATATTTTTTTATAAATTTTGTAAAAATATGGGGTATTGTAATAAAATACGTTAAAATCATTTCAAAAATTCAATAAAATCCTTTCAGATATTGAAAAAAAGGGCTAATTTCATAAAAATTTCATTAAATATTGTAATATAAGGGGTACGGCTAAAAGTTTTTTATAAATTTTGTAATTATATGGGGTAAAGTAAAAAAATTTATGAAAAATATGGTTTAAAACAATAATTTTCCCTTCAAATATTAAAAATAAGTATTAAATTCATAAAAATCTCATTTAATATTGGGATTTCAGGGGTTGCGTTCATTATTTTAATATAAATCTTGTAAACACTTGGATATTGTAATAGATTATATCAAAATAACAGTGATAAAATGTTATATTCCCTTCAAATATTGAAAATAAGGGCTAATTTCATAAAAATTTCATTAAATATTGTAATATAAGGGGTACGGCTAAAAGTTTTTTATAAATCTTGTAATTTTTGTGGGGTAAAGTAAGAAAATTTATGAAAAATATGTTTTAAAACAATAATTTTCCCTTCAAATATTAAAAATAAGTATTAAATTCATAAAAATCTCATTTAATATTGGGATTTCAGGGGTTGCGTTCTTTATTTTAATATAAATCTTGTAAACACTTGGATATTGTAATAGATTATATCAAAATAACAGTGATAAAATGTTATATTCCCTTCAAATATTGAAAATAAGGGCTAATTTCATAAAAATTTCATTAAATATTATAATATAAAGGGTACGGCTAAAATTATTTTATAAAACTTGTAATTATATGGGGTAAAGTAAGAAAATTTATGAAAAATATGGTTTAAAACAATAATTTTCCCTTCAAATATTAAAAATAAGTATTAAATTCATAAAAATCTCATTTCATATTGGGATTTCAGGGGTTGCGTTCATTATTTTAATATAAATCTTGTAAACACTTGGATATTGTAATAGATTATATCAAAATAACAGTGATAAAATATTATTTTCCCTTCAAATATTGAAAATAAGGAATAAATTCATTAAAATTTCATTTAATATAGGAATTTCAGGGGTTGGGTTCAATATTTTTTTATAAATTTTGTAAACATATGGGGTATTGTAATAAAATACGTTAAAATCATTGAAAAAGTTCAATAAAATCCTTTCAGATATTGAAAAAAAGGGCTAATTTCATAAAAATTTCATTAAATAATGTAATATAAGGGGTACGGCTAAAAGTTTTTTATAAATCTTGTAATTATATGGGGTAAAGTAAGAAAATTTATGAAAAATATGGTTTAAAACAATAATTATCCCTTCAAATATTTAAAATAAGTATGAAATTCATAAAAATCTCATTTAATATTGGGATTTCAGGGGTTGCGTTCATTATTTTAATATAAATCTTGTAAACACTTGGATATTGTAATAGATTAAATCAAAATAACAGTGATAAAATGTTATATTCCCTTCAAATATTGAAAATAAGGGCTAATTTCATAAAAATTTCATTAAATATTGTAATATAAGGGGTACGGCTAAAAGTTTTTTATAAATCTTGTAAATATATGGGGTAAAGTAAGAAAATTTATGAAAAATATGGTTTAAAACAATAATTTTCCCTTTAAATATTAAAAATAAGTATTAAATTCATAAAAATCTCATTTAATATTGGGATTTCAGGGGTTGCGTTCATTATTTTAATATAAATCTTGTAAACACTTGGATATTGTAATAGATTATATCAAAATAACAGTGATAAAATATTATTTTCCCTTCAAATATTGAAAATAAGGAATAAATTCATTAAAATTTCATTTAATATAGGAATTTCAGGGGTTGGGTTCAATATTTTTTTATAAATTTTGTAAAAATATGGGGTATTGTAATAAAATACGTTAAAATCATTGAAAAAATTCAATAAAATCCTTTCAGATATTGAAAAAAAGGGCTAATTTCATAAAAATTTCATTAAATATTGTAATATAAGGGGTACGGCTAAAAGTTTTTTATAAATTTTGTAAAAATATGGGGGAAAGTAAGAAAATTTATGAAAAATATGGTTTAAAACAATAATTATCCCTTCAAATATTAAAAATAAGTATGAAATTCCTAAACATTTCATTTAATATAGGAATTTCAGGGGTTGGGTTCAATATTTTTTTATAAATTTTGTAAAAATATGGGGTATTGTAATAAAATACGTTAAAATCATTGAAAAAATTCAATAAAATCCTTTCAGATATTGAAAAAAAGGGCTAATTTCATAAAAATTTCATTAAATATTGTAATATAAGGGGTACGGCTAAAAGTTTTTTATAAATTTTGTAAAAATATGGGGGAAAGTAAGAAAATGTATGAAAATATGGTTTAAAACAATAATTATCCCTTCAAATATTAAAAATAAGTATTAAATTCATAAAAATCTCATTTAATATAGGGATTTCAGGGGTTGCATTCATTATTTTAATATAAATCTTGTAAACACTTGGATATTGTAATAGATTATATCAAAATAACAGTGATAAAATGTTATATTCCCTTCAAATATTGAAAATAAGGGCTAATTTCATAAAAATTTCATTAAATATTGTAATATAAGGGGTACGGCTAAAAGTTTTTTATAAATCTTGTAATTATATGGGGTAAAGTAAGAAAATTTATGAAAAATATGGTTTAAAACAATAATTTTCCCTTCAAATATTAAAAATAAGTATTAAATTCATAAAAATCTCATTTAATATTGGGATTTCAGGGGTTGCGTTCATTATTTTAATATAAATCTTGTAAACACTTGGATATTGTAATAGATTATATCAAAATAACAGTGATAAAATGTTATATTCCCTTCAAATATTGAAAATAAGGGCTAATTTCATAAAAATTTCATTAAATATTGTAATATAAGGGGTACGGCTAAAAGTTTTTTATAAATCTTGTAATTTTTGTGGGGTAAAGTAAGAAAATTTATGAAAAATATGTTTTAAAACAATAATTTTCCCTTCAAATATTAAAAATAAGTATTAAATTCATAAATCTCATTTAATATTGGGATTTCAGGGGTTGCGTTCTTTATTTTAATATAAATCTTGTAAACACTTGGATATTGTAATAGATTATATCAAAATAACAGTGATAAAATATTATTTTCCCTTCAAATATTGAAAATAAGGAATAAATTCATTAAAATTTCATTTAATATAGGAATTTCAGGGGTTGGGTTCAATATTTTTTTATAAATTTTGTAAAAATATGGGGTATTGTAATAAAATACGTTAAAATCATTGAAAAAATTCAATAGAATCCTTTCAAATATTGAAAAAAAGGGCTAATTTCATAAAAATTTCATTAAATATTGTAAAATAAGGGGTACGGCTAAAAGTTTTTTATAAATTTTGTAAAAATATGGGGGAAAGTAAGAAAATTTATGAAAAATATGGTTTAAAACAATAATTATCCCTTCAAATATTAAAAATAAGTATGAAATTCCTAAACATTTCATTTAATATAGGAATTTCAGGGGTTGGGTTCAATATTTTAATATAAATCTTGTAAACACTTGGATATTGTAATAGATTATATCAAAATAACAGTGATAAAATGTTATATTCCCTTCAAATATTGAAAATAAGGGCTAATTTCATAAAAATTTCATTTAATATTGTAATATAAGGGGTACGGCTAAAAGTTTTTTATAAATCTTGTAATTATATGGGGTAAAGTAAGAAAATTTATGAAAAATATGGTTTAAAACAATAATTTTACCTTCAAATATTAAAAATAAGTATTAAATTCATAAAAATCTCATTTAATATTGGGATTTCAGGGGTTGCGTTCTTTATTTTAATATAAATCTTGTAAACACTTGGATATTGTAATAGATTATATCAAAATAACAGTGATAAAATATTATTTTCCCTTCAAATATTGAAAATAAGGAATAAATTCATTAAAATTTCATTTAATATAGGAATTTCAGGGGTTGGGTTCAATATTTTTTTATAAATTTTGTAAAAATATGGGGTATTGTAATAAAATACGTTAAAATCATTGAAAAAATTCAATAAAATCCTTTCAGATATTGAAAAAAAGGGCTAATTTCATTAAAATTTCATTAAATATTGTAATATAAGGGGTACGGCTAAAAGTTTTTTATAAATCTTGTAATTATATGAGGTAAAATAAGAAAATTTATGAAAAATATGGTTTAAAACAATAATTTTCCCTTCAAATATTAAAAATAAGTATTAAATTCATAAAAATCTCATTTAATATTGGGATTTCAGGGGTTGCGTTCTTTATTTTAATATAAATCTTGTAAACACTTGGATATTGTAATAAAATACGTTAAAATCATTGAAAAAATTCAATAAAATCCTTTCAGATATTGAAAAAAAGGGCTAATTTCATAAAAATTTCATTAAATATTGTAATATAAGGGGTACGGCTAAAAGTTTTTTATAGATTTTGTAAAAATATGGGGGAAAGTAAGAAAATTTATGAAAATATGGTTTAAAATAATAATTATCCCTTCAAATATTAAAAATAAGTATTAAATTCATAAAAATCTCATTTAATATAGGGATTTCAGGGGTTGCGTTCATTATTTTAATATAAATCTTGTAAACACTTGGATATTGTAATAGATTATATCAAAATAACAGTGATAAAATGTTATATTCCCTTCAAATATTGAAAATAAGGGCTAATTTCATAAAAATTTCATTTAATATTGTAATATAAGGGGTACGGCTAAAAGTTTTTTATAAATCTTGTAATTATATGAGGTAAAATAAGAAAATTTATGAAAAATATGGTTTAAAACAATAATTATCCCTTCAAATATTAAAAATAAGTATGAAATTCCTAAACATTTCATTTAATATAGGAATTTCAGGGGTTGGGTTCAATATTTTTTTATAAATTTTGTAAAAATATGGGGTATTGTAATAAAATACGTTAAAATCATTGAAAAAATTCAATAAAATCCTTTCAGATATTGAAAAAAAGGGCTAATTTCATAAAAATTTCATTATATATTGTAATATAAGGGGTACGGCTAAAAGTTTTTTATATATTTTGTAAAAATATGGGGGAAAGTAAGAAAATTTATGAAAATATGGTTTAAAACAATAATTATCCCTTCAAATATTAAAAATAAGTATTAAATTCATAAAAATCTCATTTAATATAGGGATTTCAGGGGTTGCGTTCATTATTTTAATATAAATCTTGTAAACACTTGGATATTGTAATAGATTATATCAAAATAACAGTGATAAAATATTATATTCCCTTCAAACATTGAAAATAAGGACTAAATTCATTAAAATTTCATTTAATATAGGATTTCAGGGGTTGTGTTCAACATTTTTTTATAAATTTTGTAAAAATTTGGGGTATTGTAATAAAATACGTTAAAGTCATTGAAAAACTTCAATAAAATCCTTTCAGATATTAAAAAAAGGGCTAATTTCATAAAAATTTCATTAAATATTGTAATATAAGGGGTACGGCTAAAATTATTTTATAAAACTTGTAAATATATGGGGTA
Organism: Rhopalosiphum nymphaeae; assembly: GCA_036289425.1. Taxonomy (NCBI): domain Eukaryota; kingdom Metazoa; phylum Arthropoda; class Insecta; order Hemiptera; family Aphididae; genus Rhopalosiphum; species Rhopalosiphum nymphaeae. The sequence goes on along the minus strand of JAZAQC010000001.1, from coordinate 5,510,030 downwards.
AAGTAAGAAAATTTATGAAAATATGGTTTAAAACAATAATTTTCCCTTCAAATATTAAAAATAAGTATTAAATTCATAAAAATCTCATTTAATATAGGGATTTCAGGGGTTGCGTTCATTATTTTAATATAAATCTTGTAAACACTTGGATATTGTAATAGATTATATCAAAATAACAGTGATAAAATATTATATTCCCTTCAAACATTGAAAATAAGGACTAAATTCATTAAAATTTCATTTAATATAGGATTTCAGGGGTTGTGTTCATTATTTTTTTATAAATTTTGTAAAAATTTGGGGTATTGTAATAAAATACGTTAAAGTCATTGAAAAAATTCAATAAAATCCTTTCAGATATTGAAAAAAAGGGCTAATTTCATAAAAATTTCATTAAATATTGTAATATAAGGGGTACGGCTAAAAGTTTTTTATAAATCTTGTAATTATATGGGGTAAAGAAAGAAAATTTATGAAAAATATGGTTTAAAACAATAATTATCCCTTCAAATATTAAAAATAAGTATGAAATTCCTAAACATTTCATTTAATATAGGAATTTCAGGGGTTGGGTTCAATATTTTTTTATAAATTTTGTAAAAATATGGGGTATTGTAATAAAATACGTTAAAATCATTTCAAAAATTCAATAAAATCCTTTCAGATATTGAAAAAAAGGGCTAATTTCATAAAAATTTCATTAAATATTGTAATATAAGGGGTACGGCTAAAAGTTTTTTATAAATTTTGTAATTATATGGGGTAAAGTAAAAAAATTTATGAAAAATATGGTTTAAAACAATAATTTTCCCTTCAAATATTAAAAATAAGTATTAAATTCATAAAAATCTCATTTAATATTGGGATTTCAGGGGTTGCGTTCATTATTTTAATATAAATCTTGTAAACACTTGGATATTGTAATAGATTATATCAAAATAACAGTGATAAAATGTTATATTCCCTTCAAATATTGAAAATAAGGGCTAATTTCATAAAAATTTCATTAAATATTGTAATATAAGGGGTACGGCTAAAAGTTTTTTATAAACCTTGTAATTTTTGTGGGGTAAAGTAAGAAAATTTATGAAAAATATGTTTTAAAACAATAATTTTCCCTTCAAATATTAAAAATAAGTATTAAATTCATAAAAATCTCATTTAATATTGGGATTTCAGGGGTTGCGTTCTTTATTTTAATATAAATCTTGTAAACACTTGGATATTGTAATAGATTATATCAAAATAACAGTGATAAAATGTTATATTCCCTTCAAATATTGAAAATAAGGGCTAATTTCATAAAAATTTCATTAAATATTATAATATAAAGGGTACGGCTAAAATTATTTTATAAAACTTGTAATTATATGGGGTAAAGTAAGAAAATTTATGAAAAATATGGTTTAAAACAATAATTTTCCCTTCAAATATTAAAAATAAGTATTAAATTCATAAAAATCTCATTTCATATTGGGATTTCAGGGGTTGCGTTCATTATTTTAATATAAATCTTGTAAACACTTGGATATTGTAATAGATTATATCAAAATAACAGTGATAAAATATTATTTTCCCTTCAAATATTGAAAATAAGGAATAAATTCATTAAAATTTCATTTAATATAGGAATTTCAGGGGTTGGGTTCAATATTTTTTTATAAATTTTGTAAACATATGGGGTATTGTAATAAAATACGTTAAAATCATTGAAAAAGTTCAATAAAATCCTTTCAGATATTGAAAAAAAGGGCTAATTTCATAAAAATTTCATTAAATAATGTAATATAAGGGGTACGGCTAAAAGTTTTTTATAAATCTTGTAATTATATGGGGTAAAGTAAGAAAATTTATGAAAAATATGGTTTAAAACAATAATTATCCCTTCAAATATTTAAAATAAGTATGAAATTCATAAAAATCTCATTTAATATTGGGATTTCAGGGGTTGCGTTCATTATTTTAATATAAATCTTGTAAACACTTGGATATTGTAATAGATTATATCAAAATAACAGTGATAAAATATTATTTTCCCTTCAAATATTGAAAATAAGGAATAAATTCATTAAAATTTCATTTAATATAGGAATTTCAGGGGTTGGGTTCAATATTTTTTTATAAATTTTGTAAAAATATGGGGTATTGTAATAAAATACGTTAAAATCATTGAAAAAATTCAATAAAATCCTTTCAGATATTGAAAAAAAGGGCTAATTTCATAAAAATTTCATTAAATATTGTAATATAAGGGGTACGGCTAAAAGTTTTTTATAAATTTTGTAAAAATATGGGGGAAAGTAAGAAAATTTATGAAAAATATGGTTTAAAACAATAATTATCCCTTCAAATATTAAAAATAAGTATGAAATTCCTAAACATTTCATTTAATATAGGAATTTCAGGGGTTGGGTTCAATATTTTTTTATAAATTTTGTAAAAATATGGGGTATTGTAATAAAATACGTTAAAATCATTGAAAAAATTCAATAAAATCCTTTCAGATATTGAAAAAAAGGGCTAATTTCATAAAAATTTCATTAAATATTGTAATATAAGGGGTACGGCTAAAAGTTTTTTATAAATTTTGTAAAAATATGGGGGAAAGTAAGAAAATGTATGAAAATATGGTTTAAAACAATAATTATCCCTTCAAATATTAAAAATAAGTATTAAATTCATAAAAATCTCATTTAATATAGGGATTTCAGGGGTTGCATTCATTATTTTAATATAAATCTTGTAAACACTTGGATATTGTAATAGATTATATCAAAATAACAGTGATAAAATGTTATATTCCCTTCAAATATTGAAAATAAGGGCTAATTTCATAAAAATTTCATTAAATATTGTAATATAAGGGGTACGGCTAAAAGTTTTTTATAAATCTTGTAATTATATGGGGTAAAGTAAGAAAATTTATGAAAAATATGGTTTAAAACAATAATTTTCCCTTCAAATATTAAAAATAAGTATTAAATTCATAAAAATCTCATTTAATATTGGGATTTCAGGGGTTGCGTTCATTATTTTAATATAAATCTTGTAAACACTTGGATATTGTAATAGATTATATCAAAATAACAGTGATAAAATGTTATATTCCCTTCAAATATTGAAAATAAGGGCTAATTTCATAAAAATTTCATTAAATATTGTAATATAAGGGGTACGGCTAAAAGTTTTTTATAAATCTTGTAATTTTTGTGGGGTAAAGTAAGAAAATTTATGAAAAATATGTTTTAAAACAATAATTTTCCCTTCAAATATTAAAAATAAGTATTAAATTCATAAATCTCATTTAATATTGGGATTTCAGGGGTTGCGTTCATTATTTTAATATAAATCTTGTAAACACTTGGATATTGTAATAGATTATATCAAAATAACAGTGATAAAATATTATTTTCCCTTCAAATATTGAAAATAAGGAATAAATTCATTAAAATTTCATTTAATATAGGAATTTCAGGGGTTGGGTTCAATATTTTTTTATAAATTTTGTAAACATATGGGGTATTGTAATAAAATACGTTAAAATCATTGAAAAAGTTCAATAAAATCCTTTCAGATATTGAAAAAAAGGGCTAATTTCATAAAAATTTCATTAAATAATGTAATATAAGGGGTACGGCTAAAAGTTTTTTATAAAACTTGTAAATATATGGGGTAAAGTAAGAAAATTTATGAAAATATGGTTTAAAACAATAATTTTCCCTTCAAATATTAATAATAAGTATTAAATTCATAAAAATCTCATTTAATATAGGGATTTCAGGGGTTGCGTTCATTATTTTAATATAAATCTTGTAAACACTTGGATATTGTAATAGATTATATCAAAATAACAGTGATAAAATATTATATTCCCTTCAAACATTGAAAATAAGGACTAAATTCATTAAAATTTCATTTAATATAGGATTTCAGGGGTTGTGTTCATTATTTTTTTATAAATTTTGTAAAAATTTGGGGTATTGTAATAAAATACGTTAAAGTCATTGAAAAAATTCAATAAAATCCTTTCAGATATTGAAAAAAAGGGCTAATTTCATAAAAATTTCATTAAATATTGTAATATAAGGGGTACGGCTAAAAGTTTTTTATAAATCTTGTAATTATATGGGGTAAAGAAAGAAAATTTATGAAAAATATGGTTTAAAACAATAATTATCCCTTCAAATATTAAAAATAAGTATGAAATTCCTAAACATTTCATTTAATATAGGAATTTCAGGGGTTGGGTTCAATATTTTTTTATAAATTTTGTAAAAATATGGGGTATTGTAATAAAATACGTTAAAATCATTTCAAAAATTCAATAAAATCCTTTCAGATATTGAAAAAAAGGGCTAATTTCATAAAAATTTCATTAAATATTGTAATATAAGGGGTACGGCTAAAAGTTTTTTATAAATTTTGTAATTATATGGGGTAAAGTAAAAAAATTTATGAAAAATATGGTTTAAAACAATAATTTTCCCTTCAAATATTAAAAATAAGTATTAAATTCATAAAAATCTCATTTAATATTGGGATTTCAGGGGTTGCGTTCATTATTTTAATATAAATCTTGTAAACACTTGGATATTGTAATAGATTATATCAAAATAACAGTGATAAAATGTTATATTCCCTTCAAATATTGAAAATAAGGGCTAATTTCATAAAAATTTCATTAAATATTGTAATATAAGGGGTACGGCTAAAAGTTTTTTATAAACCTTGTAATTTTTGTGGGGTAAAGTAAGAAAATTTATGAAAAATATGTTTTAAAACAATAATTTTCCCTTCAAATATTAAAAATAAGTATTAAATTCATAAAAATCTCATTTAATATTGGGATTTCAGGGGTTGCGTTCTTTATTTTAATATAAATCTTGTAAACACTTGGATATTGTAATAGATTATATCAAAATAACAGTGATAAAATGTTATATTCCCTTCAAATATTGAAAATAAGGGCTAATTTCATAAAAATTTCATTAAATATTATAATATAAAGGGTACGGCTAAAATTATTTTATAAAACTTGTAATTATATGGGGTAAAGTAAGAAAATTTATGAAAAATATGGTTTAAAACAATAATTTTCCCTTCAAATATTAAAAATAAGTATTAAATTCATAAAAATCTCATTTCATATTGGGATTTCAGGGGTTGCGTTCATTATTTTAATATAAATCTTGTAAACACTTGGATATTGTAATAGATTATATCAAAATAACAGTGATAAAATATTATTTTCCCTTCAAATATTGAAAATAAGGAATAAATTCATTAAAATTTCATTTAATATAGGAATTTCAGGGGTTGGGTTCAATATTTTTTTATAAATTTTGTAAACATATGGGGTATTGTAATAAAATACGTTAAAATCATTGAAAAAGTTCAATAAAATCCTTTCAGATATTGAAAAAAAGGGCTAATTTCATAAAAATTTCATTAAATAATGTAATATAAGGGGTACGGCTAAAAGTTTTTTATAAATCTTGTAATTATATGGGGTAAAGTAAGAAAATTTATGAAAAATATGGTTTAAAACAATAATTATCCCTTCAAATATTTAAAATAAGTATGAAATTCATAAAAATCTCATTTAATATTGGGATTTCAGGGGTTGCGTTCATTATTTTAATATAAATCTTGTAAACACTTGGATATTGTAATAGATTATATCAAAATAACAGTGATAAAATATTATTTTCCCTTCAAATATTGAAAATAAGGAATAAATTCATTAAAATTTCATTTAATATAGGAATTTCAGGGGTTGGGTTCAATATTTTTTTATAAATTTTGTAAAAATATGGGGTATTGTAATAAAATACGTTAAAATCATTGAAAAAATTCAATAAAATCCTTTCAGATATTGAAAAAAAGGGCTAATTTCATAAAAATTTCATTAAATATTGTAATATAAGGGGTACGGCTAAAAGTTTTTTATAAATTTTGTAAAAATATGGGGGAAAGTAAGAAAATTTATGAAAAATATGGTTTAAAACAATAATTATCCCTTCAAATATTAAAAATAAGTATGAAATTCCTAAACATTTCATTTAATATAGGAATTTCAGGGGTTGGGTTCAATATTTTTTTATAAATTTTGTAAAAATATGGGGTATTGTAATAAAATACGTTAAAATCATTGAAAAAATTCAATAAAATCCTTTCAGATATTGAAAAAAAGGGCTAATTTCATAAAAATTTCATTAAATATTGTAATATAAGGGGTACGGCTAAAAGTTTTTTATAAATTTTGTAAAAATATGGGGGAAAGTAAGAAAATGTATGAAAATATGGTTTAAAACAATAATTATCCCTTCAAATATTAAAAATAAGTATTAAATTCATAAAAATCTCATTTAATATAGGGATTTCAGGGGTTGCATTCATTATTTTAATATAAATCTTGTAAACACTTGGATATTGTAATAGATTATATCAAAATAACAGTGATAAAATGTTATATTCCCTTCAAATATTGAAAATAAGGGCTAATTTCATAAAAATTTCATTAAATATTGTAATATAAGGGGTACGGCTAAAAGTTTTTTATAAATCTTGTAATTATATGGGGTAAAGTAAGAAAATTTATGAAAAATATGGTTTAAAACAATAATTTTCCCTTCAAATATTAAAAATAAGTATTAAATTCATAAAAATCTCATTTAATATTGGGATTTCAGGGGTTGCGTTCATTATTTTAATATAAATCTTGTAAACACTTGGATATTGTAATAGATTATATCAAAATAACAGTGATAAAATGTTATATTCCCTTCAAATATTGAAAATAAGGGCTAATTTCATAAAAATTTCATTAAATATTGTAATATAAGGGGTACGGCTAAAAGTTTTTTATAAATCTTGTAATTTTTGTGGGGTAAAGTAAGAAAATTTATGAAAAATATGTTTTAAAACAATAATTTTCCCTTCAAATATTAAAAATAAGTATTAAATTCATAAATCTCATTTAATATTGGGATTTCAGGGGTTGCGTTCTTTATTTTAATATAAATCTTGTAAACACTTGGATATTGTAATAGATTATATCAAAATAACAGTGATAAAATATTATTTTCCCTTCAAATATTGAAAATAAGGAATAAATTCATTAAAATTTCATTTAATATAGGAATTTCAGGGGTTGGGTTCAATATTTTTTTATAAATTTTGTAAAAATATGGGGTATTGTAATAAAATACGTTAAAATCATTGAAAAAATTCAATAGAATCCTTTCAAATATTGAAAAAAAGGGCTAATTTCATAAAAATTTCATTAAATATTGTAAAATAAGGGGTACGGCTAAAAGTTTTTTATAAATTTTGTAAAAATATGGGGGAAAGTAAGAAAATTTATGAAAAATATGGTTTTAAACAATAATTATCCCTTCAAATATTAAAAATAAGTATGAAATTCCTAAACATTTCATTTAATATAGGAATTTCAGGGGTTGGGTTCAATATTTTAATATAAATCTTGTAAACACTTGGATATTGTAATAGATTATATCAAAATAACAGTGATAAAATGTTATATTCCCTTCAAATATTGAAAATAAGGGCTAATTTCATAAAAATTTCATTTAATATTGTAATATAAGGGGTACGGCTAAAAGTTTTTTATAAATCTTGTAATTATATGGGGTAAAGTAAGAAAATTTATGAAAAATATGGTTTAAAACAATAATTTTACCTTCAAATATTAAAAATAAGTATTAAATTCATAAAAATCTCATTTAATATTGGGATTTCAGGGGTTGCGTTCTTTATTTTAATATAAATCTTGTAAACACTTGGATATTGTAATAGATTATATCAAAATAACAGTGATAAAATATTATTTTCCCTTCAAATATTGAAAATAAGGAATAAATTCATTAAAATTTCATTTAATATAGGAATTTCAGGGGTTGGGTTCAATATTTTTTTATAAATTTTGTAAAAATATGGGGTATTGTAATAAAATACGTTAAAATCATTGAAAAAATTCAATAAAATCCTTTCAGATATTGAAAAAAAGGGCTAATTTCATTAAAATTTCATTAAATATTGTAATATAAGGGGTACGGCTAAAAGTTTTTTATAAATCTTGTAATTATATGAGGTAAAATAAGAAAATTTATGAAAAATATGGTTTAAAACAATAATTTTCCCTTCAAATATTAAAAATAAGTATTAAATTCATAAAAATCTCATTTAATATTGGGATTTCAGGGGTTGCGTTCTTTATTTTAATATAAATCTTGTAAACACTTGGATATTGTAATAAAATACGTTAAAATCATTGAAAAAATTCAATAAAATCCTTTCAGATATTGAAAAAAAGGGCTAATTTCATAAAAATTTCATTAAATATTGTAATATAAGGGGTACGGCTAAAAGTTTTTTATAGATTTTGTAAAAATATGGGGGAAAGTAAGAAAATTTATGAAAATATGGTTTAAAATAATAATTATCCCTTCAAATATTAAAAATAAGTATTAAATTCATAAAAATCTCATTTAATATAGGGATTTCAGGGGTTGCGTTCATTATTTTAATATAAATCTTGTAAACACTTGGATATTGTAATAGATTATATCAAAATAACAGTGATAAAATGTTATATTCCCTTCAAATATTGAAAATAAGGGCTAATTTCATAAAAATTTCATTTAATATTGTAATATAAGGGGTACGGCTAAAAGTTTTTTATAAATCTTGTAATTATATGAGGTAAAATAAGAAAATTTATGAAAAATATGGTTTAAAACAATAATTATCCCTTCAAATATTAAAAATAAGTATGAAATTCCTAAACATTTCATTTAATATAGGGATTTCAGGGGTTGCGTTCATTATTTTAATATAAATCTTGTAAACACTTGGATATTGTAATAGATTATATCAAAATAACAGTGATAAAATGTTATATTCCCTTCAAATATTGAAAATAAGGGCTAATTTCATAAAAATTTCATAAAATATTATAATATAAGGGGTACGGCTAAAATTATTTTATAAAACTTGTAATTATATGGGGTAAAGTAAGAAAATTTATGAAAATATGGTTTAAAACAATAATTATCCCTTCAAATATTAAAAATAAGTATTAAATTCATAAAAATCTCATTTAATATAGGGATTTCAGGGGTTGCGTTCATTATTTTAATATAAATCTTGTAAACACTTGGATATTGTAATAGATTATATCAAAATAACAGTGATAAAATGTTATATTCCCTTCAAATATTGAAAATAAGGGCTAATTTCATAAAAATTTCATTAAATATTGTAATATAAGGGGTACGGCTAAAAGTTTTTTATAAATCTTGTAATTTTTGTGGGGTAAAGTAAGAAAATTTATGAAAAATATGTTTTAAAACAATAATTTTCCCTTCAAATATTAAAAATAAGTATTAAATTCATAAAAATCTCATTTAATATTGGGATTTCAGGGGTTGCGTTCTTTATTTTAATATAAATCTTGTAAACACTTGGATATTGTAATAGATTATATCAAAATAACAGTGATAAAATGTTATATTCCCTTCAAATATTGAAAATAAGGGCTAATTTCATAAAAATTTCATTAAATATTATAATATAAAGGGTACGGCTAAAATTATTTTATAAAACTTGTAATTATATGGGGTAAAGTAAGAAAATTTATGAAAAATATGGTTTAAAACAATAATTTTCCCTTCAAATATTAAAAATAAGTATTAAATTCATAAAAATCTCATTTCATATTGGGATTTCAGGGGTTGCGTTCATTATTTTAATATAAATCTTGTAAACACTTGGATATTGTAATAGATTATATCAAAATAACAGTGATAAAATATTATTTTCCCTTCAAATATTGAAAATAAGGAATAAATTCATTAAAATTTCATTTAATATAGGAATTTCAGGGGTTGGGTTCAATATTTTTTTATAAATTTTGTAAACATATGGGGTATTGTAATAAAATACGTTAAAATCATTGAAAAAGTTCAATAAAATCCTTTCAGATATTGAAAAAAAGGGCTAATTTCATAAAAATTTCATTAAATAATGTAATATAAGGGGTACGGCTAAAAGTTTTTTATAAATCTTGTAATTATATGGGGTAAAGTAAGAAAATTTATGAAAAATATGGTTTAAAACAATAATTATCCCTTCAAATATTTAAAATAAGTATGAAATTCATAAAAATCTCATTTAATATTGGGGTTTCAGGGGTTGCGTTCATTATTTTAATATAAATCTTGTAAACACTTGGATATTGTAATAGATTAAATCAAAATAACAGTGATAAAATGTTATATTCCCTTCAAATATTGAAAATAAGGGCTAATTTCATAAAAATTTCATTAAATATTGTAATATAAGGGGTACGGCTAAAAGTTTTTTATAAATCTTGTAAATATATGGGGTAAAGTAAGAAAATTTATGAAAAATATGGTTTAAAACAATAATTTTCCCTTCAAATATTAAAAATAAGTAATAAATTCATAAAAATCTCATTTAATATTGGGATTTCAGGGGTTGCGTTCATTATTTTAATATAAATCTTGTAAACACTTGGATATTGTAATAGATTATATCAAAATAACAGTGATAAAATATTATTTTCCCTTCAAATATTGAAAATAAGGAATAAATTCATTAAAATTTCATTTAATATAGGAATTTCAGGGGTTGGGTTCAATATTTTTTTATAAATTTTGTAAAAATATGGGGTATTGTAATAAAATACGTTAAAATCATTGAAAAAATTCAATAAAATCCTTTCAGATATTGAAAAAAAGGGCTAATTTCATAAAAATTTCATTAAATATTGTAATATAAGGGGTACGGCTAAAAGTTTTTTATAAATTTTGTAAAAATATGGGGGAAAGTAAGAAAATTTATGAAAAATATGGTTTAAAACAATAATTATCCCTTCAAATATTAAAAATAAGTATGAAATTCCTAAACATTTCATTTATTATAGGAATTTCAGGGGTTGGGTTCAATATTTTTTTATAAATTTTGTAAAAATATGGGGTATTGTAATAAAATACGTTAAAATCATTGAAAAAATTCAATAAAATCCTTTCAGATATTGAAAAAAAGGGCTAATTTCATAAAAATTTCATTAAATATTGTAATATAAGGGGTACGGCTAAAAGTTTTTTATAAATTTTGTAAAAATATGGGGGAAAGTAAGAAAATTTATGAAAATATGGTTTAAAACAATAATTATCCCTTCAAATATTAAAAATAAGTATTAAATTCATAAAAATCTCATTTAATATAGGGATTTCAGGGGTTGCATTCATTATTTTAATATAAATCTTGTAAACACTTGGATATTGGAATAGATTATATCAAAATAACAGTGATAAAATGTTATATTCCCTTCAAATATTGAAAATAAGGGCTAATTTCATAAAAATTTCATAAAATATTATAATATAAGGGGTACGGCTAAAATTATTTTATAAAACTTGTAATTATATGGGGTAAAGTAAGAAAATTTATGAAAATATGGTTTAAAACAATAATTATCCCTTCAAATATTAAAAATAAGTATTAAATTCATAAAAATCTCATTTAATATAGGGATTTCAGGGGTTGCGTTCATTATTTTAATATAAATCTTGTAAACACTTGGATATTGTAATAGATTATATCAAAATAACAGTGATAAAATGTTATATTCCCTTCAAATATTGAAAATAAGGGCTAATTTCATAAAAATTTCATAAAATATTATAATATAAGGGGTACGGCTAAAATTATTTTATAAAACTTGTAATTATATGGGGTAAAGTAAGAAAATTTATGAAAATATGGTTTAAAACAATAATTATCCCTTCAAATATTAAAAATAAGTATTAAATTCATAAAAATCTCATTTAATATAGGGATTTCAGGGGTTGCGTTCATTATTTTAATATAAATCTTGTAAACACTTGGATATTGTAATAGATTATATCAAAATAACAGTGATAAAATGTTATATTCCCTTCAAATATTGAAAATAAGGGCTAATTTCATAAAAATTTCATTAAATATTGTAATATAAGGGGTACGGCTAAAAGTTTTTTATAAATCTTGTAATTTTTGTGGGGTAAAGTAAGAAAATTTATGAAAAATATGTTTTAAAACAATAATTTTCCCTTCAAATATTAAAAATAAGTATTAAATTCATAAAAATCTCATTTAATATTGGGATTTCAGGGGTTGCGTTCTTTATTTTAATATAAATCTTGTAAACACTTGGATATTGTAATAGATTATATCAAAATAACAGTGATAAAATGTTATATTCCCTTCAAATATTGAAAATAAGGGCTAATTTCATAAAAATTTCATTAAATATTATAATATAAAGGGTACGGCTAAAATTATTTTATAAAACTTGTAATTATATGGGGTAAAGTAAGAAAATTTATGAAAAATATGGTTTAAAACAATAATTTTCCCTTCAAATATTAAAAATAAGTATTAAATTCATAAAAATCTCATTTCATATTGGGATTTCAGGGGTTGCGTTCATTATTTTAATATAAATCTTGTAAACACTTGGATATTGTAATAGATTATATCAAAATAACAGTGATAAAATATTATTTTCCCTTCAAATATTGAAAATAAGGAATAAATTCATTAAAATTTCATTTAATATAGGAATTTCAGGGGTTGGGTTCAATATTTTTTTATAAATTTTGTAAACATATGGGGTATTGTAATAAAATACGTTAAAATCATTGAAAAAGTTCAATAAAATCCTTTCAGATATTGAAAAAAAGGGCTAATTTCATAAAAATTTCATTAAATAATGTAATATAAGGGGTACGGCTAAAAGTTTTTTATAAATCTTGTAATTATATGGGGTAAAGTAAGAAAATTTATGAAAAATATGGTTTAAAACAATAATTATCCCTTCAAATATTTAAAATAAGTATGAAATTCATAAAAATCTCATTTAATATTGGGGTTTCAGGGGTTGCGTTCATTATTTTAATATAAATCTTGTAAACACTTGGATATTGTAATAGATTAAATCAAAATAACAGTGATAAAATGTTATATTCCCTTCAAATATTGAAAATAAGGGCTAATTTCATAAAAATTTCATTAAATATTGTAATATAAGGGGTACGGCTAAAAGTTTTTTATAAATCTTGTAAATATATGGGGTAAAGTAAGAAAATTTATGAAAAATATGGTTTAAAACAATAATTATCCCTTCAAATATTTAAAATAAGTATGAAATTCATAAAAATCTCATTTAATATTGGGATTTCAGGGGTTGCGTTCATTATTTTAATATAAATCTTGTAAACACTTGGATATTGTAATAGATTAAATCAAAATAACAGTGATAAAATGTTATATTCCCTTCAAATATTGAAAATAAGGGCTAATTTCATAAAAATTTCATTAAATATTGTAATATAAGGGGTACGGCTAAAAGTTTTTTATAAATCTTGTAAATATATGGGGTAAAGTAAGAAAATTTATGAAAAATATGGTTTAAAACAATAATTTTCCCTTCAAATATTAAAAATAAGTAATAAATTCATAAAAATCTCATTTAATATTGGGATTTCAGGGGTTGCGTTCATTATTTTAATATAAATCTTGTAAACACTTGGATATTGTAATAGATTATATCAAAATAACAGTGATAAAATATTATTTTCCCTTCAAATATTGAAAATAAGGAATAAATTCATTAAAATTTCATTTAATATAGGAATTTCAGGGGTTGGGTTCAATATTTTTTTATAAATTTTGTAAAAATATGGGGTATTGTAATAAAATACGTTAAAATCATTGAAAAAATTCAATAAAATCCTTTCAGATATTGAAAAAAAGGGCTAATTTCATAAAAATTTCATTAAATATTGTAATATAAGGGGTACGGCTAAAAGTTTTTTATAAATTTTGTAAAAATATGGGGGAAAGTAAGAAAATTTATGAAAAATATGGTTTAAAACAATAATTATCCCTTCAAATATTAAAAATAAGTATGAAATTCCTAAACATTTCATTTAATATAGGAATTTCAGGGGTTGGGTTCAATATTTTTTTATAAATTTTGTAAAAATATGGGGTATTGTAATAAAATACGTTAAAATCATTGAAAAAATTCAATAAAATCCTTTCAGATATTGAAAAAAAGGGCTAATTTCATAAAAATTTCATTAAATATTGTAATATAAGGGGTACGGCTAAAAGTTTTTTATAAATTTTGTAAAAATATGGGGGAAAGTAAGAAAATTTATGAAAATATGGTTTAAAACAATAATTATCCCTTCAAATATTAAAAATAAGTATTAAATTCATAAAAATCTCATTTAATATAGGGATTTCAGGGGTTGCATTCATTATTTTAATATAAATCTTGTAAACACTTGGATATTGTAATAGATTATATCAAAATAACAGTGATAAAATGTTATATTCCCTTCAAATATTGAAAATAAGGGCTAATTTCATAAAAATTTCATTAAATATTGTAATATAAGGGGTACGGCTAAAAGTTTTTTATAAATCTTGTAATTATATGGGGTAAAGTAAGAAAATTTATGAAAAATATGGTTTAAAACAATAATTTTCCCTTCAAATATTAAAAATAAGTATTAAATTCATAAAAATCTCATTTAATATTGGGATTTCAGGGGTTGCGTTCATTATTTTAATATAAATCTTGTAAACACTTGGATATTGTAATAGATTATATCAAAATAACAGTGATAAAATGTTATATTCCCTTCAAATATTGAAAATAAGGGCTAATTTCATAAAAATTTCATTAAATATTGTAATATAAGGGGTACGGCTAAAAGTTTTTTATAAATCTTGTAATTTTTGTGGGGTAAAGTAAGAAAATTTATGAAAAATATGTTTTAAAACAATAATTTTCCCTTCAAATATTAAAAATAAGTATTAAATTCATAAATCTCATTTAATATTGGGATTTCAGGGGTTGCGTTCTTTATTTTAATATAAATCTTGTAAACACTTGGATATTGTAATAGATTATATCAAAATAACAGTGATAAAATATTATTTTCCCTTCAAATATTGAAAATAAGGAATAAATTCATTAAAATTTCATTTAATATAGGAATTTCAGGGGTTGGGTTCAATATTTTTTTATAAATTTTGTAAAAATATGGGGTATTGTAATAAAATACGTTAAAATCATTGAAAAAATTCAATAGAATCCTTTCAAATATTGAAAAAAAGGGCTAATTTCATAAAAATTTCATTAAATATTGTAAAATAAGGGGTACGGCTAAAAGTTTTTTATAAATTTTGTAAAAATATGGGGGAAAGTAAGAAAATTTATGAAAAATATGGTTTAAAACAATAATTATCCCTTCAAATATTAAAAATAAGTATGAAATTCCTAAACATTTCATTTAATATAGGAATTTCAGGGGTTGGGTTCAATATTTTTTTATAAATTTTGTAAAAATATGGGGTATTGTAATAAAATACGTTAAAATCATTGAAAAAATTCAATAAAATCCTTTCAGATATTGAAAAAAAGGGCTAATTTCATAAAAATTTCATTAAATATTGTAATATAAGGGGTACGGCTAAAAGTTTTTTATAAATTTTGTAAAAATATGGGGGAAAGTAAGAAAATTTATGAAAATATGGTTTAAAACAATAATTATCCCTTCAAATATTAAAAATAAGTATTAAATTCATAAAAATCTCATTTAATATAGGGATTTCAGGGGTTGCATTCATTATTTTAATATAAATCTTGTAAACACTTGGATATTGTAATAGATTATATCAAAATAACAGTGATAAAATGTTATATTCCCTTCAAATATTGAAAATAAGGGCTAATTTCATAAAAATTTCATTAAATATTGTAATATAAGGGGTACGGCTAAAAGTTTTTTATAAATCTTGTAATTATATGGGGTAAAGTAAGAAAATTTATGAAAAATATGGTTTAAAACAATAATTTTCCCTTCAAATATTAAAAATAAGTATTAAATTCATAAAAATCTCATTTAATATTGGGATTTCAGGGGTTGCGTTCATTATTTTAATATAAATCTTGTAAACACTTGGATATTGTAATAGATTATATCAAAATAACAGTGATAAAATGTTATATTCCCTTCAAATATTGAAAATAAGGGCTAATTTCATAAAAATTTCATTAAATATTGTAATATAAGGG
The DNA here is from genome assembly GCA_036289425.1 of Rhopalosiphum nymphaeae. NCBI lineage: Eukaryota > Metazoa > Arthropoda > Insecta > Hemiptera > Aphididae > Rhopalosiphum > Rhopalosiphum nymphaeae. The sequence goes on along the minus strand of JAZAQC010000001.1, from coordinate 5,493,847 downwards.
GTACGGCTAAAAGTTTTTTATAAATCTTGTAATTTTTGTGGGGTAAAGTAAGAAAATTTATGAAAAATATGTTTTAAAACAATAATTTTCCCTTCAAATATTAAAAATAAGTATTAAATTCATAAATCTCATTTAATATTGGGATTTCAGGGGTTGCGTTCTTTATTTTAATATAAATCTTGTAAACACTTGGATATTGTAATAGATTATATCAAAATAACAGTGATAAAATATTATTTTCCCTTCAAATATTGAAAATAAGGAATAAATTCATTAAAATTTCATTTAATATAGGAATTTCAGGGGTTGGGTTCAATATTTTTTTATAAATTTTGTAAAAATATGGGGTATTGTAATAAAATACGTTAAAATCATTGAAAAAATTCAATAGAATCCTTTCAAATATTGAAAAAAAGGGCTAATTTCATAAAAATTTCATTAAATATTGTAAAATAAGGGGTACGGCTAAAAGTTTTTTATAAATTTTGTAAAAATATGGGGGAAAGTAAGAAAATTTATGAAAAATATGGTTTAAAACAATAATTATCCCTTCAAATATTAAAAATAAGTATGAAATTCCTAAACATTTCATTTAATATAGGAATTTCAGGGGTTGGGTTCAATATTTTAATATAAATCTTGTAAACACTTGGATATTGTAATAGATTATATCAAAATAACAGTGATAAAATGTTATATTCCCTTCAAATATTGAAAATAAGGGCTAATTTCATAAAAATTTCATTTAATATTGTAATATAAGGGGTACGGCTAAAAGTTTTTTATAAATCTTGTAATTATATGGGGTAAAGTAAGAAAATTTATGAAAAATATGGTTTAAAACAATAATTTTACCTTCAAATATTAAAAATAAGTATTAAATTCATAAAAATCTCATTTAATATTGGGATTTCAGGGGTTGCGTTCTTTATTTTAATATAAATCTTGTAAACACTTGGATATTGTAATAGATTATATCAAAATAACAGTGATAAAATATTATTTTCCCTTCAAATATTGAAAATAAGGAATAAATTCATTAAAATTTCATTTAATATAGGAATTTCAGGGGTTGGGTTCAATATTTTTTTATAAATTTTGTAAAAATATGGGGTATTGTAATAAAATACGTTAAAATCATTGAAAAAATTCAATAAAATCCTTTCAGATATTGAAAAAAAGGGCTAATTTCATTAAAATTTCATTAAATATTGTAATATAAGGGGTACGGCTAAAAGTTTTTTATAAATCTTGTAATTATATGAGGTAAAATAAGAAAATTTATGAAAAATATGGTTTAAAACAATAATTTTCCCTTCAAATATTAAAAATAAGTATTAAATTCATAAAAATCTCATTTAATATTGGGATTTCAGGGGTTGCGTTCTTTATTTTAATATAAATCTTGTAAACACTTGGATATTGTAATAAAATACGTTAAAATCATTGAAAAAATTCAATAAAATCCTTTCAGATATTGAAAAAAAGGGCTAATTTCATAAAAATTTCATTAAATATTGTAATATAAGGGGTACGGCTAAAAGTTTTTTATAGATTTTGTAAAAATATGGGGGAAAGTAAGAAAATTTATGAAAATATGGTTTAAAATAATAATTATCCCTTCAAATATTAAAAATAAGTATTAAATTCATAAAAATCTCATTTAATATAGGGATTTCAGGGGTTGCGTTCATTATTTTAATATAAATCTTGTAAACACTTGGATATTGTAATAGATTATATCAAAATAACAGTGATAAAATGTTATATTCCCTTCAAATATTGAAAATAAGGGCTAATTTCATAAAAATTTCATTTAATATTGTAATATAAGGGGTACGGCTAAAAGTTTTTTATAAATCTTGTAATTATATGAGGTAAAATAAGAAAATTTATGAAAAATATGGTTTAAAACAATAATTATCCCTTCAAATATTAAAAATAAGTATGAAATTCCTAAACATTTCATTTAATATAGGAATTTCAGGGGTTGGGTTCAATATTTTTTTATAAATTTTGTAAAAATATGGGGTATTGTAATAAAATACGTTAAAATCATTGAAAAAATTCAATAAAATCCTCTCAGATATTGAAAAAAAGGGCTAATTTCATAAAAATTTCATTAAATATTGTAATATAAGGGGTACAACTAAAAGTTTTTTATAAATTTTGTAAAAATATGGGGTAAAGTAAGAAAATTTATGAAAAATATGGTTTAAAACAATAATTTTCCCTTCAAATATTAAAAATAAGTATTAAATTCATAAAAATCTCATTTAATATAGGGATTTCAGGGGTTGCGTTCTTTATATTAATATAAATCTTGTAAACACTTGGATATTGTAATAGATTATATCAAAATAACAGTGATAAAATATTATTTTCCCTTCAAATATTGAAAATAAGGGCTAATTTCATAAAAATTTCATTTAATATTGTAATATAAGGGGTACGGCTAAAAGTTTTTTATAAATCTTGTAATTATATGGGGTAAAGTAAGAAAATTTATGAAAAATATGGTTTAAAACAATAATTATCCCTTCAAATATTAAAAAGAAGTATGAAATTCCTAAACATTTCATTTAATATAGGAATTTCAGGGGTTGTGTTCAACATTTTTTTATAAATTTTGTAAAAATATTGGGTATTGTAATAAAATACGTTAAAATCATTGAAAAAATTCAATAAAATCCTTTCAGATATTGAAAAAAAGGCCTAATTTCATAAAAATTTCATTAAATATTGTAATATAAGGGGTACGGCTAAAAGTTTTTTATAAATTTTGTAATTATATGGGGTAAAGTAAGAAAATTTATGAAAAATATGGTTTAAAACAATAATTTTCCCTTCACATATTAAAAATAAGTATTAAATTCATAAAAATCTCATTTAATATTGGGATTTCAGGGGTTGCGTTCATTATTTTAATATAAATCTTGTAAACAATTGGATATTGTAATAGATTATATCAAAATAACAGTGATAAAATGTTATATTCCCTTCAAATATTGAAAATAAGGGCTAATTTCATAAAAATTTCATTAAATATTGTAATATAAGGGGTACGGCTAAAAGTTTTTTATAAATCTTGTAATTATATGTGGTAAAGTAAGAAAATTTATGAAAATATGGTTTAAAACAATAATTATCCCTTCAAATATTAAAAATAAGTATTAAATTCATAAAAATCTCATTTAATATAGGGATTTCAGGGGTTGCGTTCATTATTTTAATATAAATCTTGTAAACACTTGGATATTGTAATAGATTATATCAAAATAACAGTGATAAAATGTTATATTCCCTTCAAATATTGAAAATAAGGGCTAATTTCATAAAAATTTCATAAAATATTATAATATAAGGGGTACGGCTAAAAGTTTTTTATAAATCTTGTAATTATATGTGGTAAAGTAAGAAAATTTATGAAAATATGGTTTAAAACAATAATTATCCCTTCAAATATTAAAAATAAGTATTAAATTCATAAAAATCTCAATTAATATAGGGATTTCAGGGGTTGCGTTCATTATTTTAATATAAATCTTGTAAACACTTGGATATTGTAATAGATTATATCAAAATAACAGTGATAAAATGTTATATTCCCTTCAAATATTGAAAATAAGGGCTAATTTCATAAAAATTTCATAAAATATTATAATATAAGGGGTACGGCTAAAATTATTTTATAAAACTTGTAATTATATGGGGTAAAGTAAGAAAATTTATGAAAATATGGTTTAAAACAATAATTATCCCTTCAAATATTAAAAATAAGTATTAAATTCATAAAAATCTCATTTAATATAGGGATTTCAGGGGTTGCGTTCATTATTTTAATATAAATCTTGTAAACACTTGGATATTGTAATAGATTATATCAAAATAACAGTGATAAAATATTATATTCCCTTCAAACATTGAAAATAAGGACTAAATTCATTAAAATTTCATTTAATATAGGATTTCAGGGGTTGTGTTCATTATTTTTTTATAAATTTTGTAAAAATTTGGGGTATTGTAATAAAATACGTTAAAGTCATTGAAAAAATTCAATAAAATCCTTTCAGATATTGAAAAAAAGGGCTAATTTCATAAAAATTTCATTAAATATTGTAATATAAGGGGTACGGCTAAAAGTTTTTTATAAATTTTGTAATTATATGGGGTAAAAAAAAAAAATTTATGAAAAATATGGTTTAAAACAATAATTTTCCCTTCAAATATTAAAAATAAGTAATAAATTCATAAAAATTTCATTTAATATTGGGATTTCAGGGGTTGCGTTCATTATTTTAATATAAATCTTGTAAACACTTGGATATTGTAATAGATTATATCAAAATAACAGTGATAAAATGTTATATTCCCTTCAAATATTGAAAATAAGGGCTAATATCATAAAAATTTCATTTAATATGGGATTTCAGGGGTTGTGTTCATTATTTTTTTATAAATTATGTAAAAATTTGGGGTATTGTAATAAAATACGTTAAAGTCATTGAAAAAATTCAATAAAATCCTTTCAGATATTGAAAAAAAGGGCTAATTTCATAAAAATTTCATTAAATATTGTAATATAAGGGGTACGGCTAAAAGTTTTTCTAAATCTTGTAATTATATGGGGTAAAGTAAGAAAATTTATGAAAAATATGGTTTAAAACAATAATTATTCCTTCAAATATTAAAAATAAGTATGAAATTCCTAAACATTTCATTTAATATAGGAATTTCAGAGGTTGGGTTCAATATTTTTTTATAAATTTTGTAAAAATATGGGGTATTGTAATAAAATACGTTAAAATCATTTCAAAAATTCAATAAAATCCTTTCAGATATTGAAAAAAAGGGCTAATTTCATAAAAATTTCATTAAATATTGTAATATAAGGGGTACGGCTAAAAGTTTTTTATAAATCTTGTAATTATATGTGGTAAAGTAAGAAAATTTATGAAAATATGGTTTAAAACAATAATTATCCCTTCAAATATTAAAAATAAGTATTAAATTCATAAAAATCTCATTTAATATTGGGATTTCAGGGGTTGCGTTCATTATTTTAATATAAATCTTGTAAACACTTGGATATTGTAATAGATTAAATCAAAATAACAGTGATAAAATGTTATATTCCCTTCAAATATTGAAAATAAGGGCTAATTTCATAAAAATTTCATTAAATATTGTAATATAAGGGGTACGGCTAAAAGTTTTTTATAAATCTTGTAAATATATGGGGTAAAGTAAGAAAATTTATGAAAAATATGGTTTAAAACAATAATTTTCCCTTTAAATATTAAAAATAAGTATTAAATTCATAAAAATCTCATTTAATATTGGGATTTCAGGGGTTGCGTTCATTATTTTAATATAAATCTTGTAAACACTTGGATATTGTAATAGATTATATCAAAATAACAGTGATAAAATATTATTTTCCCTTCAAATATTGAAAATAAGGAATAAATTCATTAAAATTTCATTTAATATAGGAATTTCAGGGGTTGGGTTCAATATTTTTTTATAAATTTTGTAAAAATATGGGGTAATGTAATAAAATACGTTAAAATCATTGAAAAAATTCAATAGAATCCTTTCAAATATTGAAAAAAAGGGCTAATTTCATAAAAATTTCATTAAATATTGTAAAATAAGGGGTACGGCTAAAAGTTTTTTATAAATTTTGTAAAAATATGGGGTAAAGTAAGAAAATTTATGAAAAATATGGTTTAAAACAATAATTATCCCTTCAAATATTAAAAATAAGTATGAAATTCCTAAACATTTCATTTAATATAGGAATTTCAGGGGTTGGGTTCAATATTTTAATATAAATCTTGTAAACACTTGGATATTGTAATAGATTATATCAAAATAACAGTGATAAAATGTTATATTCCCTTCAAATATTGAAAATAAGGGCTAATTTCATAAAAATTTCATTTAATATTGTAATATAAGGGGTACGGCTAAAAGTTTTTTATAAATCTTGTAATTATATGGGGTAAAGTAAGAAAATTTATGAAAAATATGGTTTAAAACAATAATTTTCCCTTCAAATATTAAAAATAAGTATTAAATTCATAAAAATCTCATTTAATATTGGGATTTCAGGGGTTGCGTTCTTTATTTTAATATAAATCTTGTAAACACTTGGATATTGTAATAAAATACGTTAAAATCATTGAAAAAATTCAATAAAATCCTTTCAGATATTGAAAAAAAGGGCTAATTTCATAAAAATTTCATTAAATATTGTAATATAAGGGGTACGGCTAAAAGTTTTTTATAGATTTTGTAAAAATATGGGGGAAAGTAAGAAAATTTATGAAAATATGGTTTAAAATAATAATTATCCCTTCAAATATTAAAAATAAGTATTAAATTCATAAAAATCTCATTTAATATAGGGATTTCAGGGGTTGCGTTCATTATTTTAATATAAATCTTGTAAACACTTGGATATTGTAATAGATTATATCAAAATAACAGTGATAAAATGTTATATTCCCTTCAAATATTGAAAATAAGGGCTAATTTCATAAAAATTTCATTTAATATTGTAATATAAGGGGTACGGCTAAAAGTTTTTTATAAATCTTGTAATTATATGGGGTAAAGTAAGAAAATTTATGAAAAATATGGTTTAAAACAATAATTTTACCTTCAAATATTAAAAATAAGTATTAAATTCATAAAAATCTCATTTAATATTGGGATTTCAGGGGTTGCGTTCTTTATTTTAATATAAATCTTGTAAACACTTGGATATTGTAATAGATTATATCAAAATAACAGTGATAAAATATTATTTTCCCTTCAAATATTAAAAATAAGTATGAAATTCCTAAACATTTCATTTAATATAGGAATTTCAGGGGTTGGGTTCAATATTTTTTTATAAATTTTGTAAAAATATGGGGTATTGTAATAAAATACGTTAAAATCATTGAAAAAATTCAATAAAATCCTTTCAGATATTGAAAAAAAGGGCTAATTTCATAAAAATTTCATTAAATATTGTAATATAAGGGGTACGGCTAAAAGTTTTTTATAAATTTTGTAAAAATATGGGGGAAAGTAAGAAAATTTATGAAAATATGGTTTAAAACAATAATTATCCCTTCAAATATTAAAAATAAGTATTAAATTCATAAAAATCTCATTTAATATAGGGATTTCAGGGGTTGCATTCATTATTTTAATATAAATCTTGTAAACACTTGGATATTGTAATAGATTATATCAAAATAACAGTGATAAAATGTTATATTCCCTTCAAATATTGAAAATAAGGGCTAATTTCATAAAAATTTCATTAAATATTGTAATATAAGGGGTACGGCTAAAAGTTTTTTATAAATCTTGTAATTATATGGGGTAAAGTAAGAAAATTTATGAAAAATATGGTTTAAAACAATAATTTTCCCTTCAAATATTAAAAATAAGTATTAAATTCATAAAAATCTCATTTAATATTGGGATTTCAGGGGTTGCGTTCATTATTTTAATATAAATCTTGTAAACACTTGGATATTGTAATAGATTATATCAAAATAACAGTGATAAAATGTTATATTCCCTTCAAATATTGAAAATAAGGGCTAATTTCATAAAAATTTCATTAAATATTGTAATATAAGGGGTACGGCTAAAAGTTTTTTATAAATCTTGTAATTTTTGTGGGGTAAAGTAAGAAAATTTATGAAAAATATGTTTTAAAACAATAATTTTCCCTTCAAATATTAAAAATAAGTATTAAATTCATAAATCTCATTTAATATTGGGATTTCAGGGGTTGCGTTCTTTATTTTAATATAAATCTTGTAAACACTTGGATATTGTAATAGATTATATCAAAATAACAGTGATAAAATATTATTTTCCCTTCAAATATTGAAAATAAGGAATAAATTCATTAAAATTTCATTTAATATAGGAATTTCAGGGGTTGGGTTCAATATTTTTTTATAAATTTTGTAAAAATATGGGGTATTGTAATAAAATACGTTAAAATCATTGAAAAAATTCAATAAAATCCTTTCAGATATTGAAAAAAAGGGCTAATTTCATTAAAATTTCATTAAATATTGTAATATAAGGGGTACGGCTAAAAGTTTTTTATAAATCTTGTAATTATATGAGGTAAAATAAGAAAATTTATGAAAAATATGGTTTAAAACAATAATTTTCCCTTCAAATATTAAAAATAAGTATTAAATTCATAAAAATCTCATTTAATATTGGGATTTCAGGGGTTGCGTTCTTTATTTTAATATAAATCTTGTAAACACTTGGATATTGTAATAAAATACGTTAAAATCATTGAAAAAATTCAATAAAATCCTTTCAGATATTGAAAAAAAGGGCTAATTTCATAAAAATTTCATTAAATATTGTAATATAAGGGGTACGGCTAAAAGTTTTTTATAGATTTTGTAAAAATATGGGGGAAAGTAAGAAAATTTATGAAAATATGGTTTAAAATAATAATTATCCCTTCAAATATTAAAAATAAGTATTAAATTCATAAAAATCTCATTTAATATAGGGATTTCAGGGGTTGCGTTCATTATTTTAATATAAATCTTGTAAACACTTGGATATTGTAATAGATTATATCAAAATAACAGTGATAAAATGTTATATTCCCTTCAAATATTGAAAATAAGGGCTAATTTCATAAAAATTTCATTTAATATTGTAATATAAGGGGTACGGCTAAAAGTTTTTTATAAATCTTGTAATTATATGAGGTAAAATAAGAAAATTTATGAAAAATATGGTTTAAAACAATAATTATCCCTTCAAATATTAAAAATAAGTATGAAATTCCTAAACATTTCATTTAATATAGGAATTTCAGGGGTTGGGTTCAATATTTTTTTATAAATTTTGTAAAAATATGGGGTATTGTAATAAAATACGTTAAAATCATTGAAAAAATTCAATAAAATCCTCTCAGATATTGAAAAAAAGGGCTAATTTCATAAAAATTTCATTAAATATTGTAATATAAGGGGTACAACTAAAAGTTTTTTATAAATTTTGTAAAAATATGGGGTAAAGTAAGAAAATTTATGAAAAATATGGTTTAAAACAATAATTTTCCCTTCAAATATTAAAAATAAGTATTAAATTCATAAAAATCTCATTTAATATAGGGATTTCAGGGGTTGCGTTCTTTATATTAATATAAATCTTGTAAACACTTGGATATTGTAATAGATTATATCAAAATAACAGTGATAAAATATTATTTTCCCTTCAAATATTGAAAATAAGGGCTAATTTCATAAAAATTTCATTTAATATTGTAATATAAGGGGTACGGCTAAAAGTTTTTTATAAATCTTGTAATTATATGGGGTAAAGTAAGAAAATTTATGAAAAATATGGTTTAAAACAATAATTATCCCTTCAAATATTAAAAAGAAGTATGAAATTCCTAAACATTTCATTTAATATAGGAATTTCAGGGGTTGTGTTCAACATTTTTTTATAAATTTTGTAAAAATATTGGGTATTGTAATAAAATACGTTAAAATCATTGAAAAAATTCAATAAAATCCTTTCAGATATTGAAAAAAAGGCCTAATTTCATAAAAATTTCATTAAATATTGTAATATAAGGGGTACGGCTAAAAGTTTTTTATAAATTTTGTAATTATATGGGGTAAAGTAAGAAAATTTATGAAAAATATGGTTTAAAACAATAATTTTCCCTTCACATATTAAAAATAAGTATTAAATTCATAAAAATCTCATTTAATATTGGGATTTCAGGGGTTGCGTTCATTATTTTAATATAAATCTTGTAAACAATTGGATATTGTAATAGATTATATCAAAATAACAGTGATAAAATGTTATATTCCCTTCAAATATTGAAAATAAGGGCTAATTTCATAAAAATTTCATTAAATATTGTAATATAAGGGGTACGGCTAAAAGTTTTTTATAAATCTTGTAATTATATGTGGTAAAGTAAGAAAATTTATGAAAATATGGTTTAAAACAATAATTATCCCTTCAAATATTAAAAATAAGTATTAAATTCATAAAAATCTCATTTAATATAGGGATTTCAGGGGTTGCGTTCATTATTTTAATATAAATCTTGTAAACACTTGGATATTGTAATAGATTATATCAAAATAACAGTGATAAAATGTTATATTCCCTTCAAATATTGAAAATAAGGGCTAATTTCATAAAAATTTCATAAAATATTATAATATAAGGGGTACGGCTAAAAGTTTTTTATAAATCTTGTAATTATATGTGGTAAAGTAAGAAAATTTATGAAAATATGGTTTAAAACAATAATTATCCCTTCAAATATTAAAAATAAGTATTAAATTCATAAAAATCTCAATTAATATAGGGATTTCAGGGGTTGCGTTCATTATTTTAATATAAATCTTGTAAACACTTGGATATTGTAATAGATTATATCAAAATAACAGTGATAAAATGTTATATTCCCTTCAAATATTGAAAATAAGGGCTAATTTCATAAAAATTTCATAAAATATTATAATATAAGGGGTACGGCTAAAATTATTTTATAAAACTTGTAATTATATGGGGTAAAGTAAGAAAATTTATGAAAATATGGTTTAAAACAATAATTATCCCTTCAAATATTAAAAATAAGTATTAAATTCATAAAAATCTCATTTAATATAGGGATTTCAGGGGTTGCGTTCATTATTTTAATATAAATCTTGTAAACACTTGGATATTGTAATAGATTATATCAAAATAACAGTGATATAATATTATATTCCCTTCAAACATTGAAAATAAGGACTAAATTCATTAAAATTTCATTTAATATAGGATTTCAGGGGTTGTGTTCATTATTTTTTTATAAATTTTGTAAAAATTTGGGGTATTGTAATAAAATACGTTAAAGTCATTGAAAAAATTCAATAAAATCCTTTCAGATATTGAAAAAAAGGGCTAATTTCATAAAAATTTCATTAAATATTGTAATATAAGGGGTACGGCTAAAAGTTTTTTATAAATTTTGTAATTATATGGGGTAAAAAAAAAAAATTTATGAAAAATATGGTTTAAAACAATAATTTTCCCTTCAAATATTAAAAATAAGTAATAAATTCATAAAAATCTCATTTAATATTGGGATTTCAGGGGTTGCGTTCATTATTTTAATATAAATCTTGTAAACACTTGGATATTGTAATAGATTATATCAAAATAACAGTGATAAAATGTTATATTCCCTTCAAATATTGAAAATAAGGGCTAATATCATAAAAATTTCATTTAATATGGGATTTCAGGGGTTGTGTTCATTATTTTTTTATAAATTATGTAAAAATTTGGGGTATTGTAATAAAATACGTTAAAGTCATTGAAAAAATTCAATAAAATCCTTTCAGATATTGAAAAAAAGGGCTAATTTCATAAAAATTTCATTAAATATTGTAATATAAGGGGTACGGCTAAAAGTTTTTCTAAATCTTGTAATTATATGGGGTAAAGTAAGAAAATTTATGAAAAATATGGTTTAAAACAATAATTATTCCTTCAAATATTAAAAATAAGTATGAAATTCCTAAACATTTCATTTAATATAGGAATTTCAGAGGTTGGGTTCAATATTTTTTTATAAATTTTGTAAAAATATGGGGTATTGTAATAAAATACGTTAAAATCATTTCAAAAATTCAATAAAATCCTTTCAGATATTGAAAAAAAGGGCTAATTTCATAAAAATTTCATTAAATATTGTAATATAAGGGGTACGGCTAAAAGTTTTTTATAAATCTTGTAATTATATGTGGTAAAGTAAGAAAATTTATGAAAATATGGTTTAAAACAATAATTATCCCTTCAAATATTAAAAATAAGTATTAAATTCATAAAAATCTCATTTAATATTGGGATTTCAGGGGTTGCGTTCATTATTTTAATATAAATCTTGTAAACACTTGGATATTGTAATAGATTAAATCAAAATAACAGTGATAAAATGTTATATTCCCTTCAAATATTGAAAATAAGGGCTAATTTCATAAAAATTTCATTAAATATTGTAATATAAGGGGTACGGCTAAAAGTTTTTTATAAATCTTGTAAATATATGGGGTAAAGTAAGAAAATTTATGAAAAATATGGTTTAAAACAATAATTTTCCCTTTAAATATTAAAAATAAGTATTAAACTCATAAAAATCTCATTTAATATTGGGATTTCAGGGGTTGCGTTCATTATTTTAATATAAATCTTGTAAACACTTGGATATTGTAATAGATTATATCAAAATAACAGTGATAAAATATTATTTTCCCTTCAAATATTGAAAATAAGGAATAAATTCATTAAAATTTCATTTAATATAGGAATTTCAGGGGTTGGGTTCAATATTTTTTTATAAATTTTGTAAAAATATGGGGTAATGTAATAAAATACGTTAAAATCATTGAAAAAATTCAATAGAATCCTTTCAAATATTGAAAAAAAGGGCTAATTTCATAAAAATTTCATTAAATATTGTAAAATAAGGGGTACGGCTAAAAGTTTTTTATAAATTTTGTAAAAATATGGGGGAAAGTAAGAAAATTTATGAAAAATATGGTTTAAAACAATAATTATCCCTTCAAATATTAAAAATAAGTATGAAATTCCTAAACATTTCATTTAATATAGGAATTTCAGGGGTTGGGTTCAATATTTTAATATAAATCTTGTAAACACTTGGATATTGTAATAGATTATATCAAAATAACAGTGATAAAATGTTATATTCCCTTCAAATATTGAAAATAAGGGCTAATTTCATAAAAATTTCATTTAATATTGTAATATAAGGGGTACGGCTAAAAGTTTTTTATAAATCTTGTAATTATATGGGGTAAAGTAAGAAAATTTATGAAAAATATGGTTTAAAACAATAATTTTCCCTTCAAATATTAAAAATAAGTATTAAATTCATAAAAATCTCATTTAATATTGGGATTTCAGGGGTTGCGTTCTTTATTTTAATATAAATCTTGTAAACACTTGGATATTGTAATAAAATACGTTAAAATCATTGAAAAAATTCAATAAAATCCTTTCAGATATTGAAAAAAAGGGCTAATTTCATAAAAATTTCATTAAATATTGTAATATAAGGGGTACGGCTAAAAGTTTTTTATAGATTTTGTAAAAATATGGGGGAAAGTAAGAAAATTTATGAAAATATGGTTTAAAATAATAATTATCCCTTCAAATATTAAAAATAAGTATTAAATTCATAAAAATCTCATTTAATATAGGGATTTCAGGGGTTGCGTTCATTATTTTAATATAAATCTTGTAAACACTTGGATATTGTAATAGATTATATCAAAATAACAGTGATAAAATGTTATATTCCCTTCAAATATTGAAAATAAGGGCTAATTTCATAAAAATTTCATTTAATATTGTAATATAAGGGGTACGGCTAAAAGTTTTTTATAAATCTTGTAATTATATGGGGTAAAGTAAGAAAATTTATGAAAAATATGGTTTAAAACAATAATTTTACCTTCAAATATTAAAAATAAGTATTAAATTCATAAAAATCTCATTTAATATTGGGATTTCAGGGGTTGCGTTCTTTATTTTAATATAAATCTTGTAAACACTTGGATATTGTAATAGATTATATCAAAATAACAGTGATAAAATATTATTTTCCCTTCAAATATTGAAAATAAGGAATAAATTCATTAAAATTTCATTTAATATAGGAATTTCAGGGGTTGGGTTCAATATTTTTTTATAAATTTTGTAAAAATATGGGGTATTGTAATAAAACACGTTAAAATCATTGAAAAAATTCAATAAAATCCTTTCAGATATTGAAAAAAAGGGCTAATTTCATAAAAATTTCATTAAATATTGTAATATAAGGGGTACGGCTAAAAGTTTTTTATAAATTTTGTAAAAATATGGGGGAAAGTAAGAAAATTTATGAAAATATGGTTTAAAACAATAATTATCCCTTCAAATATTAAAAATAAGTATTAAATTCATAAAAATCTCATTTAATATAGGGATTTCAGGGGTTGCATTCATTATTTTAATATAAATCTTGTAAACACTTGGATATTGTAATAGATTATATCAAAATAACAGTGATAAAATGTTATATTCCCTTCAAATATTGAAAATAAGGGCTAATTTCATAAAAATTTCATTAAATATTGTAATATAAGGGGTACGGCTAAAAGTTTTTTATAAATCTTGTAATTATATGGGGTAAAGTAAGAAAATTTATGAAAAATATGGTTTAAAACAATAATTTTCCCTTCAAATATTAAAAATAAGTATTAAATTCATAAAAATCTCATTTAATATTGGGATTTCAGGGGTTGCGTTCATTATTTTAATATAAATCTTGTAAACACTTGGATATTGTAATAGATTATATCAAAATAACAGTGATAAAATGTTATATTCCCTTCAAATATTGAAAATAAGGGCTAATTTCATAAAAATTTCATTAAATATTGTAATATAAGGGGTACGGCTAAAAGTTTTTTATAAATCTTGTAATTTTTGTGGGGTAAAGTAAGAAAATTTATGAAAAATATGTTTTAAAACAATAATTTTCCCTTCAAATATTAAAAATAAGTATTAAATTCATAAATCTCATTTAATATTGGGATTTCAGGGGTTGCGTTCTTTATTTTAATATAAATCTTGTAAACACTTGGATATTGTAATAGATTATATCAAAATAACAGTGATAAAATATTATTTTCCCTTCAAATATTGAAAATAAGGAATAAATTCATTAAAATTTCATTTAATATAGGAATTTCAGGGGTTGGGTTCAATATTTTTTTATAAATTTTGTAAAAATATGGGGTATTGTAATAAAATACGTTAAAATCATTGAAAAAATTCAATAGAATCCTTTCAAATATTGAAAAAAAGGGCTAATTTCATAAAAATTTCATTAAATATTGTAATATAAGGGGTACGGCTAAAAGTTTTTTATAAATTTTGTAAAAATATGGGGGAAAGTAAGAAAATTTATGAAAAATATGGTTTAAAACAATAATTATCCCTTCAAATATTAAAAATAAGTATGAAATTCCTAAACATTTCATTTAATATAGGAATTTCAGGGGTTGGGTTCAATATTTTAATATAAATCTTGTAAACACTTGGATATTGTAATAGATTATATCAAAATAACAGTGATAAAATGTTATATTCCCTTCAAATATTGAAAATAAGGGCTAATTTCATAAAAATTTCATTTAATATTGTAATATAAGGGGTACGGCTAAAAGTTTTTTATAAATCTTGTAATTATATGGGGTAAAGTAAGAAAATTTATGAAAAATATGGTTTAAAACAATAATTTTACCTTCAAATATTAAAAATAAGTATTAAATTCATAAAAATCTCATTTAATATTGGGATTTCAGGGGTTGCGTTCTTTATTTTAATATAAATCTTGTAAACACTTGGATATTGTAATAGATTATATCAAAATAACAGTGATAAAATATTATTTTCCCTTCAAATATTGAAAATAAGGAATAAATTCATTAAAATTTCATTTAATATAGGAATTTCAGGGGTTGGGTTCAATATTTTTTTATAAATTTTGTAAAAATATGGGGTATTGTAATAAAATACGTTAAAATCATTGAAAAAATTCAATAAAATCCTTTCAGATATTGAAAAAAAGGGCTAATTTCATTAAAATTTCATTAAATATTGTAATATAAGGGGTACGGCTAAAAGTTTTTTATAAATCTTGTAATTATATGAGGTAAAATAAGAAAATTTATGAAAAATATGGTTTAAAACAATAATTTTCCCTTCAAATATTAAAAATAAGTATTAAATTCATAAAAATCTCATTTAATATTGGGATTTCAGGGGTTGCGTTCATTATTTTAATATAAATCTTGTAAACACTTGGATATTGTAATAGATTATATCAAAATAACAGTGATAAAATGTTATATTCCCTTCAAATATTGAAAATAAGGGCTAATTTCATAAAAATTTCATTAAATATTGTAATATAAGGGGTACGGCTAAAAGTTTTTTATAAATCTTGTAATTTTTGTGGGGTAAAGTAAGAAAATTTATGAAAAATATGTTTTAAAACAATAATTTTCCCTTCAAATATTAAAAATAAGTATTAAATTCATAAATCTCATTTAATATTGGGATTTCAGGGGTTGCGTTCTTTATTTTAATATAAATCTTGTAAACACTTGGATATTGTAATAGATTATATCAAAATAACAGTGATAAAATATTATTTTCCCTTCAAATATTGAAAATAAGGAATAAATTCATTAAAATTTCATTTAATATAGGAATTTCAGGGGTTGGGTTCAATATTTTTTTATAAATTTTGTAAAAATATGGGGTATTGTAATAAAATACGTTAAAATCATTGAAAAAATTCAATAGAATCCTTTCAAATATTGAAAAAAAGGGCTAATTTCATAAAAATTTCATTAAATATTGTAATATAAGGGGTACGGCTAAAAGTTTTTTATAAATTTTGTAAAAATATGGGGGAAAGTAAGAAAATTTATGAAAAATATGGTTTAAAACAATAATTATCCCTTCAAATATTAAAAATAAGTATGAAATTCCTAAACATTTCATTTAATATAGGAATTTCAGGGGTTGGGTTCAATATTTTAATATAAATCTTGTAAACACTTGGATATTGTAATAGATTATATCAAAATAACAGTGATAAAATGTTATATTCCCTTCAAATATTGAAAATAAGGGCTAATTTCATAAAAATTTCATTTAATATTGTAATATAAGGGGTACGGCTAAAAGTTTTTTATAAATCTTGTAATTATATGGGGTAAAGTAAGAAAATTTATGAAAAATATGGTTTAAAACAATAATTTTACCTTCAAATATTAAAAATAAGTATTAAATTCATAAAAATCTCATTTAATATTGGGATTTCAGGGGTTGCGTTCTTTATTTTAATATAAATCTTGTAAACACTTGGATATTGTAATAGATTATATCAAAATAACAGTGATAAAATATTATTTTCCCTTCAAATATTGAAAATAAGGAATAAATTCATTAAAATTTTATTTAATATAGGAATTTCAGGGGTTGGGTTCAATATTTTTTTATAAATTTTGTAAAAATATGGGGTATTGTAATAAAATACGTTAAAATCATTGAAAAAATTCAATAAAATCCTTTCAGATATTGAAAAAAAGGGCTAATTTCATTAAAATTTCATTAAATATTGTAATATAAGGGGTACGGCTAAAAGTTTTTTATAAATCTTGTAATTATATGAGGTAAAATAAGAAAATTTATGAAAAATATGGTTTAAAACAATAATTTTCCCTTCAAATATTAAAAATAAGTATTAAATTCATAAAAATCTCATTTAATATTGGGATTTCAGGGGTTGCGTTCTTTATTTTAATATAAATCTTGTAAACACTTGGATATTGTAATAAAATACGTTAAAATCATTGAAAAAATTCAATAAAATCCTTTCAGATATTGAAAAAAAGGGCTAATTTCATAAAAATTTCATTAAATATTGTAATATAAGGGGTACGGCTAAAAGTTTTTTATAGATTTTGTAAAAATATGGGGGAAAGTAAGAAAATTTATGAAAATATGGTTTAAAATAATAATTATCCCTTCAAATATTAAAAATAAGTATTAAATTCATAAAAATCTCATTTAATATAGGGATTTCAGGGGTTGCGTTCATTATTTTAATATAAATCTTGTAAACACTTGGATATTGTAATAGATTATATCAAAATAACAGTGATAAAATGTTATATTCCCTTCAAATATTGAAAATAAGGGCTAATTTCATAAAAATTTCATTTAATATTGTAATATAAGGGGTACGGCTAAAAGTTTTTTATAAATCTTGTAATTATATGAGGTAAAATAAGAAAATTTATGAAAAATATGGTTTAAAACAATAATTATCCCTTCAAATATTAAAAATAAGTATGAAATTCCTAAACATTTCATTTAATATAGGAATTTCAGGGGTTGGGTTCAATATTTTTTTATAAATTTTGTAAAAATATGGGGTATTGTAATAAAATACGTTAAAATCATTGAAAAAATTCAATAAAATCCTCTCAGATATTGAAAAAAAGGGCTAATTTCATAAAAATTTCATTAAATATTGTAATATAAGGGGTACAACTAAAAGTTTTTTATAAATTTTGTAAAAATATGGGGTAAAGTAAGAAAATTTATGAAAAATATGGTTTAAAACAATAATTTTCCCTTCAAATATTAAAAATAAGTATTAAATTCATAAAAATCTCATTTAATATAGGGATTTCAGGGGTTGCGTTCTTTATATTAATATAAATCTTGTAAACACTTGGATATTGTAATAGATTATATCAAAATAACAGTGATAAAATATTATTTTCCCTTCAAATATTGAAAATAAGGGCTAATTTCATAAAAATTTCATTTAATATTGTAATATAAGGGGTACGGCTAAAAGTTTTTTATAAATCTTGTAATTATATGGGGTAAAGTAAGAAAATTTATGAAAAATATGGTTTAAAACAATAATTATCCCTTCAAATATTAAAAAGAAGTATGAAATTCCTAAACATTTCATTTAATATAGGAATTTCAGGGGTTGTGTTCAACATTTTTTTATAAATTTTGTAAAAATATTGGGTATTGTAATAAAATACGTTAAAATCATTGAAAAAATTCAATAAAATCCTTTCAGATATTGAAAAAAAGGCCTAATTTCATAAAAATTTCATTAAATATTGTAATATAAGGGGTACGGCTAAAAGTTTTTTATAAATTTTGTAATTATATGGGGTAAAGTAAGAAAATTTATGAAAAATATGGTTTAAAACAATAATTTTCCCTTCACATATTAAAAATAAGTATTAAATTCATAAAAATCTCATTTAATATTGGGATTTCAGGGGTTGCGTTCATTATTTTAATATAAATCTTGTAAACAATTGGATATTGTAATAGATTATATCAAAATAACAGTGATAAAATGTTATATTCCCTTCAAATATTGAAAATAAGGGCTAATTTCATAAAAATTTCATTAAATATTGTAATATAAGGGGTACGGCTAAAAGTTTTTTATAAATCTTGTAATTATATGTGGTAAAGTAAGAAAATTTATGAAAATATGGTTTAAAACAATAATTATCCCTTCAAATATTAAAAATAAGTATTAAATTCATAAAAATCTCATTTAATATAGGGATTTCAGGGGTTGCGTTCATTATTTTAATATAAATCTTGTAAACACTTGGATATTGTAATAGATTATATCAAAATAACAGTGATAAAATGTTATATTCCCTTCAAATATTGAAAATAAGGGCTAATTTCATAAAAATTTCATAAAATATTATAATATAAGGGGTACGGCTAAAAGTTTTTTATAAATCTTGTAATTATATGTGGTAAAGTAAGAAAATTTATGAAAATATGGTTTAAAACAATAATTATCCCTTCAAATATTAAAAATAAGTATTAAATTCATAAAAATCTCAATTAATATAGGGATTTCAGGGGTTGCGTTCATTATTTTAATATAAATCTTGTAAACACTTGGATATTGTAATAGATTATATCAAAATAACAGTGATAAAATGTTATATTCCCTTCAAATATTGAAAATAAGGGCTAATTTCATAAAAATTTCATAAAATATTATAATATAAGGGGTACGGCTAAAATTATTTTATAAAACTTGTAATTATATGGGGTAAAGTAAGAAAATTTATGAAAATATGGTTTAAAACAATAATTATCCCTTCAAATATTAAAAATAAGTATTAAATTCATAAAAATCTCATTTAATATAGGGATTTCAGGGGTTGCGTTCATTATTTTAATATAAATCTTGTAAACACTTGGATATTGTAATAGATTATATCAAAATAACAGTGATAAAATATTATATTCCCTTCAAACATTGAAAATAAGGACTAAATTCATTAAAATTTCATTTAATATAGGATTTCAGGGGTTGTGTTCATTATTTTTTTATAAATTTTGTAAAAATTTGGGGTATTGTAATAAAATACGTTAAAGTCATTGAAAAAATTCAATAAAATCCTTTCAGATATTGAAAAAAAGGGCTAATTTCATAAAAATTTCATTAAATATTGTAATATAAGGGGTACGGCTAAAAGTTTTTTATAAATTTTGTAATTATATGGGGTAAAAAAAAAAAATTTATGAAAAATATGGTTTAAAACAATAATTTTCCCTTCAAATATTAAAAATAAGTAATAAATTCATAAAAATCTCATTTAATATTGGGATTTCAGGGGTTGCGTTCATTATTTTAATATAAATCTTGTAAACACTTGGATATTGTAATAGATTATATCAAAATAACAGTGATAAAATGTTATATTCCCTTCAAATATTGAAAATAAGGGCTAATATCATAAAAATTTCATTTAATATGGGATTTCAGGGGTTGTGTTCATTATTTTTTTATAAATTATGTAAAAATTTGGGGTATTGTAATAAAATACGTTAAAGTCATTGAAAAAATTCAATAAAATCCTTTCAGATATTGAAAAAAAGGGCTAATTTCATAAAAATTTCATTAAATATTGTAATATAAGGGGTACGGCTAAAAGTTTTTCTAAATCTTGTAATTATATGGGGTAAAGTAAGAAAATTTATGAAAAATATGGTTTAAAACAATAATTATTCCTTCAAATATTAAAAATAAGTATGAAATTCCTAAACATTTCATTTAATATAGGAATTTCAGAGGTTGGGTTCAATATTTTTTTATAAATTTTGTAAAAATATGGGGTATTGTAATAAAATACGTTAAAATCATTTCAAAAATTCAATAAAATCCTTTCAGATATTGAAAAAAAGGGCTAATTTCATAAAAATTTCATTAAATATTGTAATATAAGGGGTACGGCTAAAAGTTTTTTATAAATCTTGTAATTATATGTGGTAAAGTAAGAAAATTTATGAAAATATGGTTTAAAACAATAATTATCCCTTCAAATATTAAAAATAAGTATTAAATTCATAAAAATCTCATTTAATATTGGGATTTCAGGGGTTGCGTTCATTATTTTAATATAAATCTTGTAAACACTTGGATATTGTAATAGATTAAATCAAAATAACAGTGATAAAATGTTATATTCCCTTCAAATATTGAAAATAAGGGCTAATTTCATAAAAATTTCATTAAATATTGTAATATAAGGGGTACGGCTAAAAGTTTTTTATAAATCTTGTAAATATATGGGGTAAAGTAAGAAAATTTATGAAAAATATGGTTTAAAACAATAATTTTCCCTTTAAATATTAAAAATAAGTATTAAATTCATAAAAATCTCAATTAATATAGGGATTTCAGGGGTTGCGTTCATTATTTTAATATAAATCTTGTAAACACTTGGATATTGTAATAGATTATATCAAAATAACAGTGATAAAATGTTATATTCCCTTCAAATATTGAAAATAAGGGCTAATTTCATAAAAATTTCATAAAATATTATAATATAAGGGGTACGGCTAAAATTATTTTATAAAACTTGTAATTATATGGGGTAAAGTAAGAAAATTTATGAAAATATGGTTTAAAACAATAATTATCCCTTCAAATATTAAAAATAAGTATTAAATTCATAAAAATCTCATTTAATATAGGGATTTCAGGGGTTGCGTTCATTATTTTAATATAAATCTTGTAAACACTTGGATATTGTAATAGATTATATCAAAATAACAGTGATAAAATATTATATTCCCTTCAAACATTGAAAATAAGGACTAAATTCATTAAAATTTCATTTAATATAGGATTTCAGGGGTTGTGTTCATTATTTTTTTATAAATTTTGTAAAAATTTGGGGTATTGTAATAAAATACGTTAAAGTCATTGAAAAAATTCAATAAAATCCTTTCAGATATTGAAAAAAAGGGCTAATTTCATAAAAATTTCATTAAATATTGTAATATAAGGGGTACGGCTAAAAGTTTTTTATAAATTTTGTAATTATATGGGGTAAAAAAAAAAAATTTATGAAAAATATGGTTTAAAACAATAATTTTCCCTTCAAATATTAAAAATAAGTAATAAATTCATAAAAATCTCATTTAATATTGGGATTTCAGGGGTTGCGTTCATTATTTTAATATAAATCTTGTAAACACTTGGATATTGTAATAGATTATATCAAAATAACAGTGATAAAATGTTATATTCCCTTCAAATATTGAAAATAAGGGCTAATATCATAAAAATTTCATTTAATATGGGATTTCAGGGGTTGTGTTCATTATTTTTTTATAAATTATGTAAAAATTTGGGGTATTGTAATAAAATACGTTAAAGTCATTGAAAAAATTCAATAAAATCCTTTCAGATATTGAAAAAAAGGGCTAATTTCATAAAAATTTCATTAAATATTGTAATATAAGGGGTACGGCTAAAAGTTTTTCTAAATCTTGTAATTATATGGGGTAAAGTAAGAAAATTTATGAAAAATATGGTTTAAAACAATAATTATTCCTTCAAATATTAAAAATAAGTATGAAATTCCTAAACATTTCATTTAATATAGGAATTTCAGAGGTTGGGTTCAATATTTTTTTATAAATTTTGTAAAAATATGGGGTATTGTAATAAAATACGTTAAAATCATTTCAAAAATTCAATAAAATCCTTTCAGATATTGAAAAAAAGGGCTAATTTCATAAAAATTTCATTAAATATTGTAATATAAGGGGTACGGCTAAAAGTTTTTTATAAATCTTGTAATTATATGTGGTAAAGTAAGAAAATTTATGAAAATATGGTTTAAAACAATAATTATCCCTTCAAATATTAAAAATAAGTATTAAATTCATAAAAATCTCATTTAATATTGGGATTTCAGGGGTTGCGTTCATTATTTTAATATAAATCTTGTAAACACTTGGATATTGTAATAGATTAAATCAAAATAACAGTGATAAAATGTTATATTCCCTTCAAATATTGAAAATAAGGGCTAATTTCATAAAAATTTCATTAAATATTGTAATATAAGGGGTACGGCTAAAAGTTTTTTATAAATCTTGTAAATATATGGGGTAAAGTAAGAAAATTTATGAAAAATATGGTTTAAAACAATAATTTTCCCTTTAAATATTAAAAATAAGTATTAAATTCATAAAAATCTCATTTAATATTGGGATTTCAGGGGTTGCGTTCATTATTTTAATATAAATCTTGTAAACACTTGGATATTGTAATAGATTATATCAAAATAACAGTGATAAAATATTATTTTCCCTTCAAATATTGAAAATAAGGAATAAATTCATTAAAATTTCATTTAATATAGGAATTTCAGGGGTTGGGTTCAATATTTTTTTATAAATTTTGTAAAAATATGGGGTAATGTAATAAAATACGTTAAAATCATTGAAAAAATTCAATAGAATCCTTTCAAATATTGAAAAAAAGGGCTAATTTCATAAAAATTTCATTAAATATTGTAAAATAAGGGGTACGGCTAAAAGTTTTTTATAAATTTTGTAAAAATATGGGGGAAAGTAAGAAAATTTATGAAAAATATGGTTTAAAACAATAATTATCCCTTCAAATATTAAAAATAAGTATGAAATTCCTAAACATTTCATTTAATATAGGAATTTCAGGGGTTGGGTTCAATATTTTAATATAAATCTTGTAAACACTTGGATATTGTAATAGATTATATCAAAATAACAGTGATAAAATGTTATATTCCCTTCAAATATTGAAAATAAGGGCTAATTTCATAAAAATTTCATTTAATATTGTAATATAAGGGGTACGGCTAAAAGTTTTTTATAAATCTTGTAATTATATGGGGTAAAGTAAGAAAATTTATGAAAAATATGGTTTAAAACAATAATTTTCCCTTCAAATATTAAAAATAAGTATTAAATTCATAAAAATCTCATTTAATATTGGGATTTCAGGGGTTGCGTTCTTTATTTTAATATAAATCTTGTAAACACTTGGATATTGTAATAAAATACGTTAAAATCATTGAAAAAATTCAATAAAATCCTTTCAGATATTGAAAAAAAGGGCTAATTTCATAAAAATTTCATTAAATATTGTAATATAAGGGGTACGGCTAAAAGTTTTTTATAGATTTTGTAAAAATATGGGGGAAAGTAAGAAAATTTATGAAAATATGGTTTAAAATAATAATTATCCCTTCAAATATTAAAAATAAGTATTAAATTCATAAAAATCTCATTTAATATAGGGATTTCAGGGGTTGCGTTCATTATTTTAATATAAATCTTGTAAACACTTGGATATTGTAATAGATTATATCAAAATAACAGTGATAAAATGTTATATTCCCTTCAAATATTGAAAATAAGGGCTAATTTCATAAAAATTTCATTTAATATTGTAATATAAGGGGTACGGCTAAAAGTTTTTTATAAATCTTGTAATTATATGGGGTAAAGTAAGAAAATTTATGAAAAATATGGTTTAAAACAATAATTTTACCTTCAAATATTAAAAATAAGTATTAAATTCATAAAAATCTCATTTAATATAGGGATTTCAGGGGTTGCGTTCTTTATATTAATATAAATCTTGTAAACACTTGGATATTGTAATAGATTATATCAAAATAACAGTGATAAAATATTATTTTCCCTTCAAATATTGAAAATAAGGGCTAATTTCATAAAAATTTCATTTAATATTGTAATATAAGGGGTACGGCTAAAAGTTTTTTATAAATCTTGTAATTATATGGGGTAAAGTAAGAAAATTTATGAAAAATATGGTTTAAAACAATAATTATCCCTTCAAATATTAAAAAGAAGTATGAAATTCCTAAACATTTCATTTAATATAGGAATTTCAGGGGTTGTGTTCAACATTTTTTTATAAATTTTGTAAAAATATTGGGTATTGTAATAAAATACGTTAAAATCATTGAAAAAATTCAATAAAATCCTTTCAGATATTGAAAAAAAGGCCTAATTTCATAAAAATTTCATTAAATATTGTAATATAAGGGGTACGGCTAAAAGTTTTTTATAAATTTTGTAATTATATGGGGTAAAGTAAGAAAATTTATGAAAAATATGGTTTAAAACAATAATTTTCCCTTCACATATTAAAAATAAGTATTAAATTCATAAAAATCTCATTTAATATTGGGATTTCAGGGGTTGCGTTCATTATTTTAATATAAATCTTGTAAACAATTGGATATTGTAATAGATTATATCAAAATAACAGTGATAAAATGTTATATTCCCTTCAAATATTGAAAATAAGGGCTAATTTCATAAAAATTTCATTAAATATTGTAATATAAGGGGTACGGCTAAAAGTTTTTTATAAATCTTGTAATTATATGTGGTAAAGTAAGAAAATTTATGAAAATATGGTTTAAAACAATAATTATCCCTTCAAATATTAAAAATAAGTATTAAATTCATAAAAATCTCATTTAATATAGGGATTTCAGGGGTTGCGTTCATTATTTTAATATAAATCTTGTAAACACTTGGATATTGTAATAGATTATATCAAAATAACAGTGATAAAATGTTATATTCCCTTCAAATATTGAAAATAAGGGCTAATTTCATAAAAATTTCATAAAATATTATAATATAAGGGGTACGGCTAAAAGTTTTTTATAAATCTTGTAATTATATGTGGTAAAGTAAGAAAATTTATGAAAATATGGTTTAAAACAATAATTATCCCTTCAAATATTAAAAATAAGTATTAAATTCATAAAAATCTCAATTAATATAGGGATTTCAGGGGTTGCGTTCATTATTTTAATATAAATCTTGTAAACACTTGGATATTGTAATAGATTATATCAAAATAACAGTGATAAAATGTTATATTCCCTTCAAATATTGAAAAAAAGGGCTAATTTCATAAAAATTTCATTTAATATTGTAATATAAGGGGTACGGCTAAAAGTTTTTTATAAATCTTGTAATTATATGAGGTAAAATAAGAAAATTTATGAAAAATATGGTTTAAAACAATAATTATCCCTTCAAATATTAAAAATAAGTATGAAATTCCTAAACATTTCATTTAATATAGGAATGTCAGGGGTTGGGTTCAATATTTTTTTATAAATTTTGTAAAAATATGGGGTATTGTAATAAAATACGTTAAAATCATTGAAAAAATTCAATAAAATCCTCTCAGATATTGAAAAAAAGGGCTAATTTCATAAAAATTTCATTAAATATTGTAATATAAGGGGTACAACTAAAAGTTTTTTATAAATTTTGTAAAAATATGGGGTAAAGTAAGAAAATTTATGAAAAATATGGTTTAAAACAATAATTTTCCCTTCAAATATTAAAAATAAGTATTAAATTCATAAAAATCTCATTTAATATTGGGATTTCAGGGGTTGCGTTCTTTATATTAATATAAATCTTGTAAACACTTGGATATTGTAATAGATTATATCAAAATAACAGTGATAAAATATTATTTTCCCTTCAAATATTGAAAATAAGGGCTAATTTCATAAAAATTTCATTTAATATTGTAATATAAGGGGTACGGCTAAAAGTTTTTTATAAATCTTGTAATTATATGGGGTAAAGTAAGAAAATTTATGAAAAATATGGTTTAAAACAATAATTATCCCTTCAAATATTAAAAAGAAGTATGAAATTCCTAAACATTTCATTTAATATAGGAATTTCAGGGGTTGTGTTCAACATTTTTTTATAAATTTTGTAAAAATATTGGGTATTGTAATAAAATACGTTAAAATCATTGAAAAAATTCAATAAAATCCTTTCAGATATTGAAAAAAAGGCCTAATTTCATAAAAATTTCATTAAATATTGTAATATAAGGGGTACGGCTAAAAGTTTTTTATAAATTTTGTAATTATATGGGGTAAAGTAAGAAAATTTATGAAAAATATGGTTTAAAACAATAATTTTCCCTTCACATATTAAAAATAAGTATTAAATTCATAAAAATCTCATTTAATATTGGGATTTCAGGGGTTGCGTTCATTATTTTAATATAAATCTTGTAAACAATTGGATATTGTAATAGATTATATCAAAATAACAGTGATAAAATGTTATATTCCCTTCAAATATTGAAAATAAGGGCTAATTTCATAAAAATTTCATTAAATATTGTAATATAAGGGGTACGGCTAAAAGTTTTTTATAAATCTTGTAATTATATGTGTTAAAGTAAGAAAATTTATGAAAATATGGTTTAAAACAATAATTATCCCTTCAAATATTAAAAATAAGTATTAAATTCATAAAAATCTCATTTAATATAGGGATTTCAGGGGTTGCGTTCATTATTTTAATATAAATCTTGTAAACACTTGGATATTGTAATAGATTATATCAAAATAACAGTGATAAAATGTTATATTCCCTTCAAATATTGAAAATAAGGGCTAATTTCATAAAAATTTCATAAAATATTATAATATAAGGGGTACGGCTAAAAGTTTTTTATAAATCTTGTAATTATATGTGGTAAAGTAAGAAAATTTATGAAAATATGGTTTAAAACAATAATTATCCCTTCAAATATTAAAAATAAGTATTAAATTCATAAAAATCTCAATTAATATAGGGATTTCAGGGGTTGCGTTCATTATTTTAATATAAATCTTGTAAACACTTGGATATTGTAATAGATTATATCAAAATAACAGTGATAAAATGTTATATTCCCTTCAAATATTGAAAATAAGGGCTAATTTCATAAAAATTTCATAAAATATTATAATATAAGGGGTACGGCTAAAATTATTTTATAAAACTTGTAATTATATGGGGTAAAGTAAGAAAATTTATGAAAATATGGTTTAAAACAATAATTATCCCTTCAAATATTAAAAATAAGTATTAAATTCATAAAAATCTCATTTAATATAGGGATTTCAGGGGTTGCGTTCATTATTTTAATATAAATCTTGTAAACACTTGGATATTGTAATAGATTATATCAAAATAACAGTGATAAAATATTATATTCCCTTCAAACATTGAAAATAAGGACTAAATTCATTAAAATTTCATTTAATATAGGATTTCAGGGGTTGTGTTCATTATTTTTTTATAAATTTTGTAAAAATTTGGGGTATTGTAATAAAATACGTTAAAGTCATTGAAAAAATTCAATAAAATCCTTTCAGATATTGAAAAAAAGGGCTAATTTCATAAAAATTTCATTAAATATTGTAATATAAGGGGTACGGCTAAAAGTTTTTTATAAATTTTGTAATTATATGGGGTAAAAAAAAAAAATTTATGAAAAATATGGTTTAAAACAATAATTTTCCCTTCAAATATTAAAAATAAGTAATAAATTCATAAAAATCTCATTTAATATTGGGATTTCAGGGGTTGCGTTCATTATTTTAATATAAATCTTGTAAACACTTGGATATTGTAATAGATTATATCAAAATAACAGTGATAAAATGTTATATTCCCTTCAAATATTGAAAATAAGGGCTAATATCATAAAAATTTCATTTAATATGGGATTTCAGGGGTTGTGTTCATTATTTTTTTATAAATTATGTAAAAATTTGGGGTATTGTAATAAAATACGTTAAAGTCATTGAAAAAATTCAATAAAATCCTTTCAGATATTGAAAAAAAGGGCTAATTTCATAAAAATTTCATTAAATATTGTAATATAAGGGGTACGGCTAAAAGTTTTTCTAAATCTTGTAATTATATGGGGTAAAGTAAGAAAATTTATGAAAAATATGGTTTAAAACAATAATTATTCCTTCAAATATTAAAAATAAGTATGAAATTCCTAAACATTTCATTTAATATAGGAATTTCAGAGGTTGGGTTCAATATTTTTTTATAAATTTTGTAAAAATATGGGGTATTGTAATAAAATACGTTAAAATCATTTCAAAAATTCAATAAAATCCTTTCAGATATTGAAAAAAAGGGCTAATTTCATAAAAATTTCATTAAATATTGTAATATAAGGGGTACGGCTAAAAGTTTTTTATAAATCTTGTAATTATATGTGGTAAAGTAAGAAAATTTATGAAAATATGGTTTAAAACAATAATTATCCCTTCAAATATTAAAAATAAGTATTAAATTCATAAAAATCTCATTTAATATTGGGATTTCAGGGGTTGCGTTCATTATTTTAATATAAATCTTGTAAACACTTGGATATTGTAATAGATTAAATCAAAATAACAGTGATAAAATGTTATATTCCCTTCAAATATTGAAAATAAGGGCTAATTTCATAAAAATTTCATTAAATATTGTAATATAAGGGGTACGGCTAAAAGTTTTTTATAAATCTTGTAAATATATGGGGTAAAGTAAGAAAATTTATGAAAAATATGGTTTAAAACAATAATTTTCCCTTTAAATATTAAAAATAAGTATTAAATTCATAAAAATCTCATTTAATATTGGGATTTCAGGGGTTGCGTTCATTATTTTAATATAAATCTTGTAAACACTTGGATATTGTAATAGATTATATCAAAATAACAGTGATAAAATATTATTTTCCCTTCAAATATTGAAAATAAGGAATAAATTCATTAAAATTTCATTTAATATAGGAATTTCAGGGGTTGGGTTCAATATTTTTTTATAAATTTTGTAAAAATATGGGGTAATGTAATAAAATACGTTAAAATCATTGAAAAAATTCAATAGAATCCTTTCAAATATTGAAAAAAAGGGCTAATTTCATAAAAATTTCATTAAATATTGTAAAATAAGGGGTACGGCTAAAAGTTTTTTATAAATTTTGTAAAAATATGGGGGAAAGTAAGAAAATTTATGAAAAATATGGTTTAAAACAATAATTATCCCTTCAAATATTAAAAATAAGTATGAAATTCCTAAACATTTCATTTAATATAGGAATTTCAGGGGTTGGGTTCAATATTTTAATATAAATCTTGTAAACACTTGGATATTGTAATAGATTATATCAAAATAACAGTGATAAAATGTTATATTCCCTTCAAATATTGAAAATAAGGGCTAATTTCATAAAAATTTCATTTAATATTGTAATATAAGGGGTACGGCTAAAAGTTTTTTATAAATCTTGTAATTATATGGGGTAAAGTAAGAAAATTTATGAAAAATATGGTTTAAAACAATAATTTTCCCTTCAAATATTAAAAATAAGTATTAAATTCATAAAAATCTCATTTAATATTGGGATTTCAGGGGTTGCGTTCTTTATTTTAATATAAATCTTGTAAACACTTGGATATTGTAATAAAATACGTTAAAATCATTGAAAAAATTCAATAAAATCCTTTCAGATATTGAAAAAAAGGGCTAATTTCATAAAAATTTCATTAAATATTGTAATATAAGGGGTACGGCTAAAAGTTTTTTATAGATTTTGTAAAAATATGGGGGAAAGTAAGAAAATTTATGAAAATATGGTTTAAAATAATAATTATCCCTTCAAATATTAAAAATAAGTATTAAATTCATAAAAATCTCATTTAATATAGGGATTTCAGGGGTTGCGTTCATTATTTTAATATAAATCTTGTAAACACTTGGATATTGTAATAGATTATATCAAAATAACAGTGATAAAATGTTATATTCCCTTCAAATATTGAAAATAAGGGCTAATTTCATAAAAATTTCATTTAATATTGTAATATAAGGGGTACGGCTAAAAGTTTTTTATAAATCTTGTAATTATATGGGGTAAAGTAAGAAAATTTATGAAAAATATGGTTTAAAACAATAATTTTACCTTCAAATATTAAAAATAAGTATTAAATTCATAAAAATCTCATTTAATATTGGGATTTCAGGGGTTGCGTTCTTTATTTTAATATAAATCTTGTAAACACTTGGATATTGTAATAGATTATATCAAAATAACAGTGATAAAATATTATTTTCCCTTCAAATATTGAAAATAAGGAATAAATTCATTAAAATTTCATTTAATATAGGAATTTCAGGGGTTGGGTTCAATATTTTTTTATAAATTTTGTAAAAATATGGGGTATTGTAATAAAATACGTTAAAATCATTGAAAAAATTCAATAAAATCCTTTCAGATATTGAAAAAAAGGGCTAATTTCATAAAAATTTCATTAAATATTGTAATATAAGGGGTACGGCTAAAAGTTTTTCTAAATCTTGTAATTATATGGGGTAAAGTAAGAAAATTTATGAAAAATATGGTTTAAAACAATAATTATTCCTTCAAATATTAAAAATAAGTATGAAATTCCTAAACATTTCATTTAATATAGGAATTTCAGAGGTTGGGTTCAATATTTTTTTATAAATTTTGTAAAAATATGGGGTATTGTAATAAAATACGTTAAAATCATTTCAAAAATTCAATAAAATCCTTTCAGATATTGAAAAAAAGGGCTAATTTCATAAAAATTTCATTAAATATTGTAATATAAGGGGTACGGCTAAAAGTTTTTTATAAATCTTGTAATTATATGTGGTAAAGTAAGAAAATTTATGAAAATATGGTTTAAAACAATAATTATCCCTTCAAATATTAAAAATAAGTATTAAATTCATAAAAATCTCATTTAATATTGGGATTTCAGGGGTTGCGTTCATTATTTTAATATAAATCTTGTAAACACTTGGATATTGTAATAGATTAAATCAAAATAACAGTGATAAAATGTTATATTCCCTTCAAATATTGAAAATAAGGGCTAATTTCATAAAAATTTCATTAAATATTGTAATATAAGGGGTACGGCTAAAAGTTTTTTATAAATCTTGTAAATATATGGGGTAAAGTAAGAAAATTTATGAAAAATATGGTTTAAAACAATAATTTTCCCTTTAAATATTAAAAATAAGTATTAAATTCATAAAAATCTCATTTAATATTGGGATTTCAGGGGTTGCGTTCATTATTTTAATATAAATCTTGTAAACACTTGGATATTGTAATAGATTATATCAAAATAACAGTGATAAAATATTATTTTCCCTTCAAATATTGAAAATAAGGAATAAATTCATTAAAATTTCATTTAATATAGGAATTTCAGGGGTTGGGTTCAATATTTTTTTATAAATTTTGTAAAAATATGGGGTAATGTAATAAAATACGTTAAAATCATTGAAAAAATTCAATAGAATCCTTTCAAATATTGAAAAAAAGGGCTAATTTCATAAAAATTTCATTAAATATTGTAAAATAAGGGGTACGGCTAAAAGTTTTTTATAAATTTTGTAAAAATATGGGGGAAAGTAAGAAAATTTATGAAAAATATGGTTTAAAACAATAATTATCCCTTCAAATATTAAAAATAAGTATGAAATTCCTAAACATTTCATTTAATATAGGAATTTCAGGGGTTGGGTTCAATATTTTAATATAAATCTTGTAAACACTTGGATATTGTAATAGATTATATCAAAATAACAGTGATAAAATGTTATATTCCCTTCAAATATTGAAAATAAGGGCTAATTTCATAAAAATTTCATTTAATATTGTAATATAAGGGGTACGGCTAAAAGTTTTTTATAAATCTTGTAATTATATGGGGTAAAGTAAGAAAATTTATGAAAAATATGGTTTAAAACAATAATTTTCCCTTCAAATATTAAAAATAAGTATTAAATTCATAAAAATCTCATTTAATATTGGGATTTCAGGGGTTGCGTTCTTTATTTTAATATAAATCTTGTAAACACTTGGATATTGTAATAAAATACGTTAAAATCATTGAAAAAATTCAATAAAATCCTTTCAGATATTGAAAAAAAGGGCTAATTTCATAAAAATTTCATTAAATATTGTAATATAAGGGGTACGGCTAAAAGTTTTTTATAAATCTTGTAAATATATGGGGTAAAGTAAGAAAATTTATGAAAAATATGGTTTAAAACAATAATTTTCCCTTTAAATATTAAAAATAAGTATTAAATTCATAAAAATCTCATTTAATATTGGGATTTCAGGGGTTGCGTTCATTATTTTAATATAAATCTTGTAAACACTTGGATATTGTAATAGATTATATCAAAATAACAGTGATAAAATATTATTTTCCCTTCAAATATTGAAAATAAGGAATAAATTCATTAAAATTTCATTTAATATAGGAATTTCAGGGGTTGGGTTCAATATTTTTTTATAAATTTTGTAAAAATATGGGGTAATGTAATAAAATACGTTAAAATCATTGAAAAAATTCAATAGAATCCTTTCAAATATTGAAAAAAAGGGCTAATTTCATAAAAATTTCATTAAATATTGTAAAATAAGGGGTACGGCTAAAAGTTTTTTATAAATTTTGTAAAAATATGGGGGAAAGTAAGAAAATTTATGAAAAATATGGTTTAAAACAATAATTATCCCTTCAAATATTAAAAATAAGTATGAAATTCCTAAACATTTCATTTAATATAGGAATTTCAGGGGTTGGGTTCAATATTTTAATATAAATCTTGTAAACACTTGGATATTGTAATAGATTATATCAAAATAACAGTGATAAAATGTTATATTCCCTTCAAATATTGAAAATAAGGGCTAATTTCATAAAAATTTCATTTAATATTGTAATATAAGGGGTACGGCTAAAAGTTTTTTATAAATCTTGTAATTATATGGGGTAAAGTAAGAAAATTTATGAAAAATATGGTTTAAAACAATAATTTTCCCTTCAAATATTAAAAATAAGTATTAAATTCATAAAAATCTCATTTAATATTGGGATTTCAGGGGTTGCGTTCTTTATTTTAATATAAATCTTGTAAACACTTGGATATTGTAATAAAATACGTTAAAATCATTGAAAAAATTCAATAAAATCCTTTCAGATATTGAAAAAAAGGGCTAATTTCATAAAAATTTCATTAAATATTGTAATATAAGGGGTACGGCTAAAAGTTTTTTATAGATTTTGTAAAAATATGGGGGAAAGTAAGAAAATTTATGAAAATATGGTTTAAAATAATAATTATCCCTTCAAATATTAAAAATAAGTATTAAATTCATAAAAATCTCATTTAATATAGGGATTTCAGGGGTTGCGTTCATTATTTTAATATAAATCTTGTAAACACTTGGATATTGTAATAGATTATATCAAAATAACAGTGATAAAATGTTATATTCCCTTCAAATATTGAAAATAAGGGCTAATTTCATAAAAATTTCATTTAATATTGTAATATAAGGGGTACGGCTAAAAGTTTTTTATAAATCTTGTAATTATATGGGGTAAAGTAAGAAAATTTATGAAAAATATGGTTTAAAACAATAATTTTACCTTCAAATATTAAAAATAAGTATTAAATTCATAAAAATCTCATTTAATATTGGGATTTCAGGGGTTGCGTTCTTTATTTTAATATAAATCTTGTAAACACTTGGATATTGTAATAGATTATATCAAAATAACAGTGATAAAATATTATTTTCCCTTCAAATATTGAAAATAAGGAATAAATTCATTAAAATTTCATTTAATATAGGAATTTCAGGGGTTGGGTTCAATATTTTTTTATAAATTTTGTAAAAATATGGGGTATTGTAATAAAATACGTTAAAATCATTGAAAAAATTCAATAAAATCCTTTCAGATATTGAAAAAAAGGGCTAATTTCATTAAAATTTCATTAAATATTGTAATATAAGGGGTACGGCTAAAAGTTTTTTATAAATCTTGTAATTATATGAGGTAAAATAAGAAAATTTATGAAAAATATGGTTTAAAACAATAATTTTCCCTTCAAATATTAAAAATAAGTATTAAATTCATAAAAATCTCATTTAATATTGGGATTTCAGGGGTTGCGTTCTTTATTTTAATATAAATCTTGTAAACACTTGGATATTGTAATAAAATACGTTAAAATCATTGAAAAAATTCAATAAAATCCTTTCAGATATTGAAAAAAAGGGCTAATTTCATAAAAATTTCATTAAATATTGTAATATAAGGGGTACGGCTAAAAGTTTTTTATAGATTTTGTAAAAATATGGGGGAAAGTAAGAAAATTTATGAAAATATGGTTTAAAATAATAATTATCCCTTCAAATATTAAAAATAAGTACTAAATTCATAAAAATCTCATTTAATATAGGGATTTCAGGGGTTGCGTTCATTATTTTAATATAAATCTTGTAAACACTTGGATATTGTAATAGATTATATCAAAATAACAGTGATAAAATGTTATATTCCCTTCAAATATTGAAAAAAAGGGCTAATTTCATAAAAATTTCATTTAATATTGTAATATAAGGGGTACGGCTAAAAGTTTTTTATAAATCTTGTAATTATATGAGGTAAAATAAGAAAATTTATGAAAAATATGGTTTAAAACAATAATTATCCCTTCAAATATTAAAAATAAGTATGAAATTCCTAAACATTTCATTTAATATAGGAATGTCAGGGGTTGGGTTCAATATTTTTTTATAAATTTTGTAAAAATATGGGGTATTGTAATAAAATACGTTAAAATCATTGAAAAAATTCAATAAAATCCTCTCAGATATTGAAAAAAAGGGCTAATTTCATAAAAATTTCATTAAATATTGTAATATAAGGGGTACAACTAAAAGTTTTTTATAAATTTTGTAAAAATATGGGGTAAAGTAAGAAAATTTATGAAAAATATGGTTTAAAACAATAATTTTCCCTTCAAATATTAAAAATAAGTATTAAATTCATAAAAATCTCATTTAATATAGGGATTTCAGGGGTTGCGTTCTTTATATTAATATAAATCTTGTAAACACTTGGATATTGTAATAGATTATATCAAAATAACAGTGATAAAATATTATTTTCCCTTCAAATATTGAAAATAAGGAATAAATTCATTAAAATTTCATTTAATATAGGAATTTCAGGGGTTGGGTTCAATATTTTTTTATAAATTTTGTAAAAATATGGGGTATTGTAATAAAATACGTTAAAATCATTGAAAAAATTCAATGAAATCCTTTCAGATATTGAAAAAAAGGGCTAATTTCATAAAAATTTCATTAAATATTGTAATATAAGGGGTACGGCTAAAAGTTTTTTATAAATTTTGTAATTATATGGGGTAAAGTAAAAAAATTTATGAAAAATATGGTTTAAAACAATAATTTTCCCTTCAAATATTAAAAATAAGTATTAAATTCATAAAAATCTCATTTAATATTGGGATTTCAGGGGTTGCGTTCATTATTTTAATATAAATCTTGTAAACACTTGGATATTGTAATAGATTATATCAAAATAACAGTGATAAAATATTATTTTCCCTTCAAATATTGAAAATAAGGAATAAATTCATTAAAATTTCATTTAATATAGGAATTTCAGGGGTTGGGTTCAATATTTTTTTATAAATTTTGTAAAAATATGGGGTATTGTAATAAAATACGTTAAAATCATTGAAAAAATTCAATGAAATCCTTTCAGATATTGAAAAAAAGGGCTAATTTCATAAAAATTTCATTAAATATTGTAATATAAGGGGTACGGCTAAAAGTTTTTTATAAATTTTGTAATTATATGGGGTAAAGTAAAAAAATTTATGAAAAATATGGTTTAAAACAATAATTTTCCCTTCAAATATTAAAAATAAGTATTAAATTCATAAAAATCTCATTTAATATTGGGATTTCAGGGGTTGCGTTCATTATTTTAATATAAATCTTGTAAACACTTGGATATTGTAATAGATTATATCAATATAACAGTGATAAAATGTTATATTCCCTTCAAATATTGAAAATAAGGGCTAATTTCATAAAAATTTCATTAAATATTGTAATATAAGGGGTACGGCTAAAAGGTTTTTATAAATCTTGTAATTTTTGTGGGGTAAAGTAAGAAAATTTATGAAAAATATGGTTTAAAACAATAATTTTCCCTTCAAATATTAAAAATAAGTCTGAAATTCCTAAACATTTCATTTAATATAGGAATTTCAGGGGTTGGGTTCAATATTTTTTTATAAATTTTGTAAAAATATGGGGTATTATAATAAAATACGTTAAAATCATTGAAAAAATTCAATAAAAACCTTTCAGATTTTGAAAAAAAGGGTTATTTTCATAAAAATTTCATTTAATATTGTAATATAAGGAGTACGGCTAAAATTATTTTATAAAACTTGTAATTATATGGGGTAAAGTAAGAAAATTTATGAAAAATATGGTTTAAAACAATAATTATCCCTTCAAATATTAAAAATAAGGGCTAAACTCATTAAAATTTCATTAAATATTGTAATATAAGGGGTACGGCTAAAATTATTTTATAAAACTTGTAATTATATGGGGTAAAGTAATAAAACAATTGAAAAATATGGTTTAAAATAATAATTATACCTTCAAAAATTGAAAATAAGTATTAATTTCATAAAAATCTCATTTAATATAGGATTTCAGGGGTTGGGTTCAACATTTTTTTATAAATTTTGTAAAAATTTGGGCTATTGTAATAAAATACGTTAAAATCATAGAAAAAATTCAATAATATCCCTTCAGATATTGAAAATAAGGGCTAAACTCATTAAAATTTCATTAAATATTGTAATATAAGGGGTACGGCTAAATGTTTTTTATAAATCTTGTAAAAATATGTGGTAAAGTAAGAAAATTTATGAAAAATATGGTTTTAAACCATAATTATCCCTTCAAATATTAAAAATAAGTATTAAATTCATAAAAATCTCATTTAATATAGGAATTTCAGGTGTTAGGTTCAACATTTTTTTTAGAAATATTGTAAAAATATGGGGTAAAGTAATAAAACATATTAAATATATGGTTTTAAACCATAATTATCCCTTCAAATATTGAAACTAATTATAAAATTCATAAAAATCTCATTTAATATTGGGATTTCAGGGGTTGCGTTCATTATTTTAATATAAATCTTGTAAACACTTGGATATTGTAATAGATTATATCAAAATAACAGTGATAAAATATTATTTTCCCTTCAAATATTGAAAATAAGGAATAAATTCATTAAAATTTCATTTAATATAGGAATTTCAGGGGTTGGGTTCAATATTTTTTTATAAATTTTGTAAAAATATGGGGTATTGTAATAAAATACGTTAAAATCATTGAAAAAATTCAATGAAATCCTTTCAGATATTGAAAAAAAGGGCTAATTTCATAAAAATTTCATTAAATATTGTAATATAAGGGGTACGGCTAAAAGTTTTTTATAAATTTTGTAATTATATGGGGTAAAGTAAAAAAATTTATGAAAAATATGGTTTAAAACAATAATTTTCCCTTCAAATATTAAAAATAAGTATTAAATTCATAAAAATCTCATTTAATATTGGGATTTCAGGGGTTGCGTTCATTATTTTAATATAAATCTTGTAAACACTTGGATATTGTAATAGATTATATCAATATAACAGTGATAAAATGTTATATTCCCTTCAAATATTGAAAATAAGGGCTAATTTCATAAAAATTTCATTAAATATTGTAATATAAGGGGTACGGCTAAAAGGTTTTTATAAATCTTGTAATTTTTGTGGGGTAAAGTAAGAAAATTTATGAAAAATATGGTTTAAAACAATAATTTTCCCTTCAAATATTAAAAATAAGTCTGAAATTCCTAAACATTTCATTTAATATAGGAATTTCAGGGGTTGGGTTCAATATTTTTTTATAAATTTTGTAAAAATATGGGGTATTATAATAAAATACGTTAAAATCATTGAAAAAATTCAATAAAAACCTTTCAGATTTTGAAAAAAAGGGTTATTTTCATAAAAATTTCATTTAATATTGTAATATAAGGAGTACGGCTAAAATTATTTTATAAAACTTGTAATTATATGGGGTAAAGTAAGAAAATTTATGAAAAATATGGTTTAAAACAATAATTATCCCTTCAAATATTAAAAATAAGGGCTAAACTCATTAAAATTTCATTAAATATTGTAATATAAGGGGTACGGCTAAAATTATTTTATAAAACTTGTAATTATATGGGGTAAAGTAATAAAACAATTGAAAAATATGGTTTAAAATAATAATTATACCTTCAAAAATTGAAAATAAGTATTAATTTCATAAAAATCTCATTTAATATAGGATTTCAGGGGTTGGGTTCAACATTTTTTTATAAATTTTGTAAAAATTTGGGCTATTGTAATAAAATACGTTAAAATCATAGAAAAAATTCAATAATATCCCTTCAGATATTGAAAATAAGGGCTAAACTCATTAAAATTTCATTAAATATTGTAATATAAGGGGTACGGCTAAATGTTTTTTATAAATCTTGTAAAAATATGTGGTAAAGTAAGAAAATTTATGAAAAATATGGTTTTAAACCATAATTATCCCTTCAAATATTAAAAATAAGTATTAAATTCATAAAAATCTCATTTAATATAGGAATTTCAGGTGTTAGGTTCAACATTTTTTTTAGAAATATTGTAAAAATATGGGGTAAAGTAATAAAACATATTAAATATATGGTTTTAAACCATAATTATCCCTTCAAATATTGAAACTAATTATAAAATTCATAAAAATCTCATTTAATATAATAATTTCCGGGGTTGGATTCAACAATTTTTGGTAAAAACATTGGGTATTTTAATAGTTTACATCAAAATAATAGTGATAAACTTTTATATTCCCTTCAAGCATTGAATATAAGTTTTAAATTCATGAAAATCGTATTTAATATAGTAATTTATGAGGTTAGGTTCAACATTATTTTATTAATCTTGTGAAAACTCGAGGTATTCTATTATATTATTTAAAATCATTGAAAAAATTCAAAATTATCCCTTCAAATATTAAAAATAAGGACTAAATTCATCATAATCTCATTAAATATTGTATTTTATGGGGTATAGCTAAACATTTTATATAAATCTTGTAAAAATATGGGGTAAAGTAATAAAACATGTGAAAAATAAGGTTTTAAACCATAATTTTCCCTTCAAATATTGAAAAAAAGTATTAAATTTATGAAAATATCATTTAATATAAGAATTTCATTGGTTAGGTTCAACATTTTTTTATAAATCTTGTAAATACTTGGGGAATTATTATAGATAAATCAAAATAATGGTGTTAAAATATAATAATACCTTCAACTTTTGAAAATAAGGACTAAGATCATGAAAATCTCATTTAATATTGTAATTTTTGGGGTTACATTCAATATTTTTTATAAATCTAGTAAGAACTTGGGTATTGTAATAGATTAGATCTAAATAATAGTGTAATAATTCCTTCAAATATTGAAATTAAGGATTAAATTCATGTAATTATCATTAAATTTAGGAATTTATGCGGTTGGTTTCAACATGTTTTATAAATCTTGTATAAATATGGGGTATTGTAATAAAATACGTTTAAATCATTGAAAAAATTCAATAAAATCCCTTCAGATATTAAAAATAAGGGCTAAACTCATTAAAATTTCATTAAATATTGTAATATAAGGGGTACGGCTAAAATTATTTTATAAAACTTGTAATTTTATGGGGTAAAGTAATAAAACAATTGCAAAATATGGTTTAAAACAATAATTATCCCTTCAAATATTGAAAATAAGTATTAAATTCATAAAAATCTAATTTAATATAGGGATTTCAGGGGTTGCGTTCATTATTTTAATATAAATCTTGTAAACACTTGGATATTGTAATAGATTATATCAAAATAACAGTGAAAAAATGTTATATTCCCTTTAAATATTGGAAATAAGGGCTAATTTCATAAAAATTTCATTAAATATTATAATATAAGGGGTACGGCTAAAATTATTTTATAAAACTTGTAATTATATGGGGTAAAGTAATAAAACAATTGAAAAATATGGTTTAAAATAATAATTATCCCTTCAAAAATTGAAAATAAGTATTAATTTCATAAAAATCTCATTTAATATAGGATTTCAGGGGTTGGGTTCAACATTTTTTTACAAATTTTGTAAAAATTTGGGCTATTGTAATAAAATACGTTCAAATCATAGAAAAAAATTCAATAAAATCCCTTCAAATATTGAAAATAAGTATTAAATTCATAAATGTTATCATTAATTATTGAAATTTATGGGGTAGGGTACAACATTTTTTATAAATCATGTTAAATTTATGGTATTGTAAAATAATAAATTAATATTATGGTCTAAATCTATATCAATCTCATCTAGTTTTGACGTTCTTTGACTAAGAACATACAATTTCCATTACATCTTGAATGTTGTGGACTTATTTTATGAAAATCCTATTAAATCACAAATAACAAAGCGTAAGGTACAATATTCATTAAGTTATCTTGTAAAACATTTATGTATTGTCCAATTACATTTGAAAGTCATGGTCTTAATCTTTAAGAATCCTATCAAATATTTGAATATCATGGTTTAAATTTATAAAAATCACATTAGTCCTAAAATCAAGGAGTAGTGTACATTGTTTTTAATAATTGCTCTAAAACATTGTGGCATTGTCCAAAAATAAATTAAAATCATGGGTTTAATTCATAAAAATCCTATCTTATCTTGAAAATCATGGTGTAAATGAATAGGAAACCGATCATATATTGAAAATTATGGACAAAATACATAAAAATGTCATCAAATTACGAATTTCAACGATTTGTGTACAACAATTTTAATAATTCCTCTTAAAGATTGGGGTATTGTCCAAAAATATTTGAAAATCATGGTCTAAATCATTATGAATCCCATCTAATCCCGAATATCCTTGACTAAATACATAAAAATCTTTTTAACTCTTGAATTTGTAAGGTTATAGTACAACATTTTTTAATTAATCCTTTAAAACATTATGGTATTGGTCGATACTACTTGATCGTGTTCGTCCAGCGTTGTTTTTCATATGAAATAATATTTATTTTCAGAAATATTGTTTGCAGTTATAATTCTTGCTCTGCATTCTATTCTTTGTAATTTTTGACAGACCCGCAGTGTTTTGTTGTCTGGTAATTTAGGATGCACCTAAATTAAACTACCATTAATTAATTTTATTTGATCCAAAATTTTAATTTCTGCCATGATGTTAAAATCAAATTATATTATATATATTTTTTTAAATTAATTTAATGTTGCTATCTATATATAGATTTAATTATAATTATAATTTACAATAAAACGCAATAATTTAATGGATATTTTAAAATGGAAATATAATGACGGCCGTTAGCACACGAATAACGCTACTACGATTAGAATGATTACAACGATTTACTTTAGTTTAGATTACTAACCGTTTATCACACTAAAAATATTATTATTGATTAGTATGTATAGCAATAATTGTATTTTAGTTTTAGGTATAAAGTATGATATACAAAAAATACATACTTAGCCACTATAGCTCCAAGTTATAACAACAATTTTAAATTTTTAAAAATTTTTATTTCGGAATGATAACCGTCGATAAAAGTTTTCGTGCTTATAAATTTTCGTATAAAATACCAATCGGGAAAAAGTTTTTTTGGGAAAAACAACGGGTGACCCATATTTCAATTCTTTTCCATCGCTTGTTCTAATTTTCCTAAAATTGTTTTTAGATCTTTTACATTCTCCTCTATTATTGCTGTGTCGTCCGCGAATGTTAGCATGTCTATTCTGAGACCATTACCTTTATTCCTACTTGTGTTCTCTCTCTTATAGTATCTATGGCTTTTAAATGTAGTCATTAAATATTAAAGGTGATAATATACATTCCTGTCGAATACTTTTCTTTATTTTTGACTGTTTTTGAATACTTTCCTTTTTTATGCAATTTATTGATATAGCAGTTTCCCTTCTGTGATGTAAATATCATATCGATTTATTAAAAAATTATTGAATTTTATCTTATTTATGAATACTTTTAGAACAATACTTCTGAATTAATTAAAGAGAATCTCAATCGAAGTTTAAAATCGATAAATGCCAAATATACTCCAACAATTAGATAGTTCGCATTGATTCTACAATTTTATTCAGCGAAAACATTCTAAAACTTCCTACCACACTAAGCCATAGTAAGAAAATGGTTTACTGTGGTTGGTGGTTGGATGGTAGACCTAGGTTTACGTTTGAAGCTTTTGAAACTCAACAAAGAAAGTCAATGAAACACCAATTGACCACTGAAAAATACCATTAGGTTATTTTGTAATACATAGTTTAACTGGAAATAATAGAGCAAATTTACTGACCAATTTTTTTGAATTAACTGCTAAAACAGGAGTCAAATGTTTTTAAATTACATAATTTAAACGATTAAATACAGCTAATACTAATAATACTTACTAATATTAATGTATTGTAATATT
The DNA here is from genome assembly GCA_036289425.1 of Rhopalosiphum nymphaeae. NCBI lineage: Eukaryota > Metazoa > Arthropoda > Insecta > Hemiptera > Aphididae > Rhopalosiphum > Rhopalosiphum nymphaeae. The sequence continues at coordinate 5,450,472 of JAZAQC010000001.1, read as the reverse complement.
ATTATTATTATTATTATTATTATATTTGTTTAAAAAAAATATGTATCGAATGTACATACACATTCTGATTATATACATATTGTGCCATAAATCATACATCTATAAATTTTATTTAAAAAAAAAAAAAAAAATATAATCGTTTAAAGCATTGTAAACAGCATATTATAATCCAGTTTCCATCGCTAAGGACGTTCTCTTCTGATGTGAACACCGAAAATATGACATAGGATTTATCTTTAGACTGTGTTTACGCTATATCTATTATAATTATAATATTAATATTATATCATATATTATATTTATCTTGTTATTGATTATCTATATTGTTATTATTTTAACCGCATACCATACTATTATTATTATTATTATCATCATCTTTATAACATAATTCATTCATTAAAAAAAAAAAAAACTATATTTGTCTTTCTTGTAGAAATATTTTTAAAAAACTACAATATATGCCATATGTTGTATGTCGATTATTTTTATTTTATTTTTCCCAATAAGCTGTGTTAAGGAGTTTCCTTAAGTTCGTTAAGGAGAAAGTTCTTTGGTGTATTACATCAATTACATCATTCGGTGAAAATAAAAAATAATAAATATAAAAATAGATTATGTGGGCTGCTAAAACTTGATGTTAGCTGTGTTGGACATAATATTTAAAATTGAATTGATGTTTAAATTTAATTCAACAATCCCGGTAGTTTTGCTATTACCGTGTACTATTTTTTTCGAAGTAAGGCAGATTTCATTTTCATGCTACGTGCTCTGACATCTTAGATAATAATAATAATAGTAATACGTAATCATTATAATAATGACAACATTTTATGAAGACATATGATAAGAATAGGTTATTAGAAAAGATTATTATGCCTACATTTGATAAAAATTATACATCTTTTTTAAATATGACTTTTTCTACATGCTTTAGCATCTTAGATAATAATAGTTAAAGTGATACGTAATAATTATAATAATGGCAGAAGCATATAATAGCAATAGGTTATTAAAAGATAATTACGCCTATAATGGATGAAGATTATGTATCTTTTCTAAGTATGACTTTTTAGTCATATTCAATATTCGATATTCAATATCTGGCACGTGTCTAACTAGGTCATCGCACTTTCACGGAATCCTAAACCACGTAAACAGCGCGTGCACAACTGAGTCACATCCGTTGACCAGAAGGGATAGCAGAAGAAAAGGTAGGGGGAAATCTACTATATAAGGGGTTCCTGGAGAGCTCCCCGGCAGACGTGATCCGCCAGAGTCAGCACGAGCACTTTCACGTCAGATGTCATCACGAATCAGTCCCTGTGACTTAGTCTAATTTTCTAATTTAAATACACTTAGAAAAATATACAGTATACTTTATTTATCAATAAATCCACACTTATAAAAAATATCTGCACAATCTATTTATTTATCACGGCTATACCACCACAGTAATCAGTTGCTGGTTAGCCCACTACAGTTATATTAAGAATAAAGATATAAAATCATTTGCTAAATCAAAAATCAATAAGTCAATTTTTTAAATAAAAATCGTGTAGTTAAAAATTTGAATGTAGAAATGTTTATTAAAATATCTACTTAATATTTCTATTATTATAAAAATAATGTATTACCAAACAGGGCTTAATGTAGGTATTAGTTATGTGTAACTATGTTTGACATAATACAATGTAAGATGCCATCAAATCGGTTATAATGATGTGTATAAATTTAACCAGTCGAGTATGATATAAGTTTTCAACAATATGAAAAATCGACAGCTTTGAATTATAAAATACATTCATGCATTTATAGCAATTGACATGCTAGAGTTGTAACCTTCAAAAGTATATTAATATAATTTAATAATTTAATTTAATCTAAACAGTAACAATATTTTTCCCAAAATGATATTAAATTATATTTTATACTTCAAATAATACAATCAGTCATTTCAAAAAAAATATCATACATTTTTTAAAATTATTTGTATAGAAATAATATCTATTATATATTTTTTTTATTCAGGATAAATGGTGTTACATATATCTTATAACTGCAGTATGTACATAAATACATATTTAACTATCTACAAATAATTGTCCATACTTTCAATGTTCTTCTGTAAAATTCAAATTAAATTTTTATGGAGATTTATTATCACTGAATACATAATACTATAATAAAATAACTATACAAACATCACCTATACTACTATTTTCAGTAGCTTGACTATATAATTCAGTTTGGTCCTTTAAGTGTTTATATTTAAATAATTTCATATTATTCTGTGCGTTGTATGTAAATTTATTTTAACGGCCTATAGCACTTCAGGACTTATAAAAACATAAAAACCATTATTACAATTTAACTTACCTAACATAGACAATGGCGTTTACATGTTTCTCGCGTGTAGGTCTATGTAAAATGACCACCATAAATAACTAATATGATAATCTAATAATAATATACAATGTACTGCACTAACTGAATTATCATTTAATTAGTTGTTATAATATATATATATATATATATATACATACATATAAATTAGGTAATTATGCAAAACAAATTTTATTTCAATACTAAATAATAATAATAATAATTTATCATAATGAGGAAAATTTAAAATAAAAAATAACGACCTTTAGGGTACAGAGTACATATACATAGAGTAAATACAGATAACAAAAGTAAAAAATTTAGATAATAATCTCAATTAAATACATATTAAATTGAAACACTATTAAACATAAATGTTCAACATATAATATTACTAGTGATTACTTAGAACATTTTTTTAACTTGCTTGGTGGATCAAAAAAAAATTCAAAGTTTTTAATAGAATTACTATTTAATAAAATTATGTTTATAGAAGCACAATAAGTGTAGTTTTGTTTTTTTGGTTGTGCATAAAAGGTATTTGCAGAGCGGAGAGTGTTAAGTGGGCTAATTCAACTGTTGGCGTGTTAATTTTTCTAAGTTTGTAGCGCATCATATGAAAGCGTTTTTAAATCATCTTGATTTTAATAATACGATTTGTTTGGTAAGGACTCCGTATAATTGAACCATATTCAACTAATGTACAATATAATATTAGATATTTAAATTCACTACAGTTTTATATATCAAAAAGCTAAACATATACGTGTTTTTTAATTGTACACGATTGTAATATGATCATTAAACGTTAAGTTACTTGATAAAATTATACCAAGGTCCTTTAAATGTGTCCTAATATTTAGCCTATAAAATAATTAATAGTTATAGGATTTTTATGCTTAGTGAAGGTTATTTAAGAACATTTTGAAACATTAATATGTAATGAATTTATTTGACATCAATATTCAAATTTCAATAAGCGGCTTTGTAATTTATTACAATCATTGATAGAATTAATTGATAAATATAACTTTAAATCATCTAAAAATTTCAGAAATTTTTTATTAGTAAATATATACTGAAGATCATTAATACATATATTGAATAATATTGGTACTCTACATTTGGGTGGCCTTGAGTTTTTTAGTTTTTTAGAAATAATTAAGGTTTACCTCTAGAGTATCCAATACGAAGATTAGTTTATCCACGACTTTTTTTCTCTGCTAGTTCGTTAGTTCGTTCAAAAATGCTTTGTATTAGTGTTGTTGAAGTTTTGTCTTATCAGTATCGATATTAATATGTTTCAGTGTGTTAGAAATGCAGAATTTAGATTTAGCTTTAAGAATTTGATTACTGTAATTGAGATCGGGGAGATTTACTTTAAATGGACGAGGTTTGTTTCGATTATTGTAGAGCTGTATTATATTTAAGGCTTTTATGTGTAGACTTAAGGCAGAAAAAACCAAGTTAGTTAGATTTACGTCATCGGGAATATTGCCAGAAGTGGATTCCGAGGCATTAAAGATAATGACGTTATATTTTCAACGGTCTCTATCAATTATTATGTTTAAAAAATCAGATTCGTAATTCAAAAGTTTATTTTCAAGTACAGAGACTTTTAAATAATAATTATTGAATTTAAATAAAATAAATTGGTTTAAGACGTTTAAGTTCATATTTGATAGCAGAAAATATGTCAATTAAATCTTCGCAATCAAATTCTTTAACACGTCATTTTCTATCGAAAGTAATGCAAAATTATTTAATTTTTCATCAGTTTGAGTGGACCTTAGATAATTTTTTACGCATTTTGGATAGACACAATCTCTTTGTAGTATAATGAGACACTGATATACTCACAATAATTTTCAATGCTGTGTCCATGTTCGGAAATATTTCAATATATACAGATTTTTTTCTTAAATACTTGCATAGTTTGATTGCAGTTAAATTATCTATGTTAATATCACTATTTATTTAATACGATTGCAAATGTACAAAGTTTGACGAAAGAGTGTTGTCCAAATCATTTGAGTAAATTTTTTGCAATATCTCAGCTAACTCAACTTTTTGAAAGAAATTAAATATGTGATTTGGGTATTAAATTTATAAAATTTAGAAATTATGTATAAGTATAACCTTAAAAAATGTGTCGCTCTTTAAAATCTGCCACAGTAGACTCGTGCCTGCAGCATATAAATACGCCAATGGTCATAGGTTTATTTCTTGAATTTATCACTTCACCGACATTTAGTATGACTTAACAATATATTACAATGTTTTAATCAAAGGGTGTATGAAAATATTCCATATTTTTCTATGATATTATATCTCGTTAAAACATTTTTGTATGTTGTTTAACAATATATTATATGTCAAACATATTAAATATGTCGAATATATAATCCTCGTGAGTATTTTACATTAAAAAGAAATTAGATTTGTTCAAACTATTAAATTATATTATTTTAAAAAGGTAACATTTTAATATCTCACATTTTGTTCACACTATTATGATGTACTATAAAAATATTTATTTTAAAATCTATTCATGGTTAGGAAACATTTTTTAATCATATGCATTTACAAATTAATAATTTAAACTGTAAAGAATTGTATTTTGAAGTTTCAAAATTAAAAAAATAAATATATACATATTATATATAAATGATTTAAGAAATTGTATTGTAATTGAACTGAATAAATAAATAAATTATCACAGCAAGTAACTATTTGTAAGTTAGAAGTTAGTTTAGGTAAGGAAGACGGAAAAATAAATATTACTCACACGGTAGTTTCCTGTTAACTAAGCCCCTATTAGATTACCTTCAAACCAATTTCCATAATTGTTTTCATTTTTTTCTTTAAATGTATGGGTACTGACGCTATTAAATGAGATTCAGATTTAGCAGTTCTAGACGAACATATAGAAACAGAAATTTCCAGTCGAAGTAATTTTTCTTTAGCAACCTTTTTTTCCAGCATTTTGTTTAATTTATTTAGTTGCAATTATTGTAGAATTGAATGTAAATAAGCTAAATACTGATGAACATAACTATGAGTATCTACTATAGTTATAGATGGTGAGTTATCAGTTGTAACGTATTTTATTGTCAATATGTACATATTATGTAGATATGATATCGCCATATATTTTGTTTTCATACATCAAAATGTATTAACTTATTACATTTTTTAGCCATGCGGTCAAGTGGATTATTAAAATCATAGGATGTGCGATGAAAAGGAATTTCAAACGTCGGACTTGTACGTGATTGATATTGCGGAATATGAAAATTAAGTGACTGTAATAATTCAGGAAAAAATATCAGACCATTCATTAATTTAAATAAAAACAAACATAATTTTACCTACGCTTTTTTACAAAATAATTTAAATTTAGAGATGCCTGAATTGAGAAAGAGGTACTAATAAAGGTGGATTGATATTATACTGTTTATTACGTGAGCAAATTCATTATAAGTATTAGAGTCTTTTGTAACTTTAAACTCTTTGTTTAGATATTCATTATTAATTAACAAGTATTTTAGTTTCCTACTATACCACTGAGAATAATGAGTTTTAATTTTAAAATTTTCGAGAGTAAAAATGTTTATTTCATTCTGAATAATTGTATAGAAATTTTAAATAATAACTGAAAAAGTAAGGGTATCACATACTACAGAATCCCAATCAATATAATTAAAATAGATATTTATAGCATTAAAATTAGCACAATGAAAATCAAAATCAGAGACAGATGTTTTAGTTCTTAAAGTTCAAACAAAAACTTGACCATTTATTTGAAACGGTGGATAGACTCTACCAATTGTTACTAACGCAAAGGAGCATTTTGTTACTTCAAGACCATTATTATCCGACATCACTAAATCTAAAATATTATTTCTATAATTTTCAATAAAATTGTGCTGAAACAAATGCTCAAGTCAATAGTATAAACTAAAATTTTAGATTTATCAGTAGAGAGATTCGATAATATAGCATGATTTACGTTCGACCATTTAATACCGGGTAAATTGAAATCACCCACAATTATAAACGTGCAATCAGGATAAGCTAATCTTAAATTTCTCTACACAATGCTGTTTAAAGGTATCAACTGGAATATTCGGAGGAATATAAATGGTTAATAAAATCATTTTAAAATGAACAGTATTAAATAATACGATTGGACTTTCAAGTAAAGGGTTGGTTAAAATAAGACTTTTAGAGCAAAAACGATTATTTATAGCTATGAGGACGCCTCCTCCATTAGTGTGAACATTATTTAAATTATTACGATCATTACGAAATACTGTAAAATTAGACATACTTAATTCGTTAATTATTGAAATATATGAAATTCTAACAGGTCTAGCCTTATCAGATCGTTTACCCAGTCTTATAATTGACGAGATTGAAACAGCAATATGTAACGACTCAATGAGATCAGTACCAAGCTTTGACTCATCATTATAAGATTCATCAATATTAAATAAAATGATATTACGAGACTTATTTTCTCTATCTTGAATTTTTTTAACAAAATCTATACCATAAATATCATTACCAACAAAAAGAGAACGTAAAGGATTAACAGAACCACTTTTGATATTATCAGTTAATAGTTATTAGTTAATCTATTTTTAATTCCTCGTTTTCTTTCTTTAATGAATCTATCTCAGTTGAAAGAAAATCCATTCTAGCTAAAATCGCTATTGCAGTATTTTCTTGGGTTAAAAATTTAGTATTGATAGATTGAATATCGTTACACATAATTTTTAGTGTTCATAATATTATCAGTAAGTGAATATTCTTTTTTATTTTCATTCGAATTTGTCTTAGGAATAGGAAATTTAGAGTTATTCATTTTAATAGAATAAACGTACCTATAATAAAGATAACCGAAAAATAAAACATCAAATAGTAGTTCGCACTGTTAACTAAACAATTGCACATAGTATAGCACTATCGACTGAATTGAGTACACGTATCGATCGACATATTATATGCAATTAAAGACGAATGAAAACGATATGAAAAAGATAAACTTCAAACATAGATAAGAGAGCGCCACAGACACACACACGACTATAATGTACAACGCACTACACTGTACTATAGTTTTATTATTATTTTATTTTTTATACTTAGATGGTTGAAATCAAGTATATATTTTTTTATTTGAATTATTATTTGGTCACATCATTTCTAAAACGTATTTTACAATACTATTTAGAATGTCAACTGTCTAGACGTATTATGAGCTATACATTCTATCACATGATCATAAATTAGGTATTTAAACTGAAAACCGAATGAAATTTAAATACATATCCCTTCTTAAATGTTGAAAAACTAAATTAAAAATAGGTGACGAGAGGGCGGTCTTTAAAAATAATTACCGATCACAAATACCCGCATAATGATTTTAACAAACACTACCTGCAATATATACAAAAATGCATAAAATAGTATGTGTAATGTGTATAAGTAGTACTTATAAACTTATATTTATAATAAAAAGTAAATTGAATTATCATGATGTAGATACATGCCCATAATAACATACTAAAAAATATGTATACATAAGTTTACTATACTATTCAAAAGATGATATTAAAATTATACCAATACTGTATATGAAGTAAAAATAAGTTAGATAATATGATAAGTAATATAAATGTTTATGAAATCTAATGAGGAAATTTATAATATTAACGCGAATAGTATAGTATATCAAAATCGAAAGATCTGCTTTAATTATATCAATAGTATTATAAGGTAGGAGGTATATTTCAAAAACTAATATATTTTAGTATAACAACGTTGGTAAAATAGTGTCTTGGTTTTTAATTCTATGGCATTGATTAGTGTGAAATTACAATAAATTACATACTCATAACTTACTATACAAAATAAAATATTCAATGAATAATATTATATGTATATATATACATATATAATATTGTAACTCTTAAGTTTAAGGTAGATTTAATGGTAAGTTTGTTTAAAAATTGAAATTAAATATCTTCGTTTATTTGTTTAAAATGCGTATAAATAGGTTATTTAGTAAATAAGATAATAAAAATTTGTATTTTATAAACTGTATGATAACAGGAAATAAATTAAAATACTTAACAACATTATGAAAATACATAATAAATTATTAATTTGTAAAATGTAATCAAATTGGTTTTTCCCATGGACGTATAAGAGTCAACTCAAGTACAGCACAACAAACAACTTCATTTTGTATATTTTTTATCTTAATCGTTACTTTATATTTTCCATAAAAATACACCTTTGGAAAGTTATGGCCTTTTAGTTTCTGAAAATCCATCCCTGATGATACGTATGTGCCCTGAAAAATTAAAGATTAATGGAGGTATAAATACATAATTACTCATGTTAAAATGTATACAATATGTATGCTAACTACATTTTTGATAACCATTATGTTCCAATAACAAGAGTTAGTTCTATTTTTGGTGTACATTTAGAAAAAAAAATTGTGTCAAAAATATAACAAAATAGCATACAAATTAAAAATTGCAGATGCTCTTCTGTTACAAAATAAAACTAATAAAAATAACAGTACGCTTTCACTATCTGAGTATAATTCTTTATACATAAAAATACACTTTAGGCAATGACACAGCTTTATATCACAAATTTTTAAAAGCATACAAGTAATCAAAGGATAGGTACGATCAATTTAATTATTCATTAAATCATATATTATATATATATATATATATAAAATAGCATATGATATTAAACAATCGATTACTTAAATTTTATAACGTACAATTTTACCGTGACTTTCTCAATGGCGTGGTTCACTTGCCAAGTTAATTTAATCGATAATAAACGTACAATTATTTAATTATTGTAATAGATTACCGGTAATAGTGGACAGCTAGTTTTAGAAAAGTTAAAAGCCTCCATTACTGAATACCACGCGTTTCCTGTGACCATTTTAAAACTACTACATGCATTTTTTGATATATAAACCATTGAATTTGGTTTCCAACCACCGGTTAAACTCCAAGATGCAGCATTTACATCAAGCTATTAAAATAAAATGGTATATTTTTTAAGGTTATATTGAACAAGAACAATTATTACAAATCAAGTACGAACAAAAAGTTTTTTCCTTCCCAATTATAAATTTAATACAATAATATAAGGTATAAGTGACTAAAATTATTCAATTATCAGAGTATATAGTATTTTAAATAAATTTTACGATAATTATTTTTGTATTATTTAATTGTTCTGTAAAATATAGTGTCAATGATAATTTATTTTATCCAGTAATTATATGTTTGATTAGAAACATTCATCAATTAAGTTTAAATAAAAAAAATAAACCTATATTAAGGACTTAATTGAATAAGAGTATTTACTATTATTCTTAAATCTATTATTAAATGTTTACTTACTATAAGATCATCGTTAAAAGGTATCAAGAATGTAAAATTTCCTTTTATATCTGTTAAATTTGATGTTCTTTTATTAAGACAAATATTCAATTGAATTAAATTTGTCGATGGACAAGTATATAGTTTCTCAAATACTGTAAGATATTCTCCCTGTAACAAGAGATAATTAAATAAATGTATTATTAGAAACTTCACAAATAAATATTGATAATCATTATTGTAGTATTAAAATATATAAATAATATCTTAACAATTATAATGGAATATTATTTTACCAAAGGTAAGTTAGGCATAAAAACGTTTTTTGATTTAACTAAATGAGAAAATCCGATAAAAACAAATATTTTTACTATTATCATTTTTATTAATACTTTATTTCAACAATAGTCGAATAGTGTAAAAGTTTTAAACTGTATGAATAATAAATTAAAATCATAAATTAAGAGTAGTTGATATGCTTGAACAGTAGCCTCTAAAAGTTTCCGGACATATTGATGAAATTTAGTAATTAAATCTAATATGAAAAAAATGATTAAGCTTATCCGGTCAACGATTATTTCAAATATAATATCGTATTTTTTATTTACATTATTTGTATTAATTTTTTTTTTTATCTGGGATAAATAGTTTTAGATTTGTTTTACAACTATATGTACATGAATACATATTTTAATTACATATAAATATTCATAACCTCAATGTCCTTCTGCAGAAAATGCAATTTAGATTAATATGGAGATTTGTCGTTACTGAATATATAATACCATAATAATATAACTATACAAACATCACCACATAGTATAGTATTTAATTAAACTCTGTTCCAGCGAGAGAACCTAAATCAGTTTTTCTGTTCATTCCCAAGTGACATCCAGCATAGGCAAACCAGTTTTGTAGCAGGATGACGCGGGGAGTTTCCCAGAATCAGTTCATCCTCTAACTGGATACAGTATGGTTAAATACTAATTATGTTTCTTATTTTGGCTACTTACTTCCAAAATAATTATTTAAACTAGGACCCTTATAAGACGTAATGAGTTAAGATGGTCACTCGTACACGACGGTTATTATTTCTTTTTATGCTTCAGCATGTTACAAAAAAAAAAAAAAACATAGTGAAATTCATAAATATTAAATAGTTAAATATACAAATGTATCAGAGTTATAATAATTCATAATATTTTAAGAATGTGTACATAAAATTGAACACAAGTTTATTTACCAAATAAAACAAATATTGCGACTACTCTTTAAGTCAAATGTGAAAACAATAACGGAAATTGGTTCGAAACTTGTCCAAGAGGGACTTAGTTAATAAGACACTACCACGGGAGTATCATTTATTTCACCTTAAATAACCATTAATCTAATATTATTTATTTTTTATATTAATTGATTTATTTATACATTATTGCTATTGTTTTATTCTGTTGAATTATAATAATACTTCTTAAATTGTATACTATACTCGTATATTATTATGTATAATATGTATATATTTACTTTTTTGATTGTGAAACTTTAAAAAAAAATTATATACAGAGTGATTCTTTTATCAATGTACACTCATTATTTCAAAAAGTGTTGACTTTTTAAAAATTTTTTTTTCAAAATATTTAGTTTCATACTTTTCTAAAACTATATAATATTTCAATTTTTTTTTCCTTTATATTTAGTAGTGAAATTACTATCAACTTTTAATTTTCAAATGGGAACCTATACTTAAAATGTCATAAAGTAGTAGAGCTATTTTTTTTATGAATTCTAACGTTCAAATTATTATTTTTCATTTAACCGTTTGCAAGTTATAGCTGCTCAAAGTTGGGTGGTTTGAGGTTTTCAGGAGTTAGTCTGTTAATCACAAAGGTTATTACGGCTGTGAGGCATTGATTAGAACATAATTATTATTTACAAAGATCAGTAGTTCAAGTTTTAAATCGTTATCGTTCGATCAAAGGTACTAATATCTTTGTAGTTTAATTTGTACCTCCTCCTACTACCTACACGAATACGGAATACGAACTATGGACTATCGTCGAGTATAAATGCCACTATGGTATCCGCAATATCACAAACTATGATTAATAATAAATCAGATGAAACAGAACTTATCATTTTCAATTTTTATTATCGTGGTTTCATTATGATTACAATATCATAATATAAATGTATCTACTAAACTACGTGACAAATGACAATCACAGATAAATTCTCAACGAATCAAACCATTGGGTATTTCCAATAAAAATAGATAATACAAATGTTTACTTTTTACTTTTTAGTGCTATGGCCTATGCTAATATACCAAATAATATTTCATTACTAACGTTAAGAGTAAACACGTCATACGCTAATATTCATAATATAATAGAAACAATTATTCTCTATTATAATATTGTTAAATAAGTAAAAATTATAATAATTATGATGGGTAGTTATAAGTTTTTTTATGACGTATTTTGTTTAACCATTTATTGAAACCTAAGTTTCATTTAAATCGGTATTACGTATGTGGATAGTACTTGGTTTTACTAAGTTACTAAGTTTTACTAATTTTGTAAAAAGTTGTAAAAATTATAGTTAATAATAATAATAATATATCTAAAACATTTTAATTTCAGTTTTATCAGTTCTATAAAATGTTTGTTTAAATGTATATCGATTGACAATATTATTGATGCTAATATTCATAAGTTGATAATGCATAGCTTGTTTTAAAATCAAATTGCATAGTAACTATACAGCTATTGGCTCCAATTAATCCAGAATATTTGTTACATACTAAAATTATTCTAAAATAATTACATGTATGTACTAAGAATATTCTTGGACAGACGACTTTAAGAATATACTCGTACATATTATACTACAATTGTATTCAGAAAAATTGAGAACAATGTGAAAACTAAAAAAAAATACAATTAAAATACTATATTGGATTTTGATATTTTAACATGGAATAACATCAATTATAGGTGTGTATAAATATTTTTTACTTGTAACATTAATACATTTTGCAGGCAAGTTATTAGGTTTTTACTGTCATTTTTTTAGATAATCTAGTTAATTTCAAAGAAGTAAAAATAATCAATCCTGCCCAACTATGTTCCTGAGGAAAACTGTAATCTACTAATAAAAAATATGTAAATAAATTAAGAATGATAAAAAAATATTGTAAGTGTTAGGAATATAATGTACTGTAATTTTAATATTCCATATATAGTTAAATTAAATATGAGGCAGCAACATCAATCATTAAAACTTAAATGATAGGTAATTCTTATGTATTTAATAATAATAATAATTAAAAGAAAATAATTATAGGTATGTATAATTATAATATGTATAAATGGTGTACACATGTTTATCATTACTCATATTTTGCATAATTGCAAAACGAAAATTTTGATTAAACGGTATCATCAAATTTGGAATAGATTTTTCATAATCCTGGATTTATAAATGATATTAACATTTTGAAGTGGTCATTAATAATAAATAAAATTAAGTAGGGATTCATTAAAGACTAGGGCCTGGTTTTAATGCAAACAATTAATTGTAGAATATGATTATATTTATATATTAAAAATAGATATATTGTCTGTGAATATGTCAATGCATATAATTACTTTGAAAATCATATTAAGTATTTAAAGATGTATTTATTATGAAAAAAATTTAAATGTCATAAATACAAGGAATTATAAATTTATAATTATATAACTGAGCTAAGTTAAAATTATTTTACTTAATGTTTATAACATAACATATTGAATTTGTGTCTAACAATTATTGTAACTATCATTACAATATTACATTTTACTTAAATATGCAATATGATTATATTAGCTATAGAAATAGAATCTATGTATTAGGAAATGTTGATCATATATTTAATCAAAATAATTTTAAGTGTGAAAAAAATACATTGTGTTAACAATCGGGTCCTTATGACTTGAAATAACGTGTTTAACAAATGTGGTTATATCTTATATGTATACTTAACTCACAGATTGCCGAATCATTGAGATTATAAATATGTCTTGTTTCAAAATTAACTGAAATCTACATGAATTCTAACTTATTCCAAAAAACTCAGTGATATATACTTCTAAATATTATAGTTTTTATTGATTTAATGTAGCAATGTTAATGTCCATACCATAAAATATAAATAATACATAATGGCTAATTTAGCCATGACAATACATAATCTACTTCAAAACTTAATTATATAGATTAGGTATTAGGCTATATCCATGAACATCTAATATACAAAAACAAATAATTTAATTTGTATAATGCAAAATGTGCTTATTGCTAAACAATAATATTTAGTATTTTAGTAGATAGTACTTTTTTATTTTATCATTTTAATAAAAATGAATTTATAATATAATTAAACAGATTATGATATTTATATTTTTTTTTTTTTTACAAATTATAATTATTACTAAATTGTGTGTATCTGTATGATCTGTATATATCATTTGAGTTTATTCAATAAATTATTGTAAAATAGTTTTTTTCTGTGCTTACTATAAAGAGAATGAAAAATATTTTCAAATCATATGAATATATATTATCATACATATTAATACTACATAGATAATAATACTATTGAAATATACGTATAATATTTTTTACATACCTATTATAATTAACTTGTTACTCAATCTCTCTCTACTTATCTTTTATATCGTTTTGAAGAAAATAATATATTTCATTGCTATAGTTTATAGTTTTTAAGCCAATGATGCCAGAATTTCAAAAAAATAAAGTCGTATATGAGCTTTAAAATATGGTCATATTTCCAATGAAAAGATGGTATAAAAATTTAACTCGGATCTCAACACTGGTTTAAACCTATAATCCACATACATATACATATAATTTATTTTGTTATTTGTACTTATTACATTAACACATTCACATAGAGTTATACATAAACAAATAATAAAAAATAATATCACTAAACAAATACAAAACAATAATATTTAAAACTGAGTAACCCTAGACCACGGTTGTAGATTGAACTATACTAATGATTACCACGGAGTAAGATTTTATTAATTATTCGTGGTAGTTGCTATAATTTGAAAAAAATAAAGGTAGGATATATGTAAATAGATGATATTAAAATAAATATAATTTATCCCATCAATCAAACCCAGATGAAGGGGGGAGGGCATTGCCCCGGGCCCACAACGGATATCAAAAAAATAGTGGGCACTGGAGAATAGTTCGTTTTATTTTTTTATTAAATTAAAAATATTTGGATATAATAATAGTATATTTTGTATATCAAAAGAAACATGTACAATTATTTAGATTAATAACATTTTTATTTTAGATTCTGAACAGAATAATGAATGCATTAATTTTACAATAATGTGTGTTTTTTTTATTTTTTTTCATTTTTGTGTCAATCGTTTATACGATACATTTTGGAGTAGAAATAATGCTTTAATTTTTTACTTCAGCTCCTCTTTGAGAAAGGAAATTCATCTAGTTGGTACTTTGGGGGGTCAAAAATAAAAAATTTTCAGTATTTTTCAAAAGCGTCAAGAAAAACCATAACAAAATAACGGAAAAACGGATAAACGTATATTCAGTTTTTGACAAAATCGATTTTTTTATTTTGATGTAACTCAAAAACAAATCATCATAAATACTTGAAATTTTCACCAAATGTTTATATTAGCATTATCTATTTACGATTAAATTTTCAAAATATTTTGACTTTTTTAAACTATATATAGAGAATTGAAATTTTCAATTTTTCTAAGTTTTTTTTTTTTTGAAATGCCGATAAAAAGAATTTGGCAATTTAAAAAATCTTTAAAATTTAATACAAGGTTTATTTATAAGTTGTATTCGTCGTAGTAAAAAAAAATCAAAAATCGTTACTCACAATTTTTATTTATAAAATTTTAAGTTCAAATATTTATGAAATATGTCAAAATCATGAAAATTTGCAAGGAATTTTGAAATTGAAAATTCATATCATTTTTATGATTTATACCTGAGGTTGAGAAACCCAATACTACGTTTTTCATAACTTTTTCTTCAAATAACTCTCCAAGCGTATCAATGATAACTTTCCGGTGACCACTTGTCATCGTTTTCCACGAAGTGGAAAGCATTGAGTAGAATTTTTTTGTGTATGATAAATAGTAAAAATGCTTAAAGATTTAACACAAGATTCCTAATATGTGATTTATTTTATTATTTTCTATAGTTAAAAAGTCTCAAAAAAATGTAATCGAAAAAGTTATTTATAAATATTTAAATTTAAAATATTGACAAAATTCGTAATAATCTCAATAAATAGTTTTTAATTTTGTGATTTGAGCACATAAATATTTTCTATTTACAACTAAAATTGAAAATCAAATACAAGGATTCACATAATGTCTTTCAACTTACTTGCATATAAAACAAAATTGACCGACTCGCTAATTATTAGAAAAGTTATCGAATAGTTGTAGTCATTCAGATTATTTGATTTTATAACTAAGATAAAAAATAAGTTAATTTTAACTCAATTTTTAATTATAATCGTTTAGTATAATCTTAATTAATATGCTAATTTATTTTAATAAGTTGATGTAAACGCTATATCTTATAGTTCAACTGGTGGTTGGTAACCAAATAATATGGCTTATGTATCAAAAAAAGCATGTAGGCAGTAATTTGAAAATGTTTGTAGGAAACGCATGGTATTCAGTAATTAAGGCCCTAAACATTCCTAAAATTAGATGTCCATTCCACCGGTAGTGTATTATAATTATTAATTAGTTTTATGTTTAGTATTTAACATGCAAATTCTACCTAGGCACAATGTCAAAAAAATTGATATTTTAGAATAGATATTAAATATTAAATTTTAGGTATAATATACAGTTTGTACGCTTGATTTTTAAACTAAGTTTTTTATTCCCAGTATTGACATGATAACTCATTTGAAAATTACCTTTAGTTATAGTGCAATAATAAATTCTTATAGTGAATAAAATGAATATTTTTAAATTCAACTTAATAGATTTATTTAATTCTATAAAATATTTGATTATACATTAAAATACATAAGTAGAAACACTAAAAACATTATAATTATTAAAATAATGTAATATATTATTATTTAGTAGAATTAATTCAAATTGGTTTTTCCCATGGTCGTATAAGACTCAACTCCAATATGTAACAAAATATTATTTTATCTTTTACATTTTTTATCTTTATTGTAAATTTATATTTTCCATAAAAATATACCTTGGGAAAGTTATGATCTTCTACATTCTTCAAATCCATCCCTGATGTAATATATGTACCCTGAAAAATTTAACGATTAATAATTGTTGAAAATATACAATTATTGAAGTTAAAGTATTCAATCACAAGAGTTGGGTGTATTATTGGAGTACAATGGTAATTACATAGATATTAAATTATAAATTGTTAAAAATATAATCAATAGATAGTTAAGATCAGCATTACTATTTTAAATCATAAAGATGTGTACAATAGTATACGCGATATTAAACAATCGTTTAATTAAAATTTGTCACGTTCATTATACAATGACTTTCTCAATGACGATGACGTAGTTTATTTTGGGTCTACGAAATACATAAGTACAAATTCAAAGCCACTGATATAGAGGTTTATAAATTTATCTAAGATAACGAAGTATATTCATGGTTTTTTTTGTTTTTGATCATATCACATGATTTTATAACAATTGAAAATATGGATGTAATTGACTTTGTAGGATCAATTAATTTTTACAACCATGCTGAAAAAAATAATGAACGTGTTCCTAAACAATATATTAGAGATATACAAAATCCAATTGATTATTATGACGATAAAGAATTTTTTAACAGATTCAAGTAAGTGAAATAATTTTTAATAGAAATTACCATAAGTGGACGTCATTTATTTTATTTTTATTTATGACGATGTTAAAACAAAAATATTCCAAAGGGTAATTATTATGAAAGTGAATTTATGATAATAAATTAAAATTAAATGATAACGTATACCTATCTATTAATAGAACAATATATTTTTAGATTCTTTGCGGAGCAAGGAACGTATTGATTTTACAATGGTGTGTGTTTATTACTATTATTTTTTATTTTTGTGACTGTCATTACGTTTTGGTGTAAAAATAAAGCTTTGATTTTTGACTTCAGCCCCTCTTTGAAAAATAAAACGAATCTAGTAGGTAATTTGGGGGGGGGGGGGGTCAAAAGTAAAAAATTTCTAGTAGTTTAAAAAATGTTAGGAAAAACACTGAAAAAATAAAGGAAAAATGGGAATTTTTACGCATAATCAGTTTTTGAAAAAAATCGTTAGTTACAATGTTTGTTTATAAGCATTTAAAGTTCAAAGGTTTAAGAAATATTTCAAAATCACGAAAATTTGCAAGAAGTTTTGAAGTTGGAAATTCATAAAATTTTTTTTAATTTCTATCTAAGTTTGAAAAACCCAATACCAGGTTCTCCATAACTTTTTCTCCAAATAACTGTAAAAAAAATTCAAGAGTCAATATAGAAAAAAATGTATGAGCGTATGTTATTTAATTTTTTACGAAATCGAGTAAAATAACGATATATTACAATTTAAATATAGGTAATAATATAATATATCCTACTAATTCTAGACTGACAAATAATCTCCGTTCAGAATCGTTTTTCGTATACAATGATACTTGTCATTGCATTTAAATTTAACACATCCATTATAGTGACCTACTCTCCATCTCTACTATACAGCAGAGCGACACCCACTTTTTTAATATTCATTTTTTACAATTTAATTTGTTAATTACATTTTGATTAATATGAAAATATTGAATATTCATAGTATAAAAAAAAATTGCAGAGTAATCAAGTGTCTACCCTAACTACCACATGAGCACCATTATAAGTATCATAATATCCAAAAAATAATTAAAATGCATTTATACAGACCGATTATTCTTAGCTACGGACATAGTTCTACCTATATAAATTAAAATATTTACAACAAAAATTATAATTCATAATTTCATCTTACTAAAAATACAATTTAAATGTAAAGTTCATAAATTTTCTAAAACTACAGTATTGCAAAATGTAATGCCTCTCGTATTTAATGAAGTTAAATATCTGTATTCTGATTGTTTGTGATAATTATAATATAAATCTTATAGAAATCTAAATTAATCATAAGTTATTTGAATACAGGTCTGCAATAAATGTAGACATATTAAGAATTAAATTATGGTTGTATTTTTATATGATAATTATTTATACTTGCAACATAGCTTTATAACTTTTTTGAACTTTTTTTTAGTAGATATTCTTCTTTTTGACCTTTTTCAATATATTTCATATTTTAGCATATTAAAGATAATATTTTAGTTCTTGTAGCTTTAAGACTAATTCTTCCAAACTAAAAAGAATTAGGATACTCTTTATAATATAATTTGTTGCTAGGGATTTTTTTTATTAATATGTTATACTACAATTGTCTTCCGTGTGCCTGTGATTACATAATTAACAGAATAAATTTTTTGTTGTTATTACAATTTAGAGTGAACACAGTCGTAGCATTAACACAGCAGAAGCCTTTAGATATTTGAAAGCAACAGATGATTTAAGACAAACTTTTGCGTAAAATATGAATGATAGAATGACAATGACATTACCTTATTTTTTAATTTAAATATTAATTAAAACTCGGTAATTCAACTATAGTAATCAAATAGAAGAGAATTTGAAAAGATGATTTTTCTCAGATATATCATGATATATATTCATAAAAAAAAAGTTTTTGCAGCTTTTATATTAAGAAATGTGTCTATAAATGATTAAATAATTTCATATAGTACAAATTGTTTGTGCTCTGGACGGCCGTGTAAGAATTAGCTACACACGTCGGTTAGTAATATATGACAATTTGAAGCACATTTTATGTGTGTACCGAACCTATTTTATCATGTCGCGATATCGCGTCATTCGTCGAAACGATAACGCATCATTGTACATTATGTGTTATATATTTATATTATATTGTGTTTATATTCATACATAATAAGTTAAAAATAACTAGTTAGTTATTTTTTATAATTTATTTATATTTTAATGGGGTAAAATGCTTAAAAAATTTAATTTAGATAAGAAAATAAGTACATTATTTTGGTATGTATTTTAGCAAAATTAACTTTTTTACGATTTAACATAAATATCTTATACATATTTTGTGTACAACCTTATGTGAATCTCACGAGCCGCAACTGGTGGCCATGACTTAGGTTATTAAATAAGAGTAAGAATCACTTTTGCTTAAAATTTCTAGAAGTACGACTTTAGCCTGTTTATGAATAATTATGATTAAGCATTACTTTTAAAAATAAAAGATAAGGATAGACTTAAGAATTGATTATAAATACGGCCCTTAGTTTAATATAGTTTTCCACTTTCATAAAAATTAATAATTACTATTATCATATTATCATAAGTTTTATGGAGAAAGATTAATATTGTGTTAGATAGTTTTAAATATTATATCAGTGATTTAATACTTACCGCATTTATTTTATCGGTGGCATACATAAAATTAATTAATTATTGTAATAGATTACCGGTAATAGTGGACAGCTAGTTTTAGAAAAGTTAAAAGCCTCCATTACTGAATACCACGCGTTTCCTGTGACCATTTTAAAACTACTACATGCATTCTTTGATATGTAAACCATTGAATTTGGTTTCCAACCACCGGTTAAACTCCAAGATGCAGCATTTATATCAATCTAATAAAAAAATATAGTATATTTGTAAAGGTGATAGTAAATAATAACAGTTTCAAATTAAGTGCAATATAAATGATTTTTAACCTCAATCATAAGAAGAAATAATATGATTGATTACAAGTATTCATTCATCGTAGTACTTTATTCAACTGTACTATAACAATATTTGTATTTCGGAAGAAAAGTGGCATTGATTAATGAAATTCAGATAAATAAAATATCACCATTTTATACTTTTTAAGAATCTAGTCGAGTAAGTTTTATGTGCTGTTATCTTACAATCATTATTAAATATTCACTTACTATTAAACTATCATCAAAAAGTACCGGTATTGAGAAATTTCCTTTTACCTCAGTTATATTTTATGTTCTTTTATTAAAATAAACATTAAATTGAATTAAGTTTGTCGATTGACAAGGATATAGTTTCTCAAACACTGTACGATATTCTCCCTGTAACAAAAGATAATTAAATAAATGTATTATTAGAAACTTCGTAAATAAACATTAATAATCATTATTTTATTATTAAAAAATATAAGTAATATGTTAAAAAAAAAAAAGAAACGGGATAATATTTTACCAAAGGCAAGTTATGCATATAAACATTTTTTGATTGAACTAAATAAGAAAATTCAATAAGAGCGAATATTTTTATTATTATCATTTTTATTTATACTTTATTTCAATAATATAATCTATAATTTTATAAGTATAAAACAGTAAGAATGATAGATAGTTTTGAATTTTAAAATACATTCATAAATTTAGAGCAATTAACGTGCTTGAGCAGTGGCCTCTAAAAGTCACCGGAAATATTAATATTATTTAGTCATTAAATTTAATCTAAAAAAAAGTAACAATGTTTATCAGGAAATTATATTTTGTAAATCAAATGATTGGCATAATTCATAATATTACTGTTTTCAATAAAATAATTTCTTTCATATATTTTTTATGCAGTTCGTGTCCTGCGAACATTTTTAAATGATACATAAGCCATCGAATTCAGTTACAAACCATCAGTTTAACTTAAAGATGCAGTATTTATATCAAGCTATTAAAAAAATAGTATATTTATTAAGTTATACTAAACAATTACAATTACAAATTATGTACGATTTAAATGTTTTTTTCACCTCAATCGTAAAAATCAAATAATATAAGTGAATACTAATATTATCACCCTCTGATGTACTATACTCTTATAGTTACATTGGTCAATTCAATGATAATTATTTATGTATTTTTAAAGATTTTGGTGGAAAAAATGGTTATTACTTTAAAATGTATAGAGTCGATGATACTATTTTTTCTATTCGAAAATTCTATGGATATCGATAAATTAAATACAGATGAACGATAGCACCATTTTAAAGGCCTAGTTGATTATATATATACTATTATTGTTAAAATTATTATTAAATATTTACTTACTATAAGACTATTATCAAAAGTCATCACAAATGAAGAATTTCCTTTTACCTCAGTTATATTTTATGTACTTTTACTGCAATAAGCATTCAATTAAAAATACTTGTCGTTTGACATGGATATACTTTTTCAAATACTACACAGTATTCTCCCTGTAATGAATTCATTATTTGTATATTAATGTTTTATTAGGAACTTTATAAATTAACATTGGTAATAATTGGTAATCTTAAAGAATATGTATAAAAACTCTATTGATTTATCAATATTTTGTTTGTTTTGTTTGGCATAAATACGGTTTTGGATTAAACCAAAAAAAAAAAAATTAAAGAAGAACAAAAATGTTTAATATTATGATTTTTTATTTCAACAATAGTCGTATCAATAGTAAGAATGTTTCATAGCTATGAATTTTAAAAACAATCATATATTTTGGGTAGTTAACATGCTTCAGCTATAGCCTATAAAAGTTTGCGAAAATATTATTGTAATATAGTGCTTACATTTAATCTAAATTATTAATTAAGTTTAATCTAAAAAAAGAAACAAAGTTTTTCTGTAAATTATATTTTTGTATTTCTAATAATTCATATCACGAATATTTTAAATAAAATATCTTATTTTTTATTAACATTATATATATATATTATATTTTTTTAATTTAAATAATACAATCCGTACTAGGGTTGTTTAAAATAAAATATCATATTTTTTTAACATTATTTGTATAAAAATAATTATATTATATTTTTCAATGTATGTGCATGAAAAAATATTTCAATCGTAGATAAATTTCATAATGTTCCAATGCCCTTCTTTAAAATACAAATTAGATTGATATATAGATGTATTCTCACTGAATATATACCTATGTACTATTTTATGTGACTTAATTATACAATTAAGTTTAAGCCTTTAAGTTTTGTATTTAACCAATTTCACGTATATTATTCTGTGCTGTAAGTAACTTGATATGAATATATTATAGGCAATTTATAGTACTTAACTAAAAACTATTCTAAAACCTTTACTAAATATAGGTTCTTTCACAATAAACTTATATAAGATTTCGGGATATTTGAGGTCAGAACATCTGAGGTCGGCTCCTTTTTTTATGTTGTTTACGGTCATTTTATAACTTCAATTAAAATTCAATAATTTCATTTATTCATTAACTTCATTAATTGTTTAATTAATTACAAATTACAAACTACATCAAACTTAAATAATCAATGACCAATTACAAACTGTTCTTTATAAAATGCACATAAGACTTGTGGATTATTTTTACGAACTTATTTTCAATATAAACTTTAATGAATCAAAATAAATATACATATATTAGTATAGTACCACAGAATTTTCTACTCCTTAAATTTTGCCGACCTAGGCAGCTGCCTAACCTTACATATTCGAAAAAATAAAATAAAAAAATCGACATAAAGCCTTAAGATAAATCTTATGTTATATTTACGATATTCACACCAGACGACAACGTGATCAAATCTTAGTGATGGAAACTGGATTACAATATGCTGTTTAAAATGTTATAAATTACCATATTTTTTATATATTTGTTATAATATACAATGTATACACGTAAATACGGCACACTTTGTATATGGAATACAGGTAATGCATATGCATATTATTTACACATTTTTTATTTTATCAAATTAGAAAAAAAATCACTAAAAATATTTTATTATAATCATGTGAGAGAAGGTATCCATAAATGATACTCAAGCTAGAATTTTATTTATTCATATATTTATATATTTTATTTTTCATACACGATATATATTTGATTAGGATGAAAGGTGGTGGCTTATATCAGATGAGATAGGAGGTCAACCATAATTTTTATTTAAGTCGCCTGTGTGCTTGTATACCGTTTCGCCACTGTGTCATTTCGTCACCAAATAAATCCCATTTTGCCGCATCATTTTCAAATTATTTTTGTTTTAAAATATGCTTATAAATTTGTGATTTGTAAAGTGATAAATAAACACGGTGAATTATATATCATCCGAAACGTTCTTAATACTATACTATCTGAATTCTGAAAATTGAGGATGACATGAAACTTTTGCAACATGAAAAAAAAGGTTGAAATAATTTACAATAAATACATTAAACTCGAACAAAGAATTTGCTGTCTTATGGAAAGAGTGACAAGCGTTCCTCCAAAAATTAAATTGATTGATTATTTGTACAATGTTAGTTTAAGTAGATTTCTATTACCAGATATAAAAAGGACTGTCAGATTTTGAATAAATAGATTTTTGATTTTTATTGGAGGAAAAACGGTTTGGAAACATTTATAATGCATTTTTGCTTCGTCATGTACAGATTTAAGTTCGAGATCAAAATGTATAGTGAAATTTCATACACGGGGAAAGGCATTTAGAAGTATTTTTAGAGCTATAATTTAAAAGGATTAAATGTTGTTAATATTGGATTCTGGTTTTTGAACCATAGAAATTTAACTTTCATTGAGAAATTGTATTACTGAAACCAAGCAAATAAATTGTATAAAGTAAATTTAATATTTAATATCTATTTTAACATACAAATTTTTTGAAATTGTGTCAAGGTAGATTTTTAAATTATTTTAATTTTTAAGTGTTTGATGAACATTTTTAAATTCAACTTGAATATAGATTTATTTCATTTTCTAAAATAAAGATCATTAATAAATTATAATAACCACTTCTATAATTAATAGTTGTTAAAAATATTTAATGCAAACGTCGTTTAAAATCAAATAATAAATTAAAGTACTAAGATAAAAACAACATAATTATGAAATAATAAAATATATTAATATTTTATAGAATTAATTTAAATTGATTTTTCCCATGGTCATATTATAAGAATCAACTCCTTAATAGGGCATAAAATTACTTCATTTACTACATTTTTTAGCTTAAATGTAATTTTATATTTTCCATAAAAATACACCTTTGGAAAGTTATAGTCTTCTAATTCTTTCAAATCTATCCCTGGAGTAATATAATATGTGATATAATATAATATATAATATAATATATTGTGCCCTGACAAATTAAAGAATACTCACTGAAAATAAATAATTATTGATGTAAACATATTTATGTTTTAACTAAAATTGTTATAACCTTTGTATTCTGATCACGAGAATTAGGTATATTATTGAAAAGCATTCTGAAGAAATATTGTTTCAAAAATATAATAAAACAACACATATTATTAATAAAATATGTAGAAGCACTTATATTACAAAAATTAAAATTAATAAAAACTCGAGTACGCTTTCGCTATCTGAGTATAATTCGTTGTGTTTAATAAACACCATTCAGGTAATTAAATAAGTATTAGATAACAAATAATTAAAAGCATAATCAATGGATAGGTAAAATCAGAATTATTGTTTTAAATCATATAGATGTGTATTGTGTACAATAGTATATTATGGTAATAAACAATCATTTAATTAAAATTTATCACGTACATTATATAGTGACTTTCTGAATGACGTGATTTATTTTTGGCCTACGATATACAGAAGAGCAAATTATGAAATCGTGCTTTATTTTTTCATCCGTTTTGATCCATGTGATTTTACTATATTTTATACTTGTTTATACCCTATCCCCGTTGTCATTTTTGTGTCTTAAATATATTATCTATTATTTATTAAATTAAAAAAACAACATTATGAAATTAATTGTTATATATTGTTTATAGGTATATGGTATACTTGGCATGGCGCACGTTACACTTTTACATAATAAAATAAAATAATAATGTGTGTCGGATAAACGTTTGCTCCTAACAATGCTACAAAAACCACAGGAATAACAATACTTGTTATAATAAACTAAAAATCCAAACAAATAATAAAATGTATATAATAACTTTTGATATTTAAAATTTATCCTAAAAAACCAAAACTTTTGCATTGTACTTAGATTGATTTTAAGATGATTTTATTTTTTAAACAAATTGTACACATACGTATATATTATATATATTTATAAATGTACTTATACGTTTGTGTAATAGTCATGTTTGACTACTAGTTTCAATTGATTTTCATAGATTTATTGAAATAATTGACTGTCTTATAAGACTCAACTCAAATACAGCACAACAAAGTACTTCATTTTCATCATTAATCATTAATTTATATTTTCCATAAAAATACACCTTTGGAAAGTTATGTCCTTCTAATTCTTTTAAATCTATCCCTAATTGTAGTAGTTATATATGTGCCCTGAAAAATTAAAGATTATAGTTACAAATACATATCTAATTATTATTGATGTTAAAATGTATACATGTGTTAATTACAATTTAAAAAAAAATTATTCAAGTTAAAAGAGTTAGTTTTATTAATAGACTGCATTTTGAAGAAAAATTGTTTCAAAAATATAATACAATTACATACAAATTGAAAATTATAAATGTCTTTTAATATTACAAAATAAAAACTTAAAAGTAGTTTTTTACTATCTGAATATTATTCATTATAAATATTAAATATAATTCAGACAATTACAGAGATATAAGATAATAAATCGTTAAAGGCAAGCATAATCAATGGATAAGGAAAATCAGTTTTAGTATTTTATTAAATCATATAATTGTTTACAATAACATATGATATAAAGCAATCAATTAATTAAAATTAATATGTACAATTGTACAATGGATTTTTCAATAATATGGTTTATTTTGGGTCTACGAAATATAAAATTGTATACTCAAAGCCATTGATATAATGGTTTTTAAAATTATTAGTTTCATTAGGCTTTCAATAATTGAAAATAGTTAATAGTTATAGATACCATTATTATAAATTATACAAGAATAGATTTTAATATTATGTAAGGTATTTTTTTGGATATTATTTAATTTGCCAAGTTAATTTGATCCATATTAAACATATAAATTATTGTAATACACTACGGGTGGAAGTCGATAGGTATTTTTAGGAATATTGAAAGCCTTAATTACTGAATACCACACGTTTCCTGTGATTAGTTTTGTACTACTACATGCTTTTTTTGATACATACACCATTGAATTTTGTTTCTAACCACCACTTAAACTCCAGGATGCAGCGTTTACATCAAGTTATTAAAAATAAAGTATATTTGTTAAGGTTATATGGAATAAGTACATGTAATATATAAATATTACAGTTAAGGCTTACTTAGATAATGTGGAACCAGACGCAATACACGAATTAAAATAAATGTTACAATTACGAACTATACGAAGATGATAAAATAGCAATCGACCAAACTAATATAAGTAACATATACTATCATTCAATCATATCAACGCGATGAAACCGCAATTAAAGAATTAAAATAAATATCACGATAATCAAATTTTACAAAGATACTGGAACTAACACTACGACAATTAAATTTAAAATAAAAATATCAATCACATAATTACGGACAGACCAAATTATCTATATCAAAAATGCCGCAAATATACATTCAAAAGATCATTGAAGAACGCATATAAAATCACAATGCCCTCACAGCACGCGGGCAGTGTAAAAATCTCACCAACACGACACACAAGCTTCAAGCAGAAACACCGCCAAAAGAACACAAAAAAATACTGAAGACACGCGAGAACGCCACAAGATTCGATTCCGCGTACTGAGACCTATTTATTATTAATTTCGTAACGTTGCGTTGGTTCCCCGTTTTCTAAGTATAAACCTAGATTGGTATATTGGCCTTATTACTTACAACTTAAAAACGTTCATATAATTATTTATACTGCCTGACATCCAATAACTTTTAATACATTGTCCTATGATCCTAAATCCTAATTTTAATATCTATCCAACCCTTTCTATATATCTTACAACATTAATATACCAATATAGGTTATACTCGAGCCCAAACGACTCAGTATCTATCTTAATAAAGTAAATTGGATCGTATATAATAGTGTTTATCGAATCACAACACCGAGATATCTACACACATCCGTCGACGAAAAGGTAAGTGGAAATTTAACATATATATATATATATATATAATTAAATACGTAGCTTCATGTCGACCCAATAATATAAATAGTAGCAGAATAAAATAATGCAGATAGGGTATTTAATTTCAATTATTTAACAACCAACTGCACTTAATTTCAAATCATACACAAACTTATTTCCCCTTTAATCTCTATTACTTGTTATCATTTCATTACTTTACCAATCCACCAATACATTTATATCCCCACATCATAGCCCCTTCTCTCTCTCATTTTATTTATTGTCTATCTCGCTATATTTTATTCTACTACATACAATTACAAATATAGTATAAATTAAAATATTTTTCATATTAATCATATATTTAAATAAAACAACCTTACAAGTGACTAGGTACAATTATTCAATTACTAGAGTATAGTAATTTTAATTAATTTTATGATAATTATTTTTATATTATTTAATATATTTTGGTAGAAAAAAGTGCATTGTTTTATAAATGTAGTGTTAATGATAATTATTTCTATCCGATAATTCTGTGTTTGATTAGAGACATTTATCAATTAAGTTCAGATAATTAAAATGCCCCCATCATAACGATCTACTTGAATAAGTATTAATTATTATTCTTCGATTTATTATGAAATATTTACTTACTATATAAGACTATCGTTAAAAGGTGTTGATAATAAAAAATTTCCTTTTATATCTGTTATATTTTATACTTTTACTGAGATGAATATTCAATTGAACTTTACTAAATTTGTTGATTGACAAAAATAAAGTCTCTCAAATACTGTACGGTATTCTCACTGCAATAAAAGTTGATTAAATATTTTTTTTATTAGAAATATCATAAATAAACATTGATGATTATTATTATTGAAGTATTAAAAAATATCACAATAGTAATGAAATATTATTTTACCAAAAGCAAGTTATGCATAAAAACGTTTTTTGATTTAACTAAATAAGAAAATCCGATAAAAATGAATATTTGTATTAATACTTTATTTCAACAATAGTCGAATAGTGTAACAGTTTTAAACAGTATGAATAATAAATTATAATCAGAAATTTAGAGTAATTTATATGTTTGAACAGTAGCCTCTAAAAGTGTCCTTACATATTGATAAAATTTAATAATTAAATCTAATTTGAAAAAAGTGATAATGTTGGTCCGGAAATTGTATTTTTGTATTTCTAATAATCCATACTACGATTATTTCAAATAAAATATACATTTTTTTTTAACATTATTTATATTATTTAAACTAAATTTTTTTTATTCTAAATAATTAGATTTAGATAAATTTTACAATTGTATGTACATGAAAACATAATATTTTAATTACATATAAATATTCATACTCTCAATGTGAAAGTGAAAATTTTACACCTTCTGTGTAAAATGCAAGTTATATGATATAGAGGTTATGAAAGTATGGATTATGGAAAATATTCTATAATTTTCACACGATTTTGTATGTCCTTTAAACATTTTTGTATGTTATTTGACAATACAATACATTTTAAACACTTTTATACCATTTATACAAATATTCAATACTAACATTGGTATGTAAGTAAAAATAAAGCTACATGATCAAATAACAATATTTCCAAAAATTATATAATAATCCGTACTATGATTATTTTAAATAAAATATCGTATTTTTTATTCAAATCAATTATATTATTTCTATTAATTTAATTTTTTTATTATTATTATAATAAGTAATAACTATATTATGTTTTAAATGAAATTTGATAGGGAACATAGGTAATAAACAAGAAAAATATATTTGATATTAAATATAAATATAATTATTTGGAGAATATAACTTAAAAAAAAAGTTCGTAAGTGGGTACCACTACATAAAGTGTCTAGCGGGTTAGGTTACGAAAAATTGAAACTATAGAACTATTATAAAATATTTACTTTTTCAACTATGAGTCCATTTGCTATAGCTTTCTTCAGGCTACGGTAATGGATCACATAATTTTTCTTGAGTCTTAATGTTGCAATCAATTTTTTGACCTTCGAACCTGCTGGTATATTATTGTTAGTCAGGAAAAGCAGGTCGTTTTACTTGTTATGAAGTTCTTTAGTATAAGATATATACATCTAATATTATCCTCCCTGTTGTTGATGTGTCGGTGTAATCGTCCACAATATGGTATGTACTGAGAAATAGTCCAGCTATACAAATTATTATCTAAACTTTTAAATATATTTTTAACTGAATAAAGAAAATTATAAAATATACTTACAATCCTGGTAAACAAGCCATGATTTAGGAATTGACGATTCATAATCTGCGGTCTTTTCGTTGTTTGCTTTAGCATAACGTATGCTTGCTTGACTTATGCCACCACGTATTCTTTTAAGTATAGATAAATAAATAAAACATAATTTAAAAATAAACAATCTCTTTATAATTACCTTTTCCAATTATCAGTACCATATTATAATCAGAGAGTAATTCAAGCTTCATAGACGTGTATTTCAACAACAGTCAAAACTAAACCACGGAGCTGTATAATAAAACGCTGGGTCCAAGCTGTAAGTTCTCATACACAAGTCACTGAAATTTAAATATCTTCACTATTTGGAATGACTGAAATTGTCTGTGCGTTGTATCCCACAGCTCGGTTACAATAAAAAGAGCGTCGTAATTTGACAAATTATAGAAAAATCATGATATGAAATTTGGTAATTGAAGTTCGAGATTACATAAATAAGTCCATCTACTTATTTTTGATTTTAACTTTTCTATTGTTTTCTACCTTGTTATTGTGTGAATTAATAAAAAACCTTTTGTTTGTCTTATGCGTTTTAATTGTTTTAATCTTATGAATTAAATAGCGTATTGGGAATATTTTGTATTTTTTTACGATATTGTATCTTATTTTAACATGTGTGTATATTGTTTGACAACATAATACATTTTAAATAATTTAATATCATCAAAAAAAATATTCACTGCTAACAGATGTGTGTAAAAATAAAGCTATATGCTCAAACAATAGTAAAAGCGATGGGTGAAGTGGGAATAAACACATACCACTGTTACATGAAAATTATTGTTAAAAACGATAACAGTAACAACACTTCATGTTACGTAGTTTTATATGTCCAATATACAAGACACAATCATGATTATTTTGTATTAAAACCGAATTGTATTTATTTTGGATTAAACTTATAATGTATTTTTTACAATTATATCCATTTGTCTATATTTACAAGTATTTTTTTTTTGTACATTATTATTAACATATTACAGAAAAAAAAATAGTCTGATACGGGAAAAGTACACACTCATACACATTGCACATACACTTACTAGTTACTGGCTTACAGCAGATATATTATACAAAACAAATAATATAACAATATGTAGTCAGTAGTTGTTATATATACAATTGCAGCTTTAATGTGAAACTAAACTTTAATAATTTGTAATAAAGAAAACTATTAAATTATATTATTTTTAAAAGTAACATTTTGGTATATTTGCTTGCTGATAACGATAAGTATAACAAGTAATATCTCACATAGCAATAACAAAATATTAATAATATATTTGTATTTTTACATGTGTATTATAATTAAGGACTCGAGTTTATATTTGCTTATATTTTTTTTCATAGGTAACCTTCTCAAAACCCAATTGATTGTATTCTAACCTGCATTATTGAAAAACAAAAAAAAAATCCTGTCTATATTAGATGATCGTAAAAATAAAACAATTATTAAGTAATATAAAATTAATTATTATTCAGGTAATTTATTTATTTTCAAAAAACTCCGTATTAAAAAAAATATCATAAAACCACTTAACTAGTAAAATTTTTGTTAAGAATCTGTCAAATGAAATCATAATTTTCATATAGCTAATAAATTTATTGTCCTATTCAAGCTTAAGTCATTTTTCCAAGTTGTTTTAAACACTGAATCGTTATTTTAATCCTCAAATTTAACAAACCACCACGTTCTCTTGATTCACTCTTTCGCTTTATTAAATAACATAACATTACACACCCGGTTTGAATGTAGACCAAAACACCAGATCACACATCAACTACATAATTTATCTCTGAATGCAAATTTAAACATATACATTATAACAGTTATCTACTGCTCAGCGACGAATGTATTGATTTTACAATGATGTATCTTAATACAGGTATATATGTTGTTTGTCTGGGTATAGATATTTTGATTTTCTGGCTCTCGCAGATTTTGAGTTATACTAAACATTACTTACTACTTTACCCATGAGTTAATCTTTTTTTGAAATAATATCATCATCATCAACGATAAATATAATAAATTCCACTTTCTCATTATATAGAACGCTACTAAATATTTTTCAAATAACAAGAAAACCTAAAATTATAACATAATATATGATTCATATATTTTCCTTGAAGTGAAAAAAATCTAGTAGCATAAATTATAAAAATGTTTAAAAATATAATACAAGATTTCTGAACATAATAATTGTTATACAAGTGGTTTATTTCCTAATTAAGAAATAACCAAATTTATAGTTAAAATATTTTTTTATTGATATTTCAGTATTTCAATTTAAAATGTTCTCAAAATTCCTGAAAATATTGAAAAATAAATTTGTGATTAGAATTATATGATTTTTTATTTAAATCTAAAATTGAAAATCGAATACGAGGTTCTTTATAAAATGTTTCTCAATCCATATAAAAAAAAATTCTACCGGAAAGCCATTTCAATTTCTTGTACGCATGTTTCGAAGTTTTGAAATTGCAAATTATTTTGTAGTTTAGACTTCATAAACATTTTATGATTTATACGAGTACATACTTTTTGATAATTTAATACAAGATTTATTTTAAATAGTTTTTACTGGAACCATAAATTCTAAAACATATGAAGACAAATTATATTTTATAGACATTTATTATATGTTCAAATTTAGACGAAATTATTTATATAAACGATAAATAACGTCATTAATAGGTACTTCTGTATGTGTTTAAATACATATTTCAATTCCAAATAAATGTTCGCACTATTTTTGTCCTACAGTCAACTTAGGTTAATATTTTTAATATTATTTGTTGATATTAGAGATTGGAAGTTTAAAAAATTTAGTATTGCTAGGAGGTTCTCACTTCTGTGACGTTATAAATATAAAAGACTAATATTATGTTAAAATAAATATTTTTAATAGTACTTATCTACATCTACATTTTTAAATCATACACACACAGCTATCAAATAATAATAATAGTAATAAAAAAATGTACAATGCAGTTACATTTAATAAAATAACAACGAAAACAAAATATTAATAAATTACTTAAATGCATAATAGGAATAGAAACAATAGTAACAAATAATTTATGTTAGGTTGTCATATATGTTCAACATACAAAGCATGTCCAAGACACAATCATTATAATTATTTTACATTAAGACGGATTTATATTTGTTTTGGACTAGACTTATCATTTATTTTTTACAGTTATATTCATTTGTACGTATTTACAAGTATTCTTTTTGTACAAATATTAACATGACACTGAAAAAAAAAATTTGATTCTGGTATTTATACTGCATTATACATATTTATTTATATCAATGTAGGTCCAGCTAGAACAGTAATAAATTTGTTGTATTTTAAACTTTCAAGCTAAGCAACTTTTGACTAAGTGGAAGAAACCCACGCGTACATATAAAATATATTGTAGATATATTATTTACATTACATATTAATATATAGTAATATCTACCTTATCTAGGCTAAAATTGAGACGATGATTTTTTATTGTACTTTACCTTGCATACTCTACCCAATTTTGAATTCAATTATTATTTAATTTCTAATTTTTTGAATTTATTAATACGTACACTTACATAATAAATTATTTTAAAATTCTTAAGATTTTTCAAACTTTTTAAGAAGTATTCTACGGCTAAACAAAATTATATTTTTCAAATCAGAACACACATTTTTCTTGTAATTTATAATGTTAATAATTAATATTTATTTTAATAATCGAATTCATGATTTTTACGAGTAGTTTCTTAGTTAATAAAATGTTCACATTAAGAATAATAGAAATGGTTTTCAGAAATATAAGATAGATGAAAATATATTTGATCTAATATTTATTATACTCAGACCATTTTTATAGATTATATTAAGAGTTTGTATCTCTACAGAAGACAGAACACTCCACATATGGTACCATAAATCACAAGAATTTGAAAATATGATAATTTTAAATATTTAATTATAATTAAAAAATTCCTATAATCAGATTTTAAATAATTGCATTATCGAAGAATAAAAAGAGGAAGAGTATGCTTGATGATTCGTCTCGTATGTATGTATACACTAAGATATAATACAGTTATATAGTAATGTTATATTGCAGGTGCGTTATGACGTCGAATTGAAAAGCATAGCAATCGTGTAATAACTGCCGCTATTATCTACATCCGCACTCCTCAACAGTCATGTCCGGGTAGTTTTTTACCACTAACTTTCCATCGTCGTCCACATAGAGCAACGTTTGGGTACTCAACTTGGTCGGCACGCAACACGCCCGGGAAACTGCAGCTGGATTATACGAGTTTATCAGCGTCTGCATTACCGCGTGGTTGGACGCGTTAATGTGATTAGCCAACGGGAACGTACACTCGCCGTGACAGTAGAACGCGTCATATCCCGGCGGAGCTTGGATCCAATCGCTGAATCCGATTTCTTTAAAATCCACATACATCGAATACCGTTGGCAGATCTTCTTCTTTTTCGTTTTCTTCTGTGGCCCTGCAACTCCGTCTGTTGACCGTTTGCTCCGCCGCAACATCCGTTCCATCGTGCTCTTATCGCCTGCGCAACGATTCAATAACACAATATTATTATTAATTATAATTCATCACATATTTGAATAACAATCAACATTGTAATGTAGAACTTTGGTCATATTTCGAGTTTAACGGGATTCTATCCCGTCCGCGTCATTACAAAAATAAATCTATCTTATGCCTACAGTACAGATTTTTCTAGTAATCGGATAAAGCTTCCGAAAACAATGAAAACATATTTTAATTCGTCATGAAGTTTAACTAAAAATGATTTTTATATTCCTCCCAAAACTTTAAAATTAAGATTTCTTTTTTTTTAAATTTAGTATAAATTATTTAGAATTTTAAAATATTTATTAGAGAGAACAAATTAATTATTAAATATTTCAAAATGTCTTTTTAAATAAATTTCATTACACATTGAATTATGTATTCATAAATGTTATATTGAATAAATATGCTAAACGATTGGAAAATTACTAATACTTTTGAATGAAAAAAAAAAATATAATTATAATGAATTATAATGACGTGTACGTGCATGAGCGCTCCGCTAATTGTTTTACATATTAAATAGAAAATAAAATGATCAAATCCTAGTTGTGGACAAATTATTTAGGTTAATATTATAACATAACAATTGCGAACACGAGTGTCGTTGTCATAATATATATTGTATACAGAGTTCTTTTAAATAAAAACCACGTGAGTTGCGGACACAAATATTTTCTTTCACCACTTTTTCAGGACTTAGGACAAGCTACTAAAAAAGTTGGTAGATGGGGTTAAAAACATTTGAGTTTTGCAAAAGAGCAATCGTTATTTTTAAAATTATCGTGAATATTTTTTTTTATAAAATATTTATAAATTATCACCATTATTTTTCTATTTATTGATATAGGTTTTATTTGTACACGCCTACTGTTGAATTTCATTTTTCATTATGCGATGAAAACGGAACTTAAAACCGTCAATTACACATGATTCTATAAGTTTTTCACTGTAGATTTTTATACAGAAAATAGACGAACAGAAAGTCGATAAATATTAAGTAAGCATAAGTAAGGTTGTCGTTAAGCTGATTAAATATATTTTTTGACAGCCGTCTCAATATCATCATTATCAAATTTTCCAACGTCCATAATCGTTATATCAAAAATATTAATTGGAAATTTTTCCGCAATTAATATTTTATATTTGTGTCCAAAATATGTATGTTATATTTTTAGATTTCGTCTGCAACTCACGTGGTTTTTGTCACCGGAAACATCGTCTACGACTTGTGGCAGTATAGCATTTTGTTGAGAAAAATAAGTTATCAAACTGTAGCCATAACTCAAAAAATTTAAATTTTGGGTTGTGGCGATCTTACATCAAGGGTACCTTTTATCATGCAGATATTAATGGTGGATCAGTGAAGCACTAACAAAATATGAATTAGTTCTTGTCATAATCGTAATTCACTAATTAAATGAAAAAATTATAGTTAAAAACAATGTATTTCTGGTGGTATCATATAATAAACAAAAATAGAATAAATCATAGATAAATTTATTGGATATCATAGTATATTTACAACTTCCGAAACTTCTATATTATGATTTTGTAGTATAGCGTCGTAGTAGGAAATAATTTTGGATTAGTAATATTGTGTTTAAAAGCATTAAAAAACTTTCGTGCACAGGAAGCCAGACCATTTCAAATATTTAGCCTAAATTTGATTTACTTATTTACGCAACTAATATCATTATCTAATTAATGTTATAGTTAAAATAGAATTATACTTACTAATTGTTCCGTCATCGGTATAAACCAATAGCAATGTATTTTCAGGAGATACAAAATCAAATACGCTGAGCAAATGTGTGTGGCTACCAGACTCTGTGACGCATTGTACTAACATACCATGGTTGTCTTTGAAATTGTTCTTCGATAGTCTTTCTATAAAAGGTGTTACGTCAAAACTTTCGGTTTTTGAAATTGTTGACATATTAATTGATTTCGAATCGATAATTCTATAAATATATAAATATGACATAAATTTAATAATTATTCAATCAACAAAAAATGTGTATACACGTTTACATATTAATTATACCTACTATTGTAATATTGTTTGTTTATAATTACCTAAGAACAGGTTTTGATAGACCCTTCGTACCAGGTTGGATTATATCATGTATAATCACATGAATAAATTCTTCATTTCGTAATACTTTATCGTATTTCATTGTAAAACGAACTTCAGCAGCTTTAACCTGGTCTCGTTCTGGTAGAGAATCTATATCGAACTGTAGCCTATATTTTTTAGACTTAGCATTAATTGGAGCTGGTCCTGTCAAATATAACCGTTATAGTTAATTTAATTATTCATCAAATATACGAGTGGTATACTAAAATATATCAGTTCAGTGTAATATAATATTCAATATAAATTAGTATCAATCTATTTTATTTTAACAAAAATATTATACGGATAAGTATTAAACATAAATGTTAACTTTTTACGTAATATAGATGTTATACACTTAATATAAAAATAATAATACATATATATATACTATATCATATGAAAAACTTTATTTTCACCTTTATTGGAGTAAGCTCTAGCAGTATTAGCAGACGTTGTGTGCAAACCAGGAAGAGAAAAATGTGTTGTCATATTTTGTTCTAACATCGATTTATATAGCTCCATAGTGGCCGGTGGTATCTTTATATTTTCTTCTACTACAGGTCTTCGATTTAGACCTTTATATTAAATCGATAATTCATTACAATTATTTCCACTCAATTATGATTAAAATTATTATTGCAATAATAATTGGGTTAGATAAATTTTACCTAATTTTGTAAGTAAGTTTTTTTCCACTTCATCGTATCCAGTAATTTCCGCCAATCCGATGTGTAGCATAGATAACAACACTAGTAAAATAACCATTGTATCTAAATTCAAAACAATAATATTAATGTTAAACGGTATACAACATACACATGTAATATATTATTTAGAATTTAATTATAAAATATATTATCTATTAACTTTAAACAAGGCTGGGTATTAAAAATTGAGTTAATTTTAACTTATTAACTGAACTTACTAGTTCACTGTTTTAATTAACTTAAATTTAACTTAACTATTACTATATACGTTAACTTAAAATCAACGCATATTGTTTTTAAAATTCCCAATTAAGTTAATTTTGAATTTTCGAGTTACTCAGAAAATATTTTAGTATATTAATGAAATTCTTAGAATATTATAAAATATTAATAGAAAAAAAATATATTTTCGTATTTATTTTTATAAATAAGAACTAATAGTTTTATTAATTGAGT
Source organism: Rhopalosiphum nymphaeae (assembly GCA_036289425.1). Lineage (NCBI taxonomy): Eukaryota > Metazoa > Arthropoda > Insecta > Hemiptera > Aphididae > Rhopalosiphum > Rhopalosiphum nymphaeae. The sequence goes on along the minus strand of JAZAQC010000001.1, from coordinate 5,412,202 downwards.
ACTAATAAAATAATAAGTAATATTATTAAAGAGGTAACATTGTAAAAACGTGACATTTACTCGTATGACCATGTAAAATATATTAAGAGCTATGAGTCCACGAAGTTACATTTAATGTTGTGGACTTCGTAGAACCTCATTAGTTTTTACATATCATTTGATATATTTTATTAATAATTATTTTTAATTTTAATTTAAATATTATAATTTATAACAGTATATCCATAAAATTTAAATCAACCCAAACTCAAGTTTTTCATTTATTTTAATACCTTTTCAATGCATTTTTTTTTCTTTTAGTTTACTTGACTTCTTAATTTAAGTTAAGTTAAGTTAACAACATTTATTAACCTAATTTTAAACTTAATTGATGTATTAAAAAGTCTGTTAACTTAACTTTGAATTTAATTGAACCAAAAAATATTTAACTTCACTTAACTGAGTTAAAAAAAATCATTAACTTGCCCAGTCTTGGTTTTAAATAACATATACATCATATTTAGGTACAACAAAAAACGACGTAAATTTTTATTAGATATTAGTGCATTACATTTTAAATAACTGGATATCAAACAATAAATATTGGAAGCATTAGTGCTCAAATCCAATGTACGTAGTTCTAATATTATTTGTTAATTTTTGCTTGTGCGCCTCAAACGTAGTCTTGTTATTTATATTCAGGTTCAAAACAGTTCTATCATATTTAAATTGTTTACTATATCATCAGTTATCGCTGTTATCAATTGTTGTTTTTGAAATTTATTTTACGTAATGTAACGTGAAAATAAAATAAATTCCGCTTTTCAATTCAGTGATTTTTGGTTTATACATATACCCTTTAAGTTTTAAGTTTTAAGCTGTTTTGTATCTATGTAACTTATTGGTTTATTAAATGTTTTGTTAATTTATTATTATTAGGGCAATACATTTACTATTAAAATTAGTTGTTTTGAAAATATAATCCCCTCTCATTAGAACTTCGTTAGTTACGTTTACAATTTTAATATTAAAAGGTAAGAAAATAGTAAACTACTCTGCAAATGTTTAATAAGAATTGAGTGTACTTCGTCATTAAGTAAATTAAATTCCTGTAATATATGTATTTGATTTGAATTCAACTATTAAAGTATGTATACAATAAATCATGGGCCACCAAATGGCGGCCCGCGAACAAATTTTATCCGGCCCGCAGAAAAAAAATAAAAACACATATTACGACAACATTCTATGTGCTATTGTTGTAAATTATTATTTGTATTAAATATTATTGGTTTTCATCGACTACTGTTGATAAATTGGTCGCAAGCATACCTTAACTAAACTTTAATTGGGTCATTGGGTGACTGCTAGTTGATTTTACTTCTACGTAGTCTGTCCTTTTTCAAAAATGAATTATATTTAAAACAAGTTCAGATCCCGGCTAACCAACAAACATCTTGACATATTTATGAAAATAGCATGCACTAACCAGACCTCCAATTTTAAACAGTTAGTCGAGAGCAAGATTTGTCATTTTTGTCACTAAACAAAGTTCTATTTTATTGTATTTATAAATTATTTTTATTTTAAATTTTTTAAATATTTGTAATATTAATTATGTTCTTAATGTTTAAAAACAATAGCAAATAATAAATAAAATAAATAATGTTTTCATTACATCCAATTTTAAAATAATACCTATTGTCCTATTATTTATATGTTGAAAATATGTACTTAGAATTTTAATTGCCCGCGAAAAATTTTCAGATTTCTAATATGGCACTTCAAAAATATTAATTGGTGACCACTGATTCAATAAATGTATTATTGTTAATCAACTTACAAAAGTAAACACAATAATATATTTTGAAATTTTATAATATTAAAAAACAAAATACTTCTAAATAATAATAATTAAAGAAGTATTGAATGACTATATTGAGCTATAAGTCAAATGTTGACTTTCATATTGTTAAACAATGTAAAATTATTAAATTACTATGTACTATAATTAAAAAGTGCAGTCACCTTTATATTTATTTTTTAAGTATTAACAAATATTATACGTTATTTTTTATTTTTACGTTACTGAATTTATAAATTCAGTTCGTAATTGACCATTGTCGCGATTACATATGTCTAGTTGTGCCCCGTTATCTGTTATTTTATCTGTACATTTACTTATTATATGTATTTTTACGTATTTTCCTTATTAAAAGTAATGCTGCCTGTGAAGTTTGTAATCAAGAGGTTTCCCCGTAAAAATTATTAAAATACAGTATCTATAGTATGAACTTTTACACGACATACTTATAATTCAAAAAAACTATCTTCAAATAAGGAATGAAAATGTGATAATTAAATACTGAAATTGATTTTAAATATATTACCAGATATTATAATAAATTGTTATAAAGCTATATATTCTCTCTGCATGCTAAATAAATAAGATTGTTTATATATCTTAGTAAATAATAATTATAAAATAAAAACCATCCGGAGAAAAATTTTATCAAATTGTAATTCTATTGAAATAGCTATTGATAAAAATCATTCATGGTTTTTTCTAACTAGATTAAATAGATCACCTAGTTATAATTTGGATATTTTTTTATTATCTTTAAATGAATGTTTATCAAATTTTAATTAAAATTATAATTATATCATACGTGGTGATATTAATATTGATATTTTAAAAAATAATTGAATATTTGAATATTTTATATAGTAATAGTTTTTACTCTGCTTGTAGTAATCTTACAAGAACTACTAGTCATTCTAATACATGTATTGATCCTATTTTTATAAGACATGTTAGTGCAAAAAATATATCATCTTATGTGTTACGCAGTAACATTACTGATCATTTTAGCTTAGTCTTGAATATTAATATTATAATAATTTAAAAATTCGTAATACTAAGGCTAATGGTGAATTAAAAGTTCATTTCAAAAAAATGTATTTTAAGCATTTAAATATGTTAATTAAAATGGAAGATTAGGATACTCTACTAGAAAATAAAAACGTTGATAATACAGCATATATTTCTAATAATAAAATTAATGATTTAATTGTATCATTTTCTAATACTTATGCAGAAAATAAAAAAAAGAGCAATATAAATAAATTTAAACTTAAACATTGGATTTCTTTGGGTCTTATTTACTTTTATAAGAATTAGAGAAAAAATGTATAATGCGACAAGACGTCAATCTTTTAACTTACATCACAGTGTTAAATTAATAACATAAATATACTAAATAACTCAATTAAAATTGCTAGAAACACATTTTATTATAAAAAAAACAAATTGAATAAGTTGAAAATAATCTAAAAAAAAGTATGGAAACTTATAAAAATAGCTTCTAATACCCCAAAGTTAATAAATCAACTATAACATTAGTGAAATAAAGGATGAGACGGGTAGGAGTACCAATAATACAAAAGAAGTCGCTAATATTTTTAATTATTTTTTTGTTAATTTTGGAGTTAATATAGCCTCTAATATTTATGTTGAAGGTTTTAGATACAAAACATTTAATTAGCTAAATTATAAATGTCATATTGAAAACTCAATTTTTTTAAGTCCTGTTGACTCTAGAGAAATAACTTATGTGAAATTGTAAGATCATTCGTTATATCATGAAGATTTTTTGATTAATATTATGATAAAAAAAACTGCAATTAATTTATCTATACCCTTGTCAATTATTTTTAATAAATGCTTCAAAACTTGTGAATTTCTTAAAAAGTTAATAGTTATACCGCTTTATAAGAATGGTGATATAGGAAGCTGTAATAATTATAGACCAATCATTCTAATATCAAGTATAGCTAATAAACTTGAAAAATGTATAAAAAGTAGACTTGTTCGCTTTTTAAATGAACATACATTTTTTAATGAAAACCAATTTGATTTTAGGAATAAATTATCCACAAATGATGCTATATATGGTATTACTAAATTTATTTATCACAATTTTGATCTAAAAAGCATGTAATTATTATAATTTTATGAAATGATTCTATGAATCATATTATATTGTTAAAAAAACTTGAATACTGTGGAATAAAAAGAATTCCATTAAAACTACTAAAATCATACATTAGTAATATAAGTCAAAAAGTTAAAATTAAAAATGTTTATAATGATGACCAATTAATTGATTATTCAGCATCTCAAGAGACTGTATTTGAACCAATACTTTTTATAATATATATTAATAGCTTACTTAACCAATATTTTAGAGGTAAAATATTGAATTTTGCTGATGACACTATTTTTCTTATTAGTATAACTCTTGTTTGCATAATCTTATAAATGAAGCTAATACAGGAATTAACTTAATTAAAAATTTGCTTGGCAATAATTCTTTACAACTTAATCTTTTTAAATCTAACTTATTACATTTTAGAATTGTTAAAAGTAACAATAATTTAAATTTTGATAAATTAATATTTCACATGGTCTTTCATTATGTCTAAATGATAGAAATAATTGTATCTATCCTGTTATTATAAAACTCACACTGTAAAATATTTAGGAGTACATTTTGATGCATTTTTAATATGCAGAATTACCTTAACTCTTAATTTTAAAACGACAATACCTATATAAATCTCTAGTACAATCAATAGTGTCCTATTATATTGCATTCTAAGGTAACGCTTTTGATTCACATATTAAAAAACTGTATACCTATAATATTAAATTATCTTGTAAAATATATATTTAATAAACCGAGTCTCTTCCCAACAACTTAATTGTATAATGATTGTAAATTTTAAATTTTAGGTCTCTTCATATATTGCACGTTTTTGCTGTTATTTTTAAAGATATTAATATTAATAATATTACATTACCTAAATTGAGAACTGCCTTTTGTCAATTTAATACATGTACCATATTTTGTTTTCACCCAGTTTTGTATTAAACATAAAATATGCATTAATGATTATATACATTTTAAACAACTTAAAAGAAAACTCATGTTTTATTTTGTTTCTTATAATACTCTTTGTAAATATTCTTTTTTAAATTAATTGGAAATTATTGTTAAAAGATTTAAATTAACATAAAAAGTATTTTTATGTATACGAGTGGTTTTAAATACGGTATACCTATTATCCACAAATTATTATTTAATTCGAAGAAGAATCCAACAAATATCGAGTCGGCCAAATTCCAATGGCCACCTACATAAGAAGATGGTAATGATAAGAGCGGGGCTGTTGAGCATTTCGTGAAGTGTGTTGTCTAGAAACCGGTCATTTACAAATGAAATGTTTTGTGAGATCAAATTTATTATATTTCAGTTTATTTTAATCCAGAATTAATTTTTTTTTTTTTTAACACTTTTTAACCTTTTTTGAGTATACCTAATCTCAAGTGTGTGTATTGAGTCGTTTGTAGCAAGTAAACACTTTTGTAAAAAGTAAAAAGACACCGCTATAGTTACTTTCTTTTCCTATACTCGTTATCGTGGTCAGTTATCTGGAGTAAAGCGATCTCAGGGTTATAAAGTTTAATTCCCGCGAGATCTTGTTAAATTATCCATTTGTACAGTACGCGTTATCGTGATCACTAAAAGGAGAATTAAATAAGCTTTTAGCGCTGATGTCAATATATTTACTCTTTAAAGATTTGAAAACCGAAAAATATATGCTATGTAGTAAGTCTAGTTTTTGCATAGTATATACGACAGCATAAATAGTTATTATTCGATCGATGGTAAAATGTTTTACTTATTTAATCATTTATTAATGAATCGATTTTTATGAAAGTGAGCTGTTAGTGATATTGATAAATGTAGTGCCCTGAATAAACAGCAAAATATAACGATATCTATTATAATGATCTAGATGTCAAAGAATATATATAGGTATTGAACACAATTGTAATTAAAAACCTGTACTTATTGTTATTATGAAGAAATAAATTTATCACGCAACTAAAGTATAAAACTAATAATATTTACCATTTACCACATTAATTTAATGCTTTAAAGTTAATACAACAGTATTCTATTGACAATGGATAAATATCAACTCATTATATAATAAGGCTATATAGATACTAACCATTAAACATTAATATAGACACAAGTCATTGAATTATTGAAAATAGTGTTACTGATTAATATTGATATGTTTGTATAATCACACAAAAAACATTTCATTATAACTCTGTGTAAAAAAAGCTAAGTTAAAAAAATCTGTAGTGACATTACATTTTGTAGATAATGATTAAATCTTCAAAATACATGATATAATATGGAAATTAAGTAAAATGTAATTTTGTAATATTACCAACGCCAATGACGACAAATATGATCAATAATCATTTAGTCAATTATTAATTTCTTTACGAAATGTACATTGGTGGTTACTTATTTGTATTTATTTAAGTATACGTATACGTTCTGTCAAATAAGTAAACAATGTGTTGAATAAGTGTTTAACTTTACAATTAATCCGAAAAGCTCAACATTTTACAATTAAAACAATTGAAATAACATTTTAAATACTCTACCATTATTATTATCATTCACATTAGATTGTTTTATTTTCTTATTCAGTAAATAATTATTGTCAAAATTGTAATTTGTATTGTTTTAATTTTCTATTAAAATAAATACCTATTGTTTAATAATTATATGTGACATTTATATCAACTAGTTTTAAAATTATATTTTATATTTTTTTTCACTCAAATTAAATTAGGTTATTTATGATTTTATAAACCTATTGTTCTATGTCATAACGAATCCCAAAATACATATCTATTTAATGTAGCCTCTTAGATTTTCACTCTTTTTAGCATCATGACCTATATGTATCCCCGAATATCTATTGTAACCATAGATAATATTTAAGAATATTATATTATGTTATCTATGATCGTGACTTACAATCAACATTATTGATTTTTTAATAATGTCATATGAACAATATACAAATATTAAGAAGTATATGGAAGTACTTGGGAATACACGGAAGTACTTGGAAGTACATAAAAGTACACATAGTTGGAAGTCTGAAATACAAAAAATTGACTAGTGGTTTACCACACAGATTTTTTCTGAAGCTTTTTTTTAAGTTATTGCTTAACGCTCGCATGTTCAATTTTCAATTTATTTTTTAATACTATGTTTAAGGTTATTTTCCTGAATAATATTTAATTTATTATTTTTATTCAAATGATTTTCAATTTTATTTTACATAAATTTATTGCTCAATATTTCCCAAAAGGTTTTTTAATCTGTATTTTAAACCATTAAGCACAAAGAATTTTCTCAGAACATTTCTTCTATTTTAACGCATACACTTATATTCCAGTAAATATTTGTGTGCCTATCTGGTAGGTTGTTATAAGAATGATGAGACACAAATATAACCAATCTTTAATATTCTATTAGAATATATAATATACTATATTTATTAACTTTTCCAGACATTTTATACCTAATAAAATTCACGAGATTACGGATTTGTACCTATGTATAGTAACTAATTCGAACAGTTGTATGATGATGAGTAATTTTAAACCGGAACCACTTAGTACATTTTTATTTGACCCGGAAACCAACTCCGTTTTCTACTAATTATTTATTTATCCTTATTATACTATTTACGGGCGGAGCGACAATTTAAGACATAACACAATTTATAATTTAAATAATTAATACACACAAGATAATAATTGCAATAATAATATAACATTACAACTATATAAATATAATATAATAAAATTATCGTATAAAACTTATGAAAAAAATATTTAAATTCGTTGTGGGGAGTTTAATCAAAAACAACTTTTCCACTTTTATGAAATCGCTCCTTAACCTTAAAAATGTTTGATCCTAAGAATTTAAAAATATTCATAATATTTAATTTGAAAAATTAGATGAAGTCTTTTTCAAATAAATGTCATAAAGAATTAAATTATATATTTTTTTAATTTAATCCGATAATTAGCGTAGTAGGTAATACAGTATTTAAATGTGTTAATACGATTGACAAAATACTGATACTGTCAAGAAAATAAAAATAAAATAGTTGATGTTTGTATACAGTGCGTTATTGACATGTGTGTGCACGTACGGGTGCGTTCCGCGACTTATTTTACACACAGTCACATACACTACAACGTTCACTTGCTACAAACGCGTTCACACGAGCCGCACGCAAACACGTCAGACAATTTCCTGTATAAACTCCTTAAAAACGGTCTGTTTCAAATCCTCTTAACGCAGTGGTATACTTATTTGCGAATACTGTTTGATATGATTTTCGTTTTAACCACTATATATATTAAAACGCATTAAAACGTCCAATTGGTAATAAACTAATAATAATGAATAACTGACGATGACAACCCTGTGCAACATGATATTATAATATTATACACTATAGAGTAGGTACAAACACTACGAACTACTTAAACTATTAGTCGGGGGTTAGTTCGGTGTACTGCCGTGCCATATTATTACGACAAATACACGAGAACGCTAGTCCATTACCTGGTTGTGTGACGACGCTGCCGCCCCGATGCCGTTGTTTCGTAGAAGAAAATTAAACCGCGCGCGTTCAGCGGACGACGATACGATACAGCTGCGTTATGACTTGAAACGCAGTGGATACATCATAGTATATTACTACTCGGACGAGCGGACGTGCCGCGCACTTTGCCGTTCGGCGTACCTACCGGCCAGCCGTATCTCTACGTCACAAAAATACGTCCGAACGGTCAACCGGTGTGTAATGATATTGTCGATATAAAATTTATGTTTTCAAGACGCACACGACAACGTTGCTGCACCGCACAAATGCACGACCAAACCGAAAACGAGTTGACAGCGAAATGATGACCGCTGCAGGGCCTCGGAGGGTATTGCCGGTCCATTGTGTGTACGTATATAAACATAATAAAACGCGCGTATACACATTATACCCGGTCCCGGGTACACCACACGTGTGACCGACCGTCCGACGGACCGACCGCGCCGCCACCGCTGCCGCCGGAAATCGGCAGACAAACGGGCGCCCGGTCGGGCTGTACGCGTCGTGCGGGCGAGATGGTCGGGGGTTTCGTGAGTGCGTATGTGCGCGGCAACGTGTGGCGGCGTTGGGGAGTCGATGGTCAAAGGGCGTGGTTTTCGTATTTCTGGAAACCAGATTTCTGGGCGGCTGCAACACAACACGCGGTCCTACAACGCACATCGCCGCCGTACGCACGACGTTGTATTATTATTATTATTATTATTATGCACGTATATGTGTATAATATTATTGTGGTGCTCGAGACGGGAAAAGAAAAATAGTATGCGCACGGACGAGGGACGCGGGAATGCGACAGACGTATTTGCTTTATGCCTGTACGCGTTCCCACGGAGACTCGATGACCAAAACGTCACTCCCTCCTTCGATGAAATCGTTTTTATTTTTAACCCTCTCAGCTACACCGTCGCATTACAACGGCGACCCGCAGTGCACAGTGAAATAGTAATATTGTTGTTAAACTGTGCAAGTCTCGATAACAATAAATATACGTTATGTGTATATATATATATATATATGTACAAATTAGAGTAGTAGATACATCGTAATAATATTATCGTTTTGATTTTGATACAAACAGATATTAAATATATTTTATCATTTTTTGATTATCGTCCGAATGAATCTCTGAAAGCGAGTTTGTATATGTTGTGAGGAAACCTGTATTATTATTGGAATATTCGTACAAAATATTATGTTTTGTTAAAATGTTAACCGTTTCGTTTGGTTGTTTGGACATGAGACGGCTCGACGCCGATGTCCAGCTGCTTCCTAAGCGTGTAAAAGCAGATGTGTATAGGCCAGCGGGTGGTAACTGTGATCTTTTTTTGTTCCTTTTAAATACAAAATATTACGAATGGCGATGGTGACAAAAGTCAATTCGTTAAGCCGATGGTAAACGTTGGTGCCACGCGGCACGCAGTCTATAACTATAGTTAATAATATTATGGTAGATTCGTATTTAATGTATGACTCTTGAAAACTCATTGTGTATTGCATGATATGTAGCTCCGAAATACATTATAATATTATGGGTGGTATGAATAGACAAAAAAAAAATAATATAACAGTAAAACTATAATTACTAAATTGTGATAATTATATATATATATATACAATATTAAAAATATTGTTTTTTAAATTGATGCTGCTATTGCAATAATAATACCATAATATAAATTCAATTTAATTAATTTTATATTATTAATTTATGAATTTATGATAAAAACATAATGATTATTATATGGGCTGTTGACACTACGAAATTAATCCTTAAACATTCAAATTTACGACGATGTTAATTGGCATTCGTTAAATTAAGAAATATTTTAATAAATATTAATTATAAACTTAAATAATAAATAATTAATATAATTCAAAGAAAGTTTATATTATATCTTTAATATTGACTTATGTCGCTATATGACTAACAATTGACGGGAAAACATGAAATTGTTGTATAAGGTAAAATAATCGATATATTTTACGGTGAAATATTTGAACGACTGGATGACTCGTATTTCGTAGATCAAATATTGGACGAATGTGGTCTTTCCTGATATCTGTAATTTTGAAATTTCACAACGCTATTTATTTATTAAATATTTATAACAAATATAATATTTTATTTAATATGAGATCTTAAATTATACACTACACACATGTGTTTAATGGATATTATTTTTAAAGAAAAAGCTATATTAATGCATATTACATTAAATTCAAGTTTACTTGTTTTAAAGAAATCTATTTATTAATTCTAATAAAACAATTTAACGTTTTAAAATTCGTTTTAATAAGACTATCAATTTGACAAGGTATTAGGTTTGGGTGTCATTTAAAGCAATTAAATTGTCAATTTTATACCGTTTTGTTTGATATACAAGCCCACTGATATAGATCTTTTCCCATTTGTGGTGAATACAATACTTGTACGCCGGTGTCGCAAGTTCCTAATACCCTCAAATGTTTTTACCCCCGGAATAAATATACTAGGTAATTTATACCCCTTCCAGTAAAATTATTCATAAGGGGGTATATTATGTTTTTTTCACCGGTAAAAATATTGTTAGTACATATTTTTTCTATCTACATATAAAATTATGTCTTGGTACTTGAAATTGATTAGAAAATTGTATTGCATTTGTTAGATCTCAGATCTCAGTGAAACACCCTGTATTGTAAACTGTAGACTCAGTGGTTCTTAACCGGTGTTCCGCGGAAAACTGGTGCTCCGTGAACTTGGCTAAAGTGTTCCGTCAAAATTTCAAAATTGGTGAAAAAAAATTATAAAATTATTGTTAATTAAAATTACTGGGATAATTTCAAACTTACAGAATGCACAATAGGATAGAATGTTAAAACTGTTATTTCGGAAAATTTAATTTTGAGTGTACGATCAGTTGACAACGTAATAAATTCCTCCTCTTCTTATGACGTCAACTCATATATTAATGTATTGGTTGTAGAAAATGGATTTCGTATCCAATCATATTTTTCAATATTAAATGCGGGAAAATATTTCGTAATTTTTTCTTCTAATAATTCTAAATGTTATGTTATAATTAGAATAATTTTATGTTTATTATTTTGGACCGAAGGAAACACGTCTACCGTCTTTTTTTGAACTATACGCATTCTCCAAAAGGATTTTTTTTTTTTTTGAAACACTGATAGTTTATTCGTGGACGTTAAAATATTTTCATTTTTACCTTGCATACTAGTATTCAAAGTATTTAAATAATTGAAAATATCGGCTAAATACGCCAATTTAGTACACCAAATATCATTTGTCAGAAAATTATTAAAAGTATCGTTTTTTTCGTTTTGAAAAAACATTAACAGTTCATCTTTTAGTTCCAAAACTCGATTTAGCACTTTACCTCGCGATAACCATCTTACTTCACTATGTAAAAGTAAACTTTCATGTTGAGCATCCATAGATGCACACATCTTTTTAAATAGGCGCGTTTTTAAGGGTCGTGATTTTATATAGTTTACCATATTTACAACTTGGTCTAATATCGGTTTTAATGTTATTGGTAATATTTTCGAAATAAATGATTCTTGGTGTAAAACACAGTGTGTCGATATGATATTAGGATTTTTATTCTTCGCAAAAGTGATAAATCCTTTAATAGAACTAACCATAGAAGGAGCACCGTCGGTACAGATTCCTACACATTTGTCCCATGTTAGATTAAATTTATATAAATATGATGAAATAGAGTCAAAAAACATTCTGTCCTGTTGTGCGTTCTGTAAGTTTGAAAATTAAATTATCCCAGTAATTTTAATTAACAATAATTTTATATTTTTTTTTCACCAATTTTGAAATTTTGGCGGAACACTTTAGCCAAGTTCACGGAGCACCAATGTTCCGCGGAACACCGGTTAAGAACCACTGATGTGTACTAATTAATGTAAGTAGATATTTAATGCAATGCCTAAAAGATAATCGTCGAACTCTCAATTTGGAAAATATCCAACTACTTTTTTTCACTCTTTCAGCTCAACTAACTTCTTTGTTCTTTTAATTTCTTGGCATATTTTTATTTCCATCTATGTTTTGACAGTTTGAATAATTTTAATTATAGTTGGGTTTAATTGACGTCACAAAACATTTATAAATGTATAGATCAAAGGATGTTGAGCAGAATGTAAATTAGCAAATCCATCGTTAAATCCTTCACATATATGTTATTTTTTTTATCTCACATTTATACACTTATAGTTACTTTGTATTTTCTCATGTGCATTCGATCAAGGTATTACATTTAATATCTACTTGCATCAATTAGTATATATATTATTTATAATACTTATATAAATTGTATTATATTATACATATTTTTATCGTTTTTTATCCTACTCATATAGTTAGTATATATCTTTATCTATTGATAATAGAATTTTGTTGTATTAAATGTAAAGCATTATAATAGTGTCAACTATAAATATGCTTAGCTATGCTCATGTTTTTAATTTATTTATTTAAAAAAACCATTAATAAAGTACAATATTATATTAAATACCCGTACATAGTATTTGATATCTAGATTCATTGCCAATTATAATTTATAGTGTAAGTCATTGTCTTTTAAAATGTATATTATGTACCTATGTAATCCTATAATCAGTAATTATCAACTGCTCAACTTGATAAAAAACGATTAAATTAATATCATATATTTTACATTTGGTTAATCATCCGTACACTAAATATATACTATAATAGCTCATAGGTGCCTATGTAATTTTCGTAATACTTTCAATATTTTAAAAATATTCAATTATTCGTATTTTATAAAATTTAAAAATAAATTATTCAATGTAATATTAATAAATATAAAAAATAATAAGTAACTGCACTTTTGGAAAATTTTAAAATTTTATTGATTGTACATTATTATTTAAAATAACTTATTTTTATCAAAATGAATTACTCTTATTTCGTTGTAATTTAAAAACTAATAACTAACAACAAATAGATAGGTAGGTATTTGAAATATTCACCGAATAAAAAAAAATAAAAAATAAATCATCATTTTCTAGGTATGGTATAAATTTTATTTGATTATTTCGACCTTTTTTGAACTATTTATAAACATATTATGATATTTCCTTTTTTTTCTGTTTATAAGTATCTATAATAAACTTTTTGTTTCGTCAAAAAGTTTTAATATTTAATATAAAGTTCTTCATTAACAGTTTATACTGAAACTAAAATGTTTTTTTAAATATGTATTAAGTTTAATATATTATGATTATCATAAAAAATCATAGCTTAATAATATATTTGATTTAAGGAAAGTATTTACAATTTGATTAAATTACAATTCACTTACTTAATTAAACCATCATAATTATAATCACGATTTTATAATCGTTCTAGATTTTTAATTTTTTTTTTTTTTTTGTAACACAATTATTTATATAATATTATAATTTAAAATGTTATTATAAAGTTATTTGCAGTTTTTTTGAAAAATAATTTTAAATACATGAATACAAAAAGGTATTTCTTATAATAATATAGTATAATATTCAGTATAATTTGAAAATAAGTGATAAGTATAAAAATAAAAATATACATATTTACTCTACTTAATTATGTAGGAATTATTTACATAGAAATAATATCTATATTGTTATTGTGTTAAAAAAATATATAGCATTAATATTTTATTTAAATTAAATGAAACACGTTCAACTTGTTCCAAGCAGTTAAAATTTACAAAGGTATCATTTCCTGACCCATTTTATTGTTACTTTTTACGTCTAATTTTATATATAAATATATTATACATTTCTGGTAATATTTAGAGGTTACAGTTGAAGCATGTCAAACCTTTTATCAATATTCCTATTAATATTTATAAAATTCATGATTATTACTCATTCTAATTTTTTTTTAAATTAATAAAGTATTATTTCATTGTTGAAAAATAGTAAGTTTCATCAATGGTAATAATAAAAATGTTTGTTATTACTACATTTTTTCTTTATCCAATTCAATAACCAGCTTTATGACCAAATTACCTTTGGTAAATTAATAATCTACACGATTAATTAAATATATAACGTATTTTTTATGATCACGATTTATAATTGTAATTTATATTTTGTTTTCGAGATTTTTATTATAATATGTATATTTATTATTATTACTGCAGGGAGAATATCGTTTTCTGTATGAGAAAATATATCCTTGTGAATCAACATATTTAATTTAATTCAATGTTTATATTAGTAAAAAAAAACATAAAGTTTAACTGAGCTGAAAGGAAATTTTACATTTTTATTACATTTGGATGATTCTCTTACAATAAATATATATTGAATACAATTAATGACATAATAGTTGTATATTTACATAGGTAATATTCATAGGTATATTTAGTTAGTACTTAGTTCAAGTTTAAGGGAAAAATGTATTTATTCGAAAAGAATAAATGATTATATAATTATTAAGTAGAAATTACTATCTAATAACTTTTTAAATTTTAGTATAATTTATTGAATATTTACATAATTTACATTAAATCTATTATCATTAATCCTACGTTGGTTGCACCAAAAACATCACTTGGTTAGTCACACACGGTCATTTGTCTATGTAAAATCTGATTGAAATTTACATACTATATTTGTATACATTTTTATTTATATCATAAATTTGTATTTATAAATTCAGTATCAAGAGTTCTTAGATAGTCTTTACGGTGTAAAATATTATTTGCATTACTTGCATATATAATTTGACAATAATAAATTATAAAATATTGATGTTAAATAAATACTTCAAAATACATAATACATCGAAATTGTCTGTATGCGTAAAAAACAAATACTATAACTTACATAACAAACCTATAATTTAAATAATTTAAAAATCAAAATTACAGAGCTACAGATCTTTTAGGCAGCTATACGACTAACGGATAATTAAGTTATAACTAAAGTTGGTATGCTCTATAATAGTTTGAACTTTCAACCTTGCGTATTTTTATTTATTTTTAAATATAAACGGATGTAAGTCCTTAACAATATTTTGCACATATATACGGTAATAATAATAAAATGATGTCATAGGAATGATAAATTATAAACTAAGATATATTGTACATTTATAAGTTACAAATTTATACAAGAGAACGATAAAGGTAAATAACAACAAAGAAAGATATAAGACGAGACATGCTAAACAAAATCAAAGGTAATGGAATTACCCGCAGCCATTAAGATATTAGAAGGACAGTTTATATGCTAGGGTATAGTTTTTGACTTTATTAGTGTTAAAACATTTAATTTCTACAGGAATTGTAAATATCTATTTGAATTTTCTAATACTTAAAATAATTTATTATGTTATCTATAGCTTGATTTAAACCTTGCATCATGGAGTTTAATGGGTGGCTGGAAACCAAATTCAATAGTTTACATTACAAAGAATACAATATGTAGAACCTAATTAGAAAAAAAGTCCTAGCGAACGTATGGACTACATTAGCAAAGACTTTTAACGTTCCTAATACTAGCTGTCCAATACCATCGGTAATGTACAAAAATAATTGATTTTGAACGTGCGATGACCTAGTTAGATACATGGCATGATGTAGCCCTTTCCGATCATGTACATACGTGGTATTCTCTGTCATATCACTACTGCATAGTTCTAATATGTACTAAGCTGATTCGTTTTTAGCAAGGGACTGATATTATTATATCCTAGAACTGGTGTATTTTGGTAGGCTGGATTCTTTGACCTGCTTCCTTCTTTTAATATTGTCGTTTTATCTTTCACTTTTTATATTAGTGTGTTGATACGAATTTTGATAGAATTCGGGTGTTTTAGTAAACATCTTTTAGTATCCCATTAAACTTCGTAAAGTGTTGTTACTATTATAATTATTACGTATCACTATTACTATTATTATCTAGGATATCAAAGCACATAGCAGTATCTATTATACAATATATATATATATAATGCTAAAATAAATAATAATATAGTAGGTATATAAAAAAAAACACAAAAATATGAAAGGATTTCAAAAAAATTGATATTTATACATAATACTCGTATTATAATGCGCAAAAGTACTAAAATAAATAAAAATTTAAAAAAAAATGAGAGATTTAAAAAATTTGATATTTATACTATAAAAATTACACACCAAAATCTATTGAAATAATAGATTAGTGTGAGAAAATATTGGTAGTTAATATTTTAGAGGGTATTCGTAATGGAACTGAGTTCCTCAGAGTTCATTAAAAACTGAACGGAAATTATATGTGTGTATGTTATATAATATACCTTTATTTTCCGATTGGTTCATTGGGACAGTCTTACAGGGCTTTTATCAATGTCTATTCACTTTGGAAAGGTAGAGCTTGTCTACAACGCTACTATCCACATCTCTAAGGAGATAATTTTTTATACGTGTATACGTCACTCTCAGTGCAGTAGATCTGGCAGGCAGACTACAGGAATAATCGGAACGAAAGTGGAGGAGAGTGTACGAAGTAGTATTTTTGCTCTGTTCCAGGTTCGAACCGATGGTTGAACGTATCATGGCCAGCTGTGTGACCATTGCATCACTCTGTCCACATTATATATATATATATATCTTAACATTATTTTTATTTCATATTTCAATATTAACAATTGTTTATGCGTATTCAACCATACCGCACACACTATATTATATCTAGGCCTATAAAATAAAATATTGACTTTGAACAATAAAAACCGGGAACTATTTCCAGTAATTATATTGCATGGTTTAGATGCTGGTATTGGTCTTTGGTGTCTAAACGGGATAGACGGGCCTATGATCATTTGAGGTTTGGTCGAAATAGCTAGTAGTATTATATCATTTAATATTTTAATCACAAAATTATTGAGTCACGACCTATATTTTGGGAAATACAGATCTACATCATATTATAGAAAAATTATTTTTAAAATCTTGAATTTTATCTCTTTTTAGATCTAATTGCTATGTAATACTATATATACCTATCATTAGTGTCGTATGTTTATACCGTAAGTATTAATACGTACTGGTGGGGCGACGACTTAAAACTCAAAGGGTTGTTATTCCTCGTCTTCTACGGAGTACCTTCGAAATTCTCGTGAATTTTTTACAAACGCACACACATAAATATATATATGACCATTATTAATATGTGTGCGTTGTGTGCGCGTATATCGAAACCAAAAGCGAAGGCATTTTTGACGTCCTATAACCCCGAAAAATATTAACCGCAACAATGGGAGTGGCGGCCTAAGAACCTCGTATAGACCTAAATACAACTTATCGTATTTTGTGTACGTGTATTTAATATTATACAATATAATTGACTAGACTCGAGCCGATGGAGTCTGCCAGCGAACCGCAGGCCGCAGGGGTAAAGATTTTGAATCTAATAGATGTTATGGTATTTGGCTTTGTTATAATGTGTGTATTGGTACCAATAATATGTTCGTATATATATATTATATTGACGGGGCCAATTAAAATTTGATCCAATTTTTCGGTCAGTGCTTTCTGCTGGGGAAAGCTATTACAGTATTCGTCGAGTGCCCGAGTGTATGCGAACGGATGAATTGATACAATAAAGAGGAAAAAAATATGACTAATTTTCATTAAGCATCTTGAATGTTAACAATAATTGTGATTCGTTGTTTAAATTTATAGATGTAATGCGTTTGGAGCAATGTGAGCAGGTGTAATTTTACGAATTGCCCGTCCAGTATTACTTTTTATGTCAATTTCAGAAGCTTTTTAATGTCTCTAAATTAAATAAATTTATTTTCAATTTGTACATCGCCATCTAATAAATTATTTCTTAAACTATTTATCAGATGAGGCATATCATAAACTAAAAACAATTATTGACTATTTATATGTCTATTGATGGATTATTGTATGTTTTTCCAAGTAATGAAAACATACTTCTATTTTCTGATCCTTGATCACAAACTACAGTAGAAGGTTTCAAATCAAGTTCTAATAGTTTTATTACGCATTCTTCAAGTATGTTAACTAAATTATTAAAAAATATAGCATAATGGAAATTTTCAATTGACGTACAAACCACGGATCATTATAACGGATATAGTAGATTGGAGCCAATTTTGTTAATTCGTCTTGAAGTTTCAAGATCTTCAAATCACTCTGCTATTACGTCTTGTTGTAATCTATCGCTTTCTTAATTAAAATTTCATTTAATACAATAATATTATTTTTTCTTGAAAACTCATACAAGAAACTTTAAGTTTATTTTTTTCAATATATCGAGGTGGAAATCTAGTTGAATAACTAATCGAGGTTATCCAGCGACGAATGTACTTTCGCTAGGTAAAATAATTTTACTATACTTTTGATAACCACTTAAATGCATTAGAATAATTACTAAGCTAACTTTAAGATTTAAATAATTTAATTTAAAATTAAAGTTAACGAAATGTAAATTTAGTTATAAAGAGTTAAACATTTAAAAAAGTATAATTAACAGGGCTCATAACTTCTAGAATTTGCATATTTTTTTTTTTTTTTAGACGTTCTAAAGATACCTAAGTAAGCTATAAATTTGTTTCAGATAACCAAGAAGCTCAATACAAAATGTTATGTTGCTTATTTTTGAAAACTTTTTTTCTTAATAATAACGAGTAATATTATAGTCGTATTAATTATATATATTAGTAATTGATTCATTTTAATTATTTTTTCTTCTTATAAAATTATAAAAAGAAACTATATATAAACTATACGAGTTTAGACGACGCGTGACGTAGCAAGAGTGTACTCCTGAAACTTGGTAATTTCTAAAAAAATTTTTTTTTTTTTTATAATAAAAGCTTAATAGTTTTTTTTATAAAAATGTTTCTTTTTTGCATGTTTTAGTATTTTTTAGTGCATATTTAAATGCTTTTATGATTTTTTTTAGGGCATAATATTGCGCTTATAACAAACTTTTTAAGAGCTATAAGTTATGAGCTCTGATAATTAATACTAAAGGTATTTATTAGTTCCGGGACTCTTTTGTTACTTTTTTCAAATTAAATATAATTATATAATTATTATGTATGTATTTGGAGGTTACTGTTCAAGCATGTCAAAAATCTCTAAACAATATATGATTTTTTTTTATAATTTATAATTTTTAATCAGTCTTGCTGTTGGCAATTTATAAAATAATCCATCAATCTTGAAATAAAGTATCAATACAAATTATAATAATTAAAGTGTTGATTCTTATTACATTATTTTCTTTGTCCAATTTGAAAACTAGCTTTATGTCTAACTTACCTTTGGTAAATTAATAATAAAAATTTGATTTTAATAATCAGGGAGAATATCGTATGATATATGAGAAAATATATTATCCTTGAAAGTCAAACCGTTTAATTCAAGCTTATATTTATGTTAGTAAAAATACATTAAGGTATATTTGAGCTAAAAGGAAATTTTATATTCTTAGTAGCTTTTGACAATACGCTTACAGTAAGTACATATTTTGTACGATCTGTAACATAATATTTAAATACACGCCTCAATACTTTTAAGGTTTTAAAATATTATTTTTATTCATTTTTACAACAGTTTCTTAAGGTATTATTATGATTGACTAAGTGACTTAAATTACTATGCCACGGTAAACAAATACTTACATATTCTTACACATTTAGTTTAGTAGTTTTTAATTTTAAGAATTAAGTTAAAAATTATTTTATTTATGTTTGTACTATTTTATTGCTCTTATTCCATAATATATAAAAAATTTACTATTTGCTTTATAGATTGATGCAAATGTAGCTTCTTGGGGTTCAACTGGGGTCTTGAAAAAACATGAATTAGTTTAAATTATAAAGAATGCATGTAGTAATTCTAAAAAACTCAAAGGGAATGCTTGGAATAAATTAGTTAAGGACTTTAATAATCTCAATACTAGCTATCCAGTAGGAGCGGTAATGTATAATACAATTAATTAATTATATACCTAAAGTTTATCAACAGATTTATCAAATTTAATCACTAGGAAATCAATGAATTAATATTAATATAAAAAATATTATCCTTAGACAATGTTTTACAATTATGATTTTCCTTGAATGATAATTAACAAAGATTATATATGATAGAATTGAACTGTATGTAATTTAAAATTATATGGAATTGTTCTGGTGTACAGTAGATATCGTGAATTTCACCATTATGCAATTATACATATTTTTAGATTCTGAACGAAGTGATGAATAATATTAATAATAATATTATATTGATTTTAAATGATGTGTCTTTTTGTTTTTTTGTGACTGTCATAACGTTTTGGATTAAAGATAATACTTTGATTTTTGACTTTAGCCCCTCTTTGAAAAGGAAAATAAGTGTCAGGAAAAACCCTAAAAAAGTAACGGAAATGCGGGAATTTTTACGCATAATTATTTTATGAGAAAACCTATTTTTTATTTTGATGTAACTCAAAAAACGAATCATTGTAAATACTTGAAATTTTCACCAAAAGTGTATATTAACATTATATATTTTTGATTAAATTTTCAAAATATTTTGACTTTTTTAAACTATTTATAAACAATTGAAATTTTTGATTTTTTTTCTAAGTTTTTTTTTTTTTTTTGATATGCCCATAAAAAAAATCATCAGTGCAGACCGGCAGACGCCCAACGCCTCATTCAATAAAGTATTGATTAGGTTTATTTTAAGATATCGATTCATTCTAAACTATAACTGATATCAACTTGAATTTAGTAATTTATTGATTAGGTTACGCAACAAATAAATTCACCTACTGATTAACTAATTATTAGTCAATATTATATTACAATGTATACTAAATTACTATTATTATTATTATTATTATTATTTATTACTAGGGAACGGATTTTATTGTAATAAGAAAATCAATATATATTTATAAATACAAGTATGTACCAATTTTTCTTAAAATATGAAATAAAAAATCCAAAATATGTAAATACTGAAACAATGTATTGGTATTGAAAACTACAAAAAATAAATATTTTATAAATATAAATATTAAATAAAAGTAATACAAATGATGTAGGAAACATTTATAAATGAAAATCCGATTTTGATTTCACAACTTTGGACATTAAAAATTAAAAATTAGATGTAAATGTGACTCCATTGTAAATGCGACTACGAACTAAAAATGATTGTCGAGTCCACTTTCTTATTCTATATTTTTATTAAACTGCAATACCAATATCAATAATAGCCTATAGAGTATACCTACATACAAATGCGATAACTGAACTAGTGATAATTTAGCGACATGTCGGATATAAGTACGTAAATTACATTTAGATAATGTAAAATATTAAATTTAGTCGTCAAAAGTTAATGAAAATATCAAAAATCACAAAAATATGTACAAAATAAATACTAATTTACCAAATATGTAAAAATATGTAAAATAAATATGGGTTTATTTCAATTAGAATGATCTAAATCGTAGTCATTTTTTATCAGATTTAAAATTGCAATAAAAATATTTACAATAAATCCGTTCCCTAATTATTACAATATAATATGTTATTATTACATATTAAATAATTTGGAAAAATATGTTGTCCTATTCAGTAAAAAAATAAAAATATTTAATTTCTGATTTACTTTGTTAGTTTTTTTTTCGATTAAATATAATTATATAATTATGTATGCATGGATATATAAAATACTTCCGGTAACTTTTAGATGTTACAGATCAAGCATATTGAAAAACTCTCCACAATATATGAATTTATCAATAATTTATAACTGTAATCAGTATTACTAATGGCAAATTTATAAAATAATCTACCAGTGTTGAAATACAATATCAATAAAAATGATAAAAATAAAAGTACTCTTTCTTATTTCATTTCTCTCTTTATTCAATTCAAAAACTGGCTTTCTGCCCCACTTATCTATGGTAAATTAATAAGCTTTTTGATTTATTAAAAACATTATGTATTTTCTATGAATATTATTTATAAAAATATTTTTTTTTGTTTTTTGAGATTTCTATCGCACAGTTTATATTTATTACTATTACTCCAGGGAGAATATCGTATAGTATTTGAAAAAATATATTCTTGTGAGTCAACAAATTTAATTGAACTTAATATTTTTATTAATAAAAAGACATTAAGTATATCTAAGCTAAAGAAAATTGTACATCTTTTGTACCTTTTGACGATAGTCTTACAGTAAGTATATATATATTAATACAAATAATAACATAATATTTCAATACGTAACTAGATACTTAGTACTTATATCAAGTTTATGTTTAAGTTATTTAATTTTCTTATTAACTTGCTAAATGCATATTGCATATTATATATTGACACAACGACGTTTTACATATTTTTACCTAAACATGATTTTATATTATATTACATTAATCTAACCATATAAAATACAGTGATGTAATTTATACAACAAAAATAAAATATTCAATTATACGAAATGAAAAGATTTATCATAGAATTATTAAGTAGAATTTACTACCTAACTCATTTTTTAATTTTAAAACAAGTTTGTTTTCGCGAAATATAATAAAATTTATATAATATACTATTCTAATTTACATTATTTACAGCTAGGGGAATACCTCATGTCCATGTCAATCGACAAATATAATAAAATGTTGTATTTTATAGAAGTCAAAAATCATCAAGTACAACTGAATTAAAAGGAAATCCAATATTCTTGTTAAATTTGGAGAAACTTTTTCTAAATGCGTTTTTGTTAAGCTACTATTTGAATATAGCGAGATCGGGTAAAAATTACTATCAACTTTTAAAATTTTAAAACAACATTTTTATTCATTTATACAACATTTTCATCAGTCATTATCATTGGGACTAAAATCATTCTGACTTTTGAACAATTATTTTTGTTCATGCACATTTACTGTAGTAGTTTTTAATTTTAAGAATTAAGTTAAAAATCGTTTTATTTATATTTCTACTATTTTATTGCTTTTATTCCATAATATATAAAATAATGTACTATTTACTTTTTGGTTGATACGAATATAACTTCTTGGGATTCAATTGCGGGTTAGAAGCCAAATTCAATAGTTTATATTACAAAGATCGCATGTAATAATACGAGAAAAATCTTAGGGAATGCTTGGAATAAACTAGCTAAGACCTATAATAATCCCATTAATAGCTACCCAATAGTAACGGTAATGTATCACACAATTAATTGATTATGTAAACTAACTACAGATTTATCAAATTTGATCTTTTGAAAATCAATAAATTAATATTAATACTAAAAGTATTATACTTAGTATTGTTATAAAACCATGATTTTCCTTGATTGATTATTATTTATTTACAAAGATAATCGATAATGAAATTGAACAGTAGGTAATTTAAAATTATATGAAATTATCTGATGTATAGAAGATATGGTGAGTATCACCGTTTGTATTAGGTCACTACGTCATTTATATATTTATTTATAGTTAAATAATATAATTCACAGTTAATTATTCAAAAAAACTAGTACAATATTAAATTCTGATTGGTATAAATAGCAAAAAGAAACAAATAGTTAGGATAAAACAAAAATGTTTACACAATTCCAATTTTTAACCAAAATCGATTTTTTTTGTTTTATGAACCAAAAACTAATAAACGTAAATTATTGAAATTATCACCGAATTTTTATATTACCGTTTATTAAAAATTTTGAATTTATTTTAGTTTTATTTTTTATTAATTTCAATTACAATTTATTTTCTTAGTCAAGTATCTGGAGAATGTATTAAAATTACAAAATTCCTTATAAATTTTTATTTTTTCAATCAAAAATATTGAAAATCATTACATTCAATATTTTTTTATAAACATTTAAAATTAGAATTTTTATTCATACACTTTAAATGTTTATGCCATTTAATTATATTTATTTTAAAGCAATTTTTCATCCATATAATATAACAAATTCTTGATATTAGTATCATTACTTATTAGATATTACTATGATATTATTAATAATTAGTTAACTTTAGTTAATAATATTGTACATTACGTCTTTATGTATTTTTAACAATTATCTATGAATTGTTCAGGGAATATATACAACAACAGGTGTTGACTTGAAGATATTGACAGACAAAATTTAAAATGCCGATTAAGATAAAAAAATTAGAAAGTATCGATATACTCGATACTCGGATATACCGTATTCGAGTTTAATCTTATAAAACCTCAGTAAACTCGAATTTGATTAAATTTGGGAAATTATAATAGAATATCTTATTTCCGTAAATATTATAATATCTTTTGTTTATTTAATTTTTTTTATTCATTATTTGGTAGTAAAGATCGCATGTAATAATACGAGAAAAATCTTAGGGAATGCTTGGAATAAACTAGCTAAGACCTATAATAATCCCATTAATAGCTACCCAATAGTAACGGTAATGTATCACACAATTAATTGATTATGTAAACTAACTACAGATTTATCAAATTTGATCTTTTGAAAATCAATAAATTAATATTAATACTAAAAGTATTATACTTAGTATTGTTATAAAACCATGATTTTCCTTGATTGATTATTATTTATTTACAAAGATAATCGATAATGAAATTGAACAGTAGGTAATTTAAAATTATATGAAATAACATTTCATTTTTATTTTAAAACAAGAGTGACCCACTCGAAACCGTATGTATACTTTTAAAATGAGTAGTATATAAACTATGTTATTACTATATTAATTTAGTTTTGAATAATCAATTAAGTTTCGACGGTAAGCGCATACAAATCAAAAATTGAGTATACATTTATGAATTTCAATGTTTTAATAATGTAACAAAATAACTACACATGGTCCTTTAATTAGTTGATAGCAAAAAATACGTCATCAGCTGAAAAAAAATAATTTGACAAAAAGAATGTAAGAGAATTTTAATATTTTAATATTTCAACGGAGTAACTATATTTTAAATGTGTATGACGTTTAATTATAATTATTTTAAAGCAATTTTTCTTCCAGATAATATAACAAATTCTTGAAATTACAATTCTTTAGTTAATATTATTGTACATTACTTTATGTATTTGAAACAATTTATCTATGAATTTTTCAGGGAACATTTACAACAGGATTTGATTTGAAGATATTTGCAGACTATAATTTTCCCGAGATCTATTTTTACGGAAAATATAAAATGACGATTAAGATAAAAAATGTATAAAATAAATTCGTGGGTTATTTTGTATTCGAGTTTAGTCTTATACGACCTTGGAAAACTACAATTTGATTGAATTTGACAAAATAATAATATAATATATTATTATTGTTACTATAATTTATTTTATTTTTTTTTTTATTTACTAGTTACTGAGGAATATTATATCAAGTTATATTTTATAGAATAAGATATAACTGGAGTTTTAATCATAAATTATTTTGACTCTATCATTCAAAGAAAATGAACTACTGATATAATTTATAATCCAGAACGAACCAATGCATAGTGCAATAAAACCTGTATACTTTGGAAACGGTTAGGACCGGATATTTTTTCCATTTTAGACAGGTTTTCATTTAATACATGTAAAAAAAAATTTAAAAAAATTATTAATGTATTGTATACTTACATATTTAGTTACCTATTACATTTTAAATACTGATAAAAAAATAATATGTTTCTTGTTTTGATTCCGAATATATTTCTTTTGTGCTACACTGTATTAGTTAACATTTTTTACATAAAAACACTAGATTAATATTACTATCATATCTCATTGCTAAAAAATAACCATTAAGCAGAATAAAAACTAAAATATACGCCTGTATGACTTAATAGTTTAAAACATGAATATTTTGTTTTCATGATATATTTAAAATAATAATTAGTAGGTACTTATTATAAGTATTATTAAATATTATTATTTGAAATTATGCACAATTATAAGAAATATAGTTATAATTCAGTAAAACACTAAAATCGTCGTTTTAAAAATTATATAACAAAACTACATTTGTTTAATTATATTTATGTAGGTATTTTATTTGTTTAACTTAAGAATAAATATTTGATTTTTATAATGTATCTAAAATAATATTAGTATACTTATATTAGCATACTAGAATTATAAATTACAATTACTATAGATAATATCTATATTATACAATATATTGTATTTTTTTAATTTAAAATAATATAATAGTAGCACAATAGTTAATAAAAATATTATTCCATATCAAAATATAACCATAGAGACATTATAGTTGCTTGTATAATATATATAAATCAAACTACTTAAATTTTAATTTAATTACTTTTTGTTTTTATGATAAAAAGTTTTTTAATAAATAAATGTATATAGTATATTCAAGTTTAATTTAATTACTCCATCAAATTATAGTTTAACTATGTTTAATAAAATAATTATATACGAGTGTGGACTACTGGCTACTGGCTATTGACCAAGATTGTCTATTGTGAGGTTCAATTATACAATTGTCATCAAATGCAATATTATTTATTAAATTAGAATTCGAAACTCAATACTAAAATCGACTTAAAATATACAATAATAATGTAAAAACATTTATATAGTTTATATGGTATAAATATTAAAGAAAATGTATACGATTGTATAGTCATTACTTCAATTAAATATAATACATTTTTTTTATTTATAAATAAATTCTCGTTTTAGTGGTTACGCTGTTTCTATATGCTGTATTAAATAGTAAAATACTCGAATAATAGTAATTTCAATTGGAATTATTGATAAAGTCAATTATAGACAACATTTGAAAAAACTAAACATAAGTACTTAAAATATTAGTTTACTTTTAATATACAAAAAATTCATTCGTAGGTATACTTATATAACATAAATTATTTTACTTTACATTCACAGAGAATTTTTTGATCTGGGTAAACAGTAGTAACTTCCATTCGTGTTGATACACACTTCGTTTGCCATACACCGATTCGCTAATCTACATTCGTTTATATCTGTGGAACAATGAAATTTATCAATACATTATTGTACAGTTAAGACTTAAGATCAATACAAAAATTCAAAAAAATAAATAAATAAATCTTTACTCATAAAATAAAATGTAGGAACTCTGATACCTATTAGATTCATTACTGTCGACATTTTTTTTTATTATTCAATAAAACATATATGAAAATAACTTCAATAACTTTTCTTCTAAGTTTAGGTGATAGTAGACCAATAAATTCCTCTACATTTAATGGATTAACTAGACATGTATGTTTTAATAACAAAAGTAATAAGTAAGTCTTTTTAAAAATATATGTTGGGCATTTTCTAACTCCTGATTTTAAGCGAAGAGATTTTGAGACCAAATAAATGAACATAATTCTAATGACAATCTAATCAGGGTACAAGAGAAAGTTTTTGGCAAATTATATTTTTAACATTATAAACGTCACTGTTAAACATTTTATACGATTTTTTGATGACTAAATCCTAGGTTTTTGGATGACCGTCACTGTTAAATAATATATTTTATTAATATAGTTCACTGTCATCAATTGTTTTATCCGAGTAAAAGACAAAATACATGACGAAGTGTATACTATACTGTCACATAAATGTATGTCAGCTACAGGAAATACGCCGGGATTATAACAGGGACGGCGCAGCGTCAACAGCTGGACATGATGTGATGATGGAAGCGTATACCACACACTTGTAACAGTTACGATTTGAATTTGGTTGATGTTATGGCAATGAAAAAGTCGCACTAGGTGATAGGTACGCACCGACACACAGCCGGTCGCAATCGACGACAAATATGATGCTCATCAACGGTTCGACACGGTAACCGGAGTCGGAAATCCGCACTAAATACAAACGTGGTTGGTTATACGCATTAAACAATGTAATCTAAGAAAGACAAATGATGGACTAATGCACGCACGGCACGACTAAGGATGGGCACACAAAAATGGTCGAACAATAACACAACGGTGCCCACACGAATTGCAGAAGTGCACGAGTCAGGCAAGTGAGTCCAGTGCACCCGATATGGTTGACAAAACGTAATCAAACAAAGATTTTAGACGCGTTGCATCTAGCCTAAAGAAGAGGAAAAACGAAAAACACCTGGAAATTGAATAATCTCCACGTCTAGAGGGTGAAAATACGAAAAAAGTGAAAGTTCCGAACTTACGATAATAGATGATAATATTCTTACCCATAGATATATTTTTCTAGAAAAATCTCGACACTGATTTGGATCAATCGATAAATACCAAAATCTTTATAAGACTTGTTAACAAAAATATAAAATAACTAAATTTCTAATAATGAAAATATTTAAAAAAAAAAGTTGTATACCTATATATACGCATTATGGTACAAAGTTTTTAATGAAATTTGTTCAAAAAAAAATGTGCCCCCCTCTCCATCAAAATAAAATAATGATAATAATAATCACAATAATTACCCGTGCACTTATTGTTTTGGTCCATTTCAAAACCACGAAGACATTTAGCGCTGTTTCGATTGATCTGATTCGTATTGTTGTAGCTTCCTTGAAGTACTCGGCAATTCGGTCCCACGCAACGTTTCTTATCACATCGAAACGAACCTAGAGTATTTCTACAGATCCAGTCAGGACCTAAAACGCCACATGTGTCCGTCTTCAGTGCACATTCATCGTCATCTAGAGACACAAAACGTATTTTCAGCAAACGTTTTTATATAAAAAATATAATATATTAAACATTGATACTTAATATAATAAGGAAATAAAAAATAATAAGTCATTTTCCAACACAATGCGCCGATTCTTAAAATAGTGCTTTAAATAATATAATTTTTATTAAAATTCATTATTACTCGAATTAGTTATAGTAAGTATTACAGGGGTTGGGTAAATGGGATCAGCGATAATTAGTGTACATTTCTAAAGTGATAAATTGCGTCCTGTAAAAAAAGAATAGTGGGTAAGTTTGGTCTCGTTCCTATCTTCCGTTATTATATATTAATATATTATACTAGTACATTATCGTTATTATTATATTTACGTATACATTTAGTTAATAATTATCATATTAGAAAGTATGTGAAACTAATCTTGATCTGGCTATAATAATATAAATTAATTTATTGATTCATAATTTATACAATTTGTATTATAATTATTATAAAATATATAAAATATAAATAATAATATATATTTTTATAGTATTATTGATTGGACTTCTAATAAAGATTATTACATATTAAAAAATACATAATTTATTTTTCCCTGTGACTTGATTTACTTAAAAACCTTTTTATTTTGGGACTTAAAAGTTCAATAATAATGTTGTCAGAAAAAATGAGGTACATAAAAATATAGGCTTGCTGTTTTTTATATAGAATATAAAGATTGCAGTTCACCATGCACTTAATAGCAACCAGTGTTATGAAATATTTGAGTATTGCTATTACTCAAATACGTTTTCAAATATTAAATACGTAATTTATTGTATTAAATAATTTCTTTCTTTAATCATTTTCTACTGAATTAATTTAAAATATTTATAATTGTTACGAAATAAACGATCACTCCCAAAATCTTATCTTTTTTACATATTATAATGGATACTAATTTTAAAAATGTAACAAACATAATGCGTTATGTGAAATGTAATACATTATTGATATAATGAAAAAAATTGTCTTAACAAATATTATATATTATTGTCAATTAATAAAAAATTAGGTATAATAATTAACAATTAACCAAAATCCCCCATAAGTATAGGAACTACAAAAATATATTAATAGTCATTTTTAAATACTATTTTGTTAATAATTTAAATTTAAGTAACATAACTCTGTATAACAAAACAAGACACGTAGGTATCTAGATAAATATGATTTACAAAATGAAAAAAAATATATTAGAATTTATCTTGATTACTTCTAGAAATATTTGAATCTAATATGCATAAAGGCATAAGAAAATGTAATATTAATAACTTATTGATACCTACAATTGAATAATACTTTTTAAGTAATTTCTAAAACACTGCAGGCAGCAAATACTTGCTTGTTTATATCGACGACGATTTACGATTGTAAGCCGTAACAATAATATCTACGCACAGTGATATAACACTCTACTATTACGCAAGCTCGTGTAAAAGGCCATTGACGAATAAATTCACAAACGGATGAAATGCGGCTACTAAAGCACCATTTAATACGGAATACGATACGAATCAGCGTTGGAGCTGTTGATTAACCACACTCCCACACGCGCGGCATCATATCGTCAGTCCACTCGTTAATCCTATTAAGCATAAGCTGCACAATAATGCGCGTCACTATTCGGCTATTGTAATTCACTCGATCGCGATAACGTATACTACGCGTTTTCTACGGACAGGCATATTACGAGTATATAATTCAGGCTTTGCCGCACCACCAATGCAGCACACGGGCATAAACAAACCCTTCCCTGTGTACTGAGTGTACCATAAATGACTGACTAAATGTAATTGACTAAATGAACAATAGCTTCTAGACTCTGAGTGCAA
The DNA here is from genome assembly GCA_036289425.1 of Rhopalosiphum nymphaeae. Taxonomy (NCBI): domain Eukaryota; kingdom Metazoa; phylum Arthropoda; class Insecta; order Hemiptera; family Aphididae; genus Rhopalosiphum; species Rhopalosiphum nymphaeae. Next base: position 5,381,067 of record JAZAQC010000001.1, on the reverse strand, counting down.
TGTGTGATGAATGTATGTGACTATTTTGACTACTAATTGATAATGTTTTTTTTTTTTTACGATAATAGTGAAAAAATGCTTCGATTTTATACTTTTATGGTGATTTATAATACAAATTTGGATTTGGTTTATAATTTAGAGAGCCTTTTAAAATTAAAAACTTCTAGTATTTTCAAGATTGCCGCAAAAAATGTACAAGATATTAATAAAAAATAAGAAATTATACGAAAAACTAGTTTTGGATAAAAATCAAATTTGTTTTTTTGATGTAATTCTAAAACATCCATAGATACTTAAAATGTTTACCAAATGTATATGTTAATACTTTATATAATATATATAAATAAAACTTTCAAAATATTTTGATTCTTTTTGAGCTATTTATAGACAATGAATATTTCCAGTTTTTTTTAATTTTAAAATTGTTTATAAATGTTAGTTTATTGTCAAATAAAAAAACTTTAAGAAAAATAAAAAAAATATTGAAAATAATAACTCACAACAATTTTTTAGTTGTTTAAATTTAGAATTTTTCGTAAAAAGTATATAAAAAATAAAAATGTCTTTTTTATATCTAAAATTTGGTAATAAAATACAGGATTTCTCAAAGATATTTCTACATGCAAAAAAAATTTTTTGGAAAGTAATTTATGTTTTATAAACATTATAATTATGTATTATTGCATTCAAATTTAACACATACCTATTATAGTATCAATGACAAGATATACTCGACCTCTATTGTACAGGTGAACCAATAATTTAAAATAATTACCTATTTTATCTATTTTTTAATGCAAAATTTATACAGGTATGATCAAAGTATCTATTTTATTTTTGATCTATTTAGCTTAATAATATTTATTTTAAATTTTATTACATAATTATCAATAATATTTAAATTTAAAAAAACAAATTTTAACTATTTATAGAATATATAATTTAGCACGTTCTTTATTAATTACACCTGTCAGTTCTCTTTTGCTACATTCTGTATAACGCATTGATATTCTTTTTACACATTTTATATTTCCTAATTCTATTTCAGAGTTTAGACACTTATAAAATTGTGTTGTCTCTCTTACCTATCTAATTTTATAATATTATAATAGTAAGAAACAATGGTCGAAAGAGGTGATGAGGAGGATAGATCCCCCAGGAGATTTATTTTACTAACATGTTTTTTCAATATTTATAAATTAATAGTAATCCAACTATAATATTATGAATAATTGTGTTATTGATAGAATTAAAGGTTTTTTTTTACAAATGACCAAGTTTACAATTGTCTACTAAAAAAAATGTTATCCCCCCTCCCCCAAGGAAAATTCCTAATTACGCCACTGCTAAGAAACGGTATTTAATGTAAGTACACCTTAATCATATGAACATTATTATTATTTATTATGTGTATATTTGAAATAATATTATATTATAAATTCATATAATAATTGAATGTGCGTGTGTTTGATAACTATTGCATTCCATTTTACATAATCTTACGAAAAATGGTTACACTCACTCAAATTAAAAAAAAATATGAATTCGAAGGTCATAAATTATTTTTAAGTTTTTCACAGAACTGATTAGCGACTACAGCTGATAATACAAGAAATAATTAAATATTATTACGACATAATATATAATAACATTGATTATATATTATAATATTATAACAACGGAAGTACGTTTTACTAATCCAAATATTTTGTATGACGTTGATTGATCAGACTAGAAAATATTTCATGAAAAAACTATTTTATTGACCTTACTCAACTATTATCGTAACCTAATTAATTACAATCTGACCTATGCATGTTGCGGATTCGACGTCTAGCGTATACCCTGTTCCGCATCCGGTGAAACGGATACATTGAAACGAACCGGCCGTGTTGTCACATCGCTGAGATTCTTGACACGTGTGTAAGTTTAATTGACATTCGTTTATATCTAAAACAACGAAAATCAAATAATTACGATATTTTTTCTTAATATAACAATTATTTTATGATTATATTATAGGTATATTATATAAAAATAAATAATTATTATATTTTATAGTATTATACATTCATATACAATATAGGTACATCATGTTTTAATCGTACCAAATAAAAGCTGAAAAATATAATAATTTTTTTCTTTCTTTTATACTGAAAATTTTCAATTTGGGATAAATATATTTAGGTACGAATCGTTACAGTAAAAGTTAATTGATCCGTAACAAAAAAATAATAACAATAATATAATTATTATTTACTAATTATTAAAAATTAAAAACTAAGTTACATATTAAATAAAATTATTATCTACATTGTTTCTGTCAATTGCAAATAAAAAATCTTTACCCACCCGATAATTAAACCGATTCAGAACACATAATAAAAAAATACATTTTATATAAATTGATTTTTCTATATCAATTATATAAATAATAACTTATTTCTTTAAATAATAATTATTTTTATTTATTTAAATTACATTAATTGTTTTTAAAATGTACAACAATTGTAAACATAATTGTATAAACTAAACTAATGTATGTATAATTGTATTTAATACATAAAACTTAGTTTTTGATTTTCAATTTTTACTGTAAAATATTTGAATATATTATAGTTATATGTTGTGAATCAACCAGCTTTTACTGTTTTGATCTATAATATATCTCTATATAAGTCGAAAAAAAATTTTAGTTAAAGCCCGAACTCTAACTTTACCTACTTTAATTGTTCGTAACACGTATAGTATGGTACACGTATACGCATAGTATATAGTATATACATATACTATAACAGTGGCAAATTAAGGGTTGGCGTAAGCCGTATAAGGAGTTTCAAGCCCCCTGCTTCACAATTACCTACCTATTTTATTATATTCTTATATATTTTGTTAAACTGAAAGATTTCCTATTATTATTTATAAGGACAATATAATATATTATATTTACTATTGAAATACAATTTTTATTTACAACTTATAATATTAAATGTAGGTAAATGAAGTAATCTAACATGTGTAAATATATTCCTATTAAATAATCTGTAAAAATAAAGTTAGATCGAGGTCTATATTATTTAATAACGAGATTTTAAAAATAATTCCTATTTATAAATTCTAAATAAATAATAACTAATTTAATAATTTAAAAACATTTTTTCACTGATTAGATTTAAAAGTATATTACAATAGATATATTATTTAAATAATATAGATTAATACACGATTGATAAACCGAAGTAAAAATATTACCTGTGCACGCATTAGTTACTTTGTCCAATTGATAACCACTTTTACAATGACATTTATAGCTTCCCGGTGAATTTATGCACACTTCATTTATATCACAGGGTCGTTGAGAACATTCATCTATATCTATAAAATAAATTACATTAATTACCTAGATATATACTTTAAATAGATATCATTGGCTACTAAATGTAAACACTCTGTACCTTGCTAAAAAGTTTATTTATTTATTATGCACAGATAGCAGTTACTGAATTACCTATCATGTTTTAAATTATTTATACAAAAGTTAGATCTAGAATGATTGATATGCTTGGGACTATGCTCTTAATCTTAAAATGTTTGGGTTAAACTCCAATTTAGACTTTTTCAATTATTATATGTCAATATATTTTGTTTTGGACATATTCTATACTATTTTTGAAAAAAAGTATCTATATCGGCATTATACGATATTTTATTCTGTATAACAATATAACATTATCATCGCTGTATATTAGATTTATTAATCATTATATTAATTATAAGTACACGTTTTGTAAAAAAAAAATGTCTTTTTATTGTTCCAATTGTTCGCTATTAAATATTATTGAAAAATTTATAACAAATTAATATTATTATTTTGTTATCATATTATTAACCTAAACTAATTTAATAAAAATTTTTTAACTTTTACTAAACATTATAGAACTTAATAACTGATCAAACTGACACGTACACCAATTATACACCTTTAACTACATTTATAAATACGTATTTATATATATTTTTTAATTATAGATGCGTTATAATTTATATTATATATATATAATTTATTTATTATAATTGATCACAGTGAATACTCATCATACTAGTAAATTTTCAAGCGTATACTTGTTAGTGGTCTCAATATCAACTTTAGATTTTAAAATGACAACCTTTTTTATTATATATTATAAACAGTTATGTGTTCATAGTTTTAAACATCAAATAAATAGTTATATTTATTATTGTCCTTAAAATTAATGTGAGATAAATAGTGGACCACTAAGTCCATTAGTTCATTTTTCAATTAAACCATTGCAACTACGTACTTAAGATTTTCTATATAATTAATCTTAATTAGATACAGAGAATTTTCAAAATTACCTTTGCATTTTTGTTCATACAGATTATAAATGTATCCAGGGTCACAAATTGGTTTTTTATGATACATAGTTAATTTTTCAGGAACCATCGACATCATTGATGGTTGTTGGTATTGACATTCAAATCCATTTGGTGTATTTATACATATTTCATTAAACGTGCAATTATGTGTTCCATCAATACAAGGATTTTTTTCTGCGTATACATAAATTGAATAAATAACCAACAAAGAGAATAATCTAATAATCTAATAATCTAAGTCTTCAAGTAGGACATATAAGTATATTGGAAATTAATTCAACAAATTTTTCAGATCATTGATATCAAACATTTCTACCAGTTGTAGATGAATAATCTAGTATGAAAAAAACATGATAAGAAGAAAGTTTTTTAATTTTATATTTACCAAGTGAATAGTATGACCTACAGATATTTATAAGACATCCTGTCAATATTTTTAATTAAATAAGTATAACAAATTATTAGTTTGTTGATTAATTTGAAAAAATGATGAACTAATACATTTTTACTTAGAAAAAAGTTGGAAATTAAATCGAATTATAATACTAACTTAATGTGATTACCTAAAGTATAATATAAACCTTCTTCGAGAAATTATCATTTAAATTTGTGTTAAAATGTTAGATGAACAAATGTTAAATAATTATAAATACTATAGTTAAATTTGTATACGTATATACTAGTTACACATCAGTACATTACATATAATAATAAATTACTAGGTATCACTAAAAAACATATTATATTATAAATTATTGTCTAATTAAAAATTTCAACTTCGATCTGCAAACATTGATTAAATTATCATTCATTTATCCAGAAATATATTATTACTTTAATTTAAAGTAATTTGAGTTAAACGAAAAATACACAAATTTAACTCACCCACAGCTGTCATATAGTTTTTTTTAGTTTCGGTTGAAATCGATTTTATTTTAGAAGAAGCTACACTACAGCATGACTGATAAACTTCACCCCATTGATGATTGTATAGCAACGGCGCAGTTGATTGACATATCGTTTTTGTTGAACCAACAGCAACACCGATTTTACATATTTCGCAGCATATCTATTCACAGTAAGTAATTAAAGATCACAAACATAGTATGACGTAATTAAAATTAAGACATCAATATATTTAAAATATAAGATACAACACATAGTAGTGGTACTATTAATGCATTATTCTGTAAATATTTATATACAAGTGTCATACTATAAACATATTATTTGTATATTAGGTAAATAATACTATACATCAGCAGATTAGCTAAATTATAGACTACAGTATAACTATAATGGTTATAGTGATTATACATAGTAAAAAAAAAGAATGTAATAAAAAGATGAATATACCAATATTATACGTATTATACGTACGTACTATCTACGTATTATACTGTGTATCAGTATATCGTTTAATAAATTAATATTTTATTTAATTATTGCTTCTAAAGTTTTTTCCTAAAGCAATAATTAATTAATGAAAAATATTTATTAATCTATTTTAACCAAACAGACACCTCAAAATTGTTTCAATAGTATTCATTTTCATACAGAACACATCATACTGACTATATAATCTTTATTTAGTTTGATTTTTCTATATTAATTGAATCGAATAATCTTATTTTAACGAGTACTAAAAAAAGCTTCTCTCCTTTTAGTACCTATAGCTACTAAATTAATACTCAAATGCATGTATGTCTTATTATACAAAATCTGTTGCAGTCCTGTTGATTAAATTGTATAGTGTAAAAAAAATCATTGAATACAATGTTAATAAAATAACGTTCGAGTAAAGTTTTAAATAATGAGCAGCAAACATTATAATTTATATTTTATAATACACTATAACTGTATAATAATAATATACTATAACTAAAAACTATGGTATAGTAAATATCTACTATACCGGTGAAGGTAATTTATTTGTTGAAATAATATAAATTATTATATATTTTCAATAAGTCACAAATATATATAAACATTTGAGATGCTATGATTAGAATTTGTGACTTCGTCTTTATTGTGCTAATATATTTAACACTTATCCTTAGTAAACTAGATAAATGTGTGTGATATGAAACTTATAATTACTTTATTATATTAAAACACGTGTCCTACGCTCATTAGTTACATAGAGCAATATAAAAGAGAAAACTCTGTTATAACATCATATCAATACACTGAGGAATGAAAAATAGTAATAACTAATAATAGTAATAATAGTAATTAATAAGTACCTTTGCTTTAAATAATAATACTAATATTTATAAATAAATATATAAGGTGTATACGTACCATAAAATCAACTTGATTTTTTCCTGTTTGTGTATTTTCGCTACAAATTCCATTTTCTAGCCCGACTTGTTTCCCCTCGTTGCATCGTATTTCTCTATAATTTATAATAATAAATCTCTAATTTTAAAATAACAATGAATTTAGTTTTTATTAAATGTATTATTATGTTTGACACCACGTGACTTTAGAGTTTAGAATGTATCACACATTATACTAATATTTATCATTTAATCTGATTTCAAGCGCCTACTGCACCTTGAGTAATACAACTATTATTATTATTACGGGTGGTAATAAATCTCAATTGTCCACAAAACATATCTTTAAACAGCAGTTAAAGTACATTATTATTTCTATTTTTCGTATTCTTTTGAAATTTTAATGTGATATTTATTTATTGTGTTAAACAAAAAAAAGATACTATACGTGGTATGTTTATATTCATTAATAAAGTTTAGATGAGCTTGGACATATTTTAAAGACCCGCGTAAGAGTTTTAGGGCAAGTAGATTATTTTTGCGTTTTACATTGAAAGGCTATCGCCTTTTTTACATTAAACTTGGCTATCAAACTAAATATTTAGATAGTCAATAACATATTGGTGTGATGGAAAAATTAATGAATATGTACCTATCAAAACCAGTTAGGTAAACATTACACTTCAAACATTGATAATAAATATTTTAGATGAATAAATAGTGTGTAGATTGAAAAATGATTGGTTTATTCAAAAAATACTTTAGGAGTAGTATCAATAAAAATCTCAACAATAGTTTCAAAAAATTATTTTCTATATTGTGTTTAGTAAAATATGAAAGAAACTTAAACCATTGTGGTTTTTCAAAATTTAAAGTACTACGCTGTAGATGTGTAAAAAAATAGTGAACAAAAGACTTGTTTATAGTTTTATTAATATCGTTTTTGCAACGATCAAATTGTATATTATTTTCCAGTCACTCTGATCAACAGTTCATGTCATCAACAGCGAAATGGTTCTACTGATTGTACTAGCAAAGCCATAACGACAATACGACAGTTTAACGATAGTTATCGATGACTTTACTATAATGTACATGACGTAATATTTTGTTTTGTTTGCGTGTACAGAATACGTCATTTGATCCTTTTAGAACCGAATATTAATTGTCATTCGGTTTTTAATGCTTAAAGAGTTTGAAATTTGTTTTTACAAAGAAAAATTGACAAAATGTTATTATATATACATGGAACATATTGATTCAAATAGTCTAAATTTATAGAATAACTAGGAAATAATAACTGCAAACGCCGAACAACACATTTAAATGAAAACCATATTATACCTTTTTAATGAACACAGGTATTTTATATAGTATATTAATTGATAGTTACACATATTTTGATATGATTATTTTAATAAAAAACTTAGTGTCTTAGTTTGAATTTTTAAATTAATTAGCGATGACCATTTTAGTAGTATAACGGAGCTTCACTTCAATAATCGTGTATTTGTATTGATATATTTGGTAGTGGCACTTTTTATATTGAATTAATGACGTTTATAACTATAAGAATGTCTATAAATATTAATATAACTATTTAAATCTTATAGTCATTCAAAATTATTTTTTAATGATTACTTACAGAAATTATAATTTACTAATAATATAATTAAATAAATAGTGACCTAACCTACTCTTCATGTGATAGTGATTGATATAACTGCAATAATGCACTGGGCGTACTGCTTTCACTGATAAAATTGACGAATGTCAAGCAGCACGGCTAATATCAGTTACCAAGTACATCGGATATTGGCAATCATAACATAATAATTATTGTGGTTTTTTTTCGGTAACAGGGAATGTTACTGAGACATAATAATTATATATTATTTTAAACTTTATAATAATCGGTAGTGTAATTATAATTTAAAATGTATATATCAAAACAAAACCAGTAGGTTCTAATATTCATGAATTTTTATAAATCCATATTTTGTTATAATATTATTTTTTTGACATTGCAAAAAAATCATAAATTTAAAAAAAAATCAAAATACATTGAATATTAATTATAGTTTATAAGTTTCTTACATTATATTATACACTTGCGTTATTTAAGTTATATTGTAAAGCATTTTTAAAATTGATTTTCTAGCTTTTATTTTTAAAAATGCATAAATCAATTGATCAAAATTCACCTTCTGAAATGTTTCATATTTAATTTAAAGTATAACATTAAGCAGTTAATCCACTCACACTCGTTGATTTCAATATATTAAATTAATTTATAAATTCGGATTATTATAGTTACAACAAAAAAAACAATCATAATAATAAATCAAATAGTGATTATTGTTCAATAGTTATGTTAAAAATATAATAATAATATTTTTTATGTGATGAGATTTTTTTTTATACACTCTTGAGCCCTTAGCCTTTTGTCCATCGTACCGCAAACTTAATAGACGTCATAGTGTATGTTAAGCCACTGATAATAACATTTATTCATATATTATACTCGAGCATTTTGCGTAAGTTAACATTTACTATATAAATTCTATTTTACATTTATACAATGCTTTCTAAAACGGACTAAAGACTAATTAATCAAGATTTAACTTGGGTTTTACTATCACAAAATATATAAACACACGCAATAACAACGAAGCAATAAGACAATAATCCATAAAAATGTAATAAATATTTTATATATTTTTTAAAAATGATACACAGTGTTAATTTGCATAATTATTTCACAAACGAGGTAGGTTTAATTTGGCTTTTAAAAGTGACATTGTCTATTATTTATTATCTAGGTGTGCACTCATTGTATTATCCAGTTTTCTACAACTAGTGTAAAAGGTATAAACACTTAAACTAAGTACACCGATAATCAAATAAACAATATTATCTTAAGAATAAAATATTTTGATGGGTAATCACTGATATTTATTTATCAAGTATATTTAGTTGTTTGACTAGAATATTTCGGTTTAATTACACTTTTGTGTCGCAGTTATACTGAAAATCTTCGGAAAATATTAACAAGTGATAAATATGCCATGTCAAATTCAATTTCTAAAGGATATTTTATAATTTATTTATATTACTATTCTTAAATAGTTGTATGCTTATACGACATGTTGACCTTATTATTTCAAAACACATCTTATATAATATGTATTATAAAAGTGTATGTTTATAGAATAATAGTATTATCAGGTACTAACAACTTATGTAACTATAAATCAATAACGTTGTAGGTACGTAATACCTTCAATTAAATGGTATAAAGAGGTACGTTGCCGTATATAATAAAATATAAATAGTTTCAAATTAATAAAAATATTAGATTCTGAGAGAATTAATGAATATATTAATTTTACAATGATGTGTGTGTTTTTGTCTGTTATCGCCAATTCATTCGAGGAAAAAAAATACTTTGATTTTAAATTTTGAGGGTGATCTCTGATAAAAAATTGGATTTAATTGGTATAATATAGGGCTCAAAAGATTTAAAAAAATCTAATTGTTTTCAAAATAACCAGAAAAATTAAGAAACATTATTTAAAAACGGCAATTTTTAAACAAAACTAGTACTTGATATAACCGTTTTATTATTATTATTTTATTTTTTTTTTTTAATTACTTAAAAAATAACTTTAGATACTTTAAATTTTTACCAGATATTTATAGTATTATTTTATATACATTAAATAATTTTGACTCTTTTAAAACAATTTATAGACATGAGAAATTATTGATTTATTTTTTTTTCAAATATTGTCAATAAAAAATTTTTACTCAGTCAAAGAGCTTAAAAATTGAATACAAAGTAAATTTTTTTTTATTCACATATGAAGTTTAAATTTGGATCGAATATGTTATTATTTATAATAAAACAAAGAATAACGATTTTATTTATTTTGTAATAATTCAAAAACATTATTCATGAACACTTAAAATTTATAAGTACCTATATTATAATATTTATTAAAACCAACGACATTTTTAAAATGTGTAGATTCGTTTTAATCAGTAGATGCTGAGTGTACCTTGTCATTGAGTAAGTTACTGTAATGTATGTATTAAATTTGAATTTAATGATAAATCATTGCATACGAAAAATATGATTCTGAGCGAAAAAATTTGTCATTGCCTACGTAGGTATATTACAAAATATATTTAATGATATTGTTATTAAATTAATTTATTTTGCTATGAATAATACAGTAGATTGAATCATTCATTTTATAATGTATTTATGCTTTATGATATAAATAAACTTTATGAGTAGTTTAAAATTACCTAATCTAAATTGTAATCTAAATATTTAAAAAAGTAATTGTGTGCAAACTTTTATAGTTATATATTTATACTTATATTAATTTATATATTATACATATAAATATTTATAAAATATAATAATTTACGTAAAAGTTGCATGTACCCGCGAATAATAATTTCAAATTACAATTAAATAACTAAAATTATTATTTTTAATTTATAAATGACTGGCAAAATTTAAGCTTATAAAAAAATTGTGCCTAATATTATGCAGTGTTAATAACTAAAGCACACATCATTATAAAATCAATATATTCACTCTACTCCACTCAAAATCTAAAATTCTAAAAATGTAGAATTTGAACGAATGTATAAAAATGGAATTAGGGACATATTTAAAGCGATATGCATGGAAGCAAAACTATCAATGTAAATGGCTGATTTTGTATAAGCATATTTTTGTTTATATTATTTTACTGCAGAAAATGATATTATTTCACCTAATCTTGTTGGGAAACTTCTGAAACACATTTCGAAATCACTTAACTTTGTATTTTTAACAACTTTTGAAAAACATGAAAATTAATCTCTATCCCCATATAATTATTATAACAACATATTATAGATTCATTAATATATTGGCAAAATTTAATAACTAATTAAATTGAGAATAGAGTTAAATTGTTGAAATACGAGTATTGTATGAATACAATTATTATCTATAGTTGAACGGTTTTATTACACGTTTTATTATGTATGTTAAAATTGTATTATCGAAAAATCGTAGAGTTTTACTTAAAATGGGCGACTGTTTTCCAAACAACACATTTTCGCGACGAAATCCACAAGAATAATAATGACAGTATACCTATTGTATATTACCTATCCATTACAGTATAGTAATAAAATAATTCAAAAGAAGAGGTTTTTACTACAATAATAACTATACATACCTCAACGATTGCAAACAACACGCCCCGACCATGGTCAGACACATTGTATTGTGTTCGACGTTGATGTTGAACAAAGGAAATGACAGAGTGATATTGCAAGATTTTTTTTCCACGCTCCACGTTTTTCCCGTGTTACAACAATGATTTAGCGTGCTTTCCAAGTCCCCTGTATAGTAGAACACATTATCATTATTATTACGTATTCACCGTGATGAACAGGTGCTGGATGCACAAAGTCAAATGCTATTAAAGTATTAAATTATAATAAAAGTAAAAGCGTATACGGAGTGATCTATATTTTTAACCAGCTGAACGCTCATTACTCTACTGGTAAAGTAGATTTTTATGTTTTTGAAATAACTTGGTATTATGATTTTACCTTTGAACTTTAAAGTGTTTATATAACACTGCTAAATAAGTAAATTATTATTACAAAACAATAAATAAATTAAATATATTTTTTGTTATTATTTTAGCGGTTTTTTTAAATGCAGAGAAAAAAATATTTTTTTTTGGAGGAAAATTATTCCTTTCTGAATAGGCTGTGTATAAATATATTAAACAGATAGTTTGTATTTATTAATATAAACCTTTAAAGTTCAAACGAGTGGAGCATTGAAATGAATAATGGTAGCAAGGAGTACCACCTAGCCTATAAAAAACGTATACACCACTTGTGACACAAATAACGGAAATTCTCGGGGTGGCTTGCTTTAGTAACTTTTATAAGTATAATAATAGCATTTCTATAAAAAGAAAGTCAGCCAAAAATTAAGTAAATTCTTATAATTCTTATGGCGTATAGATCTATAGTAGACATATTGTTTGAGGAGATTTATTACGAATGTATAGTTTTGAGCTTGAAAAGGGAAAGTTTCAATTCCAATATTATATACCCGCGGAGACCCATCTAAATTTTAAATTCTAATTCTATTAATCAAAAACTATTCGATCGATGTACGATAGTTGCACAAAATAATTAGAACATTTTTGTGCTTACGTGATTGTGAAATTAAAACTTAATGGTTTAGTAAAAATATATTTTATTATTAGACATTTACATAAAATATTAGTGTATCCTTCGACTTGGCCAGCGAATGGATAACTACGTAGGTACATTGTACTAAATAGATCTTCTAATTTTATTGTATAAATGTATAATGTATGAGCACCGTTATAATAATAATAATATTATAGATAATAAACATCGCAAAAATTAATATTGGAAACGCAATTCTGTTTTAAATAATTTCAACGTGACGTGATGACACGTAAATCTTTAGGTACCAATATAGGTACACACTACACACTACACACTACACAGGTATTGAGTAGAAATATGTCGTAAAATACTTACAGGCCGAAAACGAGTATTCAATGAAAAAGCTGGTTAAAACTAACAACGTCGTAGTAGTCTTCATTTCGTAACGTTTTAAGAATATTACACTTTTTTTCGAAACGAACGACGATTGCCGGTTATTCGATACCGTATTGTTTCGGACGGACGTCTGACGAAAATTGCTATCGGATCGGACACAAAATGTATACTAAGGACGGTACGGCGACGCTGTTTCCAATAATAATATTATAATATTCAGTGCTTTATGCGATAAATATTAATATGATGCGTGGTAAGACGACATTATATTATATTTATATATGTGGCGCGCAGTGATTCTGAGTACATATATTTTATATATATATATATATATACTAAGCATGATAACGCAGTAAATTACATTATTGTTTATCTGCGCGACTATTGCATCGGACTAGAGTCTATAAAATATATTATTATTATTTCATATTAATATGCGACGTATGAGATTTCAATGAGTTGAATGTCTAAATATAAGATGTAGGAACAGATGCTGTGAGAAACAAAAAAAAAATGTATTAATACATTTTTGCATGTAACAGTTAATGTCATCATTGTAAATCTTATGATTATTAATCAATAACTATTATATATACGTCGTATGCTCCGTTCTACTTATAATCTGGTGGTTATAAACTCGTGGTGATTTTTTTTTATCGTAAGCCTGCAGCCGCCTAGGCAATATAATAGTGTCTTTGGAAATAAAATAGTTTTAAAAAAAATTTAAAAATACCTTGTATTTTCTTAGATATTGCCTCGTAGGTATCTATGCGTTAAAACAATCTTCCTGTATACATGTGTAGAGTGATGGACAACGTATAATATCGATGTTCACCCACAATGCCACCGCAATTCACGAATATAAACTGGAATGAGTAACATAATACTATAGTACTTATTGTATTATACCGAATTTCGTATTGTTGCCATTCAATACAGCACAATGTAGGATATTCTCTTTGTCATGTATGGTAGGTACTCTAGTCTAGCGCGCGCACACGGTTTATATAATATAAGTAAATAGGGAATGCATGTTACATGCATGCAAAATTGGACGAGTTAACACATTTGTTTAACTCGTAAATTTTAGTAAATATAAAACAAATAAAATCGCGTTAAAATTTGAGTGTTACTTTCAAAATGTTCATGTTAAATAGATAAAATTAATCTGACTTGATTCAAAATAAAGAAAAAAAATTTAACTGAATATTTATAATTTATAGCTCAAACAAATAAAGAAAATTTGACAAAAATAATAACGCAAACACAAAAATATATAGTAAAAATAGTGACAAATAAGAATAGTGCTATCGACAAATAAAAAATAACCCAAATGGAAGTGTCGTAACACTTTCCCGGCTAGTTCATTTAATAAAACATGATACTTTTACTTGTATACCACTTTGTCGTATATACGCTGCTTCAGACGTAATTTACACTTGAACACAATGTTAGTATAAAATCCAAATATCGTGTATTCACACACACGTTATATTACACACTGCATATACATATACAAGTGTAGTATGAATATAAAAACATAAAAAAATGAACAAACATAAACAAGAAAAGACAAATGCCTTAAACACGATTATAATACTTATTTTAAATACAAACACAGTAAGTTGGCTCTTGCCAAGCCAGTCTTTGACGTTAAACGACTTCGGATCGACTTCCCGTACAACTTTTGTTGGCACTCAATATTATACTTTTAATATTTATAGTAAACTAAAAATGTTTTGACCTACTTATATTATAGAAATTCGTATTACAATATAATTAATAATAAGTAAAATACAAATTGTTGTATCAGCTTATGTTTATATAGACACTGAAAATAGATATGCTTAAATAAATATATATGTATATTATGTGTATATGTATATTTAAATATAGCTATTGTTATTCAAAAAGACTATTTGTAAAGTTTATCAATATATTATATGACAGGTGCTATCCACCGAGAAGATGTAAATGAAATTATAATTCTATTTTTAATTTATCAGCTATACCTAAATGCTTTTCGAATATTAATAAAGGGGACTGGAATCATCATCTTACAATGTAGAATTAATTATTTCTAATCACCAGGCTAAAGAGTAAGTTGGGTTTTCAACTTAAGTTGAACGGATTTAATTTTTAAAACGAAATCTGAAATTGATCAATTAACAATTTTACTATATTTTCGACAAAGTTATTTTCAATATTTGTTTATTTCAATCAAACTTTCAATAGTCGTAAAAACAGCATTTTTATTATAATTTCTAACAAACAGTTTTTGAAATACTTAAAATAGACACGTAATAAGCTTTTTAATCACTCAAAATCGACCCAATCAAAATCCCAATTCCCAAGTTCGATCGAGCAATATATGATATATATACATATATATAAACAAATAGTTTTTAGTAGCTTGTAAACGAAACTACATACGAAAGTGCACCGATTAAAATAAATCATACATTATACGAGTACAAATACGAGTAGTAAAATGTTCAGATTAGACTCACACAATATACTACAATGTATAATGCATATACTAATAATATATTATTAATTTAATTATTAGTAGTCACATACTGAAAAGTAATTTAAATACCGTTATATAAATCTGCTTGTATTTTTCATATCAATATATAGGTTTAAAAAATTATTTATTTTTTCTTAGAAAAAAATTAAACCTATTATAATTTGTATATAGGGCACAGAAGACGTATGCCTCATTTTATACGAGTATTTAACTATAAATAACCTAATCTAAACAATTTGAAACTACAAAATTAGAAATCGGAAGTGCAGTTTTGTAATACTGTGTTGTATAAATGTATAATATATATTACAGACACTGAACAGTCGCCATCATTATCTAAGGCAGACATCCTTTAAAAACTGATATTAACGGAAATAGTTTTTGTTATATCAATATAATTTGCAATACGTATTATATATAATAGTACAAATAGTAAATAATAAACGTAATGTGTGTTAAGGTCAAACTATTAAATCGGTCAATGTGAACTATATACTCGATCCATGCACAAAACAAAAGATTGCAAAACTCCCAAGTATAAAAATATCATTTACATGAAATCCAAAATTTATCTCCAAAATGTTCAATATATTATGAATAATCTGTATGAAACGGTTAGGTTATGTGTTTGTATTACAATTGGTTCAAATATTTTTGAAAATTGATTTGATTAAAACAATAACAGCAACAAGCAGAGTTAAAATATTTAGATGCTAAAACTATTGTACTATAGTCTATCATCTGCGGACTGCAGTCGTTATAAGTAATAATAAATAGATATGTACCACACAGATGATTTTCAGTCTGCTAGCTCTGCTATAAATTATAATACAATTTACAACTGACAAAAATATTAATATTATTACTAAGTTGATTGAGTTTAATGAGCACATCGATTGATATTTTAAAACTTAGCAGTGAAATTACGTATGGTATTATGGAAAAATCACAACATTTTTATTTTCTAAAAAAACCTTAATTTATCTCAGTGGTCGATAGTTATGAGATTACACATCTTCTATCCCGTCATAAGTGCCTCCGTGGCTCTGCCCTCCTCGCCTCACAACCAAATATTAAAATTTTCAAGTGTTTTTCAGCAAATATTTAGTAAGTAATTACTAATTAATATTATGCTATATTGCTTTTATAATTAACTCTACACTTCACTTAGTAGTTATTTATTATAATAAATTAAAAATAATTGAATATTTAAGTATCACAAACGCGAATTAATATAATTTTTGTTGAAAAGTATTTTTTAATATTATACCAACTGCACTTTTGATATAAATAACAATTTTAATATTAAAAAAATTGTGACTCATAATGTATAATATAAACAATATAAACTTTAAAATATTCAAACAAGCAATTTAATATAAAATCGTATTTTTCGAGATTCATATGGAAATTATTGATGATATAATTTAAAATAATTTCCTTCCTAGTTAAAATAAAATTGTATTTCATACTATTATTTCTGTTTGAATATCGTCTATTTGCTTGATATAAAATTCATTAAATCATCACCTATATTTTTAAAATATTACATTAAGTTAATATAAAGAAAAACATTGATTTTTAGCTATAGATATTTAAATTATTTAAAAAAATATATACATAAATAACATAATACATACAGACCGATTCAATATTCATATCCTACTATAACGAAATTTTCACAAAATATAATTATATTAAAATTGTATAAGTATAAGTAAAAATATTTTAAAATATTTGGTGATATTTATAATAGATAACATATATAATTTTTATAAGATTTTTGTATGATAAGATTTTAGTTTTTATTCCAAAAAGCTTGATAGTTAATAATATTCCTCGTAAGTTTTTATTACTAGAAAAAGTTAAGCGTAAAGCAACATGAATTTTTATAAGTGATTTTAGTTTAATTAATTACAACATTGGATATTAAAATTTATAATGAAGATTTATCTTCTAGTGATTTTTTTTGTTTTGTTGTTATACAAAAGAAACTTGAAAGTAATAAGAAAAAAAAGTAAAACTATTACTTAAAGTATCATTTTCCATGTATATTGTATGTATTTATGTATTATTTTAAAATTATTTAGTCTAATGTTAAGTTATTTATAGGCAATTCGAATTTGTTTAGTTTTTTATAGGTATTGATAAAAAAATTTAACTTTAATCAAAAATCTTTTAAATTTAGTATAAGATCTCTCATGATTGTTCTTATAGAAGTTTAAAAAAATACATTGATGCTATTTTTTTTTTTTGCAATTATTTGAAGTACAATTTTTGATGAAAATGGATATTTTAACGAAAAATAACGATATTTTACTTTTACCTGAGTTAAAAATTAATCTGTCTTCATTAATGATTGTAACTAAATAAAATAATTGTATTTGTGTTATTTATTTGTTATGTTCTATATAGACATATTTTATTGCTATAACGAAAGTGGGCTTTAGCTAATATCGCAGAAACAAAATATAATATAAAAACAATATTGAAATAAAATATTGTCATTAGTGATATAATCAACAAATTGTAATTAAGTTAAAAAAAAAAATTGCCAACGACACGTAGTGTTCCCAAGCGGTCACCCATCCA
Source organism: Rhopalosiphum nymphaeae (assembly GCA_036289425.1). Classification (NCBI taxonomy): domain Eukaryota; kingdom Metazoa; phylum Arthropoda; class Insecta; order Hemiptera; family Aphididae; genus Rhopalosiphum; species Rhopalosiphum nymphaeae. The sequence goes on along the minus strand of JAZAQC010000001.1, from coordinate 5,362,641 downwards.
AGTACTAACTGCGCCCGACGTTGCTTAACTTCAGTGATCGGACGAGAACTGGTGTATTCAACGTGGTATGGTCGTTGGCGAAAAGTTTAAGAATTTAGACCGTGATTAATAATATGTAGGTATCTGCTAAGTACTAGCTAAGTACTAAAGGTAGGTATAATTTAAACATCAACAGTAATAATAGTTGTGATTTTTTAATGATTTGCGTTAATAACTGTATGAAAAGAGAAATAATAATAATTATAATAATCTAATTATAGAATATTTTTGAATTATAATTATGTTGTTAGTCAATGACTGAACGAATTCGTTATACGAATACGAAAAAATAAAAATGTACAAGTAAACGCACCAATCTTCAGTTAAGAATAGGCAAACCAACAATTTCTCATCGTGAGATGTTGAATATTGAAATTTGCTTAACTCTGTACAACAAGAAGAAAAGTATTTAAAGCTCATATAAAAATAAAAATAGTTAATACATAATAATAATCTGGTTACTTATCAAAACAATTTAAAAAATATAAAAATACAAATAAGCATACTATATTATAATACTAATATACTGTATGAGTATATAGAAGTAAGCAATGAAAGTAAACAATTATAAATTATTTAAATACTCAAAAAGTATTTTTTGCTAACCGAAATAGTAAATTATATCATGTTTTAAAAAAAATATATACGAATATACCTACATATTGTTTATTATAAAATTATTTTATAATATAATACTACTTAAGTTGTCATTTTCAATTTCATTAAATGGTTTCAAGATAGTAGATAATTATTTTTCATCTTCATGATCTTGTTCATCAACTGTTTCTAAATCCTGATACTCGTCGGATTCATTGTACAGCCGCTGGCTTTTATACGGATCTTTAATTTTTGCTTGATCATTATTTCTATTGAAACCGTTAAATTCAGTAGCGTGTGTTTCACTTTCACCATCATCGTTTATCAATAATTCTTTTTCGGGAAAACCCGAATAATCTTCAGGTAAACTGGAAATGGGCCTTGGCCCCATTAATGATAAATAATTGGTATAACAGCTATTGTCTCCACCTATGAAATAATAAAAGTATTTGTATGTGAATAAGTATAATTTACTTTACATATTATATTTTTAGTTACTGCTTTTTCCATCAAAATAACTATTATGTAATCTTTCATCGTTGTTATCCGCTGCCTCAGTTAATCGCATCCGAATGGCATCTCTCATTTTCTGTGGTCGCAAGTCCTTATCCCAACATGGGTTGTAACTTTTTCCATACATAGTTTTTAATACATCTATATTTTTATTTCTCATTTTATATCGATCGCACGCATGTTCATCTTTCCGAGTCTTCCATTCTTTAATCTTATAACCTTCATTAATGTATTTTTTTGCCCATTCCCGGCGCATCAAACTTTATAAAAAAAAAAATAATTAAAATAATGTACTATAAATTAATATAAATTTTCATTCATCTTAATATTAATTTTATATTTTCTGATTAATTTACATTACCGTAATGCTGGAGTTTTTAAAAGAGTTGGGTCATTTAATCTATCTCTAACGTTCTTTTCTGCGAATTCAATTACTTGAGCCCAGTCTTCTTGATCAGCTTTAAATGGATTGTTTTTTATGTAATTACTTAACTTTTCTTTTTCAATTGCAATGTCAGTCACCAACAGTTGATGAATTTTTTCAACTGTTTTCTTCATATCAACCGACTCATTACTTTTTGAATCGACATTTAATATCTATAAGTAGGTAAATATTTTTTTATAACAATCTAGTGAGGTTAAAATCTAGTTAAGTTTAAAACCACAATTATACATATTCTTTTGTTTGTTCTGCAGATAATATTTTGTTGACGATGTCTCTATAAGATTCATTGGTTTCGAATTTCATGTTTATAATATCATCTTTGTCATACTTGTTTTCCTCGATTCTTTTAAAATATTCTTCTAATTGTTTTTGATCAATATTTTTTTTTTTCATCATAGCCTCAATCATATGTCGCTTTTCCCGTTGTAAATATTTATCTCTCATTTTACCCAAACGCATATACGGTTCTTTTCGGTTAAAACACCAACTGAAATTATTTATTTTCATTTTAAATATTTAGTTAATGTTTAGTTTTATAATTGTACAAACAGTTATTTATTTACTTTAAAGTTTCATCAATAATATTTCTCTTTATTTGTTCTTGTGACGACGTTGGTTGGATGTTGTCGCTATGAACCGAGTTTGGTATATATGACTTAATTGCTTTGTAATCTCGATCATCCTCGTCGTTTTCTGCTATCGATCTAGATTCTTCTTTATACTTACTGTTCCATGCATCCAACTCTTTTCTCCAAATCAGCTCCTTCTGGAATACTCTTCCAACTTCTTCAATTGTATTTGGTTCTATTATCACCGCATCTGTGGTCATCAGCATTATTGTCCCAGTGGAATCCGAAAAGCTGATCAATTCTTTCTTTTTATAGTTTAATACTTCATTTATACCTTCAGTGAATGTTAACTGTTCGGTATTGATGAAGTGTATTGGTGAGTACGGAGCTGATAACGCTGTAAATTTATAACATTTAATAATAACATTCAATGTTAAAATATGAATGATATTATTAGATATCTTTATATTTTATTTATATATTTTATTGTATTTATGATTTTAAAATCTTTACTTGCTATTAGTCCATCGCTGATGAAAATATCCGTTGTATAATAAGGCTTATGAGTGTGCTTCATTAAATTCCAAAATTGTAAAACCCCATTGGTGTTAAAAGACACTCGAAATTCTGCAGGATGAGTAGTAGACCATAAAACACTGTTTGTTAAATCGTTGAAACGCTTCCACCAAATTGGACCACCCTAAAGTAAACTTATAATTTTAATTCGTGTTTATAATATTATAATTCAATTCATCAAAATTCTACATTCCAACGCTTATAAAAAAATATTTTGACTATATATTTTCAACATATTTAATTGGTAAATGATCAACTTGTAAAAAAATTCTCGTATTAAATTTTTATCAACATCAAATTTTAAATATACATAAATAGCTCAAAAAGAATCAAAATATATTGAACATTTTATCATAATCTTATAATATGTATAGACAATTTTAATATAAATATCTGGTAAAAATTTTAAGTATCTATGGTGTATTGTTTTTGAGTTACGCCAAAAAAACAAAATCGATTTAGTCAAGTACTAGTTTTGAGTAAAGTTTTCCCTTGATCTTTTTTTCCCTCGATTAGTTTGAAAAGTACAAAGAATTTTTATAACCCCAACCCCACTTAACTAAAAAAAAAAAAACTATCTAAATCCAATTTGCTATTGGAAACCAACCTCAAATTTTAAAATCGATACATTTTACCGCTCAAAATGTGATGACAGATACAAAAAACATGTAGGTATCGTTGTAAGAACAATGCATTTATAGATCCACTCTCAATCTTAATTAAAACTATATAAATATTAAATTATTATTTTCTAGCCTTGATAATTAAATTTAAAATAAATAAACTTTAATATGGAATGTTTAATTTAATTATAATACCTACACTTTTATTTGCTAATGTATAATGCACGCAGTACTTTGTGCATACAGTTTACAATTATTACTTTATTAGTGGTAATTATATTAATTATATTATATTATTCTATTTATACTATTCTAAATTTACTTTATAACTCAAACTCCAAATAGATACTACGTGTCCACCACAGACTAAATGAATATCTGGATAAAATTCATTTCTTTTAATGTAGTTGATTGGTCCATCGTGCACTTGTCCCCACCAAATATTTTTGCATTCTGTAAATTTAAAAGTTGTATTTTTAAATTGTAACTAAACATTACATTGCTATGCAGCTTACACCTTCGCTATTTTGACCCTGCTGGTGTGTATCATAACCATTCCAAGTGAGAACTCCAATTTGACCCATAATACTACCAACAACCAATATACGGTTTGGATCATTCGATTTTGTAGGTACTAAAATAATATAAACAATATAATTTTAATAATTATTAGTTTAATGCTTTACTTTATTATTAAGTGTCAACATTTACCATATTCAAACTGTCGTTTTCCAATACTCAGTGGTTTATCAGATGTATAATTATAATGCATCAAAGGTATTTCAAAAGACAACGCTGTTATGGGACTGTGTGTTGTCTTTTCTGGCTCTCTGATAATGATCTACAACATTCATTTACATTTAATATCATGATTTTATAATCATTAATACTGTTAAACTAAATTATCTGTTTTCTATAATATTGAGTTAATGTTATTCATTGAGGTTTCTCTCGCTGCAAACAGTCTATCTTCTCATGCAATATTAATATTATGTAAATATTCTCTAGGTACATAATTTTTTTCCTATTTGATTATTATACATTTATACATATGTTACAGATTGTATATTTTTTATTTCAATTAAAAAAAATTGTTATTCTTATTTTTTTTTTGTCACGTTCTTTAGATTATAGACTATAATTAATAGAGTACTACATATTATGTGAATATAAATAACATTTATAAAAGAAACTTAATTTATATGCCTTTTATTATATATTGTTTTCATGTACATTATATATTTTTAGCATTTATAACTTTTTATTTGATGTATTTATGAATAGATTGATGTGAAAAAAAAGGTAAATTTCAAAATAAAAAAGACTGATAAGTACGTACCACTCTGTTGTATAGTATAGATATCAAAAGAATTATTGTAATGTAATTTATATATTAAATTTAAATTCAATAATATACCATTTGAGATGTGTAAAAAATCCAATTCTGAGCGGAGAAAGTCTGTCAGTCTATTTATCATTAAATATATTTCAGAATAATAATTTTTTTGCTAACTAGCAATACAGTAGGTTGATTTAATTTTTTTCCAAAACCATTGCATTTATTATTTTATAAATATATTATAAATATTATTGTATTATATTTATTTTTATAATACGTAATATGTATACCATATTATTATAATATTATTGTTCTGTTAATATTTAAATTAATACCAACTACTGTAAACAATATCAAAAGATAATACCATAAAATAAATCTAAAAATTTATAAAATTTCATTGCATATAGTAAAATTCATAATATACGTAAAAGTTTTAAGCTCTTTACAAATAATGTGTCTGAATTATTAAAAAATAATCATTATCGTTTAAATATGTAATTTCATCCAAATTTGAACTTAAATGTCTCTAAATAATAATTTTCCTAACTTATGAGAAATTTGTATTAAATTTTCAAGCCTTAAATATATAAATTCAGTAGGTATTATATCATTTTTTAATTTCAAAATAATTTTCGAATATTTGTGTTTTTAACAAATTTTTTCAACACTTGAAGTTTAAAGTTAAAATATTTATAAATAAAATTGTGCCTTTATATTTTAATGTGGCTAAGTGGACAACTTATGTGAGATTTTGAGATTTTGTCAAGTTTTTTGATAATTTTTATTAACATTTATAAAATTAAAATACAAAATGTCTATAGTAATTAAAATAAAGTCAAAATATATTGAAAATATTATCATACATAGAAGATGAGCATTCGAAAATGTTGTAAATATTTCAAGTATCTATGGTTATTAATTCTTGTATGAAAACAAAATATCTAAAATCATTTTAAGAAAAGTTATTTTCATGTGATCCGTGAAAAATATGTTTATGAATAAGTTACAAAATAATTTGATAATATTCAAGATTTTTTGAACCGCGTCAAAATTCAAAATTTAAACGCTTTTAAAAAAAATATTTTGATTTTGTATTTTCCGATATTTTTTAATTGAATAATTAACTAACTTCTTATGGGGAACCATGTAATTAATTATAAAATAGTTTACTTTCCACAAAATTATTTATTAACATTTATAAAAAATTAAAATTTTTATATATAAAAAGCTTAAAAAGAAATTTACTTTGAACATTTTACTACATCTAGGAAATTCTATAACGAAAAAACAGATCATAAAGAATATTTATTTTGCAAAAAAAAATACCATTTTACATTATTTTCGGCTTAAAAAATATTGGAAATCTAGGCCTCTTATAAAAAATCACCATAAAATTTTTAAATCTATGCATTTTTTTTATACTTATCGTAAATTACTTAAAAAAAAAACAAAATAAAAATATGCAATTTACAATGGTCAAATGAATATATCATCGCTCCGATCAGAATCTAAAATACTTTGTAACAGTTGAAAACTTTTTTTTTATGAGACTCTAGTTAAAAGAATAGAATCAAATTTATATTCTATTATAAGTTAGGAAAACAATAGTTCTATCCTAAGTTTATGTCGTTACTTGTTAGTCCTATCTCTTATTATTATTATTTACTAATATTAATTACCACAAAATATGAACAAACATTTGAAATTTACATAAATATAATGTTTATACTCCGATATTCGTATATGTAGGTCAATAAGTAGATAACTAGTAGATAGGTAATAACGTATATTGATATAAAAATTATCTACACGCAATATCAATAAATGAAGTATAAACAGTAGGAATTATATTATAATTTATATAATTGAATAATTTTTGTTCTGAATTTAATATGAAAAAAATATTGAGTTTCTGTAGTTTTATGCATAGAAAAATATGAGCAATTAAATAGCCATCAAAAATATTTCCATTGATTAAAATAATAAAAGGTTGTATACTATTATTATTTCAAAATATTCAAAATCTAGTTTTAAACATTTGGTGATGAATTTAATTACTTACCAATATGACACTAAAAACTTATACAGTTTGATTAGTTAGTTTTCTGTTAAGTCAGGCATGGTGGGCAAATGGTTAAAAAAATAAAACCCGATATTGTTTAAAAGTTAAATCACATCAATGTCTTTTATATTTATACTCAAAGGATTCAAATATTATTAAATAAGGTACTATCAACAATTGTAACTAAAACTTCAACTCATATTTTATAACCTCATTCAATATCAAGAGACAAATATAGTATTAACTTGATAAAAACGGATGTTTAATTAAAATATATATTCTAACCGTATACGAAGGCTTTAGACGGTTGTTGTAAATACTCAATGGTGATTTATAGTTGTTTAGCTTTTCTGGGTGATTGAAACTAGTGTTAGTTGTACTTTTTTTAATAATTCTGGGCATTGGTGTCGATTTCAAGTCCCAAAGTTTTATAGTCCCATCCATGGAAGCAGAAAAAAATTGATCTGAAAATTGTCCTTCTTGAACGTTTACAAATTTTCCTAATGGTGTTATCTGAAAAAAAATAAGCTTAAAAGTCATATTACTATATTATATTTCAATAATATACCAAAATATTATATTATAATACTATTTATATTATAGAATTAAATAAAAAAAAATGTAATGAATTAGGTAAATAACTGCAGTCTAGTTTCTTAAATCACTATAATAAATGAGCATATTATATATAATATATTGTATATTTAATATTAATAATATTTACAAAATTAAAATAATCAAAGTTAAGTTAACAAATTAATTTAATTTTAATTTTCTAATTAACTTAATAACAAAACTGGTTAAAGTATCAACTTTCATAACTTAGCTTTCTCCAGTTTATTTAAAAAGTAATACGCTAAGTTAAAATCAAATTTATATATAACTATAATAATTATAATTAAGACTAATACATTTATCATTTTTATTTTATCATAATCTAAAAATAAACAAAACATAATTAACTTAATTAAATAATTTATTGGATATTAATGGCTCCTAACCTCTCATTACCTAAACCACTACTATATCAGTAATAAGAAGAAATAATAATTTATTTTCAATAAAATATTTAGTTGTTATATACAAATATTGAATGTAGCTCAACAATCATCATAATTATTATATTACTATTTGTAAACCAAATAGAAATAAAAACAAATTCATTAGGAAACTCATTAAATTAAATTAATATTTTTCTCTATATTAACTTTAAACTTTTTAATTTGAATATATTTTTTATTAATTACTAATTCAGTGTTTGCCAACTTTTTTTATTCTACTCTCCTTTTAGATTTTTAAAAATCTTATGTTTCTCATTATTAATTTAATAAAAAAAGTTTGGCGTAGAATAAATTAAGTTGGAAAACACTGTACTATAAGATAGCTCACACATAGATTTAGTTATGGCTTACAAACATTAAATATTTGTTTTGTTTTTAATGTATAGGGTTGCCATTGTTTATACAGAAATAGAATGCATTACTTTGAATTTTTTTAAATTAAAAAAAATAAATAATATTTCATTTATTGTTTTCTTATTTTAAATGTACATCAAAAACCGATTTCTGTGTATACCTTATAAAATCAAAATTTAGTCCAAACGAAAATTTCTTCGTGGAATTGTGATTAATAACCTACACAGTATTATAAACTAATATGAGTTTCTATTAAAACTGGTCGTAAAATTTTATTCCTAATAAATATATGTTTAAAAATATAATGACTACGTTATCTTTAGATAGAACATTTTTAATATTTCTAACTGTATAAATGGTTCTCAAAGTATAATGATTAAATACTTTTTAAACTTTTTTTTAAAAATTATATTTATGTGTATTACATATTTTAATATAATATATGAATAGAAATCTTGGTATTTGTTTATTTTTTATAATTACATTTTAACGCAAAGAAATGTCAATAATATTTTTATGTAAGTATATAAAACAACGTTTATAATTCAATTATTTCAATTGCTACCTAACCTAGTTTAGTTTTATATTATTATATTAATTTTTACTACATATATTAGTTATATTAATAGTTATTATATACTATTACTTATTTAATTCAACTAACTTCATTCATGGGATGAATCCATTGAATTGCAGTCACTGTTGACAAATGAGATTCTAAAATTGCACTAAGTGCTGCTGGTTTGATTCTGGTTTCAAACTCAACGTCCAACGACCATTTCATATGATCCCACTATCAAAATAAAATTTATTTTAAACTTTGTATGTGACTTATAAAATAATAAATAAAACTATTTATTTATTATTTTTACCAGATCTTTGTGATGTTTTTTTTCCTTTTCTGACATGTTTAAATCATTTAAACCAGTCGTCTCTAACTTTCCTTCAATGTCCCATATACTAATCTGCCCATTTTTTAATCCTCCTACAACAGTATTACCGTGTCTAGGATTAAATTCAATACAACGCACTTCTTCAGCACTTTCCAATCTCAACTAGAAATTATTTTGTTTTTTATTCGGTTATACAATTCTTATAAAATTATTGTTACACAATGCATGTATAATATTACTTTATAATAAGTCAAAAATATATTATTATTATATTATATTATACTTTTATTATTTAAGTAAGACATAGTGGTTTATTAAATATAATATTATTATATAAATAATATAAAACAGTTTATTGCTAAATACTCAATAGTAAATACCTTAGGAAAAATATTATCATTAACTGACCAAATGAAGACAGAATTATTATGATCATCCATTATTGGTATATTTTCACTTTTATCTTTTGGTACTTCATCATTTATCGTTGATTTATGTTTTGATGAGGATTTTCTTCTCTTTTTACTTTTAAATTCTAGTTGATATTTTAATTTTTGACTCATATCTCCAGCTTCAATTATGTCTTTGGTTAATTTTATTCTCTCTTTCTCCATATCATCGAGTCTATATTTTAAATTAAAATTAATTAATATATTACTTTTTAATTATAATATAAATATATAATTATAAATTATAGTAGAATGGTTATTTTTTTAAATTTACTTATTTTTTTTTTCAGTATACTTGGCTTCGGACTTTAAAAGTTTAAACAATTTTTTTTCTCTTGCTTCTCGATCATATTTTTTATTAAATTCTCTATTAAAAAAAAATAATAATAATAGTTTTTTTTTACATTTATTTAAATGAATTTATGTAAATATAAACATTTACCTATGTATATTTCTAACAGCATTCCTTAATTTGTTATCATACAGCCATTCTTCATCATCGCCCCAAATATTGTAAAAGCTTTCTGTGTCAGAATCGTGATGATCTATCGCGTCCATATTGTTTTCATATTCATTTTTATCTGTAATACTCATCATATTCGCCGATTTTTTTATGTTATGCATTTCATTGTTTTGTATCTCATATTCGTTTTCATCTGTGGAAAATGTTATTCAAATTTAATTGATACTGTTGATCTATAATAAATTGGTAAAACACCAATACCCGTTAATTCACCTTCTTGAATAATTATGTTCTCGTCAATCAAAGTTCCATTATCTTATAATTAAAATAAAATGTTATTTATTGTTATCATAATATCATATTATCATTATTGATATTTTTTGTTGGTTTTATATTGACGTTTAAGATGCAATTGCATACCTGAATTTACAAGTGGAAGATCATTACGCTTGGAAATCTGTTCGTGAGAAACATATATTAAAGAGTTTCGTAACTGTCTATCAATGTCAATGCTATGTTGTTGATTATTTTTTTCATCGTCTGTTAATTGGATTATCCTCATCCTCTTTAAATTAAAATACTCAACATTTAATATTATATTTAATTTAATTACATGTTAATTTACCTGCACAAATTCTTTATTTAATAAAAAAATTATCTTTTCTTTATAATTCTCATCTAAAAGTTTAGTTTCTGGTCGGTTACTCCAAGAGTCTGTGTCGATGTCGCTGTATGATACACCGTATTTTTCGTCTTTAACCGTTGACTTGATAATTTCTTCATCAGATGTTTCTAAACTCACTGTCTTATACAACTCATTACTATTGATTGTGTAAGATACTGCAAAAATACCTAAAGAAATCAACATATTAAAAACATACTATCTAATATCCATCAAATCGTCATAATTTATGATTAATTTACCCGCTATCGTCGGATGCCAAGTTTGACAAGATACATATCTTTTTTTAGATACTTCATTTTGATATCCGGGTAGAAGTTTTATAACTTTGGAAACCTGTTCGATTTTATTTTCATTTTCATTTTTTAAAAGTTTATAGTCATCGCGGTATAAATCGTATAACTCATTGTAATGTAACTGATCCACTAAACTTAATTTATAAAAATTAAATATCATATTATAATTTATATTATGTAATGTTCAATATATAACTAAAATAGTTGTTAATAATATATTATTTTTAGTAAGTTTAAGCATTTTTGGTGTTATATACTTGTTTTTAGCCTGAGAGTGGTTTTCCATATTTTGTATGTTAACAATTATAGAAAATAGAAATTATGTTTGTTGTTACGCGATCTTCACTATTTTTGTCACACTCATTTTGGAAGACCTTTTATACATATATATTATTACATACGTAGCTACTGGCTACTGTATAATTTAATATGCAGTTAACTATTTATTTATTTAGAATATTGTTATGTAATGATAATAAACAGAAAATTCATTACATAGATATTCATTAATTGTAATTTTTGGACATAATATAATCATACTTAATCTATATAATTATACATAACCTATGGTTATATAAATTTTAAATATTTACTTAGGAACGTGTTTCTTTAAAAAATCATCAAGAGCTTTTTCTGATATAATTTGAGGTTGTAACTGAAACATGTCCTCTTCTACGGCAACTGACTGAATACATTTATTATATTTAATTCTTGGAATTGTCTGCATTTCTCTATTGACCATTTGTCGGACAGCCTAAACAATGAGGAATGATTTATTTATAGTTTCAATTACTTATTTATGTTACTTAATTAATTATTCATATAAATTACTTGAACATTCGATTCCATTGTTAAAGCATTACTACTTTTGAAAATTTCTTTTGGACGTGGTTCTAATTTCACATATTCATTTTTCATAGATTTTGAAAGCGAGTCCTCAAATTCTGCTTCAACTTGAAGTCTCCCTGCCGGAAGTTTCCATTTGTATGTTATCTGTCAATTTTAAATTTATTTATTATTTATCATTAGTTACTACTTATTAGTTAAAGGTACTTCCACTTTTATATTACAACAATATATACTCAAATATATGTGTTTATATTATTATGTTTTTAAAAAAAAAAATTACCAAGTAAATTAAAAAAGTAGTACTAATATTGTATAGAATATGTTTATAGTTTTTATACAATTCGTTAAGCTTATATACATATATTATTAATTATTAGATTCTAACTTAACCCATCTACCGAAGAGAAAAAATTTTTAAATGCATGGTTTTACTATAGATTTAAGTTTATAAAACTGATCTAATATTTATTATGAATAAATACACCTTTTCACGTGTTTGTACTGGTTTTATTTCTTCGATATCTTTTTCGCTGCTTTTGGATTCCCAAGGACCCGGTACCCGACACATTGGCCGCTCGACTTTTTTTTTAATTTCACCTTCTATTTGTACTTGTGTTTCTTCGATACACTGTTTTGCTTTATCCGTAACACATATTAAAAATTCCTCATCGGTACTACTAAATGGTTTATAACCAATTAAAACATAATCATTGGTAATGCCCTGATAAAAAATTAATTACATATTAATAAAAACATAATAATCTTGCTATGTGCAAGAAGAAAATAATGAATTATTCGTTTTTACTTCAATTTCCTTTTTAAATTGCCAAAAACATGAGTCCGTATTTTGTGATTGCAAATTATCTATAATTTTTGTACGAGATATTTTTGTCCATGGTTTATCTATAAAAACATGTTTTCCTATGACACATTCAAAATGTCCATGTAAAGTTTTAGGTATGAACACAATTTTTAAATCATCCTTATAAATTTCTGTTGGCTCTGTCAATTATAAAAATTTGAAACCTTAGAAAATTATTTTTTTTTTATACAATGTACCTATTATAGTTTCATAAAAATATCTAACCGGTATTAAAATGATCTGAGTCAATTGAAGTGATTTGTTCCATTGAATGTTCGTTATTAACCTTTGACAACGAATTGATTTTCTTCTTGGATGACATATTATTTTCTATTTTAAATATTTACCATCAAAGTTTTGTTGCAAGATATGGTTTCTTCGACAAATGTTATTAGTGCTCATGCTTATAGTACTATTAATGTACAGGTTATATGATTAAAAATAAGATGAATATATTTTAACATTATACAAATAAAATCAGAAAATACAAATACGACAATTAAGTCTTGCGGATTACAATGTTTTTCACTAAGTAGTGTAAAATAAATAAGATATACGTACCTACTATCTATATTTGATTATTTCGTATGATTTGTGTATACATTCTTCTCAAATCAAAATAAAAAAATATTTATATTTTATGTAACTTATATCATATCTAATTAAATTGCATAGGTATATAACAACTGTAGAATGACGAATTATACTTGATACGTAAAATAACCAAATGTCTAAATGTATATTTGGTCACGAGCGTGGTTACCATCGTAACAGCTTTGTCAAATATAGGTATGTATTATTATGTTGATGGCAACAAACGCATCTATGTACAATATTATACCTCATGCTTGACAACAACTGGCAACTAACGTGTAGGGCACAGGTACAAAGTGATTGAAAAACTTGGCAATAATATTTGAATAACGAAAAAATAAGTGTTTAGGTACTATATAGAATATAGATACATAGCAGGGGTGGGCAAAACTTTTCTTGTCCACGATCTATTAAAAATAAACTTCACCTTTGAAGATCGACTTCCATAGAAAATTTATAAAATATATAAAAATTATCGACAATTTGTTCACTACAATTTCAATTAATTTTGTGCACGTGGCCCTAAAAATAAATTCTAACATGATTGCAGACTTTGAAATTGTCCACGATCGACCGTTTGGCCACCCCTAGTATATAGTATATAAAATACGTATAAATAATACTATATTATGTATAGAAACAAACTATAATAGTACAGGAGTGACCAAATTACGGTTCGCATCTTATTGTAATACAAAACATTTTTACAAAATATATAAGCATACTAATATTACTTTTATTCATTTTGGCTCTTTCGTATTTACTAATATATTGGGCAGCTCACGAGTCTTTTCTCGTTAGCCACCCCTGTAATAGTATGTTGAGTATGTTACACACCCGTGGTTATTTAAGAAGTTTTGAGACTTTATATTTTAATAAAATGTTAATAAAATTAAAATTTAGCAATTCAAATATATCTACTTACTTTTGATATTAAAAGTATTACACAAGTGGTATACTTTTAATTATGATTTAATTAAAAATATATATATATATATAAAAGAGGGTTAAACAATTTTTCATTCTATAGCCGCTATAATTTGATAAAATAAGTAATAACTAGGGCTGTGAATTCATAGGAAAGTGCATTTTTTTTTTGGTGATTGTAAAACATAGCTTTTTAAGTACATAATTTGAATTATGTAATAACGAATCCATCTATGAAACTTTTATTTTGCATATTTTTGCATTTTTTGACGTTTTTAATTTTTTAGGTCATTTTTCGCATTTATAGGTCATATTTTGCTTTTTTAGTTCATTTTCTAGTATTTTTAATTAAATTCCGTCAATTGACTTGTTTGAAAACATTTTTTTTTTATTTTACACGGGCTGTATATATTATACCAAATTTATATTTTATTAAATAATATTTTACACAAGTCATACGCTATATACGGGTTAGGTAAAGATAACGATTCGATAAAATAAGGCAATTGCTAGACAACTAGATAACTTAGATAAGTTATTGTGGCATATCATATATCAGTCACAAATTTTCAGATTAAGTTATTAGTAGATATTTCAGTATAATATCGTTTAGTACCTATTCGGCGTTCGCGAGTGTACAGTGAAGTGTGTTAACAGTAAAATGCCGAAATCAAAACCGCTTTTCTCGTCAACATTACGAAAGTACGTCAATGAATTTGGCGGTGATGTTTTTAGCACGGATGGTACAATATTATACTGTAAAGTTTGTGAAGTTAGGGTTTCGGCGGAAAAAAAATTTACGATACAACACGTAGCAAGTAACAAACATATTGTAGGTGTCCAAAAAAAAAAACGATAAAGAAACTTCATGTCTTCAAACTTTGATCACAACTTCATCAAACTTATGTTTTAATAGTGACCTTTGTAAAGCTTTTTTAAGTGCAAATATACCACTGAATAAATTATCGTAACCGACTTTTCGTAAATTTCTAGAAAAATATACTAATAAATCGATACCTGACCAATTTACATTAAGAAAAACATATGTACACGAATGTTACGAAGACACTTTATGTGAAATCAGAACGTATGCATCAAATAAAAAAATTTGGATTTCAATTGACGAGACAACAGATACAATGGGTAGATATATTGCAAATACAATAATTGGTACATTAGAATTGGGCCATCCCGGTAAAGTTTTTTTATTAGATTCAACAGTGTTAGAAAAAGCTAATAGTGGTACAATAGTTAGATGTTTTAAACAATCACTTTCACTATTATGGACGGGTGGTATTCAACGGGAGAATGTCCTACTATTTTTATCAGACGCGGCACCATACATGGTGAAAGCAGGAAAAGCTTTAAAATTACTTTACTCTAAAATGGAACACGTGACATGTCTTGCCCATGCTCTACATAGGGTAGCAGAAGAAATACGAAATATTCTTCCGAAAGTAGACGATTTAATTTCGAATGCAAAAAAATATTTTTAAAAGCACCGTATCGATTACAAATTTTTAAAACTATTGCTCCTAATATACTATTACCGCCTCAACCAATATTGACTAAATGGGGAACTTGGTTGAATGCAGCCATGTATTATTCTGTACATTACGTTTTAATAAAACAAGTAGTCATGGAGTTCAACCGGGAAGACTCTATATCCATTGAAAAAGTACAAAATTTATTGGCCGATCGGAATTTAGAGTGCAATTTAGCGTACATTAAATCTAACTTTGAGACACTACCTGAAACTATCATTCGTTTAGAATTGTCTGGTCGTGCTCTCGCAGATTCTATTCAAATTGTGACAGAATTTCAAAACAAAATTCAAGAAATAAAAAATGAAAGAGGAAAAATCGTTCAGTTAAAATTAAAAAATGTATTGGAAAAAAATACAGGATTTAATACAATTTGCAATATATCGAAAATTCTCGAGGGAACTGAACTGTCCAGAACGTCTCTCCCAGATAACCTCAGCTTCGATGACATGGCTTTTATGCGATATGCTCCTATTATATCTGTAGATGTTGAAAGGAGTTTTTCGGCATTTAAAAATTTGTTGACAGACAATCGGCAGTCATTTTTATTTGAGAACATCAAATGAGCACTTGTTGTCCAATGCAACAGTAAAGGTACTTGGAAATAAATATCTTTAAGTTTGTGAATTATTTTAACAAAATATATACAAACAACATTTTTTTAAATATGTTTCAGGTGAATAGCATTAACTTAATGCAAATGTAAATTCAAATTCAATCAACATTTCTATTATTTTTTTTTTTTTTAAATAAACACTTTTTTGTACTAATGTTTAATATCCTGTACTCAATATTAATATAAATATAAAAATTAAATTAAAAACCATTTTTAATAAATTTTATACTATAATTTTTGGCATTTTATATTCCTTTTTTTTTGCATTTTAAGTGCATATTTTGTATTTTAAGTGCATATTTTTGACATTTTTAATGCATTTTTTAAGGTTTTTTAGTGCATTAAATTCACAGCCCTAGTAATATCGATATTCAATACAAACATGAAACAAAATACAAATGATTATTATTCAGCTATCACTGGTAGAAGTTAGTATGAACAAATTAAGTATTAACTATAGAACCTACAAGTCTGAAATCCGTTTGAAATATATATTTACCTAAATACCATATTTTATTGATATTTCTTAAAAATAACTGTGAATTATTTGAGTTACCAATCTGGAATCAAACTGATCAAACTTAAAATGTGTAAAAATGAAAATTGAAAATATTTCAAAATACCAAATTGGTAGGCGCCTAACTTTAAAAATAGAACTAATGAAATAAAATTTAATCTCAGTTTATGTAAAGAAATTATTTTATTAAATTTTTGAATAATATTATTAATTTATTTAAACTCTATGAAAATTTTCAGAAATGCATTAAGTGTTTAATTAAAATTTAAACGAGTGTTATTCAAGTTGAACTTCAAAAATTAGGATTCATTTTATTCGTATTATCATTATTCATTATTCATTATTTTATTGAAATGTGTACTAGGGTATAGTACTTCAAGTACTTGTTTATATAAATATAATTTTTTTTTTCGAGTACGCTATAAATCATATTTATTCCTACATTTTTTCTTACGTTGTTTAACATAATGAATCATGAATACATGACTTTAACACTATATAATTAGGTATTACATGAATATTACTCAAAACATTGTTTTTTATATAATGCAAGCTCCTCGCAAATCGCAAAACAAGTATATTATAATGCTACTGTTGCACACATATGTGTAATGTGTACTATACAATGCATTTATGGAGGTGTGCACTCATATAATATCTAACCATACAATTGTATAATATTTAATTTATAAAATAATACTGACCACAGAAGCACAAAAGAATATTAATTTAATATTTTAGTTGTCACAGTCAAGGTCCGTTGTGTAGTTTGCTATAATCTTTATTATTTGTTTATTCTATACTTAACCTAGGTATGGCACTATGGCTATGCATATAAATATATAATATAATTAATAGTATTATAATTTAAAACACATACAGTGCCTATAAACACCGTGCTACCTTATTATTTTTATTATTTTTTATCAAAATTAACCTATATTATGAAGTAGTATTACCATAGTTATTAATTATTATTTATTATTTACCTACTAATATAATCTAATAAATATTATTGATATTTGCTTTTTTAAAAAACCCCTTAGTTATGATACTAAAGTATTAACTATTATTATATACCTATTATTACACTAAATAATGCAGGGTGTGCTAGTTATAATAAAAACACATCTGAACTCCAGTAGATATGACTATATTTTTATATCCCCTCACCACGTATTCACCATTCACGCTACTGCAATACCTACGTAAACTGTACAATAATCTACTCAATAACTAAACGACGTAGTGTTGAGGTATTCTCGAAACCTACTATATTATGCAAACTTCAGAGCGAGTTCCCCGGTTTTTATTATTTTATTTTGTTCATTTTACACATAAAAATTTTGATATTGTTACTATAGATATTATACCTATATATATATATATATATATATATAACCGTTGTGTAACATTACATTTTTAAATTAATAATTTTTATCATACGAAACGATCGGTATTTGAGTAATCGAATCTTCACTCTTCACAGTAATAATCAATGTACCAAAAATTCAAAAGAGAAAATTATCATACAGATAACTATTTATTTTCATCATTTAGAAAAGTTCAGAAAATTACATCCGACCGATCGCGTGCTGTGCACAGTGCAAACATGTAGTCAGTTACCACTTTACCAATCGGTAGTCAGTAAGTACTTCGCAGTAATAGCGGTGACTGATGAGGAAACAGTGTCGACAACATCTGTTGGACACAAAGACAAACCGGAAATAATAACAACAAACGCACAGACAAGTACGTATAAAATATAAATTTAAAATTTCCTAATTGCATTTATAATGCACATTGCACAGTGTACACGTGCATCGTATAATGTTTGTGAATATTAAGTTAAGACCAAGTGTATAAATTATTATTATTAAATTATTTGTAAATCCGCTTTTGACCGATGTTCCGGCGACACAGACGTCAAACGTAATAATAATAATATTATTATTAAAATATTCGAATTGTCCTACGCTTCAACGCACGTCGTAATCATTACGCCAACCGACGAACGACAATAAGTATTAATGCAGTTTCAATTATTTATTTGGGGAGGGAGGATGTCTGGACAAATGTATACCAAACAAAGGGGTGGGGGGCTTGAAAATTTATCTTGATACATTGAAGTTCTAAGCCCTATATATTAATTATCTACATTATAGAAGATGAGCGTTGACAATTTGACATAAAGCTGAACTAATGATGTCCGTGAAGTTAGCTTCCCAAATGGTCCCATGGACTTCAAATCGGTATCAAAATTTTGCAATTTTTATGCAACTAATTGCATGTCTCGCGAAAAAATTTGCAACTCGTGCTAGAGCTCGTAAAAACCAAAATATTGCTGGGGAGAGGGCAACTTCACGAACGTGAACTAATTGGAACGATTAGGAGAACATCGCACCCACATGTGTTGTTTCCGTCTTACACACGTACAACATAGACAAAACAAATTTACGCAGTCTGAGTAGACTCCCAGTAGTTACTCGCTCAATGTTGGTTCTATAGTAAGTATACCTATAAGAAAATTAAAAGATGACAATATTTTGTAAGGCAAGACGATGAGGTTTTTTCCATTATTCCCAATATAACGTTTATTATATCATTTAGAAATAGCAAAAATTTCAAATTTTTTAAATAACCTTTAATGTTTTTAAAAAAAACTCATCGTCTTGCCCTCCAAAATATTATCATCTTTTAATTTTTTAATTTTATAATAAGTATATTTACTTTAGAACCAAAATTGAACGAGTTCTACTCGGACTGCGTAAACACGTTTTAACTATGTCGTACCAGTGTAAGACGAAGACAATACTTGCAGGTACGACGTACTCTTAACGCGTAAAAGGAGGACAAGACTCTGTTCGCCCAAAAATGATCTTTACCTTTTCGCCCAAGAATATTATAGAACTTTTTGACCACATTTTCATATTTTTTATATTCAATTTCTTTTTTTTAATTTATAATATTTTTAACATAAATCTATATTATTTTTTATTCTTAACACTATAATGTAATAAGCCGATAAATGACAAATACTTACAAATATACAAATACACAAAATATTTTTGGAGAGTAAAAGCCGCCTCCTTGTGGTACTCTGTGGGTATAAATAGTATAATGCTAAAGTGGCTTTATAAAACTAAAATTTACTCAAATAAATAATAAAGTGATTCCCAAAGTGTAAAAATGTGGTCAAAATGCGCTATAATATTCTTGGGCGAAAAAATAAAGTAGCTTTAAAATATTAGCGCGTCCGTAAAAGGGAGGGTAATTAATTTTGATAGATAGATTTATCCAATAATAATCATAAATTCATAAATATAAATCGTTAACATCTGATCACCGCAATATGATAATATTTAGCTTACAGAAGTGGTTCTTGCTGCAGGATATGGCTAAAGTTGGTTAAGATCTTAGACTAGAAAATTCTTATCAATTTTAAAATTTAAATACTTTATATTTTAAATAATTATTTATTATTATGCAAAAAAAATTATTTTATTTGTGACAAATATCAAGTTATCGTATGGAAGGCTAACACTATTATGTAATATGTACTAAACTATAGCAATCTACTAACGTTTAACATTGATTATTGATTATACTGAGTATTTATAATTAATACCACTAATAACTCAAAGATTGAAGTGATTTATAGTAATTGTCTGTTGCGATATTATAATATTATGTATGATTTAGAAATAATTCTGACGAGTTTTATTTCTTATCGATACGAGCGATTTATTGATGCGATAAGGATTCTGAAATTATATTTCAATTCGTTGTAAAGTCCGCATGAGATCTTGAAAGTTAATATAGACTTTCTTCGTATTTTTTTTTTAGTATTACAAACAAAAGTCTAAAGTATTGCAGAGATGGTTTTAACATTTGAAGGAGAAAGTGGTGGAAGCAATAACCAAACTAAACCTAATTTAAATTTTTCTTGGGTAATATTTACTGAAATATTATTTATTATGTTTATAACATAAAATAATTCTCATAAACTATAAATAAAATTCTAATACCTGATCGTTATCAAAGAATTAAATTAAATTGGAAATGTATTTAGACTTTAGATTCTTAAATATTGTTTTTCCATTCGACGAGTGTCTTTACGCATCGACATAATATCAAGAATACTCACTCAGTACTAATACAAAAATATAAAATATTATATAATGTTATTCTTATATTAATTAGTGGTGGTTTTAAGGTTTAATTTTGGGAGGGGCCATAAACATCATACAACGGTTTTTTTATTGATGATATTTTATGATTAATATTATATACCTGTCATATCAAAATATATTCAAATGCTTCAAAATGAATACTATAGATAACCACATTATCCATTAAACTTATACTTTATTAATTACTTCATTGGAAAAATTATAAAAATATATGTACATCTAAAAAATTATTAGTTTTAGAGCATTTAACAAACTAAAAACATTCATTAGAACTTGGAAGTTGTAAAAATAATGTTGCAATTTTGTTATAATTTTTTTTCATATTTTATTAATACCTATTTAATTATTTAAACTTATTATGAAAAAATGTATTATTGTTGAAATTTGAAATTTACTAGGCAGCCAAGCAGGTCATAAATAAATCAATTTTAAACTCTATGATGGTTTTGGTTTTCTAATCATGAAAACATTTATTATCAAGGGCACCCCCATCTGTCAAAATCTAACTTAGAGGGGTGACAATCATAAAATAAAAAACTTTTTTCATAGCAAATATATATATTTATATACATAATACACACACATATATATTATATATATATATATGTGTGTGTGTGTGTGTGTGTGTAGCTGATTGATCGACATTGAATTACGACGTATGACCGTAATCACTTGACAAAGTACGAATATGAGTATACATACATACATTATGTGTAGTATTATCATTAGAAAAATTAATTTATTATTTATTCATAACTAAAAAAATAATAATATTTTTTTTAATTTAATAAATAATGAACACCCTTGTTTATAAATAATATTAAAAAAAAAATAATAATAATCTCAAGTTATAATACCTAATTAAAAAAAAAAAGAAAAAAAAAGAATAAACAGTTTAAATAGATACGTAGAATTGTTACAGTAGAAATAAGCAATAAGAAAAGAAAATATTTATCAAAAAAGTTCATATGTCTATTAATGAAATAGTATTATTTTACATATATATGTACCATTATAATGGAAAATAAAATATTTTAATGGTAACTGTTAGTCGATAGTTCACATAAAATCGCCGTAGTAAAATGATGTACAGCTACATGTAATGAAGCAATTACTCTGAACACGACCACGATAGTCGTCAACCATAATAATAACGATAAGAAATCAATCAAATTAAAATTATAGAGAACCTGAGAGTCCCTATCGCAAAACCACATACGTAGCGTGTACTGGCGTACTACACGAAAAATACCTAACGACTAACGAGAAATTACAATTAAACGATATCGAGCATTATACTAATATAATATATTACATACTGTAATAATAAAAGCGTATATTAAATTAAATTCAATTGTATGGTAGGTACTCTATTATAGGTACTTGTTTTTTTTTCAATTCCCCCTAAAGCCACGAGTGACAGATATTAATATATTATTAGATATTACTTATGTTAAATTTGGATATAAATTATAACCTACTATTATAGGTACCCAATTTTTAAAAATGCAGTCCTCCCCGCTGGGCGAGTAATAAAACCGGCTCCTGAAGTCTCGCCAAAATAAATTCTATAAATTCGAGGTTGGAATTTAAAAGTTACATCAAACATAATAATATGACAAACAAAAAAAAATCATCGTAAATGTGGTACAGTCTCGCGTCATCCTTTTCACGTAATTAGATCGGTCGACCGGTAATACGACGAATACCTACGTAGGAATATTAGGACGCTCGTAGTCACTAGTCATTTGTCAGCATAAGCCAAGTATGAAGTAGGTATCGCTTACAATATTGGGCTTGCGAAGTTGCGATGGACTGAACAGACAGTTTAATTCGCCGTTCCCCAATCACCTTAATAACGACAAGACTATCGTTAATCATTATTAGTTATTACAACGATAATAATCGACTGCGCGTTTTTCTTGCAGTGGTCAATTGATTTGAACCGATCGATAAGTATTTAGTGATTGGTTATCGATTACATCAGATTAACATAACGGTTTTCGTTATTATTATAAAATATATTATCGAGTTTTTAGGATCGAAAATCGTTAGTAAAACAGCAAATAACTATACGTGGTTATAATTCTTTATAGGTCTCCTTCCGTAGTTCGCCGTTTCTCTTTTTCGGCGACGACCAAACGATAACGGTCGTCCGTCTCGCGGGTATCAATGACGGCGAGGAAAATCGATTCCGTTGCCCTCGTTTAGGTGTCAACCGCGGTCGTATACACAAACACACACGCACTCACACACGAGCGCGCACACGCACACATACACACACGACAATGCACATCAGCGAAGGTGCGCGCGCATACCACTCGCACACTCACTGTCGCGCCGCCCGACATCCGTCATTCATTTCGTTTCCGTCATTCTCCGGCATTCGGCGGGCGACCGTACGTGCGCTTCCGTGTTACCGTTAACTGATAGTACTCTGATAAATGAGAAACGCGACAGCCGTCGTCGTCGGTCGCCGTTGACCGCCGACCCGATGGACGCCGACGAACGGGAAGTGCGAAAATAAAAATACGAAAACCGTTCGTTTTCCCCGTTTACCATAATTCATAGTCTTCGTCTATTAGGTACGTATACAACGATAATATATTTTACTACCTCACACTTCACAGCTGTCGCAATGGTTAGCAGTGGTCGTGTCCACTATGAGACGACGTGTCGTACAATACGCTCGACTCGCTCGAGTGTGCAGTCTTCGTCTCGTCCCTGTCTGTTTTTCTGATGTCTCTTGATCCATTTCTTATTTTTTTCCAGTTTGAACGTATCCGTTCCTGTACGCGCTGTATGGAAGCCAGACCACTGATCGTCCAACATGGCTCGAGAACCAGTACTGGTGCATGTCTACGATATGGTAAGTGTTTGTGTTGTAACCGACGTCTACCACGTCCGTGTGCCCACTGCTGTTAGATCAAACGCACCCATTAGCACACTGTCATAATAACGAATCCTGTCCACACCTAAATGTCGGACGTTCTTCTAATTCTTCTAACTGTAAATTCTAATCCAGTTGTTACCAGCTTGTAACGTATAATGTGATTAGATATGGAATGTGTTTTTGTAAATATTTTCAATGTTCCTATTTAGATACCTAAATTATTTAAATCGATTAGGTACTGTATACATTTCATAGACGTGTAGGTAGAAGTAGGAACAAATTTGCAATTAAAATAAACAAAATTACTTGATAATTATTTCATTTTTATATTGATATACTTTTACAAATTATTACAATAATCTACCTAAATAGGCATTGATTAAAATATTGTAGAAATTTAAGTATATAATTGTCATTACCCTAATACCTTACGATTATATTATTATTTTTAATAACCTTCTCATTAACAGTATCAAAATTATATTTATATTGGTCGTTTGGTATCACTTTTAATTTTTGTATATTTGCTTCTGTTTCATACTGAAAAATGTATTCTTTTTAATATTTTAAATATCTATCACATATATAAATAAATAATAATTATATTTAATATAATTTATTATTATCTTATTTTGAAGATTATGAATTTTAGACCATTGGTATATGATAACTGAATGATAACAACCTTTTTTAAATAAATGTGAGTTGATTTATTTAATATATTTATTTTTAATTACTATTATTAGTATTCATATTAAGTTTGAATACAGTTAAATTCTTATACAATAAGTAATATATAAGTAAATTATAATTGTACCTATATTGGGTTAGGTTAAGTATTGGACAATTGTAAACATCAATATTAAAAAGCTTAATCTGATGTGTACTTATATAGGTATTTTAATTTACCTAAAATGTTAATACTTTTATAAGATAACACGTTACACAATTAACAGATATTTTGTATTTGTAATTTATTAATTACTTCTTGTTTTGTTATTTAGTATTGGATCAATGAATACACTACACATATGGGTCTTGGTGTATTCCATTCTGGTATTGAAGTATATGGACAAGGTGAATATTATTTAAATCATATTTTATGTTTGAAATATTAATTTGTAACTTGTGTTGTAGAATATGGATATGGAGGTCATGATAGACCAGATTCCGGAATTTTTGATATGATTCCAAAAGATGTTTATGAATTAGGAGACCATTATAGATACAGGTATATTTTGTTCTTAATTTATTAATTTTTATACATTTAAATAAATTTTTAAATGGTTTTTCAATTTACAACAGAACCATTATTTTATGTTAAAGATATTTGTTATAAATGAATATAAATTTTGATTGTATAGATAATATTAAATTTCTTTTTCTAGAATTAAAATTTTTTGATATAAATTAGTTGTTTTTATTTTTGTTATAAAAGTATTATGCAAAATACGTATTTAATTGCCGACTGGTCAATAATTAAAATTCCATGAAATAAGTAAAATTAATAAATGTAACTACTCAATTCAAATAAAAATATAGTATTATTTAATTGCATACCACGTAGATACTAGAATCTGTAAATAAAAAACAACAATTCACCACATGTAATACATATTAAAAGCAAATTATGGACTAATAGCATTTTTTGTTCACCAATGCAACGTATAACGTGTGACTTGTGAAGGAGCTACTTATAAAATTTAATAGCATGTCTTACGGCCTGAATACCAGAATAGATCACCATAATACATACTAAATTAACTAAAAAAATATAATTTATTATTTATTTAAATAACAATTAATATTTTATAATACTAATATTTACATAAATACAATCATACATTACAACAATTTTAAACTTTTCTAATTATATGGTTTTGGTTTTAACTAATCTTTAGATGACATTTTTAACTTTTCATTTAACTGGTATGTAGTTATATAGAAATAGTTTTATCGTACTAACCATGTTTATTAAACATCTTGACATTTTTATTTATCTAATATTCATATTATTTGGGATGTTTTCAAATTTTATTCATTGACATATTATTGGGTGCATTTCTAATCAATTCTTCAAGCTATTTTAATTTTTAATAATACATCATTATAGCACTTAATACTGCTTTACTTTTTTTCTTTTTTATAATTCGTAAAACAATTAGAATTTTTCAAAGGGACCATAAAATTTTTAGATAAACCTTATTTAACTCTAATTTAGGTATAAATTAATGAAATGTTTATGTTTATTTTATTTTTAGAGAATCCATTTACATTGGAAGTACAGATTTTACTGTTAGTGATGTTAAACGAATAATGGTTGAACTTGGTAAGGATTTTCGAGGTGATAGATACCATTTAATGAATAAAAACTGTAATCATTTTTCTGGATCATTAACGAAGGTAAAATATTGTTTCATTTAAATTTTTATTATTTTTATTTTAACTATAAAGTCAATATTAATTAATATATTGTTTATAAACTTTTGACTTAAGATTTTATGTGGACAAGATATACCAAGTTGGATAAATAGGCTGGCATATGTTAGCTCATGCATTCCTTTTTTCCAACGTTGTCTACCAAAGGAATGGTTAACTCCAATCTCTCTTCAACGCAATTTGTCTCGAAAGAAATCGGATGCTTCTACAGAGCAACTAAACCCATAACATAATTAATTTTTCATCATATTAATTATAAACGTTTATAATATTATGATGTGTGCCATTCACATTAAATGCCTACTACTATAAAAATATTAAAACAAACATGTATATGAACAGATAATATCTATATGTATAAAATTAAATAATATTGTAGATTTTAAATTAAATGCTTTGAATTATATGGTTATTTGCTTATTTACTTTTTAACATAACTTATAAATGGTCAATTAGTTGTGTAAATCAATACAAAAAATTATCACAGGTATAAAAGAAACCCATGACATGTGTACTACAAATAAAACAATACTTTTTTATTTAAATTTATCAACTATCAATGTATTATAAACAAAATTAACTAAAATCTTAAATTCGCTCTACACACACATTTATATAATAATAATTCATATTGATTATTTAGATTTAAGAAAATGATTACTTTAAAGTGAATTTCAAAATATTTTTAAATATTTATATATTTATTGTAACATAAAATTGTAATTAAGGTTATAATTTTTTCTAAAACCACAGTAATAATTTTTATATTTCAGATGAAACTATTTGTATTATAATAAGATAATTATTTTATTGGCATATTTTTTGCTTTCTTTAATAAATGCAAGTTTAAATAATATTATTCTCTTAGTAACTGTAATGTAAAATATAGTTATAATAATAATAATAATAATAATAATAATACAATTATAAGTATTGTGCATATGTTACATTGGTAAACACTAATTTACTACGTAAAATGTAAATTGGTTTCAGAATGTTTAAACAAATATAATATAAATGAAAATATTTTGTTTAATTAATGCTTGTTTACAAAAATACTGTAAATAATTATCAATTAAAGTCAAACAATATATTATTAAACTATATATTGACTTAGTTACAAATTAACAGCTGAGTGCTCAGACTATGACAAATTTTAAATCTTCACTGTAATTTATGATTTTAAGTGCATAATTACCATTTGGTACAGTTATTGCAATATCTCTACTCAATAATATTATTAAAATTAAAATAACTATTTACTTAATAGCTATTAAAAAGTGAACAAGGTAATCATTCTGATGTACAGTACTATTTTAGTATACCTTGTCATTGAGTATGTCACTGTAATGGATGTAGGAAGTTTGAGATTAATCAATACAAAAATCAATTCTAAGTGGATACTATTTGTTATTAAGGCCATCATTACAATAATTGAATGATTGTCTGTTAAAAAAACACACACTAATTTATTAGGGATATTTAGCTACCGGTATATTATGTTTAAGTTTTACAATGTCTTGCTAAGCTAATACTCTGGCTTTTAAATGTTAATTAGCAAAGATTTTTCCTGGCAAATGCTTTTATCTCCTGCTAACTTTTAGCAACAATTTTACTATAGTCTGTAAGACTAGACTAATTAAATTGTTTGATTATTGTTGAATAATATATTTTATCATTTATTTGTAAAAAATTTCCTAATTTCCTAGTAATTATTAAGCATCTTATAAATTCTGAGTGGGACTATAAATGTATTTATTTTACAATGACGTATGTTTTCATTTTTATATTTTTATTTTTGAGTACTTGAAACTTAAAACGTATAACATTATATTTTATATGAACTATACCAGTTTCAAGTATAACACTTATGACAAAAATAAATTCAACAAACTGTATTACTTTAATAGTAAAATTAAATTTATCTATCTAATATCATTAATAGCAATATAAATATAGATAGGTAGGTATCTAGTAAATTTTGATTTGAAATTTATGAATATTGTGACGAGTGGTCGGGTTTAGGTGGTTTAGCTCACCATACTACCATAGGAACATTTTTGGGAACTACATGCTATATGCTAGCTTAGAAGTTGGAGATAGTGGTTAGATAGTATCAAAGTATGTATTTTACAAAACAAAAATAATTAACTTAGCCAAACAAAAATAGATACATTAATTTGTTCAAAACTGAAAACTTAAAGTCTTAATTCAATGAATATTTAAATTATCACACATTTATTGATTTTAGCTATCACCACTGCTGTGATTAACAGTTGATTCATTATGTACCAATAAAAATATTTTCATTACGTTTACATGTATTTGACTGATGTTTAGTGGTAGTAATATTGTAATGTTCATTTATTTGTTCTAAATATTTACTAAAGTCCTTGCTATATAACCTAATTTATATATTATATAGGTATTAAGTACGTTAGTTTATCGTTAATTTATACAAATTTAGCAAGATGTTGTATTATTTGTATTACCTAACGATTAACTGCCTTAAGTACCTACATACTACGTTGTATTATTTATTTATGTTGTTATTATAATTATTTTAATAATAGTAATACACTAATACTAAAGGCGTTTAACTGTGTAAATAGGTACCTACTAAGACTAATAAAATAATAAGGCTTTAAAACTTGAATTTTAAATGTAGGTAAATATAAAAAAAACTGCTTATAAATATTTTTAGATTTTAAAAAGATCTACTTATGAGGAACCTTGTATTAAATATCAATTATCAAACCTCAGCTAAATATAAATCGAATATTGTATATATTTTTAACTACAAATAATATGCAAATGTTCGTGCTTTTGTTAAAAATTAAGCTTTACGCGATTATAAAAAAATCTTGCCTTGTTCATATTTTTAATTAAGTTGCTATAAAAACAACTTATGCAAGATTTTTAATTAAATTGTTAATATTTATTGCTAAGCCTGAATTTTTTTATTAATATTGTTTGGTATTATTATTTTTATTACACAATCGATAAAAATGCTACAATAAGCGTAAGTGATAATGTTTATTTATATGGGCGTTGAAGAAGTTACGAGTGAAAAGGCCACCCTATTTTGAAAATTTTATTGAGTATAGAAAATGATGTTTAAAGTAACAGTGGAATGTTTCAAGTTTTTACAATCAATACCTACTTCTTTTTCTTTTTTTTGTTCTGAAAATTTACAATCTTATTTATTAACACAATAGGTTAGTAAAAGCGATAGCTGTACATAATAATACAAAATAAAATATATGAAGCACACGGAGAAAGAAGTCATCCAGCAATGAACCCTTCAATTGAATTATTAAATTAATATTAGTTAATAGCTTAATAGGCCACCGGACCAACTACGCCTCTTGAAGTGGTTGTCAGGAATAGCACCTATTACGCTTATTATTTAAAATAATCGTTTGTAAGAGTTATACAACTACTCCTGAAAGTATAGGTATTGTATTGCCATAAGTCCGTATTTGCGATGTAAATCTAAAAAAATTATTAGCACAATATTTTTTTTTATAGACATTCAATATTTGAATTTAGACAAAACTAAATATTTATAAACTACCAACGGCTCTAGATATTTTTTTTTTGTCATTTGAAAATATTATTAGTGAGGACTTGAAAATTTTACACATATCATTATATTATTTTATATACACATGGCATTTTCAAAATATTTAAATTAATTTCAAACTATTATTTGTTATGTATACGTCGGACCTAATCGTATATACTGGATTATTAATACAGCAATAGATTTCTGCAGTAATAGTAATTCATAAATATTTTATAAAATATAATTAGTAATATAAACTGACGACCGTCTTCGCTCAAAATTAGTTAGAAATATACTATGATTTATCATTGAATTCAAATTGAGCGCATTCATAACAATGACCACTGGTCAGTGATTTGCTTAATAACAAATAACAGAATGATCATCTACTTTCCCCTTTTTATTTTAAAATAAAAAAATTCAAAATTGAATATAAGTTAGGTTCCTCAGAAATTATCCTCGTGTATAGAAATTAAAAAAAAAATTGAAAATACTATTAATAGGTGTGTATAATATCGTTTTTTATACATTTAAATTTAAAATATTTATGAAATTGGTTATAAAAAATAACGATTTTTTCTCTATTGGTTTTAAAGGTTAGTATTGTTAGAATTCACAATTTGTTTAATTGTAAAGCCTTTTTATCATTACACATTATTGTTTATTATATATCTATAATATACGTAATATATTATATAAGTATGTAATGTTTTTGATAAAAATTAGTTCATTTCACCTAAAGCTGTACTGGGAATGTCTAGCCCAGCGTAGAAGTAGGGTTAATCAATCTGACTAGATATGGACGAGCTTCACTACAAAAAAATAAATAAATAAATAAATATGGATATATACAATTTTTATTTTTTTTGATAATCTAAAATAAATATTTGAAATAATTATAGTATAAATATATATAAATTGCATGTATAATTTAAATAGTGTTGGACTAAATTAAATAATATGCCTATATATATTCATTCTGATAGTTATTATTATATTATTTGAATTAATAAAGTTTATAAGTTTACGAACAGCTTGGTAGCCTTAAAAAATTTGCGACCTGTCAGTAAGACTATTCCCACTGTTCCATCTCGCTTGTCAGCTTCTCATTCTACCACACTATTAAATACTAATATAGTAATTAGTAGGTAATATTATTTCATGTCTTAGAACTTAAAGATATTATTAGAAATAAAAATTGACTCAAACCGTTTCAGATCAGAATTGTTTTTCGTATGCAATGATTTATCATCATATTACATTCTGAAAATGTTATACATACAGCACAATGATCTGACGTTCTAAATCAATGATGAAGTACATTCGAAACCTATTAAACTCAACTAGTGACCGTGTTTTTTATATTCCTTTGTTATGTGTAATATTGTCAATTTAGTTTTTTCATGATTTTCGTAGTAATTCTATTACTTTATTATAGGTAATATAAGCTCACCAGTAACCATACATTCACACAGTGTAAAATCCTAAAAATGTCTTTTATTTTTTTTTTTGTGGGGGGCGGACTCACTATTTTTCATTGGCCATACATTATATTAATATATCAATAATATAATTATTATTTATTACAATTAATTCAATACATTTGGCATTTTAAATTTTAGTAATACAATAGGTACATATACGAATATTTAATATAAATATTTTATACAAATTAGAAAACATAATTTATTTTTGAAATCATCCATTGGGACGATTTTTTTTTTACATACAAATTGATGAATTTCTGATTTACTTCTTCTTTTTATTTAATATAAATGACTATTTCCTATTTCTTATTATCAATTATGTGTTGCAACTAATTGCTGTACATCGTCTAAATATAAATAGATTTTTATGTATCGAAATACTCTGGAAATAGTTTGCTTCAGTATATGAAATTAAAAATATATGTTGTCATTCCAAAAAGTAAAAATTTAGTTTTATTTCGACTAGAAATTATTTAGAAAAAATATTTTCAAAAACGTTAATAGATTTTGAAATTATAAGTTTTGTTCGATAAAAGAATTACTCAATAATATACATTTCTAGACCATACAAATGAATTATTTTCCGGAAATATATTTTTCCACATTAACGATCGGATTCGCTAACGTTATTATTCGGTTAATTTCGTGTTTTAAATAAATAGGTATAGGTGGGCAAGTATAATAGGTTAATGAATAATAGAAAAAAATCTAGTTTTTAATAACGTATAGAAAAATAATGTGAAAACGGAGGTAGGCGTATTGATGATAATTGGTAAAGTCTTAAATAATTGTATTTTTCGCTTTTCGTTCTGCCATAGGTACTGAAAACGATCGATATCTATTTTCTAGTCGCTCGACCGAAAAATAATAATAATAAATAATAATATTATGAATTAAAACAAACTACAATATAAATATTCGAATTTGGATGAAATAAATAGGTACCACCTTGAAACATAAAAACACCTACCTGATAAACAAGACTGCCTTGCGTATAGTCACCTAATTTATCCATATAAACTTAATATGTGTGAACTATGGTTATATTGGTATTTTCGATTTTACCCTTAGTGGGCAGTTGTATATATTATGTTATGCCTAAGCCAATACCATATTTGAGTTAATTTTTGTAGTCTTGCTTACTATTTATTGGGTCCTACAGGTAAATTTTGAATTGTGTACATCAACTACATTATAAATCGCTTATAATTTTTAAATGTATTTATTGTCATTAAATTATAGTTAAATTTTTAGTCGTTTACGTTTTGAGGTGTTTTTATAAAATCATTTAAATACCATGACACTTTAGGTGTAACTAAAACTAAAACAAGATTTTTTCCTCTTTTATCTTATCGATTATTTAATTGTCAGGTGTTCCGGTTAGTTTGTAATAGTTTTTGCGATTCATTGTTTTTTTTTAATGGTTTTGTATTTTATAATAATTTGAAACTGCTTTAGCTTATACCTCAGTGGAATAAAAGGATGTTTCAGCATTTTAAAAACCACATATTTTTTTAAAATTTGACACTTGAATAATCGACTTCAAATAATCTGGTAGGTACCTATTATAATATATATATATAATCCTATAGGAAACTCAAGTTTTCCTGTAATACACAGTGATATTCACTGATGCAGCAAAAATATTATTTTATTGTATCCACAATCAGGCACGTATATAGGTGGTTGGAGGGGGGGGGGTAACTCCCTTCACCCCCCACCCAAATGTAACAACTACACAGTAATTATTACCTAGTAATCGGGCTTTTACGGAAACATGTGTGTGTGCGTGTGTGATTATTGTAAATTTGTTTATGAGCTCCCTGAATTTTTTTTTGTGTACTTCCCTGTGTTTGCAATCGCATGTAATTAGTGTGTGTAATTGACAAAGATTGGTAAGAAAATAATTAAAATTATCTTGTGTGCCAAAGTTAAAATACTTTTTTTTTGTTTTGTTTTCATTAAGAAAATATTACAATCTATATACAGTTTACAAGTTTTTAGCATAAGATATATGTACAAAGCATGAATAACATGTAAAAAGAAGAAGTTCATTGACGCCACTTCAAAAACTTGTAAGTTATAAATTAATAATAAATTAAACTTAAATATTGCAAAGTTTAAAAGGAGAAAAATATTAACTTAATTAGTTGAAAAAATAATTTTTTCTTTAAATTATCACCCGAGTCACACATAGTGATTAAACTTGATATTTAGTAGTTTAGATAACATTATTATAACACATATTTTATAATGTCAGCTAAATTATTTTTTCAAGGTATACCTATGTATTTTAGTATTTGCAGGATATATATATATATATATATATTTAATATTACAAATAATCGTATATGACGTTGTGTTAAATAAAAAATAATTTATTGCATAATTTAATATGTCGCACGAAGTCCAATATACCTATGAAAGCCGTCCTCGATAGACTATATTGGTTTACCTATATACCACAGCTATTAAACGGATGTTGTACAAACATATTTTTTTAACCACTTGCAACCCTATTATCATAATACGACGTATACCCCTCCCGCATATTATAATGATAGTGACGTGTGTTATTCATAAAACATATTATACTTACGTATATTGTATGGACTGACGTCGATTTAACGAGTTCGCCCAAGTATCACAATATAATAATAACCATAATTCATCATAATGCACTTATATGCCATACTATTTTATATAATAATGCAATAAATCAATAAAAAGTGTATTATGTATGAACACGCGTAAGTTGTATCCAAATTACGATTTTTACCACTGAATTTTGTTCCTATCTGGAACATGTATTGTATGTAACTATTTAGATATACTTTTTAAAAATTGTCGTGCATTTTACAACGCAATATGTATGTCCAAAATTACAGCAGTGTATAGTTGTGGGTAGGCACTTTCATTGTTTTCAAAAATATATAAGAAAGAAATTTTTTGAATTAAAAAAAAAATTAATCTTTATTTTATCGTAAGGCATAGAATACATTATTATAAACAGAATACAATGACGTTAAACAATACCTGTATTGTGTTGGACCTAAATAAGTAAATACTATGATGATGCCTATTTTATTTTCCATTGTTGTAGTGCTTTTAAATATTATTAAATTAATTGGAAACATAATAATATATATGTAGAATTTTATATTGATATTAACCCACTAATAAACAAATTTTCAATAACTTTTAATATGTTTAATTATTAGAGCTTAAAGTAATCAAAATATCTTGAGATAATATTGTATTATTTAATGTACGATCGATCACTATTATATAATACTGTTGTCAGTTCATGACTCGGAGGCAATTTATTACACGCAGAGTTTTGGAATGATAAATGGGATATATGTTTATTGGTTAACGGTGTTAGACTACCTACGCTTTTGTTCTTTCGGAAAACAAGTTTTGGAATGACAAAAGTCCATCTATAAAACATTCAAATGATAAAATAGCATGACTGCTGATAAATAATTAGGTACAGAGGTGACAGTTAGCTAGGTGGTCCTACAGTGTACTGCAATGTAAAAATTACAAAATTCTCTATGAATACACTTTGTCTTTACATTATATATGCATATGCATAGAGAAACAACGGAATAATTACTTTCTAAAAGTACTTCCAAAATTGTGAAAACACAGAAGAAATTAAGGTGCAAGAAATCAGAAAACTTATGAGCTATGATCACATAAATTAAAAACTTATGCATATAAATATATTATAAATTATAATATATAAATACTTATAAGTTGATTTTTTAATAGAAGCTTAATAAATTATTTGATTAATTTTTGTATTCATATATTTCTAAATTTTCTGATCTAAATAAATTCTAAGTGCCTTACAAATATTTCGACGGGTGTTCATTTCTCTAGTCCCTGTGCACCCATATATATGTATGGTGACTAAGATATGAAAAACTCTATTTTAGTGTATCTATAACTAGTAAGTATAACAACTAATTACTATAGTAGGTAGTTATTACTAAAAGATTAAACTGTATTTTTTTATTATTTGGATACTATGCATTTTATAAACAAATGTTAAAATAAAAGTCTATATGGATGCAATAGTCTATCAAAACTGACAAATCCGAAAGATACTCGCTTATCTTGACTATTAATTACATAAATCAATACAATAATATAATATATATTTAAATTATAAAGAGACTAAACAGTTAATACCTATAATTTAAACGCTCGTCAAATTTTTAGTTTTCATAAAAATAAAAAAAACCGTTAAAAATGATTTTCAAGATGAATAAGTAACTTCAATATAATATTATTATATCATTTTAAAATAGTACGATTGATCTTCTATTAAATAACTATCAACATTTTAGGTACCCATAGGTGTTTTTGGTATTTTGTTATTTTATTATTTTATTTTACATAATATCAAAATTTATTATTTTTATTTTAACCATCGAAATAAATCAAAATATTATTATTTGTGTTTGCAGTTAAACATAATAAACTATAGGATTAATGTCGTATAGTGTTTAGAAAACTATTTCTATTTCTATCAATCATGATCATTACAGTCTTTATTTACGTAGTTATTAATAAGTTTAAATAAATTGAAATAAAATATTATGTTTTAGTATTTTATTTGTTTTCACATACGATAATATTTATAAACATATATTTTGTACTCTTATAATTGTTAAAACCATAGTTATTCACCACTAACAAATCATGATTTAATTTTCAATTTTTAACTATTCGATTTTAATAATAATTAATAAACACTCTTAAACAATTATCAAACTACGACTTACTACACAATAAAAATGAAAAGAATGAACTTAAATCACCAGACTTGGAATTTTATTCTAACTTCTATTTTTATTGTGATGAAAAATATTTTAAACATTGAATTTAACGTTATCGACTGCACACGAATTGTATGCCAAAAAAACAAAAATTCGAATTGCATGCAATCTCTTAAATGAGTCTGTCCGATTGCATACTCTGTACCCACAATAGTTTATTTATCATGCATTTATGTGCACAACTTAATATTATTGTTACTAAATATTTATTATTATTATTATTATTATTATTATTATTGTATATTGAAATTGCGATATTTAATGCCCTGAATGTCAAAAACTTCACTAAATCTTATAATATTTTATTTATTTGAAATGTACCACGTAAAAATGTAAAATACATTTACTTGATTACTTTAACTACAATAATTTTATTTAATATTTAATATTCACAGTGTCATCTTCTCCAATATTTATATATTTTATTATAATGTAACAAAAGCTCGTTCTTTCAGTGGAAAAGTAAGTTAAATTATTATATTTAGTAAAATTATACAGAACATGCAATTTGGACATTCCAATTTATATTTATTTTTTTAGCATTCGATTCAGCTGTACCAACGTTATCTATATTAACATCATTGTCATATTAGTTTTTGTTAGGTTTCAAATTATTAAAAAATCGTATAATTGATGATGACCTGGAAATTGAGATACGGTGGAGTATATTTCTAAAAATCTATATGAATGTATAAACTAAGAAAAACTATATTTACCTAAAACCTTAAGTTCACATAATTGAACAAAAAACTGTTCAAACAAACTCTGATTTAAAATAACTGAGGTTTCCGTGCAATATTTAAATTATTTTTACTTCCTATGTGAATTTATTGTAAGTTAAAGTAGGTAATAACCTATTTAAAATTTAAATTGGTAAATAATGTAATATACATCACATATACACATCTGACACCTAATACATTATTTTATTATATTCTGTTAGCGGAGTAGGTTATATATACGAATATAATATGAATATAATATATATAATATATAGGTAGTCTGAAAGTTATTACTTTAAATATTAAACATACCTTTCTCATTGCTCCAATGCTTTCTTTTTTATTAAATTATTTTTATTAGTGAATTTCAAAAGAATATTATAATTTTAAGTTACTTGCAATTCGATCGTTAAAAAACCGTTTAGGAATTTTGCATGGTACATGATTTGATATGGTTAAGTGTTGCCATCATATCTATACCTGAATCATGTAATTTCAAAAACATAACTCATATTAAATAACAATTTACCTTAAATCAATCATTTTTCAAAGCATTGGATAATAATATTTACAATAATTGAGATAATTATTTATAATTTGCATTTTAATATGCCGTATGGTTCAAAGGTACAAATTTATTGCATTAGAAGTATGAGTAAAAGTCTCGCAAACGAAAAAAAATACCAATTGAAAGCGTGTAGTAAATATAACACTGAAAGAGGAAATTACGTTAAAACAATAAAAATGTAATATCTAAAAACTATAATAGATAAAAACAATTTTCAGGTAATATTGGTCCTATTGGTTACTATCGCAAAATAAATTAGAAATATAGATATAAAATATATAATATTGATTAACCCATGTCTTGAAAATTATAAAAGTCCCATCAGCAATGATATAAAACTAATATCATAATAATTCACTACTATTTTGTTGACTAATCTTATTATTTGAAGCGAAAGTTGTCGAAATCTCCAGTGTCTAGTTTAGAGAGTGAAACATTAGCTATTAGCATAATCAGCGCGCGACATGATCAGCAGCGTGATTAGAATGCGATAATGCGGGAGGATATCAAAATATAAAATTACCTTACTCAATGCATATTAACGCAGATATAGCACTTGATAAGTAGATTTAATAACACACATTAGTTATTATGGATAATTAATTATATTAAATGTTGGTGTATATATATATATATATATATATATATATATATATATATATATATATATATATGAATTACAAGATGGTCCATTTAACTTTAAAGACATCCGTTATTTCAGAAAACACAAACGTTTTTGAAATTATATCTTTTACATAACAACTCTAAATATTCTGCTTTTGAATAAGGAATTAAAATAGCAGGTAATTACTAAAATAAGCAGAAATTATTAAAAAATATTCAAAATAACGAAAATAGTAAAAAATAAATTTTTTGAAAAATTTATAAATATAAGCATATATTATTATTATATGTAAAGAAAAAGCAAATATTCCATAATATAGGACTAAGGATATCACGTGGCTTAAATTACTTAGCTTGCCATTATAAAGTGTCGAAGCTAAAATGTGAAATTTCTTCGTAAATTATTAAATAGAAATATTTATTCCCCTTACTTATTAAAATTTTTAAGTTTTTAGGTTACATCTTACATCGTTTTACCTATCTATCTTCGATTGCCTTTTATGCATGAGATCAAAAGTACGCCACTATATAGTATTATGCAATCTACTAATTGAAAATATACGAATAATTGCTAAAGCCATAAAGGATTTATCATTCTTTTGTTCATTAATTTATTTAAAATAATTCTTTTCATAGTTTGACTACCTATAATTTATATAGTATTATTACATTTTAAATATATTTTGTTGTTCACTTGTTTGGATTATTCTATTCTGTAAATATTAGTTATAATATTATCAATCTACAAACAATGATCGGATGTAATATTATTATTATTATTATACTATGTATCTATTATTTTCCATATTTTTGAAATGCATTTCAAATTTAAATAAATTATGTATACATACATAATATTAGGTAGTTTCTCAAAAAGTATTTTTGCGTCTATGCTTATTGTCGAGTCTTTAATCACTTGGCAATAATTATTTTACAATTTAGTATTTATACGTATTGTGTATTTATTATTATTTATTTAAATCAGCTATAATATAAGACAATTTATTGATGGATAGATTAACACGTGAGTCTGAAAATAGAGACAAAAAACTCAAAAATTCCAAATCCTTTCGCAATATTGTGTCACTGAATATAATTAATTTAAACAGGTGCTTTTATCACATAATTGTAAAAGTAAACAAATAAAACGTACACTATATATTTTGTAAAAAAAAAAATATTAAAACAACTTAACCTAACAAGAATGTATAATAAAATCATGTTTGATGTTTTACTCATAAAAATATGGGTGTACCAATGTTATCAAGACGCACTGTGAAAAGGTCTAAGTTTTGATGATCAATCAACAACACGACGTCTAGCAATTGTCTATGTACAATATACAAAGTACTATAGTATTTTGCACGTCAACACAATGTTCACAAATATCATACATCACAATATGTAGGTTGATGACGTAATGATCTGTTATTAATTTTCATACGATCGTACTGATTATAAATTGTATATTATCGGGTATTTTTAATATCCTGTTATTGAAAAAAATAAAATGATAAATGACTTTCGTTCACATTATCTTCGACCGCGATATCATATTATATTTAGTTACTTTAGTAAAATATTTAATATTACCTACATCAACAGTTCTCAATCATTTTTATATCTGAATACCACCAATACGTCTTAAACATTTTTCACGTACCACTTAGTCCAATAACCTTTTTTTCTTACAAAAAAATGTGTATGTTGCTTAACATGTATGAAGCTTTTTATCGGGAACTAAATAATTAAAAATATGATGCACTTAGTGCACGAAAGTAAAATTAAATGTGTTCCATAATTATTTTTATTATCACTATAACGATTATAGTTTATATACTTAAACGAGAAGGTGGTTGGTGAAGTTTTGAATAAACGAAGGCTTAGCTTGTCGGACTCCATGTTAGTAACTTTAGGTCTTAAATCATTTTCTACATTAAAATTATTTCTTTATTAATTTTTTATATAGAATAAGTGAAATAATATATTTGAACTCAAATATTTTGACACAAAAAGG
This sequence comes from Rhopalosiphum nymphaeae, assembly GCA_036289425.1. NCBI lineage: Eukaryota > Metazoa > Arthropoda > Insecta > Hemiptera > Aphididae > Rhopalosiphum > Rhopalosiphum nymphaeae. Next base: position 5,322,407 of record JAZAQC010000001.1, on the reverse strand, counting down.
ATTAAAAACTATAGAATTTTTGTGAACAACGCCAATATTTAATGTTGATATTAATTTAATTTTTTTATAAATAAACGTTAGTCTTACATCATATTGTATCAAAACGTACGAAACGTCATCCTTTATTCTTTTGATAACGTTTAATTTATATTGTTCTTAAATATTGTCTGCAGTTGAGAGGATTTTCATGTTTCACCATTGCATCTAATATTATATATTATAATTAATATTCTACGAACATTACAATACGTCAATACACAATAAATTGTCAATCCGGCACACAACGCCTGCGGACGGACCGTGCGGTCGTGTACCTCCTGTACCTGATACCTATGTGTATTGGTACATGTACGAAATAATATAAACATAGTGATACTTTTATTGAATAAAACACATTATTTCAAAAACTGTTTAAGTTTTTGAAAATATTTCTTTTGCATAATTTTAAGTATAAAAAACAATATTTTTCGAAAAATTATAATAATATTTTTTATCATTTTAATTTTTACTCATTTTTTTAATGATAACATGTATTTTTAATAATATTTGAATTATATGTATTTAAAGTTAAGATAAATGAGTAATAGACCAACATTTTGAGGGTTACCGTTTAAAAGTTCTACTCTTCTCTGCTAACTTTAACTAAACCATATAATCTAAAGGTACAACTCAGTGACATGCAATTAGTTTATAAGATTTTCCTTGGGTCACAAATGGTTCGAAGTAGATACTTTTCTACTTCGTCTTATTCTTCGTTCTCGAGTGATTATTCGATGATAAAAACATCATACAAATTGGATCTACTCTCTCTTGCATGTAATTATATATTTTATCTCAGTATTTGAAGAAAAAAAATTATAAAGAGTAATTTGGATTATCAACTTTAAGAACTTTTCTTCTGCATATTATATAAGCATAAACATATAAATATGCATAGTCTCTGAAGAGAACAATTAATAAATAGCAAAATCGCTATATATACGTTTAAAAAAAACTAAGCATAGAATCTATAGTTTATTTTTGAAATTCTAATTCTAAGTTATGAAAATTATATTTATTTGCTTACTTTAATAATTTTGAATTTTCCTATTTTCTACTCTAACTTTCTGAAGATTTGTTCTAAATACCTTTATCGTTTAACGTTTACTATACAATTGTAAACGTACTACGAAAAATAAATAAACTATGATTTTACTTCTTGAAATTGTGTTAATAAATCATTGGATTGAAATCTTGTGAATTTTTGTAACTTTCATAGTTTTATTAATATAGCCAGAGTCAAAGTTTAATAGTTCATAAGTAGTTGATTTATATGCTTAAATGTAACACAAAGTGATTTTATTCTTATCAGTATTTACAAGAAATGTAACAGCATTAGTTTAATCTTGTTTAATACTAATATGAAAATTAATAACATAAACAATTTAAATCAAAATATGACATAGTATTATCAAGTAATGATTTTATGTGGTGCTTAAATTTTATTAAATCCTAATTTAATCTCATTATAACTGATAAAAAAAATTGCATTAATATAAAACTCCCCAATGAATGAATAGTAAACTCAATGATTAAACTCATTCATTATTAGTGTTCTTTAATTATTTCTACTACAATTCCACCTACATAATAAAATCATCTAACATCGAATAGTTTTTCTTTTAGTGGTTGTCACACTTCATTGTGCCTATCTGTGCAAAATCATAGTACCTAATTAAATAATACAATTATCTAAAAAAAATTACAATTTGAAATCGGTTCGTCATTTTTTAGTACCTAACCAATATCACTACTGTAATGGCCAATGGGTATTGAACGGTGAATTGACATCGCGAGTAATCCACTTAACCTTTTTTAACAAATATTATACATAATAATAACGTCTATATGAAATATAGTTACACAACGAACGATATAAAATGACATTATAGATTTATAGATTATTATTTTTATTCGTTCATAAATACGAAAATGACCTTTTTACAATTTATAATTATAGGTATAGCTTGAGTATGTAATATAAATTAAAGAATAATAATATTAGTATTTTATTGTAATAGTTTTTACAAACATTTTAATTTTATATTAAACAAATAGTTTTGACTGTTGACTTATTGTTATGTAAGTATTTAAGTATGTAACTGTATATAAATGGGAATAATAATTATGTTATTTTAGGTCGTCTCCTGTCATTACATATTTAAAATCCCACAACATTGAAATAAATGTTTGTTGTCTTCGTCTGTAAACTATTTTTACATACATATAAAAAAATTAAGAATTTTTCTTCGACTAAATTTTTAAATTATAAGATATTTTAAAATAAAACATTTTATCCATATAATACATTCAATAGTACTGCAGATACCATATAGCCCAATATAGGTTTTCATACAGTTTATTGTAATTTTGATGACTGAATTTTCCTGCTAATGCCTGCAGATGGTAATACCATGGTTGAGTCAAAAAGTACGATCTGACTATGACTAGTTACTAATATAGTAGTATATTATATATGTATGTATTTTGCGTTATGAATCACTTTTTATTCAAAAATGTCCACTTTATTTTTATGTTTTACATGAGTATATGTATGAATTACTGGTATAAAGTTAATTTTAGTTATTATATACGATTTTTGCAATACTTTTTAGTATTTAGACGACAAGTGTTGACAAGGTTAACTGTTAAGACGTGAAATATTTTTCCTAATTTTTTCGAATGTGTTTCGAGTCGACTGAATTAACATTTTTATCAAACGCGTGACAAAAGTTAACGAAAATTAGTTGAAAAAAACCCGAAACAAGGAAAAATTTATGGACGTAAATCTAATTAATGTTAAACCAGGGATAATGAATTATTTAAATTTTTAAAAATAATAGTCGATATAACTATTATGTATACCATAATATGTATTATTTTATGTCGTGGCTACATTTTGATATGATATGCCATATGTATAAAGTATGTATTATTAAGAATTAAGATGATGTCAGACCGCACTATATTTACCTATTACCAAACTTAGAGTCAAGAATAGTGCCCGTGATTGTACGTTGACTTTTCTGCAATCTGCTTTGATCTGTATGTAATTATTTATGACTTGGTATGTAAGTGATGTTAAAATTTAAAAATTTTCTTATATTTCAAAAAAATTGAATTATTGTGTAAACAATTTTACATATATACGAACGCGGATAATGTTTTATTGCCCGTGGGTTAGGTAATATGTCAGTTATATCCACTCTAATACCATACAAGCTAACAATGCAATGAAAATTCTGCCGGACGCAAATGTTCCTATATTTCGCGTGTGTCAGAGAGAAAAATATAGTTAGCTGCCGCTTTGACGTCTACTTGATTAGTATGCACATAATATAGTATACACACATGGTAAAATTTCCTGTGTGACGTTTGGTAGACCATCAGCAATTTTACGCGATTGGCTTGTAATCGACACCGTCATCGTTAAAACTATTCAAAAAACAGATTATAGTTGGCAACACAATATTATTATTTGCCGAACTCAAACACGAACGACCCGCAGTTGGGTGTGCATTACCAACGATTTTACGCATTTCTCAGCGCTGTCGTTGAATTGCGTAGGTGCCTACTATGAAAATAATAATATTTTGCACACGATAATTTTGGACGTATATGGTGCATACCGCACGTCGATGGGACACCACATTAATATATTACTATGCATGTAAACAAACGAGGCCAGTGAGTTGGCCGATATATGATCGACAACCGCGCACGGCCAGTGATCAATGATCACAACAATAGACAGGTATACAATAATATTATGTTTACCTATATAACTACATTATCATATCTATTATTGAAGTAATATCGCGGGTTTCGTGTAAGTTTTGTGCACGTGTCAAGTATGATCGCAGTCTTACAACACCATATTCGTGTGATATGGTGTCGAGTTTTTCGAAAAACCCACGTGATATATTATATTATGCGATATGAAATCATTATAATACTCGAAAACGGGCCACGGGCGTCAAACGTACTTAACACTGTCAAATTATTATACATACCCGTATTGTGTAGGTATAATATCGATTTCGTTAGTATACGTAGTGATATTATGTAGGTAATATCCGATGAACGTATAAAACGCAACGTCATTTATATACTTGAGGAATCGTTGCCAGGAATACAAAACACGGAATTGTAGCTTGACGAAGAAACGGTTACGACACGGCCCGGAATTTCGGTATCGTGTTTCGGGGTTTTGTTGATGATGTACGTGTAGTTTTTCGTTTTCACTAAAATGTAGCTATTCTGTTCAGGATGTTCGATGATATTCACATATTATTATTTAAATCGGTGAACAGGACGATGAACAATCGACTTATCGAGGACGAAAACTTGTGGGTTATCATTATGCGCGGTACCTATCTAATTTATTTTGAGTTAAATCAAATACATAAATTTAAATTATTATCAATAGTATCATCATCACCTGTTATATATAATAAAATATGTTTAAATTGTCATATCTAACTAACTCGCAACAAAGAATTTAGTTACACTTAAATCTGTTATAAAAACAAGATAGTAGTTAGGCTTTAAAATTCACCAACGCTTCAGCGTTTATTTTTTGCAAAAAAAAAGATATAGTATTTGGTCAGCGATTTAAATAACTTTGTACAAAGAATAGTGTCTCTCTTTCTATTATTTTCTAGAATAAACTCAAAATATTTTTATTTAAAATATAAATTTGAAAAAATTATAATATATCTTGCTTTAAATAAATTTCTTCAAATTTTAGTGTTTTTTTCAAAAATTTACCAATATAATATTCAAAAAATTGACTCGAAAAAATTTTTCAAATAATCACAAAACTCATAAAAAAACTATTATTATTATACTGAGTATAATGATTTTCATAAATCAAATAAGTAAATTCTCAACCTTCGATGGATTATCAATAGTAAGCAAATCTATCAAGCTATTATTTACATGTAGATTTAAGGTGATTAATTTAAGTTCGAATCAAGTGCCTACCAACCAAATAATATACCATCTAATGTATAAATATATCTTTAAACATTAGTTATTTTATGTTTTGTTTATTATCGCAATTAAATGTGTAATATTCAAGATATTTTAATAATCATAATTTTAAACTTAAATTTTCCAAAATCTAATAATATTACGATAATCATTTATTTCAGATATCGAAAACTTGCCATATCGTAGACATTATATACAATTCGTGTTCTCTATTCCAATGATCAAAATTAAAAGTATAGTTTTTCATTGGATAATTGAAACAAAATATGGTTTTCACAAATAAAGACGGAGGTAGTTGTACTTTTAATTGTCATATTTATAGTAAATTTGTAAATGAAACATAGTAAAGTTGTAAGTGGTCAAAATATTTTTATTAAAAAATCACATTATTTTTCCGAACGTCAGTCGTTAAGAGAAGACAGTGACAAAACGTGTCCGAGCTGATGTACCTATTGACAGAGAACGTATCACCGCGATGAGTTTTGTGGTACGTGTCCTATGGACCGACACTGGTGACTTGACGCGTGCGGTCGTCAACCGATCGCGGCTTTCTCGTGTTGTTTTGTTGCGAGCGCTTCACAGGTTGCAGCTGCTGCCGCCGTCACCACAGTCTAAAAAACAAACTATGAGGTTACTATCGTGGTCGGATTAACGACAGAACTAATAATGTAAACACATATTGTTTTGGTTCCTTACTCCAAAATGTCATTCGTATTTTCAAAATAGATTTTTCATTTTTCATTTTTCATTTTTTTTTTTTTTTTGTTAGAGATCAAGTCGTTTAGGCGTGACAACTAAAATAATATTTGCGGTGATTTAACCATCGCGTTTTCAAGGTCCTATAAGTCTGTTGGGGATTAATTTTCCCATTTTTCTTCGATTTTATTCAACAAGCTATTATATGAATCATAATTTACATTTTCTATAATAAAATAAGTTGTGGCTTATAGATAATAAATAATATATTTATCCTACAACATTATATTATACTATAATTATAATTTTAAAATCGTTCTCTATAAGAACTATGATGATCTTTTCAACTTATTTAATTATGGTTGCCTAAGTGTAGAAATATAATCCACTTGTAGGTTAAGACGAGAATAAATATAAAATGCGTCCATTTATATTATAATTAATGGTGTTTTTTTACAGACCTAATAACAAGTTTAAAAAAAAATGTTAATAAAAATGGGTTTAAGTCAGTTGGATCTTAAACCGTATTCAGTACATAATACGTAATACTTTGTCATACTATCGATGATCTTTAAACCAAAGATAATTTTTTTCGACAATTTTGACGAATCATACTTAAAATTTGAACGAATATTTTTGAGTTTTTTAAACTTAATGTATTAAGATTTAAAATTAATAGGTCCATATTTTGATATTGGGTTTAGAAAATAAATTGTGGAATATATTTATTTTAAAATTGTTATAGTAAATATTAATCTATCAAAATGTATAATTTAAAAAAATGGTCAAGTATGATAAATATTTTATTCAATGTTAATTATATTTTTGTAAAGTCCTTTTCAAGGATGATTATTTTTAGTATGAATATTTTAATAACTGATAATGTACTCGCCCGAGTTTTCAACATTCAAAAAATTAATTTATAGTGAAAATGGAGCGAAAAACTCATTTGATAAATAGAAATTTGTATTGCCCCATAGAATATTCCTTAAATATAGAATAAAAAAATTCGTTACAAAGATATAAAAATATAGTTTTTATACATGCCAACATATTTAAAAATTTCAAAAATTAGAATTTGAGTAAATTCATTAATAAAGAGAAAAATGAAAAAGAACACCCCCAGTGAATCACTTTCTATATAGTTACAGTTTTTACTATATAAACGTACTAGGTTTTAGAGATGCAGAGTGCTTACCATTGTATATTTGTGTGTAGTATTTTAGTTAAAAAAAAAGTAGGATGATACAATTATGGTGGTTGCCGTTAAAGAGTAGCAACGTTTTTCTTAAAAACATATAATAAATGTTTTCCAAGTTTAAGTAAAATAAAATATACCAAACGAAAACCCCTTTAAATAGAGGTGGTATTTCATAAGTGTCACAAAATTATTTAAACAGCTCTGTTCACAGCTGATATATATATATATATATATGATATATCAATTCAATGAATATAATATAATGCTATGAAGATATAAATTATTTACACAACATTTTTTTATAAGCTCATACTAAAGAGATCAAACGTTTTTATTTATCGTCTTATTTGGGGATATTAGACCTACATATTATCATTATAAGTAATTAGTATTATACGCACAGAACTTGGTATTTACTATGCCCCTCATTGGCCCGTTATGGTCATCGTTCTATCCGGACAGAATGCAAAATAATTTACGAATAAAACATAGTTTACAATAAATATATAGGTCAATGGATTAAGAATATATTTACGGTCGTAAAAAAAAGTGATCCATAGCATTATCCATTATTAAAAACCGTTATTATTTTAAGTGACAATTGACAGAGAAACCATTCTTATTATTTTTAAGCATAACATAAACAAAAAGTAAAAACCGTGCCAAATATGACGCGCAACGTCGTCGTGACGCATCTAATCTTATTAATCTGTCGACAATCGCAATGTTTTATAAAATTATATAGATACAAATACAGATTTATATACTTCACCAAGTATTTCGCAGAGCTGTTTGTATAATACTTTCATTTTAGAATTTTTCTCAGTACCTTTACTTGCTCAGTCGCTCCTAATATTTATTGTAACGTTTATGACAGTAGCCTGCAGTGTGATACTGCTTATATTTGTTTGAATTAAAACTTTTAAGTTAAAAACACGTTAAGAAAACTCCCATGGTCAATATTCCGGTCTAGAGTTCCTTATGAAATTTTGTAGAATTTATGAGATTACCCGAGTAACTTATAATACGTCCTTTAGCCTACATCACTATAAAAAAAAATTAAAATATTGAAAAAGAATTACACTGTGGACGTATATTATGAGGAATTAATAAATATTTCAAATATTAAAAATTAATTAATATTAAATATTTATATTATTATTATTACTATTATTAATATATTTACCAACAACAAATTAATCGTTGAACATTTAACTATTTAAATGAAAAAGTATATGATTTTAATAATAATTTATTTTTTCTATACTTTTTAAATTTTATTTACATATTTATTCATTTAATTAATTTATAAATTTCAATAACTTTTTGATAGGCATACGAGAATTTTTATTTCTTAAAATCTATATACTATTAGGTATTTTTGACGACAATTATACCCATGGTATAAGCGATTCACAGAGTTAATTTAGTTTCACTGATAATTTTATTTTTTTTATAGTTTAGATTAAACCACGTCTGATAGAGCTCATACGCAACCATAGCCAATGATATAATTACTTTCCGTATAAAAATAAAGATCAATACAAATCAAGAGGTTTGTTATATAATAACTTTAGAATCCATGCTATAGATGCACCGCTGATGTACATTTCAATTTTAAATATCTCAGTCAATTATTTCTGACTATTTTTTTCAACTGGTAACAATATTAACGGGATATAAGAATACATAAACAATATTTTAGTGCATTAGTAGGTAATAGCCAATAGGTAATATATATATATTATATATTATAGTGGAACAAAACCACAAATCGTAAAAACAAAAACAAATTTTGTACGAGAAAAACATTAATAATGACTATGAGATAGTTACAATTTAATACCTCGATCCATCATTATTCATTTTACCATTACGTCCTTATTGGTTCCTTAATCCCTCGATAAAAATATAATAAAATATTATCACAATAATTCGCGATATCGCGTGTTGACTATTATATTTAATGCGAAAGTCGTTTAAATCTCTGGTGCCTATAGTTTAGAGAGTGAAACATTAACATAATCAGCGCGCGACAGAATGGCACATCTATGTTTACAATTGTTTAGATAACTGTTATAATATGATGTAGGTGGGTCTTTATAGTCTTTAGCCATATGCATATTATTATTTTATATATTAGGCATTGTTTTAATCATTCAACTGCTGCAAACGTGTTTAATTGTACAATACTCACGTGGCGTAGGCACATTATATTAAACATTTTAATCAGTCCGATTCAAACAAAGACGTTTTAATCACGTTTAAGCTATATTTAATTAAGTGTACATCTATTATATATATAAATATATATAACACACCTGAGCAAACACAATTATAAAAATTTAAATCACAATGGATATCAATTTGCTTAATCCACTTCGTGGCGTAGGTATACGCTGTATAAGCATAATACGGTCATTATCATTATACGTAAGTAAATACGCCCACCTCTAGTACTTACCCCTGAAGTGTGTAAGTATTAAGTATGCGTTTATTATTTATGACGTTTTTTACCGAGAGTCGATTGTATTATTGTATTGCAACCACTTCATAAAGTGAAAATGTAAATGTCTCCGTAGGGCTGTACTTGTTTTTTTCTCATCAAAATAAAGCACTGCGTCCATAATTTTTTACACTGACAATAATTATGGGTTACCTACGTTGAAGATTACCATAACGTCGAAGTCCTGCACAATACATAATTTCTAATTCTTTTTATGTCATTTATGTATGTTTTTTTTCCAATGTTCATCTCTTTCTTTCGACGAATAATATCTATCAATGACACACGTCATTTCATAATATTATAAAAAACTGACTGTACAACATGATGTCACATATACAATAAGCATTATAACATTTGATTTTTGAACTAATGATAACCAAAGCCGATTCAATATATAATTAAAAAAAAGTAAAATGTTTGAAGAAATATTAAGTTATCAATAAATAATTAACTTGATTACTTTTAAATATAAATAATTGTTTAATATATGTTTGACCAAGTTACTCGTATTTTGGTTTTTAACATTTATTTTTACAAATTGAATATTTTATATATTTTTATATTTTTTAAATCTCTATAGGTAGTTCTGTGATAAAAACTACAAATTAAATAGTTATATACAGATTTTTTGCAGCACTGTTATTTATTATATTGTTACACAGTAGCTTAATTCGCTATTGAAAATTAATATTATAATACATATTTGTATGCTACTGAAAGTATATAATTTATTATTAATATACTCATATTTCTTACCAGCAATACATATCCTAGTCAACATATTTTACCATATTAATTTATAGTATATTTCTCATTATTTTTAAGCACACAGATATACATCCAGTTATTCCGTCATTATTTTAAGTTCTAGGTGTTAGTGATGCACAGTCAGCAATTGGTGTTCAGGCATGCGTATTATCGTCTTACGCTCCCGATACGTATATGTTGTTTTGTAAATATTTCAAGTAGATATATAAAAAAAAGTTTGTTTTTAAATCATATACATTCACCGAGTAAATGAATCAGTCAGTATAAGTAAAAAAAACTATGGCGTGTTAAAACCAGTTGACATTTCGTCCGGAATTTATTTTATACCAGTATATTAAACATATAACTTGAAGTCGTGAGGATTATTGGTCGTGTTTCGTCGTGAAAATCCACTTTGGCTGAGAACTTATAGTTATTGTTATGTCTGTGGTGACTATAACAGCACGACTCCGAAACAATGGTGCGTCATCGTCGGTTTATTACAACTCGCTTGGCCTCTTTAGCTGTGAAAAGTACTCACAGCGTTACAGAACTTACTCTAAAAAGTGTATAAATCCTAAAACTATGTCATTCAAGTATTTAAATAAGGGTTTATGAAAAAATATAAAGATCGACTAAAAACCCGTATTAATAATATGACGGGTTTGACTATCCACAAAACCGCTGAGTGGTAAGTATATAATTACTATACATGTTGACATGTATTATATAATATAATATGGTACATACTCGTATAATATTTTTTATATTTAATAGTATAAATGTTATGAACATTGAACGAATTACTGCATTATTACTTATTATTAGACATTTTACTTATGATAAGTCAATAGTACGTATTAAGTTAAAGTTATTTAAAAAATATAAATGAATTTAAATAATTAAATTAAATTTCACATTCTTAGGAAAATATTAAAAGTTACTTTTTTTACATTACATATCATCATATTCTGTAGGAAATAATAATTGGAAAATAGTTGAGTTTTAAAGTTGCTTAACAATGATCACACAATTTTATATTAATAATAAAGAAATTGTATATAATTGTTTATTAGAGAAATGTTTTGTGACATTATAACACATTAATTATTGATAAATTACAAAAACTATTAATTAAAATATAATTTATACTTTTTTTAAAAATATAAAAATTACTTTTTGCAATTAATTTCAATTATTGAAAATCAATTAAAACATAACTTAAAATAAAAATAAAATATCTTGTATAGGTACAACATATCGAAATATACATTAATGATCGATTATTGGCAACAAAAAAAAAGCTCAAATTCTCTTAAAAACGATAACGATATTAAATGGTATAATGTTTTTCATAAATTTTGTATCGTGTAAACACTATAAAATATATTTAGTATGAAAAGAAAGGTTTTAAAAAAAACATTTTCTTACAGATGAAATGTCTGTTTATAATGATAAATAAGAATTACCTTGTACAATATAATAGCGAACGATTTACACAACATGCCGAGAACACCTAATCAGTAACCATCTTTCGGCGATCTCGTCCGCTCATCGTTTTCTTATTTTTTTTTTTTTTTAATTTTTCTTATTTTTTCTTTCAGTCCGTTGTTACGCATACAATAAAATAACACGACCCTGCTGCTGCTACTACACTACGTGTCCATTGGGAGGTGCGTGTGCGTTCCGGATTTTTCGTCCTCCACGATAAGTATTAAGTACACCTATATCCGAACAAAGGATAATGGGTATGCTTATACGCGCGCGCTAATTTATTGAATATAGCCAGCCATAATATATAGGTACGCCTATTATATCGCTAAGGTACGCGTATATTATATATTATTGTACATATAGGCGTGCACCGACATTGTTTATAAGTGGTATATACATTCCAACAGTCACTGCATGTACGTAATACTTATAAAAAAGAAATTGTTCTCATATACATCTACTGTAATATAATATATAAAATCCTTTATGTATAATAATGGCATCTTTACGAGGGCACTCTTAGCACAAACGCGCAAATTTTGTACACGACGTCCTCCTTACAATATACATCTATCGCGCGTCAATTTTTTTTAAGGGGTCACTTTGGGGGTCACTCTATCACCAATCATTGTCTTTTTATGATGATATTTAAAATTTTACTGAGTCTTTTTATTACACAATTACTATGCATGGTATTGAGATAAATTATCAAAGGACAAAATACCCTTATTAAAATATTCAAAGGATTAAATATCCTAGTTAAAATAACTAACTAATTAGATGTAACTACGTAAGTACATAGATATTTTTGAAAAAAAAAGGAGAAGTCACTTTGCGTGGTATGTTTTTAGTGTACTTCATTAAGGTCTCTGTATAATAGATGTATTATGATGTATGATGTAATTAAATTTAAAAAAAAAACTTTGCATACGAAAAATGATTCTGAGCGGAGTGAGTGTGCCAATCTTTATTTCTAAGGATATTTTATGATTTATTTTTCTATAGATAATACTGTAAGTTGAACTAATTTTTAACAAAAATATTGCAAATATAATTTAACAATTATTATATATATATATTATATGTAATAATCATCTGTCTAGAAGTATTTCCATATTCTAACAGCATAGTTAATTATATATTAAAAATTAAATTATGTATAGAAAATAAATAATAATATTATGTATAATGGTGAAATGTTTCAAGTCCCATTAATATTTTTTGAATTGTACAATACGTATAATAACTAAAGTTGTTAATAATCATTTAAAGATCAAGTTTATTAAAATTAATATTTGAAAAAAAAGATTGGAATCAACACATTAAAAAAAAATAAATTTATGTATGTACACTTGCGTGTGTAAACCAATGTATAACTTCAGAAAAGTTTAAGAAATATTTTTATATATTTAATACATCTTGAGTTTTATATCATACCTATAAAGCTTAAATAAATTCTCATTACTAGACAAGTAGATTTTATTAGTTCAGTATTTTTTTTATTATTTATTACATTTTGAATTAATATCTAACGTACGTACAAAAAAAAATATTACTATTAATTTGTTCTACTTCCATACCTAGTTCAAATACTTACCTATTGTCTAGTTTTTTTCGTCTTTGTTCTCCCTATTTAAAAATAGTTCTACGCGTCAACCTAAAAATTAAATTTCACTTAATTTTGAAATAATTTCAATATTTAAAATTTTAAAATATCCATAAAAAATGGACAAGTCTTTGAACTGTATAATATTTTTGAATGTAAATGCATACTCTCTTCAACATTTTTACTTGAGGACGTAGGTACAAATTTTTCAATTTACGAATAACTATACATTATTTTCTTGCTGCAGGAATAATAATATAAAATTACAATTTTTCATTATTTTAATTTCACAATTTTCTATAAAAGAATTATAATAACTTAATAACTGAACACAAGACGCAGAGCCCAACTTAGGAGCAAAGCTAAGAAGCTTCAGCCGCGGGACCCTGTTCACGATTAAATATTATAGTGGCATTATGAAATTCTATAATATTATTGCTTTTGTTTGACATTTACAGGATGTATATCAGTAAACATTAATTCATATTTTTCATTTATATTGACATTATTATAACTTAAAAATTAATTTATGTACTGTAAACAAACATTTTGTTCACTAATGCAATTATTATAATGTTATTCTAATGTTCACTGTCTTTTTTAAATTACATTTAACAATTAATATTAAAGAACCTAAAATTATATTGCCCTGGGCCAGTGGGCCCATATATTTCCTAAGTTGAGCTCTGATAAGATGTCTATTTTATATGAATTACGCCTAAAAAATATAGGTACATTGGCACTCAGTACGACTTTTATCTTTTTCATATTTTAGCGTTAAATTGTGTACAATTTTCGAATAAAAATATTTTGAAAGTTCTAAGTCCCAAAATGTTGAAGAAATTAATATCCTCAACTTATTTTTTTTCACCAACAATTTCATTGAGTGTTAACTAAAACTTTATATATAGTCACTCAATATGTATAATTTCAACTATAGATTTCTATTATATATCTAGATAAATTTTATAAATCTATAAAATTATAAGTATAACCAAATACACTTTTATTGTTTTAAAAATAAAAATAACATACTTTTTATCCTAATTTTCTTTTGAGCCATTATCATAGAATGGTGTTAATAGGTTCATAATATAGACAATAGCATAAAATTAATCTAATATTGTTTATACAATAGTATAAATAAAAATATCAGAGAAAATAAAAAATTTGTAAATTCTTGTGACTTTAACGAATTTTTTCAATACTTGAACTTCAAATAATTTAAAAAAATGCTTATGTACTATGTATCTTCAATAATATTTTAAAATAGCTATAATAAACTCTTATGAGAATCTCATATTGAATTTTTAAAATTTTATATCATAAAAACATTATTTTTATCAATCTTTAAAGAGACGAAACTAAAAAAAATACGAATATGTCAATTAACTCAATTTGAGTCATTCAAATGTTCATAAATCATTCAAAAAGAGTCAAATTTGGAAAATTCTATAAAAATGTTAAAAATTAAAATAAAAATAAAAAAAATAAGTATAAGTATAATAAGTATCTTAAAATTCACATATTTTGGCTATTTGGTTTTATTTTGAAACAAAATAAAAAAAAAACGACTATGCCAAAAATTAGTTTTAAGTAAAAATTCCAGTTTTTTATTATTTTTTTCCTTCGATGATATTAAAAAATATGGACAAATATTATAATAAATAAGCTATTAAAGTTAAAATTTAAACCATTTTTTCTACTATAAATTGCATTTACAAAAAAAACAAATCATTATAAAACATTTATCAATCCATTTAGAATCTAAAATGAATAATTTAAAAATTAAATAAATAATAAAGCAAATAAGTTCGAAATTAAAGCTCGATATTTTTATATAATTTAATTAGTTATTCATAATAACATTTTTTTAAACACTAGTCTACTTTATTACCTACCTATTATTTATTCCTGATGAATTAAATTTCCATTATTTTAATTGTGCTTGTTTTTCCACAAGTGTCAATAATCCTATATAGTCTTCATTAATACAATATTATGTCGAATACTGTAATAATATTTTTACAGAGCATTTTGGTCAATATTTGCTTATATTTTTCCAACATAAATCCAAAATTAATTAAAATATTTATTTATTTCAATAAATTAATTTTACCCATAGCAAATAACTAACATAAATGTATTAAAATAAATTGAAAAAAAAATATAAGTACATATGAATGTATGTCTGTTTTACACATTATTAGTTTACAATAATACTGTTCTGATCAAATATAGTTCAACCCTGCCCAACATTTTCAAAGAGTATTCCTGGCTTCTCTAAATATACGATTTATCTTATAGCTAAACATTTTCAGTTTTCGTATTCAAATATTAAATAAAATAATTTTTATCTTAAAATGAAAACATATGATAAATATTTTTTCAAAGTACCTATAGGTATATATATATATATATATATATATATACATTATTTATTGTATACTTAAGCTCCGCAATATCATGTAGCTTACTATACCTGCCTATAATTAATATAAAGCCACATTCATTTCCCTCCAATAATGAAATATAATATTATGATATAATTTTCTTCCAAAAAATAATTTAATATAAATAAAATAAATAGCCAAATTATATTGTTCGTATGCATGTATGTGTTAGTATACATACATCAACTGTGGCGCCATTGGTTGGCATTCAAAACGCTCACAGTTTTCGATAATATTATCTAATAATAATGTAATACTATTATGTTATCATGCTATTGTATCTATCTATAATATTATACTGTTGCAGAATTGAGTCGCAAAGTCACAAATGATATTGTCTATGGAGACAGTGCACGCTGTCAAAAAACTTGAAAACATTGGTGAAGATGATAGGCGTGTCGGGCGTTTCTCTCTCCCACGGGCGATGCGCTGACCAAATCCCATGAAAGATATATTTATGTGCATGTATATTGTACAGCAGACTATTCCCGTGTTATGTATACATATTAAATATAAGCATCGAATAATAACACGATAGCTATGTCCTATGTACATAATATAACTTCATAATACGTATAATAGTAGGCAATCAGTATCCACTCGCTGCTCCTAATGGCGAGACGGCTATTGTCTTTTGTACAAAAAATAAAGCGCGTGTCGCGTCATCAGATCACGTTCATTTAATATATGTATATATGTATGTATTACTTTTTTATACAAGGAAATTCAAAAAACATGTTCACACTCATTTTTTTAATTTATTCAAATTTTTAGCTTTTGAAATTTTTAAACACGCTTATAAACCATATTTTCATATTTAAGAGATTTTTTGTATTATACATATTTATTTAGAAATATTTTTTAGTGATACAAATTTCTATTTTTAAATAAAAACTCCCCAAACATACATGATACAAAATTGTAACAAGTAGTTTGTTAATTATTTAAATGTTTATATTAAGAATAAAAGTCCTTTAAAATAGTTTTACAAAAATATTAAATATATGCAATACCTATATAGTATTTATTATAATTGGATTATTTTTACAAATCATTATTTATGCTAATGGATAAATATTAATTATTAAAATGTTCAAACACCATAGTATTTCTATAGGTATATATTAATCGTATTATCATATTATGCATTTTTCTTAGTACATTAAGTGTACTATAGTGTCAAAAACTACTCTTTTGAATTTTAATTTTGATATGTAAAAATATTTAGAAAAATAATTTATAATATAAAAGGGATGTTTGTTATTTGAAAAACAAAAATTTGAAATTCCGTAAGATGCACAGGACACTATAACACTATTAAGTTGTATAAAAAATCTCAATAATTTTAAAATATGGCCATTAAATATACTTAAAAACGTCAATAATCAAATTAGAAATAACTAACCTTATTGAAGAAAAAAGAGATTGTGCATGCTTAATAAATATCTCTTTATATAGAAATATCTATAAATCTTAAATATAATACGGCTAACTTGTACCTATATCGTTAACATAAATGCACATAACTAGTACAAAAATAAAAATATTTCAGTAGTCATTTTCATAGAACGGAGCAGTGACATAGCCAGGGGGAGGGTTTTGAGTATTGAACCCCCTCTCCCTCGGCCGTATTTATATCCAAAATATAATGTTTATAATAATATAGGAATACAATCATTTGGTCATGGTAAAATGTATTCTGTTATGCCGTATTCACACACTACCACGGGTTAAGATAAACTATGAAAATATGACCAGAAAGAGTCACCGCATTAAACTGTTATAAAACATAATATGTTATTAAATACTATTGTTATTATTTGTAAAAAAAGGAAAAAAAAATTTTAAATTAATATTTAGGAGTTAAACGTATATTATAATTTATTTAAACAATTTATGAGTTCATTTCAAGGAGTGTGAAAAATCTTTCACAAGTTACATTTTATTACAACCCCCCCCCTTAAAAAAATCCTGGCTACGACACTCGATTGGAGGATTTTGATATTACGTAATTACTGCAGTTGCGAAATTAGCTGTTTATGAAAAAATTAAAACTATTGTACATGTTTTACTTATAGAGTGTTATTAAATTCAACTAATTTTTAATAATCGTTCAATTTTTTGCTGAAATTTTCTAGTTTAGGGATTTTACAAAATAATGTACTAATTTATTTATTTATTTTTTTTATTAATAAATAATTAAAAAGTTTAAAAATGTTTGCTTTTAATTGTATATTATTTAATAATCATATGTTTGTATAAATTAGTTAGGTAGTGATTTACTTTTTTATTTCATTAAAAACATCAACGACGAAGGTAATAGTTTTAAATTTTATAATATATATGTAGTTTTATATTTATAAAAGGGTTCCATAGTTACAGATATTTTTTAAAGTTAAATTTGGTTATAGAAGTCCGGTTTTATTAAAAAGTTAGTCATATTGGTGATATTTTCTGTATTTAGATTGAATGCTGCATCTATACTGAATGGGATGTTGTATTTCTTGAAGTTATTAATAATTGATAATATTCTATTATTATGTGTTTAACTTGTGTTTTTTCTTTTTTATTTAGATTTAAATTAGGTTAGCTGTAAATTGTATTTTTAATTTTTCTGATTTCCTTTATCCATTATTTCAACCAGTATCAAATTTGTAATTTGGGTTTTAATATCGGAGTAAAATATGATGTTGAAGAACTGTGAGCCGTTAATAAGTAAACTGTTTAGGCGTTTAAGTCTTCAAACTAGTTTCTATTGCTATTCTTCAGTATAGGCATATAATACCTAATCTTTCAAATGTCAGTTGATTACTGTACATAAATTCCTATAAATAATTAAATAGGTACTAATAAAGAATTATATGTGTTACTATAATTATATTATAAATCTGAATTAATATTAAACATTCAATGTTCCTTCTAAATAAATATATAGTCTACAAGTATAAATTAATAATAATAAATAGGTTTATTTAAAAATAATATTTATTCATGTTTTTAAATGTATCTTGCATGCTGACTTTAATTTTAAAATATACATTGTACCGTTATTATAGATAAATATTTGTATTTATTTTTACGTTTAGTTTACTATAAAAATATATTTAATGTACAATAGTGTATTTTGGTTATCTTCATTATAGGTATATGTTATAATGTATATTATTAAATTTTGATTTTATAAATTATTGCAATTTTATAATAACGCTTTATTACCGAAGTTCGTACATATCTTATACAAAGTCGTTATAGTTTCATTATTGAGTTCAATAAGATGCATGCATTTTTAGACAATAAAACTATACACCTACTTAATTTTATAACACTTGAATAACGTTACACAATTATCATGCCTAATTATTCTACGCACACTTAAATTAAAATTCATCTTGACCCACATATACAAGAACTGAAGAACCTGCAAGAAAAAAAACGTTTGGTTATTTTATATAAAAACTTCAAAGCACAACAATGATAATATTCTTGCAAAAAAGAATGTTAATTATTGTAACTGTAATTTTTATTAGTTAGTGCATAATAATATAAACACCTCTTCTATGACACAATAGTATCTGATAATAATTGGTTTTAATTTGTAAGACTATTTTTTATAAATTGAATACGCGTATTATAGGTCCACCGATAATCTGTAAATCTATCAGTCTTAAATCTTAACTAAGTATATATTATAATTACCTTTTTTTTTATTTATTCGACACAAATTCTTCGACAGTATATTATAATTGGTATTATTCGGAGTGTCTATCTACGCCATCACAATCTATTGAATGCAATGATCCGATCGATAATAAGTGATAAACAAACAAAATGTTAATCAACCGTCGTCAATATTATTTATTTTAAAAGCGAGATTAATCACAACGCGAAAACAAATAAACTAAACGTGAAAACCTCTACCGGCCGATGAAAATGTAAAACGACGATATTCTTGTCACGTCCGTTCTTTTCCATCGTTTACCGTTCGGGTCGCTAAATATTCACGCTCTTCGCTGTGAACACACCGCGAATACTAAACAATATAATATGCTTTTGCAGTACGCCTATTAATTATATTATACATAGCAACGAGATATATTCGCATATCTACACCCATAATAATAAAGGCGTGTAATGTACTAATATGCACCAAATTTGATCCAAGATTAAGAAAATGTCCAGAGATGTAATTTGTACAAGAATATTAACGAATTTAAACTGCTATTTATAGACTATTTAATTTATACGTTAATATATTATACCTAGTTATTAGTTAATAATATAATAGTAGTGTGTATAAATATTATTAAGTGATTCACTAAAATACAGTGGCTTTCTCAGTTATTTTGAAGAGGGAAAAATATGAATTTTCTACTCAGGCCACGTTATAACCAAAATTATTTACCTACGAGTTCTAGTTAATTATAATTTCCTATAATAATATATCATTAGTTTAATTGTATATAAGAAGAATTTGTATAATATATATGTTTTTATTTATTAATAACATTTTGTTGTATATCCTATGATAGCTGTTATAATATGATTTAATTTAAAATAAAATATTGAAAACATGACATTTTATTTTTAGAATATAAATGATATAAAATTATTAAATTGATAGACAAATAAAAAATAAAAAATGGTGGGGTGGTTATAACACTCTCGTCATCCCCTTGAATATTTCTTAGCTAAAATTTACCAACGATTTATTAAGATACTATATATTTTAAGACTTTGGAGCTCTGTATAAATAGCTCATCGTCAACAAACAAAACTGCTAACAGATCCGATCACTTATCAAACACGATGAATAACGTAGTGAGTTTCAACCACAATTAAATAATATTATAAGTACCATCGCCAGATCGGTATAGCCATCTACAACACATCCATAGAAAATATAACATATAATTATGATATTACAGTGAAAATTTACAAAATTTTGTTTTTGTGTTTTTGCGATCGGTCATCGTACACAATTTGCTGTTACATCAAAAAATATGGTATTATATTGTTTTATATTCGTAATTCGTTATGTATGTGTCTGGTGCGTATTAAACAAACACTCACGGCGGGCACAGATATTTACACCGCGCGCGCTCGCGCATACCAGTACGTTATATCGGGCTGAACTCGCGGCACAAAACCCGAAGTGCATTGACCACCACTATAATATTATTATATTGTGTACTCTGCGGGTACATATTATTACTATTATTATTATATACGATTGTGTTATTATATAGGTACCTGCTGCAGGTATACTGCGCGACTGTTCTCTCCGCGGGGCAAACACATCGGACATACACTAGTATTATATATATATATATACAACAACGTGGTAGGCTGCTGCAAGTAAAATATATGTAATATATATAAATATATACGTTCCGACTGCCGGCCGTCTCCCCGCCAAGAACGAGAACGAGAATATAATTTAACAATATATAGAAGTAGCAAGCCGGCTGCCGCCGCCGCCGCCGCCACCGCAGTCGTCAGTATCTAACCGTCTTTCCACGAGACCAGCGACCTGTGAACTGCCAATCCAATATTGTCGGTTACCAAACGTACATACGGCACCTGCCCAAGTCGATTGTCTTAGCATCGCCTACCGACTGTCGGACCACCGATATCGCCGTCGACCGCAGTGCTCTTTTCGTTAAACTCTTATATCCGCGAGACTTCGACGCCGTTTCCATCAGTGACTGTGTTACTACCGTCCGCAATATTATTGCATCGACAAATTCGCAGATACTTGATTTTTCGAGTATTCACATTATACACCTGCCTGTCTGCCCTTCAACGGTATCACTGCGCAGGAATTCACCCGGCTCAACGTTTAACTGGGCGCACCCTGAACGATGTGATTATCCGATATACGTTTTGCAAAGATGACTAAACCGTATCCATCGTCCACCGCATATTTAAAAGTGAGTTTTTTCTTTTGTTTTCTCTCCGCGGCACGGTCGACATTTGACTTTGCCGTGGTTGGTAATTTAATGACGTTTATTTCACTACTGGGTGATATCAAGTGACAATATTGTTATGCGCTTACACGATTTACACACGGGGTAGTTTCGTATGCTACTGTGACATAATATCATGTCAATTAATAGGTATACTTACTTAGTGTTATATACTTATACCGCCATACACTGCACCCTGCAAATCGTTTAAGGACTTGAGGTCCACTCTGAATCCTAGAACTAGGCTAGCTCAGCTATATCACTAAGTACACTTATCGTATATAATATCTAACTACATGGATGGTTAGATATTATTATAATATTAAGTGGTGTAAGACACTTCCCCTTTAGTGAAATTTGTAATGAAAATAACTGTTAATTATAATAACTAAATACATTTCTAGCATGATTATCATTGTTTGCTTTATTGAAAATTTAAATTATACGTTAAGCTGAGCAAATTTTAAACAAACCTATTATATTAGTAATAGAGTGGAGTACAGCACCAACAATTTGATACTCAAACCACCTCTGTGACAAGGTGTCATAATATTATTGTCGTCTCGATAAATTTATTTTTCATCATAATATATTAATACTTAATATGACTTGCTTACTACTTTGAATAATATAATAAATATTTAAAAAATATGTAAACATACAAAATTATTTTTTTGATTGATATTTCGAATAATACCTGTTGCGATTTTTTAAAATGTAATATATATATATAATTCTAACAAATACCTAATAAAAATTTCCATTTTTTTTTGTTTATATGTTTGATGGTTTGATATTATACTATTATCTATCAACTCTTAAGTTTTAATCACAACACTTATTTTGAATTCCATGTAACCTAAATGAGTTTAAACTGTTCTAAAAATATTGATGAATAACCTAAGTTATTTTTGTATATATACATAAAGATTTGGATGAGCATGTTTATTGAGAATTTTGTTCGGTTCTCTAAGTTATAGAACACTCTTAATTTTCGATTTTCGGCCTGTGTACAATAA
Organism: Rhopalosiphum nymphaeae; assembly: GCA_036289425.1. Classification (NCBI taxonomy): domain Eukaryota; kingdom Metazoa; phylum Arthropoda; class Insecta; order Hemiptera; family Aphididae; genus Rhopalosiphum; species Rhopalosiphum nymphaeae. The sequence goes on along the minus strand of JAZAQC010000001.1, from coordinate 5,299,682 downwards.
AAATCAATAATAGATCATTTTGAAATGGTGTATTATATAGTTTCCAATATAATTGACGATTTTAATAGGTTTTGTTCGTATTCGAAACTATAATTTTATTATTGGCTCGGCTTGTTTATTATCTATTGAAAATACTATCTTTTTTTACTAAAACTGCTTAACTGAATCTATAAACTCGGTGCGATTTATGATATTTTGTTTTATAAATATATAATATAACATTGTTGGAATATGAACTATGTATAGTCCAACAATTGTTTACTCGATTATACATAACTTAAACATTTTTATACTTAAGGTTAGTAATAGCTTTACAGATTTCAGTTATTCGGCTATTTATATTTAAAGTAGGTAACCTAATTTTTAATTATTTGGTTATTTCCATTCATTAGAAGACTAGAAATGGTATAAGTACTATGTTTTTCTCACATTATCATATCAACCTATATATACAATATGTTTTTTCTTTCCAAATGACAAATCAGTTTCGTTGTTCCATAGGGTACATTAATATATTTTTGATACACATTATAATATATAATATGTTCTCATTGAACAGATTTCAATTTAATTATTTAAATTATACGATTTAGTCAGAGTAATTAATTAATAAATTATCAATAGGTATCAAAGTAACTTAACTTAAAGTAAATAGATAATATCATGTATGTATTTAAAAGAAGATGGAGACTGATATTTGAAATAATTTGAAAACGGTTTATATTTACTTAACCAAATACAAGGTCATTTTAGGTTAAAATTTTTAATTAAAGGTCAAATATCATACCACGAAGCCGCTTACAATAATAATTAATGTAATTTTATAATTCCTGGGAAAAAACCATTCTCATGGTTTTTTGGAAACTTGAATGTCTTTAGTTTGAATACAGAAGTACCTTCCTAATTGGAGTCATACATTTTTTTTATATATTATTATAATTTTTCAGTATTAAATGGGAAATGAATTGTTTTAATAATTATATAGGTTTATTATTTACGGTATAGTTAATATAATTTAGACGTTATTAGTATATAATAACCAAGTAGTATACGGCATACTATAAGAAAGTGGGTACCTATTAATTTTTAAACAAATTATTAAATCCACTCAGTCACCTTGTCGTAAACTTAATGATAAATACATTGTTTTGTATGAAGATATTATTTCATAACTTGATAATTTAAAATGCATATTACCTACAAAAATTAGAGATCAAAATAATATGTTCAGAGTATTATGTAACTTATTTTTAATTTTTTGAAACAAATCGTTTTTAAGATTTGAAAAATATATAATACCTAATAACACAGCTACTAGCTTTTTAATTTAAAGAATTACACAAGCGTTTATAGGTATTAAGCATAAGTAATTAAGTACCTATAGTAGTTCATGTTAATATAACAATAGTTATTAGTCAATTACTAATAAGTTATAAGTATAAATCAATAATGTATTGGTTTAATATATTATTATATAGTAATATACATATTTCATATTAATTAATTTGAATATTTGTTGTGGTTTGGACTTTTTTCTTCTATACTCTGAAAGAATACATATTATAATATCGTTCTGTTTGCAAATACACATATCTATATGAGTCCTCCTCAATATCCAACAGGGAAATAATAATGTGAAAAAACCACCTCGCGTACAAACATAATACGGATAATAGCTCATAATACTCGTGTGTAATATAGTAGGTAACGAAACTTTACAGCTAGCATACAATATATATTATTATATCGTTTGTTGTAATTACAAAATATAAAATAAATACATTTGTATATAAGTCATGTGTCCTGTATAGGTTATTCACTGGCCGACGGAATAACGTTATTACGTATTGAATGACAGTTACCGTTATGTAATAGATATATATAAATTATACACACATATATATATAGGTATCTAAAATCCTGTCACCGCGTGAACAATATTTGGATTAACTAGTTTATAGTCGTTTAGACACACATTTTTTTGAGATTAAATTAAATGAAAGTGTTCTGTGTTGGTAAAATATTGTGTGAATTGTATTGAATAAGGTATTATAGGTACACGTACACAACCATGATAAATTAATTAACTACTGTAAATATACATATCATAATATGTACACGTGTATTATAAATGCGTATTTGTATGTTTATATAGCTATATAATATGACGGATTAGTTGTTATTTAACGATGAAAAAAAACATAGGCAAAAATGAATACAAGGTGTACCTATAATAGAAAATTAGGTAAAGATAAATAGAAACAATTGTATTAAATGTATGTATAATATTATTATAATATTCCTCTAATGATATCTTATTGTCTAATTACTCTGTTTGTTCAAATGCTATAATACTGAATGTCTAAAAACTATATACGAGTAGGTATTATATACACATACATTTTGTATTAATGTAAAACAGTATGGTCGTTTGTTTAGTCAACAGATTAATTAGGAGACGTTTAGTGAGTATTTAGGTAACTACACGATAAGTATATTGTAATAATAATTTTATTTACCTATCCACGATCAGGTCAAACTGTATGAGTAAAGATAACTGAAAAAATACAAGATACTTTTATTCTTCTGTTTTTTACTTTAAGATACTAGAAACATTCAATATAATCTTTTTTAAGCAATTATTATAGGAAATAAAACACTAGAGTTACTAAGAAAGTGAACCCCTAAGATATGTGGACTTCAGAAGCAATCTTCACTACCACCATAATCTAGGCTCATATATACCTAAACAGCTATGCATACACAATTATTTACGTTCAGTGATCATTTTAAAACGTAATTAGATATTTGTATGACATGAACACCATAAATTACAATTGTTATTGTAATAATTTATTATATTAATAATTGTTTAGTTTTTTAAGTTGGTATAGATTATTTATTTTCATATTGTATAAAATGTCAATACATTACAAAGTGGAAACCCCTTTTTAAATTTGTTTTACAATTATTTGTGTGATTTCATAAATCAACTTTAATGGAAATAACACGAGAAAAATTTAAAAGCTTAACTAAATAAATTATTATTATTTTTTTTTTAATTTCTAAAAATAAACTTATCTTTGTGCAAACTACAATATAATATTATATGTATTCTGATATGTATCACTGTTTTGTATTAGATATTGCAATATCGATTTTGGTAACTTCAACGCACGTGATAAACGATGTGTGTGTCATCGTATAAAATATATTTTAGTTTGGCAGCAGAATATAAAATATATAGTTACGACTTGAAATACATAAGGAAAAGTAGTATATTTGAATAAAAATGTGTAGGTAGTTTATAAGTATTCAGTAAATTATATTTACGATCAAAATGATTTAAGAAAAAATAATTATTTTAAATGTATAGTATAACTATTATCAATGTATGAATCCACTATCCTAGTATAATGTGTACTAATTGTAGGTACCGCTATACGACAACAACAACGACGGCAGCGAAATTTTATAGAAACGAAAATAAAATAAATCAAGTGTTTGTTTTTTCTTTGTGAATAAATTACCATACAACAGTCAACAATAATATGTTAACGTCTTCATTTAGAATAGGAACAGAAACAGCTCAAAAATCACGAACCGGTATTTTTTATGTATCAATATATATACATACGAGTACATATATATATATATATATATATATATATATTTCACAAACAGGGAACACATCAAAATACTCTCGTCTAAAACCAACACATGTAGGACTCATTTTAAAATGAATTTCACACGTATAACTAATTGTAAAATCAATTTTCTTTAAAACTGTTCTACGTCCGTACGTAAAAATAAATATATTTATATTTTTCATGACACATGGTGCAAGGAGGAAGGGGAGCTGAAATACATTGTCACATTACAAATATGTTTATTTAAGTCAATTGGTTAATAAGTGATAACTGTATACTATAATTTAGCAACCTATACCTATACCGTGTTGCTTCAAAATCATTTAGTTTATTACGGACAAAAAAAACTCTATCATAAATTCATAAGGTTTTACTAAAAATAAACACATTATAACGACAAAATATTCGATATAGTGCAAGTATATAATACAACTATTTCTATTGTTTGGGTGAATATTTTTATATATAAGTACATACCTGAAGACAATAGTATAGCATAATTTATATAATTATACGACGCGTCTCAACGTAGTTGTTTGTCTTGTCAATAACTATTTGTGTTTGCTCAATATTTTTGCAAAACATAATAAAATCTTAATAAAATAACACTGTCCACAATCGCATTATTTCTGTAATAATTAATTGCAAATTTTTAGTTTACTAAAATACTAAATAAAAATATTAATAAAGTAGGTTAGTTTCCTTGTTTCTCAAAAATCTAAAATTTCGACATAATGTCTATATGCCTAAAAAGGCAATTTAAATAATTATTTTGAAAGTCAAATTACTAATTTTCACAGAACGTTCTAATATTTTAACAATATTTAAAATGTATATACATGGGGCATGACGTATTACTACTGTGATAGTTTTGTAATAAAGAACGACATAGACAAAATATGTAACTGATGCTAACTGCCAAGTGGCCTAAATAACATGTATAAGTATAGTATTTAATTAATTGTAAATAGTTTACCGTATACGATGTAAAAGATCCTGCCCCGAATTGAATTGTGGCAATAAATTAGCATTTTAAGACCAAGGTACTTCCTAGACTTTTATTGGTTTTTTTAAATTTTAAAACAGTAATAACACGTAAAATCATGACTTCACAAGTAAAAAATATATATATATATATATTAGTCTATACTCGTATGTAGTGCCTCAGATAATGTTCTAACCTTTATATTATTTAACAGTTTAATTGACCCTATTATTAAAGAAAAATTAGTTGGTAAAACGGAGACAATATAATATTATACAAGATTGCGTCCTCTTCAAATCCTCTTTGACACTGAGTAAACAACAGCTGATTAATTTAAAACATAGAATTAAAATGTTACCATTTATTGTTCCATGACATTTTGAATTGCACAAACTACTAGAGGATTTACACTCACATAGTATAACGCGGAGTATGAGTATACGAATTTTAACACTATCTGCTATTGGCGGGTTAATGTTCACAGTATCCGGATAGTGTTAATATATTTTTGTGTCTATATAAACGCAGAATTACACGTTAGCCAAAATGTATGGATGGTCGAAACGTTGACATTACTTGTACGACGCATCGTTACATACAATAAATTAAGTTGAATAGAATGTTTTTCACGTTATATCGATTGTCGGAGAACTCAGAAGACTGTTGGAAATATGCAAGTGCCGTTTATAAGAAGTACTCGTCATAAAAGCGTATTTAAGTGGTGATGGTCAATTTTTCAATTAGCCTTAAGTCCCAACGGCGTATATATAGACGGTATTTCTTCCCGCACCGGCGCCACTCGACCCATAGCTCTGTATACATACCTGTGTTGAACACAATTAAAGCGCTGGGCGAATGATGACGGTGTTATATTTTATACGCCGTTTATATACATATATAATATAAAATATAATATCATTGTGCGTCTTACGTACGGGACAGTATTACTATAGGTATAGGTACACTTGGGATTTTACATTCCTACTCCCCGCCGACAGGCACGCCCAATTCACGTGAGAACATAACATTACGATTTATTTATTTTATTTTATCGTTTCTCGCCGAAATGAATATTATTTTTGTTCACGGTGGCTACAGGTGGAGGGTGCGTCGGCGTCGGCGAATCCGCAGTATTTATAACGTATGTGTACGCACGCGTTTGTCGGTTTCGGCGCCGAAGGCAATCTAATCGCGTTACGGACGAGTGCCGCTGACCAAAACCCTCCCATGTCGCAGAATTTTTCTCGGATACATAAAATGTTATGTGTAGTACATATTATTTTATAATGATAATAATAATACAAGATACGCCTAAACACAGGCTGTACGTGTCTTGGCGGCAGTCGATAGTGTCCCCGAGTATTCGTCCGCATGATGAGACACGCCACGTTGCGAGACACGATTATAAAGATACAAAATATAAAATCCAAACGTATCATTTATAATACACAGAATTTTAATGTTTGCACACGGTTTACATGCCCGTCTACGACACGACGTATGGACTAAAATCGAAACTCCACCTTATGTCACGGCCGTGGTGTATGCGACTGAATAAAATATATACAATATAATATTGTAGTATAAATAAAAATCGATACGATCGGCATTCCAAATATTCGTCGTGCGGATAAAGGTAGGTCAAATGTAGGACGTGATTAGGATCCGTCCACCAACATAACGCATTGTGTTAAATGAAATAATATTATAAGGTCTGTCAAAACTCAAAACTGAGAATAACGCCAAAATGATGAAGAATATAACACGCGGATCTGAAATAAAAAAAAAAAACAATATTATATCCTGTATAGCCTATCATCAAATGCTCGCCCATGGACGAATTTTATGTAGCCCGCACAGTCGAGAAATATATTTTTTAAATATTTTTTTTTTTATTGGGAAATTAAAAGAGATGTTTTATTAGTTGTTATTTTGTTTAAAGGCACTTTCTTTGAATAGGCATTTACAATATGTACATCTTTATGATTCTTGAAGTCTTCCTGACTTCCTTAAGTGTGTGACTGTGAGAAAAAAAAAGCGGATCGCTACTGCACGTGTACGCACATGTAAATAACACATTACATGAATATTAATTATTTTTTGGTTCTTTTAGGTCAAAAATATCAATCTTTTATCAATTGTAGTGGTATTGATTAATCTATTAATACGATAAATTTTCTGCAAACATATTTTAATTCATTATTAAATTTACTCAAAAACGACTTTCTTTCTTTTTTAAATTATTTTTTTATTTCAATATTATTAACATTTTAAAATGCTTAATACTCAAAGTTTAAAAGCCTAATTTAATAAAAAAATTAGGAGTTTCAATTTCAAAAAATTAGAAAAGTTATTTTTAAACAAACTTCATTATAAATGTTAACAAGTTTTCCGATGAATAGAAAAAATAGAACTATACTAAATACAGACTATATCGAATCCTCTTAAACAATCGCGGTATATATTATTTTATGCATAATTGGTATTGATTTTATAGTTAAAATTATAAATAAAAACAATTTATTATTACATTATAATATATTAATATTCTAACTATCTTAATTTGTATGTATTATTTCATTTGATTTTCTAATAGGAAAATTTAATACTTGTTTATTATTTGTGATAGCGTACCGAAGTAATTTTTTTTTTGGTGTTAAGTAAATGCTATGTCTTTATCTGTGTTCATAAAAAACCTAGATATGAACACAGGTAAAATTCTTACCATTAATTATTACTCTAATATTAAAACTAACGAAGCTAAACTTAAACTGTTGAGCGTAAATTATAAGATGAAGCCAATAAATTGAAGGTTTAGCTTTGGTGTTCTCTTAACCGTTGATTATATGATTTTTTTTCATTTTTAACGTTTCAAAATAAATTTAACCGATTGGTAATCCATTATACCACTGCATAACGATTGTTTCAAAATCATTCTATGTACCAACTAGATACTTTATTATAAGGCACATAACTATCTATTATGGCTATTCGTATAAGAAAAAAAAATAAGTTACCAATTCAAATGTATTTTATAAAATATAATTGTTCGTAATAATGGATTATACAATATAGCTGCAGGTAATAGGTATAAACACGTGTACTTCAATTCAGAATCACCTAAATCCTTAATCATATAAAACCATTTGAGATAAATTTTGGGATAAACGGAAAAAAAACTAGCCACCGGCAATCATGTGATTTTTAATCTGGAAAGATATCAAATTATACAGTACCTTACAATATAAAAAAAAAATCACATTTTTAAAAAATACCTATACCTCAGAATAATATTTTACTCTCTGTTTTAGTTTAATATAATAATTCGCAGATGTAAGACAAAGAAAAAAATCAGGTCATCGTTCATTTTATTCTTGCTGCTTTTTTAGTATAGTTTTTCAATACAATTGACACATTATTTTATATATATATATATATATATATATATATATATTATACTCTCTTTCTTTATGTATGTATATTGTATACCTTTATAGTTGGGAGAGAGGGAAAGAATTATATGTATACAACTATAGATGTATAGAAGCATGTAAGTGCGCTTAATAAGTATGTAAAACATACAATCTCGTACCCAAAAGGTTTAACACCTATCAATTGGACATAATAATTAAACTCGGATTAAGAAAGTGTAACGTGATCACTAATCTTGGAATACAAGAGTACAAGATTTGAGATTTTTTGGGGGCCTCTAAATTTGCACCAAACATTTATAATATTATTGTAATTATTACCTATTAAATATTGTATATAAAAGAAAATATATCTAATACCTTTAATCCTTGATAAAAATAAAACTACTTATTTAAAAAAAAAAAAATTAGGTTTTGAAAATAAAATACTTGGCACTTCTTAATTTCCTTTATGAAAATTAATATTATTATTATTATTATTATACTATATACAATATTATTATTATTATCATAATGTGAAAAATGTATGAGATATAATACAAACATTTTTTTACAACATAAGCTAGGACAATTTTTTTAATTGAATACATACCTAGTAGGTACATACTTACAGAGTTATATTCAATATTTTATGAAAATAAAAATCAATTATCTTCTTCTTCTTCATCAGCTTGTCAGCCCATTAAGAACCATCGCTGCCATCACATAACTTATCCGTCTCTCCCTATCATATGCGTCGTAAAAAACCGAGTCCTCTTTTATATCTTTGATGTCTTGAGCCACGACAACCACCCATTGGGTCCTTGGTCTTCCTAATGGACGTTTTTTGTTTATTTTGTTAACTAGAACTTCTTTCAAAACTTGTCCGTCTGCCCTCCATAAATGACCAAACCATTCTAGACGTTTGTTTTTTATAAATGAAATAATATTTGGCCTATTATATAGCTCCCGTAATTCTTGATTTATTCTTCTCTCATATGTTTGTGACTTTGCATTATGTATCGGGCTGCTTATGTTCCTCAGTACCTTTTTTTCGAAAGTAATTAGGTGTTTGGTATCTCCTTTAGTCAGTGACTAATTTTCACTCGAATATGTGACTATTGGTTGTAAATAGCTGTGGTACAATAGTATCTTTGAGTTGAGTGATAGTAGTTTTGATTTAAGTAATTTCATTATACTATAGTAGCATCGTAACCGCATGCTATTCGATCATTGATCTCTTCATGTATATTGTTGTACGTATTTATGTTAACGCCTAGGTATTTGAATACCTCAACCTTCTTGAAGCTATAATCATCTACTATTGTATAATCTGTTGCTGGACTTCTTCTTGCCACTATCATATATTTCGTCTTCTTTTCGCTCACACACAGACCTATAGTTTTACTTGCTAAAATCAATTATAGCTGACAATAATTTTAATTCCATTTTAAGGCATCATCTAGGCATCATTAAGGTATCTCAATCCATGGGGCTTGATATTAATACGTGTATATACAATGCACGAGTAATGTATTTACCTATATTTATCGATAATAATTAGATAATCGTTAAAGTGTTCGCGAACTATTAGGTCATGGTAATACTTACTGTCGTGTATGCTTTATTATCGAGAAAATATAACGGGCGTTCAAGTTGTGAAGTTCGAGGTTGGTATATCTATCGATTTCGTTATGATTTACAATCTCGTTTTCGTTGCTATTCGATTATTATTATTATTATTATTATTATTATTATTTAGTGTTCAATATATAACGGTTTAAATCGTATAACATCATTATACCTTCGTGCTACTACATATACGTATAATATTATACAGTGAAGGGCGTCCAACTATCCAAGGTCGATGACTATAAGTTTGTTCGTATTATAGCGTTCATCACGTTATTATTATAATGCTCACCAACGCCTAATATTTCCATTACCTAAGCATTGACATTCGACGTCTCCTCCGTTCGTTCACCCATGTTGATTTATTGAATCAGTGGTGTCGTTATATTATACGTATATTCGCGTTTATTATATTTTAAAATAATTTGCTTTATAAGGTGTTGGATTTAATTAAGATTGCCGATAGGTATATATGTACTCATACATAATAAATATATATTATAATATGTCTGTAAAGTAGGGAAGTAACAATTATAATCGTTACGGCGTTAAAGTTTGATTGTTTTTAATGTTTTAATAAAAGTAGTTCATTGAAAATAAAAATACTTAATAAAAAAAATGATAATAAATAAAATTAAGATTATGTTTGGTTTACTGTTATTATATACGTTAAAACATAAAAAAACAATTAATCTCCGTAACATTTTTTATTTTCAATTACGCGTTTTTTTTTTTTTGAAAAAAAACATTAACTCAATTCTTATAGGCTTTTAAATATTTTAGTTTTTAATTTTACAACCCGTCCATTAAACGGTGCACTGTTATAATACCTGACAGAAGAATAAATTGCGGATTTACAACTTTATAATAAAATGTTAATAACGTTGCTCGTGTACCAACAAGGCAACAAACACGTCGTATTATATCGTATACGTGAGTTTCGTTCGAAAAGGAATCCCGACAATATTATAATGTGCATATACTACACATTGTATTATTATTTCATATGCCAAGTATAACTGTTGATTCGCACAGAGCCGGTGCAGTCGTTTGACTATTTGGTCATGTGGGCCGCGAGTTAACAATACTGCACGTTCAATAATAATAATCATTATTTTACATGTGGGTTAAGTTGATAATATTACAATAATCATTAACGTCATTTATAGCTGCGAGTATATTAGTAATTAGTATATTACTGCACCTTTGCAGCGAGCGAGACCGTTTTCGGCCGAATAACTCCGGTTAAACCAAAAAGTGTAATATTTATTTTATGCTATAGAATTTTCATCAAAAAGGGAATAGTAGTGTTGTAAGAATATAATTTCTTGACTTTTGATACCCTCCCTCCTCAGCTTATATTACTATCAACGTCTTTTTATACATCTCAAAAACTGTATAGAAAAAAAAACCAAAAGAAAAAACTTCTAGTTCGAATTCCGAACAACTATTTAATTTTATATAAGGATAAATAATGATGGTTTTATATAAAATACAAAAACAATATAATATGTTAATATCCTAACATAAGTCTAGCAATTGTTATACTCGGACAACCTTACAAATTATAAACCGTTGATTGATTAGTATTAATTATTACTATAATTTTTAAATCACCATTGCCTTATTTACATATTCTAAGCCTATTATTATGAGCTATAATTCTAAGTATATAAAGGTTTTTAATGACTCAGAAACTACTCATTGATATTTTGATTCAGATACAACAACCTTTTAAAAATATCAACTGTTTAAAAATACTAAAATGTATAGTAAACAAGGGTAGTTATCATTTAAAAAACGTTCATACTCAATCTTACGTGGCATTAAAAAGAATCAAAGCATAATTATTACGTTTAGTGACACAGATCATTAAACCAAATAATATCATTATAATAATATTAATATAGGTAATGGCCTAGCTAAGTAGAGTAATTAAAATTGTCAAGTGTCTGTATTCGTGTCAAATATATATATAATTTTCATCAAATAACCTCAATTGCACACTGATGAATTTAAGTTAACCATACAATATACATGCATACAATTTAAATATTTATTCGGTGAGGTTTTTAATTTTGTTTATATAAAGTTGCTTTAAATAAGTAGGTATAGATAATAGTTAATCGTGTTACTTAATAATTGTATACGACGTTACCTAATTATCCTATTAATTAATAACGAGTTCGTGATAAAATAATACCCCGAGATAGAAACACAATAAATATTATGTACCTAGAGAAAATGTTATATTTGTATACACATAATGACTTACAATATAAATCTAGTCACGAGTAATTTTTTAATCCTGTTTGATTGTAAAAAAAAAAATAACGAAATAATTAAATTTTTTCCATAAGATCTCAGATAAAACAATTGCTGACTTTTCTTTATGCTGTACACGAATGTCGTATATAATAGTTTATAGGTTGGTACATACAACATAAGTAACAGGTGTTTTGTAAAGGTATAGCTATTAGTAGTATACCTATACTTACTTGTATGGCTACCGACACACGAATAGAGAGTAAACTATACATATACTGTGGAATTACAGGATAAGAATGTAAATTTTTATTTACTATGGATACATCTGATTTAATGTATTATTGTTATTTTCAGTTGAAAATCTTAAGCACCTAATAATTAATTGTTATTGCAAATATGTACAATTTTTATCAGTATTAAGTCACAGGCAACAGATCATAATATCCGTAGATCTAAACTATTTAGATTTACATAAACTATAAACACTAAAAGGTTTTAACTAAAAAAATAAACAATTTATATTAAAATAAAATTCAAAACGCAACACTTTTTTTCTTTTTGCCAAATTTGGACATTTCTATTAATATAGTGTCATTAGAGATTTATGATTTATTGCATATATCTATAAGTACAGTGGTTTCAAAAACCAATACAATTGTATTGATGAATTCTTTATTACAATTTACAGGACACACGAGTATCAAATGTATTGTATATATCTAGTTGATCACTCAAATATTTCTAACAAGTGTCTTTGTTTCGTTTCAGGAACTTATTCATTAGCTCATATAACCAACCACAGATCAAAATGCACAAGAAAAACATCAAAAATCTGTGAGTATATACAAAATTTAAAGTAACTAAAATCAAACAATAAACTTAAGATAAAATAATGTTAAACAAGAATATTATAAAATAATAATTAATTTAATAATAGCGGTAATAGCAGAATACAGAGACGTACCTAAGAGAGAAGGATTATCGTATGATTCCTTTGATACCTCTGTTATTTATAAAGTAAACTATACTTGTATATTGAAACAAAATTTGAAATAATATAATTATCGAGTATTAGTCAAACCCGCTTAAGAAACTCCTGGGTATAGCACTGTGAGCTTTAGGTCACAACCTAGCACCGAACGTTGAAACAAATGTCTATACAATCGTGATTTTTTTACACGAGACAATAAATTTAGATAACACTTGAAAAATGGTTATGAATAAAAACAATAAAGCAAAATAAAATGCCACGTAACTTCTTATTATAGATCTAACCTGGTGGTTGAGTGGTTTAGATACAGATATATTATGCCTGTGTGTCTAACCACAAATATTTACACTCGTAGACCATAGTACCTACATTATAATTTATAATGTTAATATTGTATGTAGGTACCTTAGCCATAGTAAAAAGTGTGTTAAAGTACGCATATACGTTTATCGCCACGAATCAAAATGATATATTACATTTTAACTTTAGAGGCAAGAAATAAATGCACATTTATTAGGTAAGAGCCGAGTTCAAATAACGAAAAAAATTAAATTGAATGGCTTAACGTTAGGAGAAATTTAAACGTTATTAACTTTTATGTTTATCGTTACAAGACATTACTATATAATATACTTAAACGTATCTATGTACAATATAATAGTATGGTACAGCTGCAGTAAGATTGTATTTAAGCATCTCTCCGTTTTCCTTATTACTTTTATATAACCATTTTGTTTTGGTAGGAGAAAACTTAAATATTTCAGTCATAATAATAGTATATAATATTTTTAAATATTCTTAAGAAATATTACATATTATAATGAATCTTAAGAGAATAAATCAATCGAAAGTTGTATTATTATTATTATTGTTCATTATCGAAATATATTTGTTTTGGCGCTCACGAATTACCTCTCATCTAACATTCGAATTACTTCCCGTGAATTTTTTTTAAAAAGGTTATTCAAATTGCCTCCTGATTTTCAAAATAACATTCAGTTGAATTGCCTCTAGATTTTATATAATGGCCCTCTTGTACTAGAATCGCCTCCGATTGCTATAATTTTATTATTAATCAATTTAGATATGTATAACCTTACATATTATAGGAAATATTTATAAATTAAATAAACTAAACAAATAAATATTAATATATAATTGTAGTAAAAAAAATATAAAATTATAAATATCATACTAAAACGAAAACATTCAGAAACAATGCAAGTGAAAAATGGTTACCTACCTACATTTGGGAGGCAATTCGAGTGTTGCTGTTTGTTTAATGACAATATTTATTAAACCTATTTGTAATAAATAATATAATCTATAGTTTCCCGTTGTTCATTCCAGTCATATCTCGAAAAATCTATTTCGCAAAGTTCAGTATATTAACCAAAGTGATGGTTTGAAAAAATTGAACTAAAAAAAAGTCAGTTATGATATTCCGTTTTTTTTTAATAATTTAATTTATATTTTTCCTGGTCAAATATTGTACCTAGTGCAACACTATATACATAAACTATATTAGCTATAATACCTGATCTAATCATCTATAATTTATCACTATCATTACTAATTACTTCGTCAGTACTTGTTTGAATATATTTTTTATATAAATCACAAAAATCTTTTGAAATACGTTACCTACTTACTATATACATAACGTTACATTATAATATTGTTATACTCACATCATATGTATTTTAATAAATACATTTACGAATCGATTGCATATGTGAAATATGAAATAACAATATTTAACTTAACCGATTTTCCGCCCATACAAAATACATAATAAACGATATTTGCCTAAAAACACGATACCTGCTGCTAACAAGTACCTATCTATACACTATATAAACATATAATAATAACGTTCGCTCCACCTGCGACGGCTCGACCGTTTTTGACGTGTTGTCGACGAACACTTAACCGGCTGATTGGACTAGTGAAAACCGATAAATTGGCGGAACTCGAGTAGTATCGATTATTATAATATTATTATATTACGACGGTTTCATTTCCGTGAACTGTGTTGAACGGCGACAAATTGACGGCGTGACAAAAATGCGTCACAGGTGGTCTTCGCACACGCCTATTTATAACGGTATATTATTATAACAAAATAATATCTGCACATGATATTTAAGAATGTGGTGTATTGATTGCAGTATTATTTGTTACATACATGTTGATTCACCACCAAGCTTGTTCATCCACATTTATTCATTTAATAATGAATTTATTCAAATTCTGATTTTTGGAATTCTTAAATATGGTACCTACTTATTAAAGACCATGTATTATTTTCAAATTGTCAAGATTACTATTCAAGTAGTGCCATATAATGACTGGCGATACAAATTTAAGTTTTTCAAATGAGAATTCCCTTTTAACTGTAAATTATTTAAAATTTTTTTTTAATTTTGATTTATATGCCTGATTTAAATATTTGACGTTATTAAAATAGTTCATTTGAGGATAAGAATTTTTAAAGATGGTTTTACAAAAATATAAAATATGCGTTATATTGGATCTAGTATTTATTATATTTGAACCATTTTTTAAATTATAAATATTGATAGATCAATATAAATTGCTTAAATTTTTCAAATTACTATAGACCTATATTTTCTAAATTAATTATCATGAACATATCTTCATACTATCTTGATACTATGGACGGATCATGAACAAAGTTAAATAAATCAAAAACTGTTTGTTCGATTTTTATTTTTTTTATATTAAAAAGTTAAAATCTTCAAAAACATTGTCCTCTAAATAATTTGCCTATTATAAAAAAGGGCGTTTGTCATTAAAAAAAAAGAGATGTTTGTATCTCCACAAGACAGTCTAAATAAAAAAAACTCAAGAATATTAAAATATGGGAAAAATATCAGATTTACAAAGGTTGCATTATTTAGAAGAAAAGGAGTTAATTATGTTTGGTGAATCACACTAGGTATATAATATGTATACTTTATGTAGGTAACCATCAACCGGGGACTTAATTTTATTTTACCGATACGTTTTTCTGGCATACATTATTATTATTGTACTATAGTACTATACAATGTATAGTAAGTAACGTAACTATATTTATAAAAGTATTTTATTAAAAAAATATATGTGTCGACCACGGGCTACGAAACAATACGGACCTGCTTACGTGTGGAGGTGTAATGATGTACAATATCATAGCTTGACAACTGTTATCACCGCCCACTTCGCCGACACGCAGAACCGATTTATTCCATTTATAACAACTCTCAGACAATATAAAATCTATAACTACCCATTCAATTACCTGTCAGTTACTTTACTCTTTTACTTTCGGTGACTATTCTGCTGTTTACGAAAGAAAGTGGTTAGTAATTTTCTTTTAATAGTTTTAAGCGCCTGTTATTTACGTTCATGATTGTAAGTAGCCACATGCAATATCGTAAACCTACGTCCTACATATTATATTGTTATCTGTTGCAGGGAGGGAAGTGTAATCCTAGTGCTTGCAATAAAGCATTATCTATTGCATCCTAAACTAAAAATTATGTTTTTATTGCTAGCACATGTTCACTGCATTCCCTAGGGAGTACCACGAGGGGGTGAATTGAATTACTCTTTAAACAATTTTTTTTGTAATTTTTATTTTTTTAATTACCTATATAATATAGATCTTATACATGTATAAAATAATTTTCAATAACTTTGATTTATTCAAGCATGAATTTTTACAAACATTTAAATCTATTGATCAAAAACTGACAACTACAAAAACTTAGAAATTGTTTAAACTATAGTGATTATTAACAATATTTTAAATTAGGTACTTTAAATTATTTAAATTATTTTTCTGTTAAATAAAATACTATAAGTAAATAGGAATATTTTTAGAATATTAAATATTATGTTTAAATGTTAAGTTATACTAATTTATTATATTTCTGTATAGATATTTACAAATAAAAAAATATGATAATTATTACTATAAAAGTTATAGCCATCACCTTACTTTCATATATTATTAATTATTCCTAAAATAATTAAATGTCTAATAACCGTTTACATTGTTTTTATTTGTATTTAATAATTAACATCAATAAAAAATTATATTGTTTATCACCTCCCACAGGAAAAAGCTATTCAATCTTTTATTTTAATAAGTACTATGGTAGTATAAAATAATATATCTAAAGCGTCTCTTGGTATCGGCACGAAGTGTTTTATACATTTTATAGATCCCTGACCTCTCTCCATCGCCCGAACAGAAATAATATATTATTATAATATCAAACGTGTGGCACGTGGCAGACTTATATAATATTATCGCGTCGTCCATCATCGGTATTCCGCGGGCGCAATTTAAATGCGTATTGTTGTTATAATTTATTCAGCCGCTCGATAACATCGATGTGGAAAATTGATACGTGCCTGCGCAGATATAATAGTAATATGAACCATTTTTGCGTCAGCCAATATCTCCTATTTTTATTCGTCGAAATGATTTATCATATTTTATTCCAATCCACGCGTGCAAGTATACACGGCTGCAATAGCGTTATTATTGTCATATTATTAATTCAGTGATTTAATCGAGGGGTATGCACATTTTTTTTACACATTTACATCCCTTCTTCTTTTATTCTCAATTCAAGCGCTAAATTTATTACTGTATTGACTAGGTGGTTGCTTGAGGAGAAAGAGTATAAGCTTCCAATTATTTTCATAGTTCTCCTCCCCCCTCTAAATATTTATTGAATAATAAGTCACGAAAAATGTTTTTTTTTAATTAACCTTTTAAAAAAAATTGACTAAGAACAATATGTGCCTATACAAGATCGTTTCTCAAATTTTGTTATTCTTATTAATATCGATAGAGATTTTGTCAATTTATTAAAGAGTGATAATATATTGGAAACTTATAATTTAAAAGACAGAACATTTATTTTTAAATACAATCAAAATCAAATTTAAACTCCATGATAAATCATTCAAGATTGGATACGAAAAAACAGTTCTGAGCGGAGACGGTCAAACAGTCTATATTACTATAAATGTACAGACAGTTTTCCCGAACAAATTTTTTCCATATCACACGTGGCACCATTATATTGTATATTTTAGTATAGTAAGTGCCCATAACATATGATATAAATCAGATTCAATATTATGGTGCCGTCATGTCAGTCGTCGCACGCAGTCGTAAAATGCCAGTTACCTAAACATATAACATATTCACATTTTAACGTGTCGCTGCTGACACCTATAATATATTTATAATATAATTTAACTGCTCGTCTCTGAAATCAGAAAGACGGAAACTGGCTTTATTAATCGAGTCTTTGTATTATTATAAATAAATATAATGTATAATATATATATATATATATATTATAGGTATGATTATCTTAGTTTTCACTCGTTTTGCAAGTGTGGCGGTCTTTTTAGTCGTGTTCTAACACTCTAACGCACATAACATCATATAATATAATATTTTTCGATGACTATCTATATATGTATAGGTTTATAAATAATATAATAGATACTTTGCCGTGTATTTCCTCCGACCAAGATTCTCTGTGTGTACCCATACATTATAATATATATTATTATATTATTATCCATTTGAGTGCAATGTTTTTATAACCTAGGTAATCACGGTACAAGTATAATTTATACGGATATTTTATAGTATTATTATTATTACGCGTATAATGTCTGGCTATCTCGCGAGATCGAGATTCGGCTTTCGGTCGTTCCGGCAACCGCTCGGTGAAATTCGTTCTATTCGCCATTATGATATTAGCAGAGAGGTTTTATTTGTCCAAACCACACAGATTTTAGCGGTTGATGTTGTACCTAAACCTATTATATGGCTGTACGTATTATAGGTGCAACGAATTTAAATGGGTGCACCAAATCGATTTCCTTTTTTATTTTGTTTTTTATACAATCGCATTATTAATTCTTCGGCAATATACACAAATATGCGTGTTTGCAACGTACGTATATACAAACAAACTATATTTTAGATTCCAAGTGAACCAAATTAGTTTTACAATTACGTGCCACTTTAAAACGAGCAAAGTTATCCTAATGACTCGAAAAACTGAATCCAATGACATTGTCCAGTTTAATAATACATATTTAGTTATACAACGATATATATACATATTGTAGGGTGTTAGGGATGACGATCTCCGTGAGACGGCCACATTTTTTTGACATATTACTCTTTAATAATCAATTCATTGTTAATAACATTGAGAACAGCTAAAAGTTTATTTTTTAATCATTAGACTTTGTAGTAGATTTTTTGTCCTACTACATATTATACTTATTAAATATTTCATATATTTATATTTAATTACTTCTATACCTTCCAAATGTTTATGTTTTGGCAATACTTGCTTGTTCAGTAAATATATAACTATTAAAGATTTTTAGTCAAATTTGTTATTCCCATTTAATTATTATATAGAATACATGTAGGTATAAAATTATTTTTTATCAATCAACGTCTTACATTTATAAAGAAGGAAGTATTCAAAAAATATTAACACCTGAAATGTTCAATAAGTCCGTGCTTATATCTACCTACATTATAATAGTAGAAATTATATAAAGTGATTCACCAAGCATGCCCACTCCAATATTTTCTCTTGATAAAAAATGTATTAAAATTTTGATTTTTGACAAACAGATGGTTTTATTGAAAATATTGATATATCTAAATCAAAAATTGAGCAAGTCATTCTAAAATATTAAAATGTAATAACTAAAAACTCAAAAACTATTTGTTTAAATTTAAATTTAGATACACAAATATTTAAAAAAAAAATGGTTTGGTTCTTGTATGAAAAAAATTGTATTGTTACTATATACTTTAGTGAGTATACTTCCATAAAAATTACAGAGATCATATTAATTTTAATAAATTCATTATTAAAGGAAAAACAGGAATAAACTAGCTTGATAAACGCTATATATCAATACTATATTTAAATATTTTACTGTATTATGCTATAATTATATGGACACATTTTTGTAAATTGTTGAACAAATTAATTTTGTGGAACCAAAAATTTTACACAACGCAAACAAACTTAATATTAAAAATAGGTATTACGATGTGTACAATTTTACCGCCGCAACCATGACAATGTGTTGCGAACCTTTAGGCAGTTAGTTATTTTGAAAACTAGTCGGTTTTTTGCATAATATTACACCTATTTTGTGGAGATGGCTAGTTATTTATAAATACATACCTATACCAATACCTATTCGGTTAGTTACGCAGAAATACTGGTTTTAAGATAATCCATCGAGGAGTGTCTTCGGTCGTAAAATATAGCGACTGTAAACGCCATTATACCATACTATATTATGTTTATTTTATTGTAATATTTTGATCTAGTCGACAACAAATGCGTAAATATTTTTCTCTGCGGGTGTGTGATACGTTTTCATGAGTTTTTTTGTATCATGACAGTCTTTGAAACGACAATGACCGTTCGGCAATAATATATTATTAACACTTTCATTGTCACGAAAATATACATTCCGCATAAATAATGTAAGCTCGTAAGTGCAGGTAAACCGTAGTGCGTCATACTAGGAGAGTATTTGCCATAATGCCATCACGAATTCATCGATACGCGAAAATCATTATTTATTACTATGTAGGTATAATACGTACCTATTATTGGGTCACGTGCAAACCTAGTTACACTTCATACATAGTAGCACGTACCATCATATACATTTTGTTTTGCATGAATTTAATTTGGGCACGTACTTACCTGTTCTTCAAAACTTTGAAAATTTATAAAACTACAAGATACTAAACACTAGATAGAGGTTTTGTACATATTATTATTTATAGAGTTATGTGTTTTGTATATTATGATAAACATGCAAACTATTTACGTTGTAACAATATCATATGTTGAATTATACTTGTGAAAAATATTGTTTAAAATTTAATTGGATGATCTATATCAACATAGGTAGTAATATTGTTCATTAAACATTATACATACTTATTAAATTGTATTTTCACGCGATAAAAAGCAGTACCTATATAAATAATGTGTAATTGTAACGAATTTAATTGGTTGGTAGTATGTATACAATATTTTTGTATTGCCGACAATTGTTCGATTACATTTTTATTATCATCTTGTTTACTTTTAAATATTCATTAAAGTATTTTAAATTTAATTTTTAGTGATAATTTAGGGTGAACCAACTCATCAAGTTGAAAGTCGTGTATAATCCATCTGTTCAGTAAAACATATATTGTATCATATGCTTATGTGTATAAATGTTTTAAGTGTGCAAGTGATAAACTATTAAGGAAACACTAAACAATATAATCCGGACATACGGTTGTTACAAAATTATAATACTCTAAGAAGCATTGTTGTCATTAACTGTTTTTTATAGTATTATTGGTAAAAATGCGTGTAATGCTATGAAGAAAAGCTTATACTAGAGAGCACATACGAAATAAACATCTTAAAATAGGTAAATTAAAAAATTCCTGAGTATAGACCATGAAAGCAGTAGTGTTAACGTCAATGAGAAACCTCATTTATATTGCACATTAAACCTATATAAATGCTTAATAACACATTTTTTCTAATAATAATACTATTTGTATACAGATTATACTGATCATAAATATTTTACTTAAATAAAAAAAATTGTATAACATTGTTTTGAATATAATATTATTTTCAATGAATAACCAATAAACTACGTACATTATTCATCTAATGCATGGAATACAAAATACCTGCTATAATATGAATTTTGAAAAATAACACAAAATTGTAGAGACAGGTTCAACGAATACTTAAGAGCTGACGTAAATACGATACTTATCGTTAAAAAATTGTTACCTATTGGTCTTTATGTGATAACTTCAAAAATATGTCCAGAATTAAGAAAACAAATTATGATTTTAAATTATAAAATTTATCATAGTAATTTTGGACAGAAGTATCTAGTTTTAAGATTTGTTTTTTTTCAATTTATTAGTAAAAAAAAATTACTGATGACAATCATTTAGTTTTTAGTTTTTAGTATAATATAAAAGACAAACAAAACAAATAACATTCATTTTTGTACACTATGTTATTGATTATTATTTTGTTAGCACTTTTATTTATTACTCTGAATAGTTTCGTTTAAAGTACTCATTGTATTATAATTCTCGACCCTTAAATTCCGATGACAATAATATTCAATTTACACAGCATTTACTTTATTTGGCATTTATTACCTTCGTTTTAGGACGACATTAAATAATTTCTCAGACATTTCCCTTAACTTGTACTATTTATCAATTAGACTAGTGGAAAATTAAAAATCAAACCTACATATAACTATAATTATGTAGTTTTAAGATATATACAATATACTCGTACTGCATACTATTCAGTGGTGTATTGGGGGTAGGGGGTATACGACGTATACCCAGTTCTCTAGAATTTTTTTTTTACCATACCTATACTCTTTAAATTAACGACGATACGCGGGTATACGTATAGCCCCGTATACCTACGAATAATTTTAGCAATATACCACTGTGCCTATGTATGTACTATGTATTTATGTACTGTATAGTGTATATATAAATGTATCTATGTATCCATGTTAACTAAAAAAAGTGAAATTATAGTAGTATTATAATAGATATTATAGTTGCGTCTTATGTTCTTGTACGTATTATTAGTACGATTTCTTTAATCCACCAATTTTTTTTCAACGCTGGCATGTTTTATATAAAAACACATATAATACAATACTAGTGAGGTTTATTTTTTCCTGTTATCAATTAGTTATACAATAACAACATAAATTGGCTACGACAAACTGTATACATAGATACTATGATATTATTATATACCTATTCATTTTTTGTTTTTATTGCTCTGACAAAGAAAAAAAAAGATTATTCATTGTATACAACCCACGCAATCTGCCAAAGACAGTGACATAGTTTTCGTTTATGCGTCTTTGAAGAAAATATTCGGTAACCGGCTTGAGTCTATTATTGAAATTATGCTAGATTACACGCATACCATGGTAGTATATACACACTTACCATTTATATTTTTCGAGTGTTGAATAACAGATCAAATTAATTTTCCTTTCAACTCATAGACGACGTATATATATATTTATATAATATGTATTAGGTATATGCTTTGCTTTGCAACCGAAAATCGTTTAAACGCGTTACATCACGATTCAAAATGTCATTAAAAATTAATCGAATCTTTCAAATAAATTATAATACAGTAGTTCGACTGCAGAATAACAATCAGTGAGTACTGCATTTTATAATCACCTAGCCTGGTATATTATACTAACGTACCTACATTTTACCGCAAGATTTAGTGATATTAGTGTAAAAAAAATTGCTAACTGTATTATATACATTTTTCTAAGATATTAAATTGCATCACGATTTATCATACATATAAATATGCAATGTATGATTATATGTATGATTCTATTACAGGTATATATTTTTCAATTTAGAAAATTCTTATGAGTTTTTGTTTAATTTTAATAAT
The DNA here is from genome assembly GCA_036289425.1 of Rhopalosiphum nymphaeae. Taxonomy (NCBI): domain Eukaryota; kingdom Metazoa; phylum Arthropoda; class Insecta; order Hemiptera; family Aphididae; genus Rhopalosiphum; species Rhopalosiphum nymphaeae. Next base: position 5,276,160 of record JAZAQC010000001.1, on the reverse strand, counting down.
TTCCAATATCTAAATCAATACAGCTTATCAATTTTTCGTGAATTTAAAATGTACAGGTTAAGTTTTCATTTTTAAATTATTAAATCTCGTAAATTTTTTTTTAGAGAAATTGCAGAAAAATTAAATTATTTTCAAATTTAACATCATTATTCGTTATACGTCAATCAATATAATGCCACACTGTTACGCCTTACACGTAGAGTGTATTAAAACATTATCATCATTCATAGCTATAATAATTATAAAAAAATCATCTGGTCGGAGTGTCGGACATGTCGGAGGAAGTGTTATTCTAGGGTTATATATTGTATAATAGTAAAGTTATATGAGCAATGAGCGTGCGTTTTAAAACGTTTTAATGAAATGCGCGGATAAATCATTAGTGTTATTAAAGAATAATAATAATAATAATAATAATAATAAAAACGGTAGGGTATTAGAATGTTTCATTTCTCGTGAGCACACTGGGCAAGCGAGTACCGTTATGACTTCGTCATTCCTCAGAGTTTTAGGTCATTGACTCGCCCAGCTATACCTGTCCATATCATAAGACATACGCGGTATGTTTTTATATTCACGCATATTACATATAAGTATGTGTATGCGTGTGTGAGCTGTTATCGTTCCAATGATGTTCATCTTAAAATTATTCAATAAATTAATACAATACAGTAAGAAGTATAATAATAAAAATCATTATAATTATTATTGTATAGTACCTAATTATTAGTAGATAGATACATCGTATACACCAAATAGAGTCTCATACTGTCATTTAAGCTATACATTATAAAAATAAACTTTGGATATATATATCTACAAAGTACAATGTATATTTTAAAATGCCACTCTGTCGCCTTGTGTAAAAAAAAAAAACAACACAAGATATTTTCTAATAATATTTTAAATTTCATAAAAATACAACACTTATCGGAAAACTTATAATTCTGTATGTAAAAAAAAAAATATACATTATATTATATTCATATATGTTGTCACAGAATGATAATGCTACTCGTCTTCAGATACATAAAATTGTGAACTTTAATACTTGTCTTAATATTATGGGACCTTACAGAAATTCACATATAATAACTATATTTATGTTTTACTAAAATTTTTGATTTTTAAGATATGAACTACCTATACAACCGCATATGCTTAGGTATAGTTAATAATTACAGATGATATGTACTTATATAAGACGTCATATTTTAAAAATATTGCAGTATTTTTTCCAGAAACATGCAGTGAATATGTATCCCCCCCCCCCCCATAAAGTTATGAAATTTATTACACGTTCGTAACTATTGATTCACAAATATTAATTATTTTTTTTAATATTTCTAACTTCTTTATAATATAATTGGGTACTTTATTTTAAATAATTGATTCCCTAAGATTAAAAATATAAAAAAAACATCCGAGCATTTCTTTGTAGGATAAGGTTCAATATATTTGGACTATTTAATCGAAATTGACCAAAAATCTAATTTCTCACGTGATACTTCATTGTCTCCATTGACTATTAACAGTTCATTTTTTTTAATAATCAATTGGTTTATTTATGTAGGTACTTTATTTCTTTCAACAAATAAAAAATATTTATAGGACAGCTACGTATATTGTACATAATATTGTATGATTAAGATTAAAATCATCAACAAAAGTCCAATTCTAGCTCACCGTCATCGAATCGTATCCGAGAGTAGCAATAGTGGAACGGCGTAATGTGTAGAAAACGTGTTAATGATTCATATTAACGAGCAGAACACTCTCCGTTGACTTTTTGTGGTATTTTTTTCTTCGGCAGAAGAAGAAACACCAAAATCGTTTTGCAAACCCGGAAATATGTATCAGGATAATTAAGTCATTGGCCAGTTTGTAAGGCATAATAACAAGGCAAGTGGTGATAAACAATATATTATATTATGGTCTTTAAACTTTAAATGATGTTGATTGAACCATAACATCAGACGAGTGCAGGTGAGAGTGGGTCATTAACTGTCATTTTCAAGATGAAGACGAATCTGACTGCACCATTTTATTGTATTGTTAATGACAAAATAAAATCCCGCGATCGATTGTGATAAAAATAATCATGAGTATTAAAAAAATTATAAACTATTTAGCGTCTAATAGTAAAAAAACTGTTTATTTTTTAATTATCCTATCTTATTCGTGGAAAAAACACAAATATAAAATAACATAAATAGTAATATTGTATATATTACTTTTGGTGACTCGAGAGTTTTAGAGGATAAAAAAGTTAAAAATACATACATAAATTATGACAGTTTAAAAAAAAATTTAAACTGTTTTTTTAACAATATCGATAATTTTGAAATTTTGTAATATATTGTATTGACCAATTTTTAATTAGTGCTATAAAATATTATATATTTGCAAAAAAAAAAGGAAGCGACAGTAAAAATATTATTATAAAATATGAATTAATTTATTATCTATTACTATATAAAAAATAATAACGATAATTATAAACGATAAAAACAATAGTTGATATTTTAAAATATTATTTTAACTTTTTCACCTCCAACAAATTTCCCTCTTTGTGCATCTTACCGCCATCACCTATTTGATTATGCATGATACCTATTAAGTTATGTTTACATGCAGATATGCATATATATGTTCAATGAGTTAATGGATATCATAATTAAAACTCGTAAATTCACAATATTACAATAATTAACATTGTTCATAAGTTTATAAAAATACTATGTTACTATATCCAAGGCTGGGCATTGACAAATTAAAAAGTTAAAGTTAAATTAAAAAGTTTTATTTTATTTTAACTTTTTATCATAACCATAGTTACTTTTAAGTTTCATTTATTTAACTTAATTATTTTTTCACCAACGGGAAATTGACTAATTCGATTTTCATCCCAGTTAATTTATTTTTCTATTTTATTTATTACATTTTGATTGAAATTTTATTTTTCATCTCAAAAATTATTTTATATATTTTTTTGGTTTAAATTGTTTTTTATTAGTGACAAAAACTTTAGTACTATATTATCACTAAATAATTTTGAATTAGTAAGAAAATAAGATTTTATTTAACTTCATAAAAAATTTAAAAAAATTATGTTATATTTTCTTATTAATGCAACTTAACTGAATTAAAAAAAAAACTATTAACTTGCCCAATTCTGCTCTATATTTAAACCTATATTAAATTATGCTGAAGAATGAACGATGTAATATAATTATACAAAGCAAACTGACAGATGAAGTGTATGGACCGAGTTCGTTCATAGTAAAGGTGGTATTTTTTCCCCTGTTTTGAACCGACGACACAACGGGAAAATGTTTTCACACTACTACCGCAAAGTAAAACCTCGCTAGTATTAAAATATTATAACATATTCATGGAAAATAAAAAATCTATTCATAAAAAATACCTTTACCTATCACACTTAATATTATTTATTTATATGGCGGTTTTTGTAAGTCTGTACTGCTCGTGCAGTTGTCCAACTATTGTCGGATGCATCGGATAATATATTATTAAATATTATAATACATGTAGGTACCATTGCACAGTGGCATCGTCCTCGTTAACCGTTGCCCAATTTGTCCATTCAATTGTATCTAGATTTATTATATTTTACAGTTCTGACATTTAAAATGCCCGTATACATAGGTTTTTTATTTCCGCCTGCACATACATGTATAATTATACGATTACGTTTATTGCACCGTCGCGATTAACCCACTTATTAATGTGAATATTATTATATTTTAACAACAATATTACAATAATAGGCACGATAAAATTATACCGTTGCAAGGTAGAAGTATAATTAATTTTGTTCTTCGCGCGTCTGTACATATAGTAATTAAGTATCGTATTACACGCTATGAATGTATATTATACACACATTACATATAAATACCCGATGTAACATTTAAATATAATAAATTAATATCGCACTCATTTGATAATATGGTTTCTATAATAATTATTATTAGCTTTGGTTTACACGGTGATACGTGAAAAAAAAATATTCTAGCTAGGTAACTATAAATTATTAGGTATATGATATTACATGGGAGTTATGTGTTTAATGTTAAAATTGTCAACTATTGATATATTATTATGTTTGGGTCGTATGGTCTGAAATAAGCTGTCAATAAAATAAGTTATTTTTTATTTGAACTGTTGTGTTTTATTCGTATGTAAGGAAATCGATACAAATTTAATAATATACAATAGCATACATAAATAATAGTCTATGTCCAAAAATTTATCGAAATACGATTTAACAGTAGATTATCAGTTTAACACGTTAGATGACTGCAATAGACTACGTGTTAGGAAAAAATATAAGCAAATATACCATGGAATTTTTATCACTTATCACTGTATTGTGTGTAACAAATAAATCGATATAACAGCGTAGTGTGCGAGTTTAATTCATTGTAGAATTGTATCACCCATATGAATGCATGGATTATTCAATGTGTTCTTTCGTACTTGAAGACACTGTTTTTATGCCACTTAGAACGGCATACAAATATAAAATACCATTATTACAATTGTTGAAACTTAAGTTGAAAATTAAATATTGAAAATCTCTTCATTTTGAATATAGAAAATTTTTTGTAATATATTTTAAAAATTAAAATTATGTAGGTACTCTAAGTGCTAAAGTTTTGTCGGAAGATTAAGTTTAAATATATCATCTTTTTATATAATTAGTAATTACTTTGGTCTCCTTGAGTGACATAAATTAATAGCTATGATAGCTATAGTCAATTTTATGTTTACAAAGGTTTCTCGTTTTTTTTTTTTTTTTTGTGAACAGCCTTTTATAATAATAACTATTTAAATATTATAAAAACTAATAAATCAACCACTAGCATACAATATTTAATAATAAAAAAATTTCAGTCGAAGTGATCTGTAAATGATTGGACATTATAGAAATATGGAATTTTAACTCTATCAGTTTATTGTTGTTGAAGTTCATTTACATTTTTGAAATGTATGCATTTTAAATTATGGCCATGTGTATATTCATAAGCAGAAATTGGATACAATTATTAAGGGAGTAAACAATTTAAATATCTAAAATAAAAAAAACTGAATCATAGAGGATTGAATTTCCCATCATCATACACATTTTGATTTTCTAAATACAAAAGTAGATACCTAAATAATGAATTTTTTGAAATACATACACTAATTTTAATCTATTTAAATATGTACGCGATTTTAAAGTTTGTTTAGATCTTTTTCTCCAGTATAAAAGTTTGTGAATGTAAATACTTAACATGGTATATTAATATATAATGTTCTTTTATTCTTGAAGTTTAACTTGACATTAATCTTATGAAAATTCAAAAATTTCGAAAGAACATTTGGACAGTTATATTTTATAATGCATTTTAAATTAAAATTTTTAGTTTACTTTGGTCGGAATTGTTTTTTTTTATGTAATGAATTATGATTTATCTTCGAATTCAATCTTAATTTCTATACTATGCATCAGAAGCAAGCCCTGTATTTGTAATCAGCAAGCACTGTATAAATTAAAGAAGCATCAAAACAATACCAGGCATATAACAGGGTGCAGTGTATTAAAGTGCAACCAGGAGTCTATCACTCCATTCGATGCCTCTGCACTGATCGGTGATATATAGTTTCATGCTACGAGTATTTTATAGTCGATTGGAATTTACATATTATAATACGAGACAAAATCGTAAATAGTGATATACCTATTGTGTATCAATGTTTTGTTATCTGATGGAATTTACACATCCACGCGAATCATACGATCGGTGTACAATTTTATAATCTCATAGAACGACAAAAAATGCATCAGTTTTTTATTCTTCACAACTTATATACGTCGGCACGGTCAGCGTGCACAGCTCTAACATCATGCCTATTATACTAAGTACACGAATACCATAATATACAATAATATACACGTCATACATATACCGTACTCGTATAGTTTGACCACACCGTTTTCGGGTCATCCGGTTTACTGGTTTTGGCGACCGTGATCTCGAGACGAGTAATTAAAACGAAAATGATCGTAAGACGAACAAACCGTGTGTGTGTTAATAACAATAATAATAATAATAATAATATCGTAACGTGCCTCGTATGCAACGTGGAGGGAAGAAGAGGCATCCATAAAATACACGCTCGTCGGTACTATAATAAATTATCGTCGTTCATCCTTTGGCCGGAACGCATTTATAGGTAGTTAGGTACGTATAGAGTATTATGAACACGTCGTTTCCCCGTTATAAATTGCGTACTAACTACAGACACACACATACACACACATGACACATAGACGCTTATAATATGTACGTTTACATGTAGATACATATTATAAATAGATAATAGCTGCTAGGGGAATTTTACAATTGCTTCTTCGTATTGACTATAAAATTAAATACGTTTTATAATTTAAGATTAAAATACAAGATAATATATTATATTATTTATATTATTATGAATTCTAATTTTTAAAAAGCTTAAGAATAACTGACACCCAACAGCAGAAACAAAAATATTCAAAAATGCATTAAATATTATTGATCGATATTAATATAATATGTTGTTGAAGTTGTTTCGACTTTTATTTAGATATTTAATTCTATATTCTTAATACATAATATTTTTAAAAAAAATTCATACTTAGAAACACAATGATTTTAAAAACATATTTTTATAATTCATGTGATGCGTATAGTGTTACGTATATAATATAAATTCATTCCCTAATTATAGGTATAGGAGATAGGTAATATTCAGTACATAATTTTACAGTACATATAATAAGTACGAGGATGCATAGTGCTATAGGACACGTAAACACATGTATTTATTATAATCATATAGCTATATAATATGCATTTAACGATATGCATATTTTTCTGTAAATACTGATAACATTTTTAACTGGAAAATTATATCCTGCATTCCACGTATTATAACATTATGTTTTATTGATTATTTTAACTTGCATGGTGATAATAGGTATAATATTATTTAGTACTTACAAATAGGTAATATTTTCTTTGTACCATTTTATACCTAAACTCGCCAGTATCCTGAACATATTTTGTCGTCTTTTCTTAAAACTCATTTTTTTTAACATAATCTGTATGGTTTTTATAAACACTTGTTCTTTATATTTTATTCAGGTCTTGCTGAACAAACAATAACAGTTGGTAGAGGTACCTATAATGATAAGGTTGAATAACAAACATTTGTTAAATTTCATTAGTAAATAGACTTTATTAATTTGCTATTTTGATCAATAATAAAGCTTTGGGTTTTTGATTACTAGTTGGTACATTAGGTGTATTGTCTAGAAAAGAAAAACTACTATAGTCAAAACATTATTATTAATAAGCCAGATAAATATCATAACGAACGATGAAAGTAGAATATTAGTCCTGCTGTCCTGCAGGAAAAGAACGCTGGCTTTGTTATATGTGCTATAAACCGTAACCTATATATGTATTTGATGAATACATCAACTCTAGATAATCAACACATACGGTCGTTAAATTACATCGTGTCGTCCTCGGTTCGTTACACTGACTACCTACTTGTCTTTAAAATATATAGTTTAGAATACCGTTCAATAAGATTTTCTAATATTTTTAAATAGCACCTATTTGATTGAAACTCTAAAATATATTTCGTGTTAATCAGCTTTCTTACATGTGTGGAGTATGCAAAATCATATAATATACTTTTGCATTCATTCCGTGTTCTAATTATTTCAGAAAATATATGATAACATAGGTGCCTAATATGTTATAAGCTGAGATATAATCATTACACGTATAGTGTATACTGTATAATTATTAGTTATTAATTGATATTGTGTATACGCCCGGACAATGTTTAAATGTAGTATACATCTTTGGAATGTTGCAATTATTGAAATTAACTAATAAAACAACGCAAGACTACAGTAAAAAGAATAATTCGACTGCACAGTTGTTTGAATACGATTTTATTTTATTATATATACTCATCGTGAAAGTAATAAATAATTAAATGTGTAATATTGCACAGTTATTATGATAAAAATAACTTCCAATCGATTTGATTTCTCAGTAAGAATAAGTACTGCATTAATAATTGGTTAATGATCGAAATATTGTTAAATATAATATTACCATTTTCTTTCTCGTTTGTGCAAAATCAGATCTTTCCTCGCATTCCGGTAGAAAAAGTAAATTTCTTTTTCAATAGGTAGGTACTAGGTACTTACAAAAAGTTACAATTCTCGCTGCGTCTATCTGCATAGCAAGTGCAATATATATTATAATATATTATAATAATAATCTTATTTATGGAAATAAATTTTAATTACATTTTTTTAGCTTTTGACAATATTGATGATATACTTATTTATATTATGCTCGATAGCTATACATTAAACAAATATAATACATCATAATAATATAGTACCTACCTACGTAAAGAAAAACACAATTAGTTTATTTTTAAGAAAAAATGATATTTATAGTATTATAATAGATTATAATATCATAGATTATTTTTTTTTTTATACTAAAAGTTAAAAATTCTTATTAGATACCTACGATTATTATTATATTTAGGCCCAAATGCCATTTATAAGTTTCTGTATGCAATTCAAAATTCTTTTAATATATCCGTTATGCTCATCTATAATCTCATATCTATCTTTTTTTTAAATGTTTAACTTATGACTCAACTAAATAAATATTATAAAATTAGCAATTATATTTTTTTTTTATACTTTTTACCAAGATACTAATAAGTAATTAATTACTATCTTTTAAAACGTTCTAAGTATGTTTTTCCTAACTTGTTTATATTTTCAATATAAATTCTGTAATGTTGATAGGAGATATATTATTATATTAAACTATTTTTCTATAATAAATAATTCTCAACTGTGGTTTCCTTCCTCTGACCTGTTTTTCATAAATATTTTTTTCTAATTGTTAAGAAATTAAATGTTCATTTCCAAGCTAAAAAACGTTTACTATTTTAAATAATTCCAAAAATTGTTTTTATTAATATTATTTTTAATATATTAATAGCTACAGCAACGTTTAAAAAAAATATCTCAATAATTTAATAATCCCCATTGGGAATTGCACGGTAGATAAATAAACTTGAAATTTATAATTATTTGTCATCAGTGTTATTAATATTATTTTTTTTTGCCAAATACGTGGATATTTGAAGTGATAATATGTATCTGACCAATTTTAAAATGCTATTTTTAAATTTGTTTATACATTTTACATTGTAGAATTATGATGATTCTTTAAATGATAATTCAAATTATTATTCATAGTAATTAACATCTATATATACCTACTTATGTTCTTTTATATATATAGCGAACATAATGGAAGATAAAATAAATTATTATACACTTTATATATATGTATATGTATAAATACGCTCTTATTAAATTTGTCTTATTTAGTAATTTTTGTATGTTAAAATGAGTTGAATATTATTAATATTATAATTGAATTTAAAAATTTAAGGATTACTTCAATACCTACAATATTAAACTGGAATTAAAATAGATAAAACTGTTATTATAAATTAGGACGATTGGTTTTGAAAATTATTGGTTATTGGCTTCTGCAAACATTAAAATAAATAACAAATTATTAAATGTAAACATACCTATATAATTTTTAAACAACAATTATATTGTAATTAAATATGTGTTAAAACTGTACGACTTTTGTCAGAACTGTAAAACTTCAACAGATAATTAAGACTATAATATAAAAAATACTGTAGTTAAATGTTGTGTATCATATATTATGATATATTTATTAATAGCAGCTTTTCATTATTTTGTTTTTATTTTTATAGGGATTTTTTTGGGCGACTATGCCTTATGATATGTCTTTGCATAAGCGAATCAAAGGCTCAATGCCCGTGGCAAACGGATCCATCATCCGCAGAACTTCAGTCCTCATGTATATGTTCAACAAACATGGCACAAGAATTATCTGTGCAGTGTGATCTTGTAAATTATGAGATATTGATGCAAACACTCGATAAATATTCGCAGGGAACACTGGACTTACTTTATATAAATAATAGTTCGGTTAAAACTATTGATGATTCTAGTTTCGCCAATCTTAAGATTCACAACTTACAATTATCAGGCTGTCAAATACAAACAATATCACCAACAGCATTTAAAGGACTAGAACTTTATTTAAGACACTTAAGTCTACAAGACAATAAAATAGACGAAATACCTAATTTAGAAGGACTCATAAACTTAACATTATTGGATCTTTCAAGAAATCGAATTTCAAGAGTTCCAGATGATGTATTTGCTTCATTAAAAAATTTACAAACAATAAAATTAGCAGATAACAATCTCACGCTATCTAAAAATGCATTTAGAGGTCTTGAAAACAGTTTAAAGAATTTAAATCTTAAAGGAACAAATCAGAAATCTTTACCCGAGTGTATAAGAAGCTTAAAAAATTTGGCATTTTTAGATTTAGCACAAAATATTTTGAGTGAACTACCAGGAACTTCTGCACATATTTTTCAAGGTTTAGGAGCTTTAACAGCTCTCAATTTAGAAAGAAACGTAATTCAGTCTTTGGGAGAATTTACGTTTGATGGTGTCAAAAATACACTAAGTTCACTAAGTTTGCTTAATAATTTGCTCACCGATTATCCGACTGCAGCTATTAGTAAGCTACCAGAACTGAGAGTATTAGATCTTGGCTTTAACCTCATTAAAGAAATACCAAATGATGCGTTCCTAGCAAATCCTTCTTTAACCTTACTAGCATTGGATGGAAATCCTATCGAAACTATTCCTAAAAAAGCATTTACGCATCTAAATACTACATTACGTGGATTAAGCTTAGGAGGACGATACTTACAATGCGATTGCCGGATCCGATGGGTAATAGAATGGATTAAAAATGGTGATTTACAAGTGACTAGCAGAGAAAGAAATCCACAGTTTTGTGCTAGTCCATCATTTCTTAAAAATAAACATTTCTATAAAATCGATCCTTCAGGTATGTATGAGTTTATTATACATTATTTATTTATTTTTACAGTTAATATTTTAAATTATAGAAATGGTATGCGATAACGACCAAAGCCCTTCTGATGCATCGGCAGTATTAGACACAATTATAGAAGAAGATAATGAAGATTCCCAACATCCGATTGGAACTGGTGTTGGATATGCTAGTCCTACAATTGTTTCACCCGATATATTTCCGACATCGAAAAATAAGTTTAAAAAGAATCCACCAATAGCAGAAGTAGAAGTTGTGAAAAACACTAATACTTCTGAATTACTTGGAATCATGGAAACAACAAGAACTATTCCTTCGACTACGGAGAGTACAACGGTTACAGTTGATACAACAACAACAAAGTATTTTGCACAAAACTCTACAAATGTTAGTAAATTTAATAATCAATACATCAGAATACAGCAAGTATAGCTAACATTTAAATATGTGATTTTTTCAGACTAAACCAACAAACACAAGTCGTAAAGCCAATTTAGTTATAACACGGCCACAGACAGTACAGACGTCTCAGAAACCACCACTTATACTAGGTACTTACCCTAAAAAACAAGTTCAAGAAGTCATTATAAGGAGTGTTCATAGGCAAGATAATTCCGTTATAATTCAATGGGATTCCGAAACGGCAAATATCTTAGGATTCCGAGTTGTATATAGGCTTTTTGGAGACCGCACTTTTAAGCAGGGGCCACCGCTTGAAACCAGTGAACGAGAATTTAAAATTAAAAACGTACCATATCAGGTAAATAAAAATAGATATAAAACTGTTTGTATCCGTAATAATTTACAGTAAATTGCGGAGATGTCTATATAATCTAATAGCCGGTATATTAATATTCATCATTATAATTTGTGGTTTTGTAGATTTTAATTTAAATATTATAGTCATCAGCGATTTTCAAACTGCATGCAGTTACCAGTATTGTTTAAATAACTATAAATCTCTGTTTTAGATTCTGAACGGAATGATGAATGTATTGATTTTACAATTATATGTGGTTTTTTTTAAATTTTTTAATTTAATTTTTAATTTTTGTGTCTATCATCACGTTTTGGAATAGAAATAATGCTTTGATTTTTGACTTCAGTCCCTCTTTGAAAAATAAAATTTATCTAGTTGGTACTTTGCAGTGTCAAAAGTAAAAAATTTTCAGAAGTTTTCAAAAGCATCAGAAAAAACCCTAAAAAAGGTAACGGAAAAACGGGAATTTTACACATAATTAGTTTTCGACAAAATCGATTTTTATTTTTTTTACTTTGCTGTAACTCAAAAACGAATCACTGTAAATTCTTGAAATTTTCTCCAAATTTTTATATTAGCATTATATATTTACAATTAAATTTTCAAAATATTTTGACTTTTTTTAATATTTATAAACATTAAAATTTTCGATTATTCTGAGTTTTTTTTTTTTTGATATGCCTATAAAAAAAATTTGGCATATCAAAAAATCTTTAAAATTTAATATAAGGTTTATTATAAGTTGTACTTATTGTAGTAAAAAAAAAATCAAAAATTGTTAATCACGATTTTTGTTTATTACCATTCAAAGTTCAAATATTTATGAAAATGTCAAAATCGCAAAATTTTGCAAGGAATTTTAAAGTTGAAAATTCATAACATTTTTGTGATTTATACCTAAGGTTGAAAAATCCAATACTAATTTATCCATAACTTTTTATTCAAATAACTGTAAAAAAAAATTTAAGAGGCAATATAAAAAAAAATTTATGAATGTATGAAATTTAATTTTTTTTTACAAAATCACGTAAAATAAAGATGTATTTAAATATAGGTAATAATATAATATATCCTACTAATTATCCTAGATTGACAAATAATCTCTGTTCAGAATCGTTTTTTGTATACAATGATACCTATCATTGCATTCAAATTTAACACATCTATTATAATGACCTACTCTACAGAAGAGCGATACCCATTTGCCCACATATTTTTTTTTAAATATGATGTACGTATGTATGTCTTAAATTGTTTAAATGATGCTTAAAACCATTAAAAATCAATAAAGGAAAAAAATTAAAACTAATAATCAAAATAAAAATAAGAAAACCTCTATAAAATGTAAATTTATTTGAAAACATATTAACTATTTACTATTAATACCTAATCAGTAATTAGTAATAGCAATTTAATACCATCTATAGTATTCTAAATGATTATAAAATATGTTTTTAGACCGAAACTGTAAATAAACTAATAGATCACCAAAAGTTGAATACTTATTTCATTTAATGTCCAAAACTTTAAAATGGAAAACTATAAACAATATAGACACCCGTGGGTCGTGGGTATTATTATTACTGTGATTAATAACTATTACTAATAATGCAGGAATGTATTATCGTGTGCGTTATATCTCTTGAAGAAATAACCATCACACCAGACACGGTCCCGTACAGCCAGTGCAGGGAAATACGGACAGCAGTTACAATGACGAGTAATATGGACCGAATAACGATAGCGGCGAGCGCAGCCATATGCGGCACGGTCTTGATTGCCGTCGTCGTGTTCATTGCGGCTAGTAAGCGTCGCGCTAAAAAGCTGCAAACGTTGCACCACTCAGTAGCATCCTGCCATCCAAACAAAACCGGCATCCCGATTGGCACCTTGCCGGCAAACTGTTACGCCGGACCAAACGCAGCCCAAATGTCCTCGTTGGCCGCCCTAAATGCGTTTAATAGTCACAAGGATTGGGATCAGGGTTCGGTGTATAGCAATCGGAGTCTAAATCCATCCCGAATGTATCGAGTGGCCGATAGCAGACAAGGTGAGAATATCATAACAATTTTGTAATGCTGCAAAGAGCATCAACTTCCCCCAGTTATATCATTAGATGTATTTATCATAACCAACTGATGCGTTAATTTTTTTTTAGGACTCAACGAAGATTTACACTCGAACGTTTCAAACTTCAGCGCAAAACCGCCGAAAATGCGTTCGGTCGCTGACGGCCAGTCGCAAAACAGTTTCTCAAACAACTCCATGAGGTATTTGGGCGGAACCAACGCATATGCTTCCGATTTGGTGAATTCCAGACCCGGTAAGTCAATGGATAAGACGATAACCTTATAACAATAGTAACAATAATAAACGAATTAAACTGTTCGGCAGAATTGAGACAGTCGCGACAGTCGTTGGCCGTCTCCGAGAGGATGTCGCACATCAGTTATCCGGGCAGTGGCCGCACCAACACGTCGCGTAATAAGCCCAGACAACGTTCGAGAACCAGAGAGGGTACGCAAAACAGACCACCCAGTAGGTACAGTCACACCGGTTCCCATCACACGCTCAACAATTATTGCGGCGGGGACACGTCGGATAACTGGACCGATCACGATATGGACATATACATGACCAGAAATCCGACAGCCAGAAACGGTCTTGTGCCACTATGAACGTTATTATAATATTATATTATTATTAGCCATTAGATGTACGATATGCGCATAATAAACACTATATACAAATTACAATATACATATACAGTAGGTATATATACGTATAATATGATAAGCACTTGGAGCTCAATTGGAATTAATTTATTTATAGCATTTATTTTATGCAATTATGACATTTCAGTATATTATAACTATATATTATAATATAATTTTATTACTATTACATGTCCATTAAAGGACATAGAAAGAAAAGAAATTAGACTTAAGATTACAAGAGTAAATTACAAAATTGCGATAGGTTCCATAATTATTTTCTTCAACATATTAGTTTAATACATTTTTTACGTACCTATACATTACATTTGTCATTTAACACTGTTCATTTTTAACATTATCTTAATTACGAGTATTAAGTCCAAATAATATGTATACATTTATAATCATATGATAATAAGTAATTGAACAATATTATAATTTACTTATTTTCACATTGTATAATTAAATAAAAATAATTATTGTTTTGTACCATATACCTAATTGTAGTTCGGTACCTACCAAATATAGTATACATTATTCTAAGTGCCTATTTTATACAAATCCAATTTAACTAAAAATATATAAAATCTAAGGTATGTTTATATACAATTATAATAATAAATAGGTGTAGTTAATAATAGTTTTACAGATTATTATAATTTTATATTTTATAAGTAATTGAGGTACTACTATGATTATAACGAGTTATGTCCTACCTCACCACACACAACTCGTGTACCTATGATAATAAAAATAATTTAATATTAAATAATAATTTTTAATTTTTAATCAAATTTATTATTAATTGTTGTTCAATATATTTACGCTTATAATTATTGTAAATATATTAGAAATTGACAATAAATTAATAAAATTGTATTAATTTATTGTCAACTTCTATGTATTAAATACTATAATATTAAAAAGTATTCAATAAATAATTGTATATAAATTATTATGTAATTATTCAATTAAAATCAATTATATTTAAGTTTATACATATATTATAACATAATAAGTATACAGTAATATAAGTTCTATACGTTTTAAATTATTAAATCTTTTGATACATGCCAAGTTGTGTTAGATATTTTTTAAAATGCAATTTTTTCCTGAAGTTAAAATAGCTAACCAACTACTCGCTAATTGGATAGGATTAGGTATCAACAGTCACTTGATAAAACGACGAAGGAAGTGTGTGGAAATACACATAGTATACAATATTATATTTCCAAAAATAACTATATAGCTAGATCCAAGAATAGTGATAAGTGACTTCGTCGGTTCAAATGATAAAAGCATAATAGGGTTATCGTACATAGCATGATATAAATTCTGAGAGGAGCGATGAATGTATTGATATTAGGGTGGAATTTAATCGCCTGACATAAAAAACGTTAACATGACAAGAATATAAATTAAAAAGAAAATCATTCCAATGATTAAATCTTCTATTCTCGACAGTAAAAGGGTTTTCTCGACAAGAGAAAAATTTAAATGACTGAAAACTGTATTGAACGTGAAATAAAAACATTGACATTATACTTTTTAACAACCACACAGAATAATCAACGTTAAATTTCTAACGAAAATATTACTATTGAAACGGGAAAAAAAATTATAAAAAAGGGGGATCACTGTCAAAAAAACAGTTATTAAAACTTAGTAACACAATAATTATTAACCAAGAAGCGTTTTTTGCCCTTGATCTGTCTTCTTTTTTTTCTTTTATCCCGTTAGTATGGATTTTGCTTTCCGAGGTAGGTTTTACCTAAATTCTGTGGGCTTCCAAAGACGTTTATTATGGATTTTAAATTTTACTCTGACCTAATATGGTCGATTATATCATATATATTATCAAATCTTAAATCGTCATCTATTGGATCCAAACAAACTGAGATGTCTATTTAGAATATATACAGAATAAATTATTAAATTAATTTTGTTTGTTAAAAAAAAATTTAAAACAGCTTAGAGCATTTTTTTATTTTGTGAATAGATTTAATAGATTTAGCTGGTTTAAAAGGCTTTAACTTACAAACTTATTTTATTTTAAATGTGTAGTTTATTTTATTTTGTTTGGATCCAAAATGAAATTTTAATAAGGATTGCTAACATATGTGACGTGACACTAATCGTCCATATTAGAGATTACTGATTGATTGATTATTATTATTATTATTATTAATTTTTTTATGTTCCCAAAAAATAGTCAACTATATCATAAGCTAATTTATGACACTTCCATTTTTCATTTTAAATAGACGACTGTAAACATTATAAAATGTCAAAGCGTTTATATCATAATGCTTTTTCAAAGCGGTAGAAAAATCGCAAAAAAAAAAAATTAAATTAACCAAAAATAAATAAATTTTTTACCTAGTCTAACAATTTTTTTTCTGTTCTTCTTAAAGAAAAGATCAACTTAGTTTTACCAATACTCCAATAAACAATAAATAATGACCAAAAAGTATCAGAAAATCAAAAGTATTTCAAAATTTTACTTGAAACTATAATAAATTATTTATCATTCCTCGAAAACATTTGAGAACATTTCACTGGAAATTCGATTATAATAAAACATGTACATATGATTTTTAAACATAAAAATAATTTAATGCCCAGAAAATCTGTTATAACTTTTTCAGTAAGGATAAAAAATTCTTAATTATTGGAAATAAGTTTTTGAAAAATTTTTGCTGTAATACAATTTTTATCGTCACGAAGAATATATTTCACAGAGAAAATCAAATCATTGAATTGCCTAAACGGAAATTATTTTAGCTGTTTAGAGTTAATACACCAAATTGAACTATTTCTCTTAGAACATTTAAAGAAATATGTATATCAAGGGAAAGGAAATCCTTCATATTTATCAAACTAATGTTTGTTATGAGTTTATTAACATAATGAGAATACTAGTATTAAATAAAATTATTTCGGAATTAAAAGTGACTAAATATTATTAGATTAACGTTGATTTTATTAATGGTCGTTCTCATATTGATACAATGGTGTTTATTACTCAATATGTTAATGATGACACTCCAGTTGAACATTTTTTGGAATTTATTTCATTTGATGAAGAATATTGCCCAACAAAATAATGTCTTTCATAATTTTGTCATCTATAATAATCATCAACTGTATTAAGGAACATTCATTTTCTAAGTTAAATATAATTAAAGAAGAACTTAAAAGTACCCCGAATCATAAACGGTTAAACTGCTTATCTTTAATGTTGTTCATTTTAACATGAACTATTATCAAGCTTAGATTATGAAAACGTTATAGAAGAGTTTACAAATTAAAAAACTAAGAAGAAATCATTAAACATTATTTAAAGATTAAAAATGACAAATACAGGTAAATTACCATACATACTTTTTTGTAAATCTATTTTAGACTTGTTTTTCAAACTACAAATTTCATTTTTCTACAGTAAAATGTATAAATATATAAATAATTCATATGTTCACGTTTTAATGAATATGGAAGTACTTTTTTAATCTTACATTTTGAAATCATAATAAATAATAAAGTATCATAGATTCAATCAGAAATTTAATTTTTACTGATAAGTATAATATTTAATACCAAGCTAATAATAATATGTGTTAAAAATGTATATATCATAAAAGCCTTTATTGTATCGGCACTTTTAATACAGCTCTGGATATAAACAATATACGGTATAAAGTCTTCTATATCACATTTCAATTTTTTTTTAGTTCCATATTATACATATCATTTTTAGATCCACTCTATTCTATGACGTATTTTTTATTAACAGCGTAGTTAGGTAAACCAAATGGAGGATTTCATATTTCTTATAGAATTTCCTGGTCTAAAATTCTACTACAGATATGAAATTTACATGCGGTCTATCCAACAACACAAGAACTGCAATCAAAAAACAAGGAGTTTCGGATATGATTTGTTGAACAACCAAGATCAGTTTTGCATTTAATTTTTTGAGCAACAAGGTGTAGTTTCACATTTATTTTTTGGACAACCACAAGGATTGGTTTCGCATTTCTTAGGAGAACAACAAGTTTCGAAATTGCACTTAATTTGCTCAATTGTTTCTGATAATAAACACATTTGTTTTAGTTGAGATTCTCTTTCACAAATTTTACTTTTCAGTTCACTTATTTCCTTACATTTACATTCATTTTCTTGCTGCAATTCTGTGACTTTTTCCTTTGTGGAACATAAATCATTGTTCTTTGTACAAATTTCTTCTTGTAATTTCTGTATCCGGTTTTTCATTTCTATATGATTTTTAGCACTTACTTTATTCACTTCTATTAATTTTGAAGCAAACTTTTTGGATTTACATTTCTCGTCATTTAATTTACACATAGTCTCATCGTATCGTATCTCTAATTCGTTAGTTTTTTTGCAGCTTTTTTTCAACTCATTTGATAAATGTTCTCGGTCTTGCATGAGTCTTTCCTCCATACGCGTAGCAGATAATTTTGTGTCACATAGGTTTTTTTTTGTGTATTTTAGATCAACATTCAAAATCCCATTTGTCTCATTAAGTTTATTGCATTCATTTTTACATTCTTCAAAGTTTTTGCGAACTTTACAGAGTTCCTGTTCATCACACTTCAAATTCGTCTTTAATTTATTAATTATGCTGTTATTTTCTTCCAATTCCAACTAAAAAATATCGATACAACTATGTAAATATCTTAATAATGTTATAAAGCATTAAATTAAACATGAATCTGTGACATTTAGCACGTGCACAAAAAAATTAAATTAAATTAAATAGACTCATTCCGCATTAAAGTGTATATTTAATATTAGGTAATTAACCTATATTATTATGTAACTGCGTGATAGATTAGTCTAACATAAGGCAGCTGAGATAATTACGGTCAAATTTGACTTTTAAAGATTTAATAGTTAATCCATAATAGTTTGATTATATATTTTTTAATTGTCAAACTTAAAGACTTGTGACAGTGAATATAAGCCAAACGTCATATTCTTCAAGATTGTTCTTTAACTATACGACAAAAATAATTATTATAGTCAAAACGTCAAATAAAACATGCAGCCAAATTAAGTAATATTATGTTAATTATAATTGTAATAACACAAATAGATAATTAATCAAAACATTTATAACAAATAATATGTAGGTATACACATAAAAATTTTTAACTTATATTATACAATCGACAATCATCATCGATACAATAATATTCACTGTCCTTGCAGTAACTTTATATGATATATTGATATAATGTAAATATTTGTAATTAATATATTTTAATATTCATAAATTTAGATTTATGTAAATTAAAATAATTAAACAATCTAAAATTATTTTTTTTTAATATTCTAATGCTAATTTTATTTATAATACATTGTATCATTTTCAAATCAAAAAAGGAAGTATTTACTTTAGTTGTACATAATTCCCTCTGAGCACATTTTAAAGTTGTTTCGATTTCTGCTAACTCTGATTGTAATTTATTTTCATTGCATCTTAAAGTTCTTAATTGACGGTTTAAGCCGTTGTTATCATCTTCCAGTTTCCTGTACTTGAGTTCCAATTGGTTTTCTATATCCGCAGCTTTTTTAAGCTTTTCTGATTGAACGTCACACGTTGCTAACAATTCATTGAACGATTTTTTATAACTTCCGCTATTACTATTTTCGTTACTTTGTTCAAATTGTGTATATGTTTGTTGTAAGTCATTCCTTTCGGAAACCACTGCATCAAACTCTACTAATTTTTTTTTTAACTTACATATTTTTTCCTTTTGACAGGATATAATCTCTTTTAACTCTTGTGTCTTGTCTTCTGAGTACATCTAAAAATAAATATAATTTTAAATGAGTACTTTAATTGTTATATTGTAAATACACAATACATATATAATATTGTGTATACTGTATACTCAACTTACTTCGTATGGATTTATTATTTGTATAAATTTAGAATAAAATTTAAATGTACCTAACAAAATTTGTGAAGAATTTTTGTATATATGTATTTGTAGTTAATCGTACTGTTTGTTTATAAACATACAACATTTATGTTACTATACTTGAAACACTAATAAACAAAATAACTTAAAATTGAGTCATAACATAGATGCCAAGATAATATTTATTTTAATTTATTACGTATTCAATTTTTTAACGTGAAATTATAGTCATTTCTTCTTAAACTATTAAATTATTTATTGATGATGTCCAAATTAGAGTTCACTATTAATATAATAATATAATATTATTACTAAAGAACGAATTTAAAGTCCCTTAAAACCATACAAATATGCTCTAAAAAATAGCCAAAATTTCCCTCAAAAAATGTATTTTACCGCAAAAATGCTCTATATTTTTTTTAAAATTAATTGGTAATTTATAAATAAGGTATAAATATTTGAAATATTAATTTAATACGGCAATAATGTTGACACGCATTCTTTGGGGTCAGTATTATGGGTGGCATACGATTCCGCACAATATACCTTTTTATCTACTCGATTCCGCACATTTTCATAATACAAAGAGTAGAATGAAAACTAAGTGATAATTGAAAACGTCTAGCTAAACTCATCAGTCACTTCTATAACCGTCAGTACGTCAGTTAGTATGTGCGTGAACGTTCGAAACAAGAATAAAACCGGAAAAACTTCCGTTCCGAGTTCGGTAGGTACATTCTTTAAGTACGCTAGGTATTTCTTCAGAAACACAAGCTAATATACCGTCACCACTCAGAATAATTTTTCATCGTATACAGTTAAATTAAAATTTAACACATCCATTACCAGTCTTTACGCTCATGTTTAGTACAACAAAAAATGTACATTTTCGTACAGTTCTAAACGTTTATTATTCAGTACCAATTGGCCATTGACCACTGTTAATATTATACTATCACTCTATTCTACTAGACAGTAGAGCGACTTCTCTGATTTTTATTTTAGATTGTTAATGATGGGATCTCACAGCTCCTCACTCTGTGTCACAGTAAAATCGTAAACAAAATAAAAAAAATAAATAAAAAACCTAACATTCGATCACGTGCAAGACTGTCTAAATTATTGTTTTTAAAACACAAACACGATTTTGTTTTAATATTATTTTAAGCGTGTCGGCCAGACTTGAAATTTAATTTTGATTTGATTTAAGAATCATAAAGAACAATTATTCTTATGACAATAAGAAACAGAACACGTCACTGCGACAAAATATTTTTACCCTAAGCTATTGCCCCTTGATGTGCAATCGGACGCAATATAACGAACGCGCTTGTTATCATCTATAAAATATATTATATTTAGTTTCAAACACGATTGTAATAAGTTTTATCTTTCTGATCAAGATTTCAAATAAATTATCACTACTCTTATCTTAAAAGCAAATCTATCGTTTTCGGCACGGGCGACGATTTCTGAGCAATTAAATTAATATTTTGTTATGTTTTACTATGGTACAGGAATAAAATAAAAAACATATTTTTACAACTAGACATCAGTATTTTATGACTACGGCACTAGGCCGCTGATAGCATTAGGTAAATGTTAATAACATTATTACGATTATTTTTTTCCCCATTTTTATCATTAAACATTCAAGAATTGCTAAAACGTACTCGTTTGATGTAGATGGTCGACGACATTGACGGACACTTACCTACAAGAAAAATGATGAACAGCGATCAAGACGAAGAGCTCAAGCTCAGCAAAACACATTTTGATGCGATCAAACTTTTGGAGGGAGCATTACAAAAAATGGATGGAATTATATCTTCAGGTATGTTGTCGTGTTTTGTTACGTCGCAGAAATAACGACGTTGAACGTTGAGCAATAATTTCTAGTTAATCCAGAGTATTTTCAAATCACCTTAATGATAACACTGTTTTCCTAGTTTAGGTTTCTATTGCTCTGGAAGGCAGGTGACATGTGTAATGTTGGAGAAGATGTCTCGTTATCTTTATCATATTAATTATAATTGGGTAGCCAATGTTATTTTTTTTATTTTTTTTTATATGAAACGTATGCCTTGTTTGCAATTTTTAATACCAGAAAATTAATCGAATTTAAAGCTTAATAAATTAACTGAATTTATTAATAAAATTATATAATATAATTCAACTTAACTTAATATTTAGTTTGTTAACTACACTAATAAGT
Organism: Rhopalosiphum nymphaeae; assembly: GCA_036289425.1. Classification (NCBI taxonomy): domain Eukaryota; kingdom Metazoa; phylum Arthropoda; class Insecta; order Hemiptera; family Aphididae; genus Rhopalosiphum; species Rhopalosiphum nymphaeae. Next base: position 5,253,427 of record JAZAQC010000001.1, on the reverse strand, counting down.
TATAATTTAGTATATTCTTAATCATAAAAACAAAATTAACAATACTTAAAGTATTTTTATGTGTAAGTTGTCTTCAATTAAGTATCTATCTATATTTTACATAACATTATTTAATAAAATGTTAGTAAATAGATAATAACTTACAAATAATTCATGTGTAAATGCCATATTATTAATTTAGAGTTAATTAATAATACAAATTAATCAGTAAATTTAGTTAAATAAATACAATGTCAGATTGGAGATTTTCACAATGTTATACTTTTAATTATTCATAAAGTAAAGTACAAGGAAAGTGTAAAGATAAACTAAAAAATAATATCCAATAAAAATTCCTCTTCAATAATTATTTTATTTAATATTCTAGTCCATTAATTTTAGAGTTACAACAATATTAAAAAAGTTGAACATTTATGGACATTTTTTAATACTTAAAAAACTTACTATCCAGTAATTTTATTATTATTTATCAATAAGTTTATAAGGAATATCACACATGTCATAAAGAATTACAACTTACAATTACTTATAATCAATTTATCAATCATATTTCTTCATTTATAATTACTATATCTTGAATGTGAAACTTATTGATATTGATTTAACAAAAAAAAATTAATGTTTTTTATCTTATGTTGTTTTATTGATGAATAATAAATTAATTGAATAAACAATATTAAATAATTTGTAAAAATCAGATATGAGTATCTTTATTTGTTTACGTTTATTAGGTAGTATTCTTTTGGAAGGTTGATATAATACCTTAACAAGATTAACTTTATGCAAACCAGTTAATTAAATCATAAAAAATATAATGAAATCGATATTCATATATTATGATTGATAGGCAATTCAGTCAACTGAAGCCATATTGTTGGTGAGAGTTTATTAAAATATTTGATGTAGTGTAATAATTGTTGCATACTG